>OX438958.1:1425000-2795000 GCA_949316185.1 Pyrausta nigrata | reverse complement strand
AATATGCCGAACTCGAAATAGCGACTCTCAAATCGGCAGTCGGAACCTTAGAACAACAGTCGGCCGCGCGAGAACAAGAGACTCTGAAAAATCATCTGGAAATTTCGGGAATCATAGAGGAAGACAATGAGAACCTATGCCACGTTGTCATGATAGCCTCGAAGAAAATTGGTATAGATTTGACTGAATCTGATATAGAAGACGTCCTGCGCGTGGGGCTTAAACGTCCGAAAGCTAAACAGGGCTTAGATATCAAGGCTCCGCGGCCGATCGTCGTAAAACTTTTGAGAAAACGTAAGCGCGATGAAATCCTTAAGGCAGCAAAGTCAAGACACAACCTTACGTCCGAAAATTTGGTATCTGGCCAGCCACGTCAGGTCTATTTCAACGAAAGGCTAACCAAAGTACACCGGCAGTTATTTCGAGAGGCTAGAACAAGGTCGAACGAATACGGTTTTCAGTTCTGCTGGGTACGAGATGGAATCATTTTTTTCAGAAGAGGAGAAGGGAAGCCGGTCATACGAATCACGTCACTCCACGAACTTGAAGATAAAGTTGGTCCTGCAAAAGCTGCGCAAGAACCTCCCCTCAATAAGTCCTAGAACTAGTATCGTGGTTACACGTAAGCCAGTCACTTGTTTGTTAATCCTTATTGTTTTATATTTAATGTATTTAAAAAAAGGTACTCACTCTCATTATCTAAATAAACCTTTTAAATTAACATCAACCACACTACACATAAACATAACCCATGCACACACACTACACACTAAGACACATCTATCACTCTTTCACACGCTTTGGGGACATTACTACGATTACTCTTTTATTCGACTGCGAGCGAGCAGTCTATTACTTACGTCATCACTATCAGAAATACTTTTCAATGGATAAAATTATACTAAAACATGAATAACATAGCCAACGACTTCGACGAAACCCTATCGATAGACTGTCTCTCGCTCGATAACATAGAATCCTGCATCGATTTTTTAGGCCCAGAATATAATTTTAAATGTCTCACATTTAACATAAGAAGCATTCAGCTTAATTTCGACGCCTTCTTAGTTTCACTTCGACGTTTTAAAACAGACCTTGATGTAATTATTTTGACAGAATGCTGGCTTACTGAATACTCTATAATACCTCAACTACCCGGTTATAGCTCTTTCAGGACACATAAATTTATAAATAAGTGCGGGGGAGTAACTGCCTACATTAAGGACTCTCTTAATGCATGTGTAAAAGAATCATTGTGTGTAGATTGCAACTGCCTTGAGATCAATCTGGAAGGAGACGTACTAGTATTAGGTATTTATCGATCACCTGGTTTCAAAGATCCAAGCAACTTTATATTATCTCTCAACTCCACATTACGTAACAACTGTAAATCAAAAAGAATGATTCTTACGGGAGATATAAATCTGGACATTTGTTCCCAACCCCTTAGTGAACAAATAACCGATTACCTATCACTTTTAAGTGAATATCAGCTACTACCGGCCATAACTAAACCGACTAGAGATGGCGCTTGTCTGGACCATATTTTCGTGAAAAATGCTACCCAAGCAATCGGCATAGTCTGTTTAACAGACATTACCGATCACTATGTGTTTGCTGGGAATGACGCAAGGATCTATTAAAACCCCTACGCGCCGAAGGTTCTTAGTGGATAATGATGCGATCGTAGATGAACTTTCAAAAGCTGATTGGTCACCTGTCTTCCAATGTCAAAACGTCAACGGGGCCGTTTCAATATTTAGTAACGTGATTGAAGCTGCCATACTAAATCATACCTCATATATTAAAGTCACACGTTCCAAATATAATAAAAAACCATGGATAACACCGGGGTTAATCAGGTGCCAGAAGCATAGAGATCGTCTACATCTAAAAGCTAAGAAAAATCCTGACAATATTACAATTCTGGTCACATTCAAAAGATACCGTAACTTTCTAAATAACATTCTTCGGAAAACTAAGTCAAACTATGAAAGCCAAATGTTAGAATCACACAAAAATAACCCTAAAAAGCTTTGGAATAGCATCAAAGATATTTGTTATTTAAATAAGACACATAAAGACCCCGTAGAGTTACTGGAAATTAATGCTAACCCAATCTCATCTCTAAACCACTGTAATACCTATTTCGCGGAAGTTGGAAAAAATCTAGCACATAAAACCCTAAATGACTTGTCAGCTACACAGGAATCTCTCGCGGCTTCAGTGAAACATCCAGCTTCTAAATCCGAGTCATTCTTTATGTACCCAACAGATGAATGTGAAGTCGCCAACGTTATTGGAGATTAAAATTTTGATAGCTCTCCTGGTAACGACAGATATTCTCCCCTAATAATTAAACTTGCAAGAAAATTCATTGTTAAACCGTTAACCCACATATTCAACCTAAGCCTTGCATCAGGTACTTTCCCAGAGGCCTGGAAACTGGCTATTGTTATACCCATCCACAAAAACGGAAGCAAAAACTGTCCTTCAAACTATCGGCCTATTTCACTACTAGTTATATTTGCAAAGCTGTTAGAAAAAAATGTAAATAAGAGAATAGTAGCGTTTCTAGAAAGTAAAAATCTAATTCCGGAAAGACAATACGGATTTAGGCGCGGCCGTTCTACGGAGGATACAGTAATGTTACTGACAAACATTGTGTCCAGTTCTCTTGACCACAATAAATCATGCCTGGGCGTATTCCTTGACCTGGCAAAGGCGTTCGACACTGTGTCCATTCCTATTCTTTTGCAAAAGCCCTATCTAGTGGGGATACGAGGTTTGGCTCAAGACTGGTTCACCAGCTATCTCTCAAATTGGAGACAATGTGTTCGTGTGGGCACAGTGATAAGTGACCAAAGCCAGGTCGAATACGGGGTACCGCAAGGAAGCATCCTAGAGCCAATGTTGTTTATTATTTACATGAGTGGCATTCTGGATCTTACATTAAATGGAGCAGATATACTCTGTTACGCCGACGACACAGTTGTAATTTTCCAGGGCTCGTCCTGGGTTGATGTTTTCATGAAAGCGGAACAAGGTATGCCTCGCGTCGCTAGTTGGTTAAAAAACAATCTTCTGACACTTAATATTGAAAAAACTAAATATGTCGCTTTTCACAAAACGGCACGTACACAGCCGTCGTCCTCACTTACTCTTAAGCTGCATCTCTGCTCCAATCCGGCCCGAGATCTGTATAACTGCAATTGTCAAATAATAAATTGTACTGAATCTATAAGATATCTGGGAGTAATTATAGATGAAAACTTGTCATTCAAAGCCCACATATCTAACTTAGCATCTCGGACTCGCAAATCCATCTTTATTATGAAAACTCTCAGGTATTCGGCCACAAATAAGATCATTATGTTAGTGTACAAGGCTCTATGTCATGCCTTAATCATTTATTGCATTTGTATCTGGGGAGGTGCTGCTAAAACTCACCTGATTGAGCTCGAAAGAGCCCAAAGAGCAGTTCTCAAGGTAATGCTTCGTAAGCCACACACGTTTCACACCACCCATCTCTACCAGGAAGCAAATGTCCTCACAGTACGCCAGCTTTTCATACTAAAGGCCGCCATCTCCACGCACAGCAAAACACTTAGGTCGCCCGAACACAGTCGTCTAATAAAGCAAAGAATATACAAAATCCTAATTCATCTCGTAAACACTGCTTTTGCCAAACACCACCCGTACTATATGCTACCACGCATTTTCAACTCAACCTGCCGGCAAGTTGAAATTAAAGAGCTACCGACACGAATAGCGAAACATGACGTAGAAACCTGGTTAAAAGGCCTAGACTACTTTGAAACTGAAGATATACTTCCCCTCTGAACCAACTACACACATTCACTATTCATACACACACACACTACACACACACATGCGCACGCAATACTACACACACATCATCCACTTATAATATCAAATTTAAATAGTAAATAGCGTCATAGTTTGTAATCCATAATTTGTAACTCAAATAAAGGCTGCTGCGATACAAGCTTGCTTAGTGCAGAAGCCGCTAGTTAAGCATTTCGTGTTGTAAAACTAGAGGTAAATAAATTGATTATTATTATTATTATTATACTCATACAGACAAGCTCTTATCAGACAGATGCAGAGGGTACACGTCAATATTTTTGTTTCCTAATAAAAGTACTCTTCTAGTAAAAATTCAGAAAGTTCACCGAATAAAAATAAAATCGAGTTTTATGTCACAAACACCTAATAGATTTATAGGCCATACAGACCGTTGACTTTGCTAACCTTACTGGCGGGGCGCGGTATGGGGAAGCGGGAGGGGAGGTAGCGGCCAACGTGAACAGAACTGGTATTAAATACTTTCCTTTGCTGTAACTAAGCATACATTCGAGAATACAACACACCAAATTTTACTGCATTGCTTTCCTACCTACACCTACCTTACATTTTTACAATAAATATTTGATTTAACTTCCGAACAAGTAATCTGTATTTATTTAAGCTATCAAAAATACTATGAAAGAGTTTCTGTGTTTGACTAACACACACATAGTATGTATGGGGTCTAGGGTACCGATTTCTAGACCCTTATTTCAAGATAACAGAGAAGATTCATAAAAGTGATTTTCAATAATCTAAAATACCAGGTTTCATATTTGAAACCAATTTCGTTCGTTTCGTTTTGAAACCAATAAAGTCCAAAATGGCAAATCAAATAATACAGTTTACAATTGCCACACAAAGTCGTAAAATAATACCCTATCGCAGTAATAATAAGTATGGTTTTTAAATAATATTCGATTTTTCTGAAGTAAACACGGCATTCAAGGGCCGCTAAGATAATAGGCAAGATGACAGATTTTGAAAAAGTGTTCTAAAATATTCTTAAGTATCTTCTATTTCCAAAAAAAAAATATTTTTTTGCAATCAACAAAGGTAATATTAAAAAAAATGCAATTTTAATGAAATGTTCATAAATTGGCGCCAAAACGCGTCTGCTGTGACGTCACACCTCAGTAAACATATTTCAAACGTTAGTGTTAAAGTCGAAATTCGTATTATAATTCAATGACAGTGACTGACAGTGACAGTATTTACTGAGGTGTGACGTAACTCGAATCTGTTTGGTGTTTTACAAAACATGGCAGATTTCAGTATTTTGCAATTTTATTTTCTAAAATCAACTAATAAAATCGTCTTAAAAATAAAAAGATTTTTTTTCCATAATCTGAATACTATATTTTACTAGATAGACACATTATTTTAAAGATTTTTGCTTACTGTCATCTTCCCTATTATAATTAAATTATCTACAGTTTATACTTATTTAAATTTCAATAAATTATGAGATTATAGAACTCTTATATTAATTTATATCATACAATCTTCATCCACCTTTTCGACGTGCTTTCTTCTGTTCCTGAAAGCAAATTTTAAAATAAACATTTTTACGAACAAAATATAACTGTCACACTCACTCTCGTAACGAACGCGTACGGTTAGAGCAGGACGGAGATGCCGCGCAAACTCGAGTAACTTTGAGCACAGGTTATACATTTCTACTCTACACTAAGGACTACTGTTTTTACAAACACAGCTGTCAAATTTCATGACCAATTTTCGTTTTTTTGGTTCCATTCACCTTAGACTAAAGGCAGGCTTGTCTCATTCCCCGTATTAGTACCAAGCACTATAATTTAAAAGGGACTCGCGAGCAAGCGGAGATATACGCGCGCAATTTATTCACTAGCGGCGCGCGTTACTACGTTGCTGGCTGGACGAGCATGAGTGAAATGCTCGTGGGATGCGCTAGATGGCGGTAGTAGTTTCGTGTTAGCTGTCAACCCTATTGCACCGCATGTTCTGACGCCCTTACGTTTAGTGTATTACGAGTGTGAATCGTTATCCAAAAAAGTTATAAGAATAAAATTCGCTTGCAATGTATTTCGGTAAGCGTCTAAACGAAAAGGTGCTCAACTTAGAGGAGAGTTAAATTACACCATATTTTCTACGACATTGATTAGAAGTTTCTTTGAATACCATTGCAGAGTAATACTTCAGTACGTAGTACTAGTATTTATTGTGCTAAAGGCTAGTAAACAAAATAACATAGACATCTCGACTCTTGCTGTAGGGCAGCAAATATTACCTCAGAGGCTGACTATTAAAAGATCATTCAAAAGCATTTGACCTTGTGTCATATGACAAGCTATGGAAAAAAATGAGGGAAGCAGGCATATCACCGGAGGTAGTTAATGTCAAAGGAATGTGGTAAAATGGGCAAATGTTCAGTCGGATGAATATGTCTTAAATTGTGGCGTGAGACAGGAGGGCCTGACATCACCAAGGTTGTTTAATTTGTATGTAAATGGCCTGATCGAGGAGCTGAGCAACACACGGGTCGGATGTCGTATTGACAATATATGTGTAAATAACATCAGCTATGCAGACGACATGGTGTTGCTCAGCCCCTCGATTGGTGGCCTAAGGACTCTGCTAAGCCGATGTGAGGCCTATGCTGTGGGACATGGTCTGAGGTACAATGAAAAAAAAAAAGTTCCTACTGTTTAAAGGTAAATTAAAAGAACCAGCAAGTGTACCTTCAGTTCATTTAAATGGAATGCCTCTGAGACGTGTTGCACAGTTTAGGCATCTTGGCCACATTGTGACGGAGAACTTGAGGGATGAGGAGGATATTGAGAGAGAGCGCAGGGCACTATCGGTCAGAGGCAACATGTTGGCACATAGGTTCAAACGGTGTACTACTGATGTTAAACTCACACTTTTCAGAGCATATTGCCAGAGTTTTTAAACTTGTGGATTGTGGTCCAACTTCACGCTGAGATCGTATGGTGCCTTGCGTGTTCAATATAATAACATCTTCAGAGTCTTGTTGCGGCTCCCGCGTTTCTGCAGCGCATCTAATATGTTTGCAGTCGCTGCTGTAGATGACTTTTTCGCAATCATGCGCAAGAAGACGCTGTCCATAGTGCGCAGAGTGATGGAGAGCGGTAACGAGATCCTGAAGATGATAGCAAGTAGGATGGATGCAGCCTTATTTAGGACGCATTCTGAGCTGCAGGTTCTTTTTCTAGGCAGCTCGGGATGACTCACAAACAGCTGATTTTTTGAGCCTGTGTATCTACTAACCATAGCTAATAAGTGTCAATGTTACTAACCCATATGGAGATAATAACTCTGAAATAAATTATTATTATTTTATTTTTATTTTTTATTTATTGTGTCTTTTATTTTCTCAGGAAGAGAAAGAGACACATGTAGTGGGCCCCGCATTAACTTACCCAAATCTGTTAAAATATCTCAATAGATATGGAAATTGACAGACATGACATGACAGATCAGGGTAGGTTGATTTAAAGAAAGACGCTGACGGGACACGCCCACTATAGATTTGTCCTTGTCTGTTTAATTTAAACGATTTTAAACTCTATACCTTTTGGGATAAGGTTGCTTGAGATGGAACGTCCTATAGTGGAGACTTAGACTGCCGTTTTGCGTGAAGCGTTTATCGCAGAGACTGCAAGCGTGTTTCTTTTCGCCTGTGTGCGTCTGAAATAAACAATTACTTTTATTATAAACAAATAGTCATTTCAGTAGACTCATTTCAGTCGTCCGTGCTCAGCCGAGGCGACAACATCTCCTGAGGATGCCGCGTGGAGTGGCGAAACGCGTCCAGGTTTTTTGCACGTTGGTGTTGGTAACTAACAACTGCATTAGCTGTAGTGCATGCGTATTGAGGGAGGGAGGGCGGTGCATTCTGCATTTGCCTGAACTGGTACTCAACGCGGTTGCGGTTGGTGTGGTTTTGGTGCCTGCGCTAGCGTGTCTTAGCAAAAATTTAAAGCAAAATAATGGTATTTTATTTTTCCCACCTAATAATGGATTTCCGCAAAGTAACGCCTGATTCTATTAATTGTATTAATTAAATAGTAACCAATGAAAAAAGAACTGCTTCAGAAAATATATACAGTGTGTCCGGGTTTCGACTAGCGACAATTTATGGGCTATTTATTTATCAAGTGCTATCGACAAAAACCCCCATGTTGGGTTCTAAGCCCCCTCTTAAAATGGCAGGCATTTAAATAATTAAATCATCATCATCAAATTTAAGAGCTAGGCTCTTGTCGGTGGAGTTAGGGCTGAGCTGTAGGCTACTAACGGGGTCACAGGTGGCGGATAGTGAACGGCCACCAGATATGGTGGTTAGCTGCGAATATGTAGAATAAGCAGTCCCCGACCACACAGCGGCAGGATACCAGAATGTAGTGGGGAGTTCAGTGGGATGAACTTCTCTACAAAAAGCTACAATATTCATTGACGATCCTGTGCCATGGCGAGTCAACGCCGCCATCAAATAAGCGTTCCCCTGGTGTTGTGCAGCAGCAATATCAGTACTGGCAAAAGGCCGAAGATATAGTATCAAGAAGGGCTTTTGACTGGATATTAAGATGCGGGATAAACCGGTTCTTAAATAATTAAATAAATAATAATACATTTTTTCAACAAATACACCAATTACATATCACTGAATACTTGAAGTAAACCTAACAATACCCAATAGTCACAAGAGTCTGTATATGGATCTCCATATTTGTTTATGAAAGGAAATCAGAATATTGAATGTTTGATATGGACACGTGACAAATCATTTTTCTCTTTTTTCTTTAGGAGTACATTATTTTATTCAATAAAAGAAAATAAACACAAAGACATGCATGAAATTACATATCCCCAAATTAAGCGTGCTAGTGCTATGGCGACTAAGATAACTGATAGACGTACTTATATACGTTTATAAATATCTTGACTTAGGTACAAATGCTTGTGCTCATCACACAAACATTTGCCCTTGCGGGATTCGAACCTGCAACCTCTGGTTTTGTAGTCCGGAGCGCAAACCACTACACTAAGAGGTCGTCGTATTAAAAAAATACTATTTCCATGGATCTGGAGGTCCTAAAAGTTATGAAAATGATTCATTGGGAAAGTACCGCTATCGCCTTTCCAGTGAAACAAAAATCAATTCAAAATTGTTAAGGAGAAAACAATTAAGTTATAATAAAAATAAATAAATTATTAAGTTATAATAAATCTTACTAAAAATTTAAGACAATTAAATAGTGTTTTAAACACAAAACTTAAGCCAAAAATGTAATTCTTTTTAATTTTTCTTTTAAAGAATTTTTTTTCGAAAAGTTTTCATTAGGAATTAGGATTGTCTCTAAAATTATAAAAATTAAAGGCCCTTCAATTGTCGCAAGTCGAAACCTGGATACACTGTATAACGGTATTCATTTCAGGGAGTGATTCTGCTGCGTTAATACAACTTTTACTAAACAACCCAACCAACCAACATCGAAATCTCGAAAAAAAAAATAAGTGATCCGCTTACATTTCTTTTGTCATTTCGATGGTCTCAGAGTAAAAGTTGTTACAGAGCAACAGAATTAACCCCTAAAAGGAATACAGTTGATTACGTTAGACTCAGTATTTAAACTTACTTTTTAATAGGCTTTCCACAACCATTAGGAGATTTTACGAATTCGAACACTATTTTCTATTTAAGTTACTCAGAATAAAAAGTTTGTGTTTATTTTTATCAAAACACAAATAATTATTTACATTCATACCACTTCTAAACAGGCGGAAACCACACAGTGACATAATTTCCGCCACTAAACTTTAAAATCTGTGACTAAACTATGCATGTGTGTGTTTCCGGTGTGAGTGTGACTTGTCAAATCTCCGGAATGTCAAACGTGATTGGCTGTCATGAATGTGTGCGTGCAAGTTAGTTGTCATCCTGCAATGACATCTGTACTAATGCAGCCATACAATAATAAAAAAGCAAAGCTAAAAAAATCATATAAAATAAATTCTGCATGTATTACCTGGCTAAAAAAATATGGGACCTCGCCATATTGCAAAAAACAACAGGGCCCGTACTATCTGCAAAATAACTATCCTTCGAATTGCTAACAACCCGATAAACATCCTGCTTAAGGATGGCTAAAACTCGTACCATGAGCTTTTAAGAAAAGGCCTTACGGTGACAGGATGAAAGAACAAGATGGAGCTATAGATTGACATATGTCTATAAGACAGCCTATTAGATCCCACTGCTGGGAAAAGGCCTCACCTCAACTATGAGGAGGAACGAGCCATACTTCACCACGCGGGCTCAGTGCGGATTGGTGGAGGGGTGGTATGTAAGGCAAGTGACAAACCTTACTGTCAGAAGTTATCAAGCCGCCCTAGGGCCTCTGACTAGGCTTAACGACTAATACCACAGATATTAGCTGTTAGAAGACATATGTCTATTTCGTTCGATTGTTAAGATGTCAAACGTAGAGACACAGATAATAATTATTTATTAGATGAAGGTAAGTAAGGAGGTCTAAAATATATATTTTTTGCACTTAAGAATAAATAAGTAATAAAAATAGGGAATGATTTTTTTTCGTTATCTTCTACCCCACCGTGTGGGGTATCGTTGAGTATGTCTTTTAAAATGATTTAGGGCAGGCATGTCAAACTCAAAGTCACTGGTGGGCCAAATGCATACAGGTCGTGGAGTCACTGGGCCGCAAAACCCAGACACAAAGAAATAAAACGAATTAGGATTGTAGTACAAAAAAATAAATCATATAAAGAGGATTCGTAGCGCCCTTAATTCAGGTCCCATATATTTCTGGCCAGGCTATAAATCAATTTAAAATTATATTGCATTGTTAAAGCCTGTTCGTTTTCCAATAAAATAATTTATAAATACAGCAGAGTGTACGAGGATAGTTTAAACCTTTAAAGTACGTATAATAACTACAACACTCACCACGAGATGGTTTTTCAGTATGTTGCTGGTGGTAAAGGAGCGTCCACACGTGTCGCACGTATACATCTTGCGTCGCGTGTGCTGGTTAAGGTGTGCGGCCACGCTGCCCACCTGCGGATAAACTATACTATTTGATGAGGTGATAAGAGATGTTCGACATTGTCAGCCTCGTTGGTCTAGTGGTCAGCACGCTGGGTACTATCCACGGGGTCCCGGGTTCGAATCCCGGGTCAGGCCGAGTGTTTGGGTTTTTCTGTCTTGAAATTACTCAGACACAGCTCCGGAGCCAGGAAGTTGGTGGTGTTAACACCCCCGTGCCTCGGAAAGCACGTTAAGCCGTTGGTCATGTCGGACTGCTGTCTCACCGAATTATGAGAGTGAAGGAACAGAGAGTGCACCTGTGTATTGCGCACACACTTGTGCACTATAATATGTCCTGCGCAGTTTGCTAATCTCTGTTGAGATAGGCCGCCGTAGTCGAAATCGGTTAGGACATTATTATTATTACACTCATAAATTCATAAATTAAACAAAAAAAAAAGTTATTCTATTTTTATTTTATTTAGTCATATGAGTTCACACAATATCACCTTTAGATGATTGATGTTTGACCTAATTTATCGATGGTATCTTTTTAATTTAAGGTTTTTAGGTGAATATGCATCCGAATATCCGATCTCTTACTTCCTTACTAATTAAAAATTATTTATAACACTTAAAAATTTGAGACATAATTTGAAATGTTTATTCCTATTATCTCATGTAAGCCATCTCCATATAAAAATAAATAAATAGTTCTGTATAATATATTTTCGATTTGATTTAATTTAATTTATTTGATTTGATTTAGTTAAGTTCAATTGAAATTAATATATTCTGCGTGAACGAAGATTCACGACGCGCCTTATCAAGTGGGTACTACTGTAATACGTTACCGCGAGCGAAGCGCCGCAAATCTCACATATGACGCGTTCAGCGTAGAACGGTTTCCCGCGATGCTCCGACAGGTGGTGTCTCAAGCATGCTGACAAACTGTCGAATGATGCGTTACACTGGAGAAATAAAACAATTAAGAATAAAGCAACCAATCAGACTTCACATAATTAAAATTATTATAAAATAGTTGACGAAAAGTAATTAGGTAAACTTTGAAATGAAATGCTATTCGCAATTTTGTGAAAGCGACCATATTGGATTTGAAATTTAGCATAGTATATTGTAGTATTCTACTAGTCAGCCCTTTCATTGGATACCCATATTAAAGGAGTTTAAAAAAAATATGTAATCCGCCATTTTGTTACGGCGGCCATCTTGGACCGCTTTTCATCAAACATAGCTAAGAACACTCCCGACTAATTAATCATTCAAACAAAAAAAATCAAAATCGGTTCATCCGTTCGGGAGCTACGATGCCACACACACACACACACAGACACGTCAAACTTATAAAAACCCGTCGTTTTTGTTTTTGTTTATTTATGTTGAGATCAACTTTGGAATCCCAAAATTTTTTTTTAACTTTCCCATATCAATTTGTAAATCGCCTACATAATATGTATGGAAAGGTAATAAATTTTGGTCTGTTTTCGGGGTTCATGTAATAGAAAAAAATGTTGCAGATGAACTCATCCATCACCTCTTGAAGGCTCGGACATCGGTGACAGGACACACTGAATAAAAAAGTTACGACGACTAAACATCGACTATATTTATTGTCATATATTCATGATAGCAATTTAAAGTGTATTGTTGTTGTCAACCGTATACGGCAATGAGCATATGATAAGGAGAGAGGAAGATCATGTGACGAAAAGAGTGATGAGTATGCATAGTGAGTATGCATGCAGCATGCATAACTACTGTATAAAACCAAGAATGATTGTGATAGGAGTGGAAGATTCAGCCTTTAAATAAATATATTTAATTAATTAGTTGATGATTTTTAGACATGGCTACACATTGTCTAAATACTAATAACATCATTAGATTCTAGTAGTCCTAGACTTACATGTTGGCAAGAAGTCGGTTTCTTGACGAGACGACGTAATTCCCGTCCCTTCCCACTCTTCCTGACTGCGGACAATTCCTTTTCCACCATTGATTTCCTAACAAAAAACAAACCAAAAATATTTAATTAGTTCATCATCATCATCAGCCGCAGGACGTCCACTGCTGAACATAGGCCTCCCCCATAGATTTCCAAAGTGACCTGTTACAAGTGACCTGCATCCAGTGCGTTCCTGCGAACTTTATTAGATCGTCTGTCTATCTTGTCGGTGGACGCCCTACGCCACGCTTTTGAACAAAATGATCTTGTGGGGAACCCGTTAGGCAAATGTTCCCACATGACATTCGGCGATCTAGCACGCCGAATAGATAACAGAAGGAAAGAAGTTAACTAGAAACGCGAAATAAGGTCAGAGTTAATATACGCGAAATGAATAGTATTATTTAGAACATGAACAATAAAAAGTATATTGGAATTTACGTTATTTACAGAAATCTCATAAACGCAATATCATTCAGCACACGAAAAACCAAGAGAGAGCTGTCAGACACGACAGACCAAAATCTTCTTTTTTCTCGCCGGCCAGCTTTACGCACGCAGTCGAGATCGCGGCGGCCGATCAAGAAGTTTGTGCTCGCCACAGTACTCCCCGCCCAGACCGTAACTACGGTCGATAGAAATCCGGGAATCGCACTCTTCTGCCGCTGGAAGTCTGTCTATTGACATAATTTTTACAGCGGTCTGAAACTTCAGCTTCTCTTGCCATATACGCCGGTTTGAGTCTGTCAACAGACACGTTGATGTCTTTCGCATTGACATGTGGGAACGCCTAACGGGTTCCCCACAATCTCCAATCAAGAACCTTTCTGCCCCAACGGCCCAATAAGTTCATCGCTTTAATTAGTTAAATAACACTATTTAAAAGATTTATCTAAATCAAGCTATCATCTAACACCCTAAATTAATAACTGTTCCGTGATCGAAGAAAAAGAGTCTCTTTTTAGGGTTCCGTACCCAAAGAGTAAAAACGGGACCCAATTACTAAGACTCCGCTGTCCGTCTGTCTTTCTGTCTATCACCAGGCTGTAACTCATAACACGGTATAGCTAGACAGTTAAATTTTCACAGATGATGTATTTCTGTTGCCGCTATAATAATAAATACTAAAACCAGGATAAAATATAGTAGGTAAGTTTCGCAATCGTTTTTTTTTTCAAATTACCTAATAATATGTTTGTCTTTGGAAGTTTTATTAACATTATGAGTAAATATATTTATAACTTAACCAATTATTTTGCAAGTTTTTACGAAATACAAATAATTTCACTCACAAAAATTCCCACCGGATGACACAGTCGATTAATTTTTGGGAGCGATATTAATTCTATTTCGTAAACATTATGAGTAAAAAAGGTATATTGATTTAGTTAAGTTTATTGATGATTTATATTTAAGAGTATTAAAATAAAAACAGATTCTTAGAAAGTCATTATTTGTAGAAATAAATATTAATAATCATAAATATTTATACCTCGAAAATTTTATTTTTTTACTCAAGAAAAGCCATATATCACTTACCGATTCACCAACCCTCTGACGTGCTGAAATAAAAATATTCTTTCCTTAACAAATACACAAAACATTGATATGTTAACCTCTACATATAATAATATAATTATATTTGAATTATAATTACGATTACATTTATTAACTTAACTTCCAATATTCCACTTATAAATAAAGATTATATTATTATTATAACTTCCAACAATCGTAATATTAGACGAACTTAGAACAGAATATGCTTTTGAATAGAGTACACTGAAGTTACAGGTTAATGTTCGAAGTAGCTAATCATTGATGCGTGGACTTACAGTATCAGCATCCTCTTGCCCCTCTCTTTTTTCCTCTGCTTTCAACATTTCTTCTACTAAATATTCGTCCATTTTCTTGTTTCTGAAACAAAAAAAAACCAATTGCACCTTAAGATGCTCTTACACGGGAAATTAAGCTGCATGAAATGACGACACTGAATAAGTTTAGTGTATTGTGAATCGTTTTCCAGAGTTATAAGAATAAAATTCACTTGCAATGGATTTCTGTAGGCGTCTAAACGAAAAGACGCTTAACTCTAAGCCGAGCTAAATTACACCTTATTATTACAATGAGTAGATATTACTTTGAAACCCATGCAAAGTAAAACTTATGTACGTAGTAGATTAGTATTTATTCTGTGCTTTAGGAAAATATGCATCCGAATATCCGATCTCTGATAATGATATACAGTGGGTCCGGGTTTCGACTGGCGTAAATTTATGGGCTATTAGATCATCAAATGTTGTCGACAAAAAACCCCCATGTTGGGTGTCTAACTCTTGAAATGGCAGCCATGTTAATATTTTTTTAAATGCTCTTTTTATGGATCTGGAGGTCCTAAAAGTTATGAAAATGATTTTTTTGGTAGGTAACGCTATAGCGCTATGGCCTATCAAGTATTAACCGTCAAAGAGGAAAACATATATTTTAATAAAGATTGCTAAAAATTAAAAAAGTTAAATAGTTTTTTAAACCTATTACAAAACTGAAAAAATGATTTTTTTCTAAAAAAAAATTTTTCAAAAAAAAAATGTCAAAAAAAAATTCTCAAAAAAAATTTCATTAGAAAAATGACTTTAAAATTTGGTAAATAAAAGGCCCTCAAATTACCGCTAGTCGAAACCCGGACACCCTGTACATAAACTTACTCTTCAGCATGTAGGGCGGAGTGAGCGAGATGGTTCTGGTAAGCCGGCTTACTCTCAAAGTTGATCTTGCAGACCTCGCAGTATATGGCGCCATCTATGTCTACCACTGTGTTTTTCTGTCATATACAAAAACTAAAGGTTAGTACATAGTTGGCCACGAGTATAATTGTTTTTATGATTCAAGCAATTTGTTTGCAAGTTTTTATGAAATTAAATTAAATTTCGCACACAAAAATTGTTCAACCGTGTCATTCGGTTTGACTTGACCCCACGACCCCTCGCTGTCCCGGCGAATGCTTTTACCAACTGAGCTACGTAGGACGTTAGTCAGTCAGCGAATTTTAAGTGTTTGCTACGCCAGGGAGCCGGCGTTGATTTCATCAATATTGGGGAAAGTACCCACATGTATCCGATGGAAATATTTATACAAATATTTGACCATCAGTCAAGATGATGATGAGAGATGAGATTAAAATAACGTAAAGGGTGTCCCACGGCTATGCGACATGAACGAAAAGTCGCACGGCCGCACGTCACACTACCCCTCTTTCATCTTGAGACCTCTGTTCCATACATAATAGAAGCTTAGATATTGCAGTTAAAAAAATTATACCCATTGAAATTGGACGCGGGTTCAATTGCCTTTGGTGGTAATTTTTTCAAGTGCAATATCTTTCGATTATTACTTTGCTACATTAATGTTACTTTGCTAATAATAACACTAATTCTACTTACAGTGTCAGCTTGATGCTTTGCCTTCCTATGCAGATGGAGGCCTAGCTGGCTGACAAAAGATTCGCCGCAGAGGGCACACATGTGCTTGCTTCGGTGAGTACGTAGATGCGTATAGAATGTTGACAGGTGTCTGTGGACATACAGGGTGACTTCATATATTTGTGTCAATAAATAGACGTAGAGCTGTCGATAGTTCATTCAAGTACACACATTCTATAAAGTTTGCGATCACTTGGAAAATTATATGTATTTTTTGTTATAATAATAATAAATCTTTATTTCAGGCAAATTACACCCATACACAAATTTAAAATCACAGCTCGATTAATAAATGGAGTCAACAAAAACTTAATAAATAAAATGAAATTAAATAGAATTAAAATATTGAATAAATTTGAAACATAATTAATTAGATTGGATTGGGAAATAAAATATTCATTAAATGGTTATAGTTGATCATAATTATTATAGTTTATTCTTTCTTTACATTTTTTATTTAAAAATATTGAATTAGAATACGGAACAATAAAACAATTGTTTTTATAAAAATAAATTCAATGCAAGCTTTTGCTAGTGATCACAAACTTTTTTGATGTGTTACCTTTGCCTTTTTTATAAAGCCTCAGGCGCCACCAGCCAGTATTCGGTTTATATGGCAGCGGAGGGTATATACCTACGGTAGAAATTGAGTAGGTAGGTCTCATTGAGTTTCACATAACCTCAAATTTCCGCGTAATAGAATCTAAGGGGCCATCGATAAATAACATCACACGTGTCATTATGTAACAAAGGTAGGAGTGTGACGATACGAGTGATGAACAAGTTTTAAGTGATTTTTAAATTAAAATGAAACCTTTGAGTTAATTTATACACTTCAGACTGTTAATTTACAATAGATGTGATGTCACACAAGGGGAGGGGTTTTGCAAATATGATCATCTGTGGGAAGGTCAACATTACAGAAATTGGTATGACATAATATTCATAAATGAACGAATTCAAAAATAACGATCAAGAATATTGTATAAAAATAAATACATAAACATGTCTCACAAAATCCTCAAAATTATTTGCAAACGTATAAAAAACATAGCTTCAAGCAGTTTTTAATTAATTGGTTATACCTAAGTATACCTAAGTACCTAGTACCATATCATATCAGCCTATTGCAGTCCACTGCTGGACATAGGCCTCTCCAAGACGGCGCCAACTTTCACGGTCCTCCGCTTCTCGCATCCAGCCACCACCGGCCACCTTCCTCAGGTCATCGGTCCACCTAGCAGGGGGACGTCCAACACTACGTTTCCCGAGACGTGGTCTCCATTCGAGAACCTTCCTACTCCAACGCCCGTCGGTTCTGCGACAGACATGACCAGCCCACTGCCACTTCAGCTTACTGCACCTCTGAACGATATCTATGACTTTCGTCTTTTGGCGGATGATAACGCTATATTACCGGAGATTATTGGCAAGTGTGATTGGTGCGCGCCCGGCCTCTTAAAGTATAGAAGTTTAGGTAAATATGCATCCGAATATCCGATCTCTAGAAGTTCTCTGGTTATAAGATAAGACTTACTGGAACTCCTTGTCACAGTGAGGGCACTTCCTCTTCACGCCGCTGTGGTACTCTTCGTGGAAAAGAGCTGTGTTCCTGCAAAAAATCATTCATGTATCTATGCATTAGAGTATAAAGTCTACTTTCCGAAATCTGTTTGAACATACATATTACAATTTTCAATAGGATTTAATTATTAATATTTTTTTTAATTTGTATTGTTGTTACTTTAATGGTGTGCCGTTATCTATCTATCTTTTTGCTCTAGAGAGTAAATGTTTGCACCAAGGTACGTTAGGGTAAATGATCTTTGCAGTACTGTTACCATGAGTTAACGGTGGTTTTACTCGCTAGCGACGACGTACAAAAGGGTATGGAAAATTTTAGTTCTCCAAGTAACCGCTAGAGGCGCTGTGCAATTTTCCATACACTTTTTTACAGAAGAGATATTGTTATTTCGACTATGGTAAATCAAAAACTTAGCTCTATGGTGAATATTATTTGCATAAAGTAAATGTTATTTGCAGAAATCTAAGTGATCTTTGCGAAATATTAATGCTTTTAGCACTACAGTGCAGTCACGAGCATCAATATGTATACATCTGCGTTCGATTTAAGACCTTATTATAATGACATGAAAACTTATTTGTATACATTTCATTGCTTGTGACTGTACATGTACAATTTTGCTTTATGGTAAATGTAATTTTTGCTTTGAAAAGAAAATAAACAATAAAAGTTGTCTTCTCTAAAACTAAAATGAGGCCACTTACTCCAAGCAGCAGATCAGGCCACACCGCAGACATTCATACTTGTTGTAATGTTGTCTCAGATGTTTGTTCACGAAGTAGTTGGACTTGAAACGCATCTTGCAGAACCGGCACTCAAGGGGACCAACTGACTAACAGAGACACCGGGAAGTGATTATTTCCTTAGATTACCGTACATAAATTACTTGTACATATTGCATTCATTTGATAGCTGCGGGACATTTTTAAGTGCCTTTTGAATTTTTTTACAACATGCAAGAAACCGGCCAAGTGCGAATCGCACTCGCGCAGAAGGGTTCCGTACCATTATCTACTTTATTCTAGTCACTTTAAAGGATTTATTTTAAGGATTATGTATTTAGCACAAAATTATCCAACACCCAAGTTCCACGACTATTACTGCTTAACTAATAAAGGTATCTTAACTGCTATAGTTGTGTTTTAATGTTAAGTTTTTAGAGAGCTACTGGAACAAAAAATTGCATTTCAATTTATAATATTTTGTTAATGGGGCATTAAATAACATAAACATGGTAAAAACTCTGAAGGCATTTTAAAAGACCTACTCAACGATATAACAACGACAAAAAATTCTACCACTTTGTCTTGTCGGCGTAATAGGTATACCAACTTACTGCTTTTTAGTACTAACGGTCTCCTGGCAAAACCGTAGACGGACAGACAGAAATAAGAAAACTATAAGGGTTCCTCCTCAAAACCATAATAAGCAAAAATAGTTAACTATTTACCTCGTCATGTCTTTGGGGCATATGTCTATCCAGCATACTCTTTTGCGAAAAGCCTTTATAACACAACTCACACTTGTACGGAGCGTTCAAGTATTTCTTATCTTGAGCTTTTTTCAAGAACTCTGCTTTGGCATCCTCATCACTTAAGTTGAATCTTTTCCATTTATCGGAAGTGAGAAATGCTAAATTCCTCCCATCACCTCTTGGCTTGCAAAACTTGTATGTTTTCTTTGTCACTGGTGACATGACGGATGCAGTTTTCTTCAATTTGATTTTACTTAGCTCAATATCATCACTTTCAGTGTCCGATTCAATTGGTTTAGGTTTTCTTCTTTTCTGTTTTGGTCTTTTCTTAGATTTTGGTATTGGTCGTTTTTTAACACTTTGCTTGGGCTCAACTGTTTTTTTACGAACTGGTTTTATTTCTTCCTCGATTTCTGACTGGCTTCCAGTCTCAACTTGTTCATTTTTATTTTTAATGATATTTATTGCTTGTTCTGCTTTGACTTCGAAATCAAAAGTAAGATCAAGATCAACAGGGTCTGTTTCTGGATCATTGCAAGCAAAGTTATCATCGTCAGAAAATGGTCCTTCCGTAAAATCATCATTAATAATCTCTAATTTAGGTGTTTGTGGCCTTTCATCTTCTTGTACTTCAATGTGACGAAAATGGTATGTTTTAACGCGTTTATTGCTCACTAATATGTCCAAACTCATAAATTTAAAATTTTCAAGGTATTTTTCTCTTAGCTCGTGGCCGGTGGTGGCGTATGTGAGCTGTAAAGGAAAGATGTGTTATAGTGACCACACACTTGTATTCTTAAATAAAAATTTAGTAGATACCTTCCTATTAAATAGTCAATGTTAACTACTTGTATAGAAATTGCTTAATGAGGCAGTCTCATAGCATCCAATATCTGGTAAACTATAAAAAGTGCCAATAGCCCCCAGCGCCCGGCTCATCACCACAAAATTTTAATTTAAAAAAGCCAGCCTTTTGGGCACCATTCCTTTCGGCACTGCTGGGGCTGATGCTTTTTATATTTTGTAAATATATATATATTTTTACATTACTTTTAGTTCAGTTTTAGGTTATTGTATTAGTTTTAATATTTGTATATTATTTAATATTCATTTGTATAATCCGAACATAATTTAAGAAATAATAGAATGTATATCATAAAATGAATTAAACATCCAAAAACATAATAAGATCGCTGGCGGTTGCATAACAATAGATTATCTATTGTGTCTGGAAACTTGATCTTTGAATGGTTAAATCTTATTATTATATATAAGTATACAGGTATGTTTTATTTTTATTATATATAATAAATACAAAGCACATCTATCGCAATAAAATAGCCTCTTTTTAATTTTACACACAGCCAGTGCAGTAGATCAAACATCAGTTTTAGACTTCAATGAAAAGATCATAATTAAAAGACTTACTGGGCCATTCCAAAGCATATCCTTGAGTACTTTCTCTCCTAAATAACATTTTTCCCTGAATAAATGAAATTTGTGAAGCAGCGCAGCACATTCATAGCAGAAATACTGAGGCAATCTATCTTTCTTGTTTACCTGTAAATGTAGTTTTTTTAATAAACTTAACGTAGTTTTCGGTGATGATAGGATGTATTAAATTATAGTAACATTTAGTTTCATGATGCAGAAATACTAAAAACAGCAAAGAACTTACAGATTTATTCATAACTTCTTCATAGTATTTTTTTAAGTTAAATTCCTCATAGTTAAAGAATTTTGTGTCATTTCGTAAGCATATTCGACACATTCCAGCTTCACACATTTTTTGGCTTTCACATTACACTTCTTCTTTTTTATGGGACAAAATTTTATTCAATAAAAACTTACAATAAAACCATCAGAAAATAAATAGCAACAAAATCAAAATAATCAATCAAAAAAAATTGGGGCTGCCAGCTTCTAGCAGCCGTGTTTACCAAAAAATGAAATGTCAAAATACACAACCTACAGGGTGTTTGAAAGACGAGTCCAAATCCAAAGCTTTAAACGAAAGCTAGCCTATACTATTTAGTACCATTTGAGCCTTAAGGCTAATCAATCTGACCTTTTTTAAATAATTTGTCCTTTTTGATCTAAAATCTCACGATTACTTTCACTTTAGATAGGTACTCTAATGAAATAAAATCATACATATAAGACATATAACATTCGACATGGTCATTATTCACAGATAGCGTTGGGTTTACTCCCCGGAATATTTCCAACTGTTGGGTTTATTCCCAAATTCGGGGAAAGTATGCGGAATATTTCCAATTGGCGGGAAAATACTCAAAAGTGCACTTAAAGTAATAAAATGCGAGAATTTTGCTATTTAGACAATGGTTTTACGCCTGTAGCACACCTTCACATAAAACCATAACAGCGGGACCTAACTAGCTAGCGCTAGTTTTGCCTGTTTGTCAGTTTTATTACACCAAACGTAAACGGCATGTTCTAATTCTTAGGTTTATCTGAGTCTCTCTTTCTTTGAGATTCGACGATCCTGTAGTATACTTTCGACTACTGTGTCCACGATGTCGCGAATTGGTGAAGAAATGTAGACGTTTGAGAAGGATTGGAGAAATCTCGACATAAGCAAACGGGGTCATAGTAAAATCTCTACATTAGAAATGATTTAATTTATATTTGAATGAAATGTGCTATACACACATCAAAAAAAGTTTGAGATCACTAGCATAAACTGATATAATTCTCAAAATTTAACTTTACCAAGAAAAAATATTTGTTGTGTGTTTTCTTTAAATAGAAAAACCCTTTGGTATTAAGAAAAAAAAATTAAAATTTTTTTAATAACAGAAATTGATTAATTAACCATAATGTAATTGTAAAAGAAATTTGATATAAAGGAAAATACTGTTTAACCAAACTTAACGACAATTTAAATAAAAAATAAATTGTTTCAACAAACACACCAATTTACCTAGCCCCAAACTAAGCGTGAGCTTGTGCTATGGTGACTAAAAAAAAAATATTCAATATAATATAACTCCTCCCCTGGCTCGGACACATACGGAGATCCTCCTGGGCATGCTGAGGATCAAGTTATCCAGCATTTCTTGGGGTAACCTGTCCCCTTCTTGAATAGCGGCTTCCCTGAGGTCTGGCACTGTCTGGGGACGTGGCTGATGGTTCCAAACAGCTCGCTTAAGAGCATCCCACGCGTGCTCTATTGGGTTTCAGTCAGGCGAGCCGGCAGGCCAGTCTAACCTCTTGATGTCGTATTCTCGGAGAGCAGCATTGACTCGTTGAGCTCGATGTGCGGGCGCATTATCATCGACCAGTACAAATTGGTGCCTATGGTTTACTCGGAATGGTCTGACAATTCCATAAATAGCAACTGCCTTATACATGTCTGCTGTCATGAAGCCTCGATACGGGATCAAAGGTGTTCTAGCTCCAATCATAATACAACCCTCAAAAGGACACCGATTTCCCGCCTTGCTGAACTGCTCCTGTGGCAGTTCTTTGCCTATTACGGTCTCCTGGTCTTCTCCAGACACGGACACGTTGGTTATCTGGATGACTCCTGATTCGCGATTCGTCAACGAAGAGACAGTTTTGCCAAATGTTTTCTTCTTCATCTTCTTTATTCTGCCGAAGCCTAGCCCACTCCAATCTCTATCGCTGACGTTGCCGGGGATTCAGAGGCGCTCGCCAAGACCTCCGTGCTCGTAATCCAGCCTGGTGCAAGCAATTCCAAATGGTCTTAGTGCTAACTTCAAGCCCTGGGGCGGCCCGAACTTCTGCTTTTATTTTAGTAGCGTTGATTGTTGGGTCACGGGCTTCCAGCAAACTAATAAAGCGCTTTTGGGCAGCAGCCAAAACAGATGGGCGACCACTGCGGGGTAGGTCAGCTAAATTACCCATCCCGTGGTACCTCTGCAACGTGGTCACGACACAGGATTGGGATATATCATGTTTGCGTGCTATATCTCTCGTGCTGTATCCTTCTTCCCTTAAAGTTACTATTCACGTAAAACTTCTGATAATCCTCTTGGCATTTTTTCAATCACAACTTTTTGGGAATAAATATTTAAAATCCGTCAAAATTTACTAAATCAGATTTCTGAGTGAGCGTATGTTATGACTGAAAGCCTTTTTATATGGAAAAACAATTGAACTGTTTTATTGTTTTGTATTCAAATTGTATATTTTTAAATAAAGAATCTTAAAAGAAAAAGAAATCGTAAACTTTTTTTGATGTATGTATTTAAAAACTATACTAAATTTACCAATTTAGTTTTTTTTAAACATTTTAGTGGCTTACCACTTTGGAAGTGTTTTCTTTATCAAAAAAATTGTATCGCGAGATTTGTCCCCAGTTGGAATAAGGTTTTTGAACTTGTTATCAAATCAGATACTTTGTAATATCTTGTTTACTTTTGGACCTAAAGAAAAAAAACTAAATAAATGTGTCTTCAAATAAAATAAGCAGTTTTCGAGTTAACAAGCAAAAAAAATATAAACAAAAGAGGCGCCTTTCTTTTACTATTCTGTTTACAGCTTACTTACCACACTCGGGACTTTAAGTATGTTTACCTAGATACCTCGAAGAAAATTTCTTGTTTTTAATAACGAAGATTTAACTTTATTATCATATGTCTCAAATATTTAAACTTAACAAAAGCCAAACTGCCGTTTCTAATGTAGAGATTTTACTATGACCCTGTTTCTTTACGTCGAGATTTTTCCAATATTTCTTAAACATCTACATTTCTGCACCCATTCGCGACATCTTGGGCACAATAATAGGAAGTATACTACAGGATCGTCAAATCTCAAAGAAAAAAAAATCAGATCTATAAATCTAAGCATTAGAACATGCAGTTTACGTTTGGTTCAATAAAACTGACAAACAGGCAAAACTAGCGTGGTCCCGCTGTTATGGTTTTATGTAAGGGTGTGCTACAGGCATAAAATCATTTTTACAGTAGCTGAATTCTCGCATTTTATTAATTTAAGTCCACTTTTGAGTATTTTCCCGCCGAATTGGAATATTTCCCAATCTTTCCGTTTTTTCCCATACTTTCCCGTATTTTTCTTTTCCATCCCAATTTTTTCTTTCCCTTGCCCATCGCTATTCACAGATAATCATGTATTTTTTTAATTCCAAAAATTGTAAACATATTGATAGATTTCGTCTAAGACAAAATAAATTACGGCTCATATGGTTATTTAAAGTATGTAGAGTAGGTGAACTAGATTTTCTTTTAAGCTTTGCACTAATCTTCTATACAGCATATACCAAGGTTTATAATAAGTAAAGAGTTTATTCTTGACTATACAGAATGTTAGTATATCAGTCTAATCCTTTAAAGGGGTGAATACTAAGGGCTATCAACGCCTACTACAACATTTGTTATGGAGCTATAACCAAAATCGTAAATAAAATTAGCTCTCCATACGTTGTCAATCAAGGCAGCAAAATTATTCCTACGGACTAGGTCTATTATAGAGGATCTCCTTTTTTAAAGTGTCACATCCGCTTCAGGCACCGTTACGTGTCACAACCGGGGAATATATATTTTATTTAATAATAACGCTACCAGAAACTCCACTCGACACTGACGTAACTCATAGCCAAAGTCAGCCAAACCCAGCCAAGCCACCCAAGCCAGGCAAAGCCAACCCATCCAAAGCAAACCATAGCCATCATAGCCAGCCAAAGCCAGCCATAGCCACCACAGCCAGCCAACACCAAGCCACCGCTTGCCACTTTTCCCCACCACCAATGTGCCTATAATGGAGGGGGAAAGCCTTTATAAGCGACGGTCAGCTCAGTCTAGCAGACTTGTATATAGCAGCCACTGAGTAACCTGAAACTCTGCCAGTTTGAGTAACTATAAGCATTAGTCTTTGTAAGTGTGTGATTCGGCGATTAAATCTGTGTGCTTAAGCTATTGTGCGTTTTTTATTTATGCCACTCGTTTACAAAAGATTTCGATCATGACGCGCGCCCATGATAAAAGTTGTAGGTATTGATGGCCATATTCACCCCTTTAAAGGATTAGACTGTTTAACTTGCACTCCGTATAGTCAAAGTCACAGACATTTTCTTACTCGGTGTTTACTGCATCACCAGAAAAAATATCAATTTGTTTTTGAAATATAAATTATTATTTCTGGTCTCTGGTATTTGGTTTTATAGCATAGCAGCATAAATGCAGTTCATTTATTGAGGAAAAACTCATATGCTGGGAACACTCTTACGCTCTTACTGTCAATTTGCTGCCAACATTCAGACTAGAAATTGGCTGCGTTCACGTAAAAAACATTTTGTAACGATACCGTTACGCGAGATTTTAAAACCAAACCGACTAGTGCCCGGTTCCTATATTCGTAAAACAAATCGTTTTAGTTACGAACAGTTATCTTATCTACCATGCGTAAGCTAAAACAGTTCCTATAAAAAACTACTTGTTAAGAAAATTACTGACGGCTTGTACTAACGGATGGGAGGGCTACCAATGACGATTCGTAAGTTGTATAGGGATGACCGTTTTAAGTGCTCTTATAACTTTTGGTAAACGTCAGAGAACTGTCAGAGGTACGGCGCGTAGTTGATTTGTTTACTAGCCGATTTCGGGAGGTTATGTAGTGTTTTGATCGAAAAGTGATAATAAATATTTGTGATGGCAAATAATGCGAATTTCAATAGTGATCTTGAAATGTTATATTATATATTTTTATATTGTCATGTTTTTTTAATTGTCCCACTTTAATTTCAACTGCTCTTTCTGTCTGGGGATTGAACCACACTTGGCATTAAAAGCAGCAGTCAGAGAGGCCCAGGCTTTATCTTTTTGTTTATTGGTGGTGGCGTTGGTCTCTTTGCTGGTAATGATTGGGTTGCTTTGGATCAGGTCAATTAGACTGGGTACCTCATCCTTGGTCATGGCCCTTTTACTTTTCTGTAAACAACTAAAGCTAAAGTTGTTAACAAATCAATTAAATTCCAACAAAAAACAATTTTGTATTTCATCTTACCGGTATAATATTATCCATTGCTCCTTATTTCCTATTTTAAATCAAATTTTTCGTAAATTAATAAACGGCTAATAAATTGGCAATAATTGTCGTGGTAATTATTTGACAACAATTTTTATCTAGCGTCACTCGAGACGAGACCCGTCACTGCGTTTTGTTCACAGCGACGCTGAAAACTTATCATCATAATTATTACAGGATTACATAGTTTATTCCTTACAAACTTATAAAAAGTAGTTTTATTACTAAATTATTATATTTTTCTAATAAAAAGTCATGTATTACGAACTTACGCATTGACTTACCAACCGTATCGTTCCAATATTTTGCGCACTAACGAAACGCACTGAGGACCGGGGGATTCATTGGTAAGACAAAAACTAACGGACGCTCGCCGTAGGTAGGCGGCCTAAACACATTGTGGAACACCAAGTTACGCATAGTTGTTGGTAGCTGTAAAATGAATGGTAGCTGTGATACAATGACGGTTCGTAGAATAAAGGAACCGGGCATAGGCCAACATCTTAGGCTTCGCTCAAATCGCACCGCACCGACAAGACACCAACCACAGCCACCGGTGGCTAGCAACAAGCTGTTTAGGCTTGTTTTTAGAACGTTTTGTACTCAGGACTCAGGTAATCTGTGACTTCGGGTCCGGGATATGCCGACGACCCGCCTATCTGCGCGGAGTCTTAGAATAAGTCTTTTAATGCCAGGAATTACAATCATCATGATCTCAAAATGTACCTGTTACAATTTTAACGTCTCGTTTTAAAAATACGGAGCTGTGATATCTCTGGACGTAGCATCTAGGTGCCTTCACCCACAAGAGAGATAGAGGTGGTAGGTAGGTACTTATCTACTTTCAGCACTTCCTATCTGGCGTATGGAGCTGAAGCGGCCTCTCCGTTTGCCTAATCAGGCCGGTGTAACTCCCTAGGTAGCAAAAACGTACCTACTCGCGGCGACACATTGAGGCTAAACAAGTTGGGTGTTGCGAGCGAGCAACGAGACGCCACACCCGCGCGTTTCATTCACCGGCGGCGCACGGCAGTATGTTGTGAATTATATTACGTTGCTGGCTGGACGAGCATGAATAAAGTGCTAGAAAGGTGCGCTAGATGGCGTAAGTAGCTTCTAGTAGCAGTCAACCCTATCGCGTCGCATAATAGTAGTTCACTGAATAGGTTTAGTGTATTAAGATTCATATTCCAGAGTTATAAGAATAAAATTATCTTGCAATGGATTTCTGTAGGTGTCTAAACGAGAATGTGCTTGACTCTGAGGCGAACTAAATTCCACCATATCGTTGACGACATTGAGTAGATATTTCATAAAATTTCATTGCAAAGTCGAACTTCTGTACGGAATACTAGTACTTATTCTGTGGCCTAATAGACCGTATACTTACCTAGTATATATTATTTGCCGTCGGTAAGTATGCAGCTGCGCAGGTCATACTATTGCTATCTTTACTGCCAGCATGGCTACCTGCTCAGCCTAGAACAATTAACAAAAATTACGAAGCCAAATACCAGAGTAACTTCTGAAAGTTAACATAAAAGTTGGATCGAAGTACTAGTCTATATATTATCTGTGTCCGAAGACACCTCGCACGATTCCTTTGTCTTTCTCTTTCGCCGTAAATCGATCACTCGGTGAAAAAGTTTGAATTGTTCGCGCTCAAGTTGTGCAACTTTGTTTTTTGCCTATTTACCCTTTTTACCCGACTGCGACAGAAGGATAGTAATGTTTTTTTATCGAGCGTTTGTCGTTGTAACCGCTGAGCATTAATCACTATAGTATACCCATTTCTTTGACACACCTTGCAGCTCAAACGGCTAGAAGGATTTTGGCATGTGAGGTGTCGTTGAATTTGTCAGAACTGTGGTAGTGACATAAGCTACTTAAATTTTGAAAATGGCGTCCGAGGGGGAGGTACGGTAAAACAGTATTTTATTTTTCAAATAATTCGGTTTTAGAATCTAGATCCCTGATCAGTGATCAGCAGTAATAATAATAGTAATTTATATCAAACTAGCAGTTCCCCGCGACTTCGCCCGCGCCAAAAGTCGGATTTTCCATACAAATTTTCATCCTCCATTTCACCCCCTGATGATTTTATATCGCGACAAAAAGTAGCCTATGTCCTTCCCAGTGTCTTAAACTATCTCTGTGCCAAATTTCATTTGATTCGGTCCAGTAGTTTCGGAGCCTATTCGATGCAAATGAACAAACAAACAAATCTTTCCTCTTTATAATATTATATAGTAATAGAATTTTTTTTTTTAAATTTTGTTGGTCCCATATTAAATGTACCGTAACTTGTATTAGAGCAGTAGAATCACCACCTTAATGGAATGAACCTTATAATTTAAGTTGTACGAGTAGGATTATGATTATTTTTTATAAGTATGTAAATAAGTAAATAATGATTGTAGGTATCATTAATCTAACGACCCGCCCCGGCGTCGCACGGTGCAATATGCATGTATTAGGTATACATATAATAAACCTGCCTCTCGAATCACTCACTTGACCTCTCTATTGCTGCTGAAAACTGCATTAAAATCGGTTGCGCAGTTTAATAGATCTAAGCGAACAGACAGCAGAGCGACTTCATTTTATACTAAGTATGTAAAGCAGATACGTATTGTGTTTGCGACCTTACAATTAATTAAGAAAATCACAAAATAATAAAGTCTTATTTACCTACTATTTCAAGGCATTTAGTTTAAATCTTCCAATCTCCACTACACGTAAGTATTCATGAAATAGCTTGTTCTCAAACTTAGCCTAACACTCGCTTTTGCCAACTGGCAAGCTAACTAGCTTAAACTGATCGGTGCCATTATGGCCGCACTTAACTCAGTTAACGAACTTATCGTCCATAAATCCAGATGTAATTGGTGGTAAACTTTAGTTTAAACCTTCACGTATCATGTTTTTAGACACAAAAGAAAGTTATCAGACAGGTCAGTGCATTTCTCCAGCAATGGTCGGTTTTTCTCAATACGGTAAAAAACTTTTTTTTGCTTTAAAAATAATGATAATACGATTAATCGAAAATATAATTATTACGATCTAATTCGTGTAGTTCTAAAGTTTTAGTAAGAATTTAGGTATAGTACAACCGAAATGAGAATTCATACCACCGAAATTAAAAATAGTATTACCGTATTTCGAATTGTGTCCTCCGAAGTTAGAAACGTGGTAACGGTCCTCAATTTGGTGGTTACCGAAGGAATTTTTGCCCCTAATTGTAAAGTACAGTATTTTGAAACGAAAAAATCCTTTTGAACCTGTTCTGAACGTGTAAAAATGTAAAAGTAACTACAGTTTATACTAACATAACTTATTCTATCCGACCGCTAGAATAAGCGAAAAATAATGGAAAATGGGTAATGAATGAAAAAACGACATGATAAAGGCATTCATACACATACACATAAATTACTGCCGCCCTCAAGACGTCAATAATTTTTTTTCCATGATTAAGTCTCGTAACGTCACTTTCTTTGTCAATGAATTAGAAAAGCACGGCATGGGACTTAATGAAAGACTGATTAACTTTAGTTGACGTCTGTGGGTACGGCAGTAAGGCTATTAATGTAAATAATAATTAATAGTAAAATTATCACGGCTATGTCGCCTTTTCTGGTGAATGAGTAATCGTCGACCAACTTATATAAAACTAGTGGTTCCCCGCGACTTCGCCCGCAAGAGTTGGATTTTCCATATAAACTTTTATCCCCCATTTCACCCCCTTAATGTTTTTATATCGCGAAATCCCAAAATGTTGCCTATGTCCTTCCCAGGGTCTTGACCTGCCTCCATGCCAAATTTAATCTCAATCGGTTCAGTGGTTTAAGCGTCAAGAGGTAGCAGACAGACAGACACACTTTCGCATTTATAATATTAGTATGGATGTAGCTGGAGAAGAGGACATTTCGTGATGGCTCCATTCCATGAAGTCAACGTCAAAATTTACAACCAATTTAGTGTTTTAAAAATAAGATTTAATGTAACAGTTGTTGGTAACCTGAATAAATAAATAAATAAATAAAAATCACTATAAGTACCTACTACGAGACGAGTAGATAGAGGTCGTGTTTGGACTGCAAACCGAAGCTCTTTCAATTCGAGCATTATTCATAACTTAAAAAACAATAATTATCTTATTTGCAAGCTTCATCTTTCGATTGTTAAATACTTGCAATAGTATTTCTTTCGAGTGTTGAGGGTACAATCCCAATAACATTGATGAAAGCAACGCGGCATTACAGCGTTAAGAAGCACTTGAAAATTTCGACAGGCTCTGCCAACGCCAGGGTGGCCGAGAGGTTAGGCAATCGCCCGGTATGCGTGGAACGCGGGTTCGATTCCCGCCTCTGGTGGTCGTTTTTTTTCAAGTGCAATAATATATTTAGATTGCATAGTGAATGCTTATCACTTAAAATACAATAATTATATAATTATCATAACTTATAACTTACTTTTCACCAGTGAACTGAAAACACAGCACTTTCCATTTGCATACACGGTCACAGCTGCACGTCGGACTAGAACTCCACTTTCACCGAGTGACCGCCTCTACTCGTTAAGTAATAAAAGCTGTTCTCGTAGTTCAAATGGGTAACCTGACGTGCTGCCTGCACAAGGGAAGGCCGCAACCCTACGCCTCTGTTTCAGTCGAGCAAGTCACGTAGCGAGGCTGGGAAAACGTGCTGATTCACCGGGCAGGGCCGTGCCACAGACAAAGTAGGCCACAGTAGCTTGTAGAGCTGTTTATTTTGTTAATGCGAGTGTCTCGTTGGTCTAGTGGTCAGCGCGCTGGGTTATGTCTACGAGGTCTTGGATTTGAATCCCGGGTCGGGCTAAAAGTGTTGAGTTTTTCTGTCTTGAATAACTTAGTCACAGCTCCGGAGTCAGGTAGTTGGAAGTGTTAACACCCCCGTGCATCGGAAAGCACAAGACGACGGTTTCCACTCTTGTGTTGTTGACATGCCACTCATGCACACCAAACGATTTGAATCGTTCTATATGTCGTCGTAAATCGTTTAACATTTGTCAAGTTGACTTGGTCGAGTGGTACCTATAGTTATAGTTTATTCAAAGTAGAGTTTCTGATTTGCGTATAATGTTGACTGTGCGTTTTCCCGCCAATATTGCAAGGAGTGTTTGACACCTGTCAGGAGAAACACATTCATCACGGAAGGTTAGGTAACGGAAATTTAACGGGTCTGTCAAAAAAAACGCCTGTTTTTTCTGAGGGTAACATGAAAATATATATTTTTTACATCATGTTTTGGTGTCTATATAGTGAGAGGCGTAAATTAGACACAGATATTTGCATATGGACGATTGGTCGTCAGAAATCCCAACATGGCTTCAAAAACTTTCGTTGCATGCCTTCTATTACTTTGCGAGGGTCTAGTCCACCAACACATACTTATTTAATTTTTGAACAACTGTTATAATGTTTTTTTTTATTAACCTACATCATCCCACTGCTGGGCAAAGGTCTCCCCCAACACCTTCCATTGATCCCTATCAGCTGCCAATAACACCCAATCAGTCGCAAAGCTGTCCAAGTCGTCACACCACCTCTTTTTAGGTCTACCTCTTCGTCGGAATCCGTCTGATGGTATCCAACGCGTGACGACTTGGGCCCATCTGTCAGGGTTGGGTGCATCCTGCAAACATGCCCCGCCCATTCCCACTTCAGCTTTGTTATAATGTTATTTGACATATTTTGTATAAGGAATTATTTTATATCTATTTTTTATATATTTATTCGAATTAGAATTATAAAGCTTTTTAAAATAAATAGTAGGAACCAAGCACTGTCAAATCCCATTTAATGGCTGTTAAAAACATTGGCGAATCCGTTTAATTAAAATTACCAGTCAGTAAACTGTGATGTCAGTGTAACTGCGAGCGAGTTTGAATTTTATTGTTACGTAGCTAGAATAGCTATTTGGTTTTATGTCTTTAGACAACTACGATACGATTTGCAAAACATTTTGCCCCTTGACTGGTAAGGTGCTCGATACCTACCTATAAAAAGTTAAATATAAATCGTATTAGTAATAACGGCTGAGTGAAGGGTCCCGACGAACGACGAGACGTGATGCGATGCGACGCTATGAGACCCATACAAATCCAAACAGCGTCGCGCGCGACAACGTAGTCCACGTGTAAGTACAGCTACTGTTTGATATTAGCGATGGGCGATTGTTCGAAAAAAATACATCGAATGAATCAATTATCGACCATTCGAACTATCGAACGTCGATTTAGTAATTCGAAAAAAAAAATCGACAATCGAATGATAATCTATACTGGGCCCTTCGATGCATTCGATCCAATTGCCGCGACTGTGCGCACAGGACAAGTAGCGACCGAATGATTAATCGACGCGACGAATGACAATTCATTCGTCAGTAGTTAGTAGTACGGCCTGCACACCGCGCGCTCCGGTATTGCTCGCCGCATATTAATCGAAGAATAATCGAATGACTGCGGTTGCTTATCGAATACATTCGATTACCGAGACCATTTGAATAATTCGATTAATTTAGTAATAATCGCCCATCGCTATTTGATATTATCGTAACGCGTCGCGTCGCGTCACATTGCCGCGTTGGTCGCTTACGTAGGGCAATGCCTTAGTGCGCGAGTCCGAATCGCACTAGCACAGTTTGTTGTTTAATCCTACTATCCCACTAATATAATATATAAATGCGAAAGTTTGTGAGTGTGTATGCTTGTTACTTCTTCACGCAAAAACTACTGAACGGATATGGATGAAATTTGGCACAGAGATAGATTATAGTCTGGAATAACATATAGGCTTTTTATCCTGAAAAGAACACAGTTCCTGTAGGATATAGAAATAGTAGTTTACGCGGGCGAAGTCGCGCGCAACAGCTAGTTAAAAATATTTTATTCTACTGGTCGTTCGTAGTCAATGAAGTCGTAGTATAGCGAAAATATCGTAGCAAAATGTAGCGTCGTAGTGTACTAGCTACAACAACCATTGAATTTTCGTCTCATTTTTATTTTAATGTACGTATGTACTTTAAAAGTAAAATAATAAGAAGTATTGTAATTTATTTATGATTATTTATTTTAGTATTATTAGGTGTTTTTTTGCAGTTACAAAATTGAGGACAAAGTAATTATAGAGATTAAAATTAATTACAGTCGGTTTTTGAAATACTATAAATTATTTATGTATGTAGTATGGCTTGTACCTGCTGATAGTTTAGGTGAGGCCTTTGCCCAGTGGGATCTATATAGGCTAAATTTACCTTACTTTATTATTATAGACTTTATTATTATATTATTATACATAATATTTATTATTATAGACTTACTTACTTACCACACCAATTTAACCACTATTAAATAACTACATCAAAAAGAGAAAATTAGTCCAAAATATAATCCGCGACGTTGAAATTTTTATCATTTTAGGGTTGTACTACAAAATAAAGCACAGATATTCACAAAAGCAACATTTCCCACAAAAATTGTAAGGTTAAGTCTAGCGTACCTTATCTGGGCCCAAGGGAAGCCGGGGTCTGTTTCTCCAGTCATTCCAGATTTTTATCTTTTGTTTGTACATTCCTTGAATATTTTTACCATTCTCCCTCCGTTAGTGTTCGTAAGCCTGATATAATTTCACTAAGGCGCTTATATTGCTTATATTGCTTGCGGGTTCGAATCCCGCAAGGGGCAAATGTTTGTGTGATGAGCACGAGCATTTGTACCTAAGTAATGGATGTTTATATGTATTTAAGTATTTCTATCCGTTATCCTAGTCACCATAGCACAAGCTCACGCTTAGTTTGGGGCTGGGTAATTGGTGTGTTTGTTGAAACAATTTATTTATTTATATAAATTCCCTACTACGATTTAAAATAATTAAAAAGCAAAATGTAGGTTACATCCCTTTTCAGAAAGAGATCTACGTACAACACAACACTTTGTAAAAGTTTCTAATACTCAATCAAACGAGCCTTCGTATATACTCGTACATCAAAGCCTTTTTTTCATATTACATGATGATCACACTTATTGGCAAGCTTATTGGGATTGACAAAAAGCCTAATTTTGAATTACTTTTGAAGTTATGGTTCAGCGAGAGATCTCAGATCCATAACATAAATTAACACAAGCTCGTAAAGTGAGCCTTATTACATCGTTCTTAGGGCCATAAACCGAACTATAACCCACGCGTGCATAATAATATTACGCACTAGTGCGTAATAGAATTATCCCTATAAAGTTAAGTTAGTACCTAACTGCAAATTATACACATATGTGTGTAAACAGAGCATTTTCAATTTATCCGGGTAATACAATTTTTTTGTAAAAAGAACACAGATTATATAATACAACAAAGAGGTTTTAATTATGCCGCCGAAAATCCAATTTTACATTTTTGGAACAAATAATTGTGTCCCTAATTAAAAAAAAATATTTATTTTTATCAAATTATTTACAATTCGCAATAAATCGTTACAAAATATTTGCATTTTATCACAAATCAATCAAACAAATCAAAGACTAAAATTATAATTTTATTCGGTTTTATGCATCTTTTTATGGCTATATGTAATCAACCACCATACATTCGGCTCGTGAAAAAAAACTTGGGCGCCATTTGTCATGGTTTTCATATTTTGTTTGCTATCGCATCTTTTGCTGTGTGGTATATAATTGTAACAATGACAAGTTTTAGTACAGAAGATGAACAATTAATAGATTTTTAACCCCGCCAGAAATGCTGAATGCAGCACAATATGCAAACGAAAGCCTAATCTAGTGAAAACCAACAACCCAATATCGTTTTGAAAATTGTACATTCACCAAGTGTTTCAATAATTAAACGATTTATGCAATACTTGTTTGTTTTTTCCTCGCAAGTGTGTTGAAAAAGTTCGTATGAAACTCGTGAGCAACTTGCTCAATAGACACTCGGCTGATTAACGCCCTCGCCTACGAAATTAAATGTAACTTCGTAAAAATAGACATTATTTATTAAATTTTATTGTACCTAAAATAATGCAGCACTATTGGTGGAAGTGCATTCTCTACCGTTCAACTGCATGGTAATCCAGAAAGTGACATCTGTGGCGGGACGTTAAGTGTAGATATTTAAGTGTGAATTTCCTGAGCGGGCCAAAGGGAACCATCTCAAGATAATTTAATTTAAAATTCTGTCTACACGGAACCGTGTCAAAGGAAACTCCAGCCGCTTCGAGGCAAATCTGGCAATTTCCTGAAGCCAACAAACTCAACCTCTTCGGCCCAATCTGGCCCATATTAACGGGAAATTACGAATGAATTTAAACGGCTACCTGAAATTGAATTGAAATTTGAATGGATTGGTTAATTAGCATGTATTTAAATAAGTTATCAGGAAACAAACGATTACCTTAACAAATATACTAAAGAGTTAGTAGCAAATTTCTGAAATGAAATGAAAATTTGTTTGCTTTGGAAAATTGTATCATATTAAGGTGCTTATTATTCTCGTCGCTTTTTCAGCATGTAATTTTTTTTTTGTTATGTTAAAGAAAGAGACTCACTACATCATTAAATTCAATCAAAATTCCAAATAATTCTTGGAATGTCAGTGTTTACAAAATATCAATGAATAATATCGACACATTACATGGCACATAGAAGTTAGAAAATAATTAATTACCTATGTATGAGGAGGAAGAGCGGGGGGTAACTTATAACCTAACATACTTATCATTCAGATAGATAGAAGATATTTATCTGAAAATAAAGTAGTGTTATTCAATCTGTTTTCCCAAATATAATTTTTACTGTTTTAATGAGTCGCTTTTTAACCACCCTTTAAATGTGGCTCATCCTTTTTAACACCCTTTATTAATGACAAGCATACGGCATAACAGGCTAATACATTTTTGAAGCAAAATCACATCCATATTGGGAACCGTCATCCATATGTGTCCATATCCAATGTATAAAATGCCGCCATTTTTGTCATGTGCTCTCGTCCGTACAGTCAATGAGTTACAGTATACCGTGACGACAGTCTTGGTGTAGTGGATTGCGCTCCGGACTACAAAACCAGAGGTTGCGGGTTCGAATCCCGGAAGGGGGTTTGTGTGATGAGCACGAGCATTTTTACCTTAGTCATGGATGTATAATAAACGTATATAAGTTCATATCCATTATCCTAGTCGCCATAGCACAAGCTCACGCTTAGTTTTGGGCTAGGTAATTGGTGTGTTTGTGGAAACAATTTATTATTTATACATAACTGCATACTTACATACACATGCTCTAAAAACACTATCCTCCTTTTGGCAGTCGGATAAACATCACGCTTTTATTTAACAAAATTTAGAGAAAATCTCAATTTCCTTCAAAATCTACAGCAAGATGTAAATTGCAAGCGAACTGAGTGAGAGTTGCAAGCTGATGGTCGTTCCTTACCAACAAGATAGAGTCACCAGCACCTTAGAGTACACATTTTTGTAGCAATTTCACCCCTGTCGCAACTGCATAAGATGCACCGTGTTCACCTTGACATGCTGTTGTACGTATCTCTAACCTTATTTGGGCTACTTGACGCAATCTCCTAGGATCACAATTTGTCCGCAAGCAAAGAATTTCACTAGAAAATTGAATCCGCTTTGCTTTTGACATAGATGAAGAAGAACAGCCACGAAATATGTAGGCACACCGCACGTCAGACTACCTCACTTTGACAATCAGACCGCCTCTATTCTCTATGTAAATTATTTTCTTTCATACTTAAAATAGGTGACCTGACGCGCATGCTGCCTACTGTACAGTGGCCAGCCTATCAGGTAGTGGATTATGTAACTTTAAATGAAATTATTTCAATCAAAGTTTTGTTGCTAAAGTTGGCCATTCACGGCCAGTTACACTAATTAGTCGGTACTGAGGTACGACCAAAATTTTACGTTTTCAATATCGGTAGTAAAAATCTAGGCTATAAGTACTAAAAAAGTAACTTCACGTTATTTTTTTTTTCACAATTGCCCATATTTTACCGGTTCTAAGATCTTCTTGCCCATTTTACCCACTAAATTAAAAAACTAAAAGTCCCCTCTGCGTGGGGAATTGCCCACGTTCTAGCAGCACTGAATGAAAGTCAGTTTTCAGATTATTTTTATGTAAGTTTTAACGGTCAGTTCAAAAATGATTCCAATTTTTGAACTGACCGTTAATGGCCAGCTTAACAGAGTAACTGAAGTTGTCAAATGTGACATTTTCAAGCGATTTCAATCCTGAATTGTTAGCAACACAGTTACGTCATTAGCCCCCGACCATACGTTTTCGTTTCGATCTCATAACCTCTAGATAAAATTACAAAGTTATCTATGCAGTTGATTTATAATGGGCCTGTAACGAAATTCACCCTTCTCCAGTTACAACCAATTACAACTAAATTGAGCGACCTCAACCTGCTTACACAGGATTACGAGTAGAAGATGCCCTTAAAATATAATTTTCTAGATTTTATTGTACTATTTAAGCCTAGTCACAGGCCCTAGGGCGGCTTGACAACATCTGACAGTAAGGTTGGTCACTTGCCTTACGGACTTATAGTTGAGGTGAGGCCTCTGCCCAGCAGTGGGATCTATATAGGCTAACTTAAATTACTTATTCTACTATTTTGTTGGCGTGATTTACCTACATTGGTACATTTTTATGCCAAATTATAGTTTTCTAGTCCCAAGGGTCTCTGCACTTGGCCGCACACAAACAAACAGTCTGACATAGCGAAACTATAAGGATTTCTTATGTATTACAGAACCATAAAACAATGTCATAAAGCAAAAACCATAGCTCGAATTTTTTGAACAATGGGCCCTGCATCAATTTACTCAAATCCGGCAAAATATCTTAACTGATATGGAATATGTGATTAACATGATGTTGAAATATTAAAAAAAGTAAAGTTAGCCTATATAGATCCCACTGCTGGGCAAAGGCCTCACCTCAACTATGAGGAGGTACGAGCCACATTCCACCACGCGGGCTCAGTGCGGTTTGGTGGCGGGGTTGTCTGTAAGACCAGTGACCAACCTTACTGTCAGATGTTATCAAACCGCCCTAGAGCCTCTCACTAGGCTCAACTACACTAACTGCTTAACGTGCCTTCCGATGCACGGAGATGCTTGTCATGGACGTCACTTAAATTGTCGAAATTGTCACCCATCCAATCCCGACCGCGCCGTGGGTTGCTTAACTTTGGTATAACTACCAAAGCGCTGCCGCCACTGCGCCACAAGCACCTCAAGGATGAAATATAGTTGCGGAAATTTGATGAATCTGGGTAGGTTGATGTGGCGCTTGTGTACTGGCTGTTTTAGTTGGCATAACCGCCTGAAATGGTCATTCCAAGTTTAGTTTAGTTAATCCAAGCCACGACGTATTTCGAGAGAATCTTTTCTGTTTTTCACTTGATTTAAACATCACGGTTCCTAAACTAGTTTGGAACACGTTTTTTCTCGTTAGAAGAAAGTAGTTTGCTTACTCTTAGCCTTCGATCAACCATAAATAAAGATGTCGCATGAAACAGCATAGCATAGAATGTTATTTACTTATTTGCACAAGTACTATATAGTTTGCAGCACGTCAGTTTACCCATTTGAACTTTGAAAACGGCTTTTATCACGTATGGAATACAGGCGGTATCAAGCTCAAAGTGTGCATTGCGCAGTATGTGATACAAAATATTTTGTAGCTTCATATTAGTTACGCAATAAACATCAAATTTCCATTGTAATTTACAAATGTCTCGTTAATGAAATAGGGTCCTGGGTGTAATCCCTCTAAAACTTTTTCAAATCTAAAAATATCTACTTTTTTAATCTAAAAATATTTACCTTTTTCTCTTGTATAAAATATAGATAACATATAAAATAGAGATATTAGAAGTTTCTTCTTTCTAAGAAGGAACTCCTAATATCTCTATTCCTAGCTAGAAAACAAATTAATTTCATTATTTCTTTGCTACACTGGTAAAGTTGTTTTGTTATTACGAAGTAAGTCTATCGATGCTGATTCTGCGAGTTCCAAGAAGCTATTATTCATTTTCCATTTTGTATTATTATACAGTTTCAGCTTTGATTGGTATTCTGTCTGAAATAATAATCTAACAATCACACCAATTACCTAGCCTCTCATTTAAACATGAGATTGTGCCATCGCGACAAGGATAAAGGATGAAAATATTAACAAACGTTTATAAATATCCATGTTTTAGGTACCAATCCTCGTGCTTACTCCAACATTTGTCCGTAGCGGGATTCGACCCGACAACAGCTGGTTTCGTGTAGTTATAGTGCACCACTAGACGGTCGTCAAATATTACTCTTTTGCTTTTTTGTAACTATTTCATAAAATGATATAAATTAATCAAAGTAAAAGTTGCTTTTGCTAATAAAGTGGACGAATTTGACAGTAGCAGGTAAGTAAAAGCAGGCAGGTATTAATTTTAGATAAGTATAGGCAACCTTATTCAAAATAAACATTAGGTTTTTAAACAAACCTAAGTCAGCAGATACTTGATACAATTTTTAAAGTAAATAATCTTTATAAAATTCTCTTAGAACTCATAACGCAGCACATAATTTGATATTTCTACCGCTTCTTTTATTTTTTCATTATCTAAGACTTGCATTCGTGTGTTAATATTCAAGGCATATTTTAACAGAAGCCTGAGCATTTCTTCCTTGTTAGCGGTGTGTGAGATATAAGGATTACCGGTTGCAGTAAAGTGCAATAAATGGAATAGTGTCTGGAAATTAGTCGATAAGTTTATTAAAAAACATCGATGCAAAAATATATTTTACTCATGTTATGTCACTCTCTATTGTATAATTTTTCATAAGATCCAATTGATAATTTTAGGGTTCCGTACCCAAAGGGTAAAAACGGACCCTACTACTAAGACTCCGTCTGTCTGTTTGTCACCAGCCTGTAATCTCATGAGCCGAGATAGCTCGAGTTGATTTTTTACAAATGATGTATGATTTTTTACTGATGTATAAATTCCATTATAACAACAAATATATTTTCAGACATGATCCGTACTCACCTTCCAGCAGAGCAGGTAGGGTTGCGCTCAAATGTGTGCCTTTTATTAAAAAACTTACACAGTGCAATTTATCGATAACTTTCTCAGTCCAGCACTAGCTCGGCCACATTGCACTGTAGTGCAGGTGTGAGGTGGCCGTGCGTTCCCACGGGAACGGTTACTAACAAGAGTGAGAAAACGTATTAATGTCTACCACGTTAGTTAACAAGTGTAAAATGTTAGCAACATTTTCTTTAATGTAATGGCTGCACGTCAGACTACCCCAGTTAGACCTTGAAAACCACCATTATTCCCTACGTAATAAAAGCGGTTTTCGTAGTTAAAATGGGTAACTTACGTGCTGCCGACTGTACATTGGCCACTAACAGTGTATTTATTTAAAAAAGAGTAGATCTCTCATCTCGTACTGCGCGGCGATTTGAATTTGATGCTCCGAGCACACGGTATTTTACGTCAAATGTCATAGTTGAAAGGAAAATTGAGCAAATTGCTCGATTTGCGGTAATCAAGTTCCACGCGCTAATGCCGCATCTACCTAAATGCACTATCATCATCATTTAAATTCACTGTTTTTCTAAGCATGCAGTCTGATGAATGTACTCTATAAGGCTTCCCCTAAATATGATTTTCTTCTGCTGCTTCTTAGCACTAGCTCTCAATTTGACCTGAAGCAGTAGCAGAGCCTTTAACTATGTTGGGACATCTACTGTGTTGTATTAATTCCCATATTATGTCTATGGGGGGCTATGTTCGGTAGTGGACGCCCTATAGCTAGGTGGATGCGACATGCATGGAAGTCAATGCGACATATTTTAATGAAGAAAATTAATGAAGTATATTTTATTTACCTAAGCCTTTAACAAAACCTTTACCTTCACTTTAATAGTTGGATGAGACGGGAATGCGACATAACCGGAGAGAAATCAGGTCCAGAACCAACAGCTTATCGTGCTATCGGAGGCACGGGGTTCGTGGGTGCTAACACTACCAGCTTCAACACTACCAGATTTCAAGACAAAAAAACTGAAAAAAATCCATCCCGAACCTGGGGCCTAATTCTCACGCCTTCGATATTATATCACATAAGATATTTCTCGAAAAAACATGGCGGATATCACAAAATGTGATAAATATTGGACATTTTCATACTTCGAGAATACGCAACATAAAATTTTTGTGATATCCGCCATGTTTTTTCGATAAATATCGTATGTGATATAATATCGAAGGCGCGTGAATCGGGCCCCTGGGGCCAAATTCTCGCGTCTTCGATATTATATCACATATGATATTTATCGAAAAACATGGCGGATATCACAAAATTTAGATGTTACTTATTCTCGAAATATGAATATTTATCACATTTTGTGATATCCGTTATGTTTCTTGATAAATATCGTGTGTGATATAATATCGAAGGCGCGAGAATTGGGCCCCTGGACTCGAACCCGGGATATAGTCGGTAGAAGCCAGCTTTCCGACCACTAGATTAACGAGGCAATATTCAAATTTGATAGGAATGAAGATAATCATCATCATCTTAACGTTATCCCGGTTGTGAACTCGCACACGAGGGCCCAGGGTCCACTTTGGACCACTATCCAGGATATGGCAGATCAGGTAATTACAGAGGTGCAACTGCCATTTAACCTCCATGTCCCTGTTAAAGGGGGAACCGGACCAGTTTAGTTTGATTGCATGCTTACATTCTGTCGCCTGAATATGCAGGTCACGGTGTTTTCCCTCACCGTAAGAGCATCGGTTAGTGAAACAATTCAGTACATAACTCAGGAAAAGTCATTAGTACATGGCAGCATGTGGGATCGAACCAGGTTCCTCCCACATGAGAGGCAAGCCACTCCGCCACCGACGCTCATACATATAGGTGTAAAGAGTAACTGTATACGAAAACTTGGACAGCTGTTTATCGGAGCGTCTGTTTGTTCCGAAGTTTGGGACTGTTTCGAACTAGTTCCAACTAAGTATTAAGTTGCGAAGTCTAAAACTTCGGTTTGACATTAGGAGCTGATATTCAGAATGCGAACAGGGTCATGGGTTATCTTGCAAAACTGTAGTTTGACTATGAAATACTGTGGCGGGTCTCTATCGCGTATAAACCGTACCGGGCGATTTAGACGTTGTTTTTCAAGTGTACTAAGTCAAAAATACATCACTTACTTAGTATATTTTCTAGCAGTAACATGTATTACCTATATTAATAAAATGTATTAACTAACAACCCAATTACATAGCCCCAAACTAAGCATGAGCTTGTGCTATGGCCCCTAGGTTAACAGATAGACTTATTTCTATACGTTTATAAACATCCATGACTTATACAAATGCTGAAATGGGATTGGAACCCACAATCTCTGGTTTTGTAGTCCGAAGCGCGAAATACGGTCATCAAAGTATAGAATTCAATTTCTGCCAATTAATAAAAAAAACTTAAATTTTCTTAAAAATACAAATAAAAATATACAGGGTGACTTTTGAATCAGTATCAATTTTTATCATTTTTGCAAAAAAAGGTATATCAAGTTTAATTAAAACAAAAAACGATCCATTTATCAAAAAAAACGTGGATACCCATAGGTTCACCTACGCGTGAATTTGGGTAGGTGTAAATTTCGGTAGGTAGGCATTGACGCAGGGTTTCTAATATTATGATGACCTTATGCGTGAGACATCATTATTTGAGCTTTGAGCTGTGTCCACTGTTTTAGCGATTTTTCGGACACTTTCTAAGTGTTTTATCTCGACATTTTTGTACTACACGACCAAAATTAAAAATACGTGCCTTTTTTGCGTCAAAGATTAATATTCAAATTCGGATACTAATACAAAAGTCACCCTGTATGTAAATTACAATTCGATTTAACAGAGCGCGTTTTTTTAAAACATTCTACGGACGTACAAGTTATCTGCAATGCCATTAGGAACTAACTCTTTTACCTATACCCATAGGTAAGTACACATACAATGCAGAATCCAAGTAGCAAATAAATAGCAACGTATCCGAGGAGCGATAGCATCTTATTAATGTCCGACCACACCGGACGCGCCGGTGATAACTCTCAGTGCGGTGCAAGACTACAGCGGTTAGCGGATTACAGAAGAAAGAAAAAAGACAGGATATATACAGGGTGTCCGGGTTTCGACTAAAAATAATTTAAGGGCCTTTAATTTATCAAGTTTTAGAGACATATTCCAAATGAAAATTTTTTTTTTGCCATAAATCTTTTTTGGGTTTATTTTTGTACAAAGGTTTAAAAAACTATATAACTGTTTTAAATTTATAGCAAGATTTCTTACAATTTTTTTTTCTATGACAATTATAAATTTTGAAAATGATCATTAGGACCTCCAGATCCATAGAAATAGCATTTTAATAGTAGATTATTCACCAAGGGGGTAAAGTGATGTCTTACGTCACGGGCGTCATCTTGAATCTCGAGCGTAACGAAGGATTCGAGAGTTTACTCCCGAGCATAGCGAGGGAGTTAAAAGTGGAATCATGAGTGGAGCGAGGGATTTAAGTTTGCCCAAGACGAAGACATCTTTATCCCCGAGGAGAATACTCTGCTTTTCACACTTCCTACGAGGCAATAAAAAAAATGCCCATAAATTATCGCTAGTCGGAACCCGGACACACTGTATATGTATATTAAGTAAAGGATGCTACTTGGCATTAAGTATGCCTTTTGTTCATAGTTTAATTCTGCTTATGATGAATGATGATGATGTTTGTTTACAGATTCTGACTCTGTAATAACATGCTATAAAACAACACGAAGTACCAGGAACTGCAATATATTGGTCTTGGACTTTATCTCAAGGAGTGCTCGCATGGAAAAAATGGTTATTGCATGTGTGTAGAAATTTATAATAAGACTCCCCACACTATAAAAATACTTCCGACTAACCAATTTAAAAATCAATTACACAAGTGGCTTGTAGCTCATTCGTTCTATTCCTTGCAAGAATTCCTTAACAACAAAGAGACTTCTATACCTAACTCATTCATATAAATCAAACATCAATTTTTAGGTTATCAATGTAATATTGTGTTATAAAATCTTCATTGTACATTTTTCTGTGTAAATCGCTGTACTTACTGTTTTTTCTGTTATGGTGTGCAATAAAGAGTTATCTATCTATCTATTGTGGTATTTTTAAGCATGTACCTACCCTAATTTATATTTGCATGCTATTTGTTAATGGCTGAATAGGCGATCATTTTATTATATTGTCTATCTTCTGTGCACCCTTTTCAAAGCAAATAAAACAATTTCATTTCATTTCATTTCTGAATGTTTTGTATGGACGATCATGTCACCAATACGTACGTGCAACAATATCATAATATTTGCTTGCCTGACATAAGTAGCCTTTTGTACGGTACATCCGTAACAGCAAATACATGTCATGTACTAAGCAAATGCATACAATCAATTACACCTGGCCCCGTAGCCAAATGGCAATCTTTCTAGAGCGAACTTCGCTATCGCCAACGATATGTCAAAATATGTATGCAAAAGTCACGTGATGTTTCGATGGCTTATGTCAGTTTCATACATTTTGTTAGCGATAACGAACTTCGCTTGAGAATTAATTGCCACTTGGCTACGGGCCCAGCACATTCGTTTTGATAGTTTATACCTACCCATTTATTATTAGTTTCTATCTAGTCAATATCTCAATGTGCAAGTTTCGTCACAATGTTTTCCCTCACCGTAAGACAACTAATGTACATAACTCAAAAGTAATTGTGTACATGGCGGCACGTGGGATGGTATGGAATCGGGATAACTCCCGCGTGAGAGGCAACCCGCTAGCCACTGCACCACAGACGCTCCAAAATGTGTACATAACGTAAAAAAATATACACGTTTCATAATATGGCCATCTCCCTGCTCTCGTCTCCTTGGTGCAGCTGAAGCCGCTATTTCCTTTGACTTGCACTCCACAAGCTATTTTCCCCATTTATTCCCATTCTTTTATCCCGGAAGTGTAGCAATTGCACAGTAATAAGCCCAGGTGTGGACTATCAAATACTTTATGACGTCGCCTTTATTCAACGTTGGCTGTATCATTTGTTATTATGAGAATACGAGTTATAGTTCGGCAACCGATATTCATTGATGATTTGTGGAAGAGAAAAGAATATGTGGGTAATACGATGGTGTTTCACGGTTTGAGCGAGGCCACTTGTCTGGAGTGGAGAAAAGTTATACAGGTAAAAAAGTAATACAAGTAGATCACATACGTACAATTCTCTGACCCCAAAGTATAACTTACTTTGCAGTCAAGCACTTATTTATGGAAATAAGAAACGAAGGTGTACCATAACACCTAGACCCGGGAAAACAGAAAACATGATTGACAGAGCTGACTACCTTACACAGCGTATAAGGATCGCTATCCAGCGGGGTAACGCTGCCAGCATCCTGGGAACCTTACCACAAGGACCCTTTTTATAATTTATAATTTTAAATTTGTACATAATCATGTTTTATTAAATAATATCTGTAAGTTGCCTGTAAATATTTATTACCTTGAATAAACATGATTTACTTTATTAAGCCCGACTGGGGATCGAACGAGCCTTCAGAGATGGCCACACCATGAAAATCGGCGTGCAAGCCACTCGACCACGGAGGTAGGGAAAGATCATAAGTCTTAAACCATATCTGCTTTCAAGGATCTCAAAACCCTGTACTTCATGTAGAGACTAAGGCTCCGCGCAGATGGGCCACCGACCACCGCCACCGGTGGCTGTCCTCGCCTTTTGGTCCCGCGCAAACGATAGTACTCGGTGGCCGCCGCTATATTCTCTACTTCTACAGATCCTTTGACTGATGTTTTGTTGAAATGGCCGCCACCGGTAGTATGTCGCGATCACTGAGTCGCCAGTGGACGCCACTCGCTTTAGGTGTGCGGATACAAAACGTATTAAAACAGTGTAAACAACTTGTCGCTAGCCACAAGTGGCTCTGGTCGGTGCGGTGGCCCATCTGCGCGGAGCCTAATAGACAGATGCACGACCCAGAGACAGGTGACGCGGTTTTACGCGCGTTTTTATGGATCGCGCGATCTTACTATCACGATAGGTTCAGAAATTCTGTCCACATGCAGTTGCACGTTTCTATATAATTTTACAATGACGCGATTCTAAACGCGCGAGTAAAAACGCGTCATCATTAGACGGCCCTATTTCACCAAACCGACATATGTCGGCTAAAAATTGTCAAGCGACAATTGTGAAAACTATTTTCTATAGAAATTGTAAACATTCGTAACATTTATGCGACAGTTGTCAGTGTCATAATATTGATGACAATTGTGTTGTGAAACAGGAATGTTTTTACAACTTATTTACGACATATTTGGGAATTACTTGACATGAGGTCGGAGCTGTGTCTGTTTTGCGTGACAATTGTAGTGTTTTCGCCGTGCAAACAAAAGGTACGGCTGTGATAGCGATTTAGTCGGATTCTTATACGGAAGAAATAATATAGAATGGATGAATATTTTAATTGAAATCAGTAACTTTGTACCTATTTAAAGAAAAATATAGAATAAGTAAAACCATTGAAGAATATACAGGGTGTTAGTGTAAGCAGTCTTATTCTTTAAGGGGCTGAATATGACCATCAATACCTACAACTTTTACTATGAAGTCAACACTGAAATCGTGAAAAAAAAATTTTGCTCTCCATAAATTGTCACCAAGGCAGCAGAATTGTTTGTATGGAGCATCAGTTTTTTTAAAGATTTCGACCACGGTCCCGTAGTAAAAGTTGTAGGTATTGATGGTCATATTCAGCCCCTTAAATGTTAAGACTGCTTACACTAACTTAAAAGAAATATTTGATAACTTTTTCGAGAATTGTCGCGCCTGTCGCGTTCGTTTGGTGAAATAGCGCCCTGGACGAGCTCTTACAAATAAGAACAAGTATTAAATGCTTGACATGCGCAGAAACAATTTAGGCCTTGCCGATGCCATACAATGTCCGTTTTGTAAAGTTTCTTGTCTACGAGAACTCAAACGAGAGGAAAGGAAATTCTTAAGGCTTTGGCAAAGGGTAAATTGATTTTATATGATACAATATTTGAAATAAGTACAAAGCTTCACCAAATTCCATATTTAAACGTCATTTTATTTGCTAAATCAATCAGTTAAGTTTATTTTTTTATTCTGTTACGAAACAGACATTTATCATACAATAAATCAGTATTAGGTGAAAGAGTGAAATAACTAAAATTATTAGACTGATGATGTCCAAGGGTGTGATTACCTTGATATAAATCAATTTACATAAGTAATTATGTACATTCCCACATACCAATGCATCCAAAATTTAATATGGAGATAGTTTGGGATCTAAGGAAGGACATGAGATAGTTTTTATCCCAAAAATCGAATGCAGAGCTATTACAGTTTGTAAAAACGAGAATCAATATTGGTGAACGCGCATTTAAACAGGAGCCGCAAGCACCGCACTCATCGCATTTTATCATGGTCTCCCGCGATGGGCATCGTACGCGCCAAACGCACCACACGCATCGACGAAAGAAGACATTACCCGCACGCCCAGATGGAATCCATATACTTACACTACTATACTAAAATTCAGATAGTGCAGCGCGGATACAGGGGTCGCGTTAATGAAGGATATACCTTTAGGTACAGTTAGTTACATTATGCTCAACTATATGCCAAAAAAAAATTCAAGTAAAAGGGTACCAATTTCGAGATATAATATTTAATTGTTGTATGGCCCCTTCTACAATTGATGACTTTTTAAAAGTCTGTTTTTATTTTAATACTGTTGAATACTCCATACACCATAATCAATAATAACTTTTTCCTTAAAATTTTAGTAAGGCTCCCAAAAATAATAAAAACTCAAAACCATGATCTCGAAAATGGGAACACTTTTACATGTTTTTTTATTGATTATCCTCCATTAACGGGATAGCCTGTATGTAGGTCCGCCCTTGCACGACTTTGCATACGATTTCATATAAAGATTTATAAAGTACAATGACTGCGGCGCGTGCGGCATCTACAGTGCGCGGTCACCTTTATCCTGTCTCGACAGCTGTCATTGACTGCTGTTGTCAGGGCACAGACTAAAGAGTTGCGCTATTTTACGTCAAACTTCAGTGCATGTGAAATTAATTTGTATTGGCTATACATACTTTTTCGACATTGACCAGTAAAGCCATAAAAAAAGAAAGTAATAAAAATTAATTGACAGCTATTTGATTCTCAAATTTTAAAATACGTAGTTGTAATTCAAAATGACGTGCAGTGAAGAGGGGGGAGTTCAGATGGCTAACTTTGCTTACCTGAACGGGGCAGACGTTTTTGTTAAACGTATGCAATTTCTAAGACGAGTATTTTAACGAGTTCATTTCTTGCTAGATGTCGTATAAGTCCAATGAAATAGAAAACTATTCACTTACTAGCAGTTCCCCGCGATGTCGCCCGCGCCTAAAGAAGGATTTTCCATACTAACTTTCATACCCTATTTCACCCCCCTGATGATTTTATATCGTGACAAAAAGTGTGCCTATGTCCTTTCCAGGGTCCCAAACTATCTCTGTACCAAATTTTATGTGAATCGGTCCAGTAGTTACATATAAACAAACAAACAATCAAATCTTTCCTCTTTATAATATTATTGTAGATTGAAATGAATTTATAACCATGGCGGACAGAGGTAAGGGGAAAAAAGGTACCTAATCAATGTAATTTAATTAAACTAAGAACTATCTCATGGGAGAAAAATTAAAAAAGTGTCCAGCTGTAAGCAGTAAACAGTTCAAAAATTGCGCTAGAGCGTAGATGTAGGTTTTAGTACCTATGAATGTAGTAGGTACTGACGGATTGAAGTATGCCGAGGTATAAATAAGTCAGCCTATTAGATCCCACTGCTGGGAAAAGGCCTCACCTCAGCTATGAGGAGGAACGAGCCATACCTCACCACGCGGGCTCAGTGCGGATTGGTGGAGGGGTGTATGTAAGGCAAGTGACAAACCTTACTGTCAGAAGTTATCAAGCCGCCCTAGGGCCTCTGACTAGGCTTAACGACTAATACCACAGATATTAGCCGGGACCAACTGCTTAACGTGCCTTCCGAAGCACGGAGATGCTTGTCATGGACGTCACTTAAATGGTCGGAATGGTCATGCCGAGGTATAGAATATATTAATAGTATCGATAGTTTTCCCTTAGCAAGCATATAGCGACTCTAATGAAATAACTTTATAAATGAACCGAAATCAGCAATGTAAAATATTGTGAATGTTGTGATGGAAGACTTTGTTATCACCAGCTATATTGCCTTTTATGAGCAAGCAATAGTATTGAAATATGTGCAACTATCGATATAGATTTCGTGACAATAGTATCGTCATTTTCGATACTATGGACACAAAAACTATCGAAAGTGTTTGTGAAGTATCGATACTATTGGTCTTTCGCGATAGTACCTACTACTAACCAGTTTTAAGCAATCGACACTCTAAATGATATTGAAAATATCGTCGTATGAGTCGATAATTACGATAGGTTAGATAAAAATAGCGGTGCATCGATATATCGCAGTTAACGCAACTTTACGGACACATTTTCGTAACAGAAATATTTCTCCTTTACATCCTTCATAGAAATTCCACGAGTGGCGTGTGGCTCAGCGAGGAGTGTTTTGATTGTTATAGTCCGTCCGCTTATCTGGGGCCTCGCCTGCGGAATACAGGGGGCGGGGTAAGACAAGAACAGAAAGTTGATTGGGTGCTTTAAATTTTACAAAAAAATAATGCGAGTTTCGAATACCAACATTTAGATTTCAAATCACCCAATCAAATCACCAGCGCTCAAGGCCCACACCGCTTAGGACCCGCAGAGACATTTTAACTGACCTAAACCCGTCGGGTTTTAAACGTTAAGCTCTACGCATCTAGCAGACCTTCAGAACCTTAAAAGCTGACCCAGGATCGTTAGGTTTTAGACACTGTGTGCCACGTATCTAGAAGAGCTGCAGAGACTTTTATGCTCACCTAGGCCCGTCAGGTTTTGACGGACGCTGAGCGTCACGCATCTAACAATGATGAAAAAGGATTGTATGTTAATATTAGCATGGTTATTATAATATCGCTATGGTTCACAAGTGACATTTTCTGTCCAAAATTTATAAATATTTTTTGACTATAAATGAAAAAAGCTACTCTAATTAACTTATACCATGCGGACGAAGTCGCGGGCAAAAGCTAGTAAAACAATAATTGTGAACTTCACAAGGCATTTGAAATGGTAAATTTAGGTAGTATGAGAAGCTTTAATTTTTATAAGCCCTGTCCCCCGGATATATATATTTTTTTTTAATAGGCAGACATTTGTCCGCAATCTCACCTGATGATAAGCGACGATGCGGTCGATGATGGGACGTGTCTGTCTAGAAGCAGCCTATTCACTCTTTTCTTATTTGTCCAGGATTGGCTCATCAAAAGGCTCTTTTATTTTCTCTTGTTTTGGGTTTATCCTTTTTTCTAATTACTGTTTCCTTTTTTTTCTTATTACAATGGGTATTATGCGAAAAGTAAACAAAACAAAACTCACCGATGCAAGCTACACAAAATTAGGAAATTAATTAATGGTGTAGTGTGACGCATAGCTAATAAATTAAGTAACAAATTAACGGAGAACTAATAAATTAAGTAACCAATTAACTAACATAAGCCTGGCTTTAGCTAGCGCTAAAACAAGGCACAAATCATCAGCTCCTAGCTCCTGCTCACATCAGAATCAAAAATAAGGAAACACTAAGTAGAATAACTAAGGTAGCGAAACTAAGATAGCCTTGCCCTAGATCAGTTAGCTTAAGTGGTAGTAGGTAAGGTACACTGTACAACAAACTGATGGCCGTTGGGGCAGAAAGTAAAGTCAGTCTATTAGATCCCACTGCTGGGAAAAGGCCTCACCTCAACTATGAGGAGGAACGAGCCATACTCCACCACGCGGGCTTAGTGCGGATTGGTGGAGGGGTGTCTGTAAGGTAAGTGTGACAAACAAAGGGGCAGAAAGAGAACAGAAAAATACCCAAAGTCTATTGACATTGGACTCTGAATCAGGCACTTGGTGGGTAAACATAATTTAATAAGTTAAATATTAACATACAGATAAGATGGCTAAAATAAGGCAAAAGACTCCTAGCTCCTGCTCACATCATGGTCAGAAAACTCAAGCAGCATCATCCTAATGCGTTCCTCGGCGCTGTTCCTCCCGGGCTCCTTCGTGACGTCGCGCACCCAGCTCCTGATCTCTGGCGCGGCGATGAGCGAGACGAAGCTAGCGCTGGGATTGGCGTAGCAGTCGTCTGGGCGCCAGGAGGAGACTACCCCCCAGAGGATGCCGTTGAGGACCACTGGGGCGCCGGTGTCTCTCTAAAATAGGGGAGGGTCTTGGTTAGGAAGTAAGACCACCAGAAGAAACGCTTATGAGCATAAGAAGTATCCATCTCGGGTTATCAGGGGGAAAGATACTTTTGACGATGAGAATAATACTCTTTCACAAGTATTGCATTGGTTTACCGTTAACAACCTTTTACTTAACAGAAATAAGACTAAATGTGTTAAGTTTACGATGCCTAATGTCAGACAGGCCTCAACAGATGTTTTGATAAAAATCAAACTGCTAAATACTATAAATTCAACAACATTTTTAGGAATTACTTTAGATTCAAAACTACAATGGGGTCAAATCGTCAGGAAGACTTAGTTCAGCTGCTTTTGCTGTAAAAAAGATACGGCGCCTGACTGATGTTGAAACGGCCAGACTAGTCTATTTTAGTTATTTTCACAGCTTGATGTCGTACGGCATTTTACTATGGGGCTCAGCTGCTGATATAGAATCAATTTTTGTACTACAAAAAGGGCCGTACGTGCTATTTATGCTTGAAACCTCAAGATTCATCGAAAGATTTTTTAAAGAAGTAAGAATATTAACAGTAGCCTCTCGATATATTTATGAAAATATTATGTATATGCGTAAAAACTTGCATTTATTTACAAATAAAAGTGATACGCATAATTTTAACACTAGAAATAGAAATAAACTTGCTATTCCACAATTCAGGCTTCAAAAAGTTGGTCTTTCTTTCATGGGAAAATGTGTCAACTTCTTTAACAAATTACCGAAAAATATTGTAGAATTACCAATTAACAAATTTAAATCATTTATCAAGGATACCCTAATGATAAAAGGTTATTATAGACGATTACGTGAATGGTGTAAACGTGTGGACCAGCTCGCACTAGTACAATTTCTGTATTTAAACATTATTTTTAAAAGAGGTTTTGACAATATTGACTGAGTTTCTTGCGCTGCTTTTTCTCAGCACTAGCCCACAATTTGTCCCGAAGCAGTGGTAGGGCTTAAAAAATAATATGTTGGGACGTGTATAAGTGCCCCCTGTGGGCCTACATACATAAATAAATGACTTTTATGACTTTATCAGAAGAAACGCTTATGAACAAAAGAAGTATCCATCCAGGGACCCTACTAGGTATAGATTTCAGCTTATCTAACAAAAAATCTTAAAGATGACAATGTAGGTAGGGCCTGGCTTATGCTTAGCGAGGTCTTCTTAATTTGGACATTACAGACACACATATGGGCTGTGTGGCTGGCACTTGACTGCTACGTAATTAAAGTTCTTCATGTTTTTTAGGATCCTATACATCTTTAAGAGATAGGAACCCTAATGGGATGTTCACCGCCTGTTTTTTCCCTTTTTCTCAGGAACACGTGGAGGTATCAAGTTGAAACTAACATCAAATTCTCATGCAATATGTTGATAAAAAATCTTACCCAGCAAGGATCAGACTTCATGTCCGGATCCAGGCACATTACGCTCTGCGTGTCGTTGACCTCCATTCCCGCCAGCGCCGCTGCGCAGGAGTTGGGGTCAGACGGGTGGAGGTGGGAGACCGACAGCATTCGATGCTTTTTGATCGTGTCTATCGAGGCAAGATGGCGCCTTTTCTGTGATGTCTTCTGAAAATAAATTTGTTAAATTTGTTTGTCAAATTTTACGTGTTTGTCAAATTATATGATAGTGTGCAGTTGTGTTTGACGCAAATTTTGATTGACGTGTTTGACAAGCAAGTTTGAACGTGAACAGCGGAACTCCGTTTTTGTATTGGGAATATGGCGGAATGGGCAAACTGTCAAATTTGTTTGATCTTTAGTTTAATCATTATAAGCTATGTTTGATGTAAACGTGAAGTTTGTATTTGAATTTGTCAAGCAAGTTTGATCGTTAACAGAGGGCTTAAAATGTTGGTTACTGGCTTTGACTATTGTGACTAAGTTTATTTCGCTGCTTCTTCTCAGTATTAGCCCACAATGTTTCGAAGCAGTGGCAGGGTCTATGCTAGGACGTGTATAAGGCCATCTAGTAGGGCTACATGCATAAAAAAGAGAATTTAATTAAAACTGATATAGATCAGTCGTTTGCACTATTTATTGATATATATACAATGGAATTATAAGCTTTATGGCTTGCGAATAAGATTTTGTTTAGTTAAATCCTCTAAGAGTATCTTGTGTGGTGCCTCTGCAGTCAATCACGTTGATCTTTCGCATTGTGTACTTAAGCTCGGCCAGGCCTGTGTATCCCCCCGCGTAGGTAGCAATAACGTATCTACGCGCGGCGCGGCGACCCTTTATAAGGGGCTAAAACAATTTGCGTGTCGCTACCGGCCAGCGACACGCTCGCGCGTTTTATTGCCGCGCGGCTACGTTGCTGGCTGGGCGAGCATGAATAAAGTCCTAGAAAGAGGCGCTAGATGGCGTTAGTAGCTTCTTGTAGCAGTCAACCCTATCGCGTCGCGTGATATTACGTCACTGAATAGGTTTAGTGTATTATGAATCATATTCCTGAGTTATAAGAATGAAATTATCTTGCAATGTATTTCTGTAGGTGTCTACACGAAAATGTGGTCGAGTCTAAGGCGAACTAAATTACACCATATCGTTGACAAAATTGAGTAGAGATTTCTTGGAATTTCATTGCCAAGTCAAACTTCTGTACGGAGTACTAGTACTTATTCTGTGGCTCGGCTTACGCGGTGGCGACCGTAAAGTTCGGTAGTAACTTTTGTGCAATACTACATACTAGTCTGTCAATTTAAAGCTGCCTGTATTTTGAGACGAAAAATCATTGGAAGATTAAAGTTTGCTTAGCGAGCAACTAAAATTGCTCAATTCCTGTCAATACTCGCTAAACAGCTTACTCACTCTTTTCATAAAGAAATCCAAATTGTAGTGTTTAGGAAATACTTCAGCCAGCAACGAGTTCCACTCTCTAGCCGTACGCAAGAGGAACGAAGATTTAAAACGTTTGGTGCGTATTAGAGGTATGTCAACAACATAAGAGTGGAAAACTCGCTTGCGTCCCGATAGTAGAAAGGGGCTGGTTGAATCAATTCGTGCAATTCCTTCGCACACTCGCAACTGACCAGAAGTGGCATCCAAGCAGTCACAATAAAGTGTATAGAGGTGATCTCCTGCGGCTGGCTCTGTATCCTGATGAGGCGGAGAGTTGGAGTCACCCAGACGTTGTTAGCCAGCAGCATCAAAGCCACGTCGTACGTAGGCTTTTCATCCAAGACACGAAATAGAGGTGGACTTCGATAGTCTTGACTGTCGACTTCACTATTTATTCCCTCAATGAAATTATAAGCTTTATACTTTTATTAAGTAGGTATTCAATAAGAGTATCTTGTGTGGTGCCCTCTGCGGTCAATTGGCAACCGTAAAGTTGGGTATACTCGTAGTAACTTTAGTGCAACGCGACATGCTTGTCTCGTTTTTAGTCGGTAGGTATACCCGCCCCTATTGGGTTGGGGAGTCCTACATAACCACCGCCGGTGTGGTATGCGAAAAGCATTTTCCAAACCAAACTGCCTGTGTTTTGAAGAGACGAAAAATGCTTGGAAACGTGAAAATCATTTACAGCAGCACCAACTTAAGACCTGATGGACCTTTTTAGGTTTAAAAGATACAGCATGTGACTTTAAGACAGACAGATCAGAGATTTTGATGGCATTGGTAATCTCTTGAGCCAACGAAAACCTTTAACCTGTCAAACCCCATAAGACCCACGGGCAGGTTGATAACAAATAATTTTCTATTGTGTCTAGAAACATGATGCGTGAAGGTTTAAAAGTAGAACAGTTAAATCTGGTAACAAACCAGAAGCGGCATCCAAGCGGTCACAATAAAGTGTGTAGCGGTGATCTCCTGCGGCTGGCTCGGTATCCTGATGGGTCGAAGAGTTGGAGTCACCCAGACGTCCTTAGCCAGCAGCATTAAAGCCACGTCGTACGCAGGCTTGCTATCCACATAATCGGGGTGGACTTCGATGGTCTTGACTGGGAGGAGCACGCCCCCTTTCTTATAGTTGATGCTGCCCAGACGGACTCTTATTAACCTGGTGGATTCTCTGACGCTGAAAACGGTGTAAGAACTAAGAATTAAATGGAATAAATAAGTATACAGCGTAGAAATCTATTACGAGCAAATCTTTAAATGGTGGTTAGTGCAGGACCAAAGAATTCTATTTAGATAACTTTTGTCTAAAATTACACCAAAAAATTAACCATAAAAAATAATTGGGCACGCAATATACCAGGCCACTCAGAAAGTATTGCAAAAAAAAACTTTTTTATATATGGCAGACTGGCCTGTTAGAATCTTTTTCGAAAATATGATTATTTATAAGTAAAAATAGGTGTGTTCCATTTCCAAAATTTCTCTCCACATTTTTTGCGAGCCAATTCAAAGTATCTTGCCTGACTGAAAAATGAATCTGCGCCGGAAACATTTTAGAGCTATGATTTTTTACGATTTTAAGTGTCGCCTGAAACCGGAAGAATCGTTCGATAGACTTCAAATGACATTCATGGCTGAAAACCCCTCGAAGGCCACCGTGCATCGTTGGTATAACAATCGACTAACCTTGGGGGATGAAGAACGAAGCGGTCGCCCTTTGAGGCCAATATGGAAGAAAACGTGCTAGCAGTAAAAAAAATAATCCAAAATAATAGGCGAATTACATACCCGGAGATTTAGCACATATTGAAGACTTGATCAGGAAGCGTTAACGAGATTCTACACGAGCATTTTCGCGTGAGGAGGATAGTATCACGCTGGGTGCCGCACTACTTCACCGACGCTCAGAAGCAGGCCCGGGTGAAATGGTGCCGTGATATGCTGTACAAGTTTGAAAGAGGCTCGTCTCGGCTGTTTACGAAATCGTTACAGGTGATGAGTCCTGGATTTATCAATACGATCCAGAAACCAAGCGCATGTCGAGTTTGGGTGTTTCAAAATGAACCAACGCCTACCAAAGTGAAGCGATCTCGGAGCCGGGGGAAGATTTTGTTTGCTGTCTTTTTAATTTGACTGTCCACTTGGTGTCGATTCCCTTACGAGATCAAAGAAGCATCAACGCCGAATGGTATATTACCAAATGTTTACCAGAAGTTTTCTCTGTTGCGAGCAACAAGCGACCAAACACTGGGCTCCGCGGACTACTGCTCCACCACGACAATGCGCCTGCACACGCCAGTCAAACTCCAGGGTCACCCTCCTTATAGCCCTGATCCAGAACCCTGTGACTTCTTTTTATTTCTAAAAATAAAAAAAACTGCCCAAAGGGATACTTTTCATCGCCGAAAGATGCGCTGGCTGCATTCGAGCCGGCTGTAAACGAGGTGTCTGCGGCGGACTGGAAAAAGTGTTTTGAAAACTGGTTCGGACGCATGAAATTTAGTGTCGCACAACTTTCTGAGTGTCCCACGTATAAGTACATTTAAACAACATAGGTAACATAGGTCAAAAATCATGTGGGACGCAAAACGTTGACTTCAAAAAAATATTAAGTCTTTTTAATTATATCTTGATTTCTTTCAGGAAATCAGTAACAGATTTAAAACCATGGCTAGGAAAGCAATGAGAGCTATCAAACTAATGCGAAATTACAATTTATTGCGTTGAATTGCAATTGAAATAGTTATAGCTTGCAAGTTGGGCGTCTCCGTGCTTCAGGAGGCATGTCAAGTTGTTGGTCCTGGATCATACAGTTAGCCTAATCAAGGTAAGAGCAGCTTAATAGCATCCGACTGTAAACCGTGGTCGGTTATTACTTAGTAGAGTATGAATCACACCTCGTCATAGTTGAGATGAGGCCTTTGCCTTGAAGTTGGTGGTATTTATTGGCTGACTTTACTTTGAATTTAATAATAATAATGTCCTCCTAGCCGAATTTCGACTACGGCACTTATTCTGTGCTACGGCGGCCTATATCAACAGAGATTAGCCAACTGCGCGGGACATATTATAGTGCACAAGTGTGTGCGCAATACACAGGTGCACTCTGTCTCACTCTCCTTCACTCTCATAATTCGGTGAGATAGCAGTCTGACATGACCGTACAGAAATCATGCGCAGGACCAACGACTTAACGAGCTTTTCGAGGAACGGGGGTGTTAACACCACCAACTTCCTGACTCCGGAGCTGTGTCTGAGTAATTTCAAGACAGAAAAACCCAAACACTCTCGGCCCGACTCAGGATTCGAACTCGGGACCTCGTGGATAGTACCCAGCGTGCTGACCACTAGACCTATAAGGCAGTTAAACTTTGAATTTGCAACCTAGCAACAAGGCAGTCAAACTTTGAATTTGCAGCCTAGCCAGCCAGATACTTACAGAAATAACGAATCAGCGGCCGTCAGAACCCACTTATCATTCAACAAAGCTCCAGCACTCATGTAAGATAACTTCTTCAGCACAGCCACCACATATGGAAACACATTACTATCAGACACTATTGTGTGATCGCTCAGAGCATACGATATATCGTTAGTTGGATATCTTAACTTTGCTAAAACGTTTGATAAGGAAATCAAGAAAGTTATAAGAGCGGCAATATGCATTGTTCAGTTTGATAATACTGCAGTTTCAGCGCAGTTTACAGTTTTGTAAGCAGTCAGTGCAATAACACGGTGTATTTGTTTGTACGTAGCCACAGACAACATTTGTAGTCAGTAGCTCAAATTCGATTCAAATTCAATCATTTAGCTCACTAGTTTAAATAAGTTCAATAATATTAAAATAATAGTATAATTCAAGGTAATTGTAGCCTACTTACGTATTCTACATTTTATTATTAATCCTAAATAGCATTTTATTTACACAAAACAAATACACGCAATTTATAACTTAACTTAACCTAACACTTAACTTACTAAAATAAATAAAATACTAATATAAAATTACTTATTTAGTTTCCTAATTTATATCTAAGTTTCATATGTACAAAGTTACTAGTTACTATTTACATAACTAAATTATCCTAATGTTTAAAATAGATTGTTATCGATAGTCGATATCGACACAGCGTCATCGACTTGCGGAAGCACTATGCGTTGCAATTCAGCAGACGCAGCGGTTTTCGCCACACGGAAGGTGCGACGTCTCGCTCGCCCTCCAGTCGAGATCTATGCATTGAACTCGGTCCGCGCGTCGCTTGCGCAGCCGATATTGCCTATTTACTTCGCGATCTTTATTTCGGATAGAAATTAGATCTTATTTAGGTTTATCGCGTACTGTTAAGTAACTATTTGCTCTCTGCACTCCTTCTATTAATTCCTGGTGTGACTGTAAACCTGTGTACGTGCTATTTGGGACAATACAACTGATTTATATTTATTTCGGACTTGAAGTTATTTCTCGCCCTTACACATCAACCTACATTGTCACACCAACTTGGGTGTTCACCACTGAACACCATAACTGGTGACCCTCGTGCAACACGGATTTATCAAGATGAGCGAAAGCAGTACCGGCACAGCGGACACGGAGTTATTTCAAGATACCCACAGCAATGTTACGGAGCGCAAAAAGCCAAAAGTACTTGTTTGTACTGATCCAGGTTCGTCACTATCCAGTGACATACGCCGAGTGAACCTGAAAGTTCCTCCATTTTCACCTGATGAACCCGAAATCTGGTTTGCCCTCCTAGAAGGTCAGTTCGAGTGTTGTCAAATCACTGACGATTCTACTAAGTTCATTAACGTCATCAATAACCTTGACATTCAACACTCAAAAGCCGTGAAAGATATTTTACTCAACCCACCGGCGAAAAATCGCTACCTGAAGATCAAGACCGAGCTCATTAAGCGTCTATGTGCTTCGAAGGAAAATAAGGTACGACAATTATTAGTACATGAGGAGCTTGGCGATCGGAAACCCTCTCAGTTTCTTCGCCACCTCCAAGACCTAGCTGGACCTTCCGTTCCTGAAGATTTTATCAAGACGATCTGGTGCAATCGCCTTCCCCAGAACATACAAACTGTGCTTGCATCTCAGCCAACCCAGCCATTGGACCAACAAGCACACTTGGCTGACCGTATTCGCGAGATCACGTTACCCTACAACGTGGCCGCGACATCATCCAACTCTTCACACGTCAATCCGTCTAGTGAAATAGCTGAACTAAAAAAGATGGTGGAACATCTCACTCTGAAGCTCGAGGAGCATACACGCGCTTCAAACTGTTCCAGCATCCGATCCCGATCTCGACAGCGACGCAATGAAAATTCACGTCCCAGGTCGCGATCCCACTCCAGCTACAAGAAACACCCTATATGTTGGTACCATATGAAGTTCGGATCAAATGCACGACATTGCATTAAACCGTGCGACTACAAGCAAGCGGGAAACCCCTCGGGCAGTCTCTAATGGCGGCTGGTGATTGCCACTCTTCAGGTCGCCTGTTCGTTACCGACCGTTGTACGAACATCCAATTCCTAGTCGATACCGGTAGTGACTTATGTGTTTTTCCTCGTGCTGCGCTTCGTGAACGACGATCTAAAACTGACTATCAACTTAGTGCGGCGAATGGTACAAGTATCGATACTTTTGGTTACATTGAACTAAAATTAAATTTGGGCTTAAGGCGTGATTTTACATGGCGCTTTATTGTTGCGAATGTTACCAAAGCCATAATTGGCGTTGATTTTCTTAGCTTTTATAATTTAATTGTTGACTGTCGCAACCAACGCCTCATTGATAATACGACTTCTTTGTATTCAAATGCTTGCCATGTTAGTGATGTGAATATATTTTCTGTAAAAGTTTTATCGACTAACACTAAATATGATAATATTTTATCGCAGTTCCCGGAAATAACACGCCCTTCAGGCAAACACTTGACGCCAAAACATAACACCGTACATTTTATTCGTACCACTCCCGGTCCTCCAATTTATTGCAACCCCCGCAGACTTGCTCCAGACAAACTCCAAATTGCCAAACAAGAATTCCAGCTTATGCTGAATGATGGGTACTGTACGTCCTTCCGATAGTCCCTGGGCATCGCCACTTCACCTTGTCCCTAAGAAGGATAACGGTTGGCGACCTTGCGGTGACTACCGTTTACTCAATTCGCGGACTATCCCCGACCGTTATCCTATTAGGCACATACATGACTTCGCTAGTTCCATTGCTGGTTGTAAGGTGTTTTCAACAATCGACCTAGTGAAGGCATACAATCAAATACCGGTCCACAGTGACGACATACAGAAAACTGCCATCACGACACCTTTCGGATTATACGAGTTTCCGTTTATGAGCTTTGGTTTACGAAATGCTGGCTCCACATTCCAAAGATTCATCGACGAAATGACTAGGGGCCTAGATTTTTGTTATGCCTACGTTGATGACATTTTCGTGAGCAGTAGAACCAAGACAGATCACGTGACCCATCTCCAGCAACTCTTCACTCGCATGAGGGAGTACGGAATCGTCCTCAATACTTCAAAATGCGTTTTCGGTGCAAGTGAGGTAGAATTTTTAGGCTACCGAATATCGGAAGCTGGTACTCAACCACTGAACGCTAGAGTCGAGGCCATCAACGAGTTCCCCGTGCCCAAAACCGTGAAGCAGCTCAGACGATTTTTAGGTATGCTGAATTTTTACCGGCGTTTCCTTCCAAATGCAGCTTCTATTCAAGCACCGCTTAATGCTTTGCTTGCCGGCTCTGTAAAAGCATCTCAACCTATCGACCTGACTGGAGACACTCTTCTGGCTTTTCAACAATGCAAGGTAAGCCTCGCTAATGCTGCCCTACTCGCACACCCTGATAGTCAAGCAGAACTCGCACTGGTCACAGATGCGTCAGACCTGGCTATGGGTGCGGTTTTACAGCAGCTTAAGGACGGAACATGGCAGCCGCTCGCTTTCTTTTCGCGAAAGCTGAGCCCATCGCAGCAAAAATACTCCCCTTATGACCGCGAGCTCCTAGCCATATACGAAAGCATAAAATACTTTCGTCATATGCTGGAGGCAAGACATTTCGTGGTATACACAGACCACAAGCCGTTATGTTACTCCTTCCACAAAAGGAAAAGTAACTGCTCGCCTCGTCAACACCGCCACCTCGATTACATTTCACAATTCACGACTGACATTCGCCATATTTCCGGCAAAGACAATGTCGTGGCTGACACATTGTCACGCGTCGATGAATTGCAGATGCCAATCGACTTCGACGTTCTTGCCTCATCACAAGCCGCAGATCCTGAACTTGCCCATTACCTGAGCCAAGAAACTTCTCTCCGTCTCAAGAAATTACAGATTTTCAACGGCAGTTCCGAAGTCTATTGTGACGTAAGTACTTCATCACCTAGACCCTTCGTGACTAAACCCCTTCGTAAACAACTTTTCGACAGCCTTCATAGTCTGAGCCACCCTGGCGCTAGCGCGACCGCTAAATTAGTCGCAGAACGCTTCGTTTGGCCCGGAGTGCGCAAAGACTGTCGAGAGTGGGCACGAAAATGCCTCTCGTGTCAACGGGCCAAGGTTAATCGTCACGTGTCGTCCCCTTTTGGCACCTTTGATCTTCCTCGCGCTAGATTTTCTTTTGTTCACGTGGATATTATTGGACCTCTTCCTCCATCTCAAGGTTTTCGATATTGTTTGACTGCTGTGGATCGTTCCACAAGGTGGCCGGAAGTTACACCGATGGTCGATATGACAGCCGAAACAGTTGGTAAGGCTCTAATATCGTGGATCTCCAGATTTGGATGTCCAACTGATATTGTCACCGACCGCGGACGACAGTTTGAATCCACGCTTTTCCAATATCTTGGAAAAATGATCGGATTCAAACATCGTCAAACCACCGCGTACCATCCTGCGTGTAATGGCCTAGTGGAACGATTCCACCGTCAACTTAAAGCCGCCATAATGTGCCACGCTGACTGCAACTGGGCTGACTCGTTACCCTTAGTCCTCTTGGGTATACGAAGCTCGTTCAAAGAAGACTTAAAGGCTTCCTCGGCTGAATTGGTCTATGGCGAGCCGTTACGTTTACCAGGCGAATTTTTCCAGGCGTCCGTCCCTGATACCACCGATATATCGGAATTCACGACTCGCCTTCGCCATTTCGCCGTAAAGCTTCAGCCATATCCAGCTGCCCGTCACAGTAAAGACAAAATATTTATTTATAAAGATCTGGCTTCTTCCAGCCATGTATTTCTACGTGACGATGCATTGCGAGGCGCCTTACAGCCTCCATATTCTGGCCCGTATGAGGTAGTCGAGAGAGGAGATAAAGTTTTCAAAATTAGTGTCAAAGGCAAAACCATTACGGTTTCCATAGACCGCCTTAAACCGGCCTACATGCTTCTTGACCCCACTCCTACTCTTACTTCTCCTACTACTCCAACCGTGATACCTACCGCTACACCTTCTACTCCTACCACCTTACCAGACCCAGTACCGGTACAAAACACTGTTAGGACGACTCGATCAGGTCGCGTAGTTCGCTTACCTAACTTTTACCGCCCATGACGGTCTCTGGGGGGGAGTGATGTAGCCTACTCACGTATTCTACATTTTATTATTAATCCTAAATAGCATTTTATTTACACAAAACAAATACACGCAATTTATAACTTAACTTAACCTAACACTTAACTTACTAAAATAAATAAAATACTAATATAAAATTACTTATTTAGTTTCCTAATTTATATCTAAGTTTCATACGTACAAAGTTACTAGTTACTATTTACATAACTAAATTATCCTAATGTTTAAAATAGATTGTTATCGATAGTCGATATCGACACAGCGTCATCGACTTGCGGAAGCACTATGCGTTGCAATTCAGCAGACGCAGCGGTTTTCGCCACACGGAAGGTGCGACGTCTCGCTCGCCCTCCAGTCGAGATCTATGCATTGAACTCGGTCCGCGCGTCGCTTGCGCAGCCGATATTGCCTATTTATTTCGCGATCTTTATTTCGGATAGAAATTAGATCTTATTTAGGTTTATCGCAAACTGTTAAGTAACTATTTGCTCTCTGCACTCCTTCTATTAATTCCTGGTGTGACTGTAAACCTGTGTACGTGCTATTTGGGACAATACAACTGATTTATATTTATTTCGGACTTGAAGTTATTTCTCGCCCTTACACATCAACCTACATTGTCACACCAACTTGGGTGTTCACCACTGAACACCATATAATAAATATTTACAGGCAACTTACAGATATTATAAACATTATTATGTACAAAATTAAAATTAAAAATTATAAAAAGGGTCCTTGTGGTAAGATGCCAAGGATGCTGGCAGCGTTACCCCGCTGCATAGCGATGCTTATACGCTTTACAAGGTAGCTGCCAGCTCTTGGGTCACCACTGATGTCAAATAGCCTTTTGGAAATCTCTTTAAAAAAACCTCACGTACCCAGTGTTTCGACTCCAAACGGTACAAAGTGGTACCGGGAGTCGATCTGCCTGTACTTGTTTTTTTTTAAGTTTTAGGCGTTTCCCGCAGCCAAACCAGCCTTGGCTTGTACCGGGCAGATGAGAGGCCGCAAGTGTGTCGACAGAGGTAGCGTCCTACAAAAGAGCCCGACCCATCCGCCAAGGTACAAGCGACATCCCGTCTGGTCTCTTGCCATCATCACGCGCGATACCGTTCGACTCAATTTAAGCACGGCACGTTGATAGAGGCAAGAGACCGACGGATAAAGTCGTTGATGCTGGCATGACGCGAAAAACGGCCTGCACTTTTAGTACAGGATAGTCCATGATGTCCCAACGAGTTAACTCACTTACATTGTTATAGTCCGACCGGTTATCTGAGACGTCGCCTGCGGGGTACAGGGATGCGGGGGTAATCGAGAACAAGGGGCCTTAGAGGTGCAGGCGGGGCGGGAGCTTGTGAATAGATTGGGTGATTTGAATTTTGAAATTCGAAAATCACACTCTTTTCAAAATTCAAATCCCAGTTCTCATTTACCCCTGCACCCCAGTATCCAGCAGGCGAGGTCTCAAGTAAGCTGTCAGACTATAGCTGAAAGCTATCACGATAAAGGTTGAAATTTCAAAGCAATTTGCATTGTCACTTTCCCTATCATTTTATTTTATTTTATTAACAGTTTTCGGGAATCTTACAGCTAGGAATTGAATATTTAATACAGTAGTAAGCTTTTTTAGGGTTCCGTAGTCCAACAAGGAACCCTTATAAGATCGTTCAGTCCGTTCGTCCTAGTCTGTCACAGCAGAATATCTTGTACGTTTATGGACTGATATGCATGTAACTTGGTTCGAGGATACTTCACATATAGATCTCATTTTTAAAAATACAAAAAATTAAAATTACCACTTTTTAAGGGTACCTCCTCATACATGTAAAGGGGGGGGGGGGGGGTGAATTATTTTTTTAAGTGCACCCCCTTGTGTGGGGTATCGTTGAAAAGGACTATGAATATAAGGTAGGGTTTTCACACAACACTTTTTTATCAGCTTTACCATTTGCGAGATATAGCCCGCCAAAGTCGTTTAAACGGTGTCCCCCCCCCTGTAATTTCTAAAGTCTTGGACCTATTAACTTCAAATCACTCACGTAAAGGAACATGCGCGGAAACTCTTATTTAAAATTGTTTCGGGTATCCTGTGATGATTACTTTTGAAATTATAAATAAAATAAAAATATATATTTTTTTCCAAAAGAACAGTATAAACTATTAACCTGTAAACCCCTGTGAACAGGCAAAACAGCGCGGTGCCAAAAATGACTACGTACCCTACTTTATGCGTGGCCCGACACGCACTTGGCCGGTTTTTTAGGTGTTGGTCTGGTCTAAGGTTAGATGGTCATTGAGCTCATTGAAACTGTCAGCAGCCCTAATAAGATATGAGTTTTGTCTATAATTTGTCCTAACCACGGCAGCTAGCAATTTTGAAAGCTATTACTGGTTTTGACTTTTGAGACTTGATTGCCTAACTACTCGGCTACCAGGCGTTGGCAGAGCCTGTCGAAATTTTCAAGTGCTTTATAACGCTGTAATGCTGCGTTATTTTTTTATCAATATTTTTAGGATTAATAAAATAATCGTAAGATTGTAAAGTGCATGCTTTATCACTAAAATAATAATAATGGCAGCCTACGATCAGCAGTGGACAACTTTCGGCTTTTAACAACATTACAACAATTATAGTCCAACCGCTTTTTTGAGACCTCGCCTGCAAAATGCGGGCGTGCGGGGGTAGAGGAGAACAGGGATACGCATTCTTTTCAAAATTCAAATCACCCAATCAAATCACATATAGGAGGTGCTTGTGGCGCAGTAGCGGCAGCGCTTTGGTAGTGATACCAAAAGTTAAGCGACCCACGGCGCGGTCGTGATTGGGTGGGTGACCATTCCGACCATTTAAGTGACGTCCGTGACAAGCATCTCTGTGCTTCGGAAGGCACGTTAAGCAGGTGGTCCCGGCTAATATCTGGTAATATAGTCGTTAAGCCTAGTCAGGGGCCCTAGGGCGGCTTGATAACATCTGACAGTAAGTATGTCACTTGCCTTACAGACTCTTCCACAAATCCGCACTGAGCCCGCGTGGTGGAGTATGGCTCGTACCTCCTCATAGTTGAGGTAGAGGCCTTTTCCCAGCAGTGGGGGTGGGATCTATATAGGCTGGCCCGCCCCCCGCACCGCTCAGGAGCCCAGTTCTCCTCAACCCTCGCATCCCTGTACCCCGCAGGGGGGTCTCAGATATGTGGTCGGACTATAAGTGTCTAAAACTTGTATAGATGAAAAATATTTTAGAGATACTGGTCTAGGATTTTACACTGGAACTGTTAATTATTTTTTTGTTCGGTTTCAAAAAAGAGCGCGAGTTGCATTGCATTTGCACCCAGCTTTTCATGTTTTTCTTTACTAGTTGGGGTTTTCAGTTAGGCTAAGCGGTAAATTCTGTTATCGGTTGAGTCGTGTGTTAATAGGACCATCTAAGGCGGGTATTGAATCCTCATACCGTCTTTCACATACCGGGCGACTGCCTATCAATTGCTGAAGTAGTACATTTAAATGTATTTATAAAAGCAATTTGAACTTTAATAAGACTACAACCATAGGCATTAGTTTTAAAAACGACTAGGCAATATTTTCGAATAAAATAAATCACGAAATACTTAGGTCATCATATCAGCCTATTGCAGTCCACTGCTGGACATAGGCCTCACCAAGACGGCGCCAACTTTTACGGTCCTCCGCTTCTCGCATCTAGCCACCACCGGCCACCTTCCTCAGGTCATCGGTTCATCTTGCAGGGGGGCGTTCAACACTACGTTTCCCGAGACGTGGTCTCCGTTCAAGAACCTTCCTACTCCAACGCCCGTCGGTTCTGCGACAGACATGACCAGCCCACTGCCACTTCAGCTTACTGCACCTCTGAACGATATCTATGACCTTCGTCTTTTGGCGGATGATCTTGTTTCGGATTCTATCCCTTAGCGAGATACCCAGCATGGATCGTTTCATAGCTCGCTGCGAAATACTTAGGTACCTATAATTTTTTTTTTATGTAATTTAGGCAATTAAAAAACTTGTAAAGAGTTTTTACGAAAGATACTTAAGATTTCACCAATAAGTAATGTTTCCATCGGATACTTACTTGTGGGTACCTTTTCCAAGTATTGATGAAATCGAACGCCGGTTCACTAGCGCAGTAAGCAGTTACGAAAATTCGTCAATAAACTAACGTCTTCCGTAGCTGAGTTGGAAGGGCATTCGCCCGGGAAGCGAAAGGTCGTGGGTTCAAGTCCCACCGGACGACACAGTCGATCCATTTTTGTGCACAAAATTTACTTCCATAAAATACCAACCAAAGCCTAGAATGCCAACCATTTTGGCGCTAATATTTAACCAAAAAAATACCAACATTTTCGTGTGTAAATTCCGTTACACATATCGGGGATAAAAACAGTAAAATTACTTACCAATATTTTATTTTAAGCTACATATTCAAACAACTCTTATACAGAATAAAACGTAAATATTATAACAAATTGATTTATTGTCCAGATGCCTCGGGACGCACTTAAAAACACATTAAATTCTGCCAAAAGTTTCGGTTAAATGTGACTTTAAATGAAAATGATATGAGTATTAATGATTCAATATGGTACAAAGGGTTTTCGTATTTGTGCTCAAAAGTTATTTCTAGAAAACAATTATCACATTAGGTTTTTAGATTAGATGAATGAGATGTTATGCGTTAGTTTTTCGTTTGGGAATGTGATATTTCCGATATATATCGTCACCGGAAATATGAATTGCTGTAAAGGACAAACCACTAGTTTTCAGGAGAGCCAAAAAACGATCTCTTTTTTTTTAAATGTGTTATATTTTTTGAGTTTGTAATGCTATTGAAATGACAGCTATAGCAAAGTTTTTTTTACCTTTAAAGCTCTATTACATAAGTTTACTTAAAATGTTCTAATCTTTATAGTTTTAAAAATAGACTGTCCCTTACGTTATTTTTATTGTTTTAAATGTCACTTACACTAACTTTAAAAAAAAATGAAAAAATGAGATTTAATGTAAGTCCTTAGAAAATGTACTTGCGTTAATGTAAGAAACATTAAATTTGGTATTAGAGTTACGCTATTCGAAGTGTTTAAAGGAAAATGACACTTAAATCTAAGAAGTTAAAGTTTAATTGGCTGCTTTCAACAAAAGTTTAAGAAATTATTGTAGTAACTACGATCTATCGACTGATTTTCTCTTTTTACCATTATGAATAAAATAACTGTGTAAAAACCATATTTTTATTTTTTTCTTTTAAAATAAAAAATACATTAATTATAGCTTAACAAAAATAGCTATAACACAACAATAAGTATTTACTCCGTACGTAATTTAAATATAAAAAACATAAAATACCTGTGTTCTGATATTTATTTATTTATATTATTTATAATGGGTCTCAGAGATGATGTAGGTAGGTAGGTAGGTAGTAAACACACATTAAACCTAAGCATTTTTCTAGAAATTTTATTAAAAATAATAATGGTAAGACAGCCTCGTAAAGTATGCTTTACGCTTTTAAAATTGAGTATTTATCCATTTCATTACGCATGCATTTTGTCATAACAAAATGCATGCATACTCATTTTTATCCATTTTTATCGGATATTTACTCGAAATGTAAAAACTAAATAGGCCTGGGGTCTACTTTACCAAGTGCGACAGGTGCGATACCTGTAATTTAAGTTTTTAACCGATTTCAAAAAGGAAGGAAGTTCTATGTTCCACCGTATGCCTTTTTATTTTTATGTTATTTTTTCTACGTTCACAGAGTTCTTCGTTTGTTGTAGATTGATTTTTAGAATTGTTTTTTTTTATTGAAAGAGCATACTTTTGAGGTTGTCCCACTGTCACCAAGTCAGGATCTGATGCTGAAACCCAGAGAAAATAAATGTTCGCGCTTGCTCCACTCGTGCTTTTTTATACATTGTAGTGTACTGAGACTGCCTGTTGCCTACATGGCTTCAGCATCCTGCCTTATATTCAAGAGGTTCCAGGTTCAAACACCGGTTCGAACCGATTTCTGGGTTTTTCTGTCTTAAAATAACTCAGAAACAGCTCGAAGTCGAGAAATTGGTGAAACATCTCATCGAACTATGAAAGTAAAGGAACAGATAACTGCTCTTATGAATCGTGCACACACTTGTCCACTATAATATCTCCAACGCAGTTGGTTAATCTCTGTTGATTGGCTACCGAAGATGAAATTCGGCTATATAGCATAATATAATTACTATTTTTAGTGTACTGACAGGTTTAAAGGTAGTTCCTTCGTAAAAATTGTCATAAGTCAATGTTATCACAATTTTTCTTGAGACAGAAATGTGTCATCGTCAAAGGCCGAGGTTTTAAGAAAGATCAAAAAGTTCTGTAAGGACACCTCAGTGTTGTACACCACAGTTGCCAAGCTCGGCCAGCGATCCAAAAGCTATACTGACTCGACACTACACCGAAGACATCCTGGACATAGGCCTCTACAAAATTAGGATGGCCCTGAAACAGCTTAAAAACAACAAGGCACCAAACTCTTTTGTTCGGTAGAGTATGGTAACGACCATACTCGTTAAATGTTGTTCTTTAAAAAAAGTTGACAAAACCTTATTAAAAAATACTGATCTATATCACTCCTGAGCCACAAACTGTTTTCAAGGGTCATCGCGTATTGTCTCGTACGTAGTTTTGATGACTTCCAACCTCCTGAAAATGGCTACAGTACAATAGACCATATCCATAAGCTAAGGAAAATGTTACAGAAGTCCGAGGAGTAGGTACAAGATGACTCTATGCTTAGCGTTTGTGGGTTATGAGAAGGCCTTTGATTTGATGAAGCGTGGACGGTACTACGGTCTGTTCAGCGGTGCCACATAGAGTAAAGAGGTGTTAAAGTGTTTGTACAACAATGCTACCATGTCGGTCCGATAACAGAAGCAGAGCTCGAAAGGCCATTCCACTGCGGAAAGGGTTGAGACAGGGAGACGTAATATCTTCGAAACTGTTCACTAAGACATTAGAAGACGCCTTCAAGCTTCTGAAATGGAAAGGATTCGGCATTAACGTTAATGGCGAATGCACCACTTACCTCCGGCTTGCCACCCTGGAGCTTGGTACTATGCTTGAAGACCTAAACCGAATCTCCTTACAAGTGGGTCTTAAAATGAACATTACAAGACGAAAATAATGTGTAGTTCCCGTTCCCGAGTGGTACCCACTCCAGTATCTGTTGGGAACTCAACTCTCGAAGTTGTTGACAAGTACGTCTACCTGAGACAAGAAGGTACTTGGATTGGTACCCAGTGGTCCAACTAGGTAGTAGTTGGACCACTAGATCCAATTTAGAGAAGAGAGGTCTGTCGACGAAACCAAATTAGGCTGGGCAGCGTTTGGGAAACTACGCAAAAACACCTTCTCGTCTTAATAACCTTAGTGCCTTAAGACGAAAGTCTTCAATTAACGTGTGCTACCAGTGAACACATATGGATCTGAAACATGGTCTCTATTATGGGCCTCAAAAACAGCTTAAGTTCATGCAATGGCGAGAAACATCAGAAATGAGGAAGTACGTAGGAAAACTAAGGTAACAGACATAGCCCTGCGAATCAGTAAGCACAAGTGGCAATGAACAGGGCACATAGCGCGAAGAACTGATAGCCGTTGGGGCAGAAAAGTTCTTGATTGGAGATCCTTTGATCAAAGGCGCAGCGTAGGACGGATGCCCTACGGCAAGATGGACAGACGACATTGTGAAATTGCAGGATCACACTTAACTGAATACAGACCGCTTGCAATCTGTCGTTGTGGAAAACCATGGGTAGTCCTATGTTCAGCAGTGGACATCCTACGGCAGCATCGACATGATTTTCAGTCGAAACCGAAATTCTTGGTCATTTAATAATAAAATTAAGATCTATTATTTGTGTTTATAGCTAATCATATGGAATCCAAAACTCCTTAGCACTTGTTTTGATTAAAATTACCATTTTACTATTATTATTATCATAAATTTGCAGGTTATAGTAAGAAACATGTTTACAAAATATTTATTTATCTTTTTGGATAAATACTCGAGTAAAAATGGATATTTACGAGTATTTATCCCATCACTATAACCCATCACTACGCACGTGTCAAGGATTAAAAATACACTAAATGAATCAAAACAAACAAACACGTCGCCGCGCGCCACTTGCTCTGGCGCTTTATTGTCAGGCCGGGCGATGATTCGCGAGCAAAATGTCTCACTCTAACGCGTGGTGGCAGTGGTACAGAGAGAAAAGGAAAACAATATATTTCCTGTTAATTTTAAAGTAAACTTTTGTTCTAGGAGTAGATGTTTTCAAATAAGTAATGTAAGCATCATTTACTGAATAGAAATAATAGTAAACATAAAGTAAGGGCCCAGGTGACTATTTAGCTTCTCTAAAATATTTAATGTAAAGGACAAAAACAGTTTTTTCTTTAATTCATCGTTGCTGTAAAGGGTAAATTTTAAGTAAATATCGTAAAAAGTCGCGCTAGCGTAAAAGGAACGTATTTACTTATGACTTGAAGGCGCCCAGATTATATTTGTCAGGAAACAGAGAGTTCATGGAATAAATGTAGCGGTAGCGCTTATTTAAAATATAATTCAAGAAACGAATGTAACGTACACTACTACGGGAATTGAGTAACTTATTTTAATGTAAAGGACTCCTAGCAACACGAGATTCCTTTACATTAATTTGTTGAAAAAATAAACGTAAAAATGTATTTATGAGATTAATGTAAGGAACAGTTTTGTAGAAGTTCAGTAGCTTATCTAATGTAAAAAACAAATTTACTATGTTAGTGTGTTTACAGTAAAAAGCTACAAAATAAATACTACGTTACATGAATCAAGAATTCTACACAGTTCTTACACGTACTATGCATTACTTTTTAAGTTTATTTTTTACCAAATTAGTTGATGTAAAGGACATCATTTTAAAAGATATCCAAATTCTAAATATACCATTGGATAGAGCGGAAAATTTGCAATCGAACTGTATATAAAACTCAATTTCGACAAATTGTCCTTTACATTAATTCATATTTCCGGTGACGATATTTAGTAAAGGATTCAGACAGCGTTTCTTTGTTTTGAATATCTTTGATGGATTTATGAGTGAGTTTAACAACTGTTCTCCTGTTTAACTTTTAATCACACGGTTTAGCATTATTTGACATATTTTGTATGGGAGTTCTGTCAGATTAACCGTCAATCGAGGTTTACCGGCTGTTTTTAATTTGGTAAACCCAGGCCTCAGATATTCTGTTATTTCAGAATATCTTGACTAATGTCCTCCTAGCCGAATTTCGATTACGGCGGCTTATCTTAATAGAATTGTGCACTATAAATATGTCCCGCGCCAACTGCCCGGGTCATATTATAGTGCAAAAGTGTGTGCGCAATACACAGGTGCACTCTCTATTCCTTTACTCTCATGATTCCGTGAGACTGCAGTCCGACATGACCGTAGAGAGATCAGGCGCAGGCAGGACCAACGGCTTAAAGTGCTTTCCGATACACGGGGGTGTTAACACCACCAACTTCCTGACTCCGGAGCTGTGTCTGAGTAATTTCAAGACATAAAAACCCAACACTCTCGGCCCGACCCAGGATTCGAACCCGGGACCTCGTAGATAGTACCCAGCGTGCTGACCACTAGACCAACGAGGCAGTCTTGAATAACTTACTTCCGCGACTGTCGTATCTGATTTATTTTTCTTAGGGAATTTATTTATTCGGGAAACAAACAGCTGTTAATATTTTCACTTCGTTTTTGTTGAGAATATGGATACTCAAAATGTGTGGTGACGAAATATTCAGCGAAATACAATTTCATTTAAGCTACTGAGTAAAAAATCGGGCAAGTGCGAGTCGGATTCGCACACTAAAGTCTACGATTGACAGTTTGAAGTTTTCGGTTTTTTCTTTACTTGTGTTGTAAGACCTTCCTTCTTCGACGACCGTCTTGGTGTAGTCGTTCGCGCACTGGACTTCTAAACCAGGCGGTTGCGGGTTCGAATCCCGCAAGGGGCAAATGTTTGTGTGATGAGCACGAGCATTTGTATCTAAGTCATGGATGTTTATATGTATTTAAGTATTTCTATCCGTTATCCTAGTCACCATAGCACAAGCTCACGCTTAGTTTGGGGCTAGGTAATTGGTATGTTTGTTGAAACAATTTATTTATTTATTTATCTTGCCTTTCATGATTCTATCTCAATGGGAAGAAAATACTAGCCATATTTTCTATATGGATATCTTTGGATTGCGTTAAGATATAAGCTTGATTTTTCACGCAGCTTCAAGGGACCACAGTCATAACATAGGCATTACCCAAGGACCACCTCGACCCAACAGCATCTTTGTGACCGCGGCCCATAAGTATTTTATGTTTATTTCAGCTTGACATCTCCACGCGTTCCTGCGAAAAAGAGTCTGAATTGACGCAGAACAAAGTGATCCTATAAGGGTTCCTTTTTTCATTTGAGGTACGGAACTCTAAAAACGAGCCAGCACGGGTACTTCCTGGAAATTTTAACACGAACAAGTAAACATAATTATCGAAAAAACAAAACACACGACTGCAAAAAAAAAACCTTTTTTTTGACATGGTCTTTTTACTAGCTTTAATTAATTACCCATATTGCTAAGGTAAAGAAAAAATCAATCGCCCCTCCCCCCTTCACTTCCATTTGCGGGCGCCATTTTTAAAAAGCATATAGCCTATGTCACTCTTACAATTTTGACAAATTCAACGACACCTCATAAGTCAAAAACTGTCCAACCGTTTGGGCTGTAGGGCGTGCCAAACAATTATACATACATACATACTCTCGAAAAACATAACCCTCCTTCCGCAGTCGGGTAAAAAAAGAGTAGATTGTTAACTGTCTTTCGGATCACATCAAAGTCCGCCGCGCCGTTTGCTCAAATATGATTTAAATCATTTGAACGCAAATAATCCCTTCTTTCCTGTCTCGTGCCAGCTTATGTCAGTGCCTCCCCTCCACTTTATCTTCCTAAAAATAGACAGGGCCACACAAAGGTATTTTTACCCGACTGCGGAAGGAGGGTTATGTTTTTCGACAGTATAATTATTACTGTTTGGCACGCCCGACAGCCCAAACGGCTGGACAGTTTTTGACATAAAGTAACATAGGATATATTTATTTTAAAATAGGCGCCCGCGAATGGGAACAATGGGTGGGGTTTTTTATTTATTTATCATATCAATATGGGTATCAAATGAAAGCCAGTGAAAAGACCATTTCAAAAATAAAATATTTTTTGCAGTTGGGTGTTTTGTTTTTTCAATTAATATGTTTGTTTGTTTCATTTAGGGTACGGAACCCTAAAAACGAGTCTGCCTCTGCAATAGACCTTCCTGAAAATTTTAACACGAAAAAGGAGTAGATTCTTAACAGTCTTACGGATCACATCAAATCAAAGCCGCTCCATTTGTCCATACGTGAGTTAGAACCTTCAAAAGAACCTTATTTCCTGCCTTATTCCAGCTCTAATGTCACTACCTCCCCTCCACTTTCATCTTCCTAAAATAAGACTGACACACAAAGGTATTTTTTAATGACAGCAAATACGAAAAGCACCAACCAAGAATGCGGAGGTGATAAATGTGCGTGAGCACAATCAAAGCGCCTGGAATGGTTGAAACACAAATTATTGGCGCGATCGGAGCGTGTAATAAGTTGCCAGTCATGGGGGCTAGGGAGGGTAAGGCCACGGCTTGAGGACAGGGGTAGCTCAACAACCAATGATTTTTTTATTTATTCTGTGGTAATGCCGCAAACTCTTGCCCTGATTTCTTTACCGTCTCAGGGCAAGAGTTTGTGGTAATACCACAAACTCTTATGGTAATCCACAGAATAAATACAGAAGGATTACTCCGCAAAGTTATTTAAGTAAATAGCGGTTCTTGCCATGTCAATAAAATTCTTCGATCTTACATGCGATTTGGCCGGCTTGTGTTATCCATTACGACCAAACGTCGAACATTCAATCCGCGCATGAATTGCGAAGTGAACCAAGCCTGGTACTACTCATAATTAATTTTAATTTTTTGTATAAACTTATGTATTTTTATAAGTTTTAGAGTAAACTCATACCTCTTTGCACAATACCTGAGTACCATTTTGGTACAGCACCCAGAAACTTCGTATTAAAGAGTTGGACTACCTAAAGGTGCGTCTGAGTCTCATTACCATGAGAATGCTACGGTATCACTGTTTAATATTAAGTAATTGAACCTAGAACTTTCGTTTCAATGTGTTTACCTACTCACTGAATAGATAAAACGAACTATAAATAGATAAAAGGAACACAGCACAGACAAAGTTTCATACAAGCTCGCAAAACGGTCGCACTACAAGTAAACGTGATGATACGGGGCATGTGTGTGACCACTGGCCTACAAAAAGTGCGTTTGACTTTGAGTCTTAGTCATTATCAGGATCTTTAGGTTTTCAAGATGTCGCATAAAATCGTATACAGACTACGGTCTTTTATTTTAAAATATATGAGAATGTTTGTAAAACAAACATAATAGAATACGAAAATTAAACTAAAATAAAACTTAAGTAATATATACAAAATATGATGATGTCCTCTTAGCCGATTTCGACTACGGCGGCCTATCTCAACAGAGATTAGCCAACTGCGCAGGACATATTATAGTGCACAAGTGTGTGCGCAATACACAGGTGCACTCTCTGTTCCTTCACTCCCATAATTCGGTGAGACGGCAGTCCGACATGACCGTAGAGAGATCAGGCGCAGGACCAACTGCTTAACGTGCTTTCCGAGGCACGGGGGTGTTAACACCACCAACTTCCTGCCTCCGGAGCTGTGTCTGAGTGATTTCAAGACAGAAAAACCCAAACACTCTCGGCCCGACCCGGGATTCGAACCCAGGACCTCGTGGATAGTACCCAGCGTGCTGACCACTAGACCAACGAGACAGTACAAAATATAAAAACATAATAAAAAGAATCTAACCTATTATATCAGAACCCTCGACAAACTGGTGCGAAGAAGGCTGACAGCATTACCCCGTTGTATGGCCAAATGGAGTTGGCCGAGGTAGTAATTTTATAATGAGTGCAAACCGCTCCCACACACGCCCCGTCCTCTTCCTTGGCGCGGATTTTTTATTCGATCTCACGTCTCAACGACTTCAGATAGACGCTTCGAGTATAAATTCCGAGTAAATAAATCTGTATTGACAACTCTTCTACGATGTAATTAGATCCTTGGAATGTATAATGTCGAAATATTTTAATAATGCAGGCAGATCAGTTGTCTCCTCAGATGATAGAAAGTAGAGATGAAATGAAAGTAGAGGGGACCGACGCGACACGCGCGAACGCGACACGGCCAAAATAAACTATAGATTTCCGCTGCGGATCGGTCACAATCAATGTATTTATTTATTCTTTATTGCACAAACAAAGAAGTACAAATAGCGGACTTAATGCATTTAGGCATTCTCTACCAGTCAACTATTGGGCGAGGCAGAAATAGTAGAATTTTAAAGTCATTTGTGTGCGTGCACTTGTGAATTGAAGTTGTCGTATTTTCCATACAAACTTTCATCTCCTATTTCACCCCCCTGATGACTTTATATCGCGATAAAAAATCTATGTCATTTGAATCGGTCCAGTAGTTTCTGAGCCTGTTTAATACAAACAATCAAATCTTTCCTAAATAGAAAAGATAAAATTATTTTGCTTTAAATCTCCGCTAAAAGACGCTGGCCCAGGCAGGCACCAAACCACACCAACCGCAACTGCGTTGAGTATTAGTTCAGGCAAATGCAGAATGCATTACTTAAAATGTGTTGTATGGTAGCCCCCCTGTGTAGATTATTTCACATTTTAAGGTCATTTGAAGAGAATATCAGATTATCTAGCAAACGAAGAAGCAATTCATACTAATATTATCAATGCGAAAGTGTGTCTGTCTGTCTGTCTGTTACCTCTTGACGCTTAAACCACTGGGCCGATTGAGATGAAATTTGGTATAGAAACAGTTTGAGACCCTGGAAAGGACATAGGGTACATTTTGTCACGATATAAAAAAATAAAGGGGTGAAATGGGGGATGAAAGTTTATATGGAAAATCCAACTCTTGCGGGCGAAGTCGCGGGGAACCACTAGTTATCCTATAAAACCAATAGCACCTTTATTGCAACGGTGCGGACGATATCATCGCCGTACAGTCGGAATCGGAAATAACTGCACATTTTTCTTCTAAATTAGTGCAATGAAAGAAAAGTGGCAATTCACTACGATTGTGGGGACCGGAAGGTATATCGCAGTAAAATGCTTATTCAACGATCGCTCCAATTCTCAGGTGGCGGTCACAGAAATAGTCATATAGATTTTGCAAGAGAATGGCTATTCTTAATTCCCTAATTTGTAGAGTCGACTGAGGCAACGATCCAGTCCTGATAGGGAAAATATTAACTTTTTTTGTTGATTTTTTCGGCGATCAACGAAAACATTGGAAAAGGATTTTTGTAAGAATTCTATAAAGATTTCTATATTCACTTGAACGGGGATGGAACCCAGGACCTTAGAGATGGCGACACCTTGAAAACCGGTGTGTTAGGCCACTCGACCACGAAGGCCATCAACAACACGTCGACTGTACTCTGGACCTATGCTGTGAGCTAAACAAGATGTCCTGTCTTTTCTCTGTATTTTTAGACCTAACTAGACCTTCGCTCGACCGCTGAGAGGCTGCGATAACGTCAATCCCACTACGTATGGCTGGGTGACCATAAATGCTATATTTTGAAGGATTTTTTTAGAAGCTTTTGTGTAATTTTGTCGTGTGGGCTCAAGGATTATAGAAAGAAGAGATGTCAAAGTCAAATTCAAAAATAATTTATTCAATTTAGGACAGCAAATGCCACTAATAACGAACACACACACTAATAACGTCAAAATTTAACATGCCCGAACATGTCTCCTTATCTTTTGGGCCCTAATTGTGCTTCGAGACAAGACACAGACAATCTGGCAAGTGCTGTGTAATAACGCGGCAATTCTTGGCGAACCCGTGTCTTGTATGAATGTGTTGTGTGTGCAATAATAATAATAATGTCCGCCTAGTCGAATTTCGACAACGGCGGCCTATCTCAACAGAGATTAGCCAACTGCGCGGGACATATTATAGTGCACAATACACAGGTGCACTCTCTGTTCCTTCACTCTCATAATTCGGTGAGACGGCAGTCCGACATGACCGTAGAGAGATCAGGTGTGTGCATCACAGCTACTAAACCATTCTTTCAAATATATGGAATACAGTAATTCCATTTACAAATCACAACAACGCTCAATTGCGCGTAGCCGCGTAGTGCACGCAAATAAATGACTGCGAAATCTGACCAATCCGCCGCGGAGATCGATAGTTCGTTTTGGCCATGTCACGTTAACGATGTACACGCTCCTATTTCATATTTCTTGTATTTATGATCTGAGTAAAAGCATCGGGGTGTCCTATCCGCTGCACCAACCGCCCTAGCCACAAAATATGTGATATAGCATATGTAGAAGCATGGTAACACGTTTATCAATTCATAACTAAAATGTTCCTTATTCCGAGCATAAAGTCTGCTTTCTTTGCTTGGCAACTGAAAAAAGAATTAAAAAGTTTTACGTGTCATATGATCAGTAGGTTGTTATTTTTGTGTTTATTTTATATTCAAAGGAGTGAAGATTGTTTACAATATTCGCCATATAACAAATAAAATATTTCCCAAATTCTACCAAACTTGTCGCCGCCCTACATTATAGCAGTAGTATGGTGTTAACAAACAGCTCGAAGCTACATCGGCCAATCGAATCGTTCGTTAGTAACTTCTCACTTCAGAGGCCCTACTCCTGTTAACAATGTATGTATTTTCGAGTCTAGATCTCGCTCGTTCGCTTGTCTTTTTGGCGTGAGTGACAGGGACAACTACAGTCAAAACTACGGGCATCATGAACCAGAGTAAGACTTCAAATACTGTCTCCGCAGACAGGTAAATGTGTACTGATTCCCAGTACAGTATCAAGTAAGTGTGGGTAGATCTAGACCCGGATCTAAATGGGATGTACCTATCCGTCGTAGAGTATAGATACCGATTTCATGACTATTTCTGCTTCACCCAATGGTTACTGGTAGAGAATGCTTTAAGGTATTTGTACTTTTTTGTTTGTGAAATAAATAATAATAGACAATGGAAGGTTCTTGCTAAAATAAAACAAAATCTGAGTAAGGTCCTCTTGACTGTGGCTACTTTTAAAAAACCGCAACTCGATGAATATGATAGTTTTGTTCACGGGTAGTTTAGGTCCAAGCTTTAGGTTAAAAATATCATTTTGATTAGTTGAAAAAAGTAAAGTTAGCCTTTATGGATCCCACTGCTGGGCAAAGGCTTCACCTCAACTATGAGGAGGTACGAGCCATTACTCCACCACGCGGGCTCAGTGCGGATTGGCTTTGAGTAGTTCTTAAAAATATGCTAATAAAAAATGATGACGTCATTACTGCCAGTTTCATGGGAACATTTTTAAGAACTACGGGTAAAAAATATTGTTTTAACCAAAAGAACTTACCCGTGTACATTGGGCCCAGCATCAACTTACCCAAATCTGTCAAAATATCTCAAATGATATGGAACTCTATGTGATCAACATAAGACTGAAATATGGTTGCGAAATTTGACAGATCAGGGTAGGTTGATGTGAGGCCGTGTGTACATCCTTTCTATCCTGTTTTGACTGCCTCGTTGGTCTAGTAGTCACCACGCTAGGTACTATCTGCGAGGTCCCGGGTTCGAATCCTGGGTCGGGCCGAAAGTGTTTGGGATTTTCTGCCTTAAAATAACTCAGACACAGCTCCGGAGTCAAGAAGTTGGGGTGTTAACACTCCCGTGCCTCGGTAAGCACGTTAAGCCGTTGGTCCTGCGCCTGATCTCTCTACGGTCATGTCGAGTCCGAGGCAGTCGCCTTCTCACCGAATTATGAGAGTGAAGGAGCAGAGAGTGCACCTGTGTATTGCCCACACACTTGTGCACTATACTATCTTCCGCGTATTTGACTAATCTCTGTTGAGATTGGCCGCTGTAGTCGAAATTCGGCTAGGAGGACATTATTATTATATTGGTCTGTTTCCTATCGCGGGATCATTGGGTCCCGGACCTTTGGAAGGCGTACATGGTGCCGAAGCTAACACGCAGAAGCCCGTTAGACAACATTAATCTAAAAGCATTGTGACAGCCGGCGACTATCCCTATATGCACTAAAAAAGTACACCCAAGGACAGTCCCGGCTCGTGTAGGACTATTGCAGGATATGGGATGGAAACTACTCTAGGTTATGGGTTTGGGTGCTAGGTGGACCGGGTAGATGGGACTATGGAGGGAGATATTATTATTATTCTATCCTGCTCATCGATCGATCGGTTTTTAGGTTTCCGTAGTCCGACAAGGAACCCTTATAAGATCGTTCAGTCCGACCGCACTCCGTCCGTCCTAGTCTGACACAGCAGAATATCTTCTACGTTTATGGACTGATTTGCATGTAAAACTACGTAAAATTAAAATTACCCCTTTTTAAGGGTACCTCTCCATACACATGTAAAGGTGGTTAATTATTTTTTTGAGTGCACCCCCTTGTGTGGGGTATCGTTGAAAAGGACTATGAAAATAAGGTAGGGTTTCCATACAACACTTTTTTATCAGCTTTACCATTTGCGACATATAGCCCGCCAAAGTCGTTTACACGATGTAATTTCCCTCCTCTGTAATTTCTAAAGTCTTGGACCTATAAACTTCAAATCACTCACGTAAAGAAAAAGGCGCGGAAACTCTTTTTTAAAATTGTTTCGGATATCCTGTGATTACTTTTGAAATTATAAATAAAATAAAAATATATACTTTTTTCCAAAAGAACAATAGAAACTCAAAAAGTTTTTTGCCTATACTGTCTAATGTTGTAAGTTAATGTACGGAACCCTTCGTGCTCGAGTCCGTCTCGCACTTGGCCGGTTTTTTTATCAATATTTGCTTTGTACCAGCTTATTAACTTCGAATCATTCTTTATAACATTCGTCCCGTCTACTGAAGACTGTAAACAGCTCTCACAGCAGCTCGTATTTTGCTAAAAATAACAGTGTTTCCCGCCAGCGGAAAATTAGCCGTCTAGACTGGTTAGCGTCATTGCGCAGTCAGTGTATGGGAGTCGGTTGGAGAAAATAAAAATCAAAGAACCGCGAAGGATTAATATCAGAAAAAATAGTTTTTACGGTTCCGGCCTCCGCTGTCTGTCTGTCTGTCGGCTGTATCTCATGAACCGTAATAGCTAGACAGTTGAAATTTTCACAGATGATATATTTCTGTTATTAAATTAATACATATATTCAAGGGGGGCTCCCATACAATGGTGTTTTTTTACCGTTTTAAAACTAAAAAAGATCATAATATAGAGTCTAATGTTGTATAGGTACGGAACCCTTCGTGCGCGAGTCCGACTCGAACTCGGCCGGTTTCTTTAAAGGTGATATCATTGATATTCGTACAAATATTTCACTTAACACAAAATACCCACATACTATTATTGCACACAGCCTAAACTAGAGCACAAAAACGTTTCCAATTTTCTCTCATTGAAAATGGTAAGATATTGACTTGAATATTTTTGCCATTAGTATAGTAGGGCATGATGTAACTGATCTATACCTTCTCATAACGGTTTATCCTCCATTTGCTGGACAGGTATACCTACAGGATACCGTATTTATATGGTAATCGGTCAAAGTCAAAAGTCAAAAATTCTTTATTCAATTTAGGACACAAAATGCCACTTATGAACGTCAAAATATCAATCAATTATGGCCCATATGGGGCAGAACATGTCTCCTTATCTTTTGGGCCCTACTAGCGCTTCGAGACAAGACACAGACAATCTGGCAAGTGCTGATACAATTCCACTGTCTTGGAGTAGTGGTTCGCTCTCCGGACTACAAAACCAGAGGGAGTTCGAATTCCGCAGGGGCAAATGTTTGTGTGATGAGCACAAGCATTTGTACCTTAGTCATGGATGTTTATAAACGTATATAAATATGTCTATCCGTTATCCTAGTCACCATAGCACAAGCTCATGCTTAGGCTAGGTAATTCGGTATGTAAAGTAAATTTTATGGTACATATAAGGTTTATATTTTTTTCTTGAAGTGAAGACTAAATTAAGAAAGTAATTGACTATTTACACTTTTTATTCAGTAGTTATTTAGTAATTAATTATCGAAAATTTAAACTTGTGACGTCACAAGCATGCGTATGACGACTGAATCTCATTTACAGCGGTCTTTGGGAGCAAACTTTTTTCACGATTGAAAACTTTCACACATGCAAATAGTAACGTCATATGTTGGTGTTCAGTGCGTTTAAAGGGAATATGAAGGATAAATTTTACTCCGTATTATCGTAAAAATAAGCATCTTTCAATTTTAGGTGGTATAAGTAACTGTATAGTGATTATGGGCATAAAATCTCTAAATGGTTTTGAAATTACCATACGTTGTTTTATACTTTACGTACCGGATTGTACAAAAATTAAATACGTTGTTAGCTACATTACTAAAAGCATTTTTACTACTAAAGCTGTTTACTTACATGAATGCGTCATTTCGCAACACAGTGATATAATTTCTACACACGTTTTAAACTTTGTGTAGGGACAGGCCTGTGTATCTTCCCGCGGAGGTAGCAAAAACGTACCTACGCGCGGCGCACCTACGTAGGTGCTAAAACAAGTTGCGTGTCGCTACCGGCCAGAGCCACGCTCGCGCGTTTTATTCACCGGCAGCCGCGCGGCTACGTTGCTGGCTGGACGAGAATGAATAAAGTACTAGAAAGAGGCGCTAGATGGCGTTAGAAGCTTCTCGTAGCAGTCAACCCTATCGCGTCGCGTGATATTACGTCACTGAATAGATTTAGTGTATTATGAATCATATTCCAGAGCAATAAGTATGAAATTATCTTGCAATGGATTTTTGTAGGTGTCTACACGAAAATGTGCTTGACTCTGAAGCGAACTAAATTACGCCATATTGTTGTCGACATTGAGTAGACATTTCTTTGAATACAATTGCTAAGTCATACTTCTGTACGAAGTACTAGTATTCTGTGGTAGGGACATGACGAATGCTTAGTTGGATAGCTCGAGGGTTGAAGACAGTAGGTAATATATAAGGTGACTTATAATCAATTTGAAATATTTTAATGGCGAATACTAGCGCAAAAATAAAGTCTTTTTTTCAAGTTACATTTTTTATTTCATCCGCTAGTTTTTGTTTTTCCTAACAATGTAAATGTAATATTTTTAGGCGCATGCGGTACATAGAAAGTCTTATCGCCTATCTCTCTCTCACTAACTAAACCAACCCCTCTTCCTGCTTTTCATTCATAAATTGTTTCAAATTATGAACAGCACTAGCTCAGCGAAAGAAAAGAATAGACTCCGCCACAAGCTACGCTATGCAATGCTATCACAACATAAGTAGTTACTAGTTAGTGCCATTATGTCATTATGAAACCTGTTAATAGGGAAATTTCTGTGACGAAATACTGCATTTTTGATGCAGCATTTAGGTATTCACTAAGTTTAATTGCAGGGGATATTTTCAACGAATCGTAAGCGGTGCAGTGTAAGCTAGATTTTTAAAAGATACTTAGTAAACAATAATAAACAATCTACAATGTAAGACTAAAAAATGCAACAAAAAAAAACAGTAATAATTACTGCTTCGCTTCTTTTCAGTGGAAATGCACCCTAATGTATGTAGGTATTGTAAATAAATTAAACTCGTTTTCAACTTTAATTCATTTTATTTGCAATAATAAACAGTACACACGATAGGTATTACATTAAGTGTTGGACGTGACGCCCTTGTACACGCACACATTTTCTAGCACGGTCGATGCAATGCCGTCGGACCTCACTGAGCACTTCTGGTTCACTGGACATCACATCAAAAGCACTTGTGATACGCGCACGTAGTTCCTCCACTGTGCGAATTGTATGGCCGTTGTTCCCATACACGAGGTCCTTAGCCCTACCCCACACATGGAAGTCTATCGGCGTCAAGTCAGGCGAACGCGGTGGCCAGCGGATTACGCTGCCGCGCCCGATTCATCGGCCTTGAAACGCTTCGTTAAGGTACGCACGTACTCGTAGACTAAAGTGTGCAGGCGCGCCGTCGTGCTGAAAGTACATGTACCTGCGGCTTCATGCCGGTACATTCAGAAGCAGCTCCGGTAGGTCACGTTGGAGAAGCTCCAAATACGTCTCCGTGTTCAGCCGGTCAAGGAAAATGGGTCCAAAAAGGTGCCCGAATAGAACTCCGGCCCACACGTTCACACTAAAACGGTGTTGGAAATGATCCGGGCAAATTAATCGGGGATTGTGCTCACACGTTGTAATTTCGGTTTTGCAGCAGCCATCTGCAGAACTCTACCCTCGGCGCGTAGTCTCCCGGCAGCAACTCCTGGACCCGGGTGTAGTGGTCCGGATGGAGCCTTTCGCTGCGCAGAAGCTGCCACACGTAAAATTGGCTTACGCCAAACATACGAGCAGCGTCTCTCGTGCTCGCCACTGGGTGCCGCTGGAAAAAGTCCAGCTCGTCTTGTTCTATCTGCGCTCGGTGTGGTGAGGGTCTCCCTGGGTCGGGACGCGGCTGGAAACTTCTGCTCTCGCGAAGCCGCTGCACAGCCCCGAGGATGGTGCGTAAACTCACGACGCGACCATGTCGTTCTTCATAAAGCTCTTAAGCGCGCAACATGACTTCACCTGCATCTCTGTAGCACAGAGCCAAATTAAAATACTCTTGCGATGAGTAGCGGTACGGAGCGCGCGAGTTGCGCACAAACGAACAGGTGAAAAGTTGTAAGCGAACTAAACAAACTCCCGCGCCGCGCGCGCGTTAAAGTGGGCGGGGCAGTACGGCACGTGTATCGGCCGGCTTTCGCGGCATAATAAAAGCTTCGCGGTGCGCTTGTCAAAGAAACCGACAAACGCGCCGCAAACCTTTGTCATTCATTACAGCACTATCTACTTAACCTACCGTCTCACTGAATTATAAAGGTGAAGGAACAGAGACTGCTGTTGTGTTTTGCGCACACACTTGTGCATTGTAATATTTCCCGCGTAGTTGGCTAATCTCTGTTGAGATTGGCCGCTGTAGTCGAAATTCGGCTAGGAGGACATTATATCTACTTAACCGAAGTAACTTCAGTTTTCGAAAGGGATAACTTAACTGTAAACTAAAATAAGTTACATAACAACCAAGGTAAACTAGGCTGTCTAATCTATCTGTAGAATCACGGATCACCGTTTACAGATTCCATCAATTTCCTTAAGTCGACTCGATCCTAGCGAATGGCTGGCAACCCTGTATTAAGGGTGTTACGAGCAAACGAAGGAAAGCCGTTTGGCACCTCACACGCTGTTCTCATAGTGGAATACTAAGCGTTTTCTTTGGGGTTTACATGATTCTATTTAAGGTCAATTATACAGGGTCATAAGAACTCGACTCGTAGTCACAGAGGGTCTCGCTGTGACCACGAACGCTGTAAGGTGTTTGAAGCGTCAGGTTTTAAATAAAATGTAAATAAATCGCGAAGTAATTCGCAAAATTGTGTTTTAATGAGTTCGAATGTTCGCATAAACGTAAGAAAAAACTATACAGGCTGTTAGTATCTAATCAGAAGAGATCGAAGTAGGTAGTAAGTATAGACTGATTTGGGGGCAATGACATTGATATTAATGTGGACATGCCTCCGCAATTACGGAATCTCAAAAGTATTAAACTGAAATGTTATTCTAGTCGTAAAAATTAAAAGAAAAAGCCAAGTAATTTCAGAGGACAAAATGAGTAAGATATGATGATGTAAATTGGAATTTTGGGTTAACAGTTCTTAAAAAAAGGCATATCCATATTATACCAGCACTGTCAAAGTACATCAAATCATAATTTTATTTATAAATACTCCGTAATCCTACTAAAGTCCCTCAAGCACAACGGGTACCTTACCTGTTTTGAGATTGGAGATACGTACGTACGTACAGTGTGTCCGGGTTTGGACTAGCGACAATTTATGGGCTTTTAGTTCATCAAATGTTATCGATAAAAAAATAACATGTTGGGTTCTAAAAAGGGGGGCCTTTTGAAATGGCTGCCATTTAAATTATTGTTTGAATTACTATTTCTATAGATCAGGAAGTCCTAAAAGTTATGAAAATGATTCATTTGAAAGGTAACGCTATCGCCTATCTATGAAATAAAGATCAATTCAAAATTATTAACCGTCATAGAGGAAAATTTTTTTTAAGAAATCTTGCTAAAAATTAAAATAAGTATAAATTAATATAATAGTTTTTGGAACAAAACAAAAATGCAATTTTTCCAAAAAAAAAATCATTAGGATTATGTCTCTAAAATTTGATAAGTAAACGGCCCTTAAATTATCGCTAGTCGAAACCCGAACATTCTGTATGATGATGATGATGTCCTCCTAGCCGATTTCGACTACGGCGGCCTATCTCAACAGAGATTAGTCAACTGCGCGGGACATATTATAGTGCACAAGTGTGTGCGCAATACACAGGTGCACTCTCTGTTCCTTCACTCTCATAATTCGGTGAGACGGCAGTCCGACATGACCGTAGAGAGATCAGGCGCAGGACCAACGGCTTAACGTGCTTGCCGAGGCACGGGAGTGTTAACACCACCAACTTCCTGACTCCGGAGCTGTGTCTGAGTAATTTCAAGACAGAAAAACCCAAACACTCTCGGCCCGACCCGGGATTCGAACCCGGGACCTCGTGGATAGTACCCAGCGTGCTGACCACTAGACCAACGAGGCAGTCAAGTACAACAAGGCATTCTGTATACTTATATCATTAATCTGTGTTGGCCACCATGGCCAAAATTTGGATAAAGAATCATTCTTTGTTTTCGTAATATTTATTAGACAGAGGGTCCATAGTCGTGCTGTGTAAAGACCCATTGTTGCATTAAGTTTCAACGCCATTATACAGCTTGTTAAAACTTTTCAGTGGTTTACTGAGCGTGCACAGAACAAGACAAAATTTGTTTTTGAGTCGCCTGCAGGTCCGCTTTGCATTGCAAGCGGACCATACTTGAGCTGAACGGATCTCATAATTTCGTCAGTATAATTATGGACACAATAAGGTCTATTTTTGCGTAACTATCTTCATTAATATTTTATCTTGAAATTGCGTTGGCGTGGTCCTATACAATCGAAATGGAAATAATAGTTTTATTAAAACAGTTTTACGTCCTACATATATTTCGCAGATGAAGTAACGAGTAAGACAGTGTTTTAATATTATTTTTCTTACGGTAATTTTGTGGTACCTAGGGTGGGGCAAAATGGTCGCTAAGTCATCGCGGCGAGCTTATGAAGCTTTCAAGATTTTTTAACACTCACAGAGTTTTGTATTATGTTTATATAAGTTTAAATAAGGAACCAAACATTCGCACACGGGCAGGAGACAAAAGATAGAGAGAAATTTCGCACGGGTGGATAGAGCCTATAAAGCTTACAATAAAGTCAAGTGGTTGAGTCAATTTGACAAACCCCAGTCGGGTTAATATAAACACATATTTTCTATATTGTTACGGGTCTGGATGTCGCGGTGCCACTGTTTTTTTTTTATTTCCAAAACACAAGTGTTTTAGCAAGTTACTTTAGGATCAGAGCAAAGTGGTAGTTATGTTGTTATGGTAGTTATTAAATAACTACAAAAAAATACAATATAATAACCTAATAAACCTTCATTTGAAGGAACTACAAAAAGTGACGAAAATTTACACCCTGTATATAAACGCAGAACACTCGTGTCGTGAACTTGTCATGTAGTGTGGTTGTGTCTGAAATCTGCCAACTGTTTTTGACAGGCGGGTACCTACATGCAAATGTGGTTTAGCCTTTAGCATTGTGTTTCTTCTTGGTTTGATTTGTGTGTTATTCGGACCAGATAGGGTAATTTCACTTTTTTAGGGTTTCGTACCCAAAGTAATAAGTTCCATGTTTGAAGTTATTTAATAAAGCAATATGTTGTTATTATCATACACTAGACTGTTTTAGTAGCAAGTTTCATAACCTTAAAATGGATAAAAATCTAAAGAAATCCAGGAAATTTTAATTAGATCTGGTTTCCCTCTAAGTACTAAATAAGTGCCTCCTTTTTTTAACTTTTCTTTTCACTCACATTTTTATTAAGTGCAATACATGTTCCAAAGCTGAAAATCGTCGCAAATTAAAAAAATCCAGTTTTATCTCAGCTTTGAAGGGTTGGGTAGGGTTTATACAGTGGTGGCGCCATCTGAGATCAGCTTTCGCTTGCCAACGCCATTGATAAATTTCTTTTAAAAATAAATACTTATAGTACGTAAAAATAGCAAAACAACGAACGTAGCAAATTGTTTTGCACAATATAAATCAGACTGAGATGGATATTATATACTCATTACAGATGTTGGATTCAATTTTCTTGCGACATAAAGCGTATAGTTAGTAAGTGCCTCGAGACAAGAACTTTTTTAATTAAAGTAGGTTCTGCTGAACATCTGATAATAAATTAGACGAGGAGATACCTATTCCTTTTAATTCAGTTAATGTAGTAAGGTTGGTACGGTTTCCTTGGCTATTGGGGACGTAGACAAAAATATGCACACCGTCTTTAGTCGCTGGATATTATTGGAATTGAATGAGTGATTTTCCTTGTGTCAAAAATCAGTACTTAAAATCCGCTAGATGGCGCTGACCCATTTAAGTCATACTAAGGTAGATTTTTATTTAAAAAAAGGCTGGTTTTAGCGTTTGATATGTTATAATGTTTATGTTTAGCATGTTTTTTAACATTTTAGTGATTATCAAGACGTTTTTTGTATTAAATTTTATTTTAAACTGCAATTTGAAACTTGCTAATTATTAACGAAAGAACTTCCACTACATGTCTGTACACAAAATATTACAACAATTTGTTTTTGTTTTATGCTCAGTGATTTCGAAACAATATTTTTATAACTAAGATAAATATGAACATACAATAAAACTAAAAATTTTGGTTGTCAGAAAATCCCTCATTGTACTTCGGTATCGAACCAAAAACCATTCAATTCCAATAATAATTTTCCATCTATAATAATCCAAACGATCGTCGAATATGCGAGTAAGTATGTTAAGTTATTGTTTTAAAGTGATAAGCATTTATTTTTGCAATCTAAATATTAAATATTATTGATATTGAATAAACGACCACCAGAGGCGGGAATCGAACCCGCGTTCCTCGCATACCGGGCGATTGCCTAACCTTTCAGCCATCCTGGCGTTGGCAAAGCCTGTCCAAATTTTCAAGTGCTTCTTAACGCTGTAATGCCGTGTTGCTTTCAATCAATGTTATTGGGATTTTCCCCTTAGCATATTTATAGATAAAGCACGCGCGTAAACTGCCAAATTCCGCGAATTTACGCGCGCTGTTTAACCCCAAATTGTACTTATTCTGTAAAGTATTCTTGCACTTTTGCATATTTTTTAAATTATTTGAATTTTTTTAAAAATATTTTAAAATAAACAGACATTGTTTTTTTTAATCTTAGGCCTATCTTAATTTTACCGGGTTGTTCCCAAAAGTCCATGGAAAATTCATACTTGAATTCCCAAACGACTTGAATTCACGACTTTTTAAATTAGTAAACTTATCTTTCATTACGAAGGGTCCATGACAATGTTTGATACAGTCAGCAATGAAAGCTGTACAAAGAGATAAGTGTATAATATTTCTATGAAATAAAAGAATACACAATCTTGTCCTAGGGACCACTTTACAAACTTTAATTTTATCGAAAAAAAGCGAACAAATGTGTTTACTTTTAATTAGATTTGTAAGAAAAACATGATAATATAGAGCTGTTTTATGTACGAAGACAGGAAAAACTAAAAATTTAAAAATGTTACCTAAAACATAGAATTTTATTAAAATACTAGTGGTTCCCCGCGACTTCGCCTGCGAGAGTTGGATTTTTCATATTTCATCCTCCATTTCACCCCCTTTATGTTTTTATATCGCGACGAAATGTAGCCTATATCCTTTCCAGGGTCTCGAACTGTCTCCTTACTAAATTTCATCTCAATCGGTTCATTGGTTTAAGCGTCAAGAGGTAACAGACAGACCGACACACTTTCGCATTTATAATATTGATATGGATTGTTCTTTCTAATAATAATTTGTTTCTACTGACTGTACTTTTGGAAAATCTCATGGACCCATTGAGAATCCATGTATGCACATTTAAAACATTATTAAAAAAGTTCATGGACCCGGTAGGAAAAGATGAACGATAGAATTGTGGGCCTATGGGAACAACCGATTTTACCGTCTCTTTGATAACCGGTGTTTTTTATATAGAGTTTGACAGATTTTTGACGTTTGTAATAGTTAAAGTAAGCAGGCTAAGCTTAAAATACCTTGAGGGCTGGCTGTCCGATGGTCGAAGGAGGAGATGAATTTAACAATTTGTTAAATTCATGTCCTTATTATGAATATCGGTCCAGCCGTTCTTGAGCTACCTGAACATGTAAATGGTTTTGTTAAACTACCCGAATTGGTGTTTATCTCGATTTAGAATTCCATTAGCACCTTACGGAACCCAAATAAACACAAAAACCCAAAACCTACATTTCTACATGACCTTTTCAATATTGAAGAAAAAATATTTCTCAAGTTTTTGTGCGTCTAAAATTAAAACAGAGGGTGGCAAGTTTTATTGAAAAGTTTTTTTTCCTCCAGGTAAAATTCCCAGTTGGCAAAACTTAATAATACGAGTACTATTGGGAGGCAATTATGAAGACTGTGTGAACAGATAAATTAGTCTGATAGACTCAACACACCGACCTAGTTTGTGTAAAAATGGATCGACGATTTTCAAAACTATTTTTTGAGGTGTGCTTTGCAGATGTTAATTAACATATTTTTTTATTCGTTCTGACGTCACACAGTGACGTATTCAAAGGAGACCAAGAATTTCACACGGCTGGATAGACTGCACAGTAGCTCAGTTGGTTAGAGCGTTGGCCCGGTTAGCTAAAGAACGTGGGTTCAAATCCTACCTGTGTGCGAATTTTTGTATTCTTATTTAAACTTATATAAATAAGAAAGAACACTGTGAGTGTTAAAAATATTAAAAACTATTGAAGATAGGTTCCAAAAAAAAGATATTTATCGGCAAAGTATTATGATTACGATGGTATAGTTATGTTGTTGTTATTTTTACCCCGCCACGATTATATTTTTTGCCTTAATAATGGTTGAGAATGCTTTAGGTAAGTCTCTCATTTATACTATTTTGTTTATGCAACAAAGAAGAAACTATAACTCATTATAATTTGTTTCGACTTGTAATTCATTCATTAGTCTGTTAGCAACATTTTTTATATTTATTATGTTAGAAAGTTAGATTTATTTGTAAGTTTTATTTTATTTGACTTTAATAATAAATAATATTTTTTACATAACTTGCACAAACGAAATAGCGGGAATAAGTGGGTCATATTTTTTTAGTCGAAAAACATTCTTTTACGCACAAAATTAATTATTGCGCACTTTTATTGAGGAAGCCAGAACCAAAGTACGCGCAAAACAGTTTTGATTGAGTTAATGCGACGATTGAAATCAATTTTAGTCAATTGCTAGCGACGGACATTATTAGCTTGCTTCACGGTCTTCCGCGGGATTTACACGGCACGACATTTTGAGAGCATATAAAAACTATTCCTGGTATTGTATGGTTTTACCTACTATCCGACGCGTAAATCCCCGTTTTATAAAAATAAAATTAAATGCAACCCCTGGGGGTTTCTACTTTTGGTACTTTATTTCATTAACTCTCAACATCATTGCGATTTTTGACGTTATTACTCTGTCAAAGCCAACGATGGAATGTCAGGAAAAAATATACTTTCGACATCCTGATCACTAAATTAGATACCTACTGTAAATTGACAGATGAATGGCCAGTTGCTCTACTCCGTGTCATTTTACCTAAATAACTAAGCACGCTGTATAAAAACAAAACAACACAATTTTATTTTATACAAGCGACCCGCCCCGGCGTCTCTCTCAACATGAATGTATTATACATTAAACCTTCCTCTCGAATAACTCTATCTGTTGCTGGGTCCGTAGCTAAGTGGCATTTTATTCTCACGCTAAGTTTGTTATCGCTAGCAAAATGTATGAAACTGACATAAGTCATCGAATTATCACCTGACTTTTGCATACATATTTTTACGTACGTTTTGACACTTCGTTGGCGATAGCGAAGTTCGCTCCAGAACGATTGCCATTTGGCTACGGTCGTCCGTTCGTCCGTTCCGTTGCGTAGTTTAAAAAACTAAGCGGGGGCAATGTAATTTTATATCAAAAAGAAGATGCCGTAACTCAAAATCGCGGCTTATAAACCACAGCATGACACACATCAATAAACTTTATAAACACTACACTCGACGCCGCAGTCGGCACGTCTTGCTATTGACAAAAGCTATCTCGCTACCTTCTTTGTCTACGTATAAAACTAGCTATAAAACGTCGAATCCTTTATTCATAGATATAACTTATCATCTGTTTGCCTTGCATTTTATTTCCGAGATAAAATGAGAACTCGCTTCGTAGATATAAAAGATTTAGTTTAGCAGCGGTAGAGGTAGTGATATGTTTTGTCAAAATGTGTTTGAAAGAGGGAGACAGATTTGAGAAAGTGGGGAGTGTGTGGAAGGAGGTTGTCTGTTCTTTTCTGGGTAAGTTTAATTTGTTTTCTAACTTTATCTTTTGTTAGATTTCTGGCGTCCTCTATCAGCTATATTATTGAATGACTTGTCACAGATATATTTAGTTTTTCTTTGCAAGTCTTGTATGATAAGTCTAAGCAATCCCATAAATGTTAGGATTAAAACACACAAATCATAGTTTTGCAGGATATCACGCAGTGTGGCCAACTTCAGCCGTGATAAATCTTTTAGAATAGATGGTTGATTTTAATTTTATTTATTTTAAGCCTTGTCGCCTTTAGTTTAAGCTTTATCGTATACAATCTTTTTATTACTTTTAATATAATATCAGTGAAAAAAATACAACATTTGCCACGAAAAAGCAGACTTTTATTTAGTTTGCACAGTTGTTAACTTTTTATTTTACAACAGTAAAAGAAATGATAGTCTTCTCTCTAGCAGTGTAAGGCTCATTTGCACCATCATGAACTATAACAATATTATCAAAAATCTCTCAAACTTCTTACAAAAGTTACAACTAATTTGGCGTTTGCTTACGGTAAAAGTTTGTGCAAGTGAGCCTGAAATTCGACATGCTAGTTGTTTTATGTTGTGGTTGCTAGGGTACCAATCTGATTGATCTACAAAATATAGAAATACAAATCTAGCTTATTTGCTACCTAACTATAAAGCATTAAATTGTGTACATAGGCTCAGTTTGGCCATCAACAAGTTATTGCCCCAACGCGCGTTATCGGTCAATTGTTTTGTAAACAGTTATAATGTAGTTTTTATGTACTTACAAATGATGTATAATAGCTAGTGAGAATGACCACACAAAATGAAGCCTCCCTTTCATAAAGGTCAAATAGTAATTTCATAGTAAATTTATTTCGTAAATCTTCTTGCAACCAACTGAACAAGATGAAAATAAGAGACATGAAAATAAAAATTGTTTTTACAAGGTGTTACAAAACTTTTCGCTAGAAGTGTAGGGAGCTACTCAGAATCAGCAATTACTAATCAACTTTATCTTAGAAACATGGGTCGAAATATGCCAAAAAAATCGACTTTATAGACGAAACTAGACGAGTCACGTCACCGATTTAGTTGTTTTTTTTTGCAATGTTTGTAGGAGAAAGTTGATTAGTGTCTGATTCTCAGTAGCTCCTTTTATTTCTAAAGCGTTATAATTATTTTTATAACTTAAGCAATTATTTTGCAAGTTTTTTCGAAAATCAAATTGAATTTCACTCACAAAAATTTATCGACTGTGTTATCCGGTGGGACTCGAACCCACGTCCCTTCGCTATCCGGGCGAGTGCTCTTACCAACTGAGCTACGGAGGACGTTAGTCAGCCGACGAATAAATAAATAAATATTTGTAAAAATCGGATACATGCGAGTACATTCCCCAAGTATTGATGAAATCGAACGCCGGTTCACTGGCGTAGCAAGCACTTACAAAAATTCGTCGGCTGACTAACGTCCTTCGTAGCTCAGTTGGTAAGAGCACTCGCCCGGATAGCGAAGGGACGTGGGTTCAAGTCCCACCGGATGACACAGTCGATTAATTTTTGTGAGCGAAATTCAATTTGATTTTCTAAGTTGTTGTTTTGTATCACCTTAGGTTCTTTCTTTTAAAGCATAATTACAATGTCTTGAGTTTCTTGAGCAGTCCGCTCAATGTTCAATTTCAACCCATTCTCGCTAGTTTTAATGGAGGATCCGCTCTTTATTATTCTGTTCAACAAAATTGAGTCCATTATGTTCTCGGCCTACACATGTAGACTAAGATAAAGTAAGCTCACTCCACAACATAATATTATGTGGTGTTACTAATACCCCATCAATAAATAATATAAAAAAAGTAAAGTTAGCCTATAAAACCCACTCCTGGGCATAGGCCTCACTTCAACTATGAGGAGGTACGAGCCATATTCCATCACGCGGGCTCAGTGCGTTTTGGTGGAGGGGTGTCTGTAAGGCATGTGACCAACCTTACTGTCAGATGGTATCGAGTCACCCTGGGGCCTCTGACTAGGCTTAATGACTAATATCAACAGATATTAGCCGGGACCAACAAAATAATATAATAACAATAAATTGTTTTAACAAATACACCAATTATCTAGTCCCAAACTAAGCGTGAGCTTGTGCTATGGCGACTAGGATAAGGGATAGACAGTCAAAAATATCATGTTATCATCAAAATTTACAGGAGATTCCCAACCCCTGTAATGTTTTAATTGTAAAAAATAAAGAAATTTTGATTTGATTTCCACTTGATCTGATAATTAACAACAGCAACTGTCTCACTGAGCTATGAGACTGAAAGAACAGAGAGTGCACATGTGCGCATACAATTCTGCTCTATACTACTTGGCTGATATCTGTGAAGTTTGGCCGCCGATTATCTCCTTATATCAATACTTTTTGGGGGCTGATTGGTGCTCAAATACAACAACTTTTACTGTGGGACCAACAACGAAATCGCAAAAAAACTGGCATAAAAAGGAGACTTTAACATTTTTGCACTAGCAAACATAGTAAACATGCAAAGAGTACAAATTTAGACCAAACTTTAGGAGCATTTTCTACCCAACAGAAGAATACCGTATTTCAGGATATATAAAAACTAATCCTGTAAAAGGGGGTGAAAAGGGTGGTGGAAGTTTGTATATGAAATTCGACATTTAGAAACTCGGATGAAGCCGCGGGCAACTGCTAGTTATAAATAAAGGACTACTGAATGATTCTCCACTCCGTGGCACGCACGGCCATAAGTCATAGTTGGTACAGAAAAAGGTCAACCTATTCTTGGGCCATTAGGTTAGAGGGACTATTGTAACCGACACGGTCTACCGCCCGGCATTTGTCTGATCCCACGTTGTTATGCTCTGTGTCAAGTAGGTACAGTCGAGTTCGTTAACATACAGGCTGACTTTTTAATCATCATCAAAATTGAAGTAACAATCTACGAGAAAAAAAAGACGCGCTCAGTACAAAAAAATAAGATAAAGCATCTATAAGGTGTCTGAAAAAATACCAAGGCACGTTATTTACTCTATTTTACGTGCCAGCGTGCATGCAATCGACCGCCCCTGTATTTCATGAATGTTCTAACGGTCCAATTTTGTTGATTTTCTTGCAAAATTGAAGATTAAATTTCGGAATAATATGTAATGGTGGCAACTTGACTTGCCCCTTTTTATTTTATAAATGGGCTCCATTCACAAAACCTAACGCCTAGAAAAAAATTGGATGGTGACTAAAAAGTCACCATGTATGTATAAGCATTTCCAAGACTTCTAATATAAATGTTGGTACATGGAAAGGTACATAAATATCTGGGGGCTAATTACGTAACTCTGTTGCTAACAATTCAGGATTAAAATCGCTTGAAAATGTCACATTTGACAACTTCAGTTACTCTGGTAAGCTGGCCATTCACGGTCAGTTCTAAAAATGACTTCAATCACTAACATAAAAATAATCTAAAAACTGAGTTTCATTCAGTGCTGCCAGAACATGGGCAATTCCCCACGCAAAGGGTACTTTTAATTTTTTTCAATTTAGTGAAAAAAGGGGCGGGAAGATCTTAGAACCGGTAAAATATGGGCAATGGTGGAAAAAATTTATAACGTTAAGTTACTTTTTTAGTACTTTTGCCTATAGCCTAGATTTTATTTACCGATATTGAAAACGTCAATTTTTTTTCATACCTCAGTCAGACCGACAAGTTAGTATAACTGGCCGTGAATGGCCAAGTTTAGCAACAAAACTTTGATTGAAATAATTTCATTCCAAGTTACATAATCTACTACCTGAGCAGATTCGTTAATCGAACATATGACAATCTACTTAGATATTGATGTACACATGGCCGCACGTCAGATTACCCCACTTTTACATTGAGACCGCCTCTATTCCCTACGTAATAAAATCTGTTTTCGTAGTTCACATGGGTAACCTGACCCTTCCATGTCTTTTTATATTGGAAGCCTTATGCCAATATAATAATGAACTCGACTGTACATATCTACAGTAATAGCATAGCAAGTAAAACACTGCGGTATCTTATATCATTGTAATAAAGGTGATTTCGCAATTAAAATGTATATTCTGTTGTCATGTCGATATCAAAAATATGAGCCCTGTTGAGCTGTTTGAGATTGAGGTATGATTCAATAAAAAACATTATATGTCACAGCGTCAAAACTCTAATATACTCCTATATAAAATTTACCAGTTCCAATTCAACACTCAGCCACAAAATAAGTACTAGTACTGACTTAGCCACCTGACCCTGGGCCCTCGTGTGCGAGTGCACAAACCGGGATAACGCTAGGAGGATGACTGACTCACGGCCGAATACTGAAAGGCTACTCAAATATTTGACGGCTTCTCAAACAATTGAGCAGCTTCTAAACTCAGAATTCGCATACTCAAAGACGAAATGTAAGCATCTGTTAAACTTAAGACCATCTCAAATAAAGTCGTGCTTAAACGCCACTCAGATGAAAAATGGTATACTGAAACGCAACTCAACGCTATTTAGATGTCAAATGACTGTCATACCGATTTGAGTAGCCGTTAAATCTGAGAGTGGTCTTGAGGTCCCTCAAATCAGTTGATAGTGATATTATGGTAAAAAAATAATGTCTATAAAATCCTTATTTTTCTCTGTGGATACCCATGTTGCTCTTTTTAACCCTACTTTTAAATACTATAACACAATTAGGACTCAGATATGCACTAGAAATCTCATAGGGAGGATTTTTGTTGTCTTACAAAGGTGTTTTCTTTGCCTACAACGGAAATTACAATTTAAATTACAATTCCTTCTAATTGTAGTATGCGTATTTTGCACATCGTTGCACTCGCAAAAAATAGCCTAATTATGGATGAGAAATCCTTATTGAGGAATCAGGAGGAGGAGATTGTTGAGGAAGAGCCAATAGTCCAGCCTATCGGTCTTGAAACTAATCAAAGCTTTCTTGTCAGCACTATGCTAATAAATATGTACACATTTTTTTCAGTAGTCATCATATAATCACAATTACATCATGAAACATAAGTAGAAAGTCGAAATAAGCGAGTCGTATTTGATGTGTTCTTCTTCATCTTCAGCATGTATCTGCCCACTGCAGGGCATACTCGGCCTCTTCAAACTTTTCCACAACGCTCTGTCGCCGGTAATTCTAGACCAAGTTGTCCCGGCAGGATCTTTTAGGTCATCAGCATCCGACAATCTGGCTATCATCAATGTAGAACATATAGGGCATACCGGGCATACCAATTTGTTTTGTCTTCATTTAAAAATTTGTATGACTATTATATACTTGTTCATTTCCATTTTATTTTTGTTAATTGAATAGTTATTAAATACTGCACTGCACTTCAACTTATTTATAAACTTATTTTAATAATGTGAATTGAAATTAATTTGATTAGAACCGCGCTGTGACAAATGTCAAAAAGTTTGGCAAATTTTTTTTTCGTTGTCACTCAATGTTTCATTTTACAACAATAGCGTCGTAAAATTTACTATAAAAAAAAACAATGAATCTATACAAACAATGCTGCGTAAAACGAATACGCTCCTTAAGAATATGAAAATTGTAAACGAGAACATACTTTTAAAAATGAATGTTGCCATTATGTAAACATTTAACGACTGCTCAGCTAATCATGGTTACAAATTGCCTGAGTAGCGTTTGTGTATACCATTTAAATATGAGAGACACTCAATTTTAGGAGGCCTTCAAGTGAGTGATGGATTTGAGTAGCGTTTCAGTATTCGGCCGTCAGCCACCCAGACGTTTGATTGCAAAGCGAATATTTATCACTTATATAACTAATAATTTAAAAAGAAACTAGCAGTTCCCCGCTACTTACCCGCGCCTAAAGTCGGATTTTCCATACCACCTTTCATCCCCCATTTCACCCCCCCCATGATTATATATCGCGAAAAAAGTAGCCTATGTTCTTCTCAGGCTCTAAAACTATTCTGTACTTCGTTTGAATTGGACAAGTAGTTTCGGAGCCTACAATAATACTAATACAAACAAACAATGTACAATCAAATCTTTCCTATTTATAATATTAGTGTATATAAAGTCCGAAGTTCGATACCAAGAACATCATACTCGTACCTACTAACAAGCTTACTTTTTATCAGCGTTATGAAAATTACTACGTACTAAGTAAAGAAAATTGGCATAAATCGACCCAATAGATAGAGACTCCGTACTAAGTGAGACACATGAAATATAAATATCACTTTATTTACGGATTTTTGTATGATTTTATGGTAATCTAAAAAGCTAGGAATTAAAATTTCAAATATTTTCAGAATGTACAAATTATTAACAACTTAACGTCTTCAATGATGCAAAAACAAAACGAACGACGTGAACTTTGACGTGTCAGTCAAACATGAAGTATATGTTTTATATCAAACGTCAATGTTGACCGGATCATACATTGTTTAAATGTCAGTCCGACATAACGCACCAAATAGAATGTCATTCAATGACAGTTATATTATTTTTTCCTCCATAAAGTTTTAGGCTTTTCACAAAAGAATAAAACATGCCAGCATTTGGGGCTAAGCATTAAATAACTTTGCCGTTCTTCTTTTATAACAGTTTACTTTCGATGAGTCAATAAGTTATAGTAATGACAAATATGCCACCTTAGTAGGCTTAATGTGGGATGCAAATGACATTAAGATTACAGTGACTCAGTTCAGCAAATTAAATAAATAAATGATATATTACAGAAATATATACCTTACTCAGGTTTTTTTTGTACACTACTATTTTATTCAATAAAAGAAAATAAACACAAAGACATGCATGAAACAATAATAAATAAACTTAAAACCTACTTAATTAAAAATAAACCCGTGTCCTTGAGGCAAGGAGGCGAGGATGCTGGCTGCGTTACCGCGTTGGATAGCTATACTTACCTTTGAGCGAGGAACGAGCTCAGGTTGATCTTAAATAATATGCTATGGTATATCTTTCTTATTTTATTGAATGAATGAGTTAATTAATTTACTCGTGTATAACTAATGTTGTTTGTAGTAGGTGCTTACTTAAAAACTATATTAGTAATCATATCAGCTTACTGCAGTCCACTGCTGCTCTCCAAGACTGTGCCAATTTTCACCGTCCTCCGCTTCTCGCATCCAACCACCACCGGCCACCTTCCTCAGGTCATCGGTCCACCTAGCAGAGGGGCGTCCAACATTACGTTTCCCAAGATGTGGTCTCCATCCGAGAACCTGTCGATGTTACTTAAGATAATTAATGTACACAGGCTACAGTTAAAAGGGGCCATTCCTGCACCACTTTCCCCCAAAATGGCACTGAAACGGCTTACATATCAGCAGTCCAGTCTACCAGAGATCATATTCAGGATGCTGTTGCCGCTAGCCCGCACTCTACGCACCAGAGACGCGCACCGTTTCAGCATCGTTGCATAGAAGCAATCTTCGGCCTGCTTGAAGTGTCAGCCAATTTGTATTTTCTTACTTACGTCTCTACCTACAGCATATTCGGGAGGAAAGGATTGATTCAGGGTAAACATCGTGAGGAAACCTGCACATTCAAGCGACTGCATGTGTAACCATGATCCAAACTGGTCAGGTCATATGGCAGTCGCTCCACTGTAATTACCTGATCTGCCACAGCCTGGATCATGGTCAGCGGACCCTGGGCCCTCGCGTGCGAGTGCACAACCGGGATAACGCTAGCGGGATGATGATAACCTACAGCATTTTCTCAAGAAGTTTCTACCCCACGGCTGGGCAAGGGTCTCACTTAGGCAGCTAATTTGTAAATTTTCCTAGAAATCGGTGTGATTCATTAGTTTTTTAGTTCAGATATGAAAGTTTGCAATCTTTATAATGGACGAATACCATAGGTACTCTAAAACTTCCTCTGGATGCGAAGTCTTCTTTATCCTATGAAAATATCTATTTACTTATGAAATTGTGTTTATTATAAAATAAAATACTCATCTTTCAACTAGTTGTGTTTATTATTTGTCCTCTTCAATTTTTATAAATATTTTCATGTAATTATGAACGTATCACTTTTTCAATATCGTCAACTGCTTGATCTAGGTTTTTCCCTTTTTCAAAACTCTAAAATCTATCAACTCACTGACGTTACTTCAAAATTGACGTACAAAGAAACTTTCTTTTTTATTTATACATCGAAGAGTCGAACGAGCGAGACATAGAGGTTTTACGAGTAGCTCCAAACCTCAACAGTACATACTTGCAGCGTTGTCATAACATTATTATTCACATAATAGGCTGGTTATAATTTAATGTCGCATCTGGTTCCCGATCAAACACGTCCATTGCGTCACATGTTAATTGAATTACAACCGTAATTAATTTGCTGATACGCAATCGAAATTGTCCCGCGGCGCGAAGCTGATTGAACAACTATCGTGGGAATATACAGGCTGTTTTATGAAACTAGGGATAAAAAATAAAAGTTAAATATAAAAATTACGTATTTTTAAAGCTCTTAATTTAGCAGATAAACTGGAATAGGTTTTTATTCACGTAAGACCTTTGTAAATGTTTAACCTCCGGCGCAAAAACGTAAATGACATTTTTTCACGACTACTTAAAATATTGGTTCAAATCAAAGGGCTTAACTAGTAAGGTGAAATTTAAAAAAAATATGTTTAGGTGGTTAAAAAATTTAAAATAAAAAACCCCTAACGCAAAAAAGAAAAGCGAACATTTAAAAATTAAAAATAAAGACATCATAAGGTTGGTGACTATAATGTCGCGGCCAGGTTTTTTTTAAATTTGTAATTTTATTTTTGTATATGCAGGATTTGAATCATTTATGTATAAAGTAAGTAAAGCTCGATACAAAATTGTCTTATAAGTATGGAGTTGGTGATCAAGTTTTTGCGTATCAAATTTTTTTTTTTAAATTCTTTAACTGAATAAAGCTTTCCCCTCGTTATACCTAACATCCTGTATAAGGCAAGTAATTATTGACTGATATGAGAGTGTCAGTGATTTGAAATATTATTTTCTCTTCTGATTTCATTTAAATTTGTAGTATACAGGGTGGAAATAATATATATGCCCTAGGGGAAGTACATTAAAATTCGAAAGCTTACTGAAGTTACTCGTAGCTCATTTTACTAAAAGAAATTATTCCTTTATTTTTAAAAAGATCCAAAACTATATTCAAAGATTTCTGTAGTTCACTTGTCTTACCCGAAAGACGAACCAAAAAGTCTTACTGAAAGACGAACCAAAAAACTCACTTAAATTGTATTATTCATTGTTTTCAATTGTTTTATTTCAAAGACCAAATGTTTACAAGAAAAAAACCTTAACAATAATCCTACCGGTTCGTTTAATAAAATAATATAAATATTATTTTAATTTTTGTATCTTCCTGTTGCTGCGATTCCCGGTTGAGACAAGCGATTTAAAAAATCTTTGAATACGGTTTTGTTTCTCTTTAAAAATAATGAAAATTTTCCTTATTTTCTGTCACGGCGCAAATTTCAGCAGAAATTTAGCCTATGATTACCTACCTATACTTAGATCTATGCACACCGGAGATATTCAAGTGCATATGTTTGAGGTACTGAAGGATTTACCTATTAGTGGTACACCCCGGGCAACGGCATCATAAACTACAGTTTGTGATGGTGGCTGAGCGATCCTATTAGCGGTGGTACCTCTAAGTGTCGCCGGGTAGCTACCACCCATCGTCCGGAGGCCAGCGCCAAGCAGCTTGCCTTGTTCCGTCGGTGAGTGGGAGCGCCAGAACATTTGGGTGAGCTCGCTCCACTATCGACTCTGTCTACGTCTTGTCTGGCTTAGTCTAGTAGAGTCAAGAGCAAACCCACTGAAAAAAATATATTATATACTAGCAGTTCCCACGACTGCGGTCGCGCCAAAGTCGGATTTTCCATGCAAACTTTTATCCTTATATTTATTTATTTTTCCATATAAAATAAAAATAAAAGTATAAACTTTTTAAATAATAATTTCCTACACAAAAATAAGGCCTTACAGTAAGGTTATTATGTAACTTAATTAGTTATGTTGAATCCTAAAAGGCTGGAGCCTGAAATAGGTTTTGAACAAAACCTGATCTACAGGTCAACCAGGCCACCCTCGCAGTTGTTTACAATTCAATTTCTTATGTTATGACCAATGAATACATCGACAAATGGAGGCCGAGACTTAAGTAAAACATTATATCAGTACTAAATTAAAAACTACGAGTCACAAAACGAGTAATTTAGTAGAGTGAAGTAAAGTGAAGTTAATGTGAAATGTATCGTTACGTGTTGTTTGAGTATGTGTGTGTCTTGTGTGTGAGTGTGAGTGTGTGTATGTGAGAGAGAGTGCATGTCGTACCGGGAGAGCCGTGTTTATGAGAACGAAGTCAGAAAATAGTGATGTGATGTTAGGTTAAAAAAATTCTAACTTCACAAGTATCGACAGCAAAGTGGAACTGACCTACAACATCATTCCAAGGGGCATAAAATCTGTTCGGTTTCGGCATAGTTCAAAGACTTTAGGTAGTTGGTGACAACTTTCTTACATTTAGACCTAGTAAGTGGGTACATTGCAAGATGTTCGTTTAATTTGTTATAAAGATAAGGACCTAGGAAACAGAAAAATTTGTGCGTGAAAGAAGTTCGCAGAGTGATTTTTGGGCAAACTGAGCCAGTTCGCCTTTTGCCTCTCATCAGCTCAGGGTCATATTTTAATTGAGAAAACTCATTTAAGACAGCCCTGAGGACGAAAGTTTGCCTTGCAGTAAGCACATCCCAGTCTTTGTGCAGTTCCACAGTTGGGTAAAGAAAGGGATGCCCAGCTGCGACCTTAAGTAGAGCTCGTTGCGCCCTTTCTACAGTTAAGAGGTGCGTCTTATCTGCACGACCCCAAGCAGAAACACAATATTCTAGTAGAGAGTGACTCAGAGCGAAATAAACCGTCTTAATTACCCTACGATTAGCGACATTTTTGCGCATTCTGGCTGCAACTAATTCAATGTGGGGTTTGAAGCTAAGTGTGTTATCTATTAACACTCCCAGGTATAATTTGACCTCATGGCAAATGGAACATATTTCGTCTTAGCAACGTTCAGGGTTAATACATTAAGCCTTAACCAATCACCAACCCTATTGAAGCCCTCCTGAGCGTTGGTGAAAGCTTCGTCCCAGAAGTCCCCAAAGAACAACAACGCCGTAAAATGGGGTGAATTGGGGGATATAAGTTTGTATGGAATGATGATTTTATATCGCGACAAAAAGTTGCACATGTCCTTCCCAGGGCCTTAAACTATCTCTGTACCAAATTTCATTTGAATTGGTCCAGTAGTTTCGGAGCTTACAAGCAATAAAATCTTTCCTTTTTATAATATTAGTGTAGATGTAGATATACCAGTCTAAAATACTTTCTTGTTCCAGCTAGCTTGCCTTTCTTCACACACGGCCTGGAGACCACAGAACTCGCTTCATCATCTCACGCCGGTCATTTCATCAGCTTCCAAGATGGCGTACCTTGGAATGCCACAGCGTACATCCTGGCCGCCATTGTCAGCGCGCCCATATATTGCTACGTGATCGACAAGTATGGCAGAAAAGTTGGGGTGTTCGTCGTCAATTTGGCGCAAGGGGTGAGTTTAATTGGTCTGAAGTTAGTTAGCTAGAACTGTTTTAGAAGAAGATTCACATTTGACTTGATACGAGGAATAAAACTTTAGGGTTCAAAAGAATAGTAGGCTTATAAATTTCTGTGCAGACCAGGGCAGACGTATATTTTTTTCAATAAGCTACCTAAAAATATTGTCGAAATACCTACCTACACATACATTTAAAAAAAACTGAATATTTTAATGTCACAAGGATGTTATTAAATATTGAAATGATAAAAATGTATGAAATAGTATCGAACTTTAAAAAGAAGCTATGACAAAGTGACCTAGTTTCTTGCGCTGCTTTTTCTTAGCACTAGCCCACAATTGTCCCGAAGCAGTGGTTATATCTATGGTGGAACGTGTGTTAGTGCTCCTTGCGCGTCTATGTATAGAAATAAATGAAATTTACGAATTTTCATACGTTACGTCGAGACCGAAGCATTAGTTGACATATATCTTTTCCTTCACAGGCTTCCTGCATCCCACTTTTTCTACCAAGGGACTTCCCAACCGTGATCGCTCTCCACATAGTAGCAGGAATCTCAACCGGCGGTCTCTTCACCATCGTCCCAATATACATCAGGGAAATCAGCTCTCTCACCACCAAAGGAGTTTGCCTATCTTTGATGATGGTAATGACCACGGCCGGGTATATGATGGAGCTGGTGATGAGCTTAGAATGGCTGATGTATGTTCTAGTAGGCATGGTAGTGGTTCAGTTTTTGTCAATGGTGGTGATGGTGGAGTCGCCAAGCTATTTTGTGATGAGGGGGGAGTTGGAGGTGAGTTTCGTGTATTGTTTTAGAGACTTATTTTTGTAAGATTAAATTTACAGGGTCTAACAAAATCAATTGTATTCCTTGTTTTTACTGCTCTTATAAAACAACTATTATTATGGTGTCAACATCAAAATCATAAAAAAAATTATCAGCTGATCACTCCTTTAGGAGTTTTGTAGGTAGGTAAACTCATCAGTAGTCAGTACCTATTTCGATGTTGAACCTATAGTAAAAGTTGATGCCTTGATAAGAACAAGCACTTTCAAACACAAAATAAACGAAAAATACATCTTTTTATTATAGGTACTGGATGTTACAGTCTTTATGCGAGAATCATATTTTTTTTAAGACTTTGATGTTGGTTTCACAGTAAAAGTGGTTGTAAGTATTAGAGCAATAGAATCACACCTTAAAAGGAATACAATTGATCAAGTTTAGTTAGACCTTAACAAAAAATGACGACCGCCTTGGTGTAGTGGTTCGTGCCCCGGACTTCTTCCCGAGCGTTGTGTCTATAGAGACTAGGATAACGAACTTATACGATGTTATTCCAAAAACATTAGACTAGGTTTCAAGTAGGTCTAAATATTAGCCGACAACAGAGGAATGAATGACACATTCGGGACATAACCTAATAGAGAAGCGCTTTTCTAATTGGCTAGCTTAGTCCTGGCTTAAACCCGTTACTAAGTTTTTGTTATAACGGGGATAATGTTTATACATATACCTACATCAATGCCTTGAGGTACAAAGGCTAACCATATTATCATTTGCCCCTTGGCGGGATTCGAATCTGCAACCGCTGGTTTTGTAATCCGGAGCACGTACAACTAGGTACACCAGAACGTCCTCACTATCGATTAAGTGAGGCTTTATTTTATTTTATGATTTGTAATTCCATACGTTAGCCATCATCAATTGACTCTTTTTTACCTACTGTTAGATTATTAGATTTTTTAATTGCTTTGACAAGTAATAAAATAAAGACATAGACACATAGACAACTAAATATTCTTGTCAGTTCTGTTTACGTACTCCCCAAGACCCAAGCTGTGAAATCTATTCGTACAATGAACTTTCCTCTTTCAATTTGCACGTCTATACATAAGTGGATTGAAATGCACTACAGAGTTAATTTGCATTTTCGCATTTCGTTTGTGGATGCTGTAGACTTGCAACTCAATTTAGACTCTATATATTTGGTAGATTCAGTTATTTAAGATATTCAAAAACAGTTTTAGAAATGTTTATTAGAATTTATGATCAAACGAATCTGTATTAGGTACGAGTCACTTTATTCGAAGATATCGATTGTGAATATTATACGTATTCTATCATTTCAGGTATCATTTTAAAGGTCTTAATGTAAGCATCTTAAATGTGTACAAATATAACAGCATTAATAAGCGGGGTTGCCTGTAAAACAGGACTTTACTTTTTAGTTAAATTTTTTTTACGGCAGTTGTTTTTTTAATTATTAAGCTTGTTTTTGTTACTATTAGGTTTCTTAACACCCTGTACAATACCATTATCATCATGTGACTGCCTTGTTGATCTAGTGATCAGCACGCTGGGTACTATCCACGAGGTCCCGGGTTCGAATCCAGGGTCGGGCCGAGAGTGTTTGGGTTTTTCTGTCTTGAAATTACTCAGACACAGCTCCGGAGTCAGGAAGTTGGTGGTGTTAACACCCCCGTGCCTCGAAAAGCACGTTAAGCCGTTGGTCCTGCGCCTGATCTCTCTACGGTCATGTCAGACTGCCGTCTCACCGAATTATGAGAGTGAAGGAACAGAGAGTGCACCTGTGTATTGCGCACACACATGTGCACTATTATGTCCCGCGCAGTTGGCTGATCTCTGTTGAGATAGGCCGCCGTAGTCTAAATTCGGCTAGGAGGACATTAATGGCATAATTTAATTTACTATCGGCATTCTCCCAAAAATAGTTGTATCTAATGTTTTTTTTTAATATTTCAGGAAGCAAAAGAAAACTTATCAAGTCTAAAATGCTTAGATAGTAGAAGCCCTATTTTGACAAGTGAACTAGAAAGTTTGAAGGAAGAAAGCGAAAGAGCTAAGTCCAAGGGAAATCTTAGTGTAATTGGGATTTGTAAGTATATAAATTTTATAATAAATTGTTTCAACAAGCACACCAATTACCTGTCCCAAACTAAGCATGAGCTTGTGCTGTGGTGACTAGGGTAAAAGATAGACATACATACATTATATACGTTTATACATCCATGACTTAGGAACAAATGCCCGTGCTCATCACACAAACATTTGCCTCTTGCGGGATTCGAACCCGCAACCTCTGGTTTTGTAGTCCGGAGCGCGGACCACTACACCAAGACGGTCGTCAAATATAATTTACATGATTATTTACTGTGAACATTGTTTAATCCAAGAGAAGATGAAAAGGCAAAATGCAATATTGAATACTTTGGTGTATGATTTTCGCTTAAGGATGAAAGAGGATGTTTTAATCCTAGACGAGCACAACCCAATTTTTCTTCTTTTATTTTTATTAATGAACTTGAAAGATAAAGATATAAACTGGCCCGCAAAAGTAAGTAGGTAGGGGAGGTCAGCTCAAAGCGGCCACCTTTACTTTGAGGTGTAAAAAACCTACTGAATAAAATGATTTTCGATAAGATTTTTATACTGATAGGTAGAAAAAACACTTGTTCTTCATTGTGCGCAATCCAAATCTGCAAAAAGTTGAAAATACAATTATGACACGTAAATTACGAAAAGGTGGCAAAAAACCGCTTTGCCCAAGGTGCCGCCCAAAGCGGCCATGGGGGTAAGGGCAAAGCGGCCAGTACAGAAATGTATGAGAAATTTAAATTTTTTGACCAAAGATAGTGGTAGGTATAATGGTAGGTAGTGTTCGAAAAAAGAAGATTGCCAAAAATAGTTTTAAATCGACATGTAGATATTTAATCAAATTTCACTTACAAAAATTAATCGACTGTGTCATCATGTAGATATTTTTTATAAAACCTTTGGTGTCATTTACACATTTAAACTCTTAAAATTAATGGCACTATTAATCAACTGTGTTATTAATAACTAAAATAAATATGTTATAAAAAACAAAAATAGCTTAAAATCTTATTGCTAGAGATTAAATTGAGCCTTGTTGTTCCTTCACGACTTTGATTGCTTGCGCCATTATACTTTCGCCCCATAACCATTTGGTAGCTTTTCATTTATAATTGTTGACCATCTAAACGAAATAATCAAGTATTATAGTTCGAAATATTTCACATTTATTTAAGGGCAAAGCGGTCAGTTGGCCACTTTGCCCGAGCCGCTTTGCCCTTTTCGTGTACTTTATTTCAAAAATTAACTGCTGTCATATCGGACAAAAAAAAGGGAAAGCTAACGGTGACTTCTGATGATAACGATTATAAAAACTACCTATTATCACCGTCTTGTAAGTAGTAGACTGACAGACAACAAACTAGTACTTATATTACCTATAAAAAATGAATAAAATAAAATAATATTTATTTCCTTAAAAACGTATATATAAATACATGGTTGATTGGAGTCTCAATTTAAGCATAAAGCCTGTGTTTGAAGACTCCGCTCTTCCTTAACTAAAATGTACTTGTTTACAGATACTTAATTATTTGACTATTTGTTTCTTTAATATAAGTACAACAGATGATTTTTTTATAGTTAAGATTAAAATTCCCTAAAGAGCCTTAATTAATTATGCAATTATTCACTTTCTGTGTGTGTGTGTGTATGTGTGTGTATGCGTATGCGTGTGAGTGTGATGGTGAGTGTATGTGTCTGTATCTTATATGGATGTCTTGTCTGTATATGTGTAAATTACAATATATAAATATAAATATCGATAACCCAATCCTACTCATATCTATGAAATTCGATGTAGTAAGAGTTCGGTTTCATCGTAAGTTTTAGGTTTAAACCATTTGAGTAAAATATTTTTAATCTTATGGGCTGTTTTGTCATAAATATATATTTGACTATTTATTTTATTAGTATAGCTATTCTAGAAATATACCTATTCTTACTTTTACATTATCTTTTGTCTATATGCTATCCTAATGTACAAACTGTAGTTTTCTAACATTGTATGTAAGATTTTATCAAAATCTGTTCAGTAGTTTTGCATAAAGGAGTAGGAAAACACCATTCGGTACGAAAATTACCAGCTTAAACATTAGTTAGCGACATCGTATGAAAGCTTTGCATTTCTCTTTTACAAAAAAGCAAAAGGCACTGAGAAGTACCAAGCTTCGTATGTATGCATAGTGCTGAAAAAAGGTTCCTTGCACGTAATACATTGGAGGGTGGCCGCGCATTTTAATGATGTGAATGAAGTCTTGGGCTCAATTACAATGACCTGTCTGAACTTTAGGTTTAGTCTCTTACTTTCTCCGTCAAACAAACGAAAAGAGATAAACTACAATAAATTTAGAAACTTAAAATTATGTGATGCCAGGCAGGCGTACTGCCGCAGCACTATAATTTTGTAAAGACTCGCGAGCAAGCGATGACACATGCGTGCGCTTTATTCACCGGTGCGCTTTATTGCTGGCTGGACGAGCATGAGTGAAGTCCTCGTGAGGTGCGCTAGATGGCGATAGTAGCTTGTTGTTATCTGTCAACCCTATTGTCCTGCATTATGAATCGGTATGCGGAGTTATAAGAATGAAATTCGCTTGTTACTTGTGCGCGGTTGAGAATTGCTGAAGAAGATGAAGAATGGAGTGAGAAGGGGGGTGGAAGTTTGTATGGGAAATAAGACATTTGCGCGAACTAAATCGCGGGCATCGGCTAGTGTTATAAAACTAAAAAAATTCCTATCTTATTTATCAAATACCCTCGATCACACCACGTAAAAACTTTGCAAATTCCATCAACATACTCACAAAAGAAATTAAAATTCCCTTCGAGGGGAATTCGTTAGCATGTTAATGTGATGTCACTTTGATCAGAATTCAGGATACGAAGTGCTGGCGAAAATCGGGTTCTGACGTGAAGAGGTTTTAGCGATTTATTATGATCTTTTAAGAAAATATAGCGTTATATACATTGAGAATTGGATATATTTTTTTCGGCAGGCTTAACTAAATATCTATCGCAATAACTATTTTGACTACCTTCGCGACCGTAGCCAAGTGGCTCGCACACTGGTTGTCATCAATGTCTGAAACCGTCCAGTCGTTTTGGCTGTAGGGCGTGTCGAAGAAATGGGCATACATACATTCATTCATACATACATCATACGCTCACGCATTACCCTCCTTCTGACGCAGTCGCGTAAAAATCAATTTTATTTCAGTGCGAAGCCCAATCTACCGAGACCAGACAAAAATAGGCCTTATTCTGTACACAACAACGATGCTATGCGGCAGCATAGTATTTCTGGACAATGAGAAGGCGCTTCTTCAGCTCAGGATGGCAGACCCTGACAAGCTGCTGGTGCTGTCCTGCCTCTGCGCTGGGAGTCTGCTCACCGTGATGCTGATCAGCTTCTTGGAGAGGAAGGTATGCTATCAATACCGTGTGTTTATTTCTTTCAGAGGGATGACATCCAGTACCTACACCTTTCTGTGTAATCATTATCATCCGAACGTTTTCCCGGTTTTGCACACGCACGTGAGGGCCCAGAGTCCACTTTGAACCACGATCCAGGATATGGCAGCATATGGATTTTTTAATGTGGAGCGACTGCTATTTGACGTCCGTGACCCTGTTAACAGGGGAAACGGACCAGCATTCAGTCGCCCGAATGTGCAGGTTTCCTCACGATGGTTTCTCTCACCGTAAAAGCATCGGTAGTGAAACAACTAATGTACATACCTCAGAAAAAGTTATTGATACGTGGCACGTGGAATCGAACCGGTACCTCCGGCATGAGATGCAACCCGCTAGCCACTACTTTACCGACGCTCTTCCTATCAATTAGTTTATTTTTATAATAATAAGAAAATTATACTTATTGACAAATGAGTATATTTTCTAATAATAAGAAAAAAATACTTATTGACAGGAAAGCCATCAAAATAGCATTATAATCGAAAATAGAACGCATAGTAGCGGGCTTCCAAGAAAAAACATGTTCAGGCCCTTTTTAAAGGCACATTCATTTTCTATTATTTCTGTTGAACATTTAAAAGGGGCATATTCTGTTTGAGTTTGCTGCCTTTTAAATTTTCAGTTATTTCTGTTTTTTTGCCTTGATAAAAAACTTAGAGTATTATTTTAGTAACTACTAGGCTGCTTCAACAGTATAACATTAAGCTTTTTGTTACTTCCAGTACCTCCTTACCCTGGGCTACTTAGCCATGGTGCTGTCCATGGGTGTGCTAGCCGTCTTCTCTCAGATGGATCTCACCGTGACGACTCTGCGGTGGCTGCCGGTGGCCGCGTTAGGAGTTCTGGTCTTCGGCTACGGCATGGTGTGGGTCCTGCCTAACTTGGTCATGGTGGAGCTTTACAATTTTGAGGTGAGTAACCTTGTAGGTAACGTATAGTCATCATCATCATCTTTGCACGCGTGCGAGGGCATAGGATCCGCTTTGGACTATGTTCCAGGATACAGAAGATCAGGTAATTACAGTGGAGCGACTGCCATCCTGCCATCTGACCTCCGCGACCCAGTTAACAGGGCAACCTGGTCAGCTTGGCATTAGCTTGTATCAGGATTACACATTCAGTCGTCTGAATGTGTCACGATGTTTTCTACGGCCAGTTACGGCATTAGTTATTGAAACAACTAATGTAATGTACATAAAAAGTCAATGGTACATGGCGGCTCGTGGGATCGAACCTGGTGCCGCCCGCATTAGAGGTAAACCGGCTAGCCAATACTAGCGATGGGCGAGTATTACTAAATTAATCGAATTACTCGAATGGCCTCTGTAATCGAATGTATTCGATAAGCAACCGCAGTCATTGGATTATTCTTCGATTATGCGGCGAGCAATACCGAAGCGCGCGGTGTGCAGTCCGTACTACTAACTACTGACGAATGAATCGTCATTCGTCGCGTCAATTAATTATTCGGTCGCTACCTGTCCTGTGCGCACAGACGCGGCAATTGGATCGAATGCATGGAAGGGCCCAGTATAGATTATCATTCGATTTTCGATTATTATTTGATATTTTTTTTCGAATTACTAAATCGACATTTGATAGTTCGAATGGTCGATAATCAATAAAAAAAAATTTCGAACAATCACCCATCCCTAGCCAATAGACCACCGCTCCGTGTAGTTTCAATAAGTACTTTCGCCACAGATTATTTCGCTTACTGCCTTTGTTACAAGAGGTATATATGAGTCGAGACTCTAATTTGCAAGATTAATATTTCGCATATTATGAATTTCCAAACCAAGACTCTTGATTGATCTTCGCGAACCTGCAATACTTTTAATCCTGATTAGCGATATCTCACGCAATGAGATACTTACTACTTTTAAACTTTAAGCCGTTGGTCCTGCGCCTGATCTCTCTACGGTCATGTCGGACTGTCGTCTCACTGAATTATGAGAGTGAAGCAACAGAGAGTGCACCTGTGTATTGCGCTCACACTTGTACACTATAATATCTCCCGCGCAGTCGGCTAATCTGTGCTGAGATTGGCCACTGTAGTCGAAATTCAGCTAGGAGGACATTATTATTATAAAATAAAATTTTAATTTTATTTTACTGTTTTGTTCGCCTGGTAAGGGCCTCTGCGGAAGACCGCGGACAGACAGGTGCACATGGAAAAACGATAACCTTATTGGACAGCCTTAAGAAGCAATATCCACCCAGGTTTATTCCGCATGCCAGTAACAATTAATCACAAAAAATATCCAGTTAAAATTTTCAATCCAGTTTTCTCGTCTTTGTTTGTCCATGCGAAAGGCATTGACAACAATAAAATACCATTCAACACATAACAGCTTCCGGTTAAATTCTCAAACTTCCGGATCCAGTATCAGCAGAAATACCAACCAATTCTTGACGTCGGCTGCATACAAATGAAGTTCCGCTATTACCTTATTTGATACCGAAATGGCTTCACATTTTTCTTGTATAGAAAACGGGTTCTTTTGTCGAATGAAAAATACGGAGCTTAGTTTTAGACTTTTCCTTGTATTTACGACCGTCTTGGCGCAGTTTTTTAATTGTTTTCTCAAAGTAACGCACAGAATAAATAAAAGTAACAGTTATGATACATACATTCACATCTGCCAAACTGCATAGCAGTTTGACGGCAGTAGATTCGCCCTAATTTTTATATTCTTAAATGATATTAGTTACTTAATGTATTAACTTAATTATTAATTTTAGCTTTAGCTTACAAGACAATACAAATCGTATGTTATGCTTTCCTGGTGTTAGAAATCTATTATTTTTCTTTGGTTATTTGAAAGCAATCCTGTTAGGCGGTAACCCTCATATTTCTTTAGACCTCTGAAATATTTACGCCAATTTTTAATAATCAGCGTTTTTTCTTTTTCAGATCCGCGCAACTATGACCGGAATTCTGTTTTCATACGGCCAAATAATAAAACTAATACACATACACACATACCAGTACATCGAAGACTACATGAGCTTATACACACTATTCTATATATTCACTATAGTGAACATGTACGGGTGTGTGTATGCCCTATTTGCTGTACCGGACTTGAAGAAGAAAACGAATAAACAAATTGAAAAGCAGATGAGACGAATACCGCTGTTGTATTTTAGTTCTGTAGCTAAAGTTTAGGATAATAAAATAGTTTATTTTTACTTTATTTATTAAAAAAAAGTAACATGGTTTATACCTATTTTAATCCTTACCTGTTCCCTTAAATTCCCTCCCCGCAACAGTCATCTTCGCTGTCATCTGGGCATGCCTCGCCCCGCACCTCTACCAAAAGGTCGCGCACGTAATGGTCGGACTATAAACTATCATTTTATCAACGTAATTTAGTTGGAACATGCTTAAGTGGAGTGGAGCGTTGGAGTAGGAAGGTTCTCGAATGAAGACTACGTTTCGGGAAACGAGGAACGTGGCCGGTGGTGGCTGGATGCGAGAGACGGGTGACCGTGAATATTGGCGCCGCCTTGAAGAAGCCTATGTCCAGCAGTGGAGAGCAATAGCCTGATATGATGCTTAGGTGGCAACGAGACGATCAATTGCGATTGTCAATACTTACGTTATTGATGCGCCGAATGATTACCGAGACCGAGATATTGAAGCGATTGTCATTCGCAACAACGTGATTGAAGGCGAATGATTAAAATTTTGGATTGAGGCCCATTCACAATTGGAAATAACTGTGTAATAGGGTATCCCGTCAATGTATGAGAAAACAGGAGAAAATCTTTTTTTAGAGCTAATCGTATGCAAAATTACACACATACTACAAAAGGGTAATAAAAGTGAAATTGCACGGTGAATTATCGAGGGCTCTACAAGCCTTTGAAGTTTCATAAATTTTAATTTTCTATGGACTCATGAAAGTTTAAACGGTGGTAGAACCCCTGAGAATCCGCGCAATTTCAGTATTGTTACCGTTTTTGTAATCTGTGTGTAATTAATTAGGCACATTTTGACACATCTTGCGATACGATAGCTCCAAAAGAAATCCCATAAGTAAATTGACGGGACACTCTAGGTACTGTGCAATTGACAATCGCTCGGTCAAAATTCGATATTATCATTGGTCGATAGAAAGCAAAACGGCGGCGAGCAATTGACGCGTTGATTAAAGGTCCATAATTTACACCGTCAATTGAACCATCATTGGTCCATTAACAACGTAAATTTTGACAATCACTATTGACCGTCTCGGGGCCCCCATTATACACTATTTTCTTCGCATACCTAATATTTCACCTCAACTATGAAGAGGTACGAGCCATACTCCACCACGCGGGCTCAGTGCGGATTGGTGGCCTTTGCCCAGCAGTGGGATCTAAGTAGGCAAACTACACTTTACCTAATACTTAGAAAGTTAGCTATTCTGCATTGTCACGGAATACTGATGCGTACCGGAAGTGCGCTTCCGGCGCTGAAAGCCTTCGGCCAGGGGCCTTACTCCGGTTGTCGTAGTCCGTATTTTCGAATGTAGCCGTCCCTTTCACTCACGCCAGAATGACAACGCGAACGAGGGTGGTGGTTAGACGGACATCGGCAACAGGAGTAGGGCTCCAGACCTTTGTCAAGTTTCAACGTCGCTAGATAGTCACGAAGATCCAAGAATTTTCGTATTCAGTATGATTTGTAAGCATGCGATGCCACAGGTATTTTGGGCCAATGATCCAACCACTAATTAATAACCACTAATTTGCGGATTTTGGATTTTTTCTTTTGTTTGTACTGTAAGACCTTTCATCTTGCCTTTTAACTTGATACCTCCTGGCGTTCCTAAGAAAAAGTCTTGACAGACAGATATGGATGACAAAATGATCCTTTGAAGGTTATTTGCTTTTCTTTTAAGACACGGAAGAAAATGAAAAAACAACAACCTTAAAAAAATGCACAAAAAGTTAGTTTTTTTTATCGTCAACTGAAAAAAAAAACGTGAAAAGAACTCGGAGCCAGCTTAGACGTTCATGTACCTACACAAAAACAGGTCAAAAGTATCTACTAGCGCTAACACCGGCTTCCTTCCACGTTTCTTTCATTTGGGGATAAAAAGTAATTCCTAAGTTTTTAATTTCTAATGACTTAATAGGTATCCCATTGCCATCCAGTCCATGCCTCTTATTTGTAGTCATATGGTGAGAGCTAAACATATATCTCTGGATATCTGTACTAATCCTATCCATACTCCATACTAATATTATAAATACGAAAGTGTGTCTGTCTGTCTGACTGTTACTTTTTGATACCTAGGGGAGGTCAGCTCAAAGCGGCCACAGAAGGCAAAGCGGCCATGGCTCCGAATACGGTTCTATTAAATGTCATAACGAACTTTACCGGTTCGTCTCACAGCTAGCCTCCTGTCCCGCCCCGATCAGTCATTCGGCAGCGATCGCGGCAAGGGCGTGCGTGCAGTGACGATTTTTAAATATTTGGTGGTTTCCTTAAAAAAATGCGAGGTGAGTCCAGCCTGTTTTGATGTCAACCATGCATAACTCATTACATTTATCTAATGTGCCTTGTCACTCATTTATTAGACTATGTTTGTGTATTATTTGCTTACAAAATTAATGTAAAATATGACAGCAGTTAACTTTTAAAATAAAGTGCACGAAAAGGGCAAAGTGGCTCGGGCAAAGCGGCCAGCTGACCGCTTTGCCCTTAAATAAATGTGTAATACTTCGAATTATAATACTTGATTTTTTGTATAGATAGTCAACAATTATAAAGTAAAAACTACCCAAGGATCATGGGGCGAAAGTACAATGGTGCAAGCAATCAAAGATGTGAAGGAAAAACAAGGCTTAATTAAATCTATAGCAATAAAATTTTTAGCAATTTTAGTTTTAATTTTAGAACGTTTGAAAACATATTTTAGTTTTATAATACAGTTGATTAAAAGTGCCATTAATTTTAAGAGTTTAAATGTGTAATTGACACCAAAGGTTTTATAAAAAATACATGTCGATTTTAAACTATTATTGCCAATCTTCTTTTTTCGAACACTACTATCTTTTGTCAAGTAATGAACATTTCTCATACACTATTAGACTAGCCGCTTTGCCCTTACCCCCATGGCCGCTTTGGGCGGCACCTTGGGCAAAGCTGCTTTTTGCCACCTTTTCGTAATTTACGTGTCATATATGTATTTTAAATTTTTTGTAAATTTGGATTGCGCATAATGAAGAACAAATATTTTTTCTACCTATTCAAAATACCTATATAAAATCATTTTATTCAATAGGTTTTTAACACCTCAAAGTAAAGGTGGCCGCTTTGAGCTGACCTCCCCTAAACCACTGAACCGATTAAGATGAAATTTGGTATGGAGACAGTTCGAGACCCTGAAAAGGACAAAGGTTACTTTTTGTCGCGATATAAAAACATTAAAATGGTGAAATAGGGGGATGAAAATTTATATGGAAAATCAAACTCTTGCGGGTGAAGTCGCAGTTATATAAGTTTAAGCCTTGTCTACACTAATATTATAAAGAGGAAAAATTTGATTGTTTTTTTATATTACAAAGGCTCCCAAATTACTGGACCGATTCAAATATAATTTGGTACAGAGACCCTGGGAAGGACATAGGCTACTTTTTGTCGCGATATAAAATCATCAGGGTGGTGAAATGCAGGATGAAAGTCTATATGCAAAATCCGACTTTTTGTTCGGGCGAAGTCGCGGGGAACCGCTAGTCCTAAATATAAAGATAACAAACAGAAAAAAAAATCAAATTCTGTACAGTCGTTTGAAAGTTATGCGTGAACATTTCAGCGATTCATCTTTATAGGTAGGATCATTTCCTATCTCAGGCTTGATACAAAAATAAACACAAATGATTCATGAATAGTTTTACCCAGAACAGGCCTATTGGGTCGCAGCTGTGTCCAATCTCCGAGAGAGCTCGTATTTCTTCGTGATTCATTTCGTTTTAAACTACAAGCGAAGTGTTTGGGTGACGGAGATGTTACTCGATTTTTTGATAAGATTGATGATATTTTTCCTGCTCGTGCATAAAGGTTTTTGTCCAAACTTCAACTAAGTAAGTCTTCCTTATTCTTGTATCTTTCTTGTGGTGTGGTTGTTATGGTTCTTTTCTAATTAAGGCGGTCCTGCACGAAATTGAGAAAATTAACGTATTTCTAAATCGCTTGTACGATGAGCTGAATTAGTTAAATACATTAAAACAACTTATTTACGTAAGCTAATCATTGCACAAAGTCCTGGTCTGTTGAAATTTGAAACAAATTTTTTATTATATAATAAACTAATGAATCATTTGAATTGAATCATTTCACCCTGTTAGCCCCCAGATTGGAACATCTAAACTCTCATATTGCCTACACCATTCTAAAATCCTGCCTTTTCGTTCCAAAATTTACATATTACCTTCACGCAAGTCCAATCTGGAAAAAACTACATCTTGTAGAACTTATTGATACCACTCTTAAAACATATCTTGAAAAAATTCTGAATTTGCAGCTAAAAAACGACTCTTGGTTACAAGCAACGCTTCCAATTCGGTTTGGTGGTATCGGCGTTCGCAAAATTTCTAGTATTGCCCTCCCCGCCTTTCTCTCCTCTCTTCATAGCACTGCTGGTCTTGTAGACAAAATCTTTAAACACCCTCGCCAGCTAACTGAGTTGAGAGAGGCGGAGGAATGTTGGCAAAGTGTCTGTACTAGTGAAGACATCCCAAAGGAAACACACAACCAAAAACTCTGGGATGTCCCTCTAGCAAGAGAGACTTTTAATACCCTGCTTCAAAATTCAGTCAGTGATTGTCATCGTGCAAGGCTCTTGGCAGTTTCCTGTAAGGAATCAGTCCACTGGCTTCACGCCCTCCCATCCAAAAATATAGGTACACTTTTTGACAGCGAGACATTCCGGGTGTGTGTGGGTTTGCGATTTGCGGGCCCCGGTTTGTGAACCATTTACGTGTCCCTGTGGCAAGGAGGTCGACAAATTAGGTCTTCATAGTCTTTGTTGCCAGCAAAGTGTGGGGCGTCTCGCCCGCCACGCAGCACTTAATGACGCCATCAGAAGAGCTCTTGCCAGCATTAACGTTCCTTCCACATTAGAACCTCGTGGGTTGGTCCGTGATGATGGCAAGAGACCTGATGGCCTCACGCTCATTCCCTGGGAGCGGGGACGGGCCTTGGTATGGGACGCAACTTGTGTTGATACTTTGGCCCCTTCTCATCTCAGGGAATCCGCTTTTAAAGCTGGGTCTGCCGCTGAGTCGGCAGAAAACGCCAAGCGGCGCAAATACGAGTCTCTTGCAGGTGATTATGTGTTTGCACCGTTTGGCGTTGAAACTTTTGGACCGTGGGGACCTAACGCCAAATTACTTTTTAGAAAAATAGCCCCTAAATTAAATACAATTCTGGAAAACAAAAAAGCTGGCTCGTTTCTCGCTCAGAGGCTAAGTATGGCTATCCAACGCGGAAAGCAGCCAGCATTCTCACTTCCTTGCCTCATGGACACGGTTACATTTTTGAATAAGTAGATTTTTAAGTTTTTTTAAGTGTATATATTTAGTTAACTGATTATTTTTATGTGATTTAATAAAAGTGTACTAGCATTACAAACTAATGATATCTAAGAGCATTTTTTTTTCAAAAACTTGGTGATTTTTACGCACGAAACAATAATTTGTACATGAAAATGATTGTACTGATATTCCGCAGTTCCCCATCTTTTTAATATACACGAATAAAATATAAATAAGAAAATATAAACACTTTTCAGTTTTTAACAGAAATGTCTGATGGTTTTGCGCATTGCGCAGAATAAAACTATTGTTCAAATCATCAAGTCTAAAACTTTAAAGCAAATGGATCTAATTACTAATATTAATAAGTTCGACTCTGTTTGAAGATCGTTTAGACTTACTCGACTTGCTTCGCGCTGCACCCTCTTAATTTCTTTACAAGCCAAAATAGAGGTGGATTTTGAAAAAAAAAGTTAAATAATATTTATGCCTCGTCATATTTATTCTGTGGCCTCCTTTTATTTGAAGGTTCATTAGGCCCGAAATTTATTAAGTCTACGTATCTAGGTAAGGTGGAATAGAGACCATGGGACCGAAAAAGACCCGTTGGAAGACCACAGATGCGGTGGAAGGATGACATCGTATCATCGTAAGGATGGTGGGCACCAACTGGATGAGTGTGGCCCAAAACAGAACGGAGTAGAGGAAGTTGAAGGAGGCCTATACCACCATGGCAGAAAAAGGTGCTTAGGTGATGATGATGTAGGTAAAACTTGAACGACGTTATTCTTGTATTTTGTTTGAATAAATTTTTGTCATTTTCGAGAACTGCGTGGTACTTTGTGCACCAACTGGGAATCTAACTTTGAGCTAGTTTTCCGAACCACTGAACTACAGGGCTTAAAGCTCTCCATTATTACTTTCGATACGAATTTGAGAAACTGTTGGTCATTTCCTGACAAGTCCGTGTTCAGTCAATCACGATAATGGCTGGGAAGGTCAGGGTTAAAGTTTAGTCCCACTAGGGTTAACTTTAGTTTAACTAGCAGTTCTCCGCGACTTCGCCCGCGCCAAAAGTCGGATTTTCCATACAAACTTCCATCCCCCATTTCACCCCCCTGATGATTTTACATCGCGACAAAACGTAACCTATGTTCCTCTCAGGGTCTCAAACCATCTCTGTACCAAATTTCATTTGAATCGGTCCAGTAGATTCGAAGCCTATTCAATATAAACAAACAATCAAATCTTTCCTCTATAATATTAGTGTAACAAAGCAAAGTTTTACTTAGCTTGTATAGGGATTGATCAAACAATAACTGTTTTAGTTGTAAATCCAAAAGCAGTTCATTTCGCAAACATGGTTAGTTTAGTAGTTCATAACATAATAAGCTGAACAATTACTTGTATCGTATGAAAATATATTTAATTTCGATTTGACCGCTATCTCACCTGATCGTATGCGACGATGCGGTCATGTCGGACAGGAAAAGCCTATTCAATTTTTTAAAAGTATCCAGATCATAAATTGAACATTATTCGATCAGAAGCGTAACGCCCTTGTAAAGGTTACAGGATCTCAGGATCGGTACTTCCCTTTCTGATTGAATTTATTTTAAATAAAATATGACCCAACCCCTCATAAAATTTAACACCTTATAGCACAACCTCTCTGAAAACCTCGCTGGCTATTCCCAAAATCCGTTCGGGCCGACACAGGGCCGTAACCAAATCAATTATTGTAAAATGGGCCGTGCAAGGTTCTTTCAGAGGTGCAATATAAACATTGTTACTAAGATTTCCACACTAAAATAAGTCTATATAAACCTTGAAAAACCGTCGACTGAGTAACGTCCTCCGTAGCTCACTTGGAAGAACATCGCCCGGATAGCGAGGGGAGGTGGGTTCAAATCCTACCGGACGACACGGTCGGTCAATTTTTGTGTGCAAAATTTGTTTTCGTTAAGACTTGCAAAGAAATTGCTGTAATTATAAAAATAATTATTATACTTCAAGTGACAGTCCATGATAAACAACAAATGATAAAACAGTGAAGTTTGGCGACATTGATAAAGCATAACATATTATACATGACATTGAGCTCAATTCCAATGTGCCCTGTCTAAAATTAAATTTTCAGTCTCTTTCTTTCTCTGCCAAACAAACGAAAAGAGACAGGCTATAGCCCGTTATTCCAAAAACTTAGTATCGGGTTTAAGACAGGACTCAGCTATTAGCTAGCCAATTAGAAAAGCGCTTCTCTATTAGGTTATGTCAAAAATGTGTCATTCATTCCTCTGTCATCGGCTAATATTTAGACCTATTTTAAAACTGGTCTATTTTTTTGTAATAACAGCGTATAGTTTAAAAATATCAGACTAAGTAGCTGTCCGTTGCCAAGGAAATTAGAGAATTCATAGATAATTTAGTAGGGATGTCATTCGATGACATCCCAACTAAAGTTAGACTAAAACCGCAAAAACTAGTAAAAAGACGTAAGAAATCGCATCACTTAATTTGATGTTTCTAAATTATTGTAGTCTTATTATTCTCTTTTCGTTCGCTTGACAGAGAAAGAGAGAAACTGAACCGAAATTAAAACTTAGACGGGGCGCATTGGAATTAACCCCATCGATTTATTTATTACGAACTAAAAACGATGATTTGATATTTATAAGATTTTTTAGTTCAAATAAATAAGAAACCATGGATTTTATAGGTATTTGCTTTGTATTTCATGTAACATTTGTAAGCTGAAGAAGAGAATCAAAACTATTTTATAGGTATTTGCTTTGTATTTCATTTAACATTTGTAAGCTGAAGAAGAGAATCAAAACTATTTTATAGGTATTTGCTTTGTATTTCATGTAACATTTGTAAGCTGAAGAAGAGAATCAAAACTATTTTATAGGTATTTGCTTTGTATTTCATGTAACATTTGTAAGCTGAAGAAGAGAATCAAAACTATTTTATAGGTATTTGCTTTGTATTTCATGTAACATTTGTAAGCTGAAGAAGAGAATCAAAACTATTTTATAGGTATTTGCTTTGTATTTCATGTAACATTTGTAAGCTGAAGAAGAGAATCAAAACTATTTTATAGGTATTTGCTTTGTATTTCATGTAACATTTGTAAGCTGAAGAAGAGAATCAAAACTATTTTATAGGTATTTGCTTTGTATTTCATGTAACATTTGTAAGCTGAAGAAGAGAATCAAAACTATTTTATAGGTATTTGCTTTGTATTTCATGTAACATTTGTAAGCTGAAGAAGAGAATCAAAACTATTTTATAGGTATTTGCTTTGTATTTCATGTAACATTTGTAAGCTGAAGAAGAGAATCAAAACTATTTTATAGGTATTTGCTTTGTATTTCATGTAACATTTGTAAGCTGAAGAAGAGAATCAAAACTATTTTATAGGTATTTGCTTTGTATTTCATGTAACATTTGTAAGCTGAAGAAGAGAATCAAAACTATTTTATAGGTATTTGCTTTGTATTTCATGTAACATTTGTAAGCTGAAGAAGAGAATCAAAACTATTTTATAGGTATTTGCTTTGTATTTCATGTAACATTTGTAAGCTGAAGAAGAGAATCAAAACTATTTTATAGGTATTTGCTTTGTATTTCATGTAACATTTGTAAGCTGAAGAAGAGAATCAAAACTATTTTAAGACCTTGAATGAATGCTTCAAGTGCAAATAAATAACAATAACAAATTTCTTTATTGATAACACTTATTACATTACTGCTCTCACATAAATATATTTCATTATTGGATTCAAAGTTTTCCCAAATTCAAAAATTCCCCCAAATGTGAAAAGGGGTTAATGAAAATGTCATGCCTGATGAAATGTAATGATTGATTTAAAGTCGCAAATTCTTCTGACTGGTTAGGAATAAGTTACCTCGAAGAATAAGTAGTAAAAATCCTTGACTTTAATAGCAGTTACCTAGCTTGCAATCATTCTGAGCGATGGAGCGGAGTTTTGTCGGTCATTCCGGTTCTGCCCGAGCTCAGCTGGGTAATGTGCTGGGTGTAAAAAAACAGCCAAGTGCGAGTCTGACTCGCGCACTGAGGGTTAAAACTATATTTACTTGTAATATTAATAATAATGTCCTCCTAGCCGAATTATGACCACGGCGGCCTATCTCAACAGATATTAGCCAACTGCGCGGGACATATTATAGTGCACAAGTGTGTGCGCAGTGCACAGGTGCACTGTCTGTTCCTTTACTCTCATAATTCGGTGAGACGGCAGTCCGACATGACCGTAGAGAGATCAGGCGCAGGACCAACGGCTTAACGTGCTTTCCGAGGCACGGGGGTGTTAACACCACCAACTTCCTGACTCCGGAGCTGTGTCTGAGTAATTTCAAGACAGAAAAACTCAAAACACTCTCGGCCCGACGCGGGATTCGAACCTGGGACCTCGTAGATAGTACCCAGCGTGCTGACCACTAGACCACTAGACTAACGAGGCAGTCGGAGCAGTGAATAGTAATATATTGTTATGGTGAATTGCCATCTTAATTTAAGGAGTAAAGGAACAGAGAGTGCACCTGTTTACTATACTATGCGGACATAAATACTAGTGCATTATTATCTCCAGCGCCATTAAAAAAACAATTGAATAATAACAATTGTTTTTAACATATGTCTAAAAATTGTTTGTATTTGATAAGTATACGAGTGTTCCTGAGAAAAAAGATATTTAATTCTTGAACCGAAAGACGCAAACGAAGTTTTCCATTTGATATGCGGAACCCTGCAAAGTGGAATTATTTTTTTTAACTACCCCCGTAAAAGTGGACGCAATGAGCTCATATGGCGAATGAAATAACAAACGATTGTTGGGTAATTTTGACACAAAAGTAAAATTAGAGATATTTTCGTGGTCGTTTGCCGTTCCATCACCTTTTTTGGCACATTCATGGTACAGTCACAAGCAATGAAATGTATACGAATTAGTTTTTACGCCATTGTAATAAGGTCTCAAATAGAATGCAGATGTTTACATATTGATGCTCGTGACTGTATAGCCACAGAATACTAGTACTTTGTACAGAAGTATGACTTAGCAGTTGTATTCAAAGAAATGTCTACTCAATGTCGCCAACAATATGGCGTAGTTTAGTTCGCCTCAGAGTCAAGCACATTTTCGTGTAGACACCTACAAAAATCCATTGCAAGATAATTTTATACTTATTGCTCTGAAATATGATTCATAATACGCTAAACCTATTCAGTGACGTAATATCACGCGACGCGATTGGGTTGACTGCTACGAGAAGCTTCTAACGCCATCTAGCGCCTCTTTCTAGTACTTTATTCATTCTCGTCCAGCCAGCAACGTAGCCGCGCGGCCGCCGGTGAATAAAACGCGCGAGCGTGTCACTGACCGGTAGCGACACGCAACTTGTTTTAGCCCCTAAGTAGGGGCGCCGCGCGTAGGTACGTTTTTGCTACTTACGCGGGGAGATACACAGGCCTAGTATAAGCAGTTCTCAGACGTAGATAGTTGTAGCATAAAAATGTAAATATAAAATAAATTGTTCCAAAAAACATGCCAATTGCCCTAAAAGTGTGTGTTAACTTGTGCTATGGCGACTAGGATAACGGATAGACATACTTATTACCTACGTCTATAAACATCCATTACTTAGGTACAAAATGCTCGTGCTCATCACACAAACATTTGCCCCTTGCGGGATTCGAACCCTCAACCTCTGGTTCAGTAGTCCGGAGCGCGAACCACTACACCAAGACAGTTGTTTACCTCAAATAACGGTTGTTAAAAATATCACGCATAGATAGATACGGTACATTTTACAGCAATTGTAAAAAATGAACGTATATTAAATTACTAATAACTGTAGAGTTTCCCGCTGTTCGTAAAACACCATACCAGGCCTATGTATCTTCCCGCGTAGGACGTAGTAACTATTATATAATCTGGCGTAGGTAGCAAGAACGTACCTACGCGCGGCGACCCATAGGTAAGGGACTAAACAAGTTGGGTGTCGCTAGCTGGCAGCGACACGCTCCCGCGTTTTATTCACCGGGGCGGTGCGCGACACTAGGTTGCTGGTTGGACGAGCGTGAATAAAGTCCTAGAAAGATGCGCTAGATGGCGTAAGTAGCTTCTTGTGGCAGTCAACCCTATCGCGTTGCGTGATAGTACGTCACTATATAGGTTTAGGGTATTATGAATCATATTCCAGAGTTATAAGAATGAAATGCAATGTATTTCTGTAGGTGTCTACACGAAAATGTGCTTGAGTCAGAGGCGAACTGAATTACACCATATCGTTAACAACATTGAGTAGACATTTCTTTGAATTTCATTGCAATGTCATACTACTGTACGGAGTACTAGTACTTATTCTGTGACCATACTTACTCAGGCTCAACCAAACGCATTTTTGTCGCTTAAAAACACAAAGAGTGATATGGCATGGGTATAGGGTAGGTTTTGCCGTAAAAGGGATATACCAAATGTGAGGGTAGACAGGAACTAATCGCGCAGTTTGTTGCGAGGTCTGTGGGTTAATGATTAATTATAATAGCTTTGCCCACCTTTTTGTGTTACGTTTTTGAGGTAATTTATCTGGACTAACAGATAACCAGTCTCGGAGCGTTTTCGCTTCACAATGTTCAAGATAGATTAATGCATTTAGCCCAAATTTCGCAAGTCCTGATCAGCTAATCCAGGCTTGCTCATGTGGGCTTTCAACCCAGATCATAGACCTTGAACAAGTCTGGATTAGCTAATCCAGGCTTGCTCAAGTGGGCTTTCAACCCAGATCATAGATCTTGATCAAGCTAATCCAGGCTTGCTCAAGTGGGCTTTCAATCCAGATCATAGACCTTGAACAAGTCTGGATTAGCTAATCCAGGCTTGCTCAAGTGGGCTTTCAACCCAGATCATGGACCTTGACCAAGTCTGGATTAGCTAATCCTGGCTAGCTCAAGTGGGCTTTCAACCCAGATCATAGACCTTGAACAAGTCTGGATTAGCTAATCCGGACTTGTGCAAGTGGGGCTAAAGCGATTTAGGTAGAGTTGTTGTAAGACAATGTTACACACTAAGGTTTCAATATCTCTATGCACTATCGGGGTCAATTGCGCCTTACCACATTGCAGGGTTCGCTTGGCATGCCTCAGACGATCATAAAATTCGAATCACCTTCAAGTAGTCCGTAGTAGTAGACCGTCTTGGTGTCGTGGTTCGCACCCCGGACTACTAAACCAGGCGGTTGCGGGTTCGAATCCCGCAAGAGGCCAATGTTTGTGTAATGAGCATGAACATTTGTACCTAAGTCATGGATGTATAAACGTATGTAAGCATGTCTATCCGTTATCCTAGTCGCTATAGCACAAGCTCACGCTTAGTTTGGGGCTAGGTTATTGGTGCGTTAGTTGAAACAACTTAATTAGTTATTTATTTAAGTAGTAAAATAGGGTACGCTTGTATGAAACTCTTACATTACGTTAACAGTTAGTTCCTCCGTTAGTAAAGCTAAATCGATAGAAGGGGTTGGAAGTTTGTATTGGAAAGTCGAACGCTAGTAAAAAAAGAAGTGTGAGGAAGGTTTAATAATGGAGAGGAAAATAGAAAAGTTGCGAGGAAAAAAGAAATGTAAGTAAAAAACAAAAAACTTTTTCCAAGCCGGGTACGCCGAGTAAATAGGAATAGAAACATTAATTCGACACAACACACAAGCCAGAAAAAAGCCAAGTTCGTAGACGGCTACCTAAAAATAATTCCTCTAAACATTTCCTACTAAAATGTACACTTAGCGGCAAACAATTTGGCCCATCAAGTGATTTTCATTCAATCATGCTTACTACACAGGGTTACAAATTATAAATGTACTTGAACAAGAAATCATGTTGGAGTAAATAGATGGGGTAAAATTTTATTTCTAAACAAAGCTATCCAATCAGCTACAGAACCTTATGCATGTCTTCAAAAATGCAATAGAATAAATCACCTTCTACCTTTCATATACTATAGGTATAATAATGTCTTCCTAGCCGAATTTCGACTACAGTGGCCAATCTTAACAGAGATAAGCCGACTGCGCGGGAGATATTATATAGGTAGTGCACAAGTGTGTGCGCAATACACAGGTGCACTCTCTGTTCCTTCACTCTCATTATTCGGTGAGACGGCAGTCCGACATGACCGTAGAGAGATCAGGCGCAGGACCAACGGCTTAACGTGATTTCCGTGACACGGGGGTTTTAATACCACCAACTTCCTGACTCCGGAGGTGTCTGAGTTTTTTAAGACAAAAACCCAACACTTTCGGCCCGACCCGGGATTCGAACCCGGGACCTCGTGGTTAGTACCCAGCGTACTGACCACTAGACCAACGAAGCAGTCACCTTTCATATAACGTTGTACGGAACGCGCAGATAGAGTTATTGTTTTTATGGTAATAGAGTAATTTTTGCAGGCGATTAAAAAACGTTGTTGAAAGATGAACTTTTATCTAATCGATTGACTTAAAAACATTATTACCGTAAGATAAGAACTTTTTCATTAGTGAATCTGTAAAGTAAGCATATTTGTATGAAATAGGACCGCAGAGATCGCGGAGACCTGATTGAGACATACAAGATCTTACATGGTCATTACGACCTTCAAAACTTTGACCAACTATTCACGCGTAACGAAAATGACCATCTAAGAGGCCACCATCTCAGACTCTGTACCGACATCTCAAAGTGCAACCCTCAAAAGCACTTTTTGAGCAATAGAGTAGTCAAAGCATGGAATGGGCTTCCGGAAGATGTGGTCTCTGCCCAAAATATCAATTAATTTAAAAACCGACTTGACGCTCATCTAAACTAGCTTAACTTAATATGAAAAAACTGGACAAGGCAGCTATCAGTTGTCTTAACTGCCTACCTGATAACTAAAAACAATAATAATAAAATTACTCGATGGGATGACTTTTCTGCCGTTGAGTGTATACAACTTTTTACCATTCTTGTTACATTGTTTATTATTAAACATCTGCTCGGGAGCACGGTCAACGCAATTGAGCTGAAACGTCGGAAGTAAAAGCAAAATATGATAGGTGCATGAATTCTCGTATAAATATAATGTTTAGTACTAAAGTGTATATTCCACTTAACCGTATTCACGTAACATGAGAACCTGTTGTCGTGATTTTACAACGTTGTGTTGTACCGGCCGGCACCCTTTGTCACTAAGCCTTTGTTGCTGGGCCAAGTCCTTGACTGCGTCACAACGCGCAGTTAGGAACCTTCATGTACCAACGAGCTTTGATACATACAGGGTGTCCAGGTTTCGACTAGCTTCTTTAGTTTTTTCAAAAATATTGCATTTTTGGATTTAGTTTACACGAATAAAACTGCCTTCAATAAAGTAAACTAAAAAGTTTAAAACAATCCTTTACACTTTTACTAACAAAGATATACGACAAAATTTAGTTTTAGAGACGGTATCACTGCCATGCGAAATTTTCTTACCAGAGCAGGATGGCGAGGTGATAGTAACCTTTCAATAAATTTACCTTGATTTTTCATTCCTCTCTTCTCCTTACGACATGGTAGACTAAGAGATCATGATAGCTGGATGGCGACGGGAGTATATAAAATATTTTGTATCATCGAGTCCACGCCTACGAAGTCGCGGGCAACAGCTATTTAATAAATAAATTGTTTTAACAAACACACCAATTATCTAGCCCCAATCTGAGCTTGTGCTATCGTAACTAGGATAACGGATAGACATACTTACTCGTATACTATACATCTATAAACATCCATGACTTAGGTACAAATGTTCGTGCTCATCACACAAATATTTGCCCCATGCGGGATTCGAACCCACAACCTTGTGTAGTACAAAGGTTCTAAGCGTATTTAAATTCAGGAATAGCAAAAATGTAAGCTTGTTCATACATTTTTCCAATATCCAATAAACTATACAATAAGAAAGGAAACTCGGGGAAGATTTATTTAAAAAGTTGGAGGTTTTTTTGTCGACGCTTTTTCCAATTCAATACAACCGTTGTTTTTGTTAACTGAAGCTTCGAGACTTGTCGAAAGTGTACAATAAAGCCGAGGACTTTTTACCCGACTTGTGCCACAACCAATAAAGAAGAGCCATGATCTTTTTTTGGATTTTCTGGATCTGGGATTTTCTGACAACTCAATCTATAAACTTATGTTGAAAGATGGCTCTATTCATCCTTGTTGTATAAGTATTGCGTTGAGATCATTGAGCTTAAGAGCTATATTACAAATTTTATTTCTTTGAGATTGGTTAAAATGAAGCATTCCCGACATAGATTTGTGGTTTATATTACGGAAACTTCGTTTGAATTGACGCGCGCACACATACACGTCATGCAGCCGTGTAAAATCTTGACAGAAAAATTAAGCGCTGTAAGGGGTGTAAAAATTATAACATTTTTATTCCTCATTAAGTGACAATTATTCTGGTATAAATTTTGTTTAATAATATTATCGTAGATAGAAGAAATCCACAGTTAACTGAAGGCAATTTTCTAAGTTTTTTGGTTTAGAATAGGATTGATTTTCTATATTTAATCAACATTATTTCAAATTTCTAAGACCGCTTTTTCCTAAACGACGATATAAGAGATATTCTACCTTCTTCTAAAAGTGCCGTCGCGCATTTCATGAAAATCTTTCTCTGCAATTTTGGGTTTAATTAAAAAGTTAAGCAACATTTACAAAATGTGAGAACGCTATTACATGTGGCAATAGTTATTCTGCAGCATTCAATGAGTCAACATTATTAATCTGTTATTGTTTCTGAGATCAAGAACGCCATTAAGTGGAAAAAAGGTCATGATGATCACTAAATTGTTTAAAAATTACCTATCAGTACGCGTGAATCTAAAACATGCTAAACGTACACATGAACATTATAATTACGTTGACTGACGTCTGACAGCTATTGTAAAACTCATACGGTATTATGATATAAGTGCTGACATAGGTACCTTTTTTTACCCGACTGTGGAAGGAGGGTTATGTTTTTCGAGAGTATGTATGTATGTATGTATAATTGTTTGGCACGCCCTATAGCCCAAACGGCTAGACAGTTTTTGACATATGAGGTGTCGTTGAATTTGTCAAAATTGTGAGAGTGACATAGGCTATATAAATTTTAAAAATGGCGCCCGCAAATGGAAATAAAGGGGGGGATTGATTTTTTCCTTACCATAGCAATATGGATATCAAATGAAAGCCAGTAAAAAGTCCATTTCAAAAATATATAAAAAATTGCAGTAGGGTGTTTTGTTTTTTCGAAAATAATGTTTACTTGTTACTAATGTCTTTTAGTTAATCTTTTCCTTTTCCCTAAACAGAGTCTATATTTATTTTCTTGACACCCTTCGGGAGCTTTCGCCATGTTTCTTCAAAGTAACACACAATTTCCCTTCGAAAATAACAACAATTTTATCGAAACAAAACTTGGAAAAATGTTTGGAAACTCGCAAAACTCTCGTCGTTCGATCAATTTGACGCTCGCACGCTTAGATGATATACTAATAATACACGAAGATATACTACTTATACGTGTAGTAGGGTGAAACCGAGATAGATGCCACACTTTTTGAAAATATGTTATAACTCCCTGTATAATTATTTAATTCTTTTATTTGTACAACAGGCAAATACTTTGGTATTTTATCTAAGAATTTATGAAAGAAAAAAAAATATTACCTTTGACATTTCCAGAGTATTACCGATTATTGCGGACCTCTAAATTTCGAGACATCTATCCCATATATGGGATAGTTGCCAAGTCCATATAAATAACGTTAAGGATAGACGACCCGCTGAGAAATAGGCCATCTATCCCGAAAAAACTTTGATCGCACCTAGCCGTCCCATGCAATGGCACAGAGACATGAGACACGATGCATTTGGCGGTAGTTGGAAAGTCTCTCGATAGATAAATAAAATAACAAGCTATGTATTTGCGAAATAAGAGTAATTACAATCGGGGGATCTATACCACTGGGGCGTCAATCACGGTTTTACCCTATACCTTACAACAAGTGATGCCTAATTATTTTAAAAACAAAACACCCGACTGTATTATATTTTTGAAATGGTCTTCTCACTAGCTTTCATATGATAACCATATTGTTATTCTTACCCTGTTATACCTTACCCTTCTCCCCCTTTTTTTCATTTGCGGACGCCATTTTTAAAATTGACGTATCGTTGAATTTGTCGTTTTTGTAGTGACATACACATGTCAAAATCTGTCGAGCCGTTTGCGCTATAGGGCGTGCCAAACATTTATACATTTACATACAGACATACATACTTTCGAAAAACATAACCCCCCTTCCGCAGTCGGGTAAAAATAAAACCTTTATGTCCGACAACTTAATGCGTGACCCTCGTGCGGAACGAAACGTGTGCGGGGGGCGGGGTAACACCAATGCACCAATCACACGCGACTGTCATGGGGGATTCCGTTCCCCGCAACATCATCTGTCCCTGCTGACATCTGGCATGCCTCGACTCCCGTACCTCTTTCGTTCCGCAGGAACACAAAAGACTGCCTTTTGTGGCAGGAAGGTTGCGCACGACCTTGTCGGATTATAAACATGGCATAACTTTCAGCTGACACTTCTAGCTTCGAGTCTTGTGGCAGTTAGAGTAAGGCTACGGTCTCCTTATACACGGTAACTTGTACCGTCATAACGGTTACTATAGAGATACAGTGGGCCCCGCAGCAACACACGAACATCAAACGAACCGACAAGGAAACCGCAATGCCGCCAAAGGCATACACGTGCCGCGGTGTAGGGCGGGGCTACCCCGCCGCGTAGAGTGGGGACCGAGCGAAATGACAGAGAGGGCCGATAAACCAAATTAAGTACAGGATGCTCTTAAAAATATTACATTTAGTTTAATAGGAAAAGTAAAAACAGAAACTAGCCTATTTTTTTTTGACTTAATGGTAGGGTCCAATTTTTCTAATATAATTAGATGCCCTATTAAAATTTCGTCTTTCTTTTGGAGGTGACCTTATAGAACTATGTCATCCACATAAGGTTTTCATAACGCCTTCCTTAACAAAAAATACTTAATGACATGTAAACAAAACAAAATAAAATTTAAGTTGAAACGTGTCACTAAACCAATGCATAGCCATAGCAACTGTTGTTTTAAGGTCACATTCATTCATTCAGCTGTGCTCTAGTACTTTGCAAAGCAATTTACATGCTTTCGTGGAACAATTGAGTTTAGATCCCTACCTACCGAGGGTCTATATTTTTAAGCATCCGACACATCTCTACTCAGGTTCGGGCTATATTTACGATTGTAGTCGATCTAAGCTAGTTATATGCCTCGGTCCTCGCTTGGTAACTTGGTACATAAAATTTATCATAAATAAATCTTAGAAACTCTTCTATACATACTGCCAACTGTTTACGTCTGCGATGGGAACAAGTACGTCAAACACGTTAACTTGTTACTTTGCCTTTCAAACGTAGGAGGTAAAAGTAGGATCTAATAGGCTAACTTTTTTATGAGTGATATATGGTAGATTTTAAAGCTGACTGTACCCAACGTCATATGCCCGAAGCCCGACACGCGAGGTCACGGGGTCGCAGTCGATCCACTCACGATACTGATCATCCTGGAGATGATATCGAGACGTGACAATAGGGCACCTTCACAATAACTGATATACTATGCTATAAATATTGGACATCACATACTTATAATAATTTTTATAATTGAAGCGATTTATTTGCAGTTTGAAGTTTATAAATTACATTTCGCACACAAAAATTGATCAACAGTGTCATCCGGTGGGACTCGAACCCACGACTCTTCGCGATCCGGGCGTATGCTCTTTCTAACTGAGCTACGGAGGACGTTAGTCAGTCGACGAATTCTTGAAAGTGATTGCTACGCCAGTGATCACATACATGCTCTGATCCCAAAGTAAGTAGCTTAAGCACTTGTTCTATGGATTTCTGTATTGACCCGACCGGGGATCAAACCCGGGGCCTCAGAGATGGAGACACACTGCGAGCCACTCGGTCACGAAGGTCCGTCCTAGATGGACATCGATTGTAAATAATGAATTCCACATTTTTGGGGTTCCGTACCCAAAGCGTAAATCCTATTACTAAGACTCCACTGTCCGTCTGTCTGTCTGTTACCAGGCTGTATCTCATTAACTGTAGCTAGATAGTTGACATTTTCACAGATGATGTATTTCTGTTTCCGCTATAACTACAGCTACTAAAAACGGAATAAAATAAACATTAAAAGTGGGGATTTTTGCTGTTTTTAAAACAAAAAATGGTGTAAATACAGTGCCTACGAACCCTTCGAACATGAGTACGTCTCGTTTTGGCCTTTTTTCACTTCTTCAAAAGAAAAGTGTTTCAATTCGACTATTGCTTCAAATTACATAAGACCCGCGGGCGGGCTGATAATAATTAAATTTCTATTGTGTCTAGAAACATTATATGTGAAGCTTTAAGATATGGTATGATATTTGTTTATGTATGTTTGTTGCTCTGTATTTCATAGCTCAGCCAACCTGTATGCGACAGCCTTATCCGAATGTTCCATTAGTGGATTGTGTAACGCGAGATGATCCTCTTAGAGGAGTGAGAGGACGTTAAGAAGTCTCCTTTAAATTGTTTTAGCTATGGATAAAAAACCTATTTGATTAAGCAATAAAAGGACTTATGGCAATTGTAAACCACATAATTCTTTGAAATACTCCACTTCTTTTGGAAAGCAATGAATATAGCCTATAAAATAATAGCCTACTATGCAATTTTTTCGGAATTGCAATCATAATCACAATAGCTTTAAAATTTGGCGGTAGCGGTAGTCTTGCAGGTTTAAGTTGTTACATTCACATGTGAATGCCTCTGGTACAATATCTTTGTAAACAAAGGACGAAACAGTGCGTCTAGGCTTTATTTTGACCTGTGAAAAAGAAATATAGAACATATGAACTAGTCCCAAACTAAGCAAACCATATAATACGTAGACATAACCATAAGTAGACATTGTTATATAATGAAACATCAGCAGAAGAATAGTATTATTCTTATTTTTCTCCTCGCGGTTGAAATATTTTTGTTCGAAGTGCTTACTGCACTTGAATTTTTAAAACTTGAATTTTTGTTTGGAACCCAGTTTGGACGATTTAAGTATAAATTTTAGGGCATGCATTTTTAAGTTATTCGGAAATTTGACAGATTATTACTAATGTTAGTAACTATTCTAACAGGTAAAAACTGCATGGATCGGCTAAGTATCTTAAATAGTAATTGCATTCCCAGCTGGTTCATATCTAACCTTAGATAATTAAACAACAGTAATACAAATTATTCGTTTATTACGTGCTTCTTACATTAATAAATGTTTAAAGAAGAGAATTATCACACTAAGCACTTAAAATTCGAAACGCATTGGCAAAAATAAACCTAAAATAGGTGGTGTCCATTTGGAACAATTTACCTGTGAAATGAACATTTCTCGGGGTTATTTCGCTGTGTCGTACAACAATTATTTACTGAACAAGTCACCATGTTTCACCAAGAAATATTTCAAAATATCCACGATTTCATGTAATATTTGAAAAATTAAAATAGCTGAAATTCTCAGCGTGCTGATAAGTGCCGACAAACTGTTTGATAGTTTCAAAAACGGTTCTGTTACATCGCATCACAGATCTCTTTTTATCATACGGTTTTGCTGATAGAGACATCTCGCTCGTTCAGCCCTTTTTTCCTCTATTCCGCTAGGTATATTAACTTTATGCCAATTACCTACTCCCAAACAAAGCGTGAGCTTGTGTTATGGTGACTAGGATAACGGATAGACATACTTATATACATTTATAAACAGCCATGACTTAGGTACAAATGCTCGTGCTCATCACACAAACATTTGCCCCTTGCGGGATTCGAACCCGCTACCGCCTGGTTTAGAAGTCCGTGGCGCGAATCACTACACCAAAACGGTCGTCAAAACAAACAACGACACCTCATATGTCAAAAACTGTCCAGCCGTTTGGGCTGTAGGGCGTGCCAAACAATTATACATACATACTCTCGAAAAACATAACCCTCCTTCCGCAACCACAGTTTAACTCACTTTACATGTAAATTCGATACCTCGTGAGGTTCTCTTGGTGCCATTTAACGTTAAGGTTTTGTCGTAGTAACTATTATATAATCTGTGGTTTAGTCTACACTACAATATTAAAGAGAGGAAGACTTGATAATTTGATTAAAATGGGAGATAAAAGTTTACATGGAAAATTCGACTTTTGGCTCGGGCGAAGTTTTGGTCGGTAAAGAGTTACAAATTATATATATCAGTGTCTGATGTTGTACAGATAATGGTACAGAACCCATCGTGCTTAACTCGCACTTGACCTTTTTTTATTAAGAAGAAGTAATTGCAACACATTCTCGTTACACTCAGTTTTTAAACTAAATAAGTATTTTCACATACCTAACATTAACGTCTGAAAAGTTTTGAATTAAAATTGTGTATAATTTAGCAAACTCGCTTGACAGCCCTACTGCATATTTATTATAATCTGAGGCATAACTTATGTAAAAGTATTCATGAATAGATAATGATACTTCTAAAACAAGTGCTAGGGGCACCGAGTGTCATGGGACATAGAGATTCAAGGGATGGCAAAATAATATCCATGTTTTTATTATTATTGGGTATTAAGTCAAATCATAAATGAAATGTGACACACAAATATTCATGCTTTATTATTATTGGGTCATTCTGGTTAATAATTCAATCTATGTCTACCAACCAGGATTTTAGGCCTGGGACCTATCGGCTTTAATATTTTGATATAACTAATTTTCTCTAATGCCGTTTTGTTTATCTAGTTTCAAAAGCTGTAAAACTGAATTAAAAAAAATACTTATCAATAAACTTTACTACAGTATTTCAATTTGTAATAATTTTGTCTTTATAATATATTTTTTTATTGTAAGCGTTTGCAACGCCCTTGCAGGGCGTCACATGCTACTTTATTTTGTAATTACTAACAGCCTACCACTATATGACAGGCAATAAAGATTATTGAATTTAATTGAATAGAGTTCTTCACCTATTTTTAGGGCAGAAACTGCGTTAAGCGGGCACCCGCGAGGCTTAATTTTTTTGCTAGGTAATTATATATTAAGTTCTCCATTGATTCTGCCTCGTTGGTCTAGTGTTCAGCACGCTGGGTACTATCCACGAGAGGTCCTGGGTTCGAATCCCGGGTCGGGCCGAGAGTGTTTGGGTTTTTCTGTCTTGAAATTACTCAGACACAGTTCCGGAGTCTAAAATTGGTGGTTTTAACACCCCCGTGCCTCGGAAAGCACGTTAAGCCGTTGGTCCTGCGCCTGATCTCTCTACGGTCATGTCGGACTGCCGTCTCACCGAATAATGAGAGTGAAGGTACAGAGAGTGCACCTGTGTATTGCGCACACACTTGTGCACTATAATATGTCCCGTGCAGTTGGCTAATCTCTGTTGAGATAGGCCGCCGTAGTCGAAATTCGGCTAGGAGGACATTATTATTAGGTTCTCCATTGATACGACTGTACATGCACACTGTTAAAATTGAACTGGAGAAACTGCGTTAAGCAGCCGGTAAACCTCAATTTACGGTTAATTTGTCAGAATTCCTAAACAAAATATGTCAAATAATGCTAAACCGGCTTATTAAAAATTAACCTAGTGATGAACTCTTGGGTAACATAATAACATAAATAAATTATAAATTGTTTCAACAAACACACCAATTACCTAGCTCCAAACTAAGCGTGAGCTTGTTCTATGGTGACTAGGATAACGGATAGACATACTTATATACATTCAAGTATACAAGTCGCGACAAAACACTAGTGGTTAAACGTTGCCTAGTGTGTGAAATGAAAAAGACAATGACATACCATTCCAATAAAATAATTGCTAAAAAACCATTGTATATGTTTCATTCCACATAATGATCACAACTTTCGGTAATATCATGAACTATATGACTAGTTGTGAAGGAAAAGTAATTTAATAAAAAATTTACATGTAAAAAAACTGACTACAGTGCTAATTAAAACTTAAAATTTTATAAACAAATTTAAACTAAAAAGTACAAAATAATATTCAAATTGCCTAACTGTTCTACGAAATTATACAAGAAACTTATTTCCGATTTATTATCTGTTATTTTTTGGAGTCGGTGCCAGTAATTCTAATTCTAATGTTTTTTTGCAAGTAAGGACAGGATTAAACTATCTCTTGGCTGCTTAGAGTAGTTAGAATATCTAGCTTGGTTGGCACCGACTCCAAAAAATAACAGATAATAAATTGGAAATAGGTTTCTTGTATAATTTCGTAGAACAGTTAGGTAATTTAAATATTATTTTGTACTTTTTAGTTTAAATTTGTTTATAAAATTTTAAGTTTTAATTAGCACTGTAGTCAGTTTTGAAGTCAGTTTTTTTTTTTTTAAATAATTTTATTTTTATTTTTTTAGTTGAAAGGGGAGGGGTGGAGGGGGGGGGGGGAGGGTAAGAGGAGGGAGCTGCGCCTTTAACTTTGTTTTGTTAGCATCCTATACAGTACCTGACAAAACATCTGGTGTTTTAATTACTAAACTCCTAATTTTTAAGGAGTTCCACCATCAGCTCAACTCCACATAATGACTATCAGACGTAGCATCATGTCCACATTAAGATACTAGTACGACAACACTATACGTGCCTTCAAAATTTGAGGGTTTCCCTCGATTACACCAAGATCCCATCATCAGATCTCGACCGGGTCAAAATGGGACCCACTAGAAGGTATAGCCTCTAGGTAAGCATATATTTTTTTTTCAAATCAGTCCGCAACTGACTGAGATATGCGGTAACATAGCCACAAAAAAAAAAAAAAAACATACAGTCGAATTGATAACCTCCTCCTTTTTTGAAGTCGGTTAAAGAGTGCCTCGACTACGCATGTTTATATTTAAGTACAGTCATGCACATTAATCATAGATAGCCCTTTATCTACAGCAACCTAATGTAGGACGGCCCTATTACGTATTTACGACGTTAGTCTGTCCCGAAGCAGTGGTAGGGTTTTAAGATTGGGGTTATTTAATATGCAGAAGTCAATTGAATTTTATAGAATTTTACTTTAGAATGGCGGTTCACTTTAACATGGACATGGTGGAAACGTTAGATAATACTTGCAAGTCGTCGTCTCCTGCTGTCATTGTTGTGCATGTTGTTACCACCGACCTCTATAATACAAGTACGCTGGACTGCATACTGTCAACCTAAAAATGAAGCCATTTGATTATCGCTATGGCGCGTCAGGTACCTATTTTGGATTTTTGGAGATCTCTACCGATATGAACAAGAGATCTTTCATGCATTAATTAATTAATTAAATTACCAGCTACCTAACGCTAAATGATCTAATTCAAAACTTTACGTTCGAGCTAGACAGAAGATAATTTATAGTTCATACGAAATTTAAATCGATTTCGGAAAAACTTGCAAAATAATTGCTTAAGTTATACAAATAATTATAATTTATAGTTTTTTAATGATTTCGAGATCTGTAAAACTTACTTCTACTTTGGCAAGTTTGAACGCAAAGTATCGATTTTCAATCACATATAACAATATTATCTCGAAAACTACTTAAAATCGGGGAACATGCATACATAGTTTATGTTTGGATATAACTGGGTGTAAGGATTGCAAATAAATAAATAAAAAACTCGCTCACAAAAGTACCGGCCTACCGCGGCTACTTTTCCTAGTTCTGTACAAATACAGTGCACTTACTATTTCCAGCAATTTCTCTGCGAGTTTTGGCTCCAGTAGATTTCCCCGAGGTACAAAAGCCGTTTGACGAGGACTGTAGGATGTATGTAGGTCTCTGTCGTTTTTAGCGTAAACATACGACATACGGACGACCGTCTTGGTGTAGTGGTTCGCGCCACGGACTTCTACACCAGGCGGTTGCGGGTTCGAATCCCGCAAGGGCAAATGTTTATGTGATGAGCACGAGCATTTGTACCTAAGTCATGGATGTTTATAAATGAATATAAGTATGTCTATCCGTTATCCTTGTCACCATAGCACAAGCTCACGCTTAGTTTGGGGCTAGGTAATTGGTGTGTTTGTTGAAACAATTTATTTATTTATTTATACTTTAAGAGTAGAGCGTCGGTGGCGCGGGCGCAATGGCTAGCGGGTTGTCTCTCATGCGGGAGTTACAGAATTGATCCCACGTGTCGCCATGTACCAATGACTTTTTCTAAGTTATGTACATTAGTTGTTTCACTAACCGATGCTCTTACAGTGTGGGAAAACATCGTGAGGAAACCTGCACATTCATGCGGCTGAATGTGAAGCTATGATCCAAACTGATCAGGTCTCCCTGTTAACAGGGTCACGGAGGTCAGATGGCAGTCGCTCCACTGTAATTACTTGATTTGCCATATCCTGGCTCATAATCTAAAGCGGACCCTGGGCCCTCGCCTGCGAGTTCACAACCGGGATAGCGCTAAAGGATCATATAGACATACGTTTAGAATTTAGAATCTGGTAAAAGAATGTAAATGCAGGACCATAGTCTGAATAGGCACTGCTTTACACATGATGAATTGATAGATATATAACTTTAAAACGTACAAATAAGAAATACACCAGAAAACAATAACGATTTTGTAACAAACATGTGTGCAGTTTTCGGTCTATTTCCTTTACTGGTACTTTAAGACCTTCCTTTCTTGGGTTCATACTTGAAATCGAATGCCCTTTGCTCGAATATTAAATTCGAAAACTTTTCCTCGACCAATAATAAGCTCGACCGTTTGCTACATCGATGCATCAAAATGAGGTAAACGCAACTACTGAGCGATTTTCCTAGTTAATTGTTTTTTATAACATAGAGCAATTTTAACTCGGATACATTCAATAAATTTTTGTAAGCGAAATTAAATTCTATTTCGATTTTCCTAGTGTCTAAATCAGTACTTAAATATCTAGATGGCGTTGAACAACGTAAGTTTCGTAAATTTTTATTTACGTTAAAGGCTAGTTTTATCTTAGATCATGTTATAATGTTATGGTTTGCATGTTTTATATACACGCGTACTAACTGGTAATTTTTAACGATTTAGTGTTCATCAAAACCATTCCATTTAATTCTATTTTTATCAAAATTTTGAAACTCGCTAACTTTTGACGTAAGTACTTCCACTACATATCTGTACACGTAATATTATAATAATATGTTTTTGTTTTAAGCTTAATGATTGCGCCGCAATATTTATATAACTTAGACAAACAGCGCTATCTACCGACATAAAATAAAACTAAAATTTTTAGCTGTCAGAAAAGCCCTCATTAAATGTGTGAATAAGTTATTTCGAACAATTTTATTAACTAATTTAGAACATTTGAATTGATTTGAGATTTGATATTAAAATTTTAAGTTTACCTTTTGTGATTAGAATTGCAGGTAATTTGGTTTCCTTTTGATTCGAACCGTTGTGTTTACGTCATTTGAGATTTTAATGCATCGGTGTAGCAAACTGTCAAGGATATGATCTTGTCGATTTTTCTTTTTTCGTAGAAAAGTTTTTGGGCATTTAGTATTCGAGCAAAGGGCATTCGATTTCGAGTAGGGAATCTTTTTGCCTTTCGTGATTCTAGGCCTATGAGAAGTACTATAGGTTTTAATAAGAAAGAGCACTGTGAGTGTTGAAAAATATTAAAAACTATTTAGTACTATAGGTTTTGATTCCCTGTGAAATATTAGAAAGAAAATACGGTTTAAATGGACGTATCTTTGGATTGCGTTAATTTAAAAACTTGATGTTTTCACAGCTTCAAGAGATCGCAGCTACAAGTATTTGATTTTAATTTTAACTTGATACCTCAACGCGTTTCTAAGAAAAGGGGTCTTGACAAACAGACGTACAGACGGACAACAAAGCTAAAGTGATCCTATAGGGGTTGGTTTTTTCTTTTGAGGTTACGAAACACTAAAAAAAGTTTATCGAGCAAGGTCGTTTGAAAAAGTAAAACAAACGATATAAAAAGTGTGACATTTCGCGGGTAAGATATTCAGGCGATAGCCTATCTGTCGACGGGGGAACAAACTTGTAACAGATGAGCGTAAAAACAAATTCCCACCACAAAGTGAAAATCACATTTAATGGCTGTCTGTTACACCGCATTGAGTACAGCTGCTAAATTACATTAGAAAAATTGTAATAGAGTTGTTACGGATACGAATTACGAAATTGTAATCGTAATTTAGTTTTTGACAGTTGTTGTTGGCGACAAACCTCCTTTTATAATTTTGTAAATACTTATTTTTTAATATTCTATTTTTGATACTTTTTTGCTTTGTTTTTGTTTACTTTTAGACGTTTGCCATTTTTATTTGTCAGTGTGCTGTTATAAGTCAGAGTGTGTTGTTATAAGTCAGTGTGTAGTGAGTATGTGCAAAGACAATACAATTTTATTGTTTAAAAATGTTTATCTCTCTGGCCCCTAGCCTTGCTCCTAAGTTTTCCCTCGCGTGTAGTTGTAGTATGGGCCAAAAGTCAAAATCATACTATTCAATTGCGATTCAATTACAATTTTGCTGCGTGCTTGCAAATTTGTCTGCGTGTTTTTATACGACGGAATTTAACCGTATCATATTTGATACTAGCGACTTATATAACACTTATAATATAAGTTTATAAACTATAATATATAGATAAACTTGCCCTTTTTTCTTTTTTTACCCTAAGAGGTTGAATTTAAAAAATCATAAAATACGGCCTTTCTAATTTCTAACTAAATAGCTCAATACCAATGTATAAAGCTTAAAAACTGACGAATTTTTATACAAACTTACCTACAATTTCTTACTGCCTTAAGGAGTAAATTTCCAAAAAATTTAGTGCACCTATGTATGTCTATCCGTTATCCTAGTCACCATAGCACAAGCTCACGCTTAGTTTGGGGCTAGGTAATTGGAGTGTTTGTTAAAAAACATTTATTATTATTTTTTATTACTATAAAAAGGAAGCGTGGTGCAAAATTTCAAGTTTCTAATCCTAGTATTTTGGGCTGTGCGTTATTTTGACATTACAGACATTAAAGTTAGTTTTCATTTTCATAAAATAATATTGAGATTGAAATTTCCATGTGGTGTCAAAAATACAGTTCGGTGCAATGATAGCGTAATATAAAAAGAGATAGATATGTCATTAGCGCGTGGAAATTGCTTCCCTCTCGTACACATGACATTTGACAAGTGACAATTAAATGAATGTATGCACGGCGTATTAAATTCGAATCTCCGCGCAGTAGGAGATAAGGTACAGTGGGGTATCAAGGCCCACATTTTTACAAATTCAAATAACATCTTTATTTTACTAACTCAAAGAAAAAAAAGGACTTACAATAAAAGCTACGATGACTTGGCAATCTAAATAAGTGTAGTTTTGAAAGCTATGACGACCAAGTTAATTTTTAAATATTTTTAAAAACCTCTATTTTGGGCCTTACCAAAAATGGTGTGTATAATAAAGCCCATGTCGTTTTTAAATCGTTTGGCACAAAATTAACCACTAAAGTCCTCAAAGAGGTATAAATTATGAAGGATATAACATTCATAAACTTGATAACTGCAAGTTGAAGCTAAAATTGTCAATATTTTGTTCAAAAAATACACTTTTCCACTGTTTAAGAATAACGCCCTGCTGTTGAATTTTTTAGGTAAACACCTACGGCTTTGCAAACCCGCGGGCTTTGACATCCTACTGTACCTTGCAAAATCTTCTTTTCTAATGCACTATCATTAGTTCGGTGTGACAGTCGGCCTTCTCGATAAAGGTCGCCGCACAAAAAGGCTCCAATCTGAGTCAATTATGAAGCAAAATGGCTTTTAGTGTAGCTCCGATTTAAACGAAATTCGTAGGTAACCTTGTTAAAATTCTCTTTAGCCAATCAATTTTGGCTGTGAGAGCGGCACTTGATTTTCAATTTATTTCTGTTTAATTTCAACTATTCGATTTACCCAATCGAAATGGACACTATATGTAGACCGTTTTTTTTAATAGTAAGAACATACCTTAATAATTGGGGATTGAGTTAATGCTCCAGACTGAATTTAAATTTTTTGCTGTGCTTATACCTATCACTATTGTAGTAGGAAGTTTAATAAGATTTAAAGTAAATAGCTTTTTGTTGATCCTTCCTACTATTAAAGAAATCGGTCAAGTGAGAGTCCAAAGGGTTCCGTAACATTATCTATACAACATAACATTAGAATCGAATATAACCTTATTTTTCAGTGAAAGGATAAAATCACCGGTCAAGTGCGAGTCGGACTCGCGGCCGAAGGGTTCCGTACCCATTAACTTACAACAATGGACAGTATATTTTTTAAAGTTATTTAATTTATTTTTATATTATTATTTATTTTTAAAGTGAAATACAACATAATATTTTGTGAATATTTTAAGCATCTGCCTGTTGCCATTATAAATATTGAGCAAAAAATGGCAACAAAATCATATTTGTTGTATGGGAGCCTCCCTTAAATATTATTATTATTTTAATTTAACTATTTATTTTTCAAGTTAACATTAACTTAATATTCTGAGAATATTTAAGCGTCTACCTGTTGCCGTTATGTGTATGGAAGCCCCTCTTAAACATTTATTTTATTTTGTTTTTAGTATTTGTTGTTATAGCGTCAACATAAATACGTCATCTCTGAAAATTTCAGCTGGCTAGTTATCACGGTTCATTACATACAGTCTGGTAATAGACAGACAGACAGACAGCAACGGCTTAGTAATAGGGTCCCGTTTTTACCTTTCGGATATTGTTGAGGGCTTCACTGGGCTTTGGAGTTATTGAAACAATAAATTCGATTATAACACATGTACTCGACGTTGAAACATGAGAAGAAGAGATAGAGGGACGATACTGTCCGAAAAAATTCGCAAGCACTGCCGCGAGTGATTCATTGCCACGGAGTTTCTATTAGGCGCTTGAACAGATATGGAACCCTAAAAATTGTAAATACTAAAGTCACAAATATAAAAAATAATAATACTAAAGTGATATTAGTCATGAATACTTGACGGCATTTTTACAACCATCTAAAGTGGTACTTTATTTTTATATGATTTCGGTAATATCTTAACTCAAGTTTCGGAAAGTTTGCATCGCTTTCAAAGTTGTAACGACAGGAAGAGTTACATGCCATAGGAAGTAATGCGGCACTATTGCCAACATTTTAAGGTGCGTTTCCAACCAACCATTCAGACTGCACAAATCCAAGGTAAAATTTTTTGTTTGTTAGTTTGTATTGAATAGGCTTTGAAACTACTCGACCGATTCAAACGAAATTTGGTACGGAGATGGTTAGAGACCCTGGGAAGGACAGGCTTTTTACCGTTATATAAAATCATCAGGTGGGACGAAATGGGGGATGAAAGTTTGTATGGAAAATCTTTGGTCCAGGCGAAGTCGCGGGGAGCTCGTAAATAAATGAAATGGTCAACAAACAAACCAATTACCTAGCTTGGGACTAGGTAACTAACTAAAAGTGAGTTTGTGCTATGGCAACTAGAATAACGGATAGACATAATTATATTCATGACTAAGGTACAAACTTAGGTTATTATTATTATTATTTATTATTTATTAATCCGGAGTGCGAACCACTACACCAAGACGGTCGTCGAAATAACGAAAAACAGGTTTTGCTAACGTGCCGCTAGGGGCGCCGCATATTTTTTTTGTCACACGGACGATGGTGGGTAAACGCATAAAAAACTCGCACTATAATATACATCTCTGGGCTTCGTACCTAACACAATGAAACCAAATGTCAAAAATGAAAGTATGCACTCAAAAAATCATCAACCGTCTTCTGGTAGGTCACATTAGTAAGTACAAATTCAATTATAATGTGTGCGCCAACCTTAATTAAGCACGTAAATATATATTTATAAGCATATATATAAAATTACTAGTGGTTCCCCGCGACTTCGCCCGCAAAAGTTGGATTTTCCATATAAACTTTCATCCCCCATTTCACCCTCTTAATTTTTATATATCGCATTCTACTATTGCGACAAAATTTTGCCTATGTCCTTTCCAGGGTCTCGAACTGTCTCTATACCAAATTTCATCTCAATCGGTTCAGTGGTTCAAGCGTCAAGAGGTAACAGACAGACAGACACACTTTCGCATTTATAATACTAGTATATATAGTTCTACACATTTTACTACTGGTGACAGCACCTCACTACTTTTGGTTAGCTGTTGTTGCGCATCGCGTCCGATAACTTATTTTTAATTTGTTATTATATTAATATGTGGACAGTGTGTTTACTGCATATTTATTAATTATTAGCCTAAATTATTGTATTAAAATACAGTATGTAGTTGTTTGCTATCCCAGATAAAGAAAAAATAATAATAAATTGAAGATCACTAAACTCGGTCCAGCCGGCTTTGTTTTTTATGCAAGTTAAGGTAAGATTGACTTTTTTTAAACAATACAGATAGAATAATTATATCTAAAAAAATAGTCAAATTCTGGTATTATAAGACCTGATGCTGAATTTAAAAAATCATGCTACAGCGTGTTTCTATTGCCAAGTTGGTTTTATGGCGTTTGCAATGCGCCAATGGGCCTTGGGTAACTTGTGGAAATTCGGATGCATTAGAAACATGTATGGACTGTTTTACAAAAGGAAAGTTTAAACTCTATTATTCAAAAAATAACGCACACAAAAATTTATCGACCGTGTCTTCCGGTGGGACGATCGATGGACGGTGATCATGACACGGTTGATCAAGTTTTGTGTGCGAAATTTATTTTAATTTCGCAAAAACTTGCGAACAAATTACTAATTTAAAAAAGTTTAAAAACATTTTTTTTCGTTTCTACATCATTGGTGATTAGTTAACGCTTTTTTCCACCTTGTTAAATACTAGTTCGTACGCAGGGTGTTGTGTTTACACAACTGTGTGTCAACAAGCCTGTTTGTCTTATCATTTAAGGGGTTGAATATGGCCTTTAACTGGTTCCATGCTGCAGCATGCACCGTTGCGAATTACATTTGATTTTCTATTGTGTCTCGAATTTGGCAGCGAATGGGTTCATACTTATAACTTTTACTTTGGCGACATCACCGAAATCGTAAAAAGAAATTGCTTCCTCATATATTATTATCGAGGAAGCAGAACTATTTGTATAAAGGACCGTTTTATACCTTAGATTTCAATCATGATCCTATAATAGTTTTAAGTATTGATGGCCATATTTACTCCCCTTATAGGCCTAGGCACAGAATACTAGTACTTCGTACAGAAGTATGACTTAGCAATTGTATTCAAAGAAATATCTACTCAAAGTCGTCAACAATATGGCGTAATTTAGTTCGCCTCAGAGTCAAGCACATTTTCGTGTAGACACCTACAAAAATCCATTGCAAGATAATTTCATACTTATTGGTCTGGAATATGATTCATAATACACTAAACCTATTCAGTGACGTAATATCACGCGACGCGATAGGGTTGACTGCTACGAGAAGCTTCTAACGCCTCTTTCTAGGACTTTATTCATTCTCGTCCAGCCAGCAACGTAGCCGCGCGGCCGCCGGTGAATAAAACGCGCGAGCGTGTCGCTGGCCGGTAGCGACACGCAACTTGTTTTAGCCCCTAAGTAGGGGCGCCGCGCGTAGGTACGTTTTGCTACCTCCGCGGGGAGATACACATGCCTGGCCTAGGCCTAGACTAGCTATTCCGGACTTTTTCAAGGCCTTTTATCTAAGTTGAAAACCCAATTACACAAGATAGGATTAGCTAATCTAGAAGGTCTATTTGCGCCAGTGCGAACTAGCTAATCCAGACGGGCGTAAGTGGGCTTTTAAATGTGTTCACACGAACACCTTGTTGTGGTGTAGTGGTTCGCGCTCCGAACTTCTAAACCAGCGGTTGCGGGTTCGAATCCCGCAAGGGGCAGATGTTTATGTGATGAGCACGAGCATTTGTACCTAAGTGATGGATGTTTATAAAGGTATATAAGTATGTCTATCCGTTATCCTAGTCACCATAGCACAAGCTCACGCTTAGTTTGGGGCTAAGTAATTGGTGTGTTTGTTGAAACAATTTATTTATTTATTTACCTTGTATTATATTCATAGTACCTGGGCAACCGAGCTATGCTCGGTTACTACCATTTATTGTAATACGAGTATAAGCAAATGTTAGACATACTTATGATAAATATATTATGTGCGAAATTAGCGACCATATTCTGCGTCGAACAATGCGAAAGAAAAACGCAAGAATACTCTAAAACACGCGTTTTCCTAAACATAAGACTAAAATGGTTCGTTTTGTCACCCCTGATAATAAATCCATACTAATATTATAAATGCGAAAGTGTGTCTGTCTGTCTGTTACCTCTTGACGCTTAAACCACTTAACCGATTGAGATGAAATTTGGTATGGAGACAGTTCGAGACCCTGGAAAGGACATATGCTACATTTTGTCGCGATATAAAAACATTAAGGGGGTGAAATGGGGGATGAAAGTTTACATGGAAAATCCAACTCTTGCGGGCGAAGTCGCGGGGAACCACCAGTAAATATATATGTGGAATATGTAGGGAGCATACCAAATTTTTGCGAAATCGTTAGAGCCGTTTCCGAAATCACAAATACATATACAGGGTGTTACTGTAAGCAGCCTTATCCTTTAAGGGGCTGAATATGACCATCAATACCTACAACTCTAACTATGAAGTCAACACTGAAATCGCTCATTTAAAGGTATAAAATACAAGTTATTTAAATAGGCGATTATTATAGTCTTGTTGAGTGGGTACACTCGGCTTGTTAGTTTTGCAGCCAAAATGACGCATATTCCAGCTAATAAAACATGAAAATACATTTAAACTACGAGTTGCATTATTCTCTCCAATACGCATAATGTTATTACAGTTGTATTGAAAAGTCCAATATTTAAACTGAAATACTGTAAAATACGTCCATTTGAAATGTAAATATTTTAGTTGAACTATAAAAATAACAATTCGGAATCTACACGCTGAAGTATATGGAATAACTTATGCCACAATATACTTTGAGACAGCATACTAATTTTTTGAAACAATTTATATTATTTTAAAAAATTTTCTTCTTAGTTCTGTTGTTTATTCACTTAACTGAAATAATTACAAGCTTTTTTAACCGACTGCAAAAAACGAGGAGGTTTTGTTTTAATTGTATTTATTTCTTCGAATTTGACAAGAGTTCTTTAGACTTCAAATTTTTTTGAAAATTGAAATGTATAAAGTTATATCAATAGTTTTAATATTTTCGTTGAAATTTGACCATGATCAGTGTTACTATTTTACATGATCGATCACAGAACATCTACTCATAGTTTATACCTATAGTTCTATACAAAATTAGACGATAAAGACTCAGCTATTAAGCTAAGGAAAAGTGTCAGTAGAATAGTTATCACAGTTTAATTAATATGGGGCAAATGTCAAACACTAAGCTTTTTTGTTCAATATAAATGTCTGCTTACAGAATGTTTCCTAGCGCAAACAAGATAATTTCACCACTTTCGAATACACTACGCAAGCTATGTTTATCTATAATTGACTGTGCATTTAGCAAATACTAAAATTGTTATCTTACTACCCAAGATATAATGTAACAATTGTTGGTAATGTGGTGTCTCACCAGCAATTGGGATAAGTAAATAACCAACACAGTTTCGTATTCAGTACTCGGAGTGAACAACGTCTGCTCCCCGCGGCTGCGTCACGAGTAATACCGACGCTCCCCACTCCGGCTGGTTTATTGCTTACTCAGACATCACATCATTTTCCTTTTAAAACAAAAATTTAAATACAGTTAAATTATAAACAAGTTTTTCCTAACAATTATTAAATAACAAAGTAGACTTTATACTAGACCACTAATTCATAAGAGTCTTTATCGATATGTTCTTCACTTTTAAACTTGATAATATTTCGTCTAAATTGAACTCAGGTAGAATTGTACGTTGCGCCGGGTCATAATCTGGAACCAACTTGTTGTCCTTTACAAACTTCTTTACATTAATTTTATCTCTTGTAACTTCAGATTCTTATGATTTCCTTTCCATATCCTTTGTTTATTCAATGTCTCTCTCTCTTGTATTTGAAAAAAAAAATCTTCCCTATCTTCAATATCGATGCCAGTTTTTTTTTCATTCTTCGTCAGATTTTAACACTTTAGCATAAAATGATTTTGATTTGTAAATAAGGGAAATGCAAAGCATTGACTTTAAGGTAATGTAATTTTAATTTTAATTAAAGCATGCTTTTCTAACGTCGCGAAACGTCATAAAAGTGACTTTTTATATTTTTCTTAATTTTAGTGTTACAGTTTTAAGTCACGTAGGTACAGATTTAACATTCCTTGGCAATGACAGTGCATTAAAACATACAGACATGTCATTAGCACGCCGAAATTGCTTACCCCAATTATGTAATTTGCTCAATTTTGCATTCAACTACTACAGCTTACAAATCGTCGGTCGAATCACGAAAAGGCGTATCCAACAAAATGGGGATTTTGAGTTTAGTACACCAAGTTATTAAGAAACGTACATTTTATAACGTCACCAAAGATCGTATCTGAATTCTTTGTCCTCTGACTGGATCTCTATCCAGTATTGACATTTGCAAAGGGCCTTAAATGCATTTTCCATACTTTAATTATTCATCACGAAAGAATCAGATCAAGTTGCGACTTTTCGTGAAAACAAATTTTAGGCATCTAACGGTTCAAAATTCAGATAAGTCTGTTCATATTAAAACTGTCAGAACTTACATTTTGTATTACGGTAAGTAAACTATATAGAATTGTATTACGGTGACCAGTAACAGCCTATTCACTGTTTTCTTGAAAGTAATAAGATCATAGTGTTTAGGGAGCACTTGAGCCGGCTAAAAATTCCAATCTTTAGCCATACTCAAGATCAATGTAGATTCTAAACGTTTGGTGCGAATTGGTGGTACTATGGAATAATATAAGGGTGGCAGCACTGACTACGTCTTGTGTCCTGATAGTAAAAAGGGGCTGGTGGAATCAATTCGTGTAATTATTTCACATCCTCCCTGAAATTTATATTCATATATATGATATTTCGCATCATCCTCCTCCCTCCTTGATGCAGCCTGTGGAACATGGAAAGGCAATCCACCCAACGCATATGTTATAGGCTTTGCAGATTAGTTTAACAAAATTTAGTGCCTCTAATAATTCGTATTGCTATTTTAACCATCGAGTCTAATACAGCCAGTTAGCATTTCTCAAATCCTTCCTAAAAGTGGCAGCAGTATTCCATACTAGCTCGAACAAGTTTAGTGAAGTTGTAACTTGTAAGCTGCCTCGATGTGAAGTACCGCCTGACAATAGAGAGGACTCGAAGCTCCCTTGCTGGGCAATGGACTCGATGTACTGTCCAAAAATCACATTGGATGACATTTGGATCCCTAGAAGTTGCAAGTTATCGGTGACGGAAACAGGTAGAACGCCGCGGAAAGACGAAGCCAGATCAAAATGACTCAGTTCAGTAGAGAATAAACAAGCCTGTTTTTTAGTGGGCTTAAACGCCACTGACTTGGTATCACCCTCATTGAAGATTGCCTTAAGAGTACGGCACTCTACAATGCTAAGCATTTTACCATTAACTCTCGACAAGACCGATTCTTATGACTGCTGGCTCTCTAGAGTTGTCGATAGATATTTCTCTAGATAATCTACCGACAACTGTGCTATCGTCTTAGTACCCAATACAATCAGGTACATGCAGCTTATCGAATGTTGATAAGCTGATTGTGGCTGATTTTTGGAAGAGCGTTGTCGATAGCACTGACCCCTTAGAAACTCCGGCGTAAAGATATGACGAGTAGTCTTCTAAGACTACTTTAATTGATCGTTCGCTCAGGAAGTCAGATATCTATGTACAGAGGTAAGCAGAAATATAATAAGAGGGAAGCTTGCTTACAAGGCTTGCGTAGCAAACCCTGTTAAAGGTATTAGAGATATCGCGTCGATAGACACAGCTATTGCCTCGCCTTGCCTGCTCTTGCCTTGCCTTGCCTTGAACGCACTCAGTCAGCCAGCCCCGGCGAGACCCATACTGCTGGTCACTGAGGACATGTGTGTCAGGAGTTTCTTGTTTAGTGCACGCTCTATAATCTTGTAAGTGAGGTGACTTAAATGGGACGATAGTCGAAGCATGGCTAGCTTTCTTGGGCACTGGTACCTTTCTTGCGCTATTGCAAGCCTCCATGATTTGGGCACAACACCAGTCTCAATTGAAAGTCAGGGAAGGTAGTTTAAGACAACTCGGGTTCACAGTTTCGCAGGACTATTGCTATGATTTCGTCAGGTTCACTAGCTTTGTACACATCCAGATTCTACAGGATTTTAAGTATCTCGTTTTAATTGACGCACACTTCAGATATTAGACAGTCAGAGTGTGGTGATGAAAGAGGTTGGTATATGAGCTTTTCCTGCAGTATCTAGGCGCGAATTAGCTACGAACAGAAAAGCGAAAAGGTTCCGATCTTTATGCAGCATGGGCTAGTTTACAATCCCTCTTATACTACTTCATAATAAATTTTACTTTAATATATTTTGTTGTTGTATGAAAAAAGAATTGTGTTTATTTCTTGTAAGTAAATAAATGATACAAACCTGCGTTTTTGTTTTACATGCATCGAACTGGCGTAATGGACAAATATTTCAAAATGTTACATCACAAATAGGTGTAAGTGGATCCTTTATCAAAAACAACTCAATTACTCTTAATCTAAAAAAGGTAAAGAAAAACTGTGTACAATAAAACATAGTGAATTAAATTCCCCGTGTATTAAGGTCCTAATATGTATTTTAACTATAATAAGTAACCCTATACATCCGTTCATGTCACCTGCGTTTTCTTTAATTAGCGCTCCTGTAAAATTTATAAAAATCAGTTGCGCCTCTTCGTGATTCGACCGACGAAATATGACATTTGCTACGCAAGCGAACGCATTTCATGTTCGGCGCATCAAATTCGAATCGTAGGAGATGGATGGAGACATACTAATTTACCTGACCTTTAATGCACTATCATTGTTTCCTGGTATTAATTATACAAATTAAGCGTCATTAAAACTATATAAAGTAATTTATCATCAGATATTCAGTAATAAGTAGCGATGTTATCATTAGCAAAATTGATATTTCATGTAATTATTTTATTATTATTATTAGATTTTTTACAGCTACGGACAAAGTCCATACAACCTATTTCAATAGTAAATATTGTATTTCTTTTTCTATAATAATAATATACATCGTAACTAACACTAATAAATAATCAAATAATTTATGATAGAAATACATTCAAGACCATTTCAAATGCAATTTGGTTTTACTATGTACATATTTCCTTTCTTACTTATTCTGATTTCCTTCCTAAATGTTATTATTTAACCATTCAAAAATCAATTTTCAAGACACAATAGACAATCAATTGTCAAATGCGACCGCCGGTGGTCTTTTGATCCTTAAGATTAATTATTGACATAAATAAAAGCAACACAATATATTACAGAAATATTAGAGGTGTTAACACCACCTACTTCTGGAATCCGGAGCTATTAAAACACAGAAACAAATTTTGGCCTGGCCCGCGATTCGAACACGAGACATCGTAGATAGAAGCTAGATTTCTTATCACCCAACCAACGAGATAGTCCATACTTATTGCTTTAATAAAGCATTTAGTATAAATTAGTCACTAACTAAAGTAAAATAATAGTACATATTCAAATCAGATTTAATATGTTTTGTAACGATCGTAAACAGTTTAGTTATTTATTTATTTAGGAAGATTTACAGTTTCAATTATTCACTAACAACAACAGTATTCTGTGGTTCTATACTAATAACAAATCTTCACATATAGGTAATCAGGTAAATAAGGATAAATCGAACTGTGGTAACTACGAGTACAAACAACATAATCTGAGGTAAAACAATAGGTTGTTTAATAGGCTATCGTCCAAGTTCAAGAATCTCAAAATATGATTTAGTCATTTGTCGTTATCTGAATAGATTATTCCACTATTCGTAAACATCCTGTATATTACATCTGTCGAATTTAACCCTTTAAGACCCGAGTTCTGCAATCCTTAAACAGCCGGTAAACTACGATTGACGGTTAATATTCCCATACAAAATTTGTTTGTGTGTTGGTGAACTCCCGGTTTGATTATATAGATCCCTTTTTGAACGGGACCCCCTCAGGAGTGGAACCATTGCGGAACTCAAAGTAAAAGTTTATTGTTCGGTTCAATAATTCGAAAATTTTAGCATCAATTGACTTTCGTTGCAAGGGGTATCAGTGCGGTAAAAATTATAAGTAAATTAATGAATTATTTCCAACAACCACATCAATTACCTAGCCCCAAAATAAGCGTAAGCTTACTGTGCTATGGCAGAGATTATAATAGTTACTATGTAACAGATAAATCACTTCATACAAAATCGTCCATACCTACTTTTATAATAGCCTACATTTTTTTATAGCAGACCGCTGCGCACGAAAACGTACCTTAAGCATCGAAAATTACGTTATTATTCCTCTGCAGCTGCGCGCGTCCGGCACGGTGTGTCGGTAATAAAAATTAAGTCAGGGTTGCTTCTTTAGATACAAGGTTTTTTTTTATTTGTAGATTGGTTTAGTGTTTTACAAAATGTTTACCTATGCAAAATTCCTGCTTGTCCCTAAAATAAAAACGAAATAGTACAAAAACAGTTTTAATAAGTAAATATAGTCATATTGCGGAAAAAAGGGCAAGGTGGGATGAAATTCACTTATTTTATAAGATCAAAGATGTTATACTTATTTTTATTACTTAGCAATATGTTTGCAAGTTTTGACGAAATTAAATTAAATGCTTAAAAAAAATTATCGACTGAGTCATCCGGAGGAATATGTTGTTCTGAGATAAATGATTTTCAAAAATGTACACATACATATTTATATTAGTAAATGAAAGTATCTGAGGGAACTTTCAGCCAGCCGTAAAATTATGATGACTAATAAAAAGATTTAAAAAGTGCAAACATTCGAACCTCTGATAAGTCCAGAATTTTATTTGATTCTGAGATTCAGGACTTACATATATGCTTCTGATTGCGTTTTTACAGTAAATAACCGGATATGTAATAGTAGATTGTTATACAAGGGACGAAAGTGACCATTCCACTCGAGAAGTTTCTGCTCGAGAGTGGAATGGGTGCTTTCACCCGAGTTAAACATACTATTTTTCATTTCGACTGTAAGGAAATCGAGGGCATCGATAGACTATCGATAGTTGAGGCAAAAGCAATAGTATCGATAGAATATCGATAGACTATCAATAGTTTAGGAAAAAAAACGAGTATCGATAAAATATCGATAGTTGAGGCAAAAACAATAGTATCAATAAAATATCAATAGTATCGATAAAATATCGATAGTATCGATAGACTATCAATAGTTGAGGAAAAAGCAATAGTATCGATAAAATATCTATAGTATCGATAGTTGAGGCAAAAGCAATAGTATCGATAAAATATCGATACTATCGATAGTCTATCGAAAGTTGAGGAAAAAGCAATACTATCGATAAAATATCGATTCTATCGATAGTCTATGGATAGTTGAGGCATAAACAATAGTATCGATAGAATATTGATAGTATCTATAGACTATCGATAGTCTAGGCACAAGCAATAGTATCGATCGTCTACCGATAGTAATGATAGTATCGATAGTGATGATAGTATCGATAGCTCCGTTAATATAAATACTATCGACACAGCAATACTATCGATAGTATCAAAGTTCAATACTAAAATCACTATCGGTAGCTGATACAGCTCTGACTATTGCAATAACTATCGATACTTTCGATAGTGGCCTTTTATTCAGTAGTAGGAGTAGAGTATAAAGTAGGAGGGAAAAGCTATTTCCCACCCGGCTATCTACGCATGAAAGTTCAACTTTCCGAACAGGCGAGATGAAAACCATATTACCTAATAAGTTAGCATATAAACGAAACGACCGTCCGTAACACAAATAAATTAACAGTTCGTACGAACGCGCCCGGCGGTTGTTGACAGCCTGCTGTTTTACGCACCGACGTCGGTGCGCTCGAGAGTAGGCTATTATCACGCGCAAGTACATCGAGTGAGAGATGCCTGGCTATGGTGACTAGGATAACGGATAGACATACGAGTATTTACGTTTATGAACAAACGAATCACGTAATAAGTTTTGTGTGATTATAATGGTTGAATCTACGAATGGTTCATGAGTAGGTCAATGATTAAAAGAACCTTGTACCAAAGTACTAAATTTACTAAGTAGTAAATTATTAACCATTCCCCCCCCCCTTTTTTTATTTTTTTTTGCAACTTTTATAATTGCAGGGCACATCGTGCTTTAGCAGTGGTCTGCTTTGGCTTACCACACCTGGTGCATGCAGGCGGTAATCTTGTAGTCGGTTTAACTCGACTATAGTTATTGCTTGTAGTCGGTATAATTCGACTATATTTATTGCTTGTAGTCGGTTTAGCTCAACTATAGTTATTGCTTGTAGTCGGTTTAACTCGACTATAAGTATTTAGCGAAAGCATTGCTTCCGAATAATCTCGTAATGCTAATATCTCTTTCTTAGTTCCGAAAAACAATTTCAATATTTAGTTGACGAATCTTACTAAAATTCATCACTCAATACCAAAACTTTCGGTTTGTGCTGATTAATTAATTGAAAGAAGTGTCTTTCGTCACAAACCTAATTATTGCATTGAAAACCAACCCAAATAATAAAATTATGCTCTTTGTGGGTTGCATGTTATTAAAAATAATGTTTGGAAACCACTAGGCACTTATTTTAGCTCCGTAAGTATTTTTTTCTATGCACCTACCGCCCCTGTCTTTCTTATTGTGAACATTGGAATTTGTTCATTGTTTTTTGTGTATTTACTCACATTTCACCTCATCGCCATTTTGTGGTGTCTCACCAGCAATTGGGATAAGTAAATAACCAACACAGTTTCGTATTCAGTACTCGGAGTGAACAACGTCTGCTCCCCGCGGCTGCGTCACGAGTAATACCGACGCTCCCCACTCCGGCTGGTTTATTGCTTACTCAGACATCACAGGTAATCTTAATAAATAAATAAACCACTCATTTAGTAATTTTAAAAAATATGTAAATAAAGATAATAAATAAATAAAATAATATTCACATAGCAATGTCAATTTATAAATTTAATATTAAGTGCAATTATTAAACAATGTAAAGTAAAATTAAATCAGAATTAAGTCAAATAAAAAAGATATGATTTAAGCAGTCAATACCTACCATTCTATACCCTTAGTATGTATGCAGAATTGTGACCCTGCTAAGTCTTTCTATATTATGACATAACTTTTACTCATATATTCATACAGGGTTATGAAATATTTACGACCTTTTTGGGGACTGCATCGTTTTATTGCTGATACTATTCAACTATCATTTGTATCGGAAAACAACAAAGTTGGCTTATTATTTTTCTGTAATAGGTTGTTTTACTACTACTGACTAGCTGTTGCCCGCGACTTCGTACGCGTGGACTCGATGATACAAAATATTTTATACTCCCGTCGCCATCCAGCTATCATGATCTTTTAGTCTACCATGTCGTAAGGAAAAGAGAGGAATGAAAAATCAAGGTCAGTAGGCACTCTTTTTATAAAGGTTACTACCACCTCGCCACCCTCCTCTGGTAAGAAAATTTTGCATAGCAGTGATAACGACTCCAAAACTAAATTTTCTTGTATGTCTTTCTTAGTAAAAGTGTAAAGATTTTTTTTTACTTTTTAGTTTACTTTATTGAAGGCAGTTTTATTCGTTTGTAAAAAAATATAAGTAACTTTAATTGTAGATTCCTATTCTGTTATTATTTTAACATCACCCTCAAGACTGGTTTTAATCCTACTTTTCTACTACAGTTGGTATATTATACATAAAAAAATTAAACAGGTCAATAAGAAAATTGACACATAATTTTGATAAAAGTTCCGAAGTAATACACATACGAATTGGTGTGTAGTAAGGCATGGATATAGACGTATTTAACAGATTTGTTTCTTACGTTTACGCGAATTGTTGAACTCATTAAAACACAATTTTACGGATTATTTCGCGATTTATTTACATTTTATTTAAAACCTGACGTTTCGAACACTTTACAGTGTTCGTAGTCACAGGGAGACTAATGTATTATTTGTCATTACAAAGTTTTGAAAAATTAAACTACAGTCACTCATTAATATTAATTTACGTTCCTATTTACGCAGAAAGAGCTAACCGTGTCTTGAGATTTTGCAGTGCGAGGTGTTGCTTTGGTTTTTGCTAGAATAGGATGCCATGCCGGTGCAACTTTCCAACCATCTTCTCTATTGAAATTTGGTGTTTTCTAATTTCAATGGCTTCACGTAGCATTCGAGGAAAAAAAACGCCGTTCTTTAGCTAGTATTTTAGGTTGGTCAAAACAAATGAAGTAGTTGGGTTTGTCTAAGGCATGTTCACACATTGCAGATTTCGTGTTCCGTCTATGTTTTACGTCAGCTATGTGTTTTTTTATTAGCACGCCTATACTTCGCTTTACTTGTCCGATGTAGGAGAGGCCACAGACACACTCCAGCTTGTACACCCCTGCATCTTGAAGAGGCATGTTGCACTTGACAGGTGGTAGGAATTGGTTAATCTTCTTTTGCGGCTTAAAGTAAGTTTTGATTTAAGCACACTTCAAGATATTCCCAATCTTGTCAGTGACTCCCTTCATGTATGGTAGCACTGTAGGCTGGCGTTCAACTGTCGTAGGCTTCGGGGTCTTCGGGGTCTGCAATGACGTAGTACTGGAAGCTGGTTGTCCCGTAGTACCTTTCTTAAATGCTGAAGCTCAGCAGCCAGGTGTCGGTCGTCACAGATGCCCCTCGCTCTCTGAAACAAAGTTTTGCCCACGGTAGCTAACTGTGAATCTCATACATTTGAAACTTTCGCGTTGCATTACAATGATACTAATAAGTAAGTGATAATGTAAGCGAACAGAAAAAGCTTTGGGCTGCCAAAAGAGGCTTTGACAATAGTGACTGATTTTTATGCGCTGCTTCTCCTCTGCACTAATCCTGGCTGGGACGGATATAAGTGCCCACGTTTAGACCCATGCATATCAATTATTTTTGTGATTGTGTTCTCGAACTACAGAACTAATTTTGAAAAATTTTACACATATCTAGTTTGTGAGTTTGTTTTGTAGCAAGTAATCTCTGAAACTACTGAACCTATTTTGATCACACCAGTAGTAGTAAACCACATTATCCCTAATAGCCCATTGAATGAATCGCTCAAAGGGGGGTCTAGAGTGCGTGAGCGGGATCGTAAGATTTTTTTTTGGAAACATGTTCAGAATCTCTAGTTCATAAACATACTAAAAGTCCTGGACACTAGGAGAACTGGCGGAGTGGGAGGAGGGGGGAAAGGGCCCTCTTACTTCTCCTCTAGAAAAGGTGTAACTCGAAAACGGTAGCAAATTTCAAAAAACATTCTGGAAATTATTTGTAGATAATTTTATGGTCTTTTAACGACTCTTTGAAAGTTTTTCTCTAGAACGCACCAATTTTGAGATATAAGCGAAAAACACAAGAATGGGCCCGCTCTCCCACTCCGCCAGTTCTCCTAGTGTCCAGGACTTTTAGTATGTTTATGAACTAGAGACTCTGAACGTGTTTTCGAAAAAAAATTACGATCCCGCTCACGCACTCTAGAATTGCTTTATTCAATGGACTATAAGTGACTTGGACAATATTTTATTTTTTAAACTGTACCCGGGCAGATCGCTAGACATTAAAACAAAAATAGACCAACCAGACCGTAAAAGCAGCTAATTCCTGTTGCGGTAGAATGCCAGCTCTAAACCTTTTATCAGCCGCTCACACATAGAATTAATTATTAGTCAGCGAATTACAGAACCTTTGTTAATGGAGTTTGGGTATTAACTTCACTAAATCAAATTGGCCTATTATGAATTCTGTGATGATAGAATACTACTTTGAGTCCGGAGATATAGGATGACTCATTTACATCTATCGACGATTTATCCCGCACTTTGGCCTAGCAATTATGTTTAATTTTACTTATTTTTCTTTGTTTACTACAATATTTTGATTTGTTTGTGTACCCTTTTGATACTGCGCCGCGCGCACTCGCACGCGTACCTGCCTTGTTTTTATTTGTTTAAAAACGTACCGTGAGAACCCCGACGACCAGTCGACATCGAGACGTTACCTATGACACATGTACTAGACCGACCAGAGCGCTTTCGCCGTGTGTGTATCCTGTGAAGCTCCTTACAGACATTTCGAGTGATTGTGGCCTGTGAAGTGATACCTGAACTCTGATGTGGCAAGTACCTAGCTATAAGAGCTCAGACCAGACTAATTTTCCACCTATCATTGTCGCCCTCCACGTGTAATCCACTGCCTAAACTCTCAAACATTCTTTTAGAATTTCATAGATATCTATGTTTGTAAAGTTGGGTTGGAGAAAGATGGATCTTTAGAGGTTAATACGTAATGGTGAAAAATGGAGGCCGCTATGTCGGGAAAACGACAAATTTTAAACTTAGCAATAAGTCTTTACTGTTGAAACAGCACAATATTATTAGTAAAGTCACAGATTAAGAGAGGTGTTTGTGGCACAGTGGCGGCAGCGCTTTGGTAATCATACTAAAGTTAAGCAACCCACGGCGCTGTCGTGATTGGATGGGTGACCATTCCGACCATTTAGGTGACGTCCATGACAAGCATCTCCGTGCTTCAGAAGGCACGTTAAGCCGTTGGTCCCGGCTAATATTTGTTGATATTAGTCGGTAAGCCTAGTCAGAGGCCCTAGGGCGGCTTGATAACATCTGACAGTAAGGTTGATCACTTGCTTTACAGACAGCCCTCCACCAATCCGCACTGAGCCCGCGTGGTGGAGTGTGGCTCATACCTCCGGCCTGAGGTGAGGCCTTTGCCCAGCGGTGGGATCTATAGACTAACATTACTTTTATTATCTGGACTTGTTCAGCTGTGGTCATCATGCGGCTTAAAATTATGATGATGATTATTATCAGTGACCCCACTGGTCAGTGTTCTTTATTTTTCTCTTCAACATCGCTCTACTCTTGACATCGTCATTAGAAACTCCACAATCCCTCATTAAGCACTACATTTCTCCATCTATCATATCATTACACCTTTTCGTATCAACAAAGCTTCGTATAGTCGAGCTTTATTCGTGCTTCAATGAATTATAAGCTCAAATTAAAGGCAATTTATGAATTGCGAGCATAGACACAAAACAAAATCACCTTTTTACGTTATGCTACACTATCATTTAGTGCTACAACTACAATAAAAAGATCGTTTAGAAATAGGAGAGCAACAAAAATAACGATTAGGTAACTCTACGCGCTACGAATGTGTTATCGGGACATACGTACCGCTCAAACGGTGAACAACATATAGGATTTCAAACTTTGTTGTTGCATTTCTAAACATACACTTAACACAAACGGGATTTAATGCAACTAAGACTTTTTTAAAAGGCAAATTTGTATTTACCTTCCCGACGTTTCGATTCGCTTCGATTCGCTTGCATGAATCCGCAACCCGGATGACAACGCGGTTGTCAACCCGTGACCATGATTTGCGCAACCGAAGTGAAACATCAGGAAGGTACATACAAATTTGCCTTTTAAAAAAGTATAAGTTGCATTAAATCCCGTTTGTGTCGTTAAGTGGTGAAGAACATGTAAGTAAAGTGCTAGGCAAAGGCCTCACCTCAACTATGGGGAGGCACGAGCCATACTCCATCGCGCGGGCTCAGTGCGGATTGGTGGAGGGGTGTCTGTAAGGCAAGTGGCCAATCTTACTGCCAGATGTTATCAAGTCGCCTTAGGGCCTCTGACTAGGCTTAATGACTCATACCAACAGATATTAGCCGGGACCAACTGCTTAAAATGCCTTCCGAAGCACGGAGATACTTGTCATGGGCGTCACTTAAATGGTCGGATTGGTCACCCATCCAATCACGTCCGCGCCGTTAGTTGCTCAACTTTGGTATCACTTCCTAAGCGCTGCCGCCACTGCGCCACAAGCACCACAGCAAGCAGAACAGCATGTACTTAGTTAAAATTAAATATAAGTCTAGATACTTTAAACAAATGAGTGAATAGGCTGTTACGTAGTCCAACCGCTTAACTGAGTCTGCAGTTGCACATCCTGGATCATGGTCCAAAGCGTAGGGTTGTAGGTACTTACTCGCTAGGTCATAAAATTTTACTTTGATTGTGACTTGGTTACCTACCTACATTAACCGTTTTAAAACATCGAATTTTTAATTTTAGAATGAGTCTGATTCCTATCGATTCTGACATTGCTACTACAACAGCTGTTACCAGAAAAAGACAGTAGCTGTTACTCGTGAACCAACCTAATCATTTCTTATTAGTGAGTTAATCTGGCTTTATTCAATCCTTTATTAATAGCCTAACCAAACTAGGAACCCACCTGACCGAAGCAAAGTTATTTTTTTTGTATGACAACCTGGGAATCGAACGCAGGACCTCCAAATCAAGAGCCAACAACCCATTCGAAGGCAGTGGTCGCAAGTTGCTAACATGTCGTCTTTTCCTAAACGCCTAAAAACTGAAAGCTTTATGCGTTTATCTTTACAATTAAAAGGACCGTAAACAGTCAATTTCGTACTTAAGTTCTGTATCAGAAATAAAACTAAAGCCCGATTAAAAATGATAAGTACCAAAAAAGGGATTAAAAGTTCCAAAATCTGTTGATAAAAATCCTGGCAAAAAAGGAATAGCAATTCTGTGACACGCTTACATCACCGATCGATTTGATTCAGGTTCGTACTTTCACTTAATGAGCTCTAATCACAGAATAAAGTAAAGATTTATAACATTTCCCATTGGCTAATAACTCAATACACGCTTTACAATTTCTAAAAATCTTAACTTTATTTTCTCAAACATTTTGTGAACAACGAAGTGTTTTTTAAAATCTCAAGACACAGGGTGCGGGGGAGCGGGGCGTGGGAAAGGGGAGGGACGATTTCTCGAGCGCGCACGACGCGAGCGGCGGCTGGCGGCGCGCTTTGGCGGCGCGCGGCGAAATAATAATAAGTGCTTAGTTCGGTTACATAAATCATCGAGTGCGTTTGTTTTCTCCCGGTTTTCGTAGGTTCGGTTTGTGTTGTGTGTGATAGTGTGCTTGCGTGAAGTTGTAGTATTTGGAAAGATGCCTTGGCATCAGTACAGTGCTCGTGAGTACGTGAACATGGTGTACTGCTATGGGATGGCCCATGGAAATGCGTCCGAAATCCTGGAGCGTGTGCATCAAAACACGCTGTACCGAGCGCGTGTTTGTTTGGCGATGGAAGGTCGTCAGTTTGAGCCGCATCTCATTAGTTTGGAGAGGCCCGATCTGGACGACACTGATGGACACTGATGGAGAGTAGGTAAGTAGTTACAGTCACAATTTACAATCATAAGTTTTTGTTTTTTTATTTAAAAACACGTGTTGTTTGTTTTATTGTGTATAGGTAAAACTAATTCTCGATTTGAAATTAACTCGCGCGGCCCACCTCCCCCCTGCTCGCCAACCCCTTACACAGAATAAACGCACACACGTATACAGGCATACCTAGTCTGTTGCGTGCGCGCCATCCATTGCGGACTCTGAATTTATTTATTTTTCTAATACCCAAAAATAAAAATAATTTCCGAGCTATTATTTATTTTGCATACAACTTGGTTTGATGTTCAGAATACGTGGTTTATGGCTTCGTTAAGCTTTTTTTACACCCTGTATAAACAATCTTTTGGCTATCAGTAACAAAACTTGTTTATTACTGATAATACAGAAGTTCGCAAGTCACTAGATTTGGCTACTAGTAAGCCAAATTTTGGTTACTGTTAGCCAAAAATTTTTTTCAGTGTTTGTAATTTTCAGTGTATCCTTTAAAAATAAATTAAAAATAAATTAAAACCGTAACGCAACCTAATCTATGTAGTATTGGTAAAATATACATAAAAATCGAAATTAACAAAAATAACTGACTGAATAATAGTCATGAGAAAAAGTTGTTTTGAGAGCGGAAGAGAGAAAAGGAATGATTCTGGTACTCAAATGCAAAAACTTTTTTATGGAACCAACAACGAAATCTCAAAAAACTTTTTCTTTGAAATGACTATTCAGCCGGTTTTGTATAATAGACGTGTTTTTAAAAAAATATGTAAAGTTTCCAAAATGTCGCTTTGTCAATTTCACCTTTCCAGCGTTGATATGATATTAGTTAAGTATTAGTTCCATAGAAAAATTTAAATTGTACCACAGAATCACCCCATTTAGGACAGGATAGGCTATTTATTACACACTGTGTTAGCCAAACTACCCAACAGTGTGTCTCCAACCCTGCTCTCTAGTTTAATGTCAGCACACTTATCTTTGTTAATGTCTATGTAACTACTTTTGTTATCCCCACCCCACGCCCTCTAGTGGCGGTAGTTGTACGGATATTTCAACTTCTGTATTACCACAGAATACTGAAAGTAGGATTGACAAAAGCTTGATTGGCTACGCAAATCTTCTGCGCTGACTTGAATGCCGTCTCACCGAATCATGAGTGTGAAGGAACAGAGAGTGCACCTGTGTATTGCGCACACACTTGTGCACTATAATATGTCCCGCGCAGTTGGCTAGGAGGACATTATAATTATTATTATTAGACCAAAAGATAGTACCAAAAATTCTTCAAAGGTAAATAGTAAATACATTTCTTAGTCGCAGTGGTGATGCCTTCATCCTTATAAAGATCTTAAGCCACATCCTTGGTTTTCATAAAACCATACTTACTAAATTTCATTGTTCCATATAAGGTTCAATAAAATAACTGATACATCCTTAATATTTAAAAGGAAGCTTCTTATAAAATGAGGGATACAAGAAGTGTAGTATGAGAAATCCAACATAATTATGCTGACGACCGGCAACTCTACCGCCAAACACCATTTCTTTAAAATGACTGCCTCGTAGGTGTAGTGGTTAGCACGCTGGCTTATCTATGAGATCCCGGGTTCGAATGCCGGGTCGGGCATTCAAACCCGGGATCTCAAAGATAAGCCAGCCAGCCAGCCAGTTGTTTTTGGGTTTTTCTGTCTTTAAATAGTTCAGAAACAGCTCGAAGTCGGGAAGTTGCTAAAACCGCTGTGCCTCGGAAATCACGTTAAGTTGGTCCTGCGCCCTATCTCTCTACGGTCTCATGTCAGATTGCCGTCTCACCGGAATATGAAGGTAAAGGAACAGAGAGTGCACTTGTGGATAGTGCACATACTTGTATTATTATACTTACAATTCAAACTACCGTCCGTACTTAGTATTATACCTATTTGCACCTCATGTGTGCAAATGCCAGGGCAATCAGTGTCGTCAATTACTGGGCACAACAAATTTAAGTCATTTACCATCGACACTCTATGAAGAAGATTATACCTAGCTATCAGATCAGTATCAAATTAACTAAAGAATATCAGTTGAAAAAAGTCAGGGTCTTGTTTGTGTCAGCGCCCCCCGACCCAGGGATGCTATGGGTTATGCTAATTCTAAAAAAAAAATATCTTCCAATTATATTAAATTCTCTTAAAAGTAAAACCTCTTCACAACATGGCTAAAATGTTTACAACGAATGGGGTCACTCGTGCCCTCGCGCGTAGCTACGAAATGCTATGCCGTAGCTAGTAAGCTACGTCGTAGCTACGGACAAGTAGTTAGTTTTTTGACTCGCTTGCTAGGATCTCAGTAATAAATTAATTTAGTGGGTTATCCCATGAAAAATGAAGGATTTTTTATGTATTTTTTTTGTATCAGTATCGTTTGTACAACTACCGCTAAATATTGGACAACATCACATACATTGCTCAGATTTCAAAGTAAGGACCTAGTTAAAGCACTTGTGACTATGATGGAAACCTGAAACAGCAGTGGCACCATAACACCCAGACCCGAGACATTACCGAAAACGATGATTTCTGGATTGACAATCATATTTTATTGATTGGATTGGAATCGTAATCGCGACAGCATTCAATTTATGCGGTAGACCTTCGGGTGTCAAATCGATTCAGTAGCGACAGTACAAAAGATATTATATTACTATCAGGAACTTCAAGTACCATATTCAATTAACGCGTCATGTCAGCTTGTTCCAAAATGGCGGCCATGTCACCAAATCGCGTGATATCTCGAGTGCCAATCATTAATAAAGGTCTGTTGGTCACTTTGTGTGTCCTCGTACGGTTTTAATTAATTTCTTATCGATGATATATTTAGCATTTTATCAAGGACTCGCTATTGAGTGTACTGACAGTATCCATAATATTGTTCGAACTAAAAACCTGCTAGCCGATGCCCGCGACTTTGTTCGCAAATTTTGAACTGCCAATACAAATTATTGTTTCACCCTCTTCCAGGTTGAATTTTAAAAATCCTGAATTATATGACATAGAATAAAAAAACTAATGGAGTTTTTGAGTTTTGTACTAACGTATGTATGCCTCTTTTTACACCCATATGGGAAAATTTTTTTCAAAATTCTTTTCTTATTAAAAAATAACATATCGCTCCCGCCGCCATTTTAATTTTTTTATGGATGGATAGATGCGTCATAGCGTAACAAAAAATGACCAGTGGTTGGGCACCTTAAGTGACCCAAATTAATTTTTAAAATATTTATTTTTACTAAACCTAAAATAATAGGTAATTTCTTTAATAATAATTTATTATTTTCGAATGGTTTCTATAAGTTAGTATCTGAAGCTATTTGGTTCACCCGCCATAAGGATCGCGGTCTTGGATTCGCTGAACCTGGCGACACCAGCGCCATAGTTTCGGCTACTGTACGCGGTGTGCGTACAGTAGCCATTGTGTGCATTCCTTACTTTTTGACATCACGGGCGCGACTTCTAACGTAATTTCGGTGAGAAGTTCGTTTTTTCTTCATAATGGACAGCTGAAAGTTGCAAGAAACTCGTTATAAATACCCAGCAGTGATTTGACAATCTGTTTCGTGAAAGTGCTTCACGGTGTAAGCTGAGTAGAGGAGCTGGTGAGGCGTTCCCTGAGCTGGTCTGCAGGTTAGTGGGCCAATAGTTTTCAGTGCTGACGTCGAAACCATTTCTCTTTATTTAATTCGCAGGGTGGGTTTCATAGGAATCAATATAATTAATCTACAAACATAATCTTTCATAATTGCGCTCCCCGCGTGATGTCGGCTATTTACACGCCGCTTCACCAACCAGTAACATGGTACCTTAAAGTGTCACTATTACCGAAATATTTAAGAGTAAAGATCAACAAATGAGTACCACGCCATTCATTGTCAGCTTTCACACAATAAGTTTCAAACCCCTTTTGCACTATACTGTGTGTCCGGGTTTGACTAGCGATAATTTATGGGCTATAAGTTATCATATGTTATCGACAAAAAACCCCCATGTTGGGTTCTAATTCTCCCCCTCTTGAAATGGCAGCCATTTTTTTTTTAAATACAATTTCTTTGTGAGGAAAAGTGACATATAGGAATTTTTTTTTTAAGAAATCTTGCTAAAAATCTAAAACAGTAACATATTAAACCGTTTACAAAACTAAACCCAAAAATGTATTTTTCAGTTTTTTTTTAAGTTTTTTCATTAGGATTATGTCTCTAAAATTTTATAAATAAAAGGCCCTTACATCAGCGCTAGTCAAAACCCGGACACCCTGTATGAGCACATTAAAAGAAAGCCTAGTGCAAAGGTGTCCAGGGCCACTTTTCTATACAAATGTACCTAGCCGATTTACTTAATAGTATGGGGAAGTGAAAAAACAATTTGGGATTTCAAAGTTGATCCTATTAAGAAAGTGGTAGTAATTTTGCGCCTTTATGTCGTGAGTCATAAAGGCTCCGACACCGGTGCCGAAACATTGTATAATGTAAACAATATTATTATAGATTACAGATTTTTCCGTAGTAAGGGGAGTATTAATGGATTCTGTCACAGAACGGACCGCGGCCAGTCCAAAGGTTGTATTGACCTGACTGTACCTGTTCATTGTTCTAGCCACTGATGGTGATTCAGCTTTTAGCTAACTGTACCAGGCATTGTTGTTGAAACGGTTAGGAATGCTTATAAATATGTTGAATATTTAGATAGCTATATTTAAGAAAGAAAGATAGATACTCGTATATCATCTTTTAACCTGTTATAAATCACGACAAATAGCGGCAACAGAAATACAAAATCCGTAAAAAAAACTGTCTAACTATCACGGTTCATAAGATACAACCTGGTGACAGACAAACGAACAGTGGAGTCCTAGTAATAGGGTCACGCAAAGTCTTAGTAATAGGATTTAGTTTTTACCCTGTGGGTACGAAACCCTAAAAATCATCTCAGTTGAGTGCCGTAAATGGCATCGGTGTAGCATCAATTAATTGTAGCAGGTTGAATAAAGCTTCTAGACACTAATCCTTTTGACAGACCAATAATATAATAAGAAAAAATATATATATAAAAAAAAAATATTTAAAAAAAAGATCCAGTAATATTTTAAAAAAACTAATATTTAAAAAAAAGATCCAGGTAATTATTCACCGTATTTTTAATGGAAATATATTTTCTGTCACCAAAATTTATATTTGTCATCAAGTTGTATCCCTAAATAATTAGATCTATCGCCACGAAATATTTCGTTCTCTGATAAACAAATGTGTTCCCAGGTATGAATAACCAAATTAATGTTAATATAATGTTCGTATTCGTCTCAGCGATGGGTCGTAAGTAATTGTCAGATTAGCAATACGCTTGAAGCTGGCTAACCCCCCACCAGAAGTTAAAAATGTGCTTATCGGCCAGAAAAGAAAAAGGGGGCGCCCTGCAAAGTCCAAACCAGCCCTAATTATTCAGTAATACTTGTTTTATTAAATAATAAATGTTCAATATTTAACGTAAACTATGTGTTTTATTTATTAGACTACTAGAAATTTAATCTAAATACTGCTTTTACCTGTGGTAATTAAGATCCTTGGGGGAGGCATATGTCCAGTTTCGTTGAAATGATGATGATGATAACCCCTAATTTTTTTGAAATTTTCTAGCGACAAAAATATGATTTATTGGTGATCACTTTATATTAATTTGCTTCAATACTTATTAGGACGAACCTATTAAAATACTTGACCCTATATCTCCATGATTTCAGGTGATTTTTTTGTGGAACTGATTTTATATTGTTTGGTGACTAGATTTTGGTGACAAATCTATTATTTTGGGGGCAAACTCTATTATTAAGGAAAGAGAAAACTACTTTAATTGGTGACAGCTTAAATCATACCCATTTTTAATTAATTTAAATCAATGTATTTTTCAAATAAAATACACTTTAAAATAGCCGAAAATAATGTAAATAGAGCACGCGCCATAATGTCTATTAATGTATTGCGCTTTTCAGATAATCGTTACGCAGATATCGTGCGGTTTCTATGAATGAATAAAATTATGCAAGCGTACGATTTTCAATAGCGGATAGGAATAATTAAATGTAAAAAAATGTTTCTTTGCATAGTTACCCGGTTACTGATTTTAAGTCACTCCTGAAAAATTGGCACCTCTTTGCAATGTAATTAACCCTGTATTAGGTAATTAATCCTGAGTCAGAAAGTTGGTGGTGTTCGGAAAGCACGTTAGTTAGGCCGTTGGTCCTGCGCCCGATCTCTCTACGGTCATGTCAGACTGCTGTCTCACCGAATTATGAGAGTTAAGGAACAGAGAGTGCACCTGTGTATTGCGCACACACTTGTGCACTATAATATCTCACGCGCAGGGCTAATCTCTGTTGAGATAGGCCGCTGTAGTCGAAAATCTGCGAAGAGGACATTAACCTTGTATTATAATTTAATTCGTTGCGAACAGAATATAAGCACGTAACTTACCTCTAAAATCGTATACATGCTTTAGAAAACAGCTAATCATTAATGAAATTCATCTATCTATCCACTTTGCATTAATATTTACCGTTTAATATTTCAGCATTAAGTAAAAGTTCATAAACCTTGCCAATGGAAAAATATCATTACTAATAACCATGACCAGCCACTTCTGTAGCCCTATTCTACACGGTGTTGTCCAAATTTTTGGGTCAGGCCATCTCGCTTGCTCGCACCGTCATGCTGGCATGAGTGACAGAGATGGTGAGTCGAAAATTTGAATAAAATTATGCAAGCGTACGATTTTCAATAGCGGATAGGAATAATTAAACGTAAAAAAATGTTTCTTTGCATAGTTACCCGGTTACTGATTTTAAGTCACTCCTGAAAAATTGGCACCTCTTTGCAATGTAATTAACCCTGTATTAGGTGTTGTTCAAATTTTTGGGTCAGGCCATCTCGCTTGCTCGCACCGTCATGCTGGCATGAGTGACAGAGATGGTGAGTCGAAAATTTGAATAAAATTATGCAAGCGTACGATTTTCAATAGCGGATAGGAATAATTAAACGTAAAAAAATGTTTCTTTGTTCATAGTTACCCGGTTACTGATTTTAAGTCACTCCTGAAAAATTGGCACCTCTTTGCAATGTAATTAACCCTGTATTAGGTAATTAATCCTGAGTCAGAATAGAGCTATCGTGCGGTGTGTTACGTATCATGAAGGAACTTGATTGTTTTAATAATGTCAGAAGATGAGTGATGTTGGTACACGTACACGATTTGTTATAGTTATAAGTGAAGCGTGAAGATACGAGGGTCAAACTGAAAGTTCTTAGAAAATCAAAAACTGATTACATTAGCCAGTTATTAGTTTTATTATATCTTTTCAAAATATTGTCCATTGACGTCAATACACCGCTGCATGCGATGGAACCACTGGGAAAAGCACTTTGCCCACTCGTCCTTAGGGGTCTCTTCAATGGCATCGCGATACGCAGCCACCGCTTCTTCAGCATTCATAAACCGCTTTCCTTTAAGTTTTTCTTTAATTTTTTGAAATAAATAAAAATCACAAGGCGCGAGGTCGGGGCTATACGGCGGGTGACCCAGTAATTCAACGTTTGATGTCGCCAAATAGTCGATCGTTCGCTTGGCGGTGTGCGACGAGGCGTTGTCGTGGTGAAGGAGGATCCTACTGCGAGGTCGTTTCTCTCGAACTTTTTCCAAGACAAGTGGCAAACAATTGGTAGTGTACCATTCTGCAGAAACTGTTTTTTGATCCTCTAACATAATTGTTGCGAAATGACCTATCCTTCCAAAGAACGAGGCCACCATTTTTTTTCCCGCACTTCGATCTCTCTTCACTTTAGTTGGCAACTCCTCGAAGGGAAACACCCACTGAGCAGATTGTCTTTTGGTTTCAGGATCATAACAGTAAATCCAGCTTTCGTCACCTGTTAGTATGTCGAACACAGCATTTGAGTCACCTCCGTTAAATCTTTCAATCATTTTACGGCACCAATCCACACGATGGAGTTTTTGAGCCTTAGTCAAATTATGAGGTATCCACCGGGCGCAAAGCTTCCTGACCGCTAAATGTTCGTGGAGGATTTTGTGCACTTGACTCATACCGATGCCTAAGCTTGTCCGAATCTGCTGATAGGTCACTCTTTTGTCAGTCTCTATCATACGCCGCACAACACAGATGTTATTTTCAGTCGTCGCCGTAGAAGGCCGTCCCTCACGTACATCATCAGTGAGATTAGTGCGACCACGTTTAAACTCATTAAACCAGTTGTAAACAGTCGCACGAGATGGGGCTTCATCGTGAAAGGCCAATCGTAGTCTATCATAACTTTCTTGTTGACTTAAATGACATCGAAAGTCATAAAAAATCATTGCACGAAAATTTTCTCGTGTTAAATTCATTTTGACGTGACACAGACAATTTTCAATTTGCTTGCCGCCAAGTCGTAAAACAAATGACAAATGAATGAAATATATACTCAGTGATATTGGCAAAGAGTTCTATTTTCAAATTTTAGAATATTTTTTTTATTATATTGTTTATAAGTGGCCAGTTCTAAGAACTTTCAGTTTGACCCTCGTACGATCTGTGGTATCTCATTTGCGTGATTGAAGCTTAAGGCAAACTTTTAAGTTCACCACATAACTTGTATATGTATGTGGTTAATTGTGGTGTGATTTGCAAAGGAGATAGAGAAGAGAATGAAACCTATTAATTATGTTTTAATTAAAAAAATACTTCGAGAATCTTATATAAGTCGTAGGATGATTTGATAATTCGAATTATCTCGAAAATTCTAGGATTTTGCGAAAACACAAGATTGAGAGACACTATAAGACAATTATGTCTCTTAATCTTGCTAAAAAAAGTTAGGTTTTTTGCAAAAACGCGAGTCGCCTTAGTAAGATTGCGATGAGAATCGTTGGTTATTATGAAAAATCAGTCCATAAAGTAGAAGATATTCTGCTGTGACAGACTGGACAGACGGACTGAACGATCTTATAAGAATTCCTTGACGGACTACGGAACTCTAAAAAATAACACTGATTGGCCGGTTTAAGCGCCCTACAAATACATCTCTCTGATTGTTTGACTACTTGACGTTTTAAATGTCAATTAATTGTCGCGCGTTGTTTCATTAGTAGTTGTGATTTGTAAGCGAGCCAGCAGTTTTTTAAAAAATATTCAATGAGTTTGAGGTTGTTTCGACTTGAGAAAGTATGCCTACAAGTACAAAATGACAAATACAAGTGAAATTAGTACTGAAAGTTCAATAGAATCAGAAACCAATTACTATGACAATACATCAAAACTACATGGGAAAAAATAGGAACCAATCAGAATATGAGTTTGCCAGCAAGCAAAAGTCAAGCCAATCAGCGTTAAGAATTTTCAATCTTACTAAGGCGACTCGCGTTTTTGCAAAAAACCTAACCTAACCTTTGTTAGCAAGATTGAAAAATATAACCTGCATTATTGTCTAATTATCCGTGTTTTCGCAAAATCCCTAGATTTTTCGCGATAATTCGAATTATCAAATCATACTACGACATATATTTGAAAGAAAGTTGTGTTAGTTACAACACTTATAACTCAAGAACAGCGGGTCACATTCTAATGAAGTTTGGCAATGAGATAGAAGTAAAAACCCTGGGAAGGATATAGGCTATTTGTCGCAATATATCATCAGGGGGTGAAATAGGATGTATGAAAAACCCGACTTTTGGCGCGGGGAACTGCTAGTAATAGATTTAATAGCACACCATACACAGTTTATAAATATACCTTTGCAAAGGGGTTATAGGTATTATTGTAATTAATAAACAATAAGGTATATTTAACAGATTTATTATTACAATATACAAAGAGGTAATCCCTTGCTCAAGTCGGCAGAGATCACTTCAAAAATTAAAGTGAAAATCGCTTGTGAAAATCAAGAAACAAGTACTGTAAATCATTCAAGTTGCTTGGATGAATTCGAAATGTAGCGCGAGTTAAAGTCGTTCAGCGCCATCTATATTCTCAGCCAAAAAATAACGGTGGTACAAATCAACCAACAAACAGTAAAATATATTTTTTCCCTTAATTTTCATCTCTTTAGCTCTCTGTATTTTTTGATAAAAATATTTTCTTTTTCGTCGTAGATTGACGTGCTGTGGTACCTAATCTTTTTATATTTGATACTAGTCTCAAAATGTTCCATCTAAGATTATTTAACAAAAATTGCATTTAAGGTGTTGAAAACAAAACAACTGGCTATCATATTTTTTTAAAACAATAAAATTTATTTCTGTTGTCATTAAAACAGTATTTTACGAATAACTTCGCGATTCGAAACGTCAGGTTTTATATAAAATGTAAATAAATCGCGAAGTAATCCGTAAAATTGTGTTTTACTGAGTTCGAATATTCGCGTGAACGTAAGAAACAAGTATTATTTCCGCCGAATACAAACACATGATTTCTCCAGAGGAATTAATTATCCCAAGAAAAACAATAGGACCCTAGAATAGTTGTTGTATTTGAGCATCAGAACCAGCCCATAGAGGTGATTAATGTCTTTCAAACAACCCTGTCAAGTACAAGTACATACAGATGTATAATGTCAAAAAAGGCGCGAAAGCTAAGTGAAGAAAACTTCACTTCTTATTCGAGATCGTGAGTTCGATTCCCGCCAGTACCACTGGGTTTGTAAAAAAACTTAAGTACAGTAATTTTCAAAGATATCGCCGCCAAACGGTGAAGGAAAACATCGTGAGGAAACCTGCACAGGCAGACTATTTTGCTAGTGTGTGAAATGGAGAAGGCAATGTGTGTGTTTTATTCCACATAATGATCACGACTATAGATGTAAAGTTGGTTTTAAACCAAATTCACCGGTCGGGCAACTGAATGTGTAACCATGATCCAAACTGGTCAGGTTCCCCTGTTAACAGGGTCACGGGAGGTCAGATGGCAGTCGCTCCACTGTAATTACCTGATCTGCCACATCCTGGATCATGATCCAAAGCGGGCCCTGGGACAACGCGTGCGAGTGCACAACGGATAACGCTAGGATGATGATGATATAGACCCCATAAAACACGTCCCAATCTTAACCCTACCACTGCTTGCTTCGGGACAGACTGACTTCGTAAATACGTAATAGGCCCGTTCTTCATTAGGTTGCTGTAGATAGAGAGGCATGATTAATGTGCATGACTGTACTTAAATAAAAACGTACGTAGTTGAGGCACTATTTATGTAAATTTTATTATACTGACTTTTCCTTTACAACTAGTCGTATATTTCATTACTAGTGGTTCCCTGCGACTTCGCCCGCAAGAGATGGATTTTCCATATAAGCTTTCATCCCCATTTCACCCCCTTAATGTTATTAATGTAGCCTATGTCCTTTCCAGGGTCTCGAACTGTCTCCATACCAAATTTCATCTTAATCGGTTCAGTGGTTTGAGCGTCAAGAGGTAACAGACAGACAGACAGACACACTTTCGCATTTATAATATTAGTATGGATATGACCAAAGGTTGTAGTCATTATGTGGAATAAAACAGACAATGGTTTTTCCGGCAATTATTTTTTTGAAGTGGTTTGCCATTGCCTTCTCCGTCTCACACACTAGCCAACGTTCAACCTGGTGTTTTATTACGATGTTTTTGTTGTGTTATTATGTTACCCTAGACAGGCGCGTTTTATTCACCGGCGGCCGCGCGGCTACGTTGCTGGCTGGACGAGAATGAATAAAGTACTAGAAAGAGGCGCTAGATGGCGTTAGAAGCTTCTCGTAGCAGTCAACCCTATCGTGTCGCGTGATATTACGTCACTGAAGCTTAAATTGCTGAAATGGGTTTAGTGTATTATGAATCATATTCCAGAGCAATAAGTATGAAATTATCTCGCAATGGATTTTTGTAGGTGTCTACACGAAAATGTGCTTGACTCTGAGGCGAACTAAATTACGCCATATTGTTGACGACATTGAGTAGACATTTCTTTGAATACAATTACTAGTCTGTACGAAGTACTAGTACTTATTCTGTGCCCTAAAGTTCATCACGTGATTAATTTAAATCAGCCGGTTTAACATTATTATGCTATGCATTAATACTATAATAGTATTTAAGATGATGATAATATTATTATTTCTTAATTATGTATGTGCCATTGTGATGGATAAATAAATTGGTTTTGATTGATTGATTATTTGATATATTTCGTATAGAGATTCTGTCAAATTGACCTTCAATTGAGGCTTAACGGCTGTTTAAAAATTTGTTAACTTAATTCAATTAAATTTAAAATATTTATTGCCTGCCATATAGCCATATACATATATATGTCATATGTCACATATATGTGGTATGCTGTTATATAAAGTAGCATGTGACAAGGGCGTTGCCTAGATTCTTAACTTATATTGATTATACAATATTAAAAATATTAGAACTACAAAATTATTACGACGACCGTCTTGGTGTAGTGGTTCGCGCCACGGACTTCTAAACCAGGCGGTTGCGGGTTCGAATCCCGCAAGGGGCAAATGTTTGTGTGATGAGCACGAGCATTTGTACCTAAGTCATGGATGTTTATAAATGTATATAAGTATGTCTATCCGTTATCCTAGTCACCATAGCACAAGCTCACGCTTACTTTGGGGCTTGGTAGTTGGTGTGTTTGTTGAAACAAATTATTTATTTATTATTATTTATTTATTACAAATTGAAGTACTCATATCAAATTATTAAATCTAAAATATTGTATTGTCGCCTTTTAGGTGGTATCTTTAAAAAAATGACTATAGTAACGTTTATTGATAAGTATTTTTTTAATTCAGTATTAACGCCTTCTGCTTTTATTTATTTTTGATATTACTTGGGATATGTATTTATATATTTTATGAGCATTGAATGTGGAGCCGTGGTGTAACTCGGGTCTCAATTATTCACGATGTTGGAGGTTTGTGAGGTGTCTTTGGGCGTAATTTACCGTTACTTTTGTAAAGTTTCCTTATCTCGGCCATCGCTGCTTTACTAACCTTCAAGATGACAATTTATAGCTTTGAAGTTTTAGCGCCAATTTTACGCTTTTCGGATATACGTATTGAGTTTGACTTTTTACGCTTTTCGGATATACAGGTTGACTTTATACGCTTTTCGGATATACAGGTTGACTTTATACGCTTTTCGGATATACAGGTTGACTTTATACGCTTTTCGGATATACAGGTTGACTTTTACGCTTTTCGGATATACAAGTTGACTTTTTACGCTTTTCGAATATGTACCGGATTTACTGTTTCACCACCGTCCAATTTTTTCTAAGCATTAAGTATCGTTTATAGAGCCCATTTATAAAATAAAATAGGTAGGTCAATTTGTCACCATACAAAATACCCATTTTAACGCAATGACGTAAGACAAAAACCCAAGAATTCCACACGAGTGGATGGACTGCACGGTAGCTCAATCTGTTGGTAAGAGCGTTCGCCCGGTTAGCCAAAGGTCTTAGGTTCATATCCTACCCGTGTGTGAATTTTTGGGTTCTTGCTGGTGGTCAATGTGAGTGTTATAAATAATAAAAAAAACTATCCCAATTTTCCCTTTTTTAACTTCTTTTACGTGAAAGTCTTATACTCGTAATATGGATCGATATAACATCAATGAAAGTGCCGTATTCATTTTCTAAGTATTTATACAGACTTTCGAGATGATTTTTATTCTGGTATAAAAATCATCTAGGTTTGTAATAAAAATAATCATTCTGGTGGTACCCAAAGAAAAAAAATGTGTTTGTCTGTGTTTTGTTCTGTATAAATAAAACATCGAGGAGTTGGACAGATATACATCGCTGCTTTGATAATATATTGTGCAGAGACTGCTCACGGGCCCTTATCCACCCCCTTGACGGTCTGTGTCGGCATAGGTAGTTTTGAGTTGCTCTCACGCTGTATTTCAAATTGGTTTGTTTATTATTAATGCGTTGCGGTATCGCTGCCCTGTCTCGCCGCTAGTGTTAGGTACACTTCAAATTGCATAAAGTTCATAATTAAACATTTATTTCAGACACATATAGTCCATAGGTACGGTAAATTAAAGGTTAGTAGTTGAAAAGTTAAAGGTATACGATCGAAATTAAATCAAATTACACTTACAAAAATCAATCGACTGTGTCATCCGGTGAGACACAAACCCACGTCCCTTCGATTAATTTTTGTGAGTGAAATTTGATTTAATTTCGTAAAAACTTGCAAAATAATTGCTTAAGTTATAAAAATATAATAAACTAATTTCATCTTAACTGATGGGTAAATATTGTTAAAAATATTTCCATTGGATACATGCGGGTACGTTCCCCAAGTATTGATGAAATCGAACGCCGGCTCACTGGCGTAGCAAGCACTTGCAAAAATTCGTCGACTGACTAACGTCCTCCGTAGCTTAGTTGGTAAGAGCACTCGCCCGGATAGCGAAGGGACGTGGGTTCGAGTCCCACCGGATGACACAGTCGACTAATTTTTGTAAGTGAAATTTGATTTAATTTCGTAAAAACTTGCAAAATAATTGCTTAAGTTATAAAAATATGATAGGTATACGATCGTTCATACAAAACATAGGCAGGCGGATTTTTGCGTTTTAATGCGACCCGCTCCTATCCGCCTGAAGGACCTTCAGCCTACAAGCTAGGCGTGTCTCGCCATAAATTAAATTATTGTTTGCCATTGTACGAACGTTACGAACGGCATCACATCAAACCGAACACTGCATTTTACGCAATATACTGTTTTAAACTTTCATGGTCATTATCATTAGAATAGTTATTTACGGGATTGCTACCATGTACCTTTTTATTTTCGAGTTTCCGATATTTCGGCGCTGTTGCAAGCGCCATGATCACGGAATAACTGAAGATCTTGCGGGTGGGATGTTATGGGCAAACATATCGGTCTACCCTCCTTCTAAGTCTTTTATTGCGTTCACCTCCGGTACCACTGTTTGCAAACTCACTATTGTCTCGCGTCAGTTCTCGACACACAACACTTTGGAGCATCTGGATTAGAAAGGCAATGGGACGCGCTTCCTACCGACCGGTTGTTATGGTCGGGGACCAAGGTCCAATGGTCACCGTCTTGGTTTATCTATATGTAGTCAAGCTCGTGCTAAATCTTACATATCGCGCCCCCACCCTTAAAAATCACACCACCGCAGTTGACCGTTGGCTCGCGGTGCGCGCACGAAAATAATAAGGCCCGTAGGTGTACGTTTTGTTTGCTGCAGTTTATACCAAAATGATGTTCTTCCATTTAGCGATCATAAACGACATTTCCTTCATTTTCTTTTATCCATTGTGGATTTCAAATTCTTGCTACTGATGCACAATTAGATAGGTTCATATGTCTTGTTGAAAATATTGGTAGGTAATCATTAAAAATCGCAAACAAGTAAACATAATTTTCGAAAAAGCAAAATACCCGACTGCAAAAAAAATATATTTTTGAAATTGACTGTTTACTGGCTTTTATTTGATACCCATATTGCTATGGTAAGGAAAAAAGTCAATCCCCCCCTTCCCCTTTATTTGCGTTTGCAGGCGCCATTTTTAAAATTTATGTAGCCTATGTCACTCTCACAATCTTGACAAATTCAACGATACCTCATATGTCAAAAACCGTCTAGCCGTTTGGGCTGTAGGGCGTGTCAAACAATTATACATACATACATACTCTCGAAAAACATAACCCTTCTTCCGCAGTCGGGTAAAAAGGTTCATATTAGTTTTTTCAAGGTAAAAAGTATAATTTCGCTCTCTACAAAACCGTATGTTCTGATTTCACTCTAAATGATTGATTGTTTAGTAAAAAGGTCTGGATAATGTATGTTTCTACGCATCATCGCTTTGATTTATCTTAGTTGGCGGTGTTAGGAGAAACAAAAGTTCAGTTTTGTAAACAAACGTCAGATTTGCTTCAACAGTTTCCCTGACTTTTTCCTAATAGATATTAACAGCTAGTTCTCCGCGGCTTTGCCCGCGCCAAAAGTCGGATTTTCCATACAAACTTTCAACCTCCCATTTCACTCCCTTGATGTTTTTATATCGCGATAAAGTAGCCTCGCGATAAAGTTCTCAGGGTCTCGAACTATCTCTGTACCAAATTTCATTTCAATCGGTTAAGTAGGTAAGGCGTGATTACGTAACATACAGACTTTCGCATTTAAAATATTAGTTTGGTTAGTAATCGCAAATTAAGCACTGAAAATATTGTCATTCTTTTTGTACAATTCAAAGAAACATTAAATCCGCGCATGAAATCCGTCATCATATATTACGATTTATTTTAAATGCGTAAAAGATTAGAATCCTTTTGTGGTAATATCGTCGGGATTTTCAAAGTTATTTTATGGAAAACACTCGCTCTGTTTGTTGTGAACAAAGGTATCACAAATACGAACGAATGAACGAATGAATGTATTATTTCTGTTGCAGGCAGAATGGAAAATACGTGGCTTACGTAATTTGAAACCACCTCTTCTTTCATGCTACGATAGAATGGTAAAAGATAAAATCCCTGCTAGAAGTTATTTTCAAAGGTTAACTTACATTGTCAACTTATATTATCTTAAATATTGCATTTACCATTAAAAAACATTACTTATTCTCATTCTAAGGCAGTCGGGTAAAAAGGGAAATGCTTTGGGCGAAAATTGATCCTTCGTCGTTTCCAACTGATACATACTTTACTTTTTATTTTATTTTATAAAAGATTAAAGATTATAATTTTTTTTTAAATATTCTAAACCCCTTACTAATAACGTAACGATTTTGACTTTGTTATAACACTTGATTAATGTAAGACGGCTTATTTGAAATGTTTGTCTCCACTATGTCATGACACCTATATTTCATTAATTCATAAATAAACAAGTGTTAAATTCATTCATCAATAGCAGTGAAAAATTCAATATTAGTAAGATGGTAGAGTAAAAGAATTCAGGTATTTTTTTAACTATTTAACCTTCATTTAAGTAATTTAACTTTAAGTGAAAACATCAATGGCAGCTTACGAAACTTCGATCCCATCTTAATCTACATTATGAGACCCAATCCACCTACATAGTTTTATGGGCCGACTTTACAATCTCGCCGCATAGATGGGACACGAAAATATATTCCTTTCTCCATATTTTACGACACTAGGCAATTGGGGAAAGTGCTGATTTTATGACCGTGCTGCGACATAGACACGCCTCACGTTTCGGTCAGATTTGGGGCGGATTTTCCCCAATTGTTGAAGATAAGTAGTTAATCACAGTGCTGAGTTTTGGTGCTATGTTAGCTTAATAATGTAGGTCCCCATTAATGCTTATAAAATGACAATATTTGTGGTTGTATGACTTGGATTTTGACGTTATTTTGTCTAAAACTCACATACACTTGACAAATATTACGATATATTAAAGCTTAGAGCTGTTCAGGGAGTTCGGTCGTCATGTTTAACGAACATATTGTCCCGCAACCGATAGCAGTCAGCGGCGACACGCTCGAAGTTGTCCAGGAATACGTTTACCTCGGGAAAGTGTTACAACTGGGTAAAGACAACTTCGAGCGCGAAATTACCAGAAGGGTGCAGCCTTCTGGTAATTTCTAGGTTGGGCAACATTTGGGAAGTTGCGTGACATCTTCTCGTCGCCACTACCGCAATGCCTGAAAAGCAGGGTGTATAACCAGTGCGTCCGGTAGGACATCATGTCATGACCTACGGGGCCGAGACATGGAACTTGACAGGCAAGCTGGCCCATCAACTGAAATCAATTTACTACATAGTAAATTGATTTATATTAGTTTTAAATGAGTAGTGCGTCGCCTACACTGTACATGATAGTAATAAGTAATAACAATTACAATATTTATTTAAATATTAAAAATATTTAATTTATTTAACTGGCACAAGCAACTTGGCTTGATAAATTTGGGGGTTTACATATAGACTTTTTCTTTATATATTTTTTTGTACATTTTTAAGTACAATGTTTAGTATTGTACCTAAAAATTTACAAAAAAATAATTTTTAAATACTCTTTAAAAACTTAAACTAAAAAGTTGAAGTTTTAAAGAGTAAGTATTATTCCTCTAATAGAATTATGTAATTTTATTATATGAAAAATAAACCCAAAATATGTGTTAATTTTTCATAAAATAAAATTTAGCGAAAAAAAATGTATTCTGTGATACAACATTGTTGAGTGTGTACAATACCCACGTAGTTACAGGCTATGTTATGATAAAAATACACATTGTAATATGATTTTTCCACAGACTACACTTACTCAAATACGTCAAGGTTCCTCCTTAATTCTCGAATAGATTAAATATAAGCAGTACCTATTTGCCCGGAATATTTTCTATGAATCGGAAAACGCCTTTAGAAGTTCTTTCATATGAGTAAGCCGAGTGGGGAAGAAAATGTTGTTGCCAAGAGACCAGGTGCAAAAGATGGATAGGACGAGCTTTATTGTGTTACTATAGGCCAGGGGACATGATGTTTTTGATTTCTGTAACTCAAAGATCGGAGTAGGTGGTAGCGTTTATTTATTTATAACTTCTTCTCTTCTTTTCTTCTCAGCCTTCGTCTACCATGTTCTTGGTGTAGGCCTCCTTTCTTTTATGCCAGTCTCTTCTATCTTGAGCCACCTGTATCCACATCGATCCGGCTTCTCTCTTTATGTCATCGCTATTTATAACAATTTTAGATAGTATTTACATACAAACAAAAATAGATAGATAGACACTCTTTATTGCACACCACACACAGTATCAATTTACATAAATGTTCATAGAGAATGGTTCAATTTAAGCGGTCTTATTGCTAAAAGCGATTTCATTTAAAAATACACTTAACTAATCTAAAACTTAACTAAGTAAGAAGTAACGAGTAGGTAAGATGATTTGGGGTCAATAACCGCAAACACTGATACTAATATGAACATGTCTCCGGTTTTCTGGAATCTTCGAAGTATAAAGACATAAATGTTATTCTAGTCGTAAAAATAAAAAGAACAAAGTTGTGTAAAGTGCCAAACCAACTAATTTCAGGTGAGTGAGATATTATGATATAAACTGAAATTTTGCGATATCGGTCCTTCAAAAAAAGGCAAATCCATTTTATTCCAGCACTATCTGATCTCTGGTTATAATAAGAGAACGATACTAATTGTCCCGTAGGTTTATCACCAGAGGTCGGAATGAGGTAGAGTTATTTATGTACTTACACTGATTTCATGCAGCGAAAGAATAAAGTGGATATGCCTCAAATCCCGAGATTAATATTAAAGAGCAGAAAAAATCCCGTGATTATTTAAATAAAAAGTTATTTACTTTTACACAATTTAAACTACTGCACGCGCGACGTTGACAAACATACATCAATGACATCGGATGTCCGCAGTTACAAAATTCCAATACGCGCGATGTTGCCACAGTTGTAGTTTGCACAACATAGCTTATGAGAAAAAAAGAACACAATACGCTTAACGGAATGTACTAGATTTTGTCTCTTTCTACCGCATTCAAACTATCTATTAGCAAACAATCGGTTTACTCATTCACACAGCTCATTCGCTTAGCTCGGTTCGTCGAATACGCTCACTTGTTTCCTATTGTGTTTTGTGTGGTGAATCCTGTTTGTTTGTAATATTGTTGGCCACACAGGATTGTCCATTAGAAATCTCGGGAAGGTCCACATTAATATCAACATTTCGATGCAAGTACATAAATAACTCTACCTAATTCCGACCTCTGTTTATCACACACAGACACAAAAAAAAGGTATGAAAATTTAACGTAATAGTTATATTATAAAACAGAATTAATTTAAGTATTGATTCATATTCTGTTGCAATATCTTAAAAAAATGATAAACTGAAACTATTATAAAAAGATCCTCTGCAAATCCGTGATTATTGAGTACGGTAATGTTTTTCCTAATTTTATCGTTGTAAATACGACTGCACAAATTGAACAAGTGAATCGAAAAGAACACAACATTGTCGCGGTATATTATAGTAATAAAGAATTGAATTGAATTGGCTTATTTTTTTTCCTAAATGTATTGAAATTTAAAAAAATGCATTAAAGTGAACCATAAACTGCAGAATTAAAAATTGTTTTGACTATTCTACCTATTACTTTGAAACACATTGTCTCTTAGTCTAAATATCAACTTTTATTCAATGTATGTTTCTGTTCCGATGCGTGTAATAAATTAGTTCTGATGAATATTCATGTCGTAAAACAAAAAAGAAACACCAGAATAAAATCACCCTTTACAAAATGAAAAGAAATCCTTTGAAACGCGTTAATTAATGCAAAGTAGTTAGAACCATGAGTAAAAAAATAAAAACGTTTCTGTTTTCGTGACGACATTGATAGCTAAATTGTGTTACCAAGTTTCATGACAGGCGGCGATATTAAATTATAAGTTTGCAAAAATGTAAATGACACTAAAGCTGTTTTCTTTCGCATTTTTTATGGAAATAAGGATTTCATGTGAGTGTATCAATCAAAACAACACTAGGACACACTCCTCACTTGACTTTAAAAAATATATTACACTAGTGGTTCCCCGCGACTTCGCCCGCAAGAGTTGGATTTTCCATATAAACATCCCCCATTTCACCCCCTTAATCCTTTCCAGGGTCTCGAACTGTCTCCATACCAAATTTCATCTCAATCGGTTCAGTGGTTTTTAAGCGTCAAGAGGTAACAGACGGACAGACACACTTTCGCATTTATTATATTAGTATGGATCTTACTCCCGAGTTCATCAATAATTAAACAGCCGGTAAATATCGATTGACGGTTATTTTGACAGAATTCCCATACCAAACATCAAATGTTGCTAAACCAGCCGATTAAAAATTATACATATAATGTACCTTTTTAATTGGTGAACTCCAGACTTAATATTGTATCGATAATTTAACAACGTGTTTCGGTTTTTTTTGAAATGAAAGCTGTTGTTAACTTATCTCCTGGAATACCTATCCTGAATTTTTTTATGAGTAGTTGTTATTTATGTGTTTTTTTAATGGTTTTTTTACTTTATTACGGTTGTATTTTCTGATAGGTTTCGTTTTAAGTTTGAGATTGATAATGTCAGTAAAGGAGATTGAAAGTTCTTAAAGATAAGAAAAAAACGTTAAAAAACATAAATAATTAAAAAAAGGTTGATTAAGCCACTGCTCAACAAAAGCTTTAGCACAAAGAACCGCTGAGCTGTGCTGCGAATAGACAATATATGCAGACATGAAAACTCTTTGTAGACACCGGAACACTAAAATGTTCATCCCTCTTAAAAATTTAATTCAATAGCGCATGTTGCCGATGCAACGCTCTTTTTTACCCGACTGCAGAAGGAGGGTTTTTAGAGAGTATGTATGTATGTATAATTGTTTGGCACGCCTTACAGCCCAAACGGCGGGACAATTTTTTTTACATATGAGGTGTCATTTAATTTGTCAAAATTGTGAGAGTGAAATAGGCTATATACATTTTAAAAATGGCGCCCGCCAATGGAAAGAAAGGGGAGACGGATTGATTTTTCCTTACCATAGCAATATGGATATCAAATGAAAGCCAGTAAAAAGACCATTTTAAAAATATAAAAATTTTTGCAGTTGGGTGTTTTGTTTTTTAAATAATTATGTTTTATTTTTAAATAATATGTTATTTTTTATTCTATTCCTTTTGGTTAACCTTTTGATGTGTTTTTAGAGTTCCGTAGTCCGACAAGGAACCCTTATAAGATCGTTCAGTACGTCCGTTCCGTCCGTCCTATTCTGTTACCGCAGAATATCTTCTACGTTTATGGACTGATTTGCATGTAACTTGGTTCGAGGATACTTCACATATAGATCTCATTTTTAAAAATTACAATTACCCCTTTTTAAAGGTACCTCTCCATACATGTAAAGGGGGGGTGAATTATTTTTTGAGTGCACCCCCTTGTGTGTTGTATCGTTGAAAAGGACTATGAAAATAAGGTAGGGTTTCCATACAACACTCTTTTATCAGCTTTACCATTTGCGAGATATAGCCCGCCAAAGTCGTTTACACGGTCTCCCCCCCCGCTGTAATTTCTAAAGTCTTGGACCTATAAACTTTACTCACATAAAGAAACAGACGCGGAAGTTCTTATTTAAAATTGTTTTGGATATCCTGTGATGATTACTTTTGAAATTATAAATAAAATAAAAATATATACTTTTTTCCAAAAGAGCAATAGAAACTTAAAAAGTTTTTTGCCTATACTGTCTAATGTTGTAAGTTAATGGTACGGAACTCTACGTGCGCGAGTCCGATTCGCACTTGGCCGGTTTTTATGTCTTCTGTTTAGGATTGGACAAGCTAGTAAAGATAAAAAAACTAATTTAATTTAATAGCTCACCAACCAGTGTGTGGCTAAAATAATAGCCCATTTCGTTTCCATACGACAAACCAAAAATGTATTTACCTTGAAGTAGCGTTGCTTTTAAATATAATAATTAATATTCATCCGCCATTTGCATTGCTAATAACACTACAAGATGGCCGCTGTATAACGCAACAAGCCTAGACACCTGCCAAGCAATTTTAATTACAATTTCGCCGTGTTTGAGTTGAATTCGGCTTGAGCTTTTTTATACAAATTATTTGTTATAATATCGTGAAGTTACTTAGCAATAACTGTCTTCAAAGCCACACTAATTTGTTTGACTTTGTGGGGAATTAGTTACATTTTGTAGGGTAAGCCTACTAGGCTTTTCCACTTGCAAATAAATTGTAGAATTTTTATAGGTAGTTTATGTTGCTGCAGAAAACTAATTTCACACTTAAGTATAAAAAGCCGGCCAAGTGCGAGTCGGACTCGCGCAATAAGGGTTCCGTACCGTTTTCTATACAACATTGGACACTATATTATCAACAGCCTAAAAATCACTTTTGTTGTTTGGGAGCCTCACTTAAGTATATCAATTTTGTTCTGCTTTTAGTATTTTTCCTTTCCCTACCGCCAGCTTCCTCCTAAGTTTAAACCTTAACATGTAAATTGCAATTATCTTCTAAGAGAATCGTTTTTCCGAACGAATACCTACTTTATTTTCTACGCCACAACTTCACAAGCGTATAACACAATGTGCTCACATATTCCGAGCGACAGTACAATCGGCAGCACGTCAGGTTACCCATCTGAACTACGGAAACAGCTTTTCTTACGTAGGGAATAGAGGCGTTCTCAACGTCAAAGTGGAGTAGTCTGACGTGCGATACCACGTGTCGCTTGATGCACGTGTGTACATCAAGCTCATAAATGTCTTAGCAATAGAGGCGAGTATTCAACGAATGTGTAGTTTCATGTGTCGGCTTGTGTACATAGTATGTGATGTGCTAAACAAACGTTTCCAAAGCAGCTTGAAATTCCCGAGAATATTCAACGTATTTCCTTGTTAGAAATGTAGGAACAAAGTCAAACAAAGTCAGCCATCACAGCGTCGGTTAAGTAAGCTGGCTAGCGTTGACTGTTACTGATTTGTTTGTGTGGTTTTTATTTTGTACTAGTGGTTCCCCGCGACTTCGCCCGCAAGAGTTGGATTTTCCATATAAACTTTCATCCCCCATTTCACCCCCTTAATGTTTTTATATCGCGACAAAATGTAGCCTATGTCCTTTTCAGGGTCTCGAACTATCTCCATACCAAATTTTATCTCAAGTGGTTTAAACGTCCATAGGTAGGTAACAGACAGACAGACAAACACACTTTCGCATTTATAATATTAGTATGGATCGTTTTTTTTTTTTGTAATCTTTGTATTTTTTTTTTAATTCTGAACGATGTTTGTTTGTGATATCCCAAATTAATAAATGCTTCTTTCTAAACTGAAATTAAGTTTACTGAGAGGTAAAGTCGTGCCAAATATCGTCAAAAGGGAAAAAAATGCGTCTTATGCTAGCACAAAAATACACATTCTAATAAAAAAAAGTATAATTCATTTTATAGCTCTAAAAATAATATGAAACTAAAAGCTCTACAGAGTCAGCCAGAATAGCATAAGATCATGAGTTCGATTTCCACCTGAAATAGTCTAACTACAGTTTTTAAAGGAAAAAACTTTTATTTCAATAGTTAAAAATTGTACGTTTTCTACGGCTAAAGACCCGGCTCTTTAGCCGTAGAAAACGTACGTTGCCGGCTGAAGTATTCCCTAAACTATAAGATTCCTTAAGAACATAGCGTCAACTCTATACGCAGACGAAATCACGTGCAATAGCTAGTACTTAAATAAATATTTTTTCTTACAAACAGTATAATGAGCTGTTTGTTATATTTGAAATATAAGCTTCAAGTCAGTAAAGACGCGGCACCTAGAGAGTGCCGCAGTGGGTAATAGGGATTAGGATTTTCAAGAGCTTCAGAATAAATATACATCTTGTTCATGTCTTTTACTTACAATCATGTAATCCTACTGTGACTGTAGATGGCAAACACGTACATAATGCCTTATTATTTAAAAAAAAATACACCACTGCATATTTTAAAAATCGTCTTTTACTAGCTTTCATATGATACACATATTGTTATTCTTACTATTTCATACCTTATCCTTCCCCCCTTTTTTCATTTGCGGACGCCATTTTGAAAAACTACGTAGCCTATGTCACTACCACAATTTTGACAAATTCTACGACATCTCACATGAAAAAATCCGTCCAGCCACTTGGGCCAAACAATTATACATACATATTTATATATATACTCGAAAAACATAACCCTCTTTCCGCAGTCGGGTAAATACCAACAAAATTGTGAAGTTGTTCTGTGGTAAAAGGTACTCTTTCAAAGAAACTCCTGAAAGTAAAATAAAACAAAGTGGGCTAAAGTAACAGAAATATGCACCCTACTTTATTCACATTTATTCAAAGACTACTTTACTCTAACTACTTTACTACTTTATTCAAAGAGGTGCTTGTGGCGCAGTGGCGGCAGCGCTTTGGTAGTGATACCAAAAGTTAAGCAACCCACGGCGCGGTCGTGATTGGATGGGTGACCATTCCGAACATTAAAGTGACGACCATGACAAGCATCTCCGTGCTTCGGAAGGCACGTTAAGCAGTTGGTCCCGGCTAATATCTGTGGTATTAGTCGTTAAGCCTAGTCAGAGGCCCTAGGGCGGCTTGATAACTTCTGACAGTAAGGTTTGTCACTAGCCTTACATACACCCCTCCACCAATCCGCACTGAGCCCGCGTGGTGAAGTATGGCTCGTTTCTCCTCATAGTTGAGGTGAGGCCTTTTCCCAGCAGTGGGATCTAATAGGCTGACTTATTACTTTATTCACATTTAGGTTTTTAAATTCTATTTTACAGTCCTACTCTGAACATTTCGAAGAAAACTGTGCGAAGTCTCCACAAAAATTGCCCGAAAATTCTTCTGCGTTATACGAGTACAACAATAACATTAGCCTTATATTAAAACTCCACCTATAAAACGTTATAAGAGAGTGCACCTGTGTATTGCGCACACACTTGTGCACTATAATATTTCCCGCGCAGTCGGCTAATCGCTGTTAAGATTGGCCGTAATAGCACAGAATAAATATTAGTACTATAAAACGTTATAGTAGTTAGCGATATAATGGTATATATAAGAGAGCGCGCCTGTGTATTTCGCACACACTTGTGCTCTACTTGTGTTCTATAATATCTCCCGCGCTGTCGGCTAATCTCTGTTGAGTGCTGTAGTTGAATTTCGGTTAGACATTATATTAAAACCTTATTCTGGTTTATTTTCTTGTTAGGTTTAAAAGTCCCGAAGTCTTTTAAAATAGCTCAAAATAGCAAGAAGCAAAAAAAATCTAGGATTTTCCAGTGATAGACAAGTGTGTAGAAAACCTTATTGCGTGAGTCCGGGACTCACTTAGCTGGCTTTAACCGACTCCAAAAAAGGAGAAGGTTCTATGTTGGACTGTGTGTATGTTTTTTTTATTGTAATTTGTAGATATTTTTTTTTAATTGAAAGAGCATACTTATGAGGTGGTGTCACAAAATTAGGATCTGATGATGAAATTAAGGGAACTCTTAAGATTTTTTAGGCACGTATAGCGTTTTTGCTACAGAGCGTCGGTGGCGCAGTAGCTAGCGGGTTGCTTCTCATGCGGGAGGTGCCGGTTCGATCCCACATGTCGCCATGTACCAATGACTTTTTCTTTGTTATGTACATTAGTTGTTTCACTAACCGATGCTCTTACGGTGAGGGAAAACATCGTGAGGAAACCTGCACATTCAGGCGACTGCATGTGTAACCATGATCCAAAACTGGTCAGGTTCCCTTGGTAACAGGGTCACGGAGGTCAGATGGCAGTCGCTACACTGTAATTACCTGATCTGCCACATCCTGGATCATGGTCAGCGGACTCTGGGCCCTCGTGTGCGAGTGCATAAACCGGGATAACGCTAGGAGGATGATGATGTATAGCGTTTTTGCTACAGCCTCTTGGTATTTAATCGTTTCATCATGATTTTATGGTGCTGACCTGAATGATGACGATGCATCGCTTAGAATTAGTGGATTCTTTTACCACTGTTGAGGTATTGTGTTAGGAAGTACGGGCAATTAGTATGCCTATCTCTGAAAATGGTAAAATAAAATAATGACTCGATTATTTCAATAAATCTGTACGATAAGATGTGAATAAGATGTGCATCCTGGAAACCTTACCACAAGGACCCTTTTTATAATTTTTATTTTTGTGTTGTATTCAGTAATTTATCTTAATTTTTATTAATACGTTGTATATATGTTTTAATATCTATCACATCTTATTGTACATATTTATTAAAATAAAATAATTGTTTATAAACAATTGCACTAAAAAAAGTTGGGAATAAAATTTTAATCGTCTAGTAAAAGCAACGTGGAAGTAATTCGGTGCCAATTAAGAGTCTTCATAATGTGTGGCATATGCACGGTATGCAGCACGTCAGGTTACCCATTTGAACAACGAAAATAGCTTTTATTACGTAGGGAATAGAGGCGGTCTTAAGGACAAAGTGGGGTAGTCTGATGTGCAGCCGTATGTACTTATACGTCTAGGTTGGCACCGACATCCTTTCACGTTGCTTTCAGTACGCGATTAAAAGATCTATAACTCTGCTCTACTGACTGCCTCGTTGGTCTAGTGGTCAGCACGCTGGGTACTATCCACGAGGTCCCGGGTTCGAATCCCGGGTCAGGCCGAGAGTGTTTGGGTTTTTCTGTCTTGAAATTACTCAGACATAGCTCCGGAGTCAGGAAGTTGGTGGTGTTAACACCCCCGTGCCTCGGAAAGCACGTTAAGCCGTTGGTCCTGCGCCTGATCTCTCTACGGTCATGTCGGACTGCCGTCTCACCGAATTATGAGAGTGAAGGAACAGAGAGTGCACCTGTGTATTGCGCACACATTTGTGCATTATAATATGTCCTGCGCAGTTGGCTAATCTCTGTTGAGATAGCTCGCCGTAGTCGAAATCGGCTAGGAGGACATCATCAAAAGATGTATTTATAACTTTTCAGTGCATTTTTAGGCGGTTGTTTAGTTAACCGGACTTATGCATTCGATTCAATAGAATGGTCGTCAACTTGTCTAATCAGTTCAACAGACTAGGAACAAAGAAGAAAAGCAATAGTGCGAGTATATCTCTCCAATCAGCCGGTTTTAAAATGCACATGGGTTGCACTCAGCCAGACGCCAGCTTGATTGCCTATTGTGCTGTCCACTTTGACCACAGTAGGAAAAGACGCAGTAAAATCAGGGAATAACAATATAAGTAAAGTTAGCCTTTATAGACCGCTGCTGGGCAAAGGCCTCAGCTCAACTACGAGGAGGTACGAGCCATACACAAACGGGCTCAGTGCGAATTAGTGGAGGGGTGTCTGCAAGGCAAGTGACCAACCTTACTGTCAGATGTTATCAAGCTGCCCTAGGGCCTCTGACTAGGTTAGATAACTGATATAAACAGATATTAGCCGGGACCAACCGCTTAACGTGCCTTCCGAAGCACGGAGATGTTGCACGGACATGAACATCACAAAAAATGGCCGAAATGGTGGCCATCCAATCACAACCGCGCCGTCTGTTGTTTAACTTTGGTATCACTACCAAAGCGCTGCCGCCATCTGCGCCACAAGCACCTGGGGAATAACATTTTTCTTTGTTTACCTTAGTACATAATTAATGTCCTCCTAGCCGAATTTCGACTACGGCGGCCTATCTCAACAGAGATTAGCCAACTGCGCGGGACATATTATAGTGCACAAGTGTGTGCGCAACACACAGGTGCACTCTCTGTTCCTTCACTCTCATAATTCGGTGAGACGGCAGTCCGACATGACCGTAGAGAGATCAGGCGCAGGACCAACGGCTTAACGTGCTTTCCGAGGCACGGGTGTGTTAACACCACCAACTTCCTGACTCCGGAGCTGTGTCTGAGTAATTTCAAGACAGAAAAACCCGGGCCGAGAGAGTACATAATTAAAAAACTCATACAGGGTTTAACAAAATCACTTGTTACTTTTAAATTCCTTTTAGAGAGTGATTCTGCTGCACTAATACAAAAACTTTTACCACTTCACATTTTTTCACCATTTTGATCATTTCTCAAGGGTTTTGTAGGTAAATTATCAGTATTTTGATGTTGAACTCACACAAAATTTGTTGCTTATTTTCAATTGATAGTCTTACGATGTCGTTACTAGTTATCAAAATAGTCGCTATGCCTTCTGTGGTTGCCTTATCTAAGTTCTAAAATTAAGTATATATTTTAGAAAAACTGTTAGAAGTAAGCCTACTCTTCTGTATACGGATTACCTATTACCATTTTGCCGTGTGACTTCTGAACCAGTTTAAATGAACCTTGACTTTATACAAAAATAGGTTAAAGTAATTTACGGTTGGTGCCTACTGTTTTGTAAGTAGGTACTATAACGTCCACGTCTATAAAACCTCATTAGAGATTAGCCAGCTGCGCGAGAGATGTTATAAGGAACATGTGTGTGCATAATGCACGAATGTACTATCTGTTCCTTCACACTCATAGTTCAGTGAGATGGCAATCCGACATGACCGGAGAGAGATCAGCGGCAGGATTAACGGCTTAACGTGCGCACCGAGCCACGGGGGTACTTCCTGACTCCGGAGGTGTATTTGAATTATTTCAAGACAGAAAAACCCAGAAACAATTTTCGTCCCAACCAGATATACAATACGTATAATAAATAAATAAATGCAAGAGCTTGGGATCATACCTTCTATTGTTTTCTAAAAATAGGTTAAAATTTCGGGACTTCCTGAAAAAGGTCACGTTAAAAATATATACTTGTACAATACCGACAGCCCTTTTCATAGGGCGGTGGAAACAGACATCCCATTTTATCATAGTTCAGTCCTAGCCACTCTGTGGAATATATATATGATTTCAAACCATCAAAGGACGGCGCTCCCGCCCGCTTCCCGCCGGCGCGGCAATACCTTCGGGAAAACAGATGTATCTTTCTGAGACACAAGTTATTTTAATTCTGTAAACAATATTTTGTTGGTTAATTTTTGCAATGTATTTTGATCTAAAAAAACTTGATTTTCTCTTACTTTGTTGTTTGTGGAGCAATGACATAAAACAAAAAAACTCCAAAATGTTTATAAATTTTATTTTAGGATACTTACTCAGATTTTTTGTAATAAATTATACCTTATGAGAAAGGTAAAAGAATACACTGTTCAAATTTTTCATAATATTATCTAATAATAAAAATACAATGACAATTTAAAAAAAATCAATTTTAATACATAATTCATAATTAACTATATATACAACTTATGAATAAAAATTAAGAAAAATTACTTAATACAACACAAAAACAAAAATTATAAAAAGGGTCCTTGTGGTAAGGTGTACCAATATCTGCTTTAAAAAAATATAGGTAAATAGCCGCATTCATACAGATTCCAAAAATATAAGCTTTGTTGAAAATATTTATAGTAAAAATATTTCAAAAAATATTTAACTCCACGCGGCAGACACGAAAATTCTTAGAAAAATACAGGACAGCAAAAAAAACTTTTATATGTTGCTAAGGACCTGTAACTAGTAAGAATATAATACGGTGTTTATAAAATAGGACGTAATTTTAATGATTTTTTGATAAAAATATATTGTATGAACCCTGTGTATAGGTTTACCGTCGTATTTAAAAACTTATTGCTCAACTAGATTTAGTGACAATGTCGGGTGACTTGAAGGTCTTTTATTAATGAGTCTACATAGATATATGCTTAAAACACCCACATATATTTATATACTGACTCTTATGTACTTTTGCCCTCGGAATCGCTTAACTCCGTGCACTTATGTTGCTGCTGCAAGCACCTGCATCTGTGTACGCCACACTTAATTTTGCAACTGTACCTGAGAATTTCAATACATACATACAATACATGCTTCGGCTGCCACTGGCAAGTCTGTACATGTGGGTTTCCAGCTGTCACCGACTTTGGTCCATCATTCCCAATTAGATGGATCTTTTTGTAAACAAATGCTTTCATGCATCGTTCACCGTAGAAAATGAACAAGACATAAAGAAAAAAGTATTTACGAATACACTATTAACTGATTGGTTAATTACGTGATTTCATAGTGTTAATACTCAATATCTACCTGTCATATAAAACGACCACAATCTTTTCGATTATGGAAAATGCATCGCTGTTCCTGCTCACGTAAGCTGTCATAACACCTTCTGTGGCATTGGGGAAAGCATTCAGTGTCCACCGCAATTTTTCACCTTTACAATAATTTACCTTCAATTATTCAAGATGGAAGCAGTTTCACGTAATTAGCCAATCAGTTAATAGTGTATTCGTAAATACTTTTTTCTTTAGGTCTTGTTCATTTTCTACGGTGAACGATGCATAAAAGCATTTGTTTACAAAAAGATTCATCTAATTGGGAATGATGGACCAAAGTCGGTGACAGCTGGAAACCTACATATACGGACTTACCAGTGGCAGCCGAAGCATGACGTGTATGTATTGAAATTCTCAGGTGCAGTTGCAAACTGCAGTGTGGCGGCCACAGATGCAGGTGCTTGCAGCGGCAACATAAGTGCACGGAGTTGAGCGATTCCGAGGGCAAATGTACATAAGAGACAGTATATAAATATATGTGGGTGTTTTAAGCATATATTTATGTAGATCGATTAATTAAAGACCTTCAAGTCACCCGACATTGTCACTAAATCTAGTTGAGCAATAAGTTTTTAAATACGACGGTAAACCTATACCCAGGGTTCATACAATATATTTTTATCAAAAAATCATTAAAATTACGTCCTATTCTATAAACACCATATTATATTCTTACTAGTTACAGGTCCTTAGCAACATATAAAAGTTTTGCTGTCCTGTATTTTTCTAAGAATTTTCGTGTCTGCCGCGTGGAGTTAAATATTTTTTGAAACATTTTTACTATAAATATTTTCAACAAAGCTTATATTTATAGAATCTGTATGAATGCGGCTATTTACCTATATTTTTTTAAAGCAGATATTGGTACACGTTTAAAGTTTATGGCCATTACCAAAAAAAAATTGAATTTATTTTTTTAATTTTTGGCCGTAATTCCATTTTTTTGTATAAAAATGCTTGGTATTTGTTTCAAAAATCAATTGGCCATCTTTGGTTTAGCTGAAAACTATACCAAACTTGCCCTAGTAGGTATAAATTAGCAGTTATGACGAGTCACAGTGCGAGCGGAGAAAGGGAACCTTCACCCCCTCCCCCAGCCCCCCAGCGGGGTGTGAGCCGCTGACTCCCAGGCGTTTTCTACACTAGTTTACCTAAGGAACAAGTATGCCAAGGCTCATCTTTTGATCCGAAAAATATTGGTGTTGGCGTATAACAACCCAACTAGGAGGGAAAGTGCCCATGACACTCACTGCGTTACCCCGCTAAATGGCCAAAGCTATTTTCTGGATTAGGTATGACCCTGAGCGAGGATCATTGGTTTTTACCCTCAAACGACGGCCTACCTCCGCAACAAAACTCTGCTTCAGACCCCCAACAGCCTGCCGTCTCGACAGCAAATTCAAATATATCAAAAGATTTTCTGTTGACGATAAAAATAGATTTCAAGAAATCGACGACGGTTTTAAAAAACATTTTTTTCGTAATTTATCAGTCTGTTATCAACAATACAAAATAATTACAATGGATAATTTGAGAGCTATTCGCAATATCGACTGCAACTCCAAAGCAAATACGTAAGAATCGTCATTTTCTCATTATTTTGAAAGCTACCTAATATCATTTCTTTCAGACGAGAGTTTGACGGTCATTATTCCTTTTCCTGATTATTATTTAGCTGCAAATGAAGCGATTTGAAAGTAATCGAGTAAGCAGTCTATAAAAATCTTTGAACTGTAATGGCTGTTTTACCCGGCATCCTTTTCGTCATTCCGCGTCACTTATCCGAAACCCTAACTCCTCGAATGACCAGCCCTCGTCACCTCTTGAGTAGCGTTGCCCTCGAAAATCATCTACAATATGATAGGCCTGAATACCGATACAAAATATCGATAGTATCGATAGCTCCAATAATCAATACTATCGACACACTGCAATACTATCGATGTTATCGATATTGCAGCTCAATATTAAAATCACTATCGATAGTATCAGCTCTGACTATTGCAACAACTATCGATAGTATCGATACTATTAATAGTTTTGTCCTATCGATAGTGACCTTTTATTCTAAAAGTATTGTGAATATTATTTGATGTACATGTAAATATTCTGAGGCTTGATTTATTCTTGCCACTAACTGATGTGACGTAATCGGCATGATATATAGTAAAATAATAATTAAGATGGATTCATTCCAAAAAGGCATTAAGATAATTAACAATACTATTAAATAAAAGACCACAATCGATAGAGAAAAACTATTAATACTATCGATAGTTGTTGCAACAGTCAGAGCCGATACTATCGATAGTGATATTAATATTGAACTTCGATACTATCGATAGTATTGCTGTGTGTAGATAGTATTTATATTAAAAGAGCTATCGATTTATCGACAGCCTATCGATACTATTGATTTTGGCTCAACTATCGATAGTGGACTATCGAGCGGCAATGCTCCTCTCGAGGATCGATTCCTCTAGGGCCTATCCAAATAGCGACCCTTTAGTTTTGAGTACTTGCGGTTCTCGATTGGGTTAAGGAATTTGTTACTGATTTTATTTATATAAACTGTATTGTATCGAACAAGACGTAGGCGCAATTAGCAGATTGAGGACCCGAGTTCACCAATTATTGAACAGGCGGTAAACATCGATTGACTCGATTGAATAACAAAATATATCAAATGATGCTAAACCGGCTGATTAACAATTAAACATGTTTTGGTGAACTTCAGGCTGTTTTGAAAGTTTGTATCGGAATTCTGTCAAATTAACCGTCAATCGATGTTCACCGTCCATGAATGGTGAACTCGGGTCTTAATGTCTTAAAGCATTCTCTGCTAGTTAACCGCGTGGTAGGTAATGCAGAAGTTAAATCAGTGAGAAGGTGAAAACGAGTTTCTGATTCTCTCTAAATGTGTCACTCTCTGCAATAAAAGAAGGTGTTATAGTACACATTTTTATTTTATCCATCGTTTTTCTTTCGGAAATGTGACTTATATGTAAATGTGAGCGAAATTCAATTTGATTTCGTAAAAACTTGCTTAACTTATAAAAATAATTATAAGTTAAGCTGATTTCATCTTAACTGATGGTTAAATATTTGTAAAAATATTTCCATCGGATACATGCGGGTACATTCCCCAAGTATTGATGAAATCGAACGCCGGCTCACTGGCGTAGCAAGCACTTACAAAAAATCTTCGGTTGACTAACGTCCTCCGTAGCTCAGTTGGTAAGCACTCGCCCGGATACCGAAGGGACGTGGTTTTGAGTCCCACCGGATGACACAGTCGATTAATTTTTGTGAGCGAAATTCAATTTGATTTCGTAAATACTTGCAAAATAATTGCTTAAGTTATAAAAATAATTATAAATGTGACTTAGTAAGGTATTGAACCGCCTCGAATAAAAAGTCGACTGCAGTGCCGTTCTTATTGAAGTAGTTTGTAATAATGTTTCTTGAGGTTAGGTTACCAAAGGTGTAACTAACTAATCCAAAAGTCGTATAAATTATGCATGTAGATTGAAGACCTACAGGGGCACTTATACACGTCCCAACATAATTATAGGCCACTGCTTCGGGACGAATTGTGGGTTACATAGGTGCTCGACTTCATCAGTATGGTAATGCTAATAGGCATACTACAAACACGCTTGGCTAAAAAACAGACGAAAATATAGTCTTTTAAAGACGTACTATAGGTACTATTGACTGCCTCGTTGCGCGTTGGTCTAGTGCTCAACACGCTTGGTCCCGAATTCAAATACCGGCTCGGGTTTTTTGTCTTGAAATAACTTAGACACAGCTCCAGAGTCAGGAAGATTTAACACACCGTGACTCGAAAAGTACGGTAAGCCATTGGCAGGACTGTGTATCTTCCCGCGTAGGTAGCAAAAACGTACCTACGCGCGGCGACCCCTTGGTAAGGGACTAAACAAGTTGAGTGTCGCTAGCCGGCAGCGACACGCTCTCGCGTTTTATTCACTAGGTTGCTGGTTGCACGAGCGTGAATAAAGTCCTAGAAAGATGCGCTAGATGGCGTAAGTAGCTTCATGTGGCAGTCAACCCTATCGCGTTGCGTGATAGTACGTCACTGAATAGGTTTAGTGTATTATGAATCATATTCCAGAGTTATAAAAATGAAATTATCTTGCAATGTATTTCTGTAGGTGTCTACACGAAAATGTGCTTGAGTCAGAGGCGAACTGAATTACACCATATCGTCAACAACACTGAGTAGATATTTCTTTGAATTTCACTGCAAAGTCATACTTCTGTACGAAGTACTAGTACTTACTCTGTGCCATTGGTTGACTGCGCGCCGTCTCACCGAATTATGAGAGTGAAGGAATAATAATCTCTGTTGAGATAGGCCGCTGTAGTCGAAATTCTGCAAGGAGGACATAACTACTGGTACTATTAAACTGTCCAATGTAACCGAGTAACAACAATCTAATGAAACGAGTCTAAAATTATTTTAAAATTCGAACAAAGTATGAATGCAACTGGGAAAAGATTCTTACTTTACATTTTTTTGGATCTCTAATGACATTTCCTTTCGAGAACCATTCATCATCATCAAATTTAAGAGCTAGGCTCTTGTCGGTGGAGTTTTTTCCATTCCTCTCTGCTTTCCGCCCTTCTCTTAACCTCCTGATACGACCCGACATTTATCTTTTCTTTTATTTGCTGCATGTAGCTTATTCTTGGTCTTCCTCGCTTCCTTTTTCCTTCTATTCTTCCTTCTATTATCGTTTTAATAAAATTGTCGTGTCGAATCAGGTGGCCTAACATTCGTCCCCTCCTACACTCTATTGTTTCCATCAATCTCCTCCTTTCCCCAACCATAGACAAAACTTCTTCATTTGTTTTCTTCTCCGTTGTTTTCTCTCGAGAACCATTAGTTGCGCAAAATATTTTAAGATCTCGAAAACAAAGATAGCCGTCTCCCCATAATTCGCGGAGTTTTATCACGTCTTCAGCTATCTCCGAAATAACCGTTTTATTCACTGTTTATGGTCAGATTTAGAAACTCAGCATTTCGAATTGGATTTATATACGACGTAATGGATGTATATGAAGCAGGGCTGGTCACTTCATTTACAAACACATCTTAGTCAATCCAAGTTATCAATTAATCTTTACATTGTAAAAACAAAGTCGCTTCCGCTGTTTGTACGCCTACTAGATCTTTTAAACTACGCAACTGATTTTGAGCAATCAGAGAGACATGAACGTATACATTTTCTTCCCACAGTACAAAAAAGCCATTCCAACGCTCTAGAGACGGAGGTGATCTCTTCTCCTTGCCAAAAGGCTACTATGTTTATTAAATACTCATAATTTAAGTAATATGTATTATCGTTGTGTTTGATGTTGTTAGTATTATTTCTTGTTTTTGAGTTCTAAATAGACCAAATTTACTTTTTTATGTTTTCCCCGTCTAGTAGCAAAAAAAACGTTAACATGTTGTGTATACTATTTATGGGCTACGGCCTAGCTATGTTAGATGACATTTTAGTTAAAAATGTTACGACTGTAACTATAAATAAATGCAGTTTTCAGTTGATATGAGGCCTATGCCCCCTATATGTATTTGCACGTGTGTCGTATAAGGGACAAAATTTACTAGTTAAAGAGCTTCATGTATATCTTTAGAAAGGTCAATACAACAAACATAAGAGGGTACATGTAGGTAGTGCTATGGGAAGATTTGAGCTATTGGTAGGACCAAATCTACTGTCTTTTGACTATTCTGGGGTCGCGTAATAAAAACGGAGGTTTCTTATCAATCGAATTTACTGAAGCGAGTCATATCATATTCAGTGTTATTATAATACGTGACTGCCTCGTTGGTCAAGAGGTCAGCACGCTGGGTACTATCCACGAGGTCCCGGGTTCGAATCCCGGGTCGGGCCGAAAGTGTTTGGGTTTTTCTGTCTTGAAATTACTCAGACACAGCTCCGGAGTCAGGAAGTTGGTGGTGTTAACACCCGTGCCTCGGAAAGCACGTTAAGCCGTTGGTCCTGCGCCTGATCTCTCTACGGTCATGTCGGACTGCCGTCTCACCGAATTATGAGAGTGAAGGAACAGAGAGTGCACCTGTGTATTGCGCACACACTTGTGCACTATAATATGTCCTGCGCAGTTGGCTAATCTCTGTTAAGATAGGCCGCCGTAGTCGAAATCGGCTAGGAGGACATCATTATCATCATCAATACGTACACAAATAATTGCCTATCCGTGTACTGACCATTCTAAATGATAAATTATTATGTTTTTAAGTAAGATAATATACCTTTATTGCATATCACAAATAGTAGACATTTACACTTTTTGGAAGAGATTTGTACAATTTAGGCGCACATATTGCTAAAAGGCTACTTTCAGAGTCAAAGTCAAAAAATATTTATTCAATTTAGGGCACAAAATGCCACTTATGAACGTCAATAATTAATATCAGTCAATTATGGCCCATATGGGGACAGAATATTTCTCCTTACAACTTTTGCGTAAGTACCAACTGAAATAGGACCTAAATTCTGTTTCGTTAAGAATTTTGCAGAATTTTTTTTTAATAACAAAAAATCCACAAGTTAAAAACAATGTCACTTTTGTAAACAAAGGACTTGTCCATTAGTGGTTTTTTATTCGTCAATATTTCTAACCAGAATAAATTAAATATTATATGAAAGAGTTTACAAAAACTAGCCTTTCTGCATAATTAATATATTTTTTAAGGCCTCCGATTTAGAGAAAAATTGAAATTATTTTTTCTCTTTGTCTGTACTTAAACCGCACCTTCGCCTATACCGATTAACGCATAAAAAAAATTTACATCAAAATTCTCATTCCGTTGACAGTAGTACCTATTATATAATCTGTGGTAGTACCTAGTAGTATTTATCCACCAGTGGAAAGGCAATGGTACATAGCCATACAGCCAGGAAATACAAGTAATGATCAATGGATGATGCCTCATTACAAAACATATTTTTTCTCAAAAATGGAGGCGTTTAAAATTCAGATCTCTGTGGTTACGTGTTTCATATTTTTGTAGCTTAAAGATAAATATAGGTTATTGGTGGTTGGTGATATCTTGGAATAAAAAACCAGCCTCCATACTAAAAGAGGACAAGTCCTTTAAATAATAAATTAACGTAAAGACACCGTTTCATTTTCGTCGTATATTTGAGCTTTTAAATTAGTAAGGGTCGGAAAGATAGATAATTTATCTAAATGAGTATCGGACCTCATTCGGTGCCAATTTTACTGGCCACAGGCAGAGGTGGGATTATTAACTAATTATAAGGGTCTCTTAAATTTGATTAGGGGACCGTAATAAACATAAAACCCTCCTAAGGTTCTGGGAAATCGGATAAAAGGTGATAAAACAGTTGAATTCATTTTAAAACGTGATTATAGCCTTCTGTAGTGAAAATTGGGGTGATAAGCATGCCTGGGCACTTTTTTACGGTCAACGGAAAATTATACTTAAGCTTCACATATGTCTTTAACATCCCGCACCCTATGTTTTTCGATATAAAGCTCACCCTTTTGAGGTATAATTCCTGGGCTTAAAACATATTTTGATATTTAAGCAATGTATTTTACAATCAAGTAAATTTTTGCACACAAAAATTGATCGACCGTATCGTCCGGTAGGACTTGAACCTACGACCGTCTGTTATCTGGGAGAATGCTCTTTCAACTGAGCTACGGAGGACGTTAGTCAGTCGACGAATTTTTGTGTTTGCTGCGCTCAGTTGAGAGCATTTGCTATATTGCTTGCGGATAGTGAAGAGTTGTGGATTCAAGTCTCACCGGATGACACGGTCAATCAATTTTTGTGTGCAATTTACTTGATCGAGCTTAAAACTACCTATCTTATTTCCCTCTATTCTATTATATTCTTAAAATATAGTTTGTGCTCCTAGGATAAAGTGTATCTATTTTATCACACCACACAAAGCAGTTTACAACATTTTTATTGAGAGTTATACAAATTTCTTAATTTATCTGTCTTCAATTATAAGGATGTAACTGGAAGTGGAAGATTAGAAAAATAAAAACAAACCGATTGGCACGTTTTTAATGAATGGATAGCATTTGATTTGCAATACCGCTTTTAAGATTTTGCCTCTCAACACAACCATCCAAAAAAACGGCAAGGTTTCAAAATACTTCTTATCTCACAACAAATTTTAAACTCGATCAGTATATTTTCTTCTTCAAAAATCCCTTCACAAACATTAAAATTTGAAGGAAACAGACACGAATTCGACTTAAAATATTCCTTCCGAGCGCGGAATTTTCCATCTTTCCTTTCCTAATTATGTAACCCCAATTTATAATGGCTTCATCACAGAGTGATGAAAATAAGCTGGGTAAGAATTTAAGCATCAAGCGAACGCGGAATAATATCTAATATTAAGATTACAAAGCGAATGCTTATCACTTAAAAACAATAATTTATCGTATTTGCAAGCTTCATCTTTCGATTGTTAAATACTTGCAATACTATTTATTTCGAGTGTGGAGGGTGTAATCCCAATAACATTGATGAAAGCAACGCGGCATTACAGCGTTAAGAAGCACTTGAAAATTTCAAGTGCTTCTTAACGGCAGGTTAGGCAATCGCCCGGCATGCGAGGAACGCGGGTGCGATTCCCGCCTCTGGTGGTCATTTTTTCAAGTGCAATAATATCTTTTAAGCAACGCGGGTCGTGAATTATTTCCCGTCTACTTACGGCAAAGCCAAGGTGCAGGGTTATATATATTTTAATCGGTCTATGTATGTGTTTAACTGTAGTTTCCAAGTTACTGAGCAGATTTTTATGAATGCGTTGTCAATAGAGTGTTATTATATTATAGAAACAAATTCAGTAAGAATGATGATACGTATCAAAAAATTAAATACATAAATAAAAAAAACGCTACCGACGCTAAAAAAATAAAGTAACAAAAGTAAAGTAAGTCAGTTATTTCAAACTTTTTTGTGCGAATTTTTCAAATTACTTTAAGTGTAGCAATCCGTAGCACTTAATGTTGAAGTGTATTTCGTAGTCATTTTCGTAGCTTCGTAGCATGCATGGCGTAATTTCATGTAATTAAGGCTCCGCGCAGACGGGCAACCGACCACAGCCACTGGTAGCTTAGTGACAAGAAGCTTACGTTGTTTTTAAAAAGTTCTGTATGGAGTCGCCGCACACGTGAAGCGAGTGGCGGCCACTCGCGACTCAGTGTTTGCGACACGACACCAGTCGGAGACTTGCCCCGGTGTCGTACAGGTACGATCAAGAGAAAAGACAATTTAATATTTTTTTATTTTTTGAAATTAATGCATGTACACACCATACCTACACCCCACCCGCGGGTACTACCCCACTTTGGCCTTGCGACCGTTTTAAAAAATCGCAAATATAAGCTAAATGGGTAAATTGACGTGCTGCCGACTGTATAGAATTCGACTATGATAATTTTATGTTGATAGATATGTACCTAATTACACATAAATAACACCCCTCTCTTTAGCATCAGGGGTCAAAATGGGGCATAATTGAAACAGTTTGATGGTTACACCTATCTCATAACTTGCACCAAGTTGTACGCAAAAGGACAAGATGGAGATTAAGCACACCTGTCAAACAGTCTTCACCCTGCCCTTGTACAATCTTGCCCTTGTGTCGAGCGAAAGAGGAAAAATCAGGGCGGCTACGATATGCTATAGCCATAAGCAGTTGTATTTTTTTAATAACATTACTATACAGGCTGTCCGGGTTTCGACTGGCAAGAATTTAAGGGCATTTTATTTATGAAATTTTAGAGACAAAACCCTCATGAAAAAAAAAATGTTTTGGCATTTCTGAAAAGATGAATTTTTGGGATTAGTTTTGTAATAGGTTTAAAAAACCATGTAACTGTTTTAAGTGTTTGGCAATATTTCTTAAAAAAATTCTCATCTATGACGGTAAATGATTTTGAATTGATATTTATTTCACTTGATAGGCGACAGCGTTACCTTTCAAATGAATCATTTTCATAACTTTTAGGACCTCCAGATTCATAGAAATAGTATTCTTAAAAAAATATTAAAATAACTGCCATTTCATGAGAGGAGTTGAACCCCACATGGGGGTTTTTGTCGACAACATTTGATGATCTAACACTGTATATTGCTTCGATCCCAAAGTAAGTCGTTGTAGCGCTTGTGTTATGTGAATCAGAGGCCTTACTCCGGTTGACGATGGCCGTATTTTCGAATATAGCCGTCTCTGTCACTCACGCGAGAATGTCAACGCGAACGAGCGTGATGGCTAGACTCGAAAATACGGACATCGTCAACCGGAGTAGGGCCTCAGAAACACCGGTCGTACCACTACGCAGCACTAAAATCCGTTTTTCATTGGTTGTCCAACATTGTAAACAATCTTAACATTCCATTTTAACGAAATTATTCATTTAAAAATAAGAAAATAAGACTCAAAAATTACATCCTAATATGGTAGTTTATCGTTTAATGCAGCTTTTTAGAGGTATAAGTAAATATTTTTTTCTAACGGTATTAATTTTAAAAGACATAAAAAGATTGTTTACAATGTTTGACACGCAAAGAAAAACGGACTTTATCTCAGCTCGCGCCCGGCTTAGTGCGGATGCAAAAAATAAAAACGCGTTTGATGACTGACAGACTGACATATCAACGCACAGCCCAAACTATTAGGATTAGAATTGTATCCCTCTCTCTTGATTTCTCTTTATATAATTGACGTTTGTTTTCCAAAGCGAAATAATATTGACTAGTCGTAAAATCTAAACAATGTTCCAAAGTTTTCGCATATTAAATACGTTTTTTACATGATAGGTGTAGCGCCATCTAGCGAGTCTTTAATATTACGGTGAATGAACAGCTTGTGCCTCAGTGAAAAGGACACAAAATGTTGTGCCCACGATGATCACAAATACATATTCATGGATACGCTGAAGGGTTGCTTGCATTTTTAACAAGACGCCTGGTGTGCCGAAATACAGGTGACTTGCTTTACCAAAGCAAAGAATATAAAACTAATATATTTAACTCGAATGGAGATCATGTCTTGGCAAACGAGGAAGGTAGCTGGTGTAGACTGGATGCGATAAGCAGAGGACCTGTCCAGCAGTGGACTGCAATAGGCTCATATGATGGCGATATTAAACTATTAATAGTTTGTTTAATATTCTTTGACCAAAGTAACTTACATACTCTCTTAAAGATATGCTAGGTTTCTTTTAATCCGCTATCCTAGATTGTAGACAATAGAAGAAATAGGTAATTAGGTTTTTGGTGGAATAACCTTTTCATATGTAACATCAAGATGCTGTAAGTTGGAGTATTTATATATTGGAGTAAGTACTTAATTTCTCTATTCATACTGTTGACATATTCTTTACTCTAGTTTTTAATACTTTTAACACTTACTGTGTTCTTTCCTATTTATATAAGTTTAAATAAGGATAAGGTTTGAACCCACGCCCCTTGGCGAACCGGGCCAACGCTCTTACCAACTGAGCTACCGTGCAGCCCGTCCACCCGTGCAAAAATCTTGGTCTCTTTTGAATACGTCATTGCGTGACAACAGCGACAGCAACCCGAGCTGTATTGCAACAGAAGTGGGCCAAGCCAAATAGTTATTCTTTACAAAATAAATTCAACTTGAATGATGATCTGGGTTTCAAAGTTCTAAATAACTTGTAAGAGTCAAACCTTGGCTTGCCCTATTACATAATAAATAGCGGATTTAGGAAGTCTCTTATTCCCAAGAGATTTGACCTGGCTCGGGTCTAAATTCTTACCTAGCTGTAAGACTTTGTTATCAAGATTTCAAATAAAAGGAGAAGATAGAACCGATCCTGTAAGCCTTATATAAACCTTAAAAATATAAATTTTAAAAACCAGCCAAGTGTGAATTGGACTCGCTCACTAAGAGTTCCGTACTATTATTTAAACAACTTTAGATAATAGTACGGAACCTTTTACTTCGTTTAAAATACGGGTAAAAATCACTTTTGTTTTATGGTGGCCGCCCTTAAATATTTTTCCCATTCTGGTTTTAGTATTTGTTGATAGAGTGGCAACAGAAATACTAAAATGAAATAAAGTGTGAAAATTTCAATATCTAGCAGACACTGTTCATAAGATCATAAGATACAGCCTGGTGACATTCAGACAGCGGAGTCTTAGTAATATGGTCTCGTTTTCGGTACAGAACCCTAAAAAGTGAAGAAACGCCATTTACGCATCATAATTTTATTGAATAAATTAGGACAAGTGCGAGTCGGACTACCGCACTGTGGGTTCCGTAGAAACGAGTGCATTTCTTAGTGATGGAACGACAAATAAATTGTTTTCGGATAGTTTTTTTTAATTCTGCTGTAAGATATACACACAAGTAGTACTTACCTTTACTACAACTGTTTAATTTAAATTCTTACTTAAAAATGTGTTTGGCATTACAGCTCATAACATAAGTTATTGTAACAATGTGGAAGAATTGACGTCTGTCACACAGTTTCTTTGTAAACTACTATAGACGTCAATAATACCCATCTTTATACTGTGTCCTTTGTTAGAATGTAACATAAATTTCTGAAGAAAACTTGTATGCCTTTGAGAACTAATAAAGTTATTATTATTATTATTAAAATCTTACTTCTTACCAAATACCATGATTCTATTCTATATGTCTATAATTTTATCTCAATAAGAATATTAATTTAATTAGGTACTTATTTAATTTTGTGATCTTTGGAATTCACCTTTGAAGAGGGTGATCTTTTATTCTAGCAATAATAATATATTAATATGCGCATACCATTTACGACCTTATCACAATCACATAAAATACAATTGTATACGGAATAGGGATACGGAATGTTGGACGAGAGGCATAGTTTGAATAGAAGCGCCACAGATCTAATAAGGTGTTACACCACTGACCTCTATAATACAAGAACGCTGGACTGCATACTGTCCACCTAAAAATGAAGCCATGTGATTATCGCCATTTTGGCGCTGACGGCTGTAGTGAGCGTCCACGGAACTAATGAGAGTTGACATAAATATATGCAAAATCCTCTATTTTAGTTCCCTGTATACTCGGTGGGGGCGCTTTGATTCGCCACAAAAATTATATGTCATTTCTTAGAGAACGTTTAGTCCAGCTTACTTGTGTTATAGAGGTCAGTGTATTAACTCATATGTAAAGTGTAACCTGTCAAACCCCATAAGACCCGCGGGCGGGCTGATAACAATTAATGTTCTATTGTGTCTGGAAACATGATACGTGAAGTTTTCAATCCTGACGACGATGTTTTCAAGATCGCCATCTCTGAGGTCCCGGGTTTGATCCTCGGTCCGGTCAATGTAGACATTCACATTTTCTTTATTGTCTCGGGTCTGGGTCTGACACCATCTTTGTACCAGTTACCAGATTCCCATAACACAAGTGCTTAATTACTTTGGTATCTGAGCAATGAATGTGATGTTGTCCAACATTTAAAAAGAAATTCCTAAAGTCAACTAATAATCAAAACGTTAAGATTTTATAAAAATGTTTTTCTCAACAAAACAACAAAATCAGTCGTCAGTCCCGTATAAAACTTTTGAGATATCGGCTTAGATATGACACGCGCTGATAACGCCCACGGTCGTTTACCGCAGTTTTCGCGCAAAATGGCCGCCACAGCTTCAGCTGTGCGTTAACTTGTTAAACCCCTGAGGCTAAGCCACTTTAGACTCAATAGTTTTTATTTATTTATTGTAACTTCATTGCATCGAGGGAAATACAACTGGCAAAATATCGTCAACTTAGGACATCCTATACTGCAAAAAAAACGTAGACCCCCTTATTACAAAAAACTTAGCACCAGGTTTTACTAGGACTACATATTAGCCGACCAATCAGAAAACTGTTTCTCTATTAGGTATCTATCACGAATGTGACATTGATTTCTAATTTGTCTGCTAATATTTAGTCCTGGCCTAAACCTACCTTCGTTTGTTGGCCACTTCTAGACCTTCGTTTGTGTTCCAATTCCAAGGGATCGTGTGTAATCAATGGGGTTGGTTCGCTCAACGCGAGAGTCCCTGTGGCATATTTGCAAAATAGAGCACCACATAAGTATGACAGGTATGACTTGGTTTAGGAAGTAGTTAGGTCATTAGTTTTTATTATTTTTTAACACTTACAGTGTTCTTTCTTATTTATATAGGTTTAAATAAGAAACCAAAATTTCGTATACGGGTAGGATTTGAACCTACGACGAACCCTTTGACAAAATAAATGTATTTATTTGGCTCGCAATTATTATGAATTAGTACGGCACACACGGCCGCACGTCAGACTACCCCACTTTGACCGCCACTATTTCCTACGTAATAAAAGCTGTTTTCGTAGTTCACATGGGTAACTTGACGTGCTGCTAACTGTAGATAGCATTAAACTAAGTGTGTGCCAATGATTTCGTAGTTCACATGGGTAACCTGACGTGCTGCTAACTGTACATAGCATTAAAAACTTAGTGTGTGCCAAAAAGGTCCCTGCTTAACATAAACCGTGACAGCACGAAGCATGTCACAATACTGGTTTTCAGCAGTAATTATAATAACAGTGGTAAAATCTTCTTTGAAGACTGCGCAGCTGCGATCTTCTAAGCTAGTTGTGGTTTCATTAAAACACAATTTTACGGATTACTTCGCGATTTATTTATAACCTGACGATTCGAACTCATTACAGCGTTCGTGGTCACAGGGGCGAAGTAATCCGTCAAATTGTGTTTCAATGAGTTCAACAATTCGCGTAAACGTAAGAAACAAAATAGTTGTAGTTTTACAAAATAAGCGTCCTGTAGGCCAGACAATGCCGGCTTTGTGTAACCTCTTTAGGCGGCTCATGTTGCTCAGCTCGGCCAAGTGTGTTTGGCTCTGTATGTTCGAGTTCACTACTTTTAAGGGGTTTTGTTTGGAAAAAGATAAAGCAATATCAACCCGTTCCACGGGTGGCAATGGTGCAATTTAAAAAAATATATTTAGTACCAAAATTACTTATATAGGTACTTAAAATAAGCAGGCGACTCAGTGCTTAGAACTTATACTTCGGTACTAAACAGGTAAAAAAACCGGCCAAGTGCGATTCGGACTCGCATACGAAGGGTGCCGTACCATTATCAAAAAAATATAACAATTTTGTATGGGAGCCTGGGGCCCCCCTTAAATATTTATTATATTGTGTTTTTAGTATTTGTTGTTATAGCGGCAACAGAAATACATCATCTGTGAAAATGCAACTTTGTACCTATCACGGTTCATGAGATACAGCCTGGTGGCATACCGTTTTTACCCTTTGGGTATGGAACCCTAAAAGTTGTAGTTTTTCGAGTCTCGATTAATTTTAGTTTAGGGTGTCGCAAAGGGAGTACTCAAAGCTAAATATTTTAAAGCATTTAGTATAGATTTTTTCACAATTTGTATATTTTCTCTAAAGTATAAAAAAAATAATTTTACATGACCACATGACACATAAGTAACTACTACTGTACACAAGAAAGAACTTCGGGACAAAAATTATTGACTCTTTTCGTGATTTGTGTTTTTTTTTTTAAACACACCAATTACCTAGCCCCAAACTAAGCATGAGGTTGTGCTATGGCGACTAAGATAACGGATAGAAATACTTAAATATATATAAACATCCATGACTCAGGTACAAATGCTCATGCTCATCACACAAACATTTGCCCCTTGCGGGATTCGAACCCGCAACCGCCTGGTTTAGAAGTCCGGTGCGCGAACGACTACACCAAGACTTATACAAGTCTTATACATAGGTACATAGTTTAATTCGATCGATCAATCTTTCATATGTCGCGATCACATTTTGATGCGATTGATCTCGCACGATTGACACAGGTCTATTTTTAATCATTATGACATTATCTAAGAACCCTTCGTAGCATGTCGTAGCATTTCGTAGTCACTTTCCTAGCTCATTCATAAACCACCGTGATGACATGTTGGCGTTATTTTACTCGCGACCCGTGCGGATGCAATAAAAAATAACCTATTCTAACCTTTGCCAGAACAGTAATTATAAATAAGTCAAGAAGGATGATGTGCAATCCAGCCGAAACGTCGAGTAGTGAGCATCAAATCCTCACAATTTTATGTTGGTTTGACCTGCCCGGCTTTATTACAAAAAAACTTAGCACAAACAAGGACTCAATATTAGCAGACAAATTAGAAATGAAATTGACAGGTCAGCTAATTTAGTCCTGGTTTAAACCTGGTACCAAGTTTTTTGTAATAAGGTGGATGTCTGATAGGTACTTATTATAAGCAACGCAAAAGTTAAAATCATTTCGAACACTCATATTTTTTAAACCAATAAAAACTATCAGAGAAGAAACCCAATAAAAAAACTTTAAAAATTTATAGCAACAAAAAATTTCCTTCACTTTGTCAAAGCGGAGACTCAAAAGAACTGTTTTTATTAAAAAGTTGTTCCAGCGAAATATTGTTGAAGACGGAAACTTTCAGTCATCGTTCTGTTGTGCTAATAAATGTTTAAGTTTTCTAAGAAAATCGTCGAAGAATTTCGCTGAGATTGAATTAAAAGAAAAAAGAGACGTTTAGTCAAACAAGTTTGTTTACGCAGTGCCCTCAAAAAACAAAAAAGAGATAACCACTGGAGATAAGAATAAAATGATTAAGTTACCGTGAATGTTATGATGATATTAAATATAATATGTAAAATATAATAAATATTAAAGTAAATTTACAAATCCATACCCCTCAGGGACCAACTACACGATACCGTGTAGTCCCTAGAATAATTTTAAATCTTAAAGTCATGAGGGACAACGGAACATGGACTAATTAACTAACCGAGAGTTTAACTAAAATTACATTGTTGCCCATCACTTCGTCAGCGCAAATGTCGAATTTTCTATACAAATTTCAAAAATCAAAAATATTTACTAACCATAAAACAAGTTACATATTAATAGCACAGTTGTTGGAATCCCCTTTTAAGCAAAAGTATGCCTGTGCTAGGAGATTCCACTCATCCTTTTCTTAGTTGTAATTATGTAACGTTACCTATGACTTACAATACGGTAAGTATCTACCTATAATTTGACACAATTTTCATAAATATTGTTAAGTTTCTTATATTACTAATTTTATTATAATACAATAAGTTAGCTAGTACATTACTATCAACTAAATAACTTATTATACATTACTATAAACTTCCACCTTAGAGGTTAAAATCAAAAATCTGAAATTCGACATTCTTAATTTCTAAACAAATAAGCTAAATACCATTTTTTATCGATGTAGCTCTAAAACTGACAAAGTTTCAAACAAACTTCACCTTCACCCCTTAACTAATGGGATGAATTTCCAAAAAATCTCTACATATAATATAACACATTTACACTATAAAAGAAAGCATGGTGCATTTGAAGTTTCTATTTCCAGTGGTTTTTGGGTTGTACGTTGATGTGTAAGTCAGTTTAATTTTTATTATATTAGATTTTGTAACATAAATGTAAAATTTCATTACAATTTGTATAAAGATTCTGCTGCATTGAAATTATTTGTAAAGCAGATTTCAACACGTACTAAACCATTTTTTTTTCTAAACTTATTTGTATAACATTACAATTCATCTTCCAGGGGCTTAATGCTATTTATCTGTAACACATAGACCGATCGATCATTCGGTCCGGTTATAGGTATAGGGAACTGAAGTTGCATAGAAACTTTTACATATTTATTATTTTTTATTTTCATTCTGTTAGCTGCCAAGATTGTCTTTTATTTTATATAAGCTACACGCATTATACAGAAGTTGTGAAACTCTGTGGCTAGAAATCTAGAATGTTTTTTTTTTAAATTGTAACTGTCGTATACCTATTCATGGAAAGAAAGCTGTTGAGTTTCCGAATAAAAATGTTGCGTATCTATTTTTATATCTTGATTTAGACACCTTGTTTTAAATATTAGACAAAACCTCTTGAAAATCTTTTTAATGGATGGCGTTATGATTCACCATTTTACTAAGTATGTATTGTATTTGTGTATTTTTCTTTTTGAGTAGTGGCGAGCGAACGTACGTTTACCAGCTTGGGGTCACTGTTTCACCTCGATGAACTCATTTAAGTCTTGTTATATCTGTTTTAATATTATACGAGCTAGTCTTTAATGATTTAAGAAAACAAAACTAATTAATTTATGTGTTTAGCTCAGCCAGGCCTGTGTATCTCCCCGCGGAGGTAGTAAAAACGTAACTACGCGCGGCGCACCTACGTAGGTGCTAAAACAAGTTGCGTGTCGCTACCGGCCAGCGACACGCTCGCGCGTTTTATTCACCGGCGGCCGCGCGGCTACGTTGCTGGCTGGACGAGAATGAATAAAGTACTAGAAAGAGGCGCTAGATGGCGTTAGAAGCTTCTCGTAGCAGTCAACCCTATCGCGTCGCGTGATATTACGACACTTAATAGGTTTAGTGTATTATGAATCATATTCCAGAGCAATAAGTATGAAATTATCTTGCAATGGATTTCTGTAGGTGTCTACACGAAAATGTGCTTGACTCTGAGGCGAACTAAATTACGCCACATTGTTGACGACATTGAGTAGACATTTCTTTAAATATACAATTGCTAAGTCATACTTCTGTACGAAGTACTAGTATTCTGTGGCTCAGCTGACAACTGGGGTTCAAAAACATATGTGAGTGTAGTGAGTGTACACATGGATGTATTTAAGTTTAAACTAATACTGGGCGGTGTAAACAATATCTGACTGCCTCGTTGGTCTAGTGGTCAGCATGTTGTGTACTATCCACGAGGTCCCGGGTTTGAACCCTGAGTCGGGCCGAGTGTTGGTTTTTTGTCTTGACTTCCTGACGCCGGAGTCTATTTATTTGAGTTGAAAGCTTATTAGCGCAAGTCTTGATTAGTTAATCCAGAAGGTCCACCTGTGCTAGTCCGAATTAGCTAATTCAGAGCAAGGCATTCAAGCTTTCTCTGTGACAGTAACCGGCTTCCCCGACCTCGTGTTTAAAGCCCATTTGTGCAAGTCCGGATTAGCTAATCTGGACTTACGCAAGTGGACTTTAACTTCACATTCTACGCCGTTTCCGTTCACAAGCCCGCTAGGGCTCTCGTAATGCGTGTAATGAAATGTGAATCTGACCAGATGGGCCCCATCAGTGGATAATAAAAGCGTCTTTGAGAGGTACTCAATAGATAAGTGGCTACATATTTTCGTTGGAAAATCACCCCTATTAACACTGCATAAGCTGCTACACTGTTTACCTTGACATGCAGTGGTCTGTACGTACAGTCGGCAGCACATCAGGTTACCCATGTGAACTAAGAAAACAGCTTTTATTACGTAGGGAATAGAGGCGGTCTCAAGGTCAAAGTGGGTAGTCTGACGTGCAGCCGTGTGATGCTACTCGTTTTACGGCTTGTATTTGATAACGTAAACACATTCTTCTTTCTGAAACCGTAGGTCAGATTGCCATTATATACGCGCCTAATAATAGTAGCTCATATACATTAATGTATGAATACTATTTGACTGCCTCGTTGCTCTAGTGGTCAGCACGCTGGGTACTATCCACGCGGTCCCGGGTTTGAATCCCGGGTCGGGCCGAAAGTCTTGGGTTTTTCTGTCTTAGCTCCGGAGTCAGGAAGTCGGTGGTGTTAACACCCCCGTGTCTCGGAAAGCACGTTAAGCCATTGGTCCTGCGTGTGATCTCTCTACGGTCATGTCGGACTGCCGTTTCACCGAATTATGAGAGTAAGGAACAGAGAGTGCACCTGTGTATTGCGCACACACTTGTGCACTATGAAGGTCACGCACGAACTCGTCGGACTTGCATAACTTGAAATCTATCGTTCTCTTGATTATAATTCTAAAGATATGCAATGTGTCGGGGTTATGACCAGCGATAATGTATGGGGCCTTTAATTCATCAAATGTTATCGACAAAAAACCCCCATGTAGAGTTCTAAGTATCCCCCCCCCCCTCCCCCTAAAATGGCCGCCACTTAAATATTTTATTTCTATACAGCTGGAGGACCATAAACTAATAACAAAATATTCACTTGAAATATAACGATATCGCCTATCAGGTGAAACAAATATCAATTCAAAATTATCAACTGTCATAGAAAAAAGAATGCATAAGAAATCTTGCTAAAAATTCAAAAGTATCTTTTCTTAACTTTTTAATGAATTAATTTTTTTCCTAATCTATTTCTTAAGCTTTTCTTAATTAATCGATATCATTTGATGTATTAAAGGCTCTAAATTATTGCAGGTCGAAATCCGGACATACTGTATGCGATATAACTATTGTAACTTCTAAGCATCGGTTAGGTCTTACAGTCAGACTACAAAAATTGTTACTTAAATAATACTGTCTTACAATCCATACGAATACAGATCCCTCATATTGCCTGTCATTTGAAGAAAAAGATTTCGCTGCTTCTCATTTTTACTTAATATCGAAATGTCACATATCAAGTGAGTAAATACTTATTATATCTGTCAAGACGTCAAATCAATCACTTACGCTTCGAAAGAGAGAATATGTTGAAAACATTTGTTTTTTGAAATGTGAGGAATTTCTGTCAATAAGTGATATATTCAGATAGGTAATTATGACACTCAGAAAAACAAAGACAACGGTGTTATTACAAAAAAATTAGACCAGGTTTAAAATGGGTCGAAATATTAGCCGACAACAGAGGAATGAAAGACACATTCGTGATATAACCTAATAGAAAAGCGCTTTTATTATAATATTGGCTAGCTAATAGCTTAGTCCTGTCTTAAACCCGGTACTAAGTTTTCGGAATAACGGGAAAAAAAGGCACTGTGCTGGCATTGACTGTTATACGTAATTGATATGTTTTTTAATGTCCGTGTCTTGTATTTTTTGAGTGCACTTAATTTTATATCAGTCACGCAGCACGCTCTTACTCTACCAAACAAACCAAAACAGACAGACTATATTAAGTTAGAAATGTCAGACTAATTATATGTCAGTTGCATAGACAATTTAGTAGGAATGTCATTCTTGTAAAATGCGTAAGAAATCAAATCACTTAATTTGACGTTTCAAAATTATGGTAGTCTGTCTCTTTTCGTTTGCTTAGAGATACGAGACAGACTGAACTTAAATTTAATCTTAGACAGGACACGTTAGAATCGAGTCCATTATTAAAATTTCAGGCAAATTATACACAAGGTTATAAAAACATAAAACCTATCTTTACTTCAGTACAAGGTGAACATAAGATTCATAAAATAATGATACTATGTTTAAACGATCCTCTAAATCTGTCTTAAAATGAATTAGTGAATTCACAACTCTGAAAAGTCGGAAATGTTTACAAATGATACATGTTTGTTTATAGCTTTTAAGGTAAGAATGAATGATTTAACACAGCATCTTATTCCGAGGTCTTCTAGCCCACGATGTCACAGTCGGGTTATAGTTCGACCGCCTAACTGAGTCCTCGCCAGCGTTGATGGTACAGGGGTGTAGGGGACAAGAACCGAGGTTTTTCGTTTTTTTTTATACATACAAACATGAAAACTTTTACAAAATAGAGGGTTCACTAATTATACTAACGAAAGTTTGTATTTATGCAGATCTTAAAAGGCGACGAAAACTTGTCAATCGCTCATGAAAAATATCTATATGACTAAAAGATGCATTGTACGAGTATTTGCTTGTGGCTCTTATAATAAAACTATTTTTATGGTAATTAGTCCTACAAATTTCCTCAAGAGGTGCAGAGACCACAACCTCATCCCACGATGTGTCCAAATTTCACCAAAGAAAGACATACGCGGGAGTGCGAAGATCTTAAACCAGGCAAGTCGAAAAATACTCCGTCATCTCATACATCAACATCATAGCGACCTAGTTTATTTAAACGCAACCCTCGAGAGTCCATGTCCAGATTTAAAATTACAACTGTCCCAACGAGATTTTGAAGAATGCATTCAGATACTTAATAGACGCGAAACATCAAAATATAACGAATGCAAAGCAAACCAAATCGAAAAATATAATAAACTATCATCTCAAAATTTAGTGAAATGAAACGCAAATGTCACTTTACCAACCATAGACAACCGGAACAGCAGGACAGTTGTCAATTTATCAAAACAAACTTTGGATGAACCTACCGTTGAGATTTTAAGTAAAGGTCTTAATTTTGCTGTAACACCGCGTAAAATAAAACTAAAATTTTGAAATGTCAGAACATTCCTCATTGCGTAAACCAGTGAACGCATATTGTAGAACCGAATATTATTTGATGAATACACTTGTACTAAACTTGTGTAATCCCGAGACACGTAGTATTCGACGTACCCCTGCTAGGTAGACCGATGACCTGAGGAAGGTGGCCGGTGGTGGCTGGATGCGAGAAGCGGAGGACCGTGAAAGTTGGCGCCGTCTTGGAGAGGCCTATGTCTAATACTAATAATTATTTTGTCATTGCTATGACACTTGAATAAATATATATGCCACCAAACTAGTCGTCTCATATATATACAAGGGTTATAGCAGTTGCAACTTTTTTTCAGCTAGTTTTTTTTTTAATTTTCTGTCCAAACAAAATTATTGTACAAATGGCGGACTTACTACCAAAAGCATTCGCAGCCATAGGTTAAAAACAGAGAAGATACAGGTAGTGTAAGATATAAGTTTTAAAAAAGCACAGATAACAATAGAAATAGGCAAAACCGTCATATTGCGTGTCGCACGCAAAGTAAGTGTGGGTTCCATGTTTGAACGTCACAAGTATTAGATATTTTTATTTGGAATGGGTTTGCTCTTGACTCTAGACTAAGCCAGACGTGGCGTAGACAGAGTCGACGGTGGAGCGAGCTCACCCAGAAAGTTCTGGTAATTCCACTTAACTAGAAAGTGGTTTTTGTTACCGAATATTGAATATACGTCGGAAATCAATAACATATCCACATAGCTCTACGGAGGTGCCTGTGGCGCAGTGGCGGCAGCGCTTTGGTAGTGATACCAAAAGTTAAGCAACCCACGGCGCGGTCGTGATTGGATGGGTGACCATTCCGACCATTTAAGTGACGTCCATGACAAGCATCTCCGTGCTTCGGAAGGCACGTTAAGCAGTTGGTCCCGGCTAATATCTGTGGTATTAGTCGTTAAGCCTAGTCAGAGGCCCTAGGGCGGCTTGATAACTTCTGACAGTAAGGTTTGTCACTTGCCTTACATACACCCCTCCACCAATCCGCACTGAGCCCGCGTGGTGAAGTATGGCTCGTTCCTCCTCATAGTTGAGGTGAGGCCATTTCCCAGCAGTGGGATCTAATAGGCTGACTTATTATAGCTCTACGAAACCCTAAAAAATTTAATAATACACTAATCATACGGTTGAATTGCTAAAATTCAAACAAGGGCATAAGTAGGATAGTAATCCAGCTAAAATGTCATCTTAGTTATAAGGACAATAAGACTGAATTTGCACTAGCACTTTTTTAGACAGGCACTGCCATTAGACTCGCTACTCGCCTTACTTTTTCTCACCGGTTTTAATTCACAATCTGAATCCTATTTCCATTGTTGAATACACAAGACTATCAACAGGATATTTTTCACTGTTACCGCCTAGCTTGCAAGAAGTCTAGGTTCTATGAAATTCATCTCTTTCCTGTGTTGTTTTAATGAAAAATGTTGCGACAAGCCGAAGTGAACACAATACGACAAAGACAACCTCTGCATACATAGCGCTTTGAAAGCTGGCTCAGAGCTTTGACGGGCTTAGAGGAGACAGTAATGGGAAGCAAAAAAGTCATGTGCTCATTAACTAGGTGCCAACCTTACAATGAACGGTTTTGAACTAAGGTCCACCTTTGCAAGTCCGGATTAGCTAATCCAGGCTTGTTCAAGATCTATTATCAGAGTTGAAAGCGCACTTGCGCATGTCTAGATTAGCTAATCGAGTAGGTCTGCTTACGCCTGCCCGGATTAGTTAATCCGGACCTGCGCAAGAGCGCTTAAGTTTTTTTTTGTTTAATTATTTTCTAAGCAGGTATTTGACCGTAGTCACACTGATCACACAATATTGGTGCGAGGTGTAGACACGATCTAGGGAGGTTCATATCTGCCTAGTAAAAACCTATTCATCATATTAGCCTATTGCAGTCCACTGCTGGACAAAGACCACTCCAAGACGGCGCTAACTTTCACGGTCCTCTGCTACTCGCATCCAGCCACCACCGGCCACCTTCCTCAGGTCATCGGTCCATCTAGCAGGGGGGCGTCCAACACTACGTTTCCTGGCACGTGGTCTCCATTCGAGAACCTTCCTACTGCAACGCCCGTCGGTTCTGCGACAGACATGACCAGCCCACTGCCACTTCAGCTTACTGCACCTTTGAACGATATCTATCATTTTAGTCTTTTGGCGGATGATCTCGTTTTGGATTCTATACCTTAGCGAGATCCTACCATTTACTTTTGCCTTAAAGAGACCCAGGTAATCTTTAGGGAAGATATTGAGCCGGCAGCGAGTTCCATTCCCTAGCTGTTCGTATCGGAAAAGTGTACGTAGCGAACGGTATATTTACCACTGACAGTGTATTTATTTAAAAAGAGGTAGACCTGTCATCACGTACTGCGCGGCGATTCGAATTTGATGCTCCGAGCACACGTTATTGACGTGTCAAATGTCATATTTGAATGCAAAATTGAGCAAATTACACAATTTGAGGCAATCGATCTTTGCGCGCTGATGACTAATTTACATAGTTATTGTAACAACTTAGTTTTGATATTCTTGAAACGGGAAAATCTAGTAATTGTATTTTTAATTGAATCAAGAAACTTGTAACACTAATTTCATTTTTTAATAAGAAATATTTTATTTACAAAGAAATGATCAAAAATACAACAGAAATTACCCTAAAACTAAGCACAAATATAACTAAAAATTATAAACTAAATACAAACTAACAACAATATATTTTAAAAAAAAAACCTAAATCCTAATCTATTTACAAAAAGGCGGTTTCCCCACTCTGCAACCTAACCGATTCAAAGGTCCCCATTATGCCAGCCGCATTGCCACGCTGAATGGCAACAGAGACCTGTTGAACCAACCAGGATCCAGAGCGGGGATCATTCCCTTTCTCTCTCTAAGGCGACGCCCCAGTGCTCTAAAAAGGTCACGAGCCTCATCGCCCCATGGACCTGCCGTCTCCACAGCGACCGGTACGAAATCGTAAATCGATTCCAAGGCGGAGTATTTGGCGTGTTTCGACTTAGCGGCGTTTTCTGCAGCTGAACCCGCCGAGCACACAGTATGTCTTAAGTGAGACGCAGCAAACGTGCTAACGCAAGTCGCGTCCCACAAGAGACATCGGCCTCGCCGCCAAGGAATCAATGTTAGACCATCCGGTCTCCTGCCGTCCGTACGAGACAAACCCGGTGGCTCCAAGACACATGGGACGTTTACAGCAACGTTTTCATTTTATTAATACATGTCATCTACAAAGCTTAAATGTACAAAATAAAATAAAAATGCTAAAAAACCCATAAAGTATTTAAGTTCGATAATTTTGTCACAGTCCCCTTGCAGTACCTTCGAAAAGAATACGTCAACATAAATAAAATAAATATAATTAAGCACCTACCTTTCATGACGCTTTTTCTGAAAACGAAGAAATGCCTCGCGCCGTACTTACGTAATTTTAAGTCCACCGATTCATTTGTTCACTATACTATAATAAAAATCACTACAAACCCAATGTCTAACATAAAATAAACTTTAAAAAAGCACGAGGATGCAATAATTTTGCACCGACAAAAACAACTGTGTCATTCGACGCGACAACGGTCCAACTGATATAATTTTGTGTGCATCTGCCACATTCTTCTTAGCGTGTCGATGGTAAACGACTTAAATTTGTTGTGCTCAGTAATTGGCGATACTGATTGCCCTGGCATTTGCACACATGAGGTCTTCCAGAAAACAGAGGTTAGGGCACGCAGGGCAGGACAGAAGGTGAGCCATGTCCTGCGGGCTGTAGCCGCAGATGCAGGATAGGTCGGTTCTGTCATATCTGCCACATTAAGAAAAGTCTACCCTCAGATATAATAAATAATATTTTGGTTGCAAACTACACGTTTTCTTCAAATATAGCTTAATTGATCAAACTAAACATCAAACAAAGGACTTGTTCATTAATGGTTTTTTATTCGTTAATATTTCTAACCAGAATAAACTAAATATTATATGAAAGAGTTCACAAAAACTAACCTTTCTGGATAATTAATATATTTTTTAAGGCGTCCGTTTGTCTGTACATAAACCGCAGCGCACCTTCACCTATACCAATTAACGCATGAAAAAAAATGTACAACAAAATTGACATTCCATTGACAGTAGTGCCTTTTATATAATCTGTGGTAGTACCTAGTAGTATATATCCACCAGTGGAAAGGCAATGGTACGTAGCTATACAGCCAGAAAATACAAGTAAGTGATAAATGGATGATGCCTCATTACAAAACATATTTTTTCTTAAAAATGGAGGCTTTTTTCTTTAAAATTCTGATTTCTATGGTTACGTGTTTCATATTTTTGTAGCTTAAAGATAAATATAATTTAATGGTGGTTGGTGATATCTTGGAATAAAAAACCAGCCTCCATACAAAAAGTGGACAAGACCTTTGACAGCTTGCACGTACATTCTGCCATATTGCCAATACAAAAACTGAGATTTTTTTGACAAACATCGCCGTTCACGTTCAAACTTGCTTGTCGAAAACGTCATCAATCAAGACATTCCTTAAACGCATCAAACAGGGCTGCACGGTTATTAAATAATTTGACAAACACGTAAAATATAAACAACTCGGTCTTTCACCCTTCATCACCCTTTATAGAAAAAAACTTGATCTAGACCACGGAGGTTGCTGCTATCAGCATCGCGACCAAATCTATTTTAAAGTACCACCTAAGAAGTTTTATAAAAGAAAAAAACTAGTAAAGGAATACTTACTAGCCAGTTTTTCTTCTTCCTTGGTGTAGGTAGAAGGTACTGGCCATTTTATGAATCTGCTGTCAACTGTTGTAATTTATATTTTTTTTCTTTTTGGCTTTTATGTGCGCCAGGTACCTAGCCAGTGTTAAAAAACTATGGATGTAAAGTAAAGGAATACTTACTGGCCAGTTTATCTTCTTGGTGCAGGTACTGGCCAGTTTAAGAACGCCGATAAAAAAACTGATACATGTGACATCTGCTGTCAACTGTTGTAATTTCTATTTTTTTCTTTTTGGCTTGCATGTGCGCCAGGTACCAGCCAGTGTTAGGTTAGATGTATTCAGTTTGTTAGCTAGTTTTTTTAACTTACGAGCGTACTAGCTCGTTTTTCTAACTCTAAGTTAGTGAAGTCGCGGACGAAGGCAACCCCTTAAAAAACCTCTTTCTTTTCTTTATTTGTCTACCACCCTTAGAATTCTAGGCTACCACTATTATTCTGTAATACCACTTGCGCTTCGTCTACCAATATGTATAGTTCCGAATCATTCGTTTTTAGCGTTTCTTACGAGGTCAGCGCGGCCTTATTCGTCTATTCACTTTAACAGCCCCGTTCCCTATAAAATGCGTTAATGGCCCGTAGTAAGCCCTTTCCGTGCCATTGACACGTTCAAAAATCGCCTTTTTTGAGAAGGTTGAAAACTGGCTTTAAAAGCATTTTCGGCTTTGATTTGAGCGAAACATTTGTCTTAACCTAATAATACCTAATAATAAATTTACCATACCTCCTGGGTAACTAGGTCATAAGTTCACAAATTGTATTATATAATAAATAATTATAATAAATCATTTATTGCAGGCATAAAAAAACCCATATAAAGTAGTATTACTTACATAATAAATAATTAAATACACAATAAAATGAAATTAAATGAAATGTCACCGAGAAAGAATCCCGACGTCGTTAGTGCACAGACCGATGAACGCTTCTCCAGTGGGTAAAAATAGGCCCACATGATGTTTCACTAGCCACCTTTAAAATTTCATTGTCGGAGTCCCGTATCCTTTGCCAGAATGAGGCAACCCGCGTTCTAAGGATAGCAAAAAAAGTCGGGCACCCGCGCGTCCGCGAACATTCCTGACGCGCTGCAGTATCGTGGCAAACGCATAAGAATGCGAAATGAGTCATTATATTGCACTCTTATGGCACTGTGCGACTTTTTCAGGTAATTCGTCCATAGTTGGCACGTGTATAGACCCTGGCAATATGTCCTAAACAATAGCGTCTGAACACTCTTGGAAGCTCGACTGAATCTCCGTGCCAGCATATTGCACCGAACCGCGAGTGCCCGTCTCTCTCGCTTCATATCCCTATCGTCCTTTAGGTCGCCACTTAATACATGACCTAGGTACTTAAACTGCTGCACAACCGTAACCGCCGAACCGCTCAAAAAGACATTCGGTACATTCTTCGGACCCTTCCCAGCCCGAAATACCATCATCTCAGTCTTTTTGACGTTGTACTTAAGTCCATGAGCATTGGCATATTGTTCACAGACCAGTAACAACTTCCTGAGTCCATTGATAGAAGGGCTGAGCAGAACCATGTCATCGGCGTAACTTAAGCTGTTGACACACATCCCACCTATATGACAACCGATCTTGGTCTGTCTCAGCCCCACTATCAAATCATTGACGATCGACGATTGATTATCCATACTAATATTATAAATGCGAAAGTGTGTCTGTCTGTCTGTTACCTCTTGACGCTTAAACCACTAAACCGATCGAGATGAAATTTGGTATGGAGATAGTTCGAGACCCTGGAAAGGACATTAGCTACATTTTGTCGCGATATAAAAACATTAAGGGAGTGAAATGGGGGATGAAAATTTATATGGAAAATCCAACTCTTGCGGGCAAAGTCGCGGGGAACCACTAGTATTTTATATATTTAACTCTCACGATGGAATTCCTATCATTTTATCCTCTTTTTTGTAAAAGTTTTCATGAATGGATGTAAAAAAAATGTTGCATGTTACCTTACTTTTCGCATATGTCTTCTTATTGGCACTTATTTTAAAAGTTAGCATTGGAAACTTTAAATGCTAGTGTATAAGCTAATTTGTTACCTTTTTAGATGTACTATAAGACAGCTGTTTGTTTCCTTAATAAAGTTAAAATAAAAAAATAAAAATTATCTGACTTCGTATAAATTATTGTTTTTAAGTGATAAGCATTCACTTTGCAATCTAAATATATTATTTATCTGACTTCGCTTCTCATACGAATCAATACGCATCAAGCATATTTCGTCTTAAGTATCTCAATCCTGCTTAGGCAAATCCGCACGACTTAAAATACGACCTAAGACTAGTACTTATTCTGTGCCTAAGGCTTGAAGGACGATATTTTTAATTATACACAAATCATTATTATCCTAGCGTTATCCCGGTTGTGCATTCGCACGTGAGGGCCCAGGGTCTGCATTGGACCATGATCCAGGATGTGGCAGATCAGGTAATTACAGTGGAGCGACTGCCATCTGACCTCCGCCTCCATGTTAATAGGGGAACCCGTCCAGTTTGGATCATGGTTACACATTCAGTCGCCTGTTTAATTACACAAATGTTTTAAGTAATAAATAAATAAATTGTTTCAACAAACACACCAATTACCTAGCCCCAAACTAAGCGTGAGCTTGTGCTATGGTGACAAGGATAACTGATAGACATACTTATATACATTTATAAACATCCATGACTTAGGTACTAATGCTCGTAATCATCACACAAACATTTGCCCCTTGCGGGATTCGAACCCGCAACCGCCTGGTTAAGAAGTCCGGGGCGCGCACCACTACACCAAGACGGTCGTCCACCGTCAAAATCGGAAATAAAATGCCCTATCTATCGCATTCAAAGCTCTGCAATGCATAGATTCGTGTGCAGCTTCATATCCGAGGCAGTTCGGTGACAATACCGCAACGAATCGATCTGTCTGACATATAAACGAGTCTTTTCTACTGCCGTAGGTGTGCAAAACAATGGAAAAATACATGAGGCATTTGGGCCGTTATGCCGAGTCCACATTTAATATATTATAATGGCAACAGGCAGACGCTTATAATGTTCACAGAATATTATGCCGTATTTGAGTTTAAAAAAAATTAACTTAAAATAAATATATTTAAGGGGGCTCCCATACAAACGTGTTTTGTATGGGAGCCCCCTTGTCTATACTGTGTGTCACGTGTCTAATGTTGTTAGATAAGGGTACGGATCCCTTCGTGCGCGAGTCCGACTCGCACTTGGCCGGTTTTTTAGCATTGTCTCGGAGTCTAACCTGTGTATCTTTTTATCAGAAAAACCTAACTTAACTCTAGAATGACTGATTTCTACTGAAATCGGTAGTAAACAGGTCATTACAATAATACAAAAAATTGATAGATCACTATTGTTGATTGTAGTTATTGGGACAATTCAAGTCGAACCGCGAGTCAAGTAAGTACAGCGCCATCTGTTGACAATAAACAGAATCCCTGGAAACCTGTCTCCGCTGTTGATAAAAAGCTGTATTTTACATTACTTTTTCATTACAAACACACAAAAGTGGTGTTCCAACACTGGACTAGCGAAACATCGCAGGCAAAATTATCTTATAAAATATAAAAATAGAAGATTTTCATGTGATAAAAAGACGAAACTAACCTTTTTTTTAAATCTCTCAATTAACCAGTGAATGAACGGCCGTTTAGGTATTCAATGGATTCTAGTGCCATTTCATATCCACAGTGGGAACATGCCAAAAATGACATATAGTTTATGTTTTATAGGAAAAGGAACGTTGTTTTATTATCTTTAATCTATATTGAACAATGCTAAAACATAAAACAACCATTAATTAATATTTACTAATGAAAAGCGACATAGTTTTATAGACGGTACTTGCATCGGGTCTTAGTAGGTATTTTCGCCCAGTTTTTAAGAAGAACAACGAACGGCCGCCTTCAATCACCTGCCATATTTATACTGATTGCTAGTCATAGACTCACAAAACACAAAATTTAAAAAAACAAGTGTCAGCTGGTATTTTATTACAGCTCTTATTATTCGCAAAAAAATATGTGATTTGTTCATTAACTGGGGGGCGTTTATTCTCAGGAGACATTATATGTATTCTTGTTTGTTATTATAATTTTAGGATTAATGTACGAAGTGTGTGTGTTAAAAATCCAAGTGTTTTTGTCAGATTTTCGGATGCGAAAAAAATACATATATCAAGCGTTATACCGGTTGTGCACTCGCAAGCGAGGGCCCACGATCCGCTTCGGACCATGATCCAGGATATGGCAGATCAGATAATTACAGTGGAGCGACTGCCATCTGACCTCTGTGACCCTGTTAACATGGGAACTTGACCAGTTTGGATCATGGTTACACATTCAGTCGCCTGATTATGCAGGTTTCCTCACGATGTCTTTCCCCACCGTAATGTCTTAGATTAAAGAAACAACTAATGACCATATAACTAAGAAAAAATCATTGGTAGGTACATGGCGGCATGTGGAATCGAACCTTTCGCATGAAAGGCAACCCGCTAGCTACTACGCAACCGTTCTCATTTTTTTTATTTTAATCATTTATTTTTTATTTGAATGTATTCTGTGAATACTTTAAGCGTCTACCTGTTGCAGTTATTAACATCGAGCGAAAAACGCCAAAAAAAGCACGTTTGATATATGGGAGCCTCAATAAAATATTTATTGTATTCTGTTTTTAGCATTATGTACTATGTTTCGTGTGTTATAGCGGCAACAGGAATACATCATCTGTATTGAACAACTGTCTAGTCTAGCTATTACGGTTCATGAGATACAGTCTGATGACAGACGGACAGTGGAGTCTTAGTAATAGAGACATGTTTTCACCCTTTATGTACGGAACTCCAAAAACTCTATTTTTAAATAGCTTTTACATACGTACTATTATACACTGTCTCCAAGGCGACGAGTCACTGTATATGCCTGTAATAAATAATTGGATATATGCCTATTTTCAAAACATGTTTATATGTTTATATTTATCGTATTTGCAAGCTTCATCTTTCGATTGTTAAATACTTGCAATAGTATTTCTTTCGAGTGTTGAGGGTGTAATCCCAATAACATTGATGAAAGCAACGCGGCATTACAGCGTTAAGAAGCACTTGAAAATTTCACATGTTTATATGTAATTATTAATTATATCAGCGTTTCAAAAAAAAAACAAAAAACCTTTTCCCGCCCAAAACACCTATCGTCGTCTGGTGGTCTGCATGACGTCACAATACTGAAACAGGCGTAAAAGTTATTTTTTTGCACCAGTGTTCGTTGTTGCTTGTTCCTCCTGTCGAACTTGATTTATTTGACTTTACATGTTTGAGGAACGTGACGTCACGCTCCGTGATTGGCGTTTGCGGTATCGGAAAACATGGATCAGAAAACATTAATGTATTTCATGAAAATATAAAAAAATATATATTTTTAGAAATGAAAATTTAATTTAAAATTCCTGGCATCTAAATTAACTATATGCAAAGTCAAAGTCAAAGTCAAAAATTCTTTATTCAATTTAGGACACAAAATGCCACTTATGAACGTCAAAATATCAATAAATTATGGCCCATATGGGGCAGAACATGTCTCCTTATCTTTTGGGCCCTACTAGCGCTTCGAGACAAGACACAGACAATCTGGCAAGTGCTGAGAAGAAACGCCGGAACAAACTCAGTCACCACTAGCTGCCACAAAAATAAAACAAATCAAAATAAACAGGTAGTTACATCAGTTTGGTGCAGGCTGGACTGTCCATACATTCTCGTCATTAAGATAGTCTTGAATTTTATAATACCCCTTCGACATTAGGGTAGTTTTGACATGTAACTTAAATTTATTAATAGGTAGTTCGATAACATTATGAGGTATTTTATTGAAAAATTTGACACAATTTCCCAAGAATGAATTAATTGTTTTGGCTAATCTGAAGTTTGGAATGACAAGTTTGTTTTTATTTCTTGTGTTATACGAATGAATATCACTTTTTTTTTAAAACATGTTTTCTGTTTATTATTACTACAGGATAATACCCTATTGAATACTAAACTTTATGACAATCATACAGTAGGCATGAGTTAGTTATATCAAAACGTAACTAAAAACGGATTTGGGTTTTATATCGATATCATTTCGATTACCTTAAAACTACGTAACAGTTATTATAAACACTAACAAACCGACGCAAAACTTCTTCTGATACTCGAATACAAGTTATGGAAAACCAATAACAGTACGACAAAACGCAAACTTCGCAAAACGATCATAACCAAAACTTCGCTCTTCTTAATATTCGCGTTGTCCCTTTTGCACGCGCATGCTTAAAAAAGAGACGAAGCGAATATGATATCGGGCATCGCTGTCGGTGATTTTCGCCTTCCCTATTACATCTCAATAAGGTTCAATTTATTAAAAGGTAGGGTAAACTATACAATGATTGGCACATTAAGCCTGACCTCGATTTAATTCGTTTGGTATTAATTCATTTTTATGTATAGACACCTGTAATACAGAAAAATTATTAAATAGTTTTTCTGTTTTGTAAATAAAAATGCATTTTAGTATATTATCATATTATTTAATTAATAAAAACAGTTTTTATGAAAATTTGCCTGAAAGTACAGTTATTGGCACTCCATGTATAGACATTGTCACTGCTTAACACATTGAATGCCAAAAATATGGTCAGGTCATTATTGGTTCCCACCATACAAATGGTCTTCTACGTAATACTACGTACTCGGCACCCCGTTTAAAAATGGCATGTGTGGTGCCTACTACGCAATATTACGTATAAGTCTCACTGAAACCTAACATTGTTGCGGACTATAATCTGGACATGTCTGGTATTGACAGAGAGGACTAGATGGTCTCGTATTACTCTTGCCTCAGAAAGACACTTAGATGGCACAAAAAATAAGCACATCTCTGCACATTTTTGAGGTATACGCACAAAACGCGCATAGGTTGCTACGTTTGAAAGACCGCACATTCAAAATATGGCTCTTATCTATGAAATATCTATTGGGAGTGAACTGTCGCGATATTACTCCCACAGCTGCAGAAGCACATGGACCACAAATACCGCCAGTATAGCTTGAACAAGATCAATCAGACCCATCGCCGTTGCTGCCTGGGCCATCTGTACCACCTGCATGGCCAGCTGTTCATAAAAGTCGTGTTCCGTTGAGAATTTTCATTACTTATAAAAGCTCTAACCTACTACCAAAAAGGCTGTTACAGCGAAACCTTGTCGTGTCTGCACCAAAAATAAAAAATGAAAAGAGTCGTCTTTCGCATGTGCCACTTGCCCGGAAAAGCCTGCCTTCTGTGTTGTCAACTGTTTCTACACTGACCACACTGATCCTTGCATAATTTTATATAAAAATTCTATTGTTGTTCTTAGATGTTTTTTTTGTTTTTTATAATTATCGATCTCGTTAGTTATAATAATAATTTTTGATCTTATTATAAAACTGTACTTTTTTGCTGCAAAGTGCCTTAGAAATTTTGTGATTTGAACATTTTAAAAATAATAAAGTTACTTTTTTTCCATGTTATGTCTTATTTGAGATGCCAACGAACCTAAAAACGTCCTTTCCAGGAGGCCTAGTAACACAAACACCCGTTTAAATTATAAGAAAGTGCTACGTTGTATTACGTAGTTGGCCCCTAGCATCACTAGTGCCTACGCAATATTGCGTAGTTGGCATTCAATGTGTTAAACTAGTCATTGGCACAAACGTTTTCATTTTTTATTTAACCTTCTTTTTATAATTAAATTGTAGGTAAGTACTTATATTTAATAGGACAGTATTACCTATAAAGAAAATCAACAAAACAATAATAATCTTTACTTAAAATAATATGGCCATCAGCCCATCAGTCTTCTCTCAGTCTTCAATCTTGAGATTCAGGATTGTTTAGGAAATCTGCTAGCTCCTGTTCATTACAAAACATCATTCGTCTTTCCAAAACGTTTTTGAATTTAGGCAGCACGAAATCTTTTGGCGATTTTACTGTATATTTAAACCCTGTTTTCTTTTCAACCGTTTTACTTTCATTTAGTTTAAATTTAGGCAACATTTTTTTCCGTTTTAATCTGGAGTAACGAACATATTTTAGTTATTTTTACTTGTTCTTTTTTTTCAACAGCCTTGTCTTCGTGTCTATTTTTCTTAACACTCAAATCATTTATATCATTGTCTATCTTTGTAGTCATAGAGCAAGTAGTTTCTTCTTGAGATTTCGTAGGGGTCTTAAAAACAATCAACGGTAAATCTTCATCTTCCCTGCTTTTACTTTTATTTGGATTTTCTGTTTTCTTCTTCTTTGTACTTTGTTCTTCAGTCTTAATTTTCTTTGAACTTGAGTCTCCAGTCTTTTTTTTTCTTGTTAGTTACATCTTTATTTTTTGACTTTTCTTCTCTTTGCCTTTTTCGTTCTTGTTGTTCGTTTTCTTTCTTTTGTTTGCTATCTAATTTCAGTTTTTCTCGTTTTAGCCACTGAGAACTAGTTAACACATATACAGGTTTATCATATTTTTTTTACCTTTGCGCACAGGTGTCTTAGGCCAGATCAAATTGTCCTTTAAAGAATTTTGGTCGGGTGTTTGCTTTGAACATAATTGTCCAGCTTGATTAATTAAAACTTCTTGAGTATTCTCTATATCTCCTAAGTTATAAGATAACTTAGACAATTCAGGCACACCTGACTGAAGTAATGTATCAACAGATTCATATGCAATTTTTAAAGGACATGAATTATATTGAGGTAGATTGCTTTGTGTTTATCACAGTTGAGACCACTGGTTTCTCTGATGCACGTGAAAAATCAATAGACCATGCTAAATCGGATTGCTGTCTGTCCTGAATTTGACAGGGTGCTGATTGCTGCTCAACATCTGCATCACGAAGCGTAGATAAATAGTCTTGACTATTTGTTACCAGTATATCCTGGTATGGATCCTCGCTTATAATAATAGGCAAATCATATACGGGCACCCATTCATGATCAATAAAAAGGGTGCCATTCGCCTTTTCTCTCTCATTCGTGTCAACAGTCCCCGAAATCAAGAATTGCTGAACTTTATGCAATGCAGTGTGAAGCGGGTTTTCTTTTGTTGTGTTCGATGATTTTTGCTGAAAGGCATTTAAAACGATAGGTCCTACTATTTTCTCAAAGGTTTTGAGGGTCAGCGTCGGTTCAGGTTTGTCATTATCATTGCTTGAATGTGCTTTATCTGCAGTTTGGATGCTTTTTCCGCAACATTTGGAATAGTCGATCGCATTTGGATTCCATGGGTACAAACCACATGCTCTAAAACCATTCTTTACAGTGAACTCTTTTAAATGTTTCTCCAAAGTTAACGCGAGAACTGGACCAAAATCAACTTTTGTCAAAGTTTTCGTCAAATTATTGCATCTCCATTCTGGAACACCCCTTTTTCAAGCAGTTTTCAACGGTTTGAACGCTGAAACGTCTGCCGGTTGTAATATCCGAGTGGAATTGGGGTATAATCAAAATAATACCTTTTTGTTTGCACAATTCGCTCAAATCGTAGTTCATGTGACTTTTGTGTCCAGCTAAAAACAGTATTACCGGTAAGGGAATTTCATTTTCAGTTAGGTATGGAAGAAAAATGTTCTGAATATATTGAAGAAATAGTTCGCTATTCATCCATCTATTGTCAGATAAACCTAAACCCCAATGTGATGGCACAGATGCTCTAATGTCCGCGCTCATTCTTTTTAAAGGATATATAACCATGGGCGTAGTGGTTTTCCCATTTGCAGAGAAGGTAAACATCACTGTTAGACAGGTCTTCGCTTGGGCGTGGCCAATTTCGTACACGTTCTTATTCCCTTTTTCACTTAATACTTTAGAGTTTTTAGGGCATAGTTGGATGTTGGTCTCATCACCATTAAAAATTCTAGAGGGGTGTTCCAGAATCTGCATCCACTGATTTTCCTGTAAAATTTCTTCTATTTGTATAAACCATTTCCGTATATTTTCTTCGGATACGTTGGCGCTTGCAGCAGTTACAGCTTCAGCAGTTCTGCTTACTATCTCTGGGTTTCGTTTGAGAAACAGGCGATACCACCCTTCACCAGGTTTTTTGTTTATAAAGCTGTTAGGTCTTGGATTTTTCATCAAAAACTGCTCAACACTTTAAAGTACATCCTCTTTCCTTCGGGGAAACCCTCGTTTGTTGTAATATATTATCCACCTTACTAAAGTTTCTTCTTCATCATCTGTTAAGACGGTGGTTGGCCCTGGCTTGGTTTTTATAAACTGAGAACTTAAACGAAATTGCAATGTAGGCCTAGGCACTCCATACTTCGTTGCTGCAGTTTTTTTAGGCATGGCATTTAGCACAGCCTCAATAGCTTTTTTGATGTCTTCTTCAGTATATTTTTTAGAGTAGGAAGCCCCATCTTTAACTTTCGGCATTTTGTTTTACTCTGAAATTAATGAAATAAAAACAAAAATGACAAGCAAAAACTACGATATCACACACTGTCAATAATTGCAACGAATGGCATTCATGGTATTATAGTAATTGGCACCATGCCTAGTATAACGATTGGCAGTGCCAAAAATTAGTTGTAAGACTAATGTAAAAGTATTACTTAATTAATCTTAAATAAACTTAAATTTTACATAAAGTCACTTTTAAATATCAAGGAAAAAGAAACAAAATCTAGAGTACAGTCATTAGCACTTGTGCCAATGACTGTATCGTAGTGTAAAGTAGCAACTAGTGATTGGCATGCTTTGTTTTGAGGTTATGTTAGAAAAACATATACAATTATCAGTTAAAATGACCGTTAATCACATAATAAACCATATTAACACGAACTTTAACATAAATTTGAACCAATACACAAATAACAAACTTACCTTATAGCTTCCAGAATTATTAAAACACGCCCAACCGTAGCCATCTTTTTCGGTCTAATGTTTTGTTTTTTATACAGTGTTGCCAGGTGTTTTGCTACTAATTCTACTAGTGAAATTTATTAGTGTTACCAATTTTAGAATGTGAAAAAAATCAGAGAACATATTTTTTGCTAGAGTGACTCTTAATATTCATTCTTAAAATCTCAAGTGCCAATCGCTGATGGGGTGCCAAGAATAGTATAGTTTACCCTAGATGCGGCCCTATTAAGACCGTAGTTGTGAGAATAATAATTATTTATTTACTTATTATCTATCAATCATTCGTAGCTTTCGTGCGCAGTTTGCGTTTTGAGTTTCGTTATAATAACTCAATAAGAAACAAACCATTTCATCTGATATCGATATCTGAAAACGGTTATTGGTATCAATATGAAAACTATATATCGGTTTCATAGCGGTTTGCCTAGAAAAACGAAAACGCCCATGCCTATCATTCAGATATTATAGATTCATATGACTTTGACTTCTACCCAAATAGGTAGATAATCAAGTCACTTCAAAAGTAATTGGTCATTCAATATGACATCTCATGACAATCAATTAATATCAAAACTAACTATTTGTAGTTATTGGGAAAATTCCTGTCAACTCGCGAGTCAAGTAACTTACAGCGCCATCTGTTGAAGATATCACGACTACGCGCAGGTGCTAGGCAAGTTGACCGATTTGTTCCATTCACGCTTAATAGATAGTTTAGAACTTAATCACACACAGCTTTGTGTCAGTTTACAATTTGTCTTCCGAGAAGGTTTCTCATCCGAAAATGCAATATAATTGTTGAAATTCGTTTATTATTTAAGAGTTAATCCTCTTGTCGGTGGAGTTTCTTCCATCTTTCCCTATCCTCAGCTATTCTTTTGACCTGCTTATACGACATGACGCCTAACTTCTCCTTTACTTGGCTTTGTATAGCTACTTCTACAAGTAATGACTTTTAATAAGTGTGTTTCCAAGTTCACGAGTGGGTTCAAATCCTAAACGTGTGCGAATTTTTGGTTTCTTATTTGAACTTATACTAATGTAAATAACATCAGCTACGCCTCTAAAATAGTGATGTTGCAGAAGGTCTTAGACATAGTGTTCCTAAGTTATATTATTATTTTTAAAGAAAAGGTAATACAATAGGAAATAATAATAATTAGTTATAAAACTTTAATAAAATTTAAAGATCAATTGAAAAAAAAACACCTCGCAAAAATGCATCTTTACTACAAAAAGCAAAGTTAGCTACTTTTTGCGAGTTATACCTGTGTTATTTTATCTTTATATTAATTTTGTACACCAGATATAAAAGCAAGGATAGCGATGGCGAGACAAGCTTATAATGCAAAAAAGCACCTGCTCAAGGCCAGAATATCAAGCAAAGTTCGCAAAAAACTTGTTAAACTGTACATTTGGAGTATAGCACTCTATGGATGTGAAGCGTGGACATTGACAAAGAGGGACAGAGAGAGATTGGAAGCCTTCGAGATGTGGTGCTGGAGGAGAATGGAGCGTATAAGTTGGACGGAGAAGAAAACAAATGAAGAAGTTTTGTCTATGGTTAGGGAAAAAAGGAGATTGATGGAAACAATAGAGTGTAGGAGGGGACGAATGTTAGGCCACCTGATTCGACACGACAATTTTATTAAAACGATAATAGAAGGAAGAATAGAAGGAAAAGGGAAGCGAGGAAGACCAAGAATAAGCTACATGCAGCAAATAACAGAAAAGATAAATGTCGGGTCGTATCAGGAGGTTAAGAGAAGGGCGGAAAGCAGAGAGGAATGGAAAAAACTCCACCGACAAGAGCCTAGCTCTTAAATTTGATGATGATGATTAATTTTGCCAAACCGAAGTTGACCCTGAATTTCGAATGGAATCGATTTGTTGCACATCGACAGAAAAAATATAAATATTAATTCATCAATAGAAGCTAAATAAAAAGGTGCTTGTTTTCATATATTTTGTAGATAACTAAAGGTTGTCTGAAAGAGATCGCTTATAGCGATAAGACTGCTTACATTGTACATATTTTTGTGTAAATTCTGTACTTTTATATTATGTAGTGCAATAAATAGTTAACTATCTATACCTTAAGGTCTACTTTTTTCACCTACTTTCGGGTGGCACTTTATCACAGGACATACTGCATTACTTTCTTCAAAGCCTTTTTAAAGGTTACTTTAAGGGACTTCAAATAAAGTGCTGATAGCTTTTAAATAAGTCTTAAAAGGGGTAATTTAACTGCCGATAAAACCCTTAAAGGGCAGAGCTATTGAAATAAGCAAAGTTATGTCGAGAATAGTGCTTCTAACCGGTGATGTTAAACCCTTTGAATATACAGGTCGACTAGTAATTGTGAAGGATAGCCAATACATATAAATCATGACTGCCTCGTTGGTCTAATGGTCAGTACGCTGGGTACTATCCACGAGGTCCCGGGTTCGAATCCCGGGTCGGGCGGAGAGTGTTTGCGTTTTTCTGTCTTGAAATTACTTAGACACAGCTCCGGAGTCAGGAAGTTGGTGGTGTAAACACCCCCGTGCCTCGGAAAGCACGTTAAGCCGTTGGTCCTGCGCCTGATCTCTCTACGGTCATGTCGGACTGCCGTCTCACCGAATTATGAGAGTGAAGGAACAGAGAGTGCACCTGTGTATTGCGCACACACTTGTGCACTATAATATGTCCCGCGCAGTTCTCTGATCGGATCTGATCGGCTGATCTCTGTTGAGATGGGCCGCCGTAGTCGAAATTCGGCCAGGAGGAGATTTTATATAAATATGATGGCCTGTTAAATGAATTTTGTAAAGGTGAAAGTCTTACAATTTTCAAGATTTAGTATGTACAGTTAATTTTGAACACAAATAATGACTTTGTATAATATGCTTTTATTAAAATACTTTTAATATTTCAGACGCCAAACTCCATATTGTTTCTACCTAAAATACTAATAAAGCTTCGAAAAATGAAAAGGATACAGAATCTCACAAATTGTAAAATTGATAAAAAAATACATACTTATTATTATAGTAGGGCAAAACGTAACTCATCTGTAGGTAAGTACTGTACATTATGTTTAGATGCATACCAGTCAAATTACATTATAAAATATTAATAATGGTATTTCCTACTCATTCTCGCGTTAGCAAAGACAAATACAAAACGTAAACGAAATGTGGAATTAAGAATGATAAAACTGCCCTTTCATTAAAAAAATATAAAATGAAGACTTCTTAAAGTCAAAATTATAAGGTGTCATTTTTAGGGTTCCGTAGTCCGACAAGGAACCCTTATAAGATCGTTCAGTCCGTCCGTCCTAGTCTGTCACAGCAGAATATCTTCTACGTTTATAGACTGATTTGCATGTATCTTGGTTCGAGGATACTTCACATATAGATCTTATTTTAAAAAATACAAAAAGTTAAAATTACCCCTTTTTAAGAGTACCTCCCCTCCTCCCTCCCCATACATGTAAAGGGAGGGGTGAAATATTTTTTTGAGTGCACCCCCTTATATGGGGTATCGTTGAAAAGGACTATGAAAATAAGGTAGGGTTTCCATACAACACTTTTTTATCAGCTTTACCATTTGCGAGATATACCCCGCCAAAGTCGTTAACATGGTCCCCCCCCCCTGCCCCTGTAATTTCTAAAGTCTTTGACCTATAATAATAATAATAATAAACCCCGCAGGGCAGCTTTGTGGCGAGCTGTGGTGAGTAGCGACACCACGGGGTCAGTCGTTACACTGAAAAAAAATATTGGTTAACAGTAACCAAAATTTGGCATACTAGTAGCCAAATCCAGTGACTTGCGAACTTCTGTATTATTAGTAACAAACAAGTTTTGTTACTAATAGCCAAAAGATTGTTTATATTTAACAAACATTTACTTCCCTGCAACGAAACCTTCACTAACAAAACTAGTTTGGTTGTACCCTTTTTTCAGTGTAATCCGAGTGCTCCTGAGAGTCGGTCTAGACCCTCGTCTTCGGCTTGCCGAAGTGGAACCCAAGAGGGTCTGCAGGACTCTCACCTCTGGCTTGCCTTAACCGGCCGGCCAGAGTTGAGTCGCGAGAGCGTGATGCTCGAAGGGTGGATGTGGTTGCGTAAGTGGCGAGTGGGCACGTGATGCTGGACCCTCAGGGAGCGCGTGATCGTCGTTTAAAGTCCAGTGCCACCTCTCCACCCTTAGCTGGCAACGCCGATGTTGCCCCTCAGTCCGGTTTATACGACCCACGACGCCAGGGGGGGCCCATTCAGTTGCTGGCGAGTCGCCGCCTGCCAATTTATTCAGCATGAGGCTATGATCTAGGCAGGTGTCCCGTAGTCTCTCCCTCCATAGTCCTAATTACCCGGTCCACCTAGCACCCAAACCCATAACCCAGAATTGTTTCCATCCATATTCTGCAATAGTCCTACACGAGCCGGGGATTGTCCTTGGGTGTACTTTTATAGTACATACAGGGATAGTCGCCGGCTGGTGTCACAAAGCTTTTAGATTAATGTTGTCAAACGGGCCTCTGCGTGTTGGCTTCGGCCCCATGTACGCCTTCCAAAGGTCCGGGACCTCATGGTCCCGAGATAGGAAAAGACACAACATAATAATAATAAATACATTTATTTCGGAACATAAAATTACATTTCCATATTGTTGTTAGTAACAATTTTTACTTAAAATTATGTTAGTAATATCCAATTACAAATTAAATTTTAAATATTTATTTATTTTGCAGCTAGGTTTGACGGCCTAACGTGAATTGTCATCCAGTGTCTCACAAACGGCCCGTCAAACCTATCTGCAACAGTTCGTAAAATGCTGTTGGGGCTGGCGCGCATCCGTCGCCAGAGGGATGCCACGCGTTTGCGCATCAGTGCGTAGAAGTCATCGGTTCTCGCTTCTGCGAACATTCCAGAGGCACTGCAGTGGCGCGGCAACCCCATCAGCGCCCTAAAAGCATTATTGTACTCTACACGTAGGACGCTGTAGGCCTTTTTAGTATATTCGACCCACAGGCTGCATGAATAGAATGACTGGCAGAAGGCTCGGAATAGCGTCACTTTCACTTCTTTAGTACATTTAGCCTGCGGATTAACATATTGCTTCTAACCGCCAGCGCCCTACGTTCCCTCTCCACGTCCATGTCATCGTTCTGGTTTGCGTTCTGGTTTGCTATAAACTTCAAATCACTCACGTAAAGAAACAAGCACGGAAACTCTTATTTAAAATTGTTTCGGGTATCCTGTGATAAATACTTTTAAAATTATAAATAATAAAACTGTCTAATGTTTAAGTTAATGGTACGAAACCCTTCGCGCGCGAGTCCGATTCGCACTTGGCCGGTTTTTTGTTTATTCGATAGTTTGTATCTGTTTATTAAAAATAAATAAATAATTTTGTGTGTGTAGTATCTGCGCTAGGAATTTGTCTATATAGTGTTGGTGGAGCGTCGGTGGCGCAGTGGCTAGCGGATTGCTCATACGAGAGGTAACGTTCGTCCCACGTGCCGCCATGTACCTACCAATAACGTTTTCTGAGTTGTACATTATTTGGTTCACTAACCGATGGTCTTACGGTAAGGAAAAACAACGTTAGACAACCTGCACATTCAGGCAACTGAATGTGTAAGTGTAACCATGATCCAAAACTGATCAGGGTGCCCTTAACAGGGTCACGGAGGTCAGATGGCAGTCGCTTCACTGTAATTACCTGATCTGCCAAATCCTGGATCATGGTCAGCAGACCCCGGGCCCTCGAACAACTGGGATAACGCTAGGATGATGATGTTTGTAACTTAATTGCTTTATGATATCTTCTCCTTCCCATGCCATGACGCCCGTCTTGGTGTAGTGGTTCGCGCCACGGACTTCTAAACCAGGAGTTAGTCTAGGTTGCGGGTTCGAATCCCGCAAGGGGCAAATGTCTGTGTGATGAGCACGAGCATTTGTACCTAAGTCAGTAATGTATAATATAAGTATGTCTATCCGTTATCCTAGTCACCATAGCACAAGCTGACGCTTAGTTTGGGGCTAGGTAATTGGTGTGTTTGTTGAAACTATTTATTTATTATGCCTACTTACTGTATTACTTTTATAGCCATAAATATCTTGCGTTAACGGATTATAACTTATCGAACAAAGAGAATTGGTATTAAACTCGTAACACCAAAAATTAAGAGATCACTGGGTAACCCCAGTACAAGTAACTTTATTTAGCTTAGACAGTACAGTAAGGGGAAGTAAACTTATTTCTGTTGCGTCATATAAAACAGCAAAAATATTTACACTGCCAAGTATAAAAACATAATAGCCTATGCTGAATCGTGCACCGGGGATTTTATTTTTATTTTTTATAAATGTTTACTATGTAGCAACAGATTTTTCTCGTTACTTGTGCTATATGATATCTAGGTTTCAATGTGCTTAGGAGTTTTGAAATATTAATTTTGAATTTACGAGTTTGATGAAGGTACCTACATTTGAATTGTATACTCTAAGTGTAACTAAAAAAGGAGTTAAACACACGGACATTGCATAACAATTCAAATTGTACCTTTTCATAGGTAAATACTATTACGCTGCCAATTTCGACGCTTTTTTGAGTTTCATAACAATGCTGTTTAATTGAAATGCTATTAATCAACATTTTGTAACGCTAGTAGTTACCTAAACAATTTTAAAATTCACAAAACAATTTATTCGTTATACGAATGGAGTAAGAATTTTCTCTATCCATGTGTGAACACATTGCCTTTAAAGATGGCTGTCGAAAATCAGCGTCGTGACATGCTATGCGCTGTCACAAATAATGCTGAACAGGTAGGGACTTTTTGCAACAGTATGTGTGTACGTTGTACAGAGAAGACCTACTGCATCCATACTCTACTATGGCAGAAATTACAAGCGTTTGAATTGGAAGGGTAGCAATTACCGTTCCCAGGGCAATTTTTCTTGTCTGGTTGGATTTGAAGAAGTTTTGAATTACTTTGCCAGAGATTGATTTCGGCCATTAAGTGTTGTTTCCAGGAGGATTGGATTACAAATTCGAAATTAGTATACTTTTGCTAGGAAATTATTCTGTTTCGGAAATGGAGATAATATTATTTTGAAAGGATTAGGGCGCAGAACCGGTAATAAAATATAATTCTAGGTGGTGATTAGAATTAAGATCTGTACTGAACTGAAATAAAGCTAACTACTTAAGACCCGAGTTCACTAATTTTTAAACAGCCAGTAAACCTCGATTGACGGTTAATTTGGCTGAATTTCCATAAATTATTGTTTTTTTTTTAAAGACAAGAAAATACTTTTGCAATCTAAATATTAGATATTATTGCACTTTAGCAATTATCCTGGGAGAAAACAGGGGTCTACGTTTGTATGGAGAAACTCTTTACTCTTGTAAAGATAATCTGAGGCAGTACAGTCACGAACTTAAATGGACTATTTGAGACCTTATTGCAATAACTTATAAATGTTTGTATATTTTCGTATGGTGACTACGTCGTAGGGTTTCTACGACGTAGTTACATGGCAGAAACTTTGTATTCAGCGTTCTCCCACAGGGCTTTGTGATGCAAAATATTTGCATTTGAAGGGCAGAGGCATAACAAGGTTATTCAGGATTTTCAGTTCTTCAATGATAGTGCATTTAAAAAGGGGTGCACGTGTCATAAGCGCGCGAAAATTGCTTGCCTCAAATTTCGTACACATATAACATTTGACAGGTAAACGAACGTGTGCTCGGCGCATCAAATTCGAATCGCCGCGCAGTAGGAGATGACATGTCTACCTCTTTTTTTAAATACACTGTCATTGCAGTTTTTAAGTGCACAGCTCATATTAATTTTAATAACTAAACCACATATTTTAATTACTTTTCACACTACCTGCAATGTTTAATTTACACATCAAGTTAACCTGACTCAAAGTAAGTCATTGCATCACTAGCTATAAAAGGGACGTAATGTTGTATGAAATTTCATTACGCCCCTAGGGAGGCAAAGTGATTTGAATTTCGAATAAGAGTTCGTAGGCATGATCACACTAGCCCGTCCCGCACCAAAGAGAACATATTTGAAATTTGAACCTGGCAGCCAAGAATTTTAGCACGAATAGAATGAAAAAAAAGCGCGCGCTTCTAAAATAGAAATAAATAAAGAACAAAAAACCTACGTATGTATTTTAAGAAATTACAAAGAATGATTTCGTAAAACTGTCGAGTGACGAAATTTATTTGACACCGGAGTCCATCATATGTAAAGCCGCTGGTATTGTTAATAATAATAATTTACTGCCTGAAAACTCTAAGGATATCTAAGGTATATAGATAAAATAAGTTTTTTGTAGTTCATTTTTTATTGCCTCATAGGAAGTGTGAAAAGCAGAGTATTCTCCACGGGGATAAAGATGTCTTCGTCTTGGGCGAGCTTAAATCCCTCGCTTCACTCAGGATTCTACTTTTAACTCCCTCGCTATGCTCGAGAGTAAACACTAAACTCCCTCGCTGCGCTCGGGAGTTAACTCTCGACACCTTCGTTACGCTCGAGATTCAATTTGACGCCCGTGACGTAAGACATCACTTTACCCCCTTGGTGAATAATCTACTATTAACACACACACAAGTACAGTCGGCAGCACCACGTCAAGTTACCCATCTGAACTACGAAACATCATATCACTCGATTATCACTCGATGATACAAAATGTTTTATACTCCCGTCGCCATCCAGCTATCATGATCTCTTAGTCTACCATGTCGTAAGGAGAAGAGAGGAATGAAAATCAAGGTAGGTCTCTTTTTAGATTGGTTACAATCACATCGCCATCCTCCTCTGGTAAGAAAATTTCGCATGGCAGTGACACCGACTCTAAAACTAAATATTGTCGTATATATTTCTTAGCAAAAGTGTAAAGGTTTTTTTTTAACTTAATTGAAGGCAGATTTAAGGTATAACGTGAATTATCCTAGAACTACAAAACTATCATTGTGACTCATATAATAATAATAATAATAATAATAAGTCAGCCTATTAGATCCCACTGCTGGGAAAAGGCCTCACCTCAACTATGAGGAGGAACGAGCCATACTTCACCACGCGGGCTCAGTGCGGATTGGTGGAGGGGTGTATGTAAGGCAAGTGACAAACCTTACTGTCAGAAGTTATCAAGCCGCCCTAGGGCCTCTGACTAGGCTTAACGACTAATACCACAGATATTAGCCGGGACCAACTGCTTAACGTGCCTTCCGAAGCACGGAGATGCTTGTCATGGACGTCACTTAAATGGTCGGAATGGTCACCCATCCAATCACGACCGCGCCGTGGGTTGCTTAACTTTTGGTATCACTACCAAAGCGCTGCCGCCACTGCGCCACAGGCATATTAATACTGTGTTTTAATTATACACAATTATAATTTTTGAAGTGACTGACCTTCTGCCGACTTGTGTAGAAATCAGACACAAGTATACTATCATGAAACGTGTATACCTACTAACGTTGTGTAATAACCCCTTTTTCAGATACCAAAACTATTTATTGGTATTTGATAACGGTTTCTGAAACTAGTTATTTTCTGAAACTTTTTATCGGTAAATACGTACGTATGAATATCTTAACAAACAGTTTAGCGTAAACGAATATCATAACTGCGAAACTCATTAAATACTATCTTTCAATAGTAGATTGTTATACAAGGGACGATAGTGACCATTCCACTCGAGAAGTTTCTCGAGAGTGGAATGGGTGCTTTCACCGGAGTTAAACATACTATTTTTCATTTCGACTGTGAGGAAATCGAGAGTATCGATAGTTGAGGCAAAAGCAATAGTATCGATAAAATATCGATAGTATCGATAGACTATCGATAGTTGAGGCAAAAGCTATAGTATCGATAAAATATCGATAGACCATCGATAGTTGTAGAAAAAGCAATAGTATCGATAAAATATCGATCGTATCGATAGACTATCGAAAGTTGAGGCAAAAGCAATACTATCGATAAAATTTTGATAGTATCTTTAGACTATCGGTAGTCTAGGCAAAAGCAATAGTATCGATAGAATATCGATAGTATCGATAGAATATCGATAGTCTACCGATAGTAATGATAGTATCGATAGCTCCGTTAATATAAATAAATAAAATCGATAGTATCAAAGTTCAATACTAAAATCACTATCGGTAGCTGATACAGCTCTGACTATTGCAATAACTATCGATACTCTAGATAGTGGCCTTTTATTCAATAGTAGGAATGGAGTATAAAGTACGAGGGAAAAGCTATTTCCCACCCGGCTATCTACATATGAAAGTTCAACTTTCCGAACAGGTGAGATGAATTATTTATTTAAATACCGTTATGGTTGATATTTTTGGTTCTCAAAAATTAAGTTAAAATTCATTCAATTTTAACAGCCTCGCTCACTTACCTATTCCTGTCGCCCTCGCTCAGTTTCGATGTTGCAACCATACACGGTTATAAACCGTTACAGTTATTGAAATAAGGTTTAAAATTACTAAGTGCTACGCATTCGATTGCAATTACGTGTTATTTTCGATAAATAGTTTAAGTACACACCAATACACAGTTTTTAACAGACTTTAAAAAAGGAGGAGGTTATCAATTCGACTGTATGTTTTTTTTTATTTTTTTTTGTGGCTATGTTACCGCATATCTCAGTCAGTTGTGGACCGTTTTGAAAAAAAAAATTGTTTACCTAGAGGCTATACCTTCTAGTTGGTCCCATTTTGGCCCAGTCGAGATCTGATGATGAGATCTTGGTGTTATCGAGGGAAACCCTCAAATTTTGAAGGCACGTATAATGTTTTCGTACTAGTATCTTAATGTTGACATGTTGTTACGTCTGATAGTCATTATGAGGAGCTGAGCTGATGGTGGAACTCCTTAAAAATTAGGAGTTTAGTAATTAAAACACCAGATATTTTGTCAGGTACTGTATAGGATGCTAACAAAACGAAGTCAAAGGCGCAGCTCCCTCCTCTTTCCTTCCCCCCCCCCCCCCCTCTTCCCTCTTAAAATGCTATTGGCAAATCTTTTCCTATTCTTCTTTAAACGGTCTTCCTTCTCGTTACTACTTTCTTCCAAATGACGCTGTCGCATTTGAACAGCGCGTTTAGTAGGTCTACCCATGTCGCACCTTACACTAAATTTCAACTAAAAATAGAAAAATAAATTTCTTTAAAAAAAAAAGCGACTTCAAAACTGCCTACAGTTCTAATTAAAACTTAAAATTTTATAAACAAATTTAAACTAAAAAGTACAAAATAATATTCAAATTACCTAACTGTTCTTTGAAATTATACAAGAAACCTATTTCCAATTTATTATCTGTTATTTTTTGGAGTCGGTGCCAGAAATTCTAATTCTAATTTTTTTTTGCAAGTAAGGACAGGATTAAACCATCTCTTGGCTGCTTAGAGTAGATAAAATATCTAGCTTGGTTGGCGTTTTTTTTTTTTAATGGTTATCGTATCGATACATAGTAACTGTTTATGGTATGAACCGTCCACCTCTAGTGTTTGGTCTAGTGGTCAGCACGCTGGGTACTATCCACGAGGTCCCGGGTTCGAATCCAGGGTCGGGCCGAGAGTGTTTGGGTTTTTCTGTCTTGAAATCACTCAGACACAGCTCCGGAGTCAGGAAGTTGGTGGTGTTAACACCCCCGTGCCTCGGAAAGCACGTTTAGCCGTTGGTCCTGCGCCTGATCTCTCTACGGTCATGTCGGACTGCCGTCTCACCGAATTATGAGAGTGAAGGAACAGTGAGTGCACCTGTGTATGGCGCACACACTTGTGCACTATAATATGTCCTGCGCAGTTGGCTAATCTCTATTGAGATAGGCCGCCGTAGTCGAAATCGGCAAGGAGGACATTATTTTACGTGAGAAAGGATTTATTTTGTATCCCCGGGACCTACTTAAGGCTACTCCACACAATGGGGTAGACAACGAAATAAAAATCATCCCCACTTCACATGTAGGGGAGCTACCCTAAAAAAATTAATTCAAAATTTTTATTCTACCACTTTTTCGACGTTGGTATCCATACGAGTACATACATCTGTGACGTACCGTCGTAGGCAATTAAAGAAAATGTTACTTTATTTAGCGCTGAAATAAAAGTAAGGAACAGAGAATTGAAGGATTAGAATTTTGTCGTAAAAAAGTCGATTAAAATAGTCACTATTACAACTTTCTAATATTAATACAGTATTGAGAAATAAAACAAAACTATTCAATTATCTCACTTCATTTATTCTATACACTGTAAATTCAATTTATGTTGGCTAGACACATTACTTATACGTTTTTTCACGTAATTATTCACTAACACATGTTGACGCTCTGGCTGGGAGACTTGCTTCAGCTGCCTTTGCGGTTAGAAAAATTAGACATTTGACTGATGTTGAAACAGCAAGGCTTGTGTATTTTAGTTACTTTCACAGTATAATGTCTTATGGTCTTCTCTTGTGGGGTTCTGCTGCGGACATAGATACCATCTTTATTTTACAGAAAAGAGCCATTCGTGCCATTTACAAACTTAGTCCCCGCGAATTCCTGAGAGAATTCTTTAAAGAAATTAACATCCTCACTGTCGCTTCTCAATACATATTTGATAATATAATGTACGTACGCAAAAATTTAGATCTTGTTATAAAAAAAAGTGATATTCATTCGTATAACACAAGAAATAAAAACAAACTTGTCATTCCAAACTTCAGATTAGCCAAAACAATTAATTAATTCTTGGGAAATTGTGTCAAATTTTTCAATAAAATACCTCATAATGTTATCGAACTACCTATTAATAAATTTAAGTTACATGTCAAAACTACCCTAATGTCGAAGGGGTATTATAAAATTCAAGACTATTTTAATGACGAGAATGTATGGACAGTCCAGCCTGCACCAAACTGATGTACCTACCTGTTTATTTTGATTTGTTTTATTTTTGTGGCAGCTAGTGGTGACTGAGTTTGTTCCGGCGTTTCTTCTCAGCACTTGCCAGATTGTCTGTGTCTTGTCTCGAAGCGCTAGTAGGGCCCAAAAGATAAGGAGACATGTTCTGCCCCATATGGGCCATAATTGATTGATATTTTGACGTTCATAAATGGCATTTTGTGTCCTAAATTGAATAAAGAATTTTTGACTTTGGCTTTAACAAAATTGATATTCTGGCTTACAAGAGCTGAACCTAGCAAAAGGCAACACATTAAAAAAACTAAGAAATATACTTATAGTTTTGTTTTCGAGTCCCGCAAGGGGCGAATGTTTGTGCGATGAGCACGAGCATTTGTACCTAAGTCATGGATGCTTATAAAAGTATTTAAGTATGTCTATCCGTTATTTTAGTCACCATAGCACAAGCTCACACTTATTATAAGGCTAGGTAATTGGTGTATTTGTTGGAACAATTTATTTATTATTTATTTATTTAGTTTTATTTACTTTTTGTTAAAATTTACTTATCATAGAAAATATAGGTACTTTTAAAAGTTTTAATTATGTTCGCTTAGAATTTTCAAGAAATTTAATGTGCACGATATAACCTCAAAAAACAATAGTTTGACATTTTCTGCTACCGATCCGAAAATGACTGGATTCAGTTTTCATTAGCCAGACTTTATTATAGTCGGTTGCCTGCCTTATGTACAGTCGGCAACATATCAGGTTACCCATGTGAATTGTGAAATCAGCTTTTATTACGTAGGCAATAGAGAAGGTCTCAAGGTCAAAGTGGGTAGCCTGATGTGCGGCCGTGTGAACCTAAACATAATAAGCATTTAACTGAAAAATTCTTGTACCGTTTTTAGGTAGGTCTCAAACCTATGATCCTTCGATATGCTGGCGACAGCTCTCCCAGGATTTTTTGAGTAGAACATTTACTTCCGTATAACTTGTAAAAAACTAAAATAATTTATATACTTTGTACTTACACACTAGTTGTTTTTAGAAAATCACTGATTAACTGGATTTACCTGTTTTGTATTTTTCGAAATTGTGATTTTATTTCCTTCAGAAAGTAAGCAACATAGTGTAGTCAATTCAAAGACAAAAGTAAAAAAATATCGACGGCGAAGTTCATTTCTAACTTATAACGTCGATTTCCTTGTGGTTTCATTCACATTGTGTTAAAAATAAATCTTTGTAAGAATGAATTGGCACTTTGCCGTCGATTTATTCAATTTAGGACACAAAATTCCACTTTTGATTGTTAATATTAAAAAGCAATGATATTAGCCAATATGGGACCCCAATATGTCTCCTTATTTTTTGGGCTTTATTGTTTGTAATAAAATCATTATATATCATCTCATCATAAGTGTAAAAGCTAGTTGTTACATTTTGTATTGGAACAGCTTTTTACCGACAACATTAATTTGATGTTTTTTTTCTGTATGCAGGTATTACTATAATGATAAAAAAAACACTATTCAACGTTTACGTAGGTAGTATTATTTTTGAAAGTGAAATCTACATGTTGCTTTTATTTTAAATATTGCGACATTATTTTTCTTTAGTGCCATATTCCCAAAGTAAAAGTCCCAAATACGTGTTGGAAATCCAATAATTTCAAAAAAAATATATAATCTACTACATTATATATAATACAATTAATATAATATTTTGGCGCTTGGTGTAAAAATAAATTATTACCATCAATCAGTAATTTTTATGACAAAGAATTGACAGTCAAGGAATTTACCTAAGAATATAATTTAAACAGTATTTGAAAATACAACCAGTGTGTCCTGCTACATCTATAGTAATAGAAAAGCTTTGAATGACATTCTTATATTTACATACACATATTTATATCCACATACACATGACACATTAAATTACTACAAGAATAATTTATTATTTACAGTTTACAAAAATATTGTGGAAGATATTTACAATTCGATAAATACTACGGTAGATTTTATGTAAATGCAAAACGGTATTATACATACACATCACTGAACGTAACAATATTTGTCATAGTTTGATTCCAAAATTTTGAATGTATGAATATTCAGGAAAGTCAAGCCAATAAGAATCTGTTTAATAATGCAAAGGCATTAATTAGGGATCCTTTGCGATTTGCCAAAGTCTAAAAATACTCGATTTTTTGACAAAATCACAAATGTTTTAACGACGTAATTGACACCCAAAAGAAGAAACAAACAATTCAATAACTTAGCCACTTAGCAACTTCTAAGCAAAGTAATACAACTTGAATAAACAAGTTGTAACGACTTGACAAACAAAACCACTGTCATCCGATAGAGTTCTTTGATTTCAAAGAGTTGTATAAACGAATAATGTTCCCTCGAAATGTTGTTTCAATGAATATTTCGAAGAAAGTTTTGGAGAGCGAAACTTTCTATTTATTTTTATTAAATATTTTCAAAGGCTAGACTTTACTGAATATGTTAATGAAAAGGAAAAACAAGTATTTGATTAAGAATTATGACAGTGGATTCAATAGGGATGTTGCAAAAATATGTTATTGGAATTATTTGTTAATCGAAATAAACATATTTCAGACATGAGTTCATTTTCTGTAATATTAAATTTTTAATTATGCTAAAATCTTTGTGAACATAAGCAGAGTTTCCTTTTAGATCATTAGTCATTACTTGGGTTCTTTAAGAGAAATTGTGTCACAAATAGAAACATTTAAAATTAAAATTTGTTAATAAAACCATAAGTTCACTGACCGGTCTATTTTCGCAAATGACAAATCATAGCCAAATGGAATTCCGTATTACCTACAATGTTTTAACCAACATGCCACAACTCAATCTTCTAAAGATAGACCCGTCTAATGTTTTGCGAAAATACGCCGTTTCCTGAGGCATTATTTGTAAACGTCTAATTTATAACCTAGCATTGTATTTTGGTCGCTATGGAGGTAGGTGTTAGGTAATTTTGGAAAGACGATAAAATAAAGGAGATGGCCCAAAATCGTGGTTAAATCCCACTTTTTAATTCAAAAAGAAGGAAGTTTTATGATTAAAAAAACAGCATGCATTCAATGCCGTTTTTTTTAAATTGGATTTTAAGTTAAAATATTCATGGCAGTCAGCAATCATAATTAATTACAAATCAGCTAACAAAAAAAACTTATTATTAACCAAACGTCGTTGGCAAAATTTACAAGAAATTAAGTTAATAATACTGTGGAGAGAAATAATCTGCTGTTAATTAAAATGAGCTGCGAACAAAAGTGATATAAACGATGTAGGATTCGTGACTGAAAAAGTTTGAGATTCCCAAAAGAAATTGCCTTTTTGTCAAGATCCATTTAAAATTGTCCTCACAATGCTTCTGTTTGGTACGCCAAAATAAAATGGCAATTTTCTTATGAAATCCCTGAATCGCTTTATATTTCTTTTGTTAGCAATATGGTTCAAACAAAATTATACTTTTTTAAGAAGAAGTAATCCATTTTATTTTACTGATGAGATAATTGATTGGTCTACTTCAAAAAGTTTCAGAAAAATATGTACACTGTTCTAAAATAATGAATGATATTCGTTACACGTGACTTTATGAAACCCCTAACGTAATTTTAATATATTTGCAATACATATTTACAAGAATCGAATTACCTGAGTAAAACAATTTTCAAAGATATTATTAAATGATATTTTCAGCTAACACAATTAAGGCCGAGTTCCACCAACATTATTTAACTATTACAAACGTCAAAAATCTGTCAAATTCCAATAAAAACATCGGGTTTCGTTGTAGTTATAGTTAAATTAAGGTGGTGTAACTAAGCCATAATCTTAAGCCTGAAGTTCACCAACCTATATTTAATTTTTAATCAGCTGGTTAAGCCTTATTTTACATATTTTGTATGGGGATTCTGTCAAATTAACTGTCAATCAAAGTTTACCGGTTGTTTAAACATGAACTTGGGTCTTGGTGTTTTAACCTTAGATTAACCATACCTGGGGATCCACGAAACTGACAGCCGGGTCATTTTTCATTCCTCATTTGACAACGTTTGAGGGACTTTCAATCATTGACATCATCAATAAGTATAGTCGCCAGCACGCCAGGCTACCCATGTGAACTACGAAAACAGTTTTTATTACGTAGGGAATAGAGGCGGTCTCACGATCAAAATGGGTAGTCTGACAGCCGTGTCATAACTATTATATAATCTGTGGCCGTGTGTACATCAGTGTTTCTTAACCTGTGACCCGCGAACCCCTGGGGGCCCGCGAGTAGTGTATAGGGGTCCATATTATCTATCGACAATTTAATTAATAAATAATAGCCAGCAAGACGTCTCGTACGCGAATATATCCCCTTCTCGCAACACCACCCACCCTCACTGACGTCTACCATGCCTCAACCTTGATCAAAAGTGTAAAAACGGGAATCTATTTACTAAGACTCAGCTGTGCGTCTGTCTGTGTCTCTCTGTCTGTCACCAGGCTCATGAATATAACTAGACTTTTCACAGATTTGTATTTCTATTGCCGCGAAGTGTTTCTGCAGCCGCTATATCAGCAAATACTAAAAACATAATGTATCTTTAATTTAAAATAAAAAAGTTAAAATATAGTGTCTAACGTTGTATAGAAAATGGTCATTGTCCTTGGCGGTTTTTCTAAATATTTTTTATCCTTGAAATTGTACTTGATTTCATAGGGGTCTGTGGACTTACAACGGTTAAGAAACGCTGGCGTAGTGGATCCTTATATTGATTTATCTAACGTTTTAACACACTGTGTTAACTTTCCTCTTATTTTTAATCTGACAGCTATTTAAACTACGATTAAATTTAAACTCGAAACCGTTTTTCGTTTCATCGTTAAGAGAGAACAGTTCTTTGGATTCCGTATCGTTTTCTCTATAATCTGTGCACGTGTCACTGTACCTCTCGTCCATGACATTGACGCTGGTCCCTGGACCCTTAAAGCAGTCGTAATAAGGTTTACAATCGATGCTGTTCGTGCTTTTGGCTATGTACGTGACGATCCCGTCAGTTCTGTTCCGCATATCGTAGTAACCCTTGCTCAACTGTCAATCTTTGCCCACGTCAGTTGTAAGAGTGAATCTGGTGGCGGATTCGCTGATGGAATCATCTCTGACTTTGGGGCGGCGACCGTTGATTTGCTCGATGAAGGATGTATTTGTATTCCGAACGAAATCTCTGTGGATGCTGTTATGGTTGGAAGGGGAGAGATGTGTGAGGCGGTAGCTGGCGCAAGAATCGTTCCTCCTTACAACAGTCCTGGTAGTGCCAGCTCTGGAGCTTCCTATAGGCGCGAAAGAAGTCCCGTTCTGCTCAGGAGTGGACGAGCTGAGACAGCAGCAGAGGCATTTGAAGTAGGACCTGTGGAACTCTCTTCGGAACTTGCCTGTAACAAAAGAACCATTGTTTGGGAGATCTAGCTGTGAGCTGTACAAAAGAGTGTGTGCTTAGGAAAGGAAAATCAAATGCACAAAACAGATTGATAATTAAGTCAAACATGCTTTTGTGATTTTTGGGATTTACAAATATCTATAATCTAAACTAATATTATAAATAGAAAAGATTTGATTGATTTTTTGTTTGTATTGAATAGGCTCTGAAACTACCAGCAATTCAAATGAAATTTGGTACAAAAATAGTTTGAAACCTTGGAAAGGACATAGGCTATAGGCCTTTGTCGCGATATAAAATCATCAGGGGGCTGAATTGAGGGATGAAAGTTTGTATGGAAAATCTGACTGTAGGCGCGGGTGAAGTCGCGGGGAACTGCTATAATATAATAAATGCAAAGTGTGTCTGACTGCCTGTCTGTTGCCTCTTGACGCTTGACTGCTGAACCGATTGAGATGAAATTTGGTTTGTTAAGAAAAAAAGCTAATTGTTTCGCGTTATAATAACATTAACCCCGTCATTCCAAAAACTTAGTACCGGGTTTAAGACAGGACTTAGCTATTAGCTAGCCAATTAGAAAAGCGCTTCTCTATTAGGTTATGTTACGAATGTGTCATTCATTCCTCTGTTGTCGGCTAATATTTAAACCCATTTTAAACATGGTCGATTTTTTTGTAATAACACCGTAAGGGTGCAATGGGGGATGGAAGCTTATATGAGAAATTCTACATTTGCGCGGGCAGTCGCGGGAAACTGATAGTACAGTCTAGAGCACGTCAGGTTACCCATGTGAACTACGAAAACAGCTTTTATTACGTTGGGAATAGACGCGATCTCAACGTCAAAGTAAGGTAGTATTATAATAGGTGAGGAAAATAAATGAATTTAATAAACACTGCGATTTTACTTATAATAAAAAAGTCGTACTTTCAAGTGTTGTGCTTTTTATTGAAACTAGATTAATTATGTGAAGTAACAAATTAACATGCAAAATGAAAAAAAAAACTTTCCGTGGAAATCTAAAACTTAAAAATATGAATTGGTGCACACAACTTTAATCTAATTTAGATAAACAACACTATTTTATTTTGCACGAGCAAACAAAAATATTGCCACACTAAAACGTTGCAAATGCAATTTTGCGTTGGACAAACAGAAACATAACAAAACCTTGCTACTACTATTAGATTGTTTTATAGTTTGACCAAGAAGGTAATTTTTTATCCGACACATTTTAAAACCGGCGCTTAAAATATCAATATTTTATAATAAGATGGCACTATTCATCTAAGATATGAGTGATTCTCCGAGGGCCGTTTTTTGGAGGTCACACGTTCATAATTCCGAACCCATTCAATAAACAGCTTTGAAATTAACTTTAAATGATTCTTTGTTTATTCATCTACACAGACATAGTTTAAACATAAAATAGGGCTTACAGATATTTTTTAAATAATAATTTACCGCCAAAAACGGGAGCAAAACCGGTGTTCTCCGCGCGTCCCAACGACCTCGCGCTCAGTTCAACCACTAATATCTATATTGTTTGTTGTAAATGTAAATAAGTCATGATTGATCAATCAAAATACCAATATTGATATCGTCTAAACAGAAGGAGTTAAAAAAATATTTTGTCTCGGTCACACGATTGTGGTAGATTCGTGAACGCGACATAAAAAGCTTCAAAGAGCCTCAACTTTTAGACACGCTTAATGGCCTTACGGAAATTTTAGTTTTATTACAGCATCATTAGAGGACAAATGCCTTTCTTATTGCTTTGATACAGAAAATATAGGCACACAAATTCATCAACTTTTTTCTGACAACCTTTTGAAGAAACCCTTCATGGTTAAATATTAAAGACAATAGAATGATTTAGATGTAAGTGTTGAATATTTAGTATAAAACCCTTTGTCAATTTTTTCGTCTGCATTTTAGTTTTAATATTTGTCAAGAAGCAACAAGTAAATTTTTGAAAATAAAAAATTTTCGTAACTTTTGTGGCATGGTTTTCGTGGACATTTGACCACGAAGGTTATCTTTCACTCCACGTAAGGTTACGAAGGTCTATTTATGCAGTCTTAATTTACTTCTCTATCGGTCTGTTAATGTTTTTAAATAACTATGTTAACGTTTTATCCTAAAATTATTAACAAGCGATAGTTTGAGTATGTATAACCATAAGTTTTTCTTGTATTTATCTATTTTAGTCAAATAAGGTTGATAAGTCTAATTGATTAAACCCTGATGTTCTACTAAGTAAATAAATGGTTGGCTTATCAAGTTATCGACGTCAATAAGGAAAGTTCTCCATTAATATACGAATAACTTGATAAAACACTGCCTTTGATTAAGTGTATGCACATGTAGAATAAAAAGGATTTGGCATAACCAATACATCACACGGAAACTGATGTGCAGTTTTAGACGACAGGAGTACGTTTACCCGTAATAACTGTTTTTTTAGGTAGATTCACCTTGGCTGGATCGAGTCCGAAAAACTACGCGAGGCCATTTATTATTTAAAATTTTGGGCCAAGTATAAGCCAGCTCGACCAGTGATTAGTCTATTGTGGCAGCCCTTTTGATTATAGCTCACTACTTATACCCGTTGAATCCAGGAATTGCTAGATTTTTCGGGGAATGAGTTCTGTTACATCTTCCGGGTGCATTATATGCTGCCCTAAATGGATACTTCTTTTGCTCATAAGCGGTCCACACGAGCAAAGTATGTGCATAGCCGTTTCTTCTGCTGAATGGCAGAAACGGCACATTGCGTCTTCGATCAACTTTATGGTGGTCATGTGTTTGTTGAGTATGCAGTGACCCGTCAGTATTCTGGTCACAGCACATGTTTTGTATCTTTTGAGCTTTAGCAGTTCTTTAGATTCTTTGTTGTTATACCCTTGTATGAGCGCTTTAGAGTGTTCTTGTCCTTGTGCGGACTTCCACAACTCAATAGCCTCTTGTTTACAAAGGGTAGTAAGAAGTGTAATGGCTTTTTGTTTGGTAATACCACAGAACGATTCTTGGCCGATTTGAGGGTCATCGGCTCCTTTCCTGGCGAGCTCGTCTGCTACTTCATTACCGTATATGTTTGAACTAGTTTTGAGTTCAGTTCAAAGGATTCTAGAGCCAGCAGTGCTGCTTGGCTAGCCGAGCCGATGTAGATGTGTTGGTTACGAAGCCTCCTTTCCAAATTTATCTCCACGAATTTGTTGATTGCAAAGTTCTTCGGCTTGGAAAATAGGGTATACCCGGCACCCTACATCAGATCCTTTCTTGAATCCATCTGTATACCATACGTGACTTCCTTCTTTGAAGATCATTTGGCCCTCTAGCCATTTGTCCCTTGAAGGAATGTTTACTGAATACATCTTATGGAAGTTGTATTCTGTGTGCATGTCGTCGCTGGGCATGCTAAGGGGTCTGTGTTTAAAGGACTGATTCCTTAAGTTTTGTTAGTGTCTGAGAGGTCCATCTGGTTTTTGCGTGAGTGCATATTCTGTATATACACTGCTTGGCTTCCTTTTGCATATGTAGTGGTATAAGGTCCAGCAGTGCATTCAGCGCTGCCTCTGGTGTTGTTGGCAAAGCTCCTCGCGAGGGCATTATGACCCAAATACTTCAGTGCTTGAAAACGAACGTCTACAACCAATCCGAAACATGGTCACTTACTATGGGCGTTATAAAAAAGTTTAAGAACAAACAACGAGCTATGTTCGGTGTTTCTCCACTGGATTGTATTGAAGAGAAACGTAGAAGAACTAAGGTTACAGTAAGAAACATAGCCCTGTAGACCACAAGTGGCAATGGGCAGGGCACAGTGCAGAAAGGTTCTTGATTAGATACAATTTGGTCAAGAACGTAGCGTAGGGCGTCCACCAGCAAGATTGACAGACGACCCTACAAAGGTCGCATGATCGCACTGGATACAGGCCGCTTGTAACCAGTCACGTTGGAAGTCTTTGGGATAGGCATATGTTTATCAGTGGACGTCCTGCGTCAGATTAAGTTGTTAATATGCATGTGTGCAAAAGCATTTAGTACATAAGCTAACAAAAATAAACCTTACTTCGTCGTCAAAACGGAACTTTTTACTATATAAAAGGTTAAGAGATTTAATTTTTTAATGCTTTTTATGCTCTTTACTATAAAAAAAACTATTAATTTTCGTAAAAGCAAGTATTCTTTTAATTATTTATTGTTTTATTTGAAATATTTTTATGTGATAAAATAGAACTTCGCTGTGAAAAATACGTTTCGTAACTTTCGTCGAGTCATAAATAACTTTCGTGGGTACCAAATTAAATATCGGAATGAATAACAAACCGATTAGTTTGATTCCAACAGAATTCAATATAATTTTAGGCCTTCTTTAGTGTAGTATTTTTTTTTTATTTTCAGAAAAACGTCTTTGTGTTTATTTTCTTTTATTGAAAAAACTTAAAAATTGTTTTAATGTTTTTTTTTATACTTAAATGGCTGCCAATTCAAGAGGGGGGGAGTCAGAACCCAACATGAGGTTTTTTGTCGATAACATTTGATGAATTAAAGTTATGAAAATTATTCATTTGAAAGGTAACGCTATCGCCTATTAAGTAAAATAATGATTATTTCAAAATTATTAACCGTTCTAGAGGTAAACATTTTTTAAAGAAATATTGCTAAAACTTTTAAACAGTATAACAGTTTTTTAAACCTATTACAAAACTAAACCGAAAATTGAAATTTTTCAAAAAAAAATACTATTTTTTACGAAAAACTTTTTTTTCTTTAGGATTTTGTCTCTAAAATTTAAAAAATAATAGGCCCTTAAATTTCGGCGAAACCCGGACACCCTGCATAACTTAGATGAATAGCGCCATCTTTAAACATAAAATTAAACTAAAATTTCAAGTTGTCAGAAAATCTAAGTTGTCGAACTCGCTAGCCGCTTCAGTGTTTCTAACGGATTACAACCCAAAGACCTTCAAAGTCAGAGTGGACAGGCTTCTTCTGGGTGAGCTCGCTTCACCGTCGGCTTTGTCTGCATTACGACTGGCTTAAAACACAATAATAACGCAAAAATGACATAAATTTAACTTTATTTGAATTACTCACACGCAGCGCTACCCCAAACGACGACAACGGCGCAATGAACCCGTTTTTATTTGAATCTCGCGACGATTGCTAGCTGTCTCACTAACACCAATAGATAGAGCATATCCGTCATAATCGTGCGGCCTTGGGCCCGAACACTTACGCCTTAACACTTGTGTTGGGCTGGGCTGAAAGGGTTAATCTAGAGTCAAGAGCAAGCCCATTTCGAATAAAAAAAATCCTTATTGGGTGAAAACTAGGGTGCTGACTACTAGACCAAAGAAGCATTCTACACTAAACACACAATTAAGGACTGGATTAAACCTCTTTCTGTTACACTTATATAAACTACACGAGTCACTCAAACTACATAGGGAAGTTTGAACAACGGGACCAGCTCTTAGATGCATTATTTGTCCCAAGGCAATTCGGAACATCTGGCACGACCGAGTTAGTTCATTCAATTCACGTAATAGTTCTGAATGTTCAACAAAAGATTCTCGCAGATCCGAGTATTAATGAAAGGTTTCGTTGGAAGCTTTTAACGAGTGGACTTCTAATAAGTAGGTTCAAAACTAGTGCCTTGCGTAGGTAATGCCTATAACATAACTTGTCATAGAATGTAAAGATACGAATATCTATACAAGGTGTAAATTAGATAACGCAAAACCTCTTAGCGGCCGATTCTGCTGCTCCAATTCAACAACTTTTAGTATGAGACCAACTGCAAAATCTCAAAAAAAAGACTTCTCCATACAAACTGGTGTCAGCTGGATGCGGTTTAGTATGGGGAAGAAAATTTTTTTTGCGATTTCGATGTTGGTCTCTTAGAAAATGTTGTTGTATTTGAACATCAGAATCGGCCTCTAAAAGTTTTTTTGTTATTTAATTTACACCTTGTATAAATAAAACAAAGTCCGGTTTTTAACATTTATGACTCGAGAAATGCAGGATGCTCATAATCTTTTCAAATTCGTCTCCTGCCCGATAAGCTAGTTAAAAATAATTCACTTTTAAACTTTCCGAATAAACTTAAAAAAATGTCTCGTCAAGACGAAAATCTTAACACTAATGTACTTTTTTCAGTCTTTGTGTATATTATTATTCAATTCGAAAATAAATTAAGAATACTGAAAGAAAATTTAACTCTGTCTGCAACAATAATGTAAGTAAATTCAATTCATTGTCTTAGTCGATACAAAAAAGGTAATAATCCCTTTTTCATTTGCTGTAATGCTACTCTTATTTAATTCTACTCATAGCGGGCACACGAGACAGTCGCATTTATATTCCAATTTGACGACCGTCTTGGTGTAGTCTTTCGCGCACCGGACTTCTAATCTAGGTGGTTGCGGGTTCGAAACCCGCAAGGGGCAAATGTTTGTGTGATGAGCACGAGCATTTGTACCTAAGTCATGGATGTTTATATCAGGGATGTTGCGGATGCCGATTTTTTCACATCCGCGGATGTGTATGCGGATGCGGATTTTTGAAGGCTCACATCCGCGGATGCAGATGCGGATGCGGATGTTTAAGATCTTATATAAATATAAAGTATTTTTTTACATTTTTTATTGAAGAAAATGAGTATTAATCAAGTATAAGTAATGCTGCTATTTTTTACTAGTCAGTAAGTAAAATTAGTTTGTAAAGTTAAAAATAGGTGCATTATACTTAATGAATAATAATATTGCCGCCTTTTCTAATTAAATCCATTATCCCTTTACAACCGGTCTGATAAGATCGTGAGTCTTGACTTTTAAAAAATCTGGACCAAAATCGAAACAACTTTTGCGGACGCAACCTGTGCCGATCGTTAGTGAGTCTATCTGAGAGCGCGCCAAAAACTGGTTTATTAGTGTAGACACAAGTCACAACTTGTCAGTCGCCCAGAGGCCGCAGGAAGGATGGCTGCGTTCTTCGACAACGATTCCCGCTCGCGTAAGTACCTAAAATTTACGTAATCTAAACAGATATTTAAACAACTTTCTATGTCTATCGTTTGTTTATGAGTTGCTTTAAGGTATAACAAGTGTTTTTTGTACTTTACGTCGATAGTTTTATTAGAATCTTCTTCGAAATTTAAACACTCACGGTCGTGTGATACCAGTCGTAGTACGTACAATTAATTTGTTTTGTTGTGGTGCATTTTTAAGTTGGTTTTGAGTATTATGCCTTCTAAATATGGTTTTATTTTTATTTTAGGGCTTAAGCTTTCTGATGACATCATAGCAGACCTATTAAATGATGGAAATAATTCGGAGATAGAAAATTTTGACGACGACGACCTGGAATTATTCGATCAAGATGTCTTATTTAGGCAAACTAATGATGAAAATCACTTTGAAGAGGAGCAGGTCGACGAAGTTGTCCCTGAGAGTTCCTTTGTGGCTCCTTCGACGTCAGCTGCTCCAGTAGTGTCACCACCTTCTCCGTTGATTGAGATACCAATCCCACCGACACCAAGAAACACTGTTCGGGCATCTAGAAGATCATGCCAAGGCAATTCAATTTCTGCTTCACATGATAGATCCAGCTTATCAGAAGTTGTTCCGGAAGCTGTTCGAGGAAGAGTGTCAGCATCATCAGCACCCAGGGCAACGAGAAAGAGAGTATGGAAGCAGACTACCTTCGCAGAGAAAGCGCACGACTATCCTGCTCTGCAAATAAAGCCGGTAAGGCGTCCAATTGATTATTTTAGTGACTATTTTGACACTGAGTTTCTAGAAGAGGTATCGCGTTGCACAAACGTATATTTCCTACGCACTACAGGCCGTGAACTCAAATGTACAAGTGCAGAGATCGCTAAATTATTTGCAGCAATATCATCATGGGCTGCATTCCCTTTCCTCGACTGCCGATGTATTGGAGAGCTGGTACTAGGTTAGAGCTGGTATCTAGTCTTATGTCACGAGACAGGTTCCTTGTCCTTCGTAATGCACTCCATGTTATTGATTCTGACACTCCGGCTGCAAATGATACAGGTAATCCGCTATGGAAGGTACAACCTATGATCGACAAGGTAAACAAACCTGTAACAAGTTGGAAAGAGTGCCGGGATTTTACTCTATTGACGAACAAATGACTCCGTTCACAGGGCTCTGTCAGCTACGTCAAGTGGTAAAAAATAAGCCGCAACCTGTAGGCCTGAAAAACTTTGCTCTGACTACATCTGAAGGACTCATGCTAGATTTTGAGATCTACAGAGGTGCTAGATCTACAATTGGTGATTCAAGTCTCGGCCTCGGTCCCTCTGTGATCTTACACTTGATACAAGGGATTCCTTCCGGCAGCTGTGCTTTGATTGAGGAAATGGACAGGTTAGGTCTGCATTCAACTGGAACTATAATGCAGAACCGGATTCCCGATCGAGCAACACTCAAATTCAAAAAAGATTCGGAGATGCAACGTGGAGAGACTCAGCAATTTGTTTGTGAGCCCACCGCAATAGTAAAATAGAAAGATAATAAATCCGTTTTACTAGCGTCAAACTGTACTGCTGGCGAAACAAACGTTAGGAGATAGAATAAACAACAAAAAACATACGTCGATGTTCCAGCCCCAAAAGTTGTGAGAAATTATAATCAATACATGGGTGGAGTCGACGTACTCGATCAGCAGATGGAATATTACCGAACTTTTATTAAAACCAAAAAGTGGACGTTGAAAGTTCTCATACACTTCTTGGATCTGGCGCTGGTCAACTCTTGGAGGCTTTACAGAAACGATTGTTTAGCCAATAAGTTACCTAGAAAAGAATCACTGGCTCTGCTTGATTTTCGTTTGAATGTTGCCGATAACTTATCCTGCATACCAGATTGTCCTCGTAGAGAAGAAAATGAGGATGATTTACCATCAGTTCCTCGTCGACATTATAAAATATTCAGACTAGCTAATGCTCCATCAGAAGCAAAGAGGTATGACGGATATGAACACTATCCTGTCTTCGATGACATTAAAGCACCCAGATGCTGTCGAATGGAAGGTTGTGGAAGTCGCTCCAAAATTAAATGTGCCAAATGTGATGGGTATTTATGTTTGTCTCGTGACAAAAATTGTTTTATGTCCTACAATGTTAAAAATATGTAGTCTTTATCTTTATTAGTATCTACTAAGGCTGATTATTGTAATAATTATGGTTCCTATTGTACTTGACATTACAATTACATACTTTGATCTCTTAGAAGTTAATATTTACTATTAAGTTTGATTTAACTCGTTATTGAGTCTTGAAAACTAATTAAAAATTATAAAAGAATGTTGATTTTGTGTTTTTTTATTAAAATAAATATATTAAAATATGTAATTTTCTTTTATTAATCTATAAATAAATGTAAATAAATTGATGAGAACAAACACTCACGATCATGCGACTTACAAATTATTCCTGAGACTCACGATCGTGAGGGTCTGATTGCTGGAGACCAGCACCAACAGGATTTTTTAAAATATTTTTCTTACATTATAAGGACCATAAGGAAAGGACAGAATAAGATTTTAACTGGTTTTGACAAAATTTTTGCTCCCGGTTGTAAAGGGTTATATGACTTTGTGTCGGTGGTGACATTGTTGATTAACTTGTTAGATAAACTATCAATAACAGGAACCTCACTGGAAAATAAAGAATCCATACTATAATATTATAAATGCGAAAGTGTGTCTGTCTGTCTGTCCGTTACCTCTTGACGCTTAAACCACTATACCGATTGTGATGAAATTTGGTATGGAGACAGTTCGACACCTCGGAAAGGACATAGACTACATTTTGTCGCGATATAAAAACATTAAGGGGGTGAAATGGGGAATGAAAGTTTATATGGAAAATCCAACTCTTGCGGGCGAAATCGCGGGGAACCACTAAACGATAAACTTTACCTACAGTAAAACGCATTACCGGGATAACACAATGGTGTTTACCTGGCGAATTTAGTTTAATAAGCTGAGCTAAGACTAATTAGATTTCCCTTAAGGCAGTGCAGTTAAACAGTTTATTTACATTTCCCACACAATGATCACTGTATCTCCTTATTCCTCATAATATCAATCTTTTCTATACGATAAGTAATCCACCTACCGCGTAAACAAACCCGTAATGATTTACGAGAAACAAAATATGATGCACCACAACAAACGCGTCGGATCTTGTCACTAATTTCTTCGCTCCCATTGGTCATTGGCACGTGCGAACGGCACGCGCCATTCGCCGGCACCGCCCAATTTTTTTCTTGTCGCAACTTGTATCACATCCGCATCTGCATGAATATCCGCATTGATTATTGCGGATGCGGATGCAGATACAGATGTCCAAATCTATGCGGAAGCTCCGCATTTGCGGATGCGGATGCGAATATTCGCAACATCCCTGGTTTATATGTATTTAAGTATTTCTATCCGTTATGCTAGTCACCATAGCACAAGCGCACGCTTAGTTTGGGGCTTGGTAATTGGTGTGTTTGTTGAAACAATTTATTATTATTATATATTATTATTATAATAATTAAAATACTATATACCCAGCAACTTGATAATATATTCAGTTTTTAAATCGTACTCCCTTTAAGGCTGACATTAAATATTAATTACTTAATATTCTCTACAGAAGCTACCCCAGGAAGGTTCTCAGCAAAGAGTTTCACTGGGCTTATACTTGCGTACACTCGACTGCACGTCAGATTACCCCACTTTGACCATGAGAGCGCCTTTATCCCCTACGCAATAAAATATGTTTTTGTAGTTCACATGGGTAACCTGACGTGCTGCTGTACCTTCGCGTTATACACGACTTCTTCTTTTTTTATGGCGAGCGAACGTAAGTTTTCCGCTGGGAAACTGTTCCGAATCAATTGGCTGTTGCAAGGTAAGGTGGTGATATGGTCTGTCTGGGTGACATTTGAAGAACAGGTATTTGAAAATGTTGCAGTCTCGTCTCGATCCGCCCAGGTAAGAGAGGAACAAATAAAAAATAATAACTTCTGAAATTTGACTATATCAGCATTCCGTAGTCCTCTATTTATTTTAAGTATAAATGTGACTGCCTCGTTGGTCTATTGGTCAGTAGGCTGGGAACCATTCACTAGGACCCTGGTACAAAACCTGGATCGGGCCGAAAGTGTTGGGTTTTTCTGTTTTGAAATAACTCAGACGCTACTCCGGAGTCAGGAAGTAGATGGTTTTAACACCCCCGTGCCTCGAAAAGCATTGTAATTCAATGGTTCTGTGCTTGATCACTTCACGGTCGTATCGGACTGCCGTCTTACCGAATTATGAGAGTAAAGGACCAGAGAGTGCACCTGTGTATTGCGCACACACTTGTGCACTATAATATATCCAGCGCAGTTGGCTAATCTCTATTGAGATAGGCCGTTGTAGTCGAATTCGGCTAGGGGGACATTATTATGTGTTAATTATTTATGTTACCTATGCAACGGGTTAAGTGGGCAGCAAGTCTTTTAAACGTGCGTTATTCTGTGACGAAACCAAAAAGTAAAAAGCGAATGAAACTAACTTCAAATAGTTTTGGCGGCCATTTTGTATTGTGGAGCAAAAAATGTTGCCATTCAAAAGAATCTAATTGCGAATTCGTTTTTGTGTGGCAAACTTTAGGGCAAGTGCAGACGATGGACTTTATTTATTTATCCGACTTCAAAAAAGGAGGAGGTCCTATGTTCGATTGTACGTTTTTATTTTTTTGACGTGCTGGGTTGAATAACGTCAGAAGTGACGTAAATGACAGTGAATTCATTATTGCATACCATAAAAGAAGCAACATTGCAATTTACACAGAGCCCTACAAAGTAGGCAATCTTATCGCTAGCCATATCTTCCAGTCAACCTTTGGCTACAGGAAATTAATAATCACAGGAAGAGGGTGTTAGCATGTTCAAATCAAGTTAAAAATGTGTACCAAAACATTGTTATTTTATTTATTTTTACTTTTCTGCACAAATTAAAAACAATGTACAAATGACGGACTTAATGCCAAAAGCATCCTCTACCAGTCAACCATAGGTCAAACACAGAGAAGATATAGGCGGAAGAACATTGGCTTGTTTAGTATGACAAGTTCTTGCGCGCCCTCATGCACCCCCGCAAGACGTGCGGGGGCAATTAAGCACCAATCGTACGCGACTGTCATAGGCGTCCCCTTCCCCGCAACACCACCCCTCTAAAATCTAGCATGCCTCGCCCCCAGCACCTCTGGCGAACGTAGGAAGGTCGCACACGATCTTGTGATTTAGGCGCATTAGGGCTAATTCTCAATATGGCGACCGAATCGCTAATGGACTGCTTCTCAATATGGCCACTTCTGATTAGGGCTATTTCCAAACTACTGGTTGGGATTTAGGTACACACGTACGCTAGTCAGACTATCCCACTTTGACCTTAAGACCGCCTGTATTCCCTACGTAATAAAAGCTGTCTGAGATTTGCGTAAATTTGATTTTTTAAATTAGGGCCATTATTTCTTGTTACGTATTAACTTGACGTCTTTATCAATTGAAAATTGATGTAATATAAATGTAAATATATTTGCTCCTTCTGTGATTAAGTATTTCCTATACACAAAGGTTGCCTGGAAGAGATCGCTCTTAGAGATAAGATCGCCTAATTTGTACTTTTTTTTCTGTGTAAATTGTATTGTTGTTCTTTTATGGTGTGCAATAAAGAGTAATCTATCTTTCTAACACTACTGATTCATTCCTTTTGACAAAAAACTTAGTACCAGGTTTAAACCAGGGGCTGTATTTTTGAATCACTTGCGTGCAGATTTCTACTTATTTTCGTTCGTCATCTAAAAATAGTTATTTTTTAATTAGCTCAAACTGTCATTTTTTGTGTCTGTCAATATGAAATATGTCATGCGACTGGGTAGACGAGTGAAATGAAGTCGCATTCGCCAGCAAAATGTCATACGAGTGATTCAAAAATAGAGCTCTAGGACGAAACTTTAGCCGACCAATCACAAAAACGTTTCTTTATAACGTAATGTCACGAATGTGTCATTCATTTCTAATTTGTCAGCTAAAATTTAGCCTTGGCTTAAACCTGGTACCAAGTTTTTTGTAATTAGTCGAGACAAAATTTTTTTTTTAAATAAAAAGATAAGTAACAATAAAATCCGTAGTCTGCGCCGGGCCTTAAATACCAACTGACCTGAAAACCCAGGGAATCCTGCAATCAAAACAATTTAGTCGCTTATTTTTCTAAAAAAGTAACAAGCATTAATGTATAATAGAGCTGCAAAAAAGACAAACTGATATTAAAAGCAAATATTTAAAAAAATAAAAGATGAATAAAAAAACAGTTCATAATAAAAATATCTGAGTTACTAGTAGATCCGGCTAGTTTCGTACTGCTTCAAATTATGGTTATGCAATATTTTTATAGTTTATTTTGATTTAATTTAACATTTACTCTATTTTGCAAACAACAAAATGTTCAAAGGGAGTTGCACAGTTCAGGTAATTTTATTGCTAATAGCAAGAATTTAAAACTTATGCTAATCCGTAATACCACAGATTATATAATAGTTACTATAATACACCCAACATATTAAGAACTAACCGCCATTTTTCAATTTATTTTATGAAAAAAACATTTCAGAAGTTACGGAATAATGTCCTGGCCGAAAATAAAATAAAAAATTTAAGGGCCAGTGTCACAATAGACAGATTTGTGTTCCTTCTTTTTACAATGAATGCGTGTGCAGAAGTTTCACCGTCCCATGTTAGGTATCAAAAGGACTTGTCCATTAATGGTTTTTTATTCGTCAATAGACTAAATAACCAGAATAAACTAAATAATATATTAAAGAGTTCACAAAAATTAGCCTTTCTGCATAATTACTATATTTTTTAAGGCCTCCGATTAAGAGAAAAATTGAAATTAATTTTTCTCTTTGTCTGTACATAAACCGCACCTTCGCCTGTATCAATTAACGCATGAAAAAAATTGACAGCAAAATTGACATTCTTTTGACAGTAGAACCTATTATATAACCTGTGGTAGTACCTTGTAGTATTTATCCACCAGTGGAAAGGCAATGGTACATAGCCATACAGCCAGGAAATACAAGTAAGTGATCAATGGATGATGCCTGTTACAAAACATATTTTTTCTCAAAAATGGAGGCATTTAAAATTCTGATTTCTATGGCTACGTGTTTCATATTTTTGTAGCTTAAAGATAAATATAGGTTTATTAGTGGTTGGTGATATCTTAGAATAAAAAACCAGCCTCCATACAAAAAGAGGACAAGTCCTTTACTAAACTTCAGGGCATACTTAATTTTATCCGTCTGCACCAGGAGGGTTATGTTTTTCGAGAGTATGTTTCTTTATATGTCATCATCATCAAATTTAAGAGCTAGGCTCTTGTCGGTGGAGTTTTTTCCATTCCTCTTTGCTTTCCGCCCTTCTCTTAACCTCCTGATACGACCCGACATTTATCTTTTCTTTTATTTGCTGCATGTAGCTTATTCTTGGTCTTCCTCGCTTCCTTTTTCCTTATATTCTTTCTTCTATTATCGTTTTAATAAAATTGTCGTGTCGAATCAGGTGGCCTAACATTCTTTATATGTAGGTATGTTTAATTATTTGGCACGCCCTGTAGCCCAAACGGATGCACAGATTTTGACATATATTTGTCGTTGAATTTGACAAAATTGCAGTAGGTACACATAACACACATAAGCATACTTATTAACATTTTCAAAATAGCGCCTGCAAATGAAAACAAGGTGTAAAATGAAAGCTAGCATGCCTTGCCCCCGGCACCTCTGATGGATGAGGCGAGGCGAACTAGCAAGATGTCATAAAATACATACATTTTCAGACCTCAAAGCCGACCATTTTGGCGTTTTTCATACAAACAATCTTTAAACTTGGCGTTATGAAGACACGCACAATCAATGAGATCGCGTGCGTGTTTATTAGTCGTATGGAGAAAGCTCACTCTATTTTAAGATATTGTGGGTGGGTCACGGCATTCGGGCTGAACAAAGGCCTTTGTCTAAGATGGATGGCTGAAGGCGTTCTTTGAAACTCATGGCAGGGACAGATTTTTTTGTAGCTGCAATATGCACAAACTCTGAAAAAAATAATTGGTTAACAGTAACCAAAATTTGGCTACTAGTAGGATCTCGTGACTTGCAAACTTCTGGTTATCAGTAACAAACTAGTTTTGTTACTGATAACTAGAAGATTGTTTATATTTAACAAAAAATGACTTCCCTACAACGAAACCTTCAACTAACAAAACTAGTTTGGTTGATCTTTTTTTTTTAATTTAATAGGCAGACAATTGGCCGCAATCCTGATGGTAAGCGACGATGCGGCCGATGATGGGACATTTTCTTAAAGGAATCCAAATCGTAGTGTTTAGGGAACACACTTCAGCCGGCAACGAATTCCACTCTCTAGCCGTACGCAAGAGGAACGAAGATTTAAAACGTTCGGTGCGTATTAGTGGTATGTCAACGACATAAGGGTGGAACCCCCGCCTCGGTGGATCCTTTTTTCAGTGTATATTCATTAAGAAATCTCATGAAAATACATTTTGCTTAATATTCCACATTTAGGTGTTAAAATAAGGCCCACTTCTGGATTAGCTAATCTGGATTTGTTCAAGGCCTATTATCTGAGTTGAAAGCCCACTTGCGCAAGTCCGGATTAGCTAATTCGGACTGGAGCATATGGACCTTCCGGATCAGCTAATCGCAAGTGCAAGTGGACTTTCAACTTAGATAATAGGCCTAGAAAAAGACTGGAATTAGCGATGGGCGATTATTACTAAATTAATCGAATTATTCGAATTATCTCTGTAATCGAATGTATTCGATAAGCAACCGCAGTCATTCGATTATTTTTCGATTATGCGGCGAGCCATACCGGAGCGCGCGGTAAGCAGGCCGTACTACTAACTACTAACGAATGAATAGTCATTCGTCGCGTCGATTAATCATTCGGTCGCTACCTGTCCTGTGCGCACAGTCGCTGCAATTGGATCGAATGCATCGAAGGGCCCAGTATAGATTATCATTGTCGATTATTATTCGATTATTTTTTTTTGAATTATGAAATCGACATTCGATAGTTAGAATGGTCGATAATCGATTCATTCAATTAATTTTTTTCGAATAATCGTTCATCGCTAACTAGAATAGCTAATCCGGACGTGTGCAAGTGGGCCTAAGTGCTGTAGTAATCCGAAAATGACCCAAGCAAGATATGTGTTTTCCTGACAAGAAGTCTTCGGAACAATAGTAGATTGTTATACAAGGGACGAAAGTGACCATTCCACTCGAGAAGTTTCGAATGAATGTGAGAGTGGAATGGATACTTTCAACCGAGTTAAACATACTATTTTTCATTTCGACTGTAAGAAAAGAAATAGTGCATTTCTTTTTTTATGTGGTGCAATCGCAGGTGCTTTTTATTGCATATCCACGAAGCGCCCGACCGGTACATTTTGGCGTTTCACTTGGTCCGCGAGCGGCGCCAAAGTGGATAGCGTTGCCGCTCGATAGTCCACTATCAATAGTTTTTCGATATCGATAGTTGAGGCAAAAGCAATAGTACCGATAGGCTATCGATAGTATTGATAGACTACCGATAGTTGAGACAAAAACAATAGTGTCGATAAAATATCGATAGTTTTGATAGACTATCTAGTTGAGGCAAAAGCAATAGTATCGATTAAATATCGATAGTATCGATAGACTATCAATAGTTGAGGCAAAAGCAATAGAATCGATAAAATATCGATAGTATTGATAGACTATCGATAGTTGAGGAAGAAGCAATAGTATCGATAAAATATTGATAGACTATCGATAGTTGAAGCAGAGGCAATAGTATGAATAAAATATCGATAGTATCGATAGACTATCGACAGTTGAGGCAAAATAAATAGTATTGATAAAATATCGATAGTATCTATAGTATAGTCTAGGCAAAAGCAGTAGTATTGATAGAATATCGATAGTATCGAAAGACTATGGATAGTTGAGGCAAAAGCAATAGTATCGATAAAATATCGATAGAATCGATAGACTATCGATAGCCTAGGCAAAAGCAATAGTATCGATAGAATATCGATATTTGAGGCAAAAGCAATAGTTTCGATAGAATATCGATCGATATAATCGATAGCTCCGTTAATATAAATACTATCGACACATGGCAATACTATCGATACTATAATACTATCGATACTATAATACTATCGATACTATAATACTATCGATACTATCGAAATTATCAAAGTTCAATATTAAAATCACTATCGATAGCTGATACAGCTCTGACTATTGCAATAACTATCGATACTCTCGATTGTGGCCTTTTATTTAATAGTAGGAGTATAAAGTAGGAGAGAAAAACTATTTCCCACCCGGCTATCTACACATGAAATTTCAACTTTCCGAACAGGTGATATGAAAAATGTGTTTTAATGATTTAAAATCTCCTGAAGATAGCATGTAAATGCTTGTAAAGGCATTTAATTTCAAGTCGTATATAATATTTGCAGTAGACTTTGTGTACTCACAATTTCAATAGCAATTATCAACTAATTAGGCTTCGAGCAGAAACTTCCAAAGTTGTTGACCCAACTTTGGAATTTCAAGTTTAATTTATTGGCGTGGAACATTCCTTGATACCAATAAATAATAAAGTCTGCGCTGACAAAAGTAAAAGCAAATATTGTCTTTCGAAAACTATTTCGGGTCTGCACTAGAAGTGTGCTTAGTATTTGAGAAAAGCCAAATAATTGTCATAAAAAAACACCCGACTGCAAAAATGTATATATTTTCGAAATGGTCTTTTTACTGTCTTTCATTTGATACCCATATTGTTAAAGTAAGGAAAAATTCAAGCCCCCCTTTATTTCCATTTACAGGCGCCATTTTTAAAATGTATATAGCCTATGTCACTCTCATCATTTTGACAAACTCAACGACACCACATATGTCAAAAACTGTCCAGCCGTTTGGGCTGTAGGGCGTGCCAAACAATTATACATACATACATACTCTCGAAAAACATAACCCTCCTTCCGCAGTGGGGTAAAAAGCCATTTATTTATGCATGTTGTAGTATGGGGCCACTAATACACGTCCCAACATATATTATTTAAGCCCTACCAACGGTTCGGGACAAATTGTGGGCTAGTGCTGAGAAGAAGAAGGGAAGAACTGCGAGTGCACAACCGGGATGACGCTAGGATGATGATGACGTCGTACGGTTTTCTTCTGTGGGGCTCAGTTACTAATATAGAATCAATTTTTGTACTACAAAAAACGGCCGTACGTACACACGAGCTATTTATAATCTCAAACCTCAAGATTTATTAAAATATTTTTTACCATTAAACACTTGGAACGAAATCTTTTTTAAATAGCTAAAAAAGAAACTAAAAGGATTTTGAGTTTGTCATTGATGCAATAACTATGAACTTCTGGAGCGAGCAGAGTAAAGAGTTTCTTACTTATACTGTATTTAATTTACCTCCAAGATAGATCTTTATTTGGTCACTATAAATATTACAATACAGCACATCACTATCTTCTACCAAAATTTAAAGAAGCCCCAATTACTACTCAAACAACATTTATATTTATTCCAATTAATTCTCTTTTGACAAGTAATGTTTTATGACTTCTCTCTGAATTTTAATTCGTTTTAATTTCGTTACTAAAAATACAAAATGTATGTAGAAAATAATATTGGATGTTTATGTAAATACTCGAATCCTAAAACGCTCGTTTAGCTTAAGTTATACCTAATTTATTCATTTGCCCAATTTATATTATCTGCAGTAATATTTATTTTTTCAGTCCTTTAACAAACAGCTATACTGCTCTATAAATTACATTAGCTTTATTCATTGTGGTGTAAACAAACTTTAAAAAGGGAATTATTGGACTGGTTGCTGAGATATTTATGAGACATCGGGACGCTTGCCTTATCAAATGTCTCATCGTGGTAAACACGACGGATGTTGACTGGCCACTCACTAAATGAACCGCCTGTAATAGCTACCAGGGCCCTATTTCCACTGAGCTTTAACCAGGCCTGTGTATCTCCCCGCGGAGGTAGCAAAAACGTACCTACGCGCGGCGCACCTACGTAGGTGCTAAAACAAGTTGCGTGTCGCCACCGGCCAGAGCCACGCTCGCGCGTTTTATTCACCGGCGGCCGCGCGGCTACGTTGCTGGTTGGACGAGAATGAATAAAGTACTAGAAAGAGGCGCTAGATGGCGTTAGAAGCTTCTCGTAGCAGTCAACCCTATCGCGTCGCGTGATATTACGTCACTGAATAGGTTTAGTGTATTATGAATAATATTCCAGAGCAATAAGTAAGAAATTATCTTGCAATGGATTTTTGTAGGTGTCTACACGAAAATGTGCTTGACTCTGAGGCGAACTAAATTACGCCATATTGTTGACGACATTGAGTAGACATTTCTTTGAATACAATTGCTAAGTCATACTTCTGTACGAAGTACTAGTATTCTGTGCTTTAACAAACTATGGAAGCGCCCTATTGATCTATATCAAAAATTACTTATGCAAATATACATGAAATCGATACATTCATAACAAATAAATGTTTGTCTCTTTTTAACTAGGTGATGATGACATATGAAAAAAGAGATAGATAACATTTGCTTAGTACTCATTTTAGGAACACTTTTATGTGACGTCACGAACTTTTTGACGCGTGACCGGTACGCCATGTTTAGTTTAATGTTTCAGGTAGATCTGCTGTCAAAATATTGTTGATAGCCAAAATATTTGCGTATATTTATCATATAAAACGCCGAATGCATAATTTAGTGGCTTTTAAAACATTTTCCCGAATGAGATAAACATGCCTTCATGTTGTGTTATACAGTGTGGTGCAAGAAGAAGCAAAAATCAACCTTTATTGACTCTCCATAGGTTATGATTATTTTTTTCCTATTTATAAAGAATGTACAAAGTAAAAGTGTAAAGTGATCTAACAAAATGATATTAATAAAATGATGAAGTTGTGATAGTGCTTTTTGGTGTTTTCTGAGTTATTTTATGAATACAACTTGAATTGATTTCGTTCGAATGTCTAGTGTTGTGATACATTATATGAGATATCGATACATTTTACATAGCTTTATTTCCTCTAATGTGTTTTGTTCTGCCTGCAGGTTTCCTGTAAACGAAATCTTTAAGGAAAAATGGATAGAGGTTATTGGTCAGGAAAACATAAAACCGCGCCATAAAATACTATATGTTTGCTCGATGCACTTCGACGAAAGTAGCTTCAACAGAACTCTGAATGTAATTCGATTACGTGATGGTGCAGTGCCTATACCTTCCCTTCTGGTAAAAATTATTCGTAAAATGTTATGAAATTGGAGTGTGATTTAATAAGAAAACACTCTTAGTATGTCCTATTTTGAATAAAGTTGTTTCATTTTCATTCTTTGTCCAGAGGCGTAGTCTCGTCTCGGGAAACGTAGTGTTGGACGCCCCCCTGCTAGGTGGACCGATGACCTGAGGAAGGTGGCCGGTGGTGGCTGGATGCGAGAAGCGGAGGACCGTGAAAGTTGGCGCCGTCTTGGAGAGGCCTATGTCCAGCAATGGACTGCAATAGGCTGATATGATGAACGTCCAGAGGCGAGGCACAAATTGTATATTGTAATATTTGTATAAACAGACATGTCAATTTTGCATTTTTAAATATATTACGAGAGGTAAAATTAATTATCCCTACGATTAAAATTTGAATATTTTTGTCTTTAATTTAAGTTAATAACTACTATGTACAATTAATTTTATCCAAGTTCACATCTAATTTTGAAATTTCTGAAATGTTATTTCTTTATAAGTATGATAAATAAATGTACTGAAAACATATTCAACTGATTTTTAAATTAATTTTATCGGTTTTTTTTTAGTCTAATCAAGTCTGTTCGAACTATGAGCAACAAAATCCAGAAGCACTAAATCCACAAGATGCTACATCATCATCTGCAATGGTGAGGATATGTAATATTTAATAAGTTTTAATCTTACTTTAATTATTAGGGTGCTAATTATCGAATAAAAAGGTAAACCGTGACAATATTAGTGTTGAAAACTTTTCTTAGATTGTAATGACAATTTGCATGAAAACTTTTATTTGTTTTTAGCCTCTTGCAGTCAACAATCAGCAAAATCAAATAAAACCAACTTTTAACTCACAACATTCTGCATCTGCGAAGGTGAGGACGGACACATTTGATGTTTACCTTATTTTATGTAAATGTCCTACTAAGGCAATAACTTTAAATATTTATTTAATACATTAATACTTTGACACTTCCAACGGGGGAAGCGATAGTCAAATCACGGCGTAAAACCGGTTTTATCGGTCTAATTATTAATATGAAAAGTGCACTGGCACTGTACGAGCACTTAGTAGAGGATATGAAAATTAATGAAATATGTATCGCTGTATAAAATTAGTCAAGACCATTTGGAGCTGTTCTTCTCAGCAATAAGAGCCAGAGGAGGCTTTAACAATAACCCCAGTGCCGTTCAGTTTCGCGCCGCTTACAAAAATTGTTAATCCGTGCTGAGATTAGAGAGGGTGGTGTGGGAATCTGCGTACCTTTGGAGCAAATTCATATTTTGACATGCTCAAGCAAGAACCCAGTGAAATCAATCAATGCATTATCTGAAAGACAGGATTTCGTCGAAATAGGAGAAGATCACAGTGATCTTTACGATACTTATATTGATTATTTATCTTCAATACAGATCGACGAGTACACTCAAAGTGTTCTGGAATACGTTGCCGGTTTTGTCACCCGAAAGTTATCACGGAAAATAAAATGTGATACCTGTCTTGCTTTAGTAACTGGGAAGGAAAACACAAAGAGCTTAATATTCCAGAAATCTCACGGTGGGCTTCAGTATTCGTCTGCAGGGGTTTTGGATGTTATAAAAAAAAACAGAAAAAATAATAAAACCCCACCTAGCGAAACAGATAAAACAAGAAAACTATTATTTATACATTTTCAAGTTTCTAACTGAATATTATAATGTTGATAATATGCTGTGTGTACCTCAAGATTCAGAACACAATGTTAAGACTGCTGCTTATCAAAGCAATAATTAAAACATATATTGATCTAAGGTTCCGATACTATGCAAAAAAATTGTCAGACAAAGTATCGTACAGAAACTTTTACACTAAATTAGTTTTGTTTAGGAATGAATAAATAATTTTGCCTTTTAAAAGCCTGTTTTTTTTATCTATGTGACCCACCAAGCCTAACTCGGCCAGTTATGAAAATAAACTACTTTTCGTACTGAGCCAATTTTAGAATGTAATCTAATTTAGTTCGGCGTCAGTAATTAGAGTCTGGTTGGGCACCTTAGGTGACCCAAATTAATTTTTAAAATATTTATTTTTACTAAACCTAAAGTAATAGGTTATTTCTTTAATAATAATTTGTTATTTTCTATACGTTAGTATCTGACGCTATTTGGTTCACCCGCCATAAGGATCGCGCTCTTGGATTCGCTGAACCTAGCGACACAAGCGCCATAGTTTCGGCTACCGTACACCGAGCGCCGACCAATGCGCGCGTTCCTAATATTTATTTTGTATTGAATCCGTCGTTCCGTTTGATGTAAACAACACAAACACTCACGGAAATAATAATATTATTTTCCTATTTATTATGTTGAAATAGTTTCAATCAGTTCACATAACCTCCTTTTATTGAAGTCGATTAAAAGGTATAAACTAAAATTAAAGGTTTGGATAGATATCGATAAAACTGTTATTATACTAGTCGGCAAGTTACAACACTAGGGACTGCCGCCATGTTTTGTTCCAGGTTTAGGAATAGGTATGCACGCTATTTTTGTAGGTATGGCTGGTCCATATATATTTCAAGTCAGTGCCTATTTCACCAAACTGACATATGCCAGCGGCTGTCAAGCGACAGATGTTGACAATTTTAAAAAAAATATTTTCTATAGAAATTGTAAACACTCCTAGCATTTATGTAACAAATTGTCAGTATCATAGTATTATTGACAATAATTGTATTATGAAACAGAAATATTTTTTATAAGTCGACATTTGTAGTTTGTCGGGCATTCTTGACATTAGATTGAGCTGTGTCTGTCTTGCGTGACAAATGTAGTGTTTTCGTTATAGTACGACTATGATAGTGTTTAAGTCGAGTTTTCATACAGAAAAAAAAAAAAACGAATATAGAATAAGTATAACCATTGCATAAAATATGATAAATGAAATAACTTAAAAAAAACATTTGTCACAATTATCGCGGCTGTCGCGTTTGGTGAAATAGGGCCCAGACGGTATCAAGGCAGCAACATTTGTGTGAGTGGCTAAGGTCGTAGAGAGGTGAGTCTGCGGGGTTGCAGGTGGCCAGTGCTAAGCCACAGATTATAATATGCTACGCGCACTGCCAGCAGGCCCCCGGTACTATGACATTTTACACTTCCAACATCCATGTTCCAGCATAGTATGCTCCAGCATACTTTCAGCTCTTGCTATGAGGAAACGCGGTCACGTGGCATTTGAAAAATAGGTATTTGAATAAAATGTTGCTGTCTCGATGCAATTGTTGGCGGCCGCCCAAGCAAGAAAGGGACAAATGAGCTTAGACGATATGTCGCTTCTTACATTTGACCAAAACAGCATTTCGAAGTCCCCTATTCCCTCGTCCAAAATTCGATTAAGTATAATATTTTTTTTGGAAATAATTGCTCAAAGGTTTGGACTATGCTCCTATGTTTTAGTTTCAGCGTTAATTTGCGTAGATTATTAAGGCGAGCGATTTTTATTGGTACAACCATAGTTAATTAAATTAACTTTATACTTCGCTGCGAGCTAAAACTTTAATAAAATAGTTAATAAATACCACAAATTGCGTGTTAGTTCATAAACGTTTTTATTGATTTGAATTGCGTTCAGTAGATAGCCAGTAGATTTGAGCAGATGATCAAACATATTGATAAAACAAAAATTAATATGACGGTAAGAACCAAAATGAAGATGAAAGGAAAATCGATGAGAATGTTGATGAGTCAACTCATAGAAAAATCATACCAACATAAAAAGAGTATGAGAGGTTATTACAAAGAATCTATCTGTGAAGAGAATCAAACTTTATGATGATGAACATAAAACTGATAATCGTTATTATTTCACGAGCCCCTACTTAATAAGTTGTAGATGACTAAACATAGACAGCAGATGATGTCACAAACATAAATATAACCAATAACAATGACAAAGAATAAAATTTATGTGAGCAGAAAATCAAACAAAACGAAGATAAAACTAATAATGATGATGAAGATAAAGTACTTACCACTCATGAAGTTGTAGATGAGAGGGTTGACGGCGGAGTTGGCGTAGCACATCACGTGGGAGATGAGAGCTATGCAGGTCATCACGTCGCTTTGCTGGACGTCGTAAGCTACCCTGTATAAAGAAATAGTGTCTGTCAAAACAGTTAAAGTTAAAAAATGCTAGCAAGTCATGTAGTTAACCAAAATACTGTCAATATCACCACTGCAGGTAAAAATGTTAATCAGTTGTTATAATATAGGGGAAATGTGTCTGTACAGACTATTTATATACAGGGTGTCCGGGTTTTGACTAGCGATAATTTAAGGGCGTTTTATTTATAAAATTTTAAAGACATAATCCAAATGTGTTTTTTTAACAATTTTTTTTTTAAATTCATAAAAAAAATATTTTTGAGTTTAGTTTTGTAATAGGTTAAAAAACTATTTTGAATTTTTTGTTAGACATAAAAAAAAATCCTCATTTTGGTTAATCATTTTTAATTGATGCTTATTTCACTTGATAGGCCATAGGGTTACCTTCCGTTTTCACAACTTTAAGAACCTCTAGATTAATATAAATTCAAAGCATTTTAATAAAAATGGCTGCCATTACAAGAGGAGGGGAGCTAGACCCCCAAGGGGTTCTTTGTCGATAGCATTTGATGAACTAATAGCCCATAAATTTTCGCTAGTCCAAACCCGGACACACTGTATAGGTCTAACGGCTGTTAATAAATTGGTGAAATCAGCACTTAGAATGATATAAGACGCACAGATTTCTTGGGCACGAAAATTCAGGATGACGTAATGGATCATCATTCTCAACATCGCCAATTTTCTAACACCCAGCATTACTTTTTTCACACCTAGCTGCTTGTGATTATGAAGTGCAGATTTTTCACTTGCTATCCTGAGATTCAAACTCATGGTATTTTAAGGAGATGAACCTATACTCTTAATAAGTGCAAAAAGTATTTAATGAATGACTTAAAATAAATGAGCTTCTACCTGTGATTATGTGTTTGCACCGTTTGGCGTTGGAACTTTTGGACCATGGGGACCTAACGCCAAATTACTTTTTAGTAAAATAGCCCCTAAATTAAATACAATTATGGAAAACAAAAAAGCTGGCTCGTTTCTCTTGATTATTTTTATGTAAATGAGATATGTGTCCTAAATTGAATAAATAGTTTGAGCGCTTCTACCTTAAAATACCCCATATTTTTCAACTAACCTAAGCACAGACAGCAGATGTACCGGGAAGTAGCAGACAGCAAACATGGCTACCACAGCCACTAACATCTTGGCAGCCTTCCTCCTGGATCGCAGCTGACCTTCAGTTGACGCATTCGCGTGGATTGATGGCGCTGTTCGACGATTTGCTAGCCCTGGTACAGAAAGGTGAGGTATTGCTGATGTGAAGGATGCAACATTATCAGTTGGAACCGTAAGGTGCCATCAAGCTCTGCTAAGACTCTTCTTCACAATCGTATACCTCATGACTGAGGGTCGTGATCATTATGTGGAATGAAACACACACAACGACTATCTTGGCAATTTGAATGGAATGGTTATTTGCAATAGCCAACTAGTGTAAAGGTCTCCTATCGATGTTTACCTTCACCGTTAGGCAGCGATATCTTTGAAAAAGACTGTATTTCAGTTTTAATACAAACAGATATCCTTAAGTCCGAGCCTAGAAAATTAACCTCAGTTAGCTTGTTTAAGATAAAGATTTTGGTGATCATGATGATTATGTACTCACAGTTGTTTTGTCCAGAAGGTGTCGTGCAAAGTTTGTGGGATTCCGTATGTCCAGGGATGTTGTCTGACCGCCAGAGAACCCTCACAATCTGGCAGTACGCTATCATCATCAGGAAGAGCGGGAATCTAGAAGAAAATTACCAGATCCAGCGGTAGTTTTAACACTACTTAAATATATTAACAGTCTTAGCAGTACGTAACTGCTGGACATAGAACTTTCCCATAGATTGACATCATCTCCTTATTACAAAAAACTTACCAGGTTTAAAATAGGACTAAATATTAGCCAACCTCAGAAAAGCGTTTCGTTTTAAAGTAATGTCACGAATGTGTCATTTATTTCTAATATTCCTGCTAAAATTTAGTCCTGGTATAAAGCTGGTACTTAGGCCCACTTTTACGAAACTCTTTTAATACGTTTAACGGTAATTATGTTTAAAATATCATCCCGTTTCTGCCAACGTCCAATGACTGACAAAGACAAAATGATGTTTTTAAATATGTTTAGCGCTAAGTGTATTTATCGAGTTTCGTAAAAGTGGACTTTAGTATTTTGCAATAAGACCACATAAGCTCAGTTATTGTATTGTATCATCTTCTATCTTTTTGATGTAAAAACAGTTTCCCGCGACTTGGCCCGCGCCAAAAGTCGGATTTTCCATACAAACTTTCATCCCCAATTTTCCCCCTTGATGTTTTTATATCGCGACAAAAAGTAGCCTATGCCCTTTTTCAGGCTCTAGACTTTATCTGTACTAATTTTCGTTAGAATCGGTTATGTAGTTTCCTTAGGCATAATTGCGTAACAAACAGACAGTGTTACTTTAGCATTTATTATACATATTAAGTTAAGACAAGTACACCTATTACGCAAATGGAACCGAAAGTTTTGGCACACACTTGGTAAACGTAAACGTAAAAAATACGAAAACAAATGCGAACAATAAATAAATAAATAGATTTCCATATTAATCTGTTACAAGCGGCCTGCATTCAGCGCAATCCTGCGCCATTATAAGGTCGTCTGTCCATCTTGTCGGTGGACGCCTCACGCTCCGTTTTTTATCAAATGGTCTCCAATCAAGAACCTTTCTGCCCCAACGGCCATCGGTTCTTTTGCGCAATATTTTCTGCCCACTGCCAGTTGAGCTTACTGACAAGCCGATAGACATACCTATTTCATGAGGGAAATATGTCAACCTAATATGTTCCAGATAAGTTATCACGAACAGGCAGAGACTTATTGTTTGCAAGCTTTCCTGACAAATATTTGTCGTGCTTAGCGACCTATTAGAAATTTTATCAATAATTTAAGTATGAAAACAGCATTTTAGCTTATAACACAGAATAAGTACTAGTACTTCGTACAGAAGTATGACTTAGCAACTGTATTCAAAGAAATGTCTACTCAATGTCGTCAACAATATGGCGTAATTTAGTTCGCCTCAGAGTCAAGCACATTTTCGTGTAGACACCTACAAAAATCCATTGCAAGATAATTTCATACTTATTACTCTGGAATATGATTCATAATACACTAAACCTATTCAGTGACGTAATATCACGCGACGCGATAGGGTTGACTGCTACGAGAAGCTTCTAACGCCATCTAGCGCCTCTTTCTAGGACTTTATTCATTCTCGTCCAGCCAGCAACGTAGCCGTGCGGCCGCCGGTGAATAAAACGCGCGAGCGTGTCGCTGGCCGGTAGCGACACGCAACTTGTTTTAGCCCCTTACAAAGGGTCGCCGCGCGTAGGTATGTTTTTGCTACCTACACGGAGAGCTACACGGGCCTGCTTATAGCTTGTTTAAAAAATTAAATACCGACTATCAAAATATTTCGATATGGAGGAGTGTCACGAAAGTGCAAATTAAATTGAATTGTATATATAATTATAGTATTATTATGTAAAGAAAAAAAAAGATTATATAAAAACGCCTAAATCATGCAACCCCTCCACCAAGTTGCTGGTGCCAAGCAGGCTGGCAGCGTTACCCCTCTGAATGGCCAAACTCAAACGTTGGCCGAGGTAACAACCAGCCTTCTTGTCACCAGTTACGGTGACCAGCCGCTCAGTATATTGAAAACCACTCAACTGCTACCACGACACTACAGTACGATTATCTAGTTTAATTTTAAAGAATCCTATCATGAAGTTTTTGAAACACTGAGCACTAAAATTGAACTAGATTTTTGCACGTCACGGCTAACTAGAACATTTAAGTGGTTAATTTCATCATTACCTGGAATTTAATAAGGTAATACTTCTATTTTGTAAAGCGATGTTTTATCTTATACTTTTAAACGAGCAATTTATTTATTTATACAATATATATATTATATATACAGGGTGTCCCGCAAATTAGCGTCAAGCGAGAGTGACGTCATTCTATTGCTCAAATACAACAACTTTTTCTATGGGATCAACATCGAAATCTCAAAAAAAATTTTGGCTTCCCCATACAAAAGTGCCGATCGGCTGAGAGCAGTTTGTATGAAGACGTCAAATTTTTTTTGAGATTTCGATGTTGATCCTATAGAAAAAGTTGTTGTATTTGAGCAATAGAATGACGTCACTCTCGCTTGACGCTAATTTACGGGACACACTGTATATGTCATCTCGAAAACGGTTTTAAAGATCTCGCTGAAATTTGGTATGTGACGAAAACCTTTTTTTTCCTTTTATTTTTTTTGATAATCAATTTAAATTTATACTTTTTTTGTTTTTTAAACAAGACTTACGATTATAAAGCTTTTTTTATCAAATAGTTGTACCTAAGCAAGCAAATCTTGGTCGCCCAGGTACTTTTTTAATTAAAACATGAGATCATAATCATTCGGAACTTATCCAATATCAATAATTCGATTCGTTGATCAAATATTATGTTTTTATCTTCCAAAATGCAAAACGGGTAATGCCTTTATCCTAATAAAGACCCATTTTTATCGCAAGCCAGATTGCAACTATTAAGTTTATATTAAACGTATATTCAAAATAAAATTCGTAAAGTTCTTGCTACCAAAATGCTTTTTAAAACGAAGCTCGCAAATTGATGAGGTAGGTACTCCTCAATCCTGAAAATTGGTCTAAAAGCTGTTCAGTAACTAAATTTTATTTAGGTAGGTAAAATGGGTTTTAGCAAAACATCTTATTTAGTATTATAGTGGCAATTTTTAATAACTTATATTTGTAATATTTGGGTCGAAAATTTTCTTTGGCAAGGGGCAATTAATGTCAAAGAACCCGAAGATTTACTCAACTAATTGGATACTTGACACTATGCACAAATTTAGCTAAGCTCGCTGAAAAAAAGTTAGTTGAGTCATAGTTTACTATTCGCATCACTGACAGTGTATTTATTTAAAAAAAGGTAGACCTGTAATCTCGTACTGCGCAGCGATAGAAATTTAATGCTCCGAGCACACAATTCTTTACGTGTCAAATGTCATATTTAAATGCAAAATTGAGCAAATTGCTCAATTTGAGGCGCAATCAATTTCCGCGCGCTAATGACTCATCTACCTCTTTTTAAATGCACTATCATTGATTCACATATTAAATCTATGGAAGAAACACGTTTTGACAGTTTTTTAAGAGTGCGTCAACGATTAGTGGTGTCAAATAAACAATTTAAATTTAAAATTGTCAATTTCATTTTTTTTGATTCTTAAACTGAATCGGATCGGATCTTGAAAAAAGGGTGTCCACTAGCAAGCTTAGCTAGCTTAGGCCCACTTGCGCATGTCCGGATTAGCTAATCTGGATTTGTTCAAGGTTTTTTATCTGAGTTGAAAGCCCACTTGCACAAGTCTAGATTAGCTAGTCCGGAAGATACACTTGCACAAGCCCGGATTAACTAATTAGGATTTGTTCAAGGCCTTTTATTCGAGTTGAAAGCCCACTTGCACAAGTCTAGATTAGCTAATCCGGAAGATACACTTGCACAAGCCCGGATTAACTAATCAGGATTTTTTTTTCGTTTATTTGGGTTATCAAACAACATCACATACATAGTTTTGATGACTTGTAAAACTTAATATTAATAAATGTGACATCAACCACGATAACCACAAATTACTTATTGAGTTAAGAGGTTGTAGTACTAACTAACTATAATTACAAAGCAGTCTAGGTAAGTAAGTAACATAATATGTTTTTATGTGGAATGATAAAAAACAGCTATACAAAATATAAGAATTAGGAGTTACAGTGTGTACTAATTATCGGTTTCGAGCAGCTTGTCCAATACAGATTTTTTACACGAGTGTGGATTAAGTGCAAAAATATCAATATGATTAAAACAATTATTGTATGTGTCAGTTAGACGGAACATAGGCGAGCGCTTGCCCGCGTTGGTACGGGTATTCGAGTTTAGAAAAAGTTTGAAATTCCGACAAGCTCGCGCATGCTCGGCCTAACCGGCACTCTGAAATTTAGACTATGAACTAATTCTGTACAATCATATTTGTTATGACAAAGGTCATACAGAAAAGTAGCTTGCAGCTGTAGACGTCTTTTTTAAGGTTGGTTAGATTATATCTGTCAAGGGCGGCAGCATAGGAAATACGGCTGCGATAACACCTGTAGTGCATGCATTTAAGAAATTTTTTTTTAAACCCTTTCAATGCTATCAACGTATTTTCCATAAAGCGGGTCCCAGATAGCTACACCGTACTCAAGTTGAGAGCGTATCAAGGACTTAAACAAGTGAAAAAACGTGTATGGGCGTCTAAAGTCATTACTAGCGCGCATAACAAAACCAAACATTTTAAAGGCCTTATTACAAATGTTTGCAATATGATTATCGAGTGTTAATTTAGCGTCCAGGGTTACACAGAGATCCGTGATAATTTGTACCCTAGTAAGCTTGGAGCCGTCTAAAGAGTAATCATGGAAACTGGAAGACAATTTTCTAGTAAAAGTTATACATTTGCATTTTTCTAAGCTTAGTTCTAGTTTATTTTTCTTACAGTATTCAGAGAATCTAGTCAAATCTTCTTGGAACATGTAGTGATCGGTGTAATCATTAATACGATATAATTTGAGATCGTCCGCATAAAGTAAGTAATTGCAATAAAGGAAACACTCATCGAGGTCGTTAATAAATAAAATAAACAGCAAAGGGCCAAGAATTGACCCTTGTGGCACCCCAGAAGTAATAGGTATTGAGTCTGATTGGTGTCCATTGATCACGACTTTTTGGGTCCGGTTTGTTATGTATGATTTAAACCATCTCCATAGACTACCACGGATACCATTAAAGGCGATCTTTTCTAATAGTATTTTATGGTCTACCCTGTCGAAGGCCTTCCTGAAGTCCGCATACACACTGTCTCGTTAGAGTCTAGATTAGTGAACAGCTCTGTGACGTAAACAATGAGGTTCGTTATGGTAGAACGCTTGCGTACGAACCCGTGTTGTTGTGGCAGTATAGAGTTATGTAATAGGGGATATAGGCAATTATGGAGGAGGCGTTCGAAGAGCTTGGCTAATGCGGGAAGGATCGATATCGGTCGATAATTTTTGACATCTTTTTTTGAACCTCCCTTATTTACCGGGGTTATTCTGGCTGACTTCCAAGTGGCCGGAAATGTACCCTCAGTCAAACACTTATTGAATATTGTGTGAAGTGGAATATAGATCGATATGGCAGTGCATTTAAAAAAATACGGAGGAATATTATCAGTACCGGCGCTCTTAGTTGAGTCTAGCGATTCGAGACCCTTAAGTACACAATCGGCTGTTATATTGACGTCACTGATTGTATTACTGGTACGAGTCCTATGGTCAAGATCTTTGATGTCCTCTATTTTGTAAGATTCGCTTAAATCACTCGGCTGGAAAACAGATTAAAAAAAAATTGAAAATAGTTTACATATTTCGGTAGGGTTGTTTGCACTTGCATCTAAATAATTAACACTATCTGGTACATCAGATTGATTTTTACGATGCTTAATATAGGTCCAAAAATACTTGACATTATCCGTTATACTATCTTCAATACGATTAATGTAGTTCCTATAACATTTACTAGACTCTTTTTAAACCTATTTCGATACATTGAAAAAGTTAAATAGTCAGATTGATTTTTATATTTTTTCCAATTTATCCAAGCTTTATTTTTATTTTTAAATATGTGTATTAAAGGGGTACTTAACCAATTAGGGAATCGAGCGCTGGATCTTGAAAATTTACACGGAAAACGACGACGAATTATCTAAAATAACGTTACATAAAAAATATCAAGGCATGCCTCAACATTTTTATTTAAAAAAAGTACGTTCCAATCAATACTTTCAAGGTCTTTGTTGATGAGTTCATAATCGGCCTCCTTAAAACAGTATTTATTTAACGGGTTATTTTGTATGTGCTTGCCAAATGTATCTATAGGCGATAAAACAAAGAATGGAGGGTGATTTACATTCACAGGGGCTAGAGAATTAGGTGTACTGTAGGCCCTACTGTTAGATACGCTGGTAATAAAAAGGTCAAGTAATCGATTGCGACTGTTTTTAAATATGTTTATCCGTGTACAATTAAGTGATAACATAAAGTTTAGTAGGCAGTTATTAATGGATCCAGTATTTGTGGAAGAAAATTTCATTTGAGTACCTTCTTTGTACCAATCCAAATGAGGTTGATTAAAATCACCCACTATGTGAAAACTATGACATTCATTCATTTGTTACGCAGCGCAGTTAACTGCAGGGGGAAAATAAACAGCGCTGATTATCAGCTGAGATGTGCCTACACGTAAGTCAACCATCACGTGGTCCACTAAGGAAGGGAGCGCTGGGACAGGACTCGGGCTCGCTGACGCGTGCCGCTCGACGCGGGTCGAGCGGTGCGAGCGCAGCACGGCCACCAGCACGCCGCCGCCGTCCTTCCGGCCGGTCCCCGGGCGGTCTCGGTCGGAACGGTAAACAACATAGCGGGAATCAATAAATTCATTGTTAGTGATGCTATCATGAAACCAAGTCTCTGTCAAAATTATAATATCGTAACAGTGTGCCAATATATTCATATAGATTGTATTTAGTTTCGTCCGTAACCCACCACAGTTTTGGTAGTAAATAGCTAATTCATTTAATGCACTAAACTTATTTTTTTTAAAGTATAAAATTAACCGCAAGTATTAAAGTGGGGATCGCTAGAGAACTTAAGTAAAAAAGGACTAAGCAGAATAACAAGCTGGACCTGTGGTGGCAGATCGTTTCCTCTGCCATCCTTAAAAACATATAAAAGTATTTGGTTAAAAAGCACAATAAAAAGATGGCAAACAGTACGCATGAGTAGATGTAGTATAGGTACAATTGTAAACAGAGACAAAAATAATTTTCGTGCCTACATGTTGTATGCAACATACTAAGTCGGTTAAAATTAAAAGAAGGCAACAAAAAGTATTATAAACGATATTCAAGTTTAATGTGTACGTTATGGCACAAGTACGTCGATGCGGTAGAAAATATATCTTACGAATATATTTTTTCTGCATGTACAAGGTTGAAGTAAACAATACAGATAGCAATAGTGACCCAGTGCATTTGCCATTCAAAGAGATTTTTTTATTGCCATTATCGTTACTGCGTTTAACTGGCATGATTAAATTGTGATAGGTAAAAAGCTTCAGGTATTCAAAACACAACATAACATAAAGCAAATAGGCACTAAGGCCCCTTGACAGATAATCCAAGTAAACATTTGAGATTTTACATAATGAATAGAAAAAACTTACCCATATTAATGTGATCTCAGAGTCTACAGCTGCAAAGTATTTAATATTTACGTGAGTTAAGCCGTTTACATACTCATGGTATATAATTAGATAAAGAATGTCATTATATGGAGATGAAGTTCATTTTATTCTGTCGATATCACTTGACGAGCGGATTGCGAAAACACCTGATATATCTGATTTGCGAACTAGGATATTCCCATGTTTAATCCATACATAGCGGTAATCATACTTCTTGGCTGCTTCACGGGATTGACGGAATAGTACTTTCTTGGCGAGTGTCAGATGTTCGTTGACGTATATAGTGTGAGGCGGGCCACTAATTGACAGTTTAGTGGAGTCTAATCCTTTCGATGCCCGGTATGCCGCAATGACATTGTCACGATGAATTGTTGAGATGAATTTTATGATCACATTTTTCGGTCTCGGGTTTTGCTGGTCGGCATGAGGTACCCTGTGAGCTGAGATAATAATCGATTAACTAATGGGATATTTGATGAGGTTGCCTAGACATTCCATTGTTTTTATCAGGTTTTCACCACGTCGCTCTGGAAGGTTAGATATCTCAATGTTATTCTGCCTGGCCTGTTGTTCCATGATTGCAATTTTGTTCTCTATGGTGCACACTAGACTAGCTGACTCTTCACAAGTCTAGTGTGCACCCTTGCGTGCGGCTGCCCTCAATAACCTTTAGCCGGTCGTCAAAGCAGTCCTGTCTTTCAGACGAATGTGTAAGGGATTTCTCCATTTCGGTGAGGCGTGAGTTGGCTTCTAACAGCGACTTGTTAATGGCGGTGTTGTCATCGTTAAGCTTTTGTAAACTAGCATTTATGACACATAAGCCTTCAGTGATTTTTGATAATTCTCGGGCAAGTACCGAGCTGAACGCAGCCGAGACACAGCTGGTCAGTTTGTCATCCAGTAACTGCATACGCTGCTCGATTTTCTGCTCAATTATAGCGCAGTAATCAATATCGCAGTCTGGTTGTTACGTTGGTTGTACGCTTACGCATATTTATATAACCGTCATTATCCGTCGACATAGCGGAAGGTAAATCTGAGGTAGAAGGAAATTTAGGCGGTGTCCGTTGCAGCGACATGCCTCCAACGTATGCAAACTATTGCAAACTCCTCAGGCGTGAGAGGGATAGATGATATGTTGACCTTGCGCTTCGATGCAAGCCACAAGTGTCGAGCGGGACAGGAACACACGGTCACGCGCAGCTGCACGACACAATCGCACACGCAGAATTGCACGTTCTGCTCACGTCAGTAAAGATAAACTCCTTTGCACTAATTCACCGGTCCGAAAGAAAAACAGCGTAGCACTACCACTCTCAACGAGTTTCGAACGACGAATGAAAGGCCTTTTATTCGAGTTGCAAGCCCACTTGCACAAGTCTAGATTAGCTAATCCGGAAGACACACTTGAGCTAGCCCGGATTAGTAAACCCGAACGTGCGCAAGTAGGCCTTAAAGGTTTTCAGTCATTTAAATTTTAGGGGTTCTAATTACTGTTAACCTGGATTTTGAACGAAACGTGTCGTACGGCCAAATGCGGCTCATGCGGTCTGTCAAGCAACGTGTGACGTGAGCTGTCATTAGTAGAAGAGAGGCATCGCGAGATCGTATTTGTAAGGAATATCGCTTGGATTGTAATAATGTAAATTGGCCAAGTAATGGATAAAGATGAGTATATTGATATACGAGTAAATGTGTTTATTTTATCACCTGACACACATCGTTTTCATTACGTACAGACGACATAAATAAAAGTCGCAGGATCGCTCTGGATGCGGGTCGCTTGTAACAGGTCACTTTGGATCTATGGGGGAGGCCAATGTTCAGCAGTGGACGTCCTGCGACTGATAATGATGATATGTATAATGATGTGACAAGCCAAATTGCCTTTGGGGACTATTAGAATACGTGATTTTAAGACAGTCTTAATAAGCCAGTCTTAGCCCCATCCCGCTCTTTCATAGGATGAAGAGGGCAGACAGGCTATCTCTTACTACACTACGCTGAGTTTTAGTAAGACTGTCTGAATATCACGTAGTCTTAAAAGCCCCTTACGTAATCAGCAGAGATCGGAGTAGGTAAATTTATTCGGGGTCAATGACCTTGTGAGCAAAGATTGATATTTTAATATTGACATGCCTCCGGTATTCCGGAGTCTTAAAAGTATTAAGACGTAAATGGCATTCTCGTCGTAAAATTAAACAGAACGAAGGTGTGCCAAACTAAGTAATTACAGGTTAGATAGATATTATGATATAAAACCTTAACCGGAATTTCGCGTTATCGGTTCTTCAAAAAAGGCATATCCATATTATTCCAAACTGTTATAATACATCCAATCGATCTGTCTACTCCAGTCTTTCCCAAAGTGGGCAATAACGCCCCCTTGTAGGCGCTGAAGGCCGAGAGGGGGGTAGTAAGGACCCCAGAAAAACTTGGGGGTGCTAATGCGATTTAATATTGTAAATTGCATTATTATTGCTCTCTCTGGAAAGAAAATCCTGGTTTAGAATATCGGACTAAGGTAAACTCCAGTGCCAGTTTTTGGAGCGAACTACGCTATCGCCAACGAAATGTAAAATATATGTTTGCAAATGTCATGTAATGTTTCAATGGCTTATGCCAGTTTCCTACATTTCGCTAGGGATAACAAACTTCAATTAGTAGAGTATTTAGTGACATGGTTTGTATGGAGAACCTTGCAGATCTTCAACAAAGGAAGCCGCTTCGCACAGACGTACCTAGTGGTCATCTGAGCTGATTTAGCCCGGTACCCACGTGGCACCACGTTTCCCCCGAGGGGGGGAAAAACCCATCTACCTTGCTGCACTCTCACGTCCATATCTCCAAAAGTTTAGCAAATAGGGCGTGTTTAGTATCATTTCCGTATAATTCAAGGACGAGGAATTCATTTCTTAAACAACATTTGCACTCGTTTATAGAAAAATAACGAGTATAGCGCGAAAATAAAAAAACTTGAAAAAATTTTTTTTACAAAATCGATTCTCACAATTTAACTACGAGATAATGTTTTATAAAAAAAATACGTTTGAATAGCCCTGTGTATCTAAAATATATAAACATACATTTTATTAACAGTTTTGACTTATATGCGTGTCAAAAAAAATCATTTACGTCGCGCGGCGGAGCTGCGAGCGGCGGGTAAAGTTTGTAGTTTGGATAGGATTTGTCACATACTGTTTAATTATGACACTGATTGATTAAAAAAGTGATTTTATACCTCAAGATAGTATTATTAAAGGTATACCTAGTAAATATTTGTACATAATATCACAGAATATATATTTAATAATATTCAAACAAATGTTTTATTAATCACTGACAACTATAATTCTGTATTATTTTATTTTGATCATTTTATTTAAGTAGTACAAATTGGTAGTTACGCGTAGTATTCACAAAATATGAAAAGAAAGCAGGTAACAAAGTACCCTACTAAAAATAATAAATTGTACTAACAAACACACCAATTTACCTACCAAAAATTTTTAATTACATAACCGCCCATATTATTACAGCATACTATATTATAACATAACATATTACAATTTTAAACAGATTATGCAGTGTCTACCTTGCAAAGTACTGTCGCTCGTACTGTGCCCGTACAACAATATCAAATTTTGTTACAATATCGAATGATTTCTATCCGCTGCAACTACACAATTCGGTACATCTTAAACAAAGAAATATTACACCTTACGAAAAATTACACCAACTTTATCAGGTCTAAACGCAGTCAACAGAACATGGGAGGATAGTAGATATTGGTTCTAAAGTTCCCATATAATGCTCTCAATACAATCGCTTGCAAATTATCTGCGGTTTCGCAGGGCGTCTTACTGGAGACATCTCTAGGACCGCCGACATCTCCATCAGTCGAGAAGCATTAACAAGAGGAAATCGTCTCTTCTTACCAGACACCATCGTTTTGCTGCCTGTACCTGGCCACCCCCGCACCTTTGGTGGCTGAGCGATTCATTTGGACCGGCACGAACATAGATTGCCTCGCCTGCCAGCGCAGCAAACTTCATAACGCTGCTCGGCAAGTTTCCAATTCTAACCAAGCGTTTCCGTCATATCCACAATATATAGACATGCATTTGACTGCCTCGTTGGTCTAGTGGTCAGCACGCTGGGTACTATCCACGAGGTCCCGGGTTCGAATCCCGGGTCGAGCCGAGAGTGTTTGGGTTTTTCTGTCTTGAAATTACTCAGACACAGCTCCGGAGTCAGGAAGTTGGTGGTGTTAACACCCCCGTGCCTCGGAAAGCACGTTAAGCCGTTGGTCCTGCGCCTGATCTCTCTACGGTCATGTCGGACTGCCGTCTCACCGAACTATGAGTGTGAAGGAACAGAGAGTGCACCTGTGTATTGCGCACACACTTGTGCACTATAATATGTCCCGCGCAGTTGCTAATCTCTGTTGAGATAGGCCGCCGTAGTAGAAATTCGGCTAGGAGGACATTACATAGACATATTCAGCCCACTTCCTCGTGGCAAGGTTTCAAAAATTGTCTTTTAAAGGTCGATAGATTCTCTAGCTGGCCTGATGCTTTGCCAATTCTTGCAATGTATGCGGGTGAAAAAATGGGCAAAGGCATTTTCCAGAGTAATACGCTCTTTTCGGTGGTCCATCTCTCGTTACGAAAGTTACCGGGCGAGTTCATGGCTCCCTCCCATCTTTGCTACACAGCTGCGTAGACACATGGCCTGATTTAGGCCAACGATCGCCACCTCACATCCACCACTGACTGGCTTTCTTGTTCAAGAACTTAAATCAATCCTGCAAGGACAGGCATGGAATCGGGCTAGGCAAAAAGATGCTTAGGCTGACTCGCTTCGTGGCGCTATAAGCGACACCTGCCTCCTAGGAGACCTAGAATCTATGGGCTGGGAATCTTGGCAGTCGCACGGGCGAAAAGGATGCTTAATGGTTGCGAGGCATCCTCTCGAGTGCTGTGCCCGCATTATTAAGTGCGAACGGCAAGTGCATGCGAACAGCGATTTTTCGTCGTTCAGCCCCCTGATTCACAAACACTCGGAAAGTTTCCGTGTCGGATACTTTCCGAATTCGAATCGGAATGTCAAATCGTATCGGATCCCATCGACGGCGTTTGTTCGAATAGGGTTTTCGAATCCGTTCGGAAAGAAGGTTTTGTCATTCGAATACGGGAACGATCCGAAGGGTGCTGATCCCTTCAGCGGCCTGAGTGAGAGAGACTTCGCAGAGGTTTTAGTGGTACGGTCACTTGTCAACTCGCCCTACCTAATCTATATTTCCATTCATAGGGCGGCCTATAATATAGCAACAAGTGTGTTTAATACATTTCTTCTGCGAAAAATACTAGGTTTACCAGCTGTCTGACATTTTCCATATTCAAATAGTAGTTGATTTTGACACCAATTCCTGTTTTTAAATCCATATGCTAAATCTATACGATACCATACGCATTTCAATAGTTGAAATCATTAGCAACAACTACCTGCCTGCCTATAAAGCAATGTATTTTTATAGGTATTTAGTTATAATATAAAAAAATATGAATATTTTAATAAAATGAATAAACTTTTGAATCTTATCTGACTTTTGACTCTTATACGAGTAGGTACCAATTTTTATACGCATAAAATAATTAAAATATGCCAGAATTATGGTTGTCAGTGTCAGTGTTCGAATATTACGTACAAATTATTACTAGATAATCCTATAATAATACCATCTTAAGGTATAAAATCACTTTTATTAATCAATCAGTGTCATAATTAAACAATATGTGACAATTCCTATCCAAATTACAAACTTTTCCCGCCGCTCGCAGCTCAGCCGCGCGACGTAAATGATTTTTTTTGACACGCTTATAAGTCAAAACTGTTAATAAAGTTTATGCTCATATATTTTAGAAAAACAGGGCTATTTAAACGTATTTTTTTTTATAAAACATTATCTCGTAGTTAAATTGTGAGAATCAAAATTGTAAAATAAAAAATCAAGATTTTATTTTTATTTTCGCGCTATACTCGTTATTTTTCTATGAACGAGTGCAAATGTTGTTCAAGAAATGAATTCCTCGTCCTTGAATTATACGGAAATGATACTAAACACGCCCTATTTGCTAAACTTTTGGAGATATGGACGTGAGAGTGCAGCAAGGTAGATGGGTTTTTCCCCCCCTCCCCCCAGCTACCTGCAGGGGGGTGCCACGTGGGTACCGGGCTAAATCAGCTCAGATGACCACCAGGTACGTCTGTGCTAAGCGGCTTCCTTTGTTGAAGATCTGCAAGGTTGACGTCACTAAATACCCTACTAAATTGAGAACAAATTGCCACGTGGCTACGGGCCCAGGCGAGACTTTATATGTTATTGAGGTTTCTAACTAATTTGCAAAGTGGGGGTTTGACGTAATAAGTTTTTGAATCTCATATCTACTCCGATCTCTTTTAATCAGCATTAAAATTTGATCAGAGGTAAAACCGACCTACGACTTTAATACTTACGTGTAAAGAAAAAGCGCCTTTATGATGTGCCACTTAAGGTCGCTATCGTCCGACCAGGTCGACGCACATTGCATAAAGTACTGCACGTTGAAACGCAGTTGCATCTTCCGTTGCACTTGTAACATCACGAACTCTGGTATGTCTAGAAGAAAAAAGAGTTGTTAGTTTAATTTTATTAGTAACTAGCAGTTCCCCGCGACTTCGCCCGCGCCAAAAGTCGTATTTTCCATACAAATTTTCATCCCCCATTTCACTCCCCTGATGATTTTATATCGCGACAAAAAGTAGTCTATGTCCTTCCAAGAGTTTCAAACTATCTCTGTGCCAAATTCAATTTGATTCGGTCCAGTAGTTACGGAGCCTATTCGATGCAAATAAACAACCAAACAAATCTTTCCTCTTTATAATATTAAGTATAGACAAAATCAGACATTAATCGTATTATGGAAGTACAAAAAATATTAAAAACTAAGAGAAACTGGACTAATGCTCTTAAATGTTACACCTTTGCGCTAAACACAAGTTGCGCAGATAAAGAAGGGTAAAATTAAAATAAAAAATACGGATTAACAAAATGAATAAGAAAATTGTTTTTGTGTGCGCCTTAGCTGAGGTCATCTGCGGTGAGTGTCAGTAAATAAGTCAGCCTATTAGATCCCACTGCTGGGAAAAGGCCTCACCTCAACTATGAGGAGGAACGAGCCATACTTCACCACGCGGGCTCAGTGCGGATTGGTGGAGGGGTGTGTGTAAGGCAAGTGACAAACCTTACTGTCAGAAGTTATCAAGCCGCCCTAGGGCCTCTGACTAGGCTTAACGACTAATACCACAGATATTAGCCGGGACCAACTGCTTAACGTGCCTTCCGAAGCACGGAGATGCTTGTCATGGACGTCACTTAAATGGTCGGAATGGTCACCCATCCAATCACGACCGCGCCGTGGGTTGCTTAACTTTTGGTATCACTACCAAAGCGCTGCCGCCACTGCGCCACAAGCACCTCAAGTACACTTTCATTTAATTTACTCCCGAACCACATTCAAAACTTACAATATAGGGTTTTCAAACGAATTATAGGTATTCGGAATCCTCATTGAGAATTGTTTTTATAATATAGTTGAATTTGTGAAATTCTGCCATGACGGTCGCCTCAAGCGAAATTATATTAATTAATATATTTTTGACATGATTTTGTATTAGCAATAATTACGTATTATGTACTTTGATGTGATTTGACATGTTAATTTATGACCACACCTGTTTATTTTTATGACATTCAAATTTTAACTTTGAATCGCTACACACCTACACTTAGTTATATTATTTTTGTAATTTTGACATTATAATTATATTAATCAACAATTATTATACGAAATGTTTGCATATCGACAAATCGATAGGTAAAACATGCATGTTCATACTATTATACAAAATAAGAACTTGATAAATGTACCATGTTTTATGCAAATAAATTCAATTCTACTCTATTCTACAATCTGTGAAAATTCTCAATAATAGTCCATTTAAAAAGACGTAAATATGTAATTGGTGCGCGAAAATTGCTTCCCTCAAATTTAGCAATTTTCTCAACTTTGCATTAAAATTTCGTACACTTAAGACATTTAAGACGTAAACAATCGGTGCATCAAATTCGCATCGCGCAACTAAAGATGACACGTCTATCTCTTTTTTAATACACTATCATTGGAAATTCTAGTAAAAATACACTAATATGTTTGTTTAGTTATTTTATGGATTAGTCAAGTTTTAACCTAAACATTATGTGGAAAAAAAACCCTGTCCGATCCAAATGGTTTTGGTTCTAAATAAATAAATAAATAAAATGTAAAGAGACATTTACAAAGGTCTAATCCAAATAGCGGTTACGTTTGGTGCTAAACTAAAACACTGTATAGAGGTATTTAAAAAATAAACACTGGCAAGTGCAAGTCCGACTCGCGCACGAAGGGTTCCGTACCATTATCTATACAACATTAGGCCTTTAAAGAATAACTAATATTTATTTTTATTTGTTTTTAAAATGGCAAAAATCACGTTTGTTGTATAGGCGTCCCCCTAAAAATACGTATGATTGGATTTAAAGTCCCCCAAATAGTGTCAATGGGGACTTGAAAATGTAGCGCTGCCAGTTTCATGCAATATTTATAACGGTTTCATAATATAAAAAGTGCATAATGAATATTTTCATGCAACTTATTTACTCTGCTGAAGATAAGCGATCTGTCTTATGCAGAATATCTGTAATATCCCGATTCCATAAATTTCTATCGCGACGCCCACCTCTGGAAATATTAATATCCGTTACGTGACATTCACACTTCAATAAAGTGTGGCAGGCAATAAATATAACAACCTACGGGCACTTTAAATGTCGAATTTGCACGAAAGCTTTAACATAAACCATCGGTTCCCAGTGATCAGCAAGTAACAGCAAGATCTATATATAATAATGTCCTCCTAGCCGGATTTCGACTACGGCGGCCTATCTCAACAGAGATAAGCCAACTGCGCGGGACATATTATTGTGCACAAGTGTGTGCGCAATACACAGGTGCACTCTCTGTTCCTTCACTCTCATAATTCGGTGAGACGGCAGTCCGACATGACCGTAGAGAGATCAGGCGCAGGACCAACGGCTTGCGTCTGAGTAATTTCAAGACAGAAAAACCCAAACACCCTCGGCCCGACCTGGGATTCGAACCCGGGACCTCGTGGATAGTACCCAGCGTGCTAACCACTAGACCAACGAGGCAGTCCAAAAAATGTCTGCTTATAGTCCGATAAGGAAACGGTTTTGCCCTTTGATAATTTTCAAGTGCCTGGTTTTTGGTGAGTTTATGCAGAAGCTTAATGTGATGCTATATCCAAAAGTTTGGAAAAAATCATCGAAGGCAATAGGTATGGGATAGGTATTTGTAATAAATGTGTGTAACTCTCTGATTACAAAATTAAAGTGAAAAAAGTTGATTGATTCGACACAAGGGCTATCTAAATATGATATTTACCAAAGTTTGGAAACATAGGTATTTGGGAAGTATGAAAAACTAAAATAACTAAATATCTTCACCAATAAAATGTTTAAGTGATTGAAAATTATTTTAGGAAGTACTTTTAAGTTAGGAAAATCTAGTGGAAAAAGTTTGGAAGTCTACGTTTTCTGCTGAATAACATTTTTGGTTTTTCTTGCGCTACATGTTCTACAAAAAGTTAAAATGTGTAATGTTTGCATCTATATGATCATATTAATGTAATGTATCAACTTACAAAAAATTATAAATATTGACTGCTTGCGGTCGAAGTTATAGAATTAAATGTAATGAAACGAGTGAACAAAAGTATAGGTACGAAACAACGGGCGCGTGCGGTGGGTGGGGCGGCGCAGGCGAGTTGTCGCGCGGCGCGACCGCGCGGCCGCTAGCCGGCGATAAAAGACTATTCAGTCACGTGTGATGTTACTGCGAGGAGTGATATTCATGATTTGATTCAGTACCATCCAGTACCAGGTTTTCACTGTACTGTCTAAAAAAGGAAACTGAAATACTAATGCGACAATTTATCTTTGTTTGCTGAGATTGCGAACTCACAAGGAGTCGCCTAACTGATGTAAAGTAGGACCTAGGAAATATTTGAATTTATTTGGCATTATAAGTACGTATCTTAGATACTTATCGTAACAGTATTTACCGTACGTTGGTAGTAGCTGTGCATGATAGAACTGTGCCTATCGAACAATTCTCGTCAACCGACTAGATCATGATGACCCATTCGTGTGGTGATTGCGTTACTCGTATAATTATTCGATCATTTCGTTCATTCGGTGTCGCCAAGGGCGTTCAGGAATTTTTGGCGGCAATTTAATAAAAAAAAACACTAGTATGAGAAATGTAAAAAAAATATTTTTTTTGTCATGTACAATACCTACAATACAATGACATTATTTTTGCGCTAGCACGCAACGGGGTCGAGATAAAAGCGATTAATGATTTCATCCTTTCGCCATCATACTGATCGATCATTGTCGCGCGCGAAACCGAGAGCCAAAATCAAAATGATCCGATCGTTAATCGTTCACGATAAGCACAGGTCTAGTGCATGAAATGCACGGAGTGGCAACGTCGCGTTCCACAAATCCGCGCGCGCCGCTCTGCGCGGTGCGGTTCAGTCGTTCAGTTTCGTCTACCATTACATAGTCCAAGCAAAAATATTAATCGCATATTTTTGATTAAATGCTGAAAATTATATAAGATGTACGTCATGTGATTAAGTATGCCAGAAATAAAAATCATCAATGATTTAGCGTATTTAAAGATATATTTAATCGTTACCTACCTACATGCATAGTATGTAATAATTTAAAAAAAACATATCTTTAAAAAACAAACAACTTTAGTAAATCGTTACCTACATGCGTGGTATGTAATAATTTAAGAAATTAAGAATAATGTTGTTTATAAATATCGATTACTATAAATATTATTGGTTTATAAAAAAATGTTTTTAGGGTTCCGTACCTCAAAAGGAAAAAAGGAACCCTTATAGGATCACTTTGTTGTCCGTCTGTCCGTCTGACCGTCTGTCCGTCTGTCTGTCAAGACCCTTTTACTCAGGAACGCGTGGAGGTATAAAGTTAAAATTTCAAATTCTTATGTCTATGGTCCCTTAATGATGTGAAAAAATCAAGCTTTTAAGTTAACGCTGAAAAAAGATGCCAATTTTGTCCAATTTTCTATCATTTTTCTCCATTTCTCAGGGGAATCAAAACCTATAGGGTACTTCCCATAGACCTAGAACCATGAAATTTGGCAAGAAGGAAGGTCTTACAGCATAAATTAAGGGAAAAGTCCGAAAATCGTTAATTGTTGTTAAATCAAATACAAAAAGATCTTTTTCGATCGTCATCGCGAGGACAAAATGCTGGTCCAAAAAAAATAAGTAGATGTAGCTAGCGCTATGCTTATTATACTGTTCTATAATTATGTTTTGGTAGATTTAAAAATAGACCACGAAACATCTTAATTCCTATTAAATATTGATATGGTTTTACAGAAACATTTTATCATTTACCAATAATTTTATAAAATTCTCGTGCAACTGGGCGCACGGTGTATGCAAATAAACGAATATTAATATAAGTTAGTTCTGACATTCGTCACTAGATGGCGTCATTTGGCGTTGTTGTTTTTTAAGTTCGCGTTAAAATAAGTTTTTGCTTTGAGTACGTACTTCTTATTACTTTTCGTTAGATAACCATAAGCACGCTTGGCCCAGTGGTTAACATCTTGGGTATGATCGTAAGAATCTGGGATCGATCCCAGGATATAATACTGATGTTTTCGAAATGTACGCTTTTTTTATTCGAGGTTTATTTAAATGCACAGCAAAGACATAAAGCATCTATCAAATTTCAATTATACTATTTTTACTTGAAATAAATTATTGCACTGCAAATATAAATATTGAGTACTGGACAAAATCAAATGAAATTTGGCACAGAGATAGTCTACTTTGAGACACTGGGAAAGACATAGGATACTTTTTGTTGCGATATAAAATCATCAGGGGGGTGAAATGGGGGATGAAAATTTGTATGGAAAATCCGACTTTTGGCGCGGGCGGAGTCGCGGGGAACTGCTAGTAAACAATAGATTTGAAGATGTCCATAAATTTTTTCTCAAAAAAAAGCTGCTAAAAAGTTGTTTAATCAATGTACCTACAGAAATAAATAAATACACCTAGTACACAAATGTGAATAAATAAATAAAACAAATAAATAAATTTGATTCTCACAGCAAAAATTCAGCATTCTTAGTAACGTCTTTTGCACTGCGCCAAGACATCCATAAATACTGTGATGAAATTAGCACACAATGTGCGTTAAACAATTGCGAAAGAAAAACGCATGTACTTCTTTTTGTTGTTTTACGCTATCTATTGTACGTTTCTCATGTACTATAGCTCTTGAACTATGGTTCAACTTGTGTTTGATATGCATTGCGCGAAGCGCAGTATTTAGTTTTTATAGCAGTATAACAGTTATCCGAGAGATGGCGCCAATTGTATGTAACAACAATAGTTATTTAATGGCAAAGTTAAAGCCTCTTTTAGAGATTAATTATTGTCTTTGTAATAAGTGTTATTGTCACCTACATACCTACTTCATAATTCATTAATTAGGGCATGGTTATCCATTAAAAATAATTTAAACGACTTTGCTGATAATTTCATACTATAAACGGAGCGCAACATCCGCGCGGTATAGCTGCGCGACATTCGCATGCGCTCACTGCATTCAATCAAGGCGCTGAGCTAGTGTTATTTTATTATAGGACAATAATAACCATTTTGGAGACACTTTTAAAAAGCTTCCACAGCGCGACTGTATACGCCAAAGTCGCGCTGCTAAAGTCGCCTAAATGTAAAAGCGTTTTGAAATGATTGTAGCCACCCTAGGGAATACGGAACCCTTTGTGCGCGAGCCCAACTCGCACTTGGCCGGTTTTTTTTTATTATTACATTGTGTTTTATAAATCTATGCTATATATTTTTTTTTTACTTGCAACTGAACAGGAACACCCACCTACTACGATTTTTTTTACTAAATAATAATAATATGCGGTATATTATTCTATTTGCAGGTATGTTTGTAAGTTCAGTATCACCACCACCGCAATTTATTCGTGTTTCACCCAAATATATAATAATACATATTTATTTCATTCGACTGCTGGGGTCGCACTCGCACCGTGGCAGGCTGCCACTTCGCTCATTTATATAAGTTTCTTATAAAAACTTGCTATTGCACGCGACTTCGCGCAAATGTCAAATTTACCATACAAACTTCAACTCCCTATTCACCCCCTTAAAATGTTGAATTTTGAATAATCCTGAAATACGTCATTCTTTATTTCTAACTAAATAGCTAACTAATTTTTTATTGATTTAGCTTCAAAACTGACAGAATTTCATACAAATTTGTCCCCTCTTTTAACCTAAAATTATGAACTATTTTTTTTTCTTAGTGTTCATCTATACCATAAAGGATAGTGCAAATACCTATTTTGAGCTGTGCATTGATAATGCCAGTCAGTCAGTTTTACATTTTTTATTTACATTTTGTTCTAGATTGTTTGTGATGGCTTCTATGTCTGCTAGGAGTGCCTTAGTTTTGATGATGAAAAAGAAACTTTAACTAGTTTTATTCTTAAACTACTCGTTCAAATTCAATGAAATTTGAAATATAACGTGTTTAGGTATACAATGCTTGCTTGGTTACTTAAAATTTAGAGGTCTAGTTTTTCCACAACGAATTTATAGGTGGTCGAAAATGGCCTGAACTGTTTCGAGAAAAGGACGGTGCCGAAGCCGGCCGCACCGCTTTTTGCTCGACTTGGCGAGGGCACTGGCACAGTCCCAGATAAACGAAATACATCTACTTTTATCCAAAAAAAAAAACCGCCGCTTTAAAACACACACACACACTAAAGTAAAGCCTAAAAAATGTTTCTGGTAAAAAAAATAGTTTTTCAAACCTTTTAGTGCGTTTTTAAGGTAGTTGTTTTTCGCTATTTTTTTTTAATAAGGTTAATACTTAAGTAAGTATTCGCTTACATTCTCACTAGGTTTACAGGATACATGCGGGTACATTCCCCAAGTATTGATGAAAACGAACGCCGGCTCACTGGCGTAGCAAGCACTTGCGAAAATTCGTCGACTGACTAACGTCCTCCGTAGCTTAGTTGGTAAGAGCACTCGCCTAGATAGCGAAGGGACGTGGGTTCGAGTCCCACCGGATGACACAGTTGATTAATTTTTGTAAGTGAAATTTGATTTAATTTCGTAAAAACTTGCAAAATAATTGCTTAAGTTATAAAAATATAATAAAATTCCATAGTTATAAAACCTTGTTTTAGGATTTTTATGTCCATCTATTATTTTTTACCAAAAACTAATTGAGGGTAATGTTAAAATAGTAGCAGAATAGGAATCTACAACTTTTAGTTTTTTTGTCTGTTTGTACACGCTAATCTCCGGAACTACTGAACGGATTTTAATGTTTATTTTTATTTTATTGTGTAGCTATTGAGTCTGGTCAAATAATAGGCTATAACTTATTTTGAAGATCGGAGTACCAGACGTGAAACTTTAGCAGTACACTTAAACTAAGAGAGATATGAAAGCAGCGCCTTAAAAAAAGTTAATCAGTGTGATGAGCATTTTCTATTGACGTACACAAATTGAAGGTCTGAAGCAACCAATGTGGAACCCTAGCAGCTCAGCTCAACTATAAGAAATATGAATAGAGCGCCTTAGGGAACATTGTTCAGCAAAATGAGCATTTTTTATTGACTTACACAAATTGAAGGTGTGGAGCAACTGATATGCTAAATTACTTTAGACTAATTTTCAAAACTCCAGTAGGATTAACTACTGTCTCCAAGTTACGATCTGGTGACAGAAACCTGGAGAAATCGATCCTTCAGATAATAAAGGCATGTATACCATATATGCTACAGCATAAATGAAGGTATTTAAGCGTTTACAATCGGGAGTCATAATTTTAAGGTGCTGACCTAATGATAATAATCATTAACGCTAAGTAGTTCGTGGATACTTTCACCACAGACAGTTTGTCAAAATTTTGTTGAATTACCATATTACTAAGTTATGAAAGATCAAAGTCAATTGGCACTATTTTTTTATGCTACTTATCACTTACTAACGAAAATTGAACTCTAAGATTCCATTAATGATAGTAGTAACTAACAAAGGAAAGGCCCTGAGTAGGCTAAGGACACAATAAATAGATACTAAACCACATCCATCTATTGCGGTAGGGAGCTTTGAGTCTGACTTTTTTCTGAACACTTAAACCTAAAGTTACCTTTATAGTTTTACTAAGAAACATATACGACAAAATTAGGTTTTGGAGTCAGTGTCACTGCCATGCGAAATTTTCTTACCAGAGGAGGATAGCGAGGTGATATTAACCTAGAAAAAGTCCCTATGGAATTTGATTTATCATTGCTCTCTTCTCCTTACGACGTGGTTATGATCGAGTCCACGCGGACGAAGTCGCGGGCAACAGCTAGTTTATTAATAAATGTATTTTCTTTCTTTCTTTAATGCTAATTTTAACGATACGTTCACAGACGATGAGACGGACAAACGGACAACAAATTAATCGTATAAGGGTTCCGTTTTAGCTTTTTGTGGTACGAACCCATTAAAACACTTTTATAACACAAAATCGGCAATAGGAAAAGATATCAGATATAGGGCGAGCAGAAACTTTAATTTCATTTTATTTTTTGCTTTTGATGCCCGAGCTTTGCGTAATTTCCGTACTTTTTTTTATTATAATGTAAGTACCTGAATATCCTACCAATATTTAGCATCCCACTTCTTGTTGCGAATGATGATGTAGATGATATTACAACATAAAATCATGTAGGCACTTGGCGTGTACACACATATTAATATCTTATTTACTTGTTAGTTTAAATTGGACCATACTTTTTATTCTTTAGAACCACTATAGTGTTTAGTAGATTATAGTACTGTGCTACTACATTAGGGTCGGATATTTACGACTGCGGCGTAACATACCTTAGAATTTGCATTAATTTTGCAACTTACAATGTTTTTTGTTTAATTAAAATATTTTAGTTGCATTAGCTAAAAATGTGCTCTCACATATAGAAAAAAAAAACATATTATGGACGGACATATCCTTAGACTTTTATTAAAAATAATCATAAATTGTATATTTCTCAAAATAATGGACGGATTTATACAACTTTGGCAGTTAATGGGTTAAAGTTCTTTGACTGATTCAAATTCTTCGTCTTCATCACCTTCGAATACGTATTACAGACAGCGGAGTCTAAGTAATAGAGTCCCGTTTTTACCCTTTGGATACGGAACCCTAAAAAGGGAGCCTAGTCTTAAGTGAATGGAGTCGGGTGCCTGCCACACACCAACGCGCGCGCCGTTGCCACACCGCGACCGCGTCACTCGCTCCGCTTATTATTCTCATGCTTTGTTATATTGAGGCATGGTTTTTAGGGTTCCGTGGTTCTGACAAGGAACCTGTCTGTCTGTATGTCCTAGATTTTGCTTAGAAACCGTTAGTACTAGTAGAAAGCTGTAATTTTTTAGGTGTATGTATACAAATAACGCGTGACCCGACACGCACTTGGCCGGTTTTTATTTATAGTTATTATTTGCGAATATTAGAGGGGTTGGTATGCATTTAAAAATACTTTTAAGGTAAACTTTTACATGTGGCAAGTTATAAATTATGTACAAAATAGGTTCTTATTATGTAGGTACCTATAATATTTAATGATCAGATAAAACCACTTTTGAATACCTTTACTTTATTAAGTATATTTTGATCATGTAAGGTTAGTAGGTAGGTACGGATGAATCTAATCGAACCATGAACACCACGCCACGCAGCACCCAATATTAGGGGTACTTGCGTAATGTACTTGGTATAAAACAAAATGTCAGAAATCAGAAAAGTCTTCCTGGCTCGCGCGGAACCGCAGAACATGCTGCTAGCGCGTGCGGCCGGGCGCTCGACTCGTGGCACGCCATCCCCGCCCCCCGCCGCGCACGGCGTTATAATTTGTAAATTTCGTTGATTCTTAATAACTTCGAAGGCACAAACTCCACATTTCTAGTTTTTTGTATGTTGATACATTACATTATTATGATCATATAAATCCAAACTTTACACATTTTAACTTTTTGTAGAAGATGTAGCGCAAGAAAAACCAAAAATTTTCCAAACTTTTTCCACTAGATTTGCCTAACTTAAAAGTACTTCCTAAAATAATTTTCAATCACTTTAACATTTTATTGGTGAAGATATTTAGCTTTTTTAGTTTTCCATACTTCCCAAATACCAATGTTTTCAAACTTTGGTGAATATCATATTTAGATAGCCCTTGTGTCGAATCAATCAACTTTTTTCACTTTAATTTTGTAATCAGAGAGTTACACACATTTATTACAAATACCTATCCCATACCTATTGCCTTTAATGAATTTTTCCAAACTTTTGGATATAGTATCTTAAAAAGCTTCTCTACCCACCCACCAAAAAAGAAACACTTTTATAGTTTCATAACTTTTATTAGAAATATCCTATAACTTTCCTCGCCTATTAATACACTCGCAAAGTTGTAACAGAATATACAAGGTGTTAGTAAAAGCAGTCTTAGCTTTTAAGGGGCTGAATATGACCGTCAATACCTACAACTTTTACTATTAAGTCAACACCGAAATCGTGAAAAAAAATTTGCTCTCCATACACTCTCACCGAGGTAGCATAATTATTTGTATGGAGCATCAGTAATTTTTTTAAAGATTTCGACCATGGTCCCATAGTAGCGATGGGCGATTATTACTAAATTAATCGAATTATTCGAATGGTCCCTGTAATCGAATGTATTCGATAAGCAACCGCAGTCATTCAATTATCCTTCGATTGTGCGGCGAGCAATACCGGAGCGTGCGGTGCGCAGGCCGTACTACTAACTGCTAACGAATGAATCGTCATTCGTCGCGTCGATTAATCATTCGTTTGCTGCCTGTCCTGTCGCGGCAATTCAATCGAATGCATCGAAGGGCCGAGTATAGATTACCATTCGATTGTCGATTATTATTCGATTAATTTTTTTCCGAATTACTAAATCGACATTCGATAGTTCGAATGGTCGATTGTCGATTGTCGATTCATTCGATTATTTTTTTTCGAACAATCGCCCATCGCTATCCCATAGTAAAAGTTGTTGGTATTGATGGTCATATTCAGCACCCTGTAGAACTAAATAAAATAAATATTCAACAACATCACACTGCATTACGTAGCTAAAGCATTTATGTTATGGAAATCTGAAACAACGGTGGTGCCTTAATACCCAGACCCATGGCAATAAAGAACATATGAATTTCATTTATTCATCCTGGCCGGGGATCGAACCCAGAACCTCAGAGACGACACCTTAAAAACCGGTGTGCGAGCCACTCGACCACGAAGATCCTCATAATGACTATCGTTACCCGCATGAACAGAGAAAGGAGTTAACATTTCTACAGTGTACTTACTGAACAGCAAAGAAAGCAGCCATATGATGAGGATGGCGGTCTTGGCGCGGCCGGTGGTGGACTTGAACTTGAGCGGGAAGCAGATGGCGTACCAGCGGTCCACGCTGATGAACGTCAGCGTCAGCACCGACACCGTCACTGACACCGACTGCCGGGGAAAAAGAGGTTAATTTTAGTATACATTATACATGTCACCGACACACCGACTGCCCGGGCAAAAGAGGTTAATTTTAGTGTACATTATATATAAACATTCACTGACACCGTCTGCCCGGACAAAAGAGGTTAATTTTAGTGCACTGTTTTCTATCATTAGTTGACTTAAGTATAGGCACAATAAAAAGACTTGTTTTCAGAACAGTAGTGTGACTCAGTCGTATTTTTGAAATTAGAACCTACGGATGGGCGGAGCGCTAGGGTTAGTACACAAAAAGTAAAAAATGACTAGATTTTTATTCTTCATATGTGTATTGTTTTAGGTTTAGGTATGAGTCATATTTTTATTAAAGATTATTTATCATATCCACGGACAGTAGACTCCTAGTAAAACGGGCCCACACTCTCACATTGTCAGTTCAATGAGACCAGGCAGGTACAATTTACGAGTTTGCTCCTACACATTATTGAGGCTTAAAAATAGTAGATTATTCACCAAGGGGGTAAAGTGATGTCTTACGTCACGGGCGTCATCTTGATCTCGAGCGTAACGAAGGATTCGAGAGTTAACTCCCGAGCGCAGCGAGGGAGTTAAAAGTAGAATCCTGAGTGGAGCGAGGGATTTAAGCTCGCCCAAGACGAAGACATCTTTATCCCCGAGGAGAATACTCTGCTTTTCACACTTCCTACGAGGCAATAAAAAAATGTACTACAAATACCTTATTTTATCTTTAATAAGTATATTATATCATGGATTATATCCTTTGACTTTTCTGGCAGTAAATTATTATTAGTAACAATTCCAGCAGCTTTACATCTAATAGCCTCCGGTGTCATAAACTTCGTTACTCGACAGTTTTACGAAACATTGTTTGTAATTTCTTAAAATATGTACATAGGTTTTTTTTCTTTATTTATTTATTATTTTTTAGAAGCGCGCGCTTTTTTATCCATTTCATTCGTGCTAAAATTCTTGGCTGCCAGGTTCAAATTTCAAATATGTTCTCTTTGGTGCGGGACGGGCTAGTGTGATCATGCCTACAAACTCTGATTCGAAATTCAAATCACTTTGCCTCCCTAGGGGCGTAATGAAATTTCATACAACATTACGTCCCTAGGGATGCAATGACTTACTTTGAGTCGGGTTTACTTGATGAGCAAATGAACATTGCCGAGTAGGTAGTGTGAAAATATATTTTAATCCTGTGTATGAAAAATATCCACAGACCCTGCAGTTCCCGCAATCTTCGGAGGCATTGAAAATATTGCGAAAAGAATTTTTATTTTTTGAACATGAACACCAGTTGTCTAGGGTGGGTAGTTTCCGAGTTATGGCTGTTTCAATTTTGACAGCTGTCATCCGAAATAAAGATCTTGTCGAGCCCTACGATTTGTCCCTACACACTAGTAGTCTGAGGTGGGTAGTTTCCGAGATATGGCCATTTTAATTTTGACAGCTGTCATCCGAAATGAAGATCTCGTCGAGCCCTAAAATTTGTCCCTACACACCAGTAGTCTGAGGTGGGTAGTTTCCGAGATATGGCCGTTTCAATTTTGACAGCTGTCATCTGCAATAAAGAACTCTATGAGCCCTAAAATTTGTCCCTACACACAAACAGTCTGAGGTGGGTAGTTTCCGAGATATAGCCGTTTCAATTTTGACAGCTGTCATCCGAAATGAAGATCTCGTCGAGCCCCAAACTTTGTCCCTACACACCAGTAGTCTGAGGTGGGTAGTTTCCGAGATATGGCCATTTTAATTTTGACAGCTGTCATCCGAAATGAAGATCTCGTCGAGCCTTAAAATTTGTCCCTGCACACCAGTAGTCTGAGGTGGGTAGTTTCCGAGATATGGTCGTTTCAATTTTGACAGCTGTCATCCGAAATGAAGATCTCGTCGAGCCCTAAAATTTGTCCCTACACACCAGTAGTCTTAGGTGGGTAGTTTCCGAGATATGGCAGTTTCAATTTTGAATAGTCAGTCTTGACAGCGAACCGGCTCGCGCCCCGCGTGTCACTTCGTGGGTTTGGCTGCCCAAGTTTACTCAACGGGCCGTGTAAATGACGTGTATGCATGTGTGTGTCGATACGGGTGCTCTACGAGGGTCAAACTGAAAGTTCTTAGAAAATCAAAAACTGATTACATTAGCCAGTTATTAGTTTTATTATATCTTTTCAAAATATTGTCCATTGACGTCAATACACCGCTGCATGCGATGGAACCACTGGGAAAAGCACTTTGCCCACTCGTCCTTAGGGGTCTCTTCAATGGCATCGCGATACGCAGCCACCGCTTCTTCAGCATTCATAAACCGCTTTCCTTTAAGTTTTTCTTTAATTTTTGGAAATAAATAAAAATCACAAGGCGCGAGGTCGGGGCTATACGGCGGGTGACCCAGTAATTCAACGTTTGATGTCGCCAAATAGTCGATCGTTCGCTTGGCGGTGTGCGACGAGGCGTTGTCGTGGTGAAGGAGGATCCTACTGCGAGGTCGTTTCTCTCGAACTTTTTCCAAGACAAGTGGCAAACAATTGGTAGTGTACCATTCTGCAGAAACTGTTTTTTGATCCTCTAACACAATTGTTGCGAAATGACCTATCCTTCCAAAGAACGAGGCCACCATTTTTTTTCCCGCACTTCGATCTCTCTTCACTTTAGTTGGCAACTCCTCGAAAGGAAACACCCACTGAGCAGATTGTCTTTTGGTTTCAGGATCATAACAGTAAATCCAGCTTTCGTCACCTGTTAGTATGTCGAACACAGCATTTGAGTCACCTCCGTTAAATCTTTCAATCATTTTACGGCACCAATCCACACGATGGAGTTTTTGAGCCTTAGTCAAATTATGAGGTATCCACCGGGCGCAAAGCTTCCTGACCGCTAAATGTTCGTGGAGGATTTTGTGCACTTGACTCATACCGATGCCTAAGCTTGTCCGAATCTGCTGATAGGTCACTCTTTTGTCAGTCTCTATCATACGCCGCACAACACAGATGTTATTTTCAGTCGTCGCCGTAGAAGGCCGTCCCTCACGTACATCATCAGTGAGATTAGTGCGACCACGTTTAAACTCATTAAACCAGTTGTAAACAGTCGCACGAGATGGGGCTTCATCGTGAAAGGCCAATCGTAGTCTATCATAACTTTCTTGTTGACTTAAATGACATCGAAAGTCATAAAAAATCATTGCACGAAAATTTTCTCGTGTTAAATTCATTTTGACGTGACACAGACAATTTTCAATTTGCCGCCAAGTCGTAAAACAAATGACAAATGAATGAAATATATACTCAGTAATATTGGCAAAGAGTTCTATTTTCAAATTTTAGAATATTTTTTTTATTATATTGTTTATAAGTGGCCAGTTCTAAGAACTTTCAGTTTGACCCTCGTAGTATGTAGATAAAATACTGTATATCTATGTACCGTGGTATAGGTATGCAGAGTCAGCTTCAGCACTGGACGTCGTTACGTCAATGACTCCGACTGCCGATGAAAATGGATCAATGTTATACCACCGGTGGTACGGTGGTGTCTATAATTAGTCCACCTAATCTACGTTTTGACTACGCGGTATTCAGACAGTCTTACTAAGACTCAGCGTAGTGTAATAAGAATTAGCCTGTAAGTCTCTCTGCCCCATCTTGCTTTTTCGCTGGTTGAAAGAGTGAGATGGGGCTTCGACTGTCTAAATAACGTTATTTTGATTACTAGCAGTTCCCCGCGACTTCGCTCGCGCCAAATGTCGGATTTTCCATACGAACATTCATCCCCCATTTCACCCCCCTGGTTATTTTATATCGCAACTAATAGTAACTTATGTCCTTCCCAGGTTCTTAAACTATCTCTGTAAATAATTTTATTTGAATAGGTCCATTAGTTTTGGAGCCTATTTATTACAAACAAACAATCAAATCTTTCCTCTTTATAATATTAGTTAAGACTATTTTTTATTATTAAAAGCTCAATATCGTAATCACTATCGGATTTGACTATTGCAATAAGTAGCGATACTATCGATAGTATTGATACTATCGATAGTATCGATTGTTATTGGAATGTTATTGATACTATCGATAATATTATTGAATAAAAACTCACTATATGTAGATAGGACCTAACTATCGATACTTTCGAAAGTATCGATTGTTCATGCAATAGTATCGATAGTGCATTCGATTTTGAACTTCGAAACTATCGATAGAATTGCTGTCTGTCTGTCCACGCAGACGAAGTCGCTGGCAACCACTAGTTACTTCTATAAAAATACTACTCAATTTTATTAGCCCACGATTAGTCAGTCACATGTTTATTTACGCTTCTCTGGTTTCAACCCAAATAATCCGATAAAAACCCATGAACTTTGCAAAGATCAATGACCTCGGTGTTATATGTCATCCCAAATATTATCATCTTCCTGTCCACCCTCAGTAATCTGGTTCAGACATTGATTAAAAGGCAAGAAAACAAGTCACATATCTATTCTTTCCTTATATACAGTAATAGGAAATTAGATTTACCTTAAGCACGTCTAATAAGACTGAGTAATTGAATAAGTTTTGTGATTATTGATATGGGTTGACACATAGCTACAATCACTTACATGAATATATCAAACTAAGTGGCACCAATATAGCTTTAGTTGTTAGAGGCCTGGTTCACTCCGCGATTTAGCTGAAATATACAAGTACATGCGCGGATCGACCGGTCAGCGTTTGATCCTAATGGATGTCACAAGCCGGCCGCATCGCATGTAAAATCTACGACACGCGCGCGTTTGCCGCCTACACGCTATCAGTACCGTTACCATGAGCAGGCCTGTGTATCTTCCCGCGTAGGTAGCAAAAACGTACCTACGCGCGGCGACCCCTTGGTAAGGGACTAAACAATTTGGGTGTCGCTAGCCGGCAGCAACACGCTCCTGCGTTTTATTCACCGGCGGTGCGCGACACTAAGTTGCTGGTTGGACGAGCGTGAATAAAGTCCTAGAAAGATGCGCTAGATGGCGTAAGTAGCTTCTTGTGTCAGTCAACCCTATCGCGTTGCGTGATAGTAAGTCACTGAATAGGTTTAGTGTATTATGAATCATATTCCAGAGTTATAAGAATGAAATTATCTTGCAATGTATTTCTGTAGGTGTCTACACGAAAATGTGCTTGAGTCAGAGGCGAACTGAATTACACCATATCGTTAACAACATTGAGTAGATATTTCTTTGAATTTCATTGCAAAGTCATACTTCTGTACGAAGTACTAGTACTTTTTCTGTGCCATGAGTTTACGGTGGTTTTAGCGCTAACGACGACGTAAAAAAAGTGTATGGAAAATTTTAGTTCTCCAAGTAACCGCTAGAGGCGCTGTGCCTCCATCCATACACTTTTTTTACGTCGTCACTAGCGAGTAAAACCGCCGTAAACTCACAGGTGAGATGAGGTTACGCGAGAGAAAGAGAGGATAATGTGTAGATGCTCATAGCGGAAGGCAATTGGCGTGCTGCAATCTCAGTTGGACTTTATTGTGTCGTTACAAGAGTCGCTTTTTAGTTACATAACTTAGTGGAGTGGTTCTTCTGTACTTTTACTATTATTTTTTCTGTGGTTAAACTAACTACGGCCAGCTTGGTGTGTTTGTAAGCATTCTCGGACGCTAAACCATCTGTTGCGGGTTCGCATCTCGCAAGAAGCAAGTAACTATCACACAAACTTGAGCACGGGCATCTGTACACATTGCCGCACGTCAGAATACCCCACTTTGACCTTGAGAACGCCTCTATGCCCTTCGTAATAAAAGTTGTTATCGTAGTTCAAATGAATGACCTAAAAAGCTTCCCCTATGTACCTTAGTCATGGATTATAAGTAGAGAGCTTATAAATGTTTAATAAGTATTTACGAAATCAAATTGAATTTCGCTCACAAAAATTAATCGACTGTGTCATCCGGTGGGACTCGAACCCACGTCCCTTCGCTATCGGGGCGAGTGCTCTTACCAACTAACGGAGGACGTTAGTCAGCCTACGAATTTTTGTAAGTGCTTGCTACGCCAGTGAGCCAGCGTTCGATTTCATTAATAGGTTGGGGAATGGGTGCATGTATCCGATGGAAATATTTTTACAAATATTTAACCATTAGTTAAGATGAAATCAGCTTAAATTATAATTATTTCTATAACTTTAGCAATTATTTTGCAAGTTGACACCGGATGACACAGTCGATTAACTTTTGTGAGCGAAATTCAATTTGATTTTGTAAAAACTTGCAAAATAATTGCTTAAGTTATAAAAATAATTATAATTTAATAAGATTTAGATTTTAAAAAACACTCAAAGTACAGTGCCTTAGGGACCAACTACCATTTTGTCCCCTTTGCTGTCGAGACGGCAGGCTGTTGGGGGTCTGAAGCAAAGAGTTTTGTTGCGGAGGTAGGCCGTCGTTTGATTTTGATCAGGGTCATACCTAATTCAGAAAATAGCTTTGGCCATTCAGCGGGGTAACGCAGTGAGTGTCATGGGCACTTTCCCTCCAGGGTTGACATTGTGTTGATTTATTAATGTATTTAAAAAAATATATCATTGTATTTTTATTATTAGATAATATTAATTTTAGGTCTATGGTTATGTAAACTAAATAAATAATTTAATAAGTATGTCTATCCGTTATCCCGGTTTTTACCTAGCACCAGCTTGCGTGTACTTATTAGGACTAGTAAATTAGTGTGATTGTTGAAGCGTATAATTAATTAGGTAGTTCTTTTTCTTAGCGTGGGTGATGTTAGTGCCGTCTCGATCGGAATCACATTATTTTCATATCGGACAATCAAATTATGACGACCGTCTTGGTGTAGTGGTTCGCGCCACGGACTTCTAAACCAGGCGGTTGCGGGTTCGAATCCCGCAAGGGGCAAATGTTTGTGGGATGAGCACGAGCATTTATACCTAAGTCATGAATGTTCATAAATGTATATATATATGTATGTCTATCCGTTATCCTAGTCACCATAGCACAAGCTCACGCTTAGTTTGGGGCTAGGTAATTGGTGTGCTTGTTAAAACGATTAATTTTATTATTATTAAATTATTTTAGCAAAATTGTAACAGAATCGTAAGTGAATAACGGGGTTCTATTATAATTTTGATAGTGTACTTAATTTAGCAGACATAGGCCCTAGATAGGTTCACACTTGTATGGTATATATAAAGTACAAGTGGGAACCCGCTTGGTCGAAAAACTCCAAAGGCACATAGGTTTCTTATGAGGTATAGGGGTGCACAAATAAAGGATTTTTGAAAATTCACTTGGATTGGAGATTTTTGGTAAAAAATAAGAATGAATAAATAAATTGTCTTAACAAACACATCAATAACCTAGCCCCAAACTTAGCGGGAGCTTGTGCTAAGGTGACTAGGATAACGGATAGACATACTTATATACATTTATAAACATCCATGACTAAGGTGTAAATGCTCGTGCTCATCACACAAACATTTGCCCCTTCCGGGATTCGAACCCGCAACCGCCTGGTTTAGAAGTCCGGGGCGCGCACCACTACACCAAGACGGTTGTCTGAATGACGTTTCAGGATTTTTGGAAATAGGGTTTGAAATTTCTACGGGAAAGTCGTCATTGCGACAGCGAAGTCGCGGGCATTGGCTATTTTCTATAATAAGAAACGCTGCCACACAATAATACAACTAGGTATGTTTTGACAATTAACTTCATAATTCTTAAAATAAGTAATAAATTTTTAACTTCGGTCAATTCTAAACAAATGGGAATCAGCATTCTTCATGTTAGCATGAAATTATATTAGTATAATAATAATAAAAATAAATTTCATTTATTCAGATCATTCACAACGATCCATTTTTGTTAGTAACAAATATTCTTAATGGCTATGTTAGTAAATACACTGACAATGAAAACACATAAATTAATTAACATATATTCGGGTAGCATTTGGGTTTATCAATTTTTAATATTTTCAAATTATACTCTATGTACTCTCGTATGTACTTAGACCTTTTTATTTGACCACAAAGTTTACAGAGCGATTTATTTTGCTTGTCAAAATAAATAAAACATAAATATTTGATGCGAGCGTTTCCCTCGAAGGAAATGGAAAATGAAAAGTCATATTCTTTAAGCGGAGATTGCCAAAATGAGAATTAATTTCTCGTAAATAGCCTAGTCGTTTTAATAAACGTAGCGAAAATACATTTATATAAATGAAAAAACCGGTTCAAGTTACCTTTTATATAAGTTACTGGTTGCAGGGCGTTTTTCAACGTCAGTCATTGAATTTTCATCGAATCTATTATTTATTTATTTAGAAAACCAACAGCGATACAAGTTTTGTTTGACAATTTGAATAGAACTATAAGTAAGGCTAATAATAGGTTTCCCTTAAAATGACTATTGGTAATATAAACTTATAAAGAAGAGAAAGTTTAACTTAAGTAATAATATTACACATTAAAAGATATTTCGCCTCAAATGTTTAAGCTATAATATATATATAAACGTTAAAGGTTATGCTCGTAATCATGCATAGAGGTATACATTTTTCCAGTAGAATAAATTATTATAATCGCCAACAACTCCAAAATTACACTATTTATAAAAAATACAGTAGGTATTTAAGATAAACTTTCATAGTGTATGAGTGCGTGGAGAGAGAGAGAGAGAGAGAGAGAGAGAGAGAGAGTGCGCGCGTGTGTGCACCTGTACTGGTACCTGTAAGCCCTACGGATATGATTCCTTGGGATCGGTGTTAAAGGTCCGCAAAAAGGTACCTGGTAAAAACAAGAAAAAGACGTTTTTTTTGTTTCAATTTACTCTGTCTTTGTAGACAAACAAGTTAGGTAAGTTGAACGCAAAAATAAACATATTAAAAAATCATGGTAGTAAGTCGCGTTGTTCTTTTATAATATCAATAAGATATTTTTTCAGCGTGATTTTTGTACAATGAAAATGTCAATACTATTAAACTTTGTGTTGTATGTGTGTGCAATGCGCACGAGTACCGAATTCTTAGCATAATTAGTGGATACAGATGGGACATATAGTAGGGGCGTGTGGCGGGTGCGGCGCGCGGGGGTGCAGAACGACATACCCGCAACCAGGCCTGTGTAATGTGTATCTCCCCGCGGAGGTAGCAAAAACGTACCTACGCGCGGCGCACCTACGTAGGTGCTAAAACAAGTTGCGTGTCGCTACCGGCCAGAGCCACGCTCGCGCGTTTTATTCACCGGCAGCCGCGCGGCTACGTTGCTGGCTGGACGAGAATGAATAAAGTACTAGATGGCGTTAGAAGCTTCTCGAAGCAGTCAACCCTATCGCGTCGCGTGATATTACGACACTGAATAGGTTTAGTGTATTATGAATCATATTCCAGAGCAATAAGTATGAAATTATCTTGCAATGGATTTTTGTAGGTGTCTACACGAAAATGTGCTTGACTCTGTGGCGAACTTAATTACGCCATATTGTTGACGACATTGAGTAGACATTTCTTTGAATACAATTGCTAAGTCATACTTCTGTACGAAGTACTAGTATTCTGTTCCGCAACTAGCTCCTCGCTATCTATACGACCATTTAGGATGTCTGATAATAAGCACATTTCTAAAATGTCACGTCTTTCCTGGAGAGTTAGTAGGTTGTGGCGGTTGCAAAGCAATCAACGTTGTTTTTTATTCCAACAGATTATGATACATATATTTATGTCAATATGTTTTAAGTACAACAACATCAATGTCTATTTTAATCTCCATAAGCACTCGCTTTTGTTTCGATTTACAAAGCCTGGGTTGGAATTTAGTGAGTAGATATTTATTTTCATAAAACATAATGTCCAAATACATTAAAATTTTGCAGTCGCACTAAGCTATGCTTGTCTCGCAGGGACTAGGTTGCACTTAACTATTAAGACACTTAGCTTAAGGACGTGTTAATTCAATAGATACAAAGAAATAAAGTAAAGTGATGTCCTACACTACTGGCAGTGTATTTATTTAAAAAACCGGCCAAGTGCGAGTCGGACTCGCGCGCGAAGGGTTCCGTACCATTAACTTAAAACATTAGACAGATATTTGTTTCTTACGTTTACGCGAATTGTTGAACTCATTAAAACACAATTTTACGGATTACTTCGCGATTTATTTACATTTTATTTTAAACCTGACGTTTCGAACACTTTACAGCGATCGTGGTCACAGGGAGACTAAGGTATTATTTGTCATTACAAAGTTTTGAAAAATTTTAACTACCGTCACTCAATAATATTAATTTACGTTCCTATTTACGCAGAAAGAGCTAACCGTGTCTTGAGATCTTGCAGTGCTAGGTGTTGCTTTGGTTTTTGCTAGAATAGGATCCCATGCCGGTGGAACTTTCCAACCATCTTCTCTATTGAAATTTGGATGTTTTCTAATTTCAATGGCTTCACGTAGCATTCGAGGAATAAAACGCCGTTCTTTTGCAAGTATTTTAGGTTGGTCAAAACGAATGAAGTGGTTGGGTTTGTCTAAGGCATGTTCACACACTGCAGATTTCATGTTCCGTCTATGTTTTACGTCAGCTATGTGTTCTTTTATCCGCACGCCTATACTTCGCTTTGTTTGCCCGATGTAGGAGAGGCCACAGTCACACTCCAGCTTGTACACCCCTGCATCTTGAAGAGGTATGTTGCACTTGACAGGTGGTAGGAATTGGTTAATCTTCTTTTGCGGCTTGAAGTAAGTTTTGATTGAAGCACGCTTCAAGATATTCCCAATCCTGTCAGTGACTCCCTTCATGTATGGTAGTACTGCAGGTTGGCGTTCAACTGTCGTAGGCTTGGTACGGGGTCTGCAACGACGTGGTACTGAACATTAGACAGTATAGGCAAAAAAAAGATCTAATTTTATTTTATTTATAATTTCAAAAGTATTCATCACAGGATACCCAAAACAATTTTAAATAAGAGTTTCCGCGCCTGTTTCTTTACGTGAGTGATTTGAAGTTTATAGGTCCAAGACTATAGAAATTACAGGGGGACACACACCGTGTAAACTACTTTGGCGGGCTATATCTCGCAAATGGCTAAAGCTGATAAAAAAGTGTTGTATGGAAACCCTATCTCATTTTTATAGTCCTTTTTAACGATACCCCACACAAGGGGGTGCACTCAAAAAAATAATTCACCCCCTCCTTTACATGTATGAGGAGGTACCCTTAAAAAGGGGTAATTTTAATTTTTTGTACATATTTTTAAAAATGAGATCTATATGTGAAATATCCTCGAATCAAGTTACATGCAAATCAGTCCATAAGATATTCTGCTGTGGCAGATTAGGACGGATGGACTGAACGATCTTATAAGGGTTCCTTGTCGGACTACGGAACCCTAAAAATGAGCAAATTACATAATTCGAGGCAATCGATTTCCGCGCGGTAATGACCCATCTAACTCTTTTTAAATACACTATCATCGTCTGTCACCAATATCATAACAAATCAACTTATTAAAACAATAGTAGTACATGCTAGAAGTATCTCATTACTTACTGACCTATTACGTAAGAAAGCCTTTTTTTTTCATAATGGATATTAGTAAATAATTTGTAGGCAACTAGTTATATTAATAAGTTACGTATGTACTTTACAGACTAACCTGATTTAAGATAGAGCCCTCTGATAAAAAGTTTTTGACCTCCACTGAAAAAAATGATTGGTTAACAGTAACCAAAATTTGGATACTAGTAGGCCGTAATCTAGTGACTTGCGAATTTCTGGTTATTAGTAACTAAGTAGTTTTGATACTGATAACCAGAATATTGTTTATATTTAACAAAAAATTTACTTCCCTACAACGAAACCTACAACTAACAAAACTAGTTTGGTTGATCCTTTTTTCAGTGTCTATGTAATATTCCATTGTGTTTGATTATGCTATCTATTTATTTATTTACTCACTACTTACAATTGCAGGCCATATTCAATCAATAACAAAACATAGATTCAGTTCTTAATTGGATCCAAACTATAACTTAATAGCGTACATAGTTTTCCAAAGCAAAAAGTTTACAATCTACTTCAAAACAATTTTATATAATTAACAAAGATAAGAATAGAGGAAAAAGTGAACATCATAGTGTGTGTAAATCTACAGCCTACCCTCTCCATAGTTGCTCGAATTCACCAGTCACAAAACAATGCAGAATAATGTCTGAGAAATATAAGTCAGCCTATTAGATCCCACTGCTGGAAAAAGGCCTCACCTCAACTATGAGGAGGAACGAGCCATTCTTCACCACGCGGGCTCAGTGCGGATTGGTGGAGGGGTGTATGTAAGGCAAGTGACAAACCTTACTGTCAGAAGTTATCAAGCCGCCCTAGGGCCTCTGACTAGGCTTAACGACTAATACCACAGATATTAGCCGGGACCAACTGCTTAACGTGCCTTCCGAAGCACGGAGATGCTTGTCATGGATGTCACTTAAATGGTCGGAATGGTCACCCATCCAATCACGACCGCGCCGTGGGTTGCTTAACTTTTGGTATCACTACCAAAGCGCTGCCGCCACTGCGCCACAGGCACCTCAGAATAATGTCTGAGAAAACCAACACTAAATTAACTCTAAACTAAATTCACATAGGTCTACCTAACCACACTATAAAATGGACCTTTCTGTGTGTAAATAAGGTTGGTTTCTCCCCGACGGGGTGGAGCTTCTAATTAATTGACAGAGACTTTGATTAAGGATGCCCCTAAGCATTTCCTTTGAATTATGCCTATCTATTTGACACCGGTGACCCTACTCACGAAGTAAGGGATGAATGGGAAACAGACGAGACGTGGCACTGACAGAAGTCGTTAGTAACTCATAAGCAAAATTCTAAGTAAGCATAAGCAATGATTGAGATTCTTGAATTATGTTCTGACTAGTGGTTCCCCGCGACTTCGCCTGCAAAATTTGGATTTTCCATATAAACTTTCATTCCCCATTTCACCCCCTTAATGTTTTTATATCACGACAAAATGTAGCCTATGTCCTTTCCAGGGTCACGAACTGTCTCCATACCAAATTTCATCTCAATCGGTTCAGTGGATAAGCGTCAAGAGCTAACAGACAGACAGACACACTTTCGCATTTATAATATTAGTATGGATGATGAAAGTTAACTGTCAGAATAGACTCTGCTGTCTTAAAGAGATTTACTTATCTGTGTGTCACAAAACATGTACATTAAAGAATCTATTGATAATTTACTACCAAATTATTGTGTCTATGCTTCTCTAATAAAATTATAGCTGACTATAAGGAATAAGAATTTTACTAAAATAAAACCGGCCAAGAGCGAGTCGGACTCGAGCACGAAGGGTTCCGTACCATTAACTTATAACATTAGACAGTATAGGCAATAAAAACTTTTTAAGTTAGTACTGTTCTTTTGGAAAAAAGTATATATTTTTATTTTATTTATAATTTCAAAAGTATGCATTAAAATTTTTAAATAAAAGTTTCTGCGCCTGTTTCTTTACGTAAGTGATTTGAAGTTTATAGGTCCAAGACTTTAGAATTTACAGGGGGGGAAGACGACACCGTGTAAGCGACTTTGGCGGGCTATATCTCGCAAATGGTAAAGCTGATAAAAAAGTGTTGTATGGAAACCCTACCTTATTTTAATAGTCCTTTTTAACGATACCCCACACAAGGGGGTGCACTGAAAAAAATAATTTAACCCACCACCCTTTACATGTATGGGGAGGTACCCTTAAAAGGGGGAACCAAGTTACATGCAAATCAGTCCTTAAACGTAGAAGACATTCTGCTGTGACAGACTAGGACGAACGGACTGAACGATCTTATTAAGGGATCCTTGTCGGACTATGGAACCCTAAAAAAGGTCTGTAATTTTTTATTTTATACCAAATACCTTAGCATAAATCCTATACAGGGTGTTGTGTGAACAGTCTTATCTTTTAAGCAGGTGAATATGGCTTTCAATCCTACTACTTTAACTGTATATATATAGGGGTTGTGATCGAAATTAAAAAAAAACCCTCATACTCAAATAATTCTGCTACCTCGATGAAATGAAAGGAGCTACCTACTCAGAATCAGTAACTAAACAACTTTCTCCTAGTAAAATGGGTCGAAAAACAACAAAAAGTATTTGACTTCCCATACTAAATCAGTCACATTTCTATGGCGAGTCGATTTTTTGGCATATTTCGACCCATGTTTCTAGGAGAAAGTAGTTTAGTTACTGATTCTGGGAAGCTCCCTTCACTACTAACAGATAGTTTTGTAACACCTTGTATTACCTGATTTTAAAATAGAAATATTAAGAAAAAAAGATTGTTATTCTTAAAATTTTCTGTGTCCTTGAGAACAACAAGATAGAAAAGCAAGGGAATGCCATATTTTATCAAGGTTTTTGTATAAGAACAAGCCTAAAAGCCGACGTCAAACGGATTGATTTAATAGACTTTCAAAAGGCTGAGATCGAGTTAAGACGATAGTAGGATCCCAATCTTAATGTAAAAGCTTGAGGTTTGATTAATAAATCACTCAAGTTTAAGCTGCCAATGAAGTACAGTATCTGTGGTAGTACCTTCGTTATTTCAAAATATTATTTCCAATTGCCAGTTATTTTAATTCTCTTTAAGTGTTGTGAACTTAGCCTGAAGTTGCTTGAGGATTATTTGAAATATTTTGTATGGTAATTCTGTCAATTAAACCATCAATTGAAAGAAAGAAAGATAGAAGCATTTATTAATTTGGGACATCACAAACAAACATCGTACAGAATTTCAAAAAAAATACAAAATTACAAAGATAACAAAAAAATAAAATAAAAACCACACAAACAAATCAGTAACAGTCAACGCTGGCCAAATAGTGCCTTTGTAGCCTTGCCAAATCTAGGGGGGCCTCACTCAGCTTAAGCCAGGTACCCAGAAGGCCCTGGCGCTGATTTTCAGTGGGCCCCTACCGAGCGAGGTCCGCGGACAATGGAGCCAACACTACATTCCTATGGATATATAATAATCTTCTCTTGAAAATAAATTGCCACTTGGCTTATCATTTGTGTAGACAAAGTCGCGGGAATCAGCTGGTTTTGTATACTAGTAAAGGTAACTCAAAATACAAAGCAGAATCTGTGCCCACAACACAGACGAATGGGGGGGAAGCACTTCATGCATATCAAAGTATGAAACGTCAACAACGCCAGTTAAGAGCTTTGTCTTGTATTCTCAGGGCGCAGATTATCTGAGACAACAGCGAGTGACGGCGTATCCACTTGCCTTTTTAGCCGACTGCGTCAGAAGAAGGGTAATGTTTTTAGAGCGTATATTATGTATGTCCATTTCTTTGGCCATCATTCCCTACGCCAAAACGACTGGACGTATTTTGACACATGAAGTGTCGTTAAATTTCTCAGTGTGGTGGTATTGTATAAATTTTGATAACGGCGCCCGCAAATAACAAAGAAAAGGCAAGGCATAGCAATATGGGTATCAAATGAAAGCTAGTGAAACGACCGTTCCAAATTTAAAATAATTTATGCAGTCGGGTAATTTGTTTTTTTTTACTTAGGTAATACTTGGTTAGCATTTGAGACAGTACCAATACGCTTTATTTACCTACCCTCACTCCACTTAGCCGTTTCCACAGGCACAGTTACAGGAGCTCTGCTGAGCGAGGCCTCAAATCGAGTGACTTCGGAAAAAAATAAACTCTAGAGAAAAAACCCTGATGGCTTGATGCAAAAAGGATCTTGATAGAAGACCATTTGATCAAAAGCGTGGCGTCGGACGTCCAGCGGCAAGAAGACAGACGACCTTATAATTATGTGACTTAATTGACATGTGATATTTATTTTAATTTGATTTATATAATTTTATGAAATTTAATTATCTTATTCGATGCTGTCCTATTTGGAAATTCCAAAATTTGACTAATAATTTAGACAATCTTGTTAAAACACATTTGGAAAAGATTCTGAACATTCGTCTTTTGGAACGGTCTTGGGATCAAGCGTCCCTTCCAATCCGTTTTGGTTGGATTGGGACGCGCAAAATTTCCACTGTCTCCTTACCTGCCTTTCTATCCTCATCTTACAGCACGTCCACTCTCGTTGCAAGTAACCTGCAGCCTTCTACTGCAAACTTCGAAGTGGCGTGCCTGGACGAGGCTAGAAATGCTTGGGATATAGCATATGCGAATAAATTCCCTTCAGATCTTAAAATTCAAAGGAGTTGGGACCAAATTTCTGGGAGTCTATTTTGAAAAGTCTTATTGACAGTAGCACTGACAACGCGGATCTAGCCAGACTAAAAGCAGTTTCCACCAAGGAAGCAGGATACTGGCTTCAGGCCTATCCTTCGGCCAACGTGGGAACCCTTTTATAACCAAATTTGTAAGGCAAGGTAACGATTTCTAAAAAATTAAAATTTTTTTTTTTTTTTGAAAACCCTGTACATATTTTTTTTTAAATACTGGTATGTGGTGCTTCAGTGTACAGTGTATCTACACCTTTGCTTTGGACCACACAGAAAAAAATTACAACCCTTGTAAACCCTTGAACTTCAAATAAATTGTTTTTCTGAATTGGGCTCCTTTTTGTTTCGAAAAGCAATAACTTTTTTCCTGTAAGTCGTAACACTTATTGTTGCACCATTTTAGAATCTGCAAAAGATGGGCATTTTTTTTAAACAATGGGCACTGACAGTGTGGTACATTTTTTTTGCACCAAAAGCATTGAAAGTCAAACGATTTGCTAGCAGTGAGTATTGAATTTTGAAAGCAACTTAATTTTTTTTATTAAATTCAGTTTGTAAAAAAAAAAACGAATGGAGTACTAAGTACAAGTGATCAGCAATAATAATAAAAAAATGGATTAAAAAAAACCGTCATTTTTGGAAATTATAACCAAATTTGTAAGGCAAGGTAACGATTTCTAAAAAAATTAAAAATTTTTTTTTTTTTGAAAACCCTGTACATAATTTTTTTTTAAATACTGGTATGTGGTGCTTCAGTGTACAGTGTATCCACACCTTTGCTTTGGACCACTATTTACGCCACACCCTGTATAGTTAATTACATTTTATGAATGTTGTAATATGTTTGATTGAGTCATTTATCAATAATTTTCACATGTATATTATTTCTGCCTTTATAATTAATTATTACACACTACATTTTTACGCCGCCAAGGCTGAATACAGCGCACTCTCCATACTTTTAACATCTTTTTACCTACCTGTAAAAAAAAGTAAAGTCAGCCTATTAGATCCCACTGCTGGGAAAAGGCCTCACCTCAACTAAGAGGAGGAACGAGCCATACTCCACCACGCGGGCTCAGTGCGGGTTGGTGCCTACCTGTGCATCACAAAAAATATTTTGATTTGATTTATAAAAGTTACAGGATCCCACTAGATGCGCATCAATTGTAACAGGTCAATTTGGAAATCTATGGGGGACGTCTATGTTCAGCAGTGGACGTCCTCTGGCTGATATTGATGATAATGATGACAATGATAATTAAAAAAACCCTACCCCACTGTTTTGCAAGGTAACTAAAAATCTTTCCTATCCACAGGAATATGATATGGGGTGGAGTGTGAGATATTTCCATTTAATTCATTCTTTACACAGCCGTCTTCCGTGACTACCATAGAGAATTTAGTTTTATAGACGCCGCACGTACCGTAAATATTTATTTCTACAACGAAAACTGGTGACCAACGCTACCAATAAACTATAATTACCTAAGTCATTAGGTATGCATACTAAAACCTCTACAAGGTACACCTATACAGGCTGTCCCAAAAAAGCGTGCCAGACTGACACTGGACATAGCTTAGCCATTAACCTTTCAGAGAGCTTTAAAATAAGTCTTGGTTTATGAGGTAATGGCACTTTTTGTCCAAAAATTGCTCGCCAGACGGACTCTGGAGGTAGCTTAGCTATAGACCTTATAAATGAAAATAACCTGACAAATAAAAAAGTGATGGTTTCAAAAATAATGCCGCTTTCCCTCCATAAAAAATGGCACTATCTCCCAAACCATTAGACTTTTATTTCAGTAATGACAATTTTATTTAAAAGGTTTATGCCTAAACTTTCTCCAGAGTTACTCTGCCACGCTCTTCTTGGCGTCATCCTGTATAAAACCCGAAGTTTTTTAAGAAAAATAATCTACAGTATCAGAGTTTAGCACACAAACTATTTGAGAATTAGTCCTTAAAACTAGGTACAATTTGTATTGTTAATTTCAATTATCTGTACTAACATAGTTAAAAAGTAGGTACTATTAACTACATGAGTCATTGCCACTTGATTAGAAAAAAATATTAATTCATTACTATTAACGGCTGCCGCATCTGATAACCGAAATGGTCTATGCCGCCCGCCCATTCACTAAATTCGCATGGGCGGACCATTGAAAGATTGCAGTGAGAATGAATAGCAGAACGAAAGATTTGTCCATCTATCACATAGTTCATGTGAATTATTATCCAAGAAAATAGGTACCTATCGTTTGCAAAGACATTGTAAATTAATCTTGAATTATAATTTAAATTAATCTTAAATTATAATAATGTCCTCCTAGCCGAATTTCGAGATTTCGACTACAGTGGCCAATTTCAACAGAGATTAGCCGACTGCGCGGGAGATATTATAGTGCACAAGTGTGTGCAATACACAGGTGCACTCTCTGTTCCTGCACACATGACACATGACCGTAGAGAGATCAGGCGCAAGACCAACGGCTTTCCGAGGCACGGGGGTGTGTTCTCCACCAACTTCCTGACTCTGGAGCTGTGTCTGAGTTATTTCAAGACAGAAAAACCCAGAAACTTTTGGCTCGACCTAGGATTCGATCCCGAATTGAATTAAATTTGATTATTAGCCTTGAATTATATCAGACATACATTATACACATTGTTCTGATTCTTTTAAACATTAACCCACAAGTTACCTGTATTAAGGAAATTGTATACAACTACGAGGAACAGCAAACTTAGATTAAAAAAATAATCTGAACACAGGTACAAATAATTAGGAATTTAAAAACACGACAGCTGAAAAGTTAATTGATCACGTTTTACAGGTAAATCTGCTTATTAATGACACTATATTTGTTATTTATTTATCTTTTTGATATTCATACTTGTCATTTTGCCATTGTTGTTTTTCAATTTTAACAGTTTAAGTACCTACGTCACCAGGGATGGTGAAAGGAATCTAACGTAATGAAATTGAATTTCGCTCACAAAAATTAATCGACTGTCATCCGGTGGGACTCTAAATATTTTTACAAATATTTAACCATCAGTTAAGATGAAATCAGCTTAACTTATAATTATTTTTATAACTTAAGCAATAATTTTGCAAGTTTTTACGAAATCAAATTGAATTTTGCTCACAAAAATTAATTGACTGTGTCATCTGGTGGTGTCACTCCGTGCTTCGGAAGGCACGTTAAGCAGTTGGTCCCGGCTAATATCTGTGGTATTAGTCGTTAAGCCTAGTCAGAGGCCCTAGGGCGGCTTGATAACTTCTGACAGTAAGGTTTGTCACTTGCCTTACATACACCCCTCCACCAATCCGCACTGAGCCCGCGTGGTGAAGTATGGCTCGTTCCTCCTCATAGTTGAGGTGAGGCCTTTTCCCAGCAGTGGGATCTAATAGGCTGACTTATTTATCTGGTGGGACTCAAACCCACGTCCTTTCGCTATCTGGGTGAGTGCTCTTACCAACTGAGCTATCCGTAGCTCGTAGAAAATTCGTTGGCTGACTAACGTCCTCCGGGACGTTAGTCAGCCAACGAATTTTCGTAAGTGCTTGCTACGCCACTGAGTCGGCGTTCGATTTCATCATCAATACTTGGGGAATGTACTCGCTATCAATAACGGCAACTGGTTGACGCTTGAAATATTCACACAATATTAAATTGTATATTCACTTTAAAAATTAATAATTAAATTGAAATAAAAATAATATTTAAGGGAGGCTCTCGTTCAACAAACGTGATTTTTTTGCCATTTTTTGCTCGATATTTATAATGGCAACAGGTAGACGCTTAAAATACTCACAGAATATTATGTTAAATATATTTTATTTTAAAAATAAATAATGAAATTTACAAAAAAACAGTATTTAAGGGGGGCGGGCTCCCATACAAACGTGTTTTTTTGCCTATACTGATGTTGCAAGTTAATGGTACGGGACCCTTCGTGCGCGACTCCGACTTGCACTTGGCCGGTTCTTTCGTTCTTGTCGCCTTTCTATCATGAAACGATGCTCACAGCATTCTCTCACACCCTGTATATTGTTTTCTTTAAGATTCTGTGCATGAATAATTGATTTTTAACTAGATTTTTGTGTCTTACAAACACAGAGTTTGGTACTTACAAAATCTTGTAAACGGATAAAGTTGGAGATTGCCTTTGAATGGCCTTCAGTGGTGCAATGGAAAGGAAAACACACAGCTATTCCGGGATGTACTGTTCAAATTTATATTCCACTAGTTCGGTGCTTCCACCCGCGGCTCCGCCTGTGTAGGCGGAGCCGCGGGTGGAAGCACCGAACTCTACACAGAGTTCGGTCGATTCTCTCAGTTGTTTTTTTTTTGCAACATTTTCCAGTGATGCTCCGCGCCTATGTGTCGTAGTTTCTAAATGGTCGTAATTTATCCTTGCTCGATAAATGAACTATCCAACAAAAAAAGTTTTTTTTAAATTTGAAACCGTAGTTTCAGCGATTAGCGTGTTCAACCAAACAAACCTTTCTTTACCTTTATAATACTAGTATAGCACGTTAAGCCGTTGGTCCTGCGCCTGATATCTTTACGGTCATGTCGGACTGCCGTCTCACCGAGTTACGAGAGTGAAGGAACAGAGAGTGGCACCTGAGTATTGCGCACACACTTGTGCACTATAATATCTTCCACGCAGTTGGATAATCTCTGTTGAGATAGGCCGCTGTAGTCGAAATTCGGCTAGGAAGGACATTAATATTAGTATAGATTACCGATTTTACACGACTTTTTCCGTAATGGCGGCTTTTCATGACCCATTTGAATTACTCATCATTTCCAAGTTTCATTTACTGGTATTTATTCTGTGCCACGAGTGAATACATCTGCAAATTTAATTAGTAATTTCATGCTTTTGAACCAAATTAACTTGCGAGGCAATAATAATAGCATAACCCAAATCAATTAAACGATAACTCACTCAGTGAAAGTCATATCATAAATAGAACCGCCAGGTCATCTTATGCTAAAATAAGTAAGGTTTAATAAAATAAGAATGAAAAAATATACAATAAAAAAAAAAACAAAAAAAATATGTCATCATACGGTGATTACTTCAAAAACAAAAACAATGTTTAGGCAGTGTAACACGGCAATTTAATTACACATTGTTGAAATATTGTGTAATTAAATTGCCAGTACATAGGTGCAGCACATTGTAATTTTGTACAGTAAATTTTTTGATCAATTGAAATTTATCAAATGATATATTAAATAAAATTTGCAAACAAATCGTTTAAATTAAATTAATAATTACTGATATTTATTGATTTTCTAATGATGTATAACTCAACTTCTATTTTTACGCGCTACAAGAGAAACTGAATTTCGAGAAAATTTTATTCGAAATGTTCTGTATTTAGAAGCTAGACTTAGTCTAGAATACGTTTTGATCTGAAAACCTATTTTCTAGGTATAGAACATTAGACTTGAAATCCATGAAACAATAGTACCTAGATTTGGGCTTAATGTAGTTGCATAGATTTAATTTGACACATGAGTTGATTGATCTAATTTAATAATTAAGACGTACTTTAAACAATTAGGTTGGAACATAGCAATCGTAGCTAGGTTTAATGCAAATTGGTCTACCGAGTATCTTGTAAATAGTAAAATAAACGGTGTATCATTTTGAGAACATTTAAAGTTATATGAAATATGTTTTATTATTACAGCATTTTTATTATTTCAAATGTAACAGACATTAGGTACACATGCCTTGAATTTAACGTAAGGACTATTCAAATTGAAAAAAAAACCGGCCAAGTGCGAGTCGGACTCGCGCACGGGGTTCCTTACAAACAAAGGTTATTTTATGACATTTCCATATCCACTGTAAGACCTTTCTTTTTGCCAAATTTCATGATTTTAGGCCTATGGTAAGTACCCTGTAGGCTTAAATGGCCGTATAATAATAAAATTCGGTAATGAGATAGTTTGAAACCCTGGGAAGGACATAAGCTACTTTTTGTTGCGACTTAAAACCATCAGGAAGGTGAAATGGGGGATGAAAGTTTGTATGAAAATCCGAATTTTGGCGCGGGCAAAGACGCGGGTGCTAGTAAAAATAAAAATTGGATTCACATACATTGCTCTGATCCCAAAGTGATCGTAAAATTTGTACACATATAAAATGGTTATTGTGGGTGCCACGCATAAACGCCCTACGTGTTATAAAAATTAAATAAAATTAATTTTATGAAAGCCTAAGCTTACTTCTTTCTGTTCTACTTGTGCTACACCCGAAGCACCATGGATTCAATTAGAATCAATCAGAAACAGTATCCTTTGTTCAAATAAATAATAATGTAGTGTCAAATAAATTCTACAATGCTTCATTTACATTATTTTCGTAAAAGCTAATAGATGAAGCTTGTTTTCGGTCTAATTACTAAGTAAATTGATGAAAATTAATTTTGATATTAAATTGGTAGGAAACCTCTAGTGTATTGGAAGTGTTACTTTTGTTAATTTAATAACTCAAAATATGACTTAGATCTTGTTCGATTTATCCTAGTGCCTTAATTTCCATATGATCAATATTTGACCACGAACTGACTGTAATATAATCCTAATTATTGCTTAGTAATTTTCACCTATGTTAGTTATTTTTCTTACCATTAATATGTTGATTATTTATTTGACTGTGAAAGAACAGTCAACTAAAAGTGTAGGTCGCTACAGAATGAATTGTTTTAAAATTCACAAATAATTTTTTACCTGCACAACGTGAAAAAACATGCACATTTCAAAACTTACGCTCTTTGACGACGGGATGTGGGATAAATGTGCCACGAGGTGTATTTTCAATTAGTTCTAGACTGCCTTTTTACTGTGACGAACTAAAAAACCTTTATGCTAAAAGTTGTATGCAGAATTTGACTTATTCCTTTCCTTGCTTATCTAAGTATTATTACTATTCAAACTGATAAAATTTTAGTAACGTAGGTTTATCATTTATTAAATAATTTCTACAGTTAGCAAAATACATATGTAGGCTCTCTCATTATAGAATAACACTTTGTCCGCTATTTCCAAAAAAGGTTAACTTCATAAATTTTTAATCAAGATTAAAACATTTCGTAATTTTGAAGATTACTGTAAAGTGCCTTACTTCATGCATTTGCCACTTAGCTTTGTGTTATTCACAAGATCATTAATAATTTTGTCCCAATGTGTAATAGATTGCAATGAAAAAGATAAACAAAAAGATTTTGACTTGGTGTCTCAAAACCAAGTCCTTGAATCGAAAATGTCATAGCTATTTTAATTAAACGTGAGTTGAAACCAAGAAGTTTTATAATAATGCAACAGTTTATCCAAAAAGAGGAGCCTGTGGCGCAGTGGCGGCAGCGCTTTGGTAGTGATACCAAAAGTTAAGCAACCCACGGCGCGGTCGTGATTGGATGGGTGACCATTCCGACCATTTAAGTGACGTCCATGACAAGCATCTCCGTGCTTCGGAAGGCACGTTAAGCAGTTGGTCCCGGCTAATATCTGTGGTATTAGTCGTTAAGCCTAGTCAGAGGCCCTAGGGCGGCTTGATAACTTCTGACAGTAAGGTTTGTCACTTGCCTTACATACACCCCTCCACCAATCCGCACTGAGCCCGCGTGGTGAAGTATGGCTCGTTCCTCCTCATAGTTGAGGTGAGGCCTTTTCCCAGCAGTGGGATCTAATAGGCTGACTTATTATCCAAAAAGTAGATTAGTACTAGATAATTAAACACTTATCACTCACCTGAAAATAAAGTACAATCCTGCACATAGCCGTCCCAAAGAACCACGTCTCAGTCACGTCCCACAGCACAGTCGGAGGCAAGCATATCAGTATCACCATAAAATCAGCCACTGCCAAGTTCACTATGAAATAGTTCGTCACCGTCCTCATACTATGGTTCCTATACACTGCTATACACACCAACGCATTCCCGATCAATCCTATAACAAACACGATTGCGTGCGTTGCAATCAAAACCCATTCGTAAGGATGCGGGAATATGTACTCATTTAGCATGTCCATGTATTCCTCTTTCGTCATATTACAGAATTCTGGATCACCAACACACGGTTCGTCTGTGTAATTAAGCATTTCGTAGTCAATCGTCGTATCTTCTTTTGATGCATTCTCTTCTTCAGTTTTATTTTCTCTTGAATTGTTTAGCAGATTGAAATTCGGTTCAAACTCTTTGCTGTCGTTGGAATTTGTTGATCTTCTAAATCTAAAATCTTCGAAATCTAAATTGAGAATTCTATCTATATTATTGTTTAAAGTTGGCTCGTTATTTATTCTGTTTCTAACTACGTTTGTACAAAGAGTAAAGTTGCATAGAAGAAGCATGATGAAGGAATTCAGATGCCGGTTCGGTGCACCCATGTTCTTATCTGTTCTCTACGTGCACATGTCTTGAATGTCTGTTGTTGTAATCATCTGTATTTCGTGTATGTTCATTTTCGTTGAAGAGTTTTTCTTATTCAGGACTAGTTGCCGCGCCATCTGGAAAGAAAACATCTTGGTTATTTTTTCGTGCTGATTGCTGTAGTTTAATGACTAGGAACGAGATCTTAATTAGCTCATTAAGTAAGGAAGTTGGCCTTGGGTGTAGTGTATATTTAAATGAATTCACAAAGTACTTCTTGGTAGGTTATGGGTGTATTAGTGTAGAAAACATAAAATATGAGACAGCTGATTTAAAATGTTGTCTGTAGTATGTCATGTCACTTATCTGTCAGTAATTCTCTTAGCGATCTCATATTTATACAAGTTGCAGTGGCAAATTCATTCTTAGTAAGAGGGGTATTCTATAAAACCTTAGAGGCACATCACAGTTGAATACTTAAACAAGAAACTTTAAGCCGCAGACATAGTTTCACCCCACGGGTATATTATTTTTGATGCGCAATACCGCAGTTCTCTGAGTAACGTTTATTAGCGTGTATTAATATTATAAAGTTGAAAACTATGAGAATCAATGATGTAGTACTTTTCTAAAATCTATTGGCATTGAAGTGACGAACAGAAACCATCGAAAAGCGGTCAAGATCGAGAGTTAATTAAATGCTTTCTTCAAGAGATAACTTGAGAAATACCATCAGAATGTTAGAGTTAAGACTCTCCTTGTCTTCAAAAAAGTTAAAAATAAACGTTATGGACTTTGACCACGGTGGCCAATCTCAACCGAGATTTGCCAACTGCGCGGAAGATAATATTGTATTTTTAAGATCGAAGTACCTGACGTGGAACCTTAGCAGTACACTTGAACTAAGAGAGATATAAAAATAGCGCCTTACTAAAAGTTATTTAGCGTAATAAGCATTTTCTATTAACGTACACAAATCGAAGGTCTGGAACAACTGATATGAACTCTACCAGCTCAGATCAACTATAAGAGAAATGAATAAAGCGCCTTAGGGATGGTCAGGTGCACTCTATGTTCTTTCACTCTCATAATTCGGTGAGACGGCAGTCCGACATGACTGTAGAGAGATCAGGCACAAGACCAACGGCTGAACGTGCTTTCCAAGGCACAGGGGTGCTAGCACTACCAACTTCCTGACTTTGGAGCTGTGTCTGAGTTATTTCAAGACAGAAAATCTCATCACTCTCGGCTCGACCTAGTATTCGAACACGGGACCTCGTGGATAGAACCCAGCGTGTTGACCACTAGACCAACGAGGCAGCCATATATGCTACAGCATTAATTTAGGTATTAAGTTACATTCAGGAGTCAAAATTTTATGGTGCTGACCTGAACGCTAAGAAAGTAGTTCGTGGATACTTTCACCACATACAGTTTGTCGAAATTCTGTTGAATTACTGTATTACTAATGAAAGATCAAAGTCAATTGGCACAATTTTTTTATACTACTTATTACTTAATAACGGAAATTGAACTATTAAGAACATTTACGTTGGTCTTACTTACTTTATCATAGTAGTTTTTTTTTTGTATTATTTCAAATGGGTTTCCTATCTCTAGACTAAACCAGACGTGGCGTAGACAGAGTCTACGGTGGAGCAAGCTCACCCAAAAAGTTCTGGCACTCCCACTCACCGACGGAACACAGCAAGCTGCTTGGCGCCGGGCTACCTACGCGCGGCGACCCTTACTTAGGGGCTAAAACAAGTTGCGTGTCGCTACCGGCCAGCGACACGCTCGCGCGTTTATTCACCGGCGGCCGCGCGGCTACGTTGCTGGCTGGACGAGAATGAATAAAGTACTAGAAAGAGGCGCTAGATGGCGTTAGAAGCTTCTCGTAGCAGTCAACCCTATCGCGTCGCGTGATATTACGTCACTGAATAGGTTTAGTGTATTATAAATCATATTCCAGAGTAATAAGTATGAAATTGTCTTGCAATGTATTTTTGTATGTGTCTACACGAAAATGTGTTTGACTCTGAGGCGAACTAAATTACGCCATATTGTTGACGACATTGAGTAGTATTTTTTTTGAATACAATTGCTAAGTCATACTTCTGTGCGAAGTACTAGTACTTATTCTGTGCCAGAGTCAACCACCGCTGATATGAACGTTCGGCCGCCATCACAAACTGAAATTTGTTGTTGTCGTTGCCCGGGGCGGACCACTAGGATGTAAATCATTCACCACTCTAAATAGTTTATTCTATGACCAACTCCCTCCTTTGCCTAGTGGTTGCCAAGCGAGAAATCCATAAAGTCCCAGGTTTAAACTCGGGTCAGATTGACTGAACCTGATAGTTGACAAGTTCAAGCGCAACCTTCCTGCCGTCGCCAGAGGTGCGGGGGGCGAGGCATGCTAGACGTCAGCGGGTGACGGGTGATGTTGCGGGGAATGGATTCGCTTTGACAATCGCGTGTGATTGGCGCTTCCTAGCCCCTTGCTTCGTCTTGCGGGGTGCAAGGAGGTTCAAGCAAGAACTTGTCGGACTATACGAGTCATTCACCTCCAGTAACTTCATAATTCAAAGATCATTTTCAACGCGTCATGATTATAATATTATAGGTATGATAATATTATGGGTTCGATGTCATGTTGACACAAGCGACATATTGAGTGATGATATTGATCAAGCATGCGAATGCTGATTGATTATCTTTTAGTATCCTGAGTTTGCTTCGCAAATACTAGGTTGTGATTCAGTAGTCATCGTATGCGCATAACATACGTATATACAAAGTAGGCTTAGGGTCGAGTTGGCCAACACATGTTTAATTAAACAGCCGTCAAAATATTATTTGACATTTTGAATGGGAAATGTGTCAAATGAACCGTCGATTTACAGGCTATTTAAAAATTGGTAAACTCGGGTCTTACGATAGTATACACTATTTTAGGTGACAAACATTTTGTCAGTGTATTCTACGTGTCAATAAAATCCAAATTAGGACAAAAAATGTCACCTGTGAAGGGCCCAAGTAAACTTGTCAAGAGAGAGAGAGACAGAAAATAATAAAATGATTAGGGGGAGGGTGGGGGGTGAGAAGATTTTTGACTTCATCTAGGCTCATCATACTCAAGCCCGGAAGTCAATGTAAGTAAGTCTATAGTCGAATATACTAAGAACATTGGAGAAAAATACTTTTACAATGTATCTTTTTATCGAACGAAACTCAACGGTAACACCTTGAAAACAGAATTCACTTTCAGATCAGAAATAAAGGAGTTCGTAATTGTTTGATTCCTTGAATTACCGCCAGGGTGCGCTCTTTCAAAATGGCGTCGATCATTATTGATAGAAATAACAAATTTAATTGGACATAAAATGTTTTTGAAGTGTTCCTAAATCTTCCCATACTTTGTATTGATTGTGTTGATAAATAAACAAGATAATCGTACTTTAGACATTATATTATAAGATAAAACAATAACGGAGTAGTCTTACTGAATATTTTTGCATTGCGGTGTTTTAATTCTGTAGGTAAGCTTAAGTGACACAGCAAATACAAGTTTAAAAGTTTTGTGTTCAAACAATCTGTGGTGTTTATTTATTTTTTCAATAAATTTGAAATTTGAACCGGCTATAAATTGAATTTGCCCGAGTTTTTGAGATACTGAATTTGTCAGACTACCCTACTTTGACCTTGAGACCGCCTCTATTTCCTACGTAATAAAATCTGTTTTCGTTATTCAAATGGGTAACCTGAGGCGCAACCGGAGGGTTGACGATATCCGTATTTTCGAGTGTAGCCATCACGCTCGTTTGCGTTGTCATTAGGGCGTCAGTAACAGGGACGGCAACATTCGAAAATACGGACATCGTCAACCGGAGTAGGAACTATGACGTGCTGCCGACTGATTCAGTGCGTGGGTAAATAGAAACGCAAACTCTGCCTGTCTTTCTGTTTTTAACGTGATTAAACGGGAATAGTTTTCCACTCAGTCGGTAACCTGACGGGCTGCCGACTGTACATTCAGTGCGATGGAAAGATAGAAACATAAACTCTGCCAATCTTTCTGTTTTCCCGTAATCAAACGGGAATTGTATTCCACTCATCAAAGAACGAGAAAATCAGGAATACGCGTACAGTCATGAGCATCAATACCTATGTATACAATGTATACAGATGTCATCTGCATTCGGTTTGAGAACTTATAATAATAGCATTAAAACTTATTTGTATACATTTCCTTGTTTATGACTATACAAAGTCGCTTACAAAAGGTAGTCTTCCGATGAACTTCCCAGGGCCTATTACCGATTCATTGCTTAAGAATTCAATACAAATGCTTTGTTCTCTTAAATTGGTTTATGTTTGAACACTAGCTATTTATCGTCCTTTTTACTCTTTGCCAGAATTAATTTCCTTTTCGACAGCTAAACCCATTAGGAGTCGGCTCACAAAATTAATTATAACAGAAGAGTAGCGATGGGTTCAGTCGATGTTCGTTGTCGAAGTATCAATTTCCTAATTTACTTTGAAGATTAGCAACAGAAAATTATTGTTTTTTGATTATGGTAACAGGATAATATTATATCCGTTACACGTCTAACTGTGTTGCACAAATAATACTGATTTGACTTGATTACGATGCTCACGTTGCAACTATCATTTTGATTGCAAAAATACATTGTTAAAAGTATATAAAATTATGCATAGGACAAAAAAGGAAATTAAAATAGGGATAAACTTTAATTGCCGCCCCTGAGTGCGGCAGCAAGTAAAATAATATACAAAATGACATCTTACAAAACAGTGTAAACAGTTTGGGTGAGACTTCTTGTAATCTATTAAAGCCAGCAACAGACTCTCATTTTAAAACAGGTCAGGTCTTGGATCAGACTTCCAGGTCTAGGATGTCATGCACCGCGTAGCAAAGCTCAAGTGGCAGCGGGCTTGACTCGGCCAGAAAGCCGGATTCATGTAGCTATCCAGCACCCTGATTCACAAACACTCGGATAAGTTCCGTGTTGCATCCTTCTCAAATTCGAATGTCAAACATTCTTTCCGAACGGAGTTTCCGAAAGCTAATGTCATTTTTGCCTAATAAAAACGTCAAAGAAAACTTTGAAGTTTGAGAATCGCATTTTTTGACGTCTCGAAAACTTGCCTCTCGGACTTGAAATCTGTAGTTTCCGACGTTTGTGATTATGGGTGCTAGAATGGTGACCATGGGACCGAAAAACCGCACAGAAACCGTAGATACGGTCGAATGACAACATCGTAAGGGTCACAAACTGGATAAGTGTGGCTCAAAACAGAACATAGTGGTAAAAGATAAAGGACGTGTATGTTCACGATAGAAAAAGGGCCAGTATGATGGTCTACTTCCATGGTGCAAAACGGGGTTAGATGATGATGATGATTGTAATAGTAACGACTTCTGAACCATCATGAAATATATTTAGAAGGAACGTTTTTCGAAATATGACCATATTCAAAAAATACAACACAACAAGCCAAACAATTTCAGTACAGTTTTCTTGTTGACCAATGAAGCGAGCTTGACAAATATATTTTTATCGATATTCATGAATCTTAGGACATCACTTAAATAGCCACAGTGTTGAAAGAGTTTAATTATCTTTTATCTAAAAAATAATATTATTGGTTCTAGCTACTCCTACACTACGGCGCAAGTTCATTTATAAACATTTAAGGATAAACTACTCTATTCAGATACGTCACTCAAAATTAATCTTTCAATAAGTCTCATGCAGTCTTTTTCCATTTCATTGACAAAAAAAGTGACAGAACGAGACTTGCAAAGATAAATTTAACTGACGACTATAAGTGCGGCAGTAGGAGTTTAAAATAATTGCCAATTTTGTAAAACGTCTTGTACCTATTAAAATTGAGTAGTTTTTTACTGTTGGCTATTGTGCAGGTTAGCGAAATATCTATTTTTAGGGTTCCGTAGCCGAATGGTAAAAAACGGAACCCTTATAGTTTCGTCAAGTCTGTCTGTCTGTCCGTATGTCACAGCCACTTTATTCTGAAACTATTTGCATTACACAGTTGAAACTTGTATCCTGTTAACCGCTTTACGGTTCTCATACAAAAAATAGAAAATAATGATATTTAAGGGGGGCTCCCATACATGAAACTAAAACAAAAAAACATATTTTACTGAAACCTGTGCGTGTGGGGTGTCTATGGATAGGTCTTTTAAAATGACATTGAGGTTCTTAAAACGTGTTATTAACTATATATACAACTTATTAATAAAAATTAAGATAAATTACTTAATACAACACAAAAACAAAAATTATAAAAAGGGTCCTTATGGTAAGGTTCCTAGGATGCTGGCAGCATTACCGCGCTGGATAGCGATGCTTATACGCTGAGCAAGGTAGCTGCCAGCTCTTAGGTCACCACTGATGTCAACTAGCCTCTTGGAAATCTCTTTGAAAAAAGAGATAGCGTTGGGACCCCACGAACCCAGTGTTTCGACTCCAAACGGTACAAAGTGGTAAAAAAACTATTATCTAAAAGTCTAACGTTTGAGAGATAGACGCTTCCAAAGTGGTAAAATGGGCGTCCCCCATCTAACTTTTGAACTAAGCAAGTGTAAATGTTCAAAAAAATGCATGATGTAGATCTTAACAAATTCTTTTAACGAAAATTGGTTTGAACAAGATCGAATTAGTAGTTTTTGAGACAAAGCACATTTTCAACAACCGCAAACATACTTTGTTCTTCATACAAACACTATAAAAAACATAGTTATAGTTGATGTCAGCAAAATATTGTGGTATTTTGGCTAAGTGGAAGAAAGTGGATCCTAATTCAGTTAAAGTTGGCACGGAACCCTTAGTGCGCGAGTCCGACTCGCACTTGGCCGGTTTTTTAACTTTTGCACTGTCTTATTGATGAGAGTACAATGTGCAATAAAAACTAGAAACAATTTATGCGACACCAATTTTACTGTGTAAGATAAAAAGAGTTGGCTGGTTCTCAAATTCAAACCCTTACAACATGTTACATTATTTTACCTTTGTATGAACTTATAATTATTTTTATAGCTAATCTTGACAAATTGCACGAATCCTAATTTATTGTTAGGGCTAATTTATTTACTTTTGCAGCGTGGTTAATTAAAATTCACGCTCTGGCATGAAGTGCCTCAGGCAGTAACAGTAATTGCTCGACTTGACTTGCAAAACAGGGTTTTTTAAGGATTTTTTTATTTGTGTTTTATGTAAATGCTATTTTTTGTGACTATTGAATCATCAATTTAATATATCTGGTATTGAAAATATATTTCAGGATGAGGCAACTTTGTTTTCTTCTAACGATCAAATTTAGCTGATTGAGTTACTGCGAATACATGTATACAAGGCGTTAGTGTGAACAGTCTTATCCTTAATGGGGGTGAATATGGTTACCACCACCAATACCTACAACTTTAACTATGAAGTCGACACTGAAATCGTGAAAAAAAAATTAGGCTCTCCATACATTGTCACCGAGGTAGCAGAATTATTTGTATGGAGCATCAGTTTTTCTCAAAGATTTCGACCATGCTCCCATAGTAAAAGTTGTAGGTATTGATGATCATATTCAGCCCCTTAAAGGATAAGACTGCATACACCCTGTACACTTTTTATAAAAATAAACTTGACATCTGCGGGGTTACATACCTGTTTACTAAATGCCCTTAATAAAACACACAAAGAGAAATTTCGAATGGTAATTTGTCGGAAGTGAAATTTATAAGATTGACTATGTGCGTGCTGCATGCTATAAAATATGCTGATAACAATGTAATATTTCAGTAAATGTGAAAAGGATGTAAATTGCTCCGATAAATTGCCATACAAATTAAGATTTAGGAAGGCATTTTTATTTTATTTCAGTAAATTGCGTTGGCTGGGGAAACTATTTTGTTCACTTTATGTTGGAATATTTTTGCGATGTGTTGATTTTTGACGTATTCACTGGCTTTGTTATTTGAGCCCTTAAAACACTACAGCAGTGGTAAAACATATAGGTGCCTTAGACAGGACACAGTACTATGTCGTTTCTAAAGCTACAAGTAATATATGTTATGTTAATATTATGTGAGTGACATATATGTTGTTAAAATTGAATGTTTTTACCCCATTGATAAAGATCATAAGCATATAAAAGGATGTTCTAAAATAGCACGCCAGACTGACACTTTTAGGGATAGCTTAGCCAGTCTCATAGTTTGGGAGATAATGCAACTTTTTTGTAGTTTTCTTGTATGAAGAATACAAAACGTGTGTGGATTAGCGCTGTCTTATTTTTATTTATTTATTCAAGAAAACCAACAGCTTATAATAAGTAGTTTTACAAAGGGTTAATGTTACAAAAATCCCATCAAAAACAATACTTGTCAAAAAAACCAAGTCTCGCAACTCAGTTGTTCTGCGGTAAAAAGTTGTGAGATGCATGTAATACCAAGTCGGTTATTAATTTATTCTGCCTCTACTTAAGCGACTTTCTGTCTTAATACGTCCAGTCTCTAAGACCACGATCGTGGTCCATAACAATTGAAAATCAATTGTGTCTGGAATCTCCGTACTCGAAGCATTAAGTTGTTACGTAATAATTAACAGCATCTTATAGTAACGCATATCAATATTAAAATTCTTTAATGTTTTATATAAATATATTGAGACTTGGCCATCGCCTGAAAACACGTGTAAATTCAATCGCCTGAAAACACAAGTAAATTCAATTATTTAGTGCGATGGCCAAGTCTCGATATATTTATATAAAACATTAAAGAATTTTAATATTGATATGCGTCACTATAAGATGCTGTTAATTATTACGTAACAACTTAATGCTTCGAGTACGGAGATTCCAGACACAATTGATTTACAATTGTTATGGACCACGTTTTTGATGGGATCTCATTTCTTTTTGTATTTTGTAGACAGTTCTACTTTTTCCTTTTCGGTACCTTCTACTTATTGTATATATGTATATCTACCAGCAACGAATTTTCTTAAAGCCCTCTCTCTGACTTATGAACTTTTCTTATTTTTCTTTATTTAGTATCTTTTCTTATTATTCAGTAATAAGTACGAATACGCACGTAGGTACGTTTTTTTGCATTAAATAATTTAATTTACACGTGTTTTCATGACGGGAATACCCATTTTTTGCTCGATTTGGCAGGGGCACTACCATGCGCCTATATTTATATGGGACTAGCTTAAACCCGCGGCTTCGCACGCAATAATAATAACTGCCGTTAAACATCGTTACGAATAAAGCCAATATTGAAAAATTTTATTAACTAAAGACTTGGCTGTATGGGCTTAATTTTCTTTGCGGTCTTTTCTAGATTTTTTAGTTTTTCCTTGATTCATACACCAAACACTACTTATATTCCAAATTTGAAGCTTCTAGGTCTGCTAGAAGTGCCTTAGAATTTTGATGATCGGTGAGTCAGAGAGTGACAAAATTAAGAAATTTGACCCGTTATAATTCTTAAAATACTGGTTCAAATTGAATAAAATTTGAAATATACCGTGTCTTTACAATGCCTGCATGGTTACTGAAAATTTTAGTCTTCCAGTTTTATCCACAACGAAGTTACAGCGGGTCGAAAATGGTCTGAATTGCTTCAAGAAAAGGATGGTACGGCCATGACGCTTTTTTGCTCGACTTGGTGGGGGCACTGCCGTGCCCCCAGATAAAGCCAATAATAGGTTTCCCTAGACTTATGAACAAAAGTATAAGACGCGTCACAAAAATGCTCGTAGTCGAAACAAAAAATAGCTACACTTACGGAACAAAGGTTGTCTGTTCAGCAAACCAATTATGATTAAATTATTTAAAAAGTCTATGGCAAGCTATCTCTAGTGTCAGTCTAGCGTGCAATTTTTGGTACATCCTGTAGATGTATTGTTCTGTAGATTTAAATGTATAAATCAGTTCAGTAATTTTTAAGCGTTATAAAAACAGACACAGTTTATAAATTTATTAGTAGGGATTGCTCATGTATGATTCAACTTTTCACCCTTTTGTCAGAAATGGGTGGACAAGATATCCTTTTGTGACCATTCCCTATCTCGACGTAATCATATTCCATCCTAAATTCAATAATAATATCGCATTGTACCTACGGCTATTGAACGAGGATTTCGCGTATTTTATTTGCAAATCGCTTTCTTATTATATTACTTATGACGAGAATTGACCCATTTATTTCTTTTAACATTGCTCCGGAAAAAGTATTCAAATAGGTATTTAGTTTTTTTTTCCCTTAGAAGTCTAAGAGAAGCTTAGCAAAGTTTTTCATGTTTATTTCTTTCTTTCTGATTTCTGTTTACTCTTGTGAAATATAGTAAAACGGGTTAAAAAGAATTTACTGTAGGTAGGTAAAATTTTAGCCAAAAAGAGACAATTTTATTTTTTTACGGTATGATAGCAAAAAAAAAAAGATAAGTTAAACTGATTTCATCTTAACTGATGGTTAAATATTTGTAAAAATATTTCCATCGGATACATGCGGGTACATTCCCCAAGTATTAATGAAATCGAACGCCGGCTCACTGGCGTAGCAAGCACTTACAAAAATTCGTCGGCAGACTAACGTCATCCGTAGCTCAGTTGGTAACTAAGGTAAAAGTTAAATGTACCTACAATAGGAAGTAATAGATCAAATTGTACAGGTACTATTTATTTATAGGGGATTTATTCCTGACTTAGAAAAATATGCTGTTTTTTTAACAAATCGCAATATGAGCTAGACCAATCGAAAATTAAAATAAAACTATTAGAAAAAGTTTATTTATTTATTTTCTACTTTGTTCAATTTGATCGACACGTACAAGTACCTACGCTCTGTAGGCTGTTTCTGACGTTGCCTACAAAAGTCTGTTTTCTAATTTTCCTTAATTATTTTTAGTAGTCTTCATAAAAGTCATCATTATCCTCCTAGCGTAATCCCGGTTGTGCACTCGCACGAGGGCCCAGGGTCTGCTGACCATGATCCAGGATGTGGCAGATCAGGTAATTACAGTAGAGCGACTGCCATATGACCTCCGTAGTCTTCATAAAAGTAAACTGCCGTAATTTTCCTCCAATCATTTATCTGGAAGCACCAAGACGTCATTCATGTCCCAATTTAACTTGCAAAGGAACTCAGAAAGATAAAAATAAAATTGTGTAACTGAAATAAGAAAACTTTTGGGGACAAACAGTAGGTATAAATACAGCGATCTGTATGATAATACCTGATTTGCAGCGTGACGTTTGAGCGTAATAATAATAATTTAATTAAATTTCGTAAAAATAAAATAATAATAATGTTCTCCTAGCCGAATTTCGACAACGGCGGTCAATCTCAACAGAGATCAGCCAACTGCGCGGGAGATATTATAGTGCACAGGTGTGTGCACAATACACAAGTGGACTGTCTGTTCCTTGACTCTCATAGTTCGTTAAGACGGCAGTCCAGTACGATTGACCGGAGAGAGATCAGGCGCAGGACCAACGGCTTAACGTTCTTTCCGAGGCATGGGGGTGTTAACACCACCAACGTCGTGACTCCGAAGCTGTGTGTGATTTCTTTCAAGACAAAAAAAATCAAGAAACAAATAAGTTTAGACCGATCCGGGATCCAAACCCGGGACCTCGTGGATTGTAAAGTTATTTATCCGAAATAAAAAAGTAGTAAATTTTAGGAGTCTACAAAATTTCGTGCCTCATAAAAACTTGTCTATGTTTTCTTGAGCACCAAAATATATTTTTTGACACATTCGCTGACAGATGACTTTCCCTAGAAATACGTCAATAATCATAATCAATCGTTTATTAATTTCATTGTTACAGATAATAATTAAAATGCTTAAAATACCACAAGGTGCGTTTTCTTTTACCTGAACTAGGATAAACCTGTATCTCAGGCTAAAAGGAGCTTACATATTTAATTTTTAAGGCTTTAATAACTTGTGGGTTGTCTTAAATAACTAACTAGGTTAAAGTAAAAATATTACATTAAAGTCAGCACTTTGACTCAAAACAAATCGCGCGTTGGTAGCCTTAGCATTTTGGAAGTCCAAAAGGAGCTTGCAGTTTTTCATGTTTCATAGTAGAACTATTATAGTCTTTACGCCTACCACATAGGCTGAAAGATACATTACAGATTGTAGTAATGTCTTGGCACTTGAATGGAATAAGTGTATGCTGTGCATCTATAATGCACTGCTTCGTGCCAAGGCAGTGAGTTAGAATGATTACTGTTCTGGCGCCGAGTGCAGATAATGTATCAGATGATAGAGGTAAGATTGCCATCGAATCGATAATGGTTCTGGAATGCAATATACAATAATGTTGTGAAAGTTCTGACTGTTCTTCTTGAGGAAGATCTTAAAAATATGAGGCTACATACCTAACCTACTCTTGGGTAATAAGTCAAAACATAGACAAGAGAACAGGGTTGCGAAAACGATAATGAGATACCAACACGACACAATAAAGGTTATTGTGGACAGAATGAAAAATCGCTTTCGCAGTCCGACATGACCGTAGAGAGATCAGGCGCAGAACACACGGGCCGACCCGGATTCGAACCCGGGACTAATTTCAACCAGAAGTCAATTTCATCATCATCTTAGCGTTATCCCGGTTTTGCACTTGCACGCATTGGCTCAGGGTTCCATGTTCCAGGGAAACATGATCCAAGATATGACAAATGAAGTAATTACAGTAGAGCGACTTCCATCCGACCTCTGTGACCCTGTTAACAGGGGAACCTGACCAGTTTGGATCATGGTTACAAATTCAGTCGCCTGAATGTGCACTGCACGATTTGGATCATTTCCTAGTGATGTTTTCCCTCAACCGTAAGAGCACCGATTAGTGAAACAACTAATGTACATAACTCAGAAAAAGTCATTGGTACATGGCAGCACGAGGGATCGAACCGGTACTTCCCGCATGAGAGGCAACAGCCACTACCTGTCTAGAAGTTAATTTAATAGCTATTATTATTTTTCTGAAAGCTATAACAACTGTGATTGGAAAACAATCAAGTCAGGTAGATCTCTACAGCAGCTTCCAAACATTTCGCCGTTTTATCGGTAAATTGGCTTCTGAATACCATCATTAATCCACCTATTGAAGGCTGAATGCGTTTTCATGCAGTGGCATAATCCAGTTCAAATTATGCCAAAAGCTGCTGCTGAACCGAGCCATTTCAGTCCAAATATCCAAGCTATTTGCGATTCGGCGGTGCAAATATCCAAAGTCATAGGTTGTCAGTTTATGGACGTGCGACAGACATTATTCAATATGGTTGGGGCAGTGAGGTTGGGGAATTTCACAAGGAATGAGGGATTTCCTTACAACTTAAAATTTTAGTTTTATTTTAAGTTGATAGGTGGCGCTTTTCACTAAAGTTATGTAAATATTGCGTCGAAATCATTGAGTTTAAAACCAAAACATAATATTACGTCCTCCGTAGCTCAGTTGGTAAGAGCACTCGCCCGGATAGCGAAGGGACGTAGGTTCGAGTCCCACCGGATGACACAGTCGATTAATTTTTGTGAGCGAAATTTAATTTTATTTCTTAAAAACTTGCAAAATAATAGCTTAAGTTATAAAAATAAATATAATATTGTAACATTACGAGTTCGTGTACAGACATGCAGTGGAAGTACTCACGTCAAAAATTAGCGAGGTTCAAAATGCAGTCAAAAATGTTGAGTCGGTATCGCGCGCGAAGGGTTCCGTACCATTTTCTTTACAACATTGGACACTATATTATAACCTTTCTTAGTTTATAACGACAGGAAAATACGTCTGTTGTATGGGAGTCCCACTTATACATTTAATTCATTCTGTTTTATATATTTGTTGTTATATCGGCAAGATATATACTTACATCATCTGTGCAAAGAACTTGTCCGTTAATGGTTTTTTATTCGTCAATATTTCTAACCAGAATAAACTAAATATTATATGAAAGAATTCACAAAAACTAGCCTTTCTGCATAATTAAAATATTTTTTAAGGCCTCCGGTTTAGAGAAAAATTGAAATAAATTTTTCTCTTTGTCTGTACAGAAACCGCACCTTCGCCTATATTAACTAACGCATGAAAAAAAAATTGACAACAAAATTGTCATTCCATTGAGAGTAGTACCTATTATATAATCTGTGGTAGTACCTAGTAGTATTTATCCACCAGTGGAAAGGCAATGGTACATAGCCATACAGCCCAGAAATACAAGTAAGTGATCAATGGATAATGCCTGTTACAAAACATATTTTTTCTCAAAAATGGAGGCGTCCAAAATTCTGATTTCTATGGTTACGTGTTTCATATTTATGTAGCTTAAAGATAAATTATAGGTTATTGGTGGTTGGTGATATCTTGGAATAAAAAAACAGCCTCCATACAAAAAGAGGACAAGTCCTTCAACTGTCTAGCTCTCACGATTAAATAGAGCCTGACAGACGCAGACAGTGGAGTCTTAGTAAAAAGGTGTTTTCCCTTTTGGAACGTAATCTTAAAAAAAGTTATTAAATAAGTTTTTTTTAATATTGGACAACATATCACATACTTACATTGCTCAAATCACAAAGTAAGTAGCTTAACCTGTTAAACCCTATAAGACCCGCGGGTGGGTCTAAAACAATTAATTTTCAAAATATATATATATATATCCAAATCTGAAACAACGGCGGGTATCACAACACCCAGACCCGGGACAATATAGAAAATGTAAATTTCTATACTGACCCGACCGGGGATCGAAACCGGAACCTCAGAAATGGCGACACCTTGAAAACCAGTGTATGAGCCTCTCTGCTACGAATAAAAATTACAATTTAGGACGGTTTTTTTTAAATATAATAAAAATATCTAGACATATAATAAAACAGTATAACCAATAGTGTAAATAACTTTACGATAGTAGTTACTTACAAACCGACCTTTGAGTAGGCTAGGGACACAATAAATAGATGCTAAACCACATTCATCTATTGCGTAGGGAGGTTTGAGTCTGACCTGAACACTAAAACCTAAAATTACCTATATTTTTTTTACAAAGGAATAAAACTGCCTTCAATAAAGTAACCTAAAAATTTTAAAAATTACCTTTACATATTTATTAACAAAAGACAAAATAAATATTATCGTAATACAATATTTAGTTTTGGAGTCGGTGTCACTGCCATGCGAAATTTTCTTAACAGAGGCGGATGGCGAGGTGATAGTAACCTATAAAAAAGAGTGCCTAGTGACCTTGATTTTTCATTCCTCTCTTCGCCTTACGACATGTTAGTCTAAGAGATCATGATAGCTGGATGGCGGCGGGAGTATAAAATATTTTGTATCATCGAGTCCACGCGTACGAAGTTGCAGGCAACATAGTAGTAAAAAAGCTAGTAATAAAATATAACACCAGTGATTTTCTAAGTAATCCAAATTCCAAACTAATTTTATCAATCGCGCTCCCCGATTGATAAAATTAGTTCTTCTAGCTTCAAGCATTTAAAGGAAAATCTACCAACTTAAAATTCTGTAGTTATTAAGATCCGATCCACTGACATCGATCGGCAGTGTGCAGTAAAACCAAAGCTGGTTTTTGTCACACTGAGTCGAAATTTATTCAGATTAAGATTTTAATGTAGGATTTTTAACTAATTAAGTCATAAAAAGTCATTTATTTATGCATGTGGGCCCTAAATACGCGTATATTTTTAAATAATTTTTTTCTTTACCATAGCAATATGGGTATAAAATGAAAGCCAGTGAAAAGATCATTTCAAAAAAATATTTTTTTTTACTGTCAGACGTTTTGTTTTTTCAATAAGTATCATAGAAAAACCTTTTCAATTACACAAAGTGCACAACGCTCAGTGTGCGTGTCCAACTTGCACTCGCTTTTGATAACATATGTATCACTGTGGAAATTGGCAATATACCTCAATTGTGCTTCGAGTAATAGAGAAAACAAACAATGAATACCCTTTGTACATCTGAGAAGAGATATCAAAGACGCAGTATACGAGTATATCTCTTAAGTATTGACAGTAAGAAATAGCTTTGTGAACGATATTCGCTTTCTTGATAGGGTTCATTGGAGCGAAAAGAATAGTTCCCACTTTTGTTTCAAAAGGTACATAGGTAAGTTAGGCAGGTATGTCTATTTTTTTTTAAAATCTGTAACATTAATAAAATTAGATAATGAAGAGGCGGAAATATAATTATAAAATTGACTTGAATGTTGCATTCAGTATGTGAATGGATTAAGTTTGTTCAAGTCAGTGGAGTACAAAAATGCAGTTTTAATTGTTTTTCTGCATATACCGGCAAATTTTTCATCATATCAGATAATATTTTTTTGTAGCAAAATCACCATTATGACAACTGTTGACGACGTTACAATGTTTCTGACGTACAGTCGTCTGCTAAAGAGCGAAACACCGCAAACCTAACTTTAAGTTACCTAGCTTGCAAGTGAAGTTATAGGGGTGATAAAGGCAATAACATCACAAACTCCAGCATGTGATGACGGCTGAACGATCCTAACAGCGGTAGTAGGCTCCGTTTGGTGTCGGTGGTAGCTACTACCCTCCCACCGGAGACCGGCGCCAAGCAGCTTGCTGTGTTCCGTCGGAGAGTGGGAGTGCCAGAACCTTCTGGGTGAGCTCGCTGCGTCTAGCTTAGTAGCATTATCTAGTTAAGAGCAAACAAATTAAAAAAAGGGTTGTCTTTTACAAAATGGAAAAACATTTTAACAACATAATTTTTGGGAAGTAAAAAAAAACATAAAGCGAGTGTGTCCGTTTTTACAATATTAATAGCCGAAGGTTCAAAAATCCCGATGAGAACTGCCATTCAAATTCAAATGTCACGCCATTTCTAAAACCACTCGAGCTCCATTAATGTCGTACAATGGTTACAATAAACCCTTTCACAAGCTTTCAATCTTGTTACGTTGATTCTGATTTAAAATAGAACAGATAAAAAATAATTTATTGTAACGCGCCCGTCGCTGTAGAAAATGTATAAAAAGAACCGCCAAGTCAGTATAAAAAACTACAGAAAATAGTAATTTAGACATTGATTTAAAAAAAATCACAGACCAATCTAGTGTAGAATATTTTGCCTGCATGCATGTATGTTGTAATGTAAGTGACCTATGGACTCAAAATGTATAAACGCTGTAAAAAGATATTTATTTTAATGCGCATATTATTGATTCTGCGTATTCATCTCATTACAATACAGATACTACAGGTTAACCAGGTCATTACTCTGCTAAGAGAGGTTTTCTCTATACTATACATGTGGTATAGCTGATAGCCGAGCGGAGAAAACTGCACTTCTCATCCGAGATCCTGAGTTCGATCCCCGCCTGTACCACTGAGTTTGTATTAAAACTTAAGTGCAGTCTTTTTCAAAGATATCGCTATTTAACGGTGAAGGAAAAACATCGTGAGGAAACCTGCCCATAAGTTAGCTAGTGTGTAAAAAGGAGAAGGCAAACCACTCCATAAAAATTTCCAAGGTCGTTGTGTGTTTCATTCCACATAATAATCACGACCCTTAATGGTATACGACTGTAAGGGAAGGAAGGTATAGCTGATGCTAACGGTGTATGAGTCTTTTGTATCATCGTGTCTACACAAACAGGCAACAACTATTTATAGTCCGATAAATTTTCATTCATTCCCGCGGCCGTCAGAGGTGCGGGGAGCGAGCCATGCTAGACGTCAGCGGGTGACGGGAGATGTGCGGGGAAAGGATTTGCTTTGACAATCGAGTGTAATTGGCGCTTCCTCCCCTCCCCCCCTATGATTTTGAAGGTCTTTGGGATAATCCGATGGAAACACTGAAGCGGGTAGTGAGTTCCATATCTTAGCTGTGCGTATTATAAAATTCATAATGCGTACAGCGCAAATTTTCAATACGAACTAAGCGCTTCCCATCAGCATTTAATATTGATGAAAAGCGCTTAGTTCGTATCGTTGGAATATTAACGCGATATGGGTGATATCCCGCGGTGCATCTAAAAGTGCGATGGTAAAAATGGATGGTATAGTTAGCAATAAAAACGTGGCTGGCTTCATTCTCCCGGCTGTGTCGTTGGCAAATGGGATGTGCCAATCAAACGCGATGGCGGTCAATGGAACAAAAGTTGTTGTTTCAGACAAACCATTAGTGCTTGCTACTGGATAACCATGTTATTTTCGTCCCAGTAAACTTTTAAATCAGCGTGCGAAAAAAAAGATCTAACACGCTTAAATATATTTGCTGTGAATTCCCGGGTCCCCCGGTCGGGCCGAAAGTTTGGATCTACTTGTCTTGAAAAAACTTAGAATGAAACAACTCCGCATTCAGGAAGTTGGTTGTGTTAACACCCCCGTGCCGTTGGTCCTGCGTTTAATATCTCTGTTCAAGTCGGATTGCCATCTCATCTAACTATTTTTTTAATAATAATTTTAAAAAAATTATTCACTTTTCTACAGGATAATTTTACGTTATCAGTGTTAGGAGTCTCCTTTTAGGCATGAATACGCCTGTGCCAGGAGACACCGCTCTTACATAGCCATATCTATATTGCTTAAATTAGCTTAAACTTAAGTTAATATAATAGGTATTTAACTTTAAACTTACGTCTAGATAACTGTGTACATATGTCGATGAGTGTGTGTATGTACATGAGTGTGTCTGACTGATTATGAGAGTGAAAGAACAGAGTGTACGCTAGTGTATTTTGAAAAATACGCTTCAAAATCGTCGTCTTCAAGAAAAGTGCTTTTAATAGTTTGGAACATTTTCTGTTAGTTAAGTAATGTTTTGAAGTGACGAGTAAAACTTATTATTGACAGAATTAGTCAATTTTCGCTACCATACTCGTCTTCCATTGTGTATTCATTGTACGAGCTTATTTTGTGAGACAATGTTGTGACAGCTTTTGTTTCAAATTTTGATAACTATAACTTTTGAAATAAAATTGACGACCGCTTGACGTAGTCGCTCGCGCACCGGACTTCTGAACCAGGCGGTTGCGGGTTCGAATCCCGCAAGGGGCAAATGTTTGTGTGATGAGCACGAGCATTTGTACCTAAGTCATGGATGTTTATATGTATTTAAGTATTTCTATCTGTTATCCTAGTCACCATAGCACAAACTCACGCTTAGTTTGGGGCTAGGTGATTGGTGTGTTTGTTGAAACCATTTATTATTATTATTATTAAATTCTTTTAACATGTTTATTGTGAAAACCTCAAGGGAACAAAGATATTCAAAGATATATTCAAAAGGAAAAGCTTGTATTCTCCGGTGTGAAGCTGCCATTATAAACAAAATCTTCTAAACCCTCAAGTAGCATATTACATGTTTTATTTATGACTAAAGAACCGTAATTTCTACAGGATGTTTGGTTAAATTATTTTTCTAATGGCGACCTTTAAATTTACTTTAAAAATTTCGCTTCTATTTCAATCATTTAGTTTACTAGTATACCAGTTAGAGTTTAAAACTAACAAACTTGATCAGTTGATACATAAGTATGGTGTTTGAAATTTAATTAGGCCGGGAAATATTGTTTTTAGATGGGAAAAATAAGGCTCGGCTGAGCACGGACGACGAGGCCGAGGCGACAACATCTCCTGAGGATGCCGCGTGGAGTGACGAAACGCGTCGAGGTTTTTTGCACGTTGGTGTTGGTAACTAACAACTGTATAAGCTGTAGTGCATGCGTATTGAGGGAGGGAGGGCGGTGCATTCTGCATTTGCCTGAATTGGTACTCAACGCGGTTGCGGTTGGTGTAGTTTTTGTGGCTGCGCTAGCGTGTCTTAGCGGAAATTTAAAGCAAAATAATTGTATTTTATTTTTCCCATCTAATAATGGATATCCGCAAAGTAACGCCTGATTCTATTAATAATATTGTTTTTATTTTTGTTTAGTTGTATTCAATTAGAACGTAGTATTTTATTACGCTCATTTTGATTTTTAATGAGGGATTTTCTGACAACTCAATATTTTAGTTTTATTGTGTCTTGTTAGATGTCGCTATTCATCTAAGTTATACGAATATTGCGTCGAATTCATTGAGCATAAAACAAAAACAAATTATTATAATATTATGTTTACAGACATGTAGTGGAAGTGCTTACGTAAAAAATTTGCAAGTTTTTAATTGCAGATAAAAATAAAAGGATCTTGTTAAAACCCGTACCATATTGCGTCATTAGTACATTAACACTAAAAATTATGTTTTATTTTTGTGAATCATTTGATAATTTTTAACCGTCTTTTTTAACCACTATAAAATATCAAAAAAAGGATTAACAATTACCTACTTCCGCAAAAATAAACAAAAGTTCATTTCCATAAACTGTATCGTTCCGAATATAATTAGTTACGTAAATAGACTGAAGTTATTATACAAATATTATTTCTTAGCTAAGCAAGATTATAGTGTAGGAAATAATTAAAATTCTTAAAAAAACGAAATCTGAATCATTTTATTTCATTCTTACCTTTATATGAAATACATATTTAAGAAATTCAAAGCACTGTCTAGGAGTTTCGTTATTTTAATACCTTTAATTTAACAAATTTTATAGACATAATCCCAATGAAACATTTTTTTTTTAATTATTTATGGGTTTAGTTTTGTAATAGGTTTATAAAACTTAATTTTTTAGTAAAATTTATACTATCCTTTTTTTTCTATGACAGTTAATAATTTTGAATAGATCTTTATTTCACTTGATAGGTGATAGCGTTACCTTCTTAATTAATCATTTTCATAACTTTTAGGACCTCCAGATTCATAGAAAAGCATTTTTAAATAATTAAAATGGCTGCCATTTCAAGAGGGGGGGGGGTGGGGGGGGGGGATTTAGACTCCCAACATGGGGGTTTTTTGTCGATAACATTTGATGAACTAATAGCCCTTTAATTATCGCCAGTCGAAACCTGCCCACACTGTATATGTTATGTATCTTATAGGCTGTCAAACTGAGAGTTAACGTAATCCGCCGACTTTTCGATGGGGTATTAGTTTTAATCTCGACTTAATTGAATGTAATCTTCATGTGAGTCTCGTAATCCGACTTAGCGCGTTGCCAACGTTTCCACGCGTGCGATCGCAACTTAATAGAGGAATATTGACTTGACATACACGGTTGCATTGACAAAATTTAAAAATAATATCTAGGAAACGATATGAAGAAACGACTAAACAAAGTTATTTTTAATCATCGTAATTTTAGGATAACATCTTCTTTATAATATTAATAAAAATATTGATAGTTCTTGCAATAGTCAGAGCCCATAATATTGATAGTATCGATACTATCGGTAGTGATTTTAAAATTGAACTTCGATAATATCGACAGTGTCTGTGAGCTCTGTGTCGATAGTATTTATACTACCACAGCTATCGGTACTATTGCTTTAGCCTCAACTATCGAAAGTCTATCGATAGTGGACTATCAAGCGGCAACGCTACAACCGATGGAGACAGCAAGTTGACAGAGTCAGAAGGAGCCACGATCCTCTGCAGTGAGGAAAACGACCAGAGAGAGAGAGAGATGTGACAGCAGTCCTGAGAAAATTTTACAATGCTCAATTTATAAGCCAAACATACATAGCCTTCATCAAGAATGGTGAAATATATAACAAACCAACCTGCTAAGGTCTAATTATCCCATTGCGTCGCTACGCAGATTTCGGACATGATTATGGGTTTTTGGCAATTTCATGAATTAAAATGTATACAAGTAAAACATTAAAAGTATTCCCACAGTTTTCATCTTTGTGTACTAAGGAACAGAATAAAATAGAAGGCTCTGAAATTTTAGCATCAGCACACGTAATTATTAAACATGCAAAGAGGCCAAAGTTAGACCAAACTTCAGGAGAATTTTCTATAGAACCAAATTCGTCTGATCGTGTTTTGACATCTACAATTGTCTCAAGGATGTTCTGAAGTTTCTGGTAATAAGGGGTTCCAAACTCTCCAGATCGAAATCTTCTTATTATAAAAAAAAACTTGGTCACAGTTCAACGCGCTCCGTCCTGACTGAGCTTACACATTTGACAAGAAATTGAGCATATTTTGCATTATTACTAGGGAGTGATTATTATTATGTAGGTATTTGTTTGTGCGGATTGGTGGAAGTGTGACTGTAAGGCAAGTGACCAACCTTACTGTCAGATGTTATTAAGCCGCCCTAGGGCCTCCGACTAGGCTTAACGACTAATATCAACCGATATTAGCCGGGACCAACTACTTAACGTGCCTTCCGAAGTGGTGGAGTATGGTTCGTACCTCCTCATAGTTAAAGTGAGGCCTTTGCCCAGTAGTGGGATCTATATAGGCTGCCTTCACTTTTTTTTTTTTATTTGTTTGTACTTTCCAGTAGAAGGTATTCTTTTGTACCGCAACGCGTTTACTTTTTCATCCGTATTGTGTTAAATGGTCTGTTTCCAATCGAGTCGGGAAGTTAAAATTTTACGACTCAATTAACTCGAGCATCGGTGCCGTAAAACAAAAAGGTTTTTTACAATGTCAAGAACTCAAACACACCTAAAAATTACCGACGTGACCCATTTGACACCGCAAACAGAGCAGTATCTTACCTATAGGTAGAGTGGGTCGTAATTTACATAGTAAAGTCAGCCAATGTATATTCCACTGCTGGGAAAAGGCCTCACCTCGACTATGAGGAGATACGAGCCATACTCCACCATGCGGGTTCAGTGCGGATCGGTGGAGGGGTGTCTGTAAGGCAAGTGAGCAACCTTACAGTCAGATGTTATCAAATCACCCTAGGGCCTCTGACTAGCCTTAACGACTAATATCAATAGATATTAGCCGAGACAAACTGCTTAACGTGCCTTCCGAAGCACGGAAATGCTTGTCATGAGATGACGTCACTTAAATGGTCGGAATGGTCACCCATCCAATCACGACCGCACCGTGGGTTGCTTAACTTTGGTATCACTACCAAAGCGCTGCCGCCATTGCGCCACAAGCACCTTAAGAACCTCGTAATTTACATATCTATGGGGTATTCAGTTAGGTTCTATGTACACTGTGTGGGGAAGATTAAGGGATGATTTTACAATGGGTCCCTATTAATACGAATTTTAAAACAACTAATTTCATTTCGCAGAAAACTATTCAACGTTTTACAACACATTTTTTTTTAATTCACCTAATAACGAATCAATAAAGTCTCATTCTTTCGATCAACAATTTATCGCAAAAACTTTTCACAATCAGTTTAATAGCTAGAACAACGATTCATCGATTGAACATTTCATAAAGATATTATATTACTTCATCAAAGTAACTTTTCATCGAAACATTATTTACGGTTACCTATCTTAAGTTCGAAAAAATATTAGTATGAAATAAATAAATTTGTTTCTGGCGCTTCGCCGGCCGCTACCGCGGCACCGCTCGCTTTGCTCGCTCGGCTCGCGCGGCGTTGTGGTCTAAACTCTAACCTAACCTAACCTAACCTAATGTAATCAAACCTAACCTTGATTAAATAAAAAATTGTAGGTTACTTATACCGAACCAACAATATTTGTCAAAAAATAATAAACGTTTTTTGTTTACTAAACATAATATATAATATATCGTATTAAATGTGGAAACATAATTCGATGAAACAAGTTTTTTTGGTTCAGACTATTCGAGGAATTGTTAATGTGATGTAATGAATTTTGAGGAATTGTTTTTAACCGCATTAAAATTGCTGCGAATAGTTTTCGGGGAGATGAAATCGATGAATTTAATTACGATAAAGTGACGGATTCCCTTCTACAATTGCTGAAATAAAACAACAGTTTTTTTATCTTGATAAAAATTGACCAAGTGCGTGTCGGACGACGCCCAAATGTAGGTTGATGTATCTATTTAGTTTTGGTATGGTGCTAGTAAGGAATTCCGTCCTTCTCCAACTATTTCTTAAAAGCTGGTCAACTAAAGTCTACAAAACCGTAAAAGTTTTACTTTTAAATTCATTTTGTCGTACTCCCATGTTTTTAAAAGCAGTCAGAAGTAGCTAGGAGTAGTGGGTGAGGACACTTAGGTACGCTAACAAAACTTAATGGCTTTATACCAAACGGATTTCTGAATTATCGCCTAAAGTAACCTAAAATTTTAAGAGATCTTTTAGCAATACCTGCCTTATACGATGGGTTGGACGAAAATCATTATATTCTATCCCTACTTTACTTACCACTTTTCCTATAGGTAACCATAAAAATGTATCAACAAACACACCAATTGCCTAGCCCCAAATTAAGCGTGAGCTCGCAATCTCTGGTTTTGTAGTCCGGGCAGCGAACCAAGTTGACATAAAAATGAATCATATGGCGCACGGCATTAAGTCCGATATTCTTAATTCTTTGTTCACTTTTTATAATATGTTTGGCTATAAATATCTTGACCCAATAGAGAGCATCTAAAATAAAAAATACCATCACACATCCTCGCTAACCCTTTCCGTCTTTTAGTGAGTAGAATAAGGCTCCGTGCAGATGGGCCACCGGTGATGGCTAGCAAGCAAGCGACAAGCTGTTTATACGTCGCCACTGACTGGTGGCTAGCGACAAGCTGTCTATACGTTAGCCATCTACGAGAATACAGTGGCCACTCGCTTGGCGGTCACTCGCTATTTTGTCAAAAGATCTGTTAATGGATCTAGCAAATAAGGTCCTATTGTTTGGGACGACACCGACGCACACTACGGCACGCCCTATTTGGCCGGGATTTAGCTGTGTAACAGACACAAGCTTTCCTTTGTTATTATTTTTTTTGTTATTTTCTGTAATATGTATGATTCTGTGTTATATTGTATGTTTGTGTGTGTGTTTGTGATGTCGCAATTCAATAAATGCCTTTTCTTTCTTTCTTTCAAATGAGTGTAAATTATAGAGGCCACCGACCACCTTTGTTTGCGCGGGACCAAAGGCAGGCCTGTGTATCTCCTCGCGTAGGTAGCAAAAACGTACCTACGCGCGGTGACCCTTACTTAGGGGCTAAAACAAGTTGCGTGTCGCTACCGGCCAGCGACACGCTCGCGCGTTTTATTCACCGGCAGCCGCGCGGCTACGTTGCTGGCTGGACGAGAATGAATAAAGTACTAGAAAGAGGCGCTAGATGGCGTTAGAAGCTTCTCGTAGCAGTCAACCCTATCGCGTCGCGTAATATTACGTCACTGAATAGGTTTAGTATATTATAAACGACCGTCTTGGTGTAGTGGTTCGCGCCACGGACTTCTAGACCAGGCGGTTGCGGTTTCGAATCCCGCAAGGGGCAAATGTTTGTGTGATGAGCACGAGCATTTGTACCTAAGTCATGGATGTTTATAAAAGTATTTAAGTATGTCTATCCGTTATCCTAGTCACCATAGCATAAGCTCACGCTTAGTATTAGGCTAGGTAATAGGTGTGTTTGTTGGAACAATTTATTTATATTTTATTTATTTATTATTATGAATCATATTCCAGAGCAATAAGTATGAAATTATCTTGCAATGGATTTTTGTAGGTGTCTACACGAAAATGTGATCGACTCTAAGGCGAACTAAATTACGCCATATTGTTGACGACATTGAGTAGTCATTTCTTTGAATACAATTGCGAAGTCATACTTCTGTACGAAGTACTAGTACTTATTCTGTGCCAAAGGGCATGGCGCGCGACAGCCAGTGGCGGTGGTCGGTGGCTCATCTGCGCGGAGCCTAATAGTATCGGCCTGATTTGAATGCATAACCTTTTCTTATCCTACCCCCTATCCTTTTTAATATATTATCCGAGGGCTTAACTGGATTCATGGGTGAGAATGGGACGAGTAAGTCAAGAAAATGTTTGGTCTTTTTGGCTGATCTATGTCCGGGTTTTAAGCCTGGAGTTCACCAACACATGGTTATTTTTTAATTAGCCGGTTTAGAATTATTCGACATATTTTGTACGGGAACTCTTTCAAATTAATCGTCAATCGACGTTTACCTTCCGTTTAAGGATTGATAAACTCGGGTCTTATAAACAGTATACGATTCGTTTTTTTTAAAATTTAATAGGCAGACATTTGACCGCAATCTCACCTGATGGTAAGCGACGATGCGGCCGATAATGTTTTAGACTAGTAACAAAGGCAATTGCGTAAAGTTTTACATGATTAAAGAGTATTTAGGTATGTTTAAAAGTTTCAATAAGAAACTTACTTTCGCACACGGGCAGAATTTGGTATATTATTGAAAAATAAATTTTAAAAAAAACACTGTTTTAAAAAAAACTTACAGATAGAGTATTTGTGTTTTGGGAATACCAGTACTGTTATTATGTTCTGTGCGGTATCTAAACCTTAACAATAATTTAAATACATAGATTTTGGACACTATAACATATAATATGCATTGGTCTGATTTCAAAGTTAGTAGCAAAATCACCTGTGTTTAGGAAATCAGAAATTACCACAACAATCAAACCTCTCGGTATAGAAAATACGGATTTAAATATTGACCCGACTGGGAATCGAATCCGAGACTTCGACATTTATTAATCACTGAATGATTTTACGAGCTCCATAACAACTCATGACAAGACATCAAGCTAAACAATGTGGCATTATAGGTAATCTTATTCCGTTACAATAAATGCGATTTTGCAAGAAAAATGTATAATCTTACGTGCTGTCAAGTGTACTACATGGTTATAAATTCCTGGTTCAACGCGATAGGAAATAGAAAATTGGATTCCGATTCCATTGGTTATATCCACACTGACCTGAAATATCCGACAGGCAGGTGACACTAACGATAGATCAAAGTATCGATACTATGTCAAAAGAAAATAAAAAAATAACACCAATAGGTAGCAAATAAAAAAATAACACTAATTGATACTAGCAATGGTACCCAAGTCAAAATTCTTATTAAGAACAAATAAGTGGAAGAATATGCTGGATTAATAATTTAATACGTTCTCAAATATGGTTCATTTTACTAGTAGTTTTTTATCGAAAAAGCAAATGCAGTCACTTCCCCCCGAGTCGATAATTTAATTTATTCTTTAATTAAATCTCGTTTTGTCACTTTCCTTGTCAAAGAAATAAAAAAAGGCTGGATAAGATTTAATGAAAGATTAAATTTGAGGGACGTTTCTGATTACGGCAGTTAATATTGTTTTATACAGAAGACTCTACTAAAAATATAGGGCACTTTTATTAACATTATCAATGCCTCTCTAAAGTACCTAATAGAGAGTAAGATTTGTAGATTTATAAGCATTACAATAGATAAATAGCTGACCCATTAACAGCCAACGCGAAATATAATAACAATGCACTGAGACTCGAACTTAAAATGAAGACAGAGAGCTTAATTATAAAACAAAAAGATGTTTTTATGAACTATATTTTTACACAAATCAGTATTTTATTAAAATTCTGGCAATCGAAGGGTAGAAATCAGTAATTACTCTTTATTTAGCCCTTGATATTCACATTTTTACCAAATTACAAGCTAATCAACCTACATTTATTAAGAAATTTCCAAAAAAAAAATGATTTTCAACACTGTACCCGCTTGGGTACGGCGGCTGCAAATGGGTATGCACCTGAAATATTATGTACAAAAGAATTACAATTTATTCAATCGCTAACGTTCTTTTTCATAAAAACAAGTTAGAAATGAATTATTAGAAGAATGTACATTTAACGCCGTATACAGTATTAATATTTTGGTCCTGCGCCTGATCTCTCTACGGTCATGTCGGAGTGCCGTCTCACCGAATTATGAGAGTGAAGGAACAGAGAGTGCACCTGTGTATTGCCCACACACTTGTGCACTATAATATGCCCCGCGCAGTTGGCAAATCTCTGTTGAGATAGGCCACCGTAGTCGAAATTCGGCTAGGAGGATTATATTTCTTAAGCTCAAAGCAGTATCGATAGAATTTCGAAGCCCATCTTTTGCGACACAAAACTCATCCCTAGCTTTGTGTAAACGTTGACGAACTGAATGCGAAAAGGTCGCATCTCTCGAATTTTTCAGTAATTGAAAACCCGCTCGTCACTTGCTTCTGCGACGAAATTTTTCCGATTTTGCTTTAGTAGGTTATCTGGACTAACATCTGTGTGTCGTAAATTTGATCCCATGCCTTTACAAACAGAACACAGCTACATACACTTTGAACTGCAAAAACAGAATCGCATATGTCTGTCGCGTTGTGTTGTGTGTGTACGTCTATACGCGTCGGCTATAATTAAAAAGAGATACTAAAATTGTTTTCGAGACAAAACACAGACAATCAGGCAAGTGAAGAAAAAGAGAAAAAAAATACAATAAAAATGTAGGTACATCAGTTTGGTGCAGGCTGGATTGTCCATACATTCCCGTCATCAAGATAGTCTTGAATTTTATAATACCCTTTAGACATGAGGGTAGTTTTGACATGCGACTTAAACCTATTAATTGGTAATTCGACAATATTGTGTGGTATATTGTTAAAAAATTTAATACAATTTCCCAAAAATGAATTACATAATTGTTTTGGCCAATCTAAAGTCTGGAACGACTAGTTTGTTTTTGTTTCTTGTATTATAAGAATGAATATCACTTTTTTTCGTGAAAAGATCTAAATTTTTGCGTACGTACATGATATTATCAAAAATCTATTGAGAGGCCACAGTAAGTATATTAATTTCCTTAAAGAGTTCTCTCAGGGATTCGCGCGTACTCAGTTTGTAAATGGCACGAATGGCTCTTAAAGTAAGATAAAGATTGCCTGATTGATAATATATTTAGATTGCAAAGTGAATGCTTATTATTATAATAATTTAAGATGGTATTGATGTCCGCAGCAGAACCCCACAAGAGAAGACCATAACACATAATACTGTAAAAGTAACTAAAATAAACAAGCCTTGCCGTTTCAACGTCAGTAAGATGTCTTATTTTTCTAACCGCAAAGGCAGCTGAAGCAAGTCTCCCAGCCAGAGCGTCAACATGTGGTCCCCATTGCAACCTCAAATCCAATGTAATGCCCAGAAACACAGTGGAGTTAGATAGATCTAGTTTCTTACCATTTAGTAAAATTTCTGTGCTACCTTGCTTCACGTTGGGCATGGTGAATTTAACACATTTGGTTTTTCTTGTATTGAGAAGCAAGTTGTTGCTTGTAAACCAATTTAACACCTTAGAGTTGTTATATCATCAAATATTTCTACCCTGTTTATATCGTCAAATATTTCTTCGCCTCTTTTTGATTTGAAGATTAAAGAAGTATCATCAGCAAACAGAACAATCTCACAGGAGTCTTTGGAATAGAAAGGAAGGTCATTAATATAGATCAGAACTATTTCTGATCTATATTAATGACCTTCCTCCTCCCTGGGGCACTCCCATTTGAAGAGGGGCACCAGAGGAGTTAGTACCATTAACATTAACTGTTTGTAATCTGCCTGAGAGGTAAGATTTTAACAATTTCAATGCATTATTTGGCACACCGTAATGCTCTAGCTTAATAATTAGTGTTTTGTGATCAACACAATCAAACGCCTTCGATAAATCACAGAATACACCTATCGCATCATGTTTATCTTCATAAGCATCTAAAATGTGTTTGACAAGTGCCACCCCAGCATCAGTTGTATTTCTAGCTTTAGAGAAACCAAACTGTTTCTTGTGCAGTAAATTGTTTAGTTTAAAATGGGAGAGCAGTTGGTTAAATATGAGTTTTTAAAAAATTTTGCTAAATGCAGGTAGTATGGAAATCGGCCTAAAGTTACTCGGGTCACTTTTCTCTCCTGACTTAAATATATTGAATGAAAATTTTACTATGTGGCCAATGATTGACTCCCACTGTCGAGAATGTTTTTCTTTATAATATGTCTAGGGTCTATGCTTACTTCATGTCGGGTTTTCTTGCTTGTAACGGTGTGTGCGGTATTTGATTATAATAAAATAGTACCGAATGTTCAAGAAATCTCAGTGTTTACGTTTAGATTAGTTTCTACATCCAACAGGTTATGGGCCCAGAATTTTAAATACTGAAGAACAGGGAAAAGCAAAGAATTGAATTTTGTTTGACTTGTGTCAAAATAATTTTCTTGTTGCAAAAATGGAGTCTCGATCTATGAGTGTGGACAAGTTTGATGGAAATAATTTTAAACAGTGGAAATTCCAAATTACATGTGCGTTGAAGGCAAAAGCTATAGATATCATGATTCCTAAGCCAGAACAAGGATTTTCAGAATGGGTTAAAAATTACGGGTTGGCCATGTTTATCATCACTTCTTCAATGGAATTGAAACAAATAACTTTGATAGAAAATTGTGAAACTGCGAAAGAAATAATGTGTAAGTTAGAGTCTGTATAGGGTCGCCTTTTATAAAGTGGTAAAACTTTAACAGAACTTCTAAATATTTTAGATAAAACGGGCCCTATGATTTTAATTATTAAAAACGTGCTAGTTTTCATTTTTATTTTTCCTAACAAAAAAAAATTATATTTTTAAGAGCATCCTGTCTACTCTAAAACATCCCTACATGCCATCGCCGCTCTCTCTTATTTCAATCGTGCCCGTCTCTTCCCTCATTTCATTCATGTTGCGCGGTGCGCGGTGCGCGGGGGGATCGCGGCTGCGCACCACTCACTCACTAGAGCGCATAAAAACCGAGTCTTATCTACCTACGCTGAACGCTGCGCATGCTACCTGCATAGGTTCCTTCTCTGCTGAGACAGTAAATCTACCTAATGCTTATGCAGATAAATTAAGCGTATTTAGCTTGTTCAATAGCTAGGATATTTCCATAGAATCAAAGCTGATTTGCTCAAATCAAAGTAAACATTTTAAAAATATCAATTTTAATTTCAAAACAACCTGACTGCATTCTAACCCTCACAAAACCTAACGTTATTATTACATGTTATACCAAATTAAAATTGCTTCGCTTCGATTCAATGGATGCTCCCTAATATGGGATTTGTGTTGGTATTTTGAATAAAAGGCAGTTTTCGTTAAAGTTCAGTTTATTAGGTACATTTTTTTCATCACACTTTTTCAGGCTTTGGACTGACAAGTTAATACAAACCGTTAATAATCATCTTACTACCTTGTATTAAATTTAATTGTATCGAAATAGGACGCTATTATTTTTTTATTAACTTGGCGTGTTTAAAAGTCAGAATTCATTGATATTTACAGTCATATTTACAAATTCCTATTTACACAATCACATCACAGTTACATATTAACAATCTACATAATTTACAAGTTCCTATTTACACAATAAAATTTACATTAAATGCTGGATGTGACGCCCTTGTTCTTGTACACACTTCCTAGCCCGGTCGAGGCAATGCCTCCGAACTGAAGCGAGCACATCGGGCTCACTGGCCATCACATCAAACGCATTAATTATTCGCGCACGCAATTGTTCCACTGAACGGATGGTATGACCGTCGTTCCTGTAAACTAGGTCCTTGGCCCTACCCCACACGTGGAAATCCATTGGCGTCAGATCAGGTGATCACGGCGGCCAGGGGATAACGCTGCCGCACCCGATCCAGCGGCCCTGGAACGCCTCGTCCAGGTAGGCGCGTACCCGCAGGCTGAACTGCGCAGGCGCGCCGCCGTGCTGGAAGTTGAGGTACCACCGGCTCCACGCAGGCACATCCAGCAGCAGTTCAGGGAGGTCATTTTGGAGAAACTCTAAATACGTTTCCGTATTGAGTCTCTCCAGAAACACGGGCCCCAGCAACGTTCCGTTTATCACTCCTGCCCACACGTTCACACTGAAGCGATGCTGGAAATGGTCCGGACGAGTCACACGCGGGTTGTACTCGCACCAATAATGCGCATTGTGCACATTAAAAAGTCCTTGGCGCGTAAATGTGCACTCGTCGGTCCAAAGCACGTTGTAGGTCCGTTTTCGTATCAGCCAGCGGCAGAACTCGACCCTCGGCGCGTAGTCCTGCTGCAGCAACACTTGGATCCGAGTAAAATGATACGGGTGGAGGCCTTCGTCGCGCAAAAGCCGCCACACGTAGTATCTGCTCACGCCAAATACACGTACGGCATCCGCGATGCTCGCCAATGGGTGCCGATGAAAAAAATCAATTACGAACAAAAAACTGAACTGAACAAAATGTTGTGTCATGAGAAATTTTACCAATACAAAATGTCATCGACTGACAGCATGGCGCAACGTATTTCAAAAGTAGAAAATTTAGCTCAGCAATTAAAAGAATGTGGTGAAATTATCAGTGAAATGGCGGTTATAACAAAGATTGTTGGAACATTACCTCAAAAGTACAGGTCTTTTCGCCAGGCGTGGATGTCTCTAGCTACAGAAAAGCAAACTCTCGGCAACTCGACGGCACGATTGATTGATGAAGAAGCCAGCTTTACGGCATGCGAGGAACAAGATAGTGCTTTAGTTGTTGCCACCGGATCTGAGACTAAGCCCAAGGCAGACAGCAGTCATTATGAGAGCAAAAAACCTGGGCATCGTTTCGAATGCTACAATTGTGGCAAGCGTGGGCACTTTGCTAGAGAATGTTGGGCTCCGAGAAAGGGCTTCGATAAATCACGCACGCATGATTCATTCGTTTAATGTTCCAGATGAGCAGAACGATGATGAACAAAATGATTGGATCTTAGATAGTGGTGCCTCAGCTCATATGACTTTTCGAAAAGAGTATTTTAACGAATTCCGAGTTTATGAACAGAAGTCACTTATCTTGGGAAATGAACAACCCATAGAAGTGTGTGGAATTGGGAAAATACCTATAACAAGATATGTTTATGGACAGTGGGTTGCCAGTGTATTAGAAGATGTATTGTATGTCCCAAGTTTGAGAAGAAATCTGTTTTCTGAGGGAATTGCTACAAAGAAAGGCTTTGTAATTGTTAAGAAAGAAAACAGTGCTATTATTTATAATAACAATACAGTAGTTATGACAGCTGAAATAGAGCCAAACAACTTATACAAATTATACATGAAATCTACTAAACCGGTATGTAACTTAGTCCAAAATAGAGAAAATAATATGAAAATATGGCATGAGAGACTTGGACATTTAAATTTGAAAGAAATTAAGAACATAAGTGAAAATAATACTGTTGAAGGATTGAAAATAAAAAAATGAACAGAAAGACTTTGTGTGTGAGGCATGTGCTTTTGGAAAACAAAGTCGCCTTCCATTCGGTAAATCGAAAAGAGGAGAACTACAGCCTGGAGATTTAGTATATAGTGATGTCTGTGGACCTATGAGCCAGGCATCAATACAAGGTAACAGATATTTTGTATTATTCAAAGATGGAGATACTAGCTACCGGCATGTATATTTTATGAGGAATAAGAGTGATGTATTGGATTTGTTCAAAAATTATAATGCAATAGTTAAAAATAAGTACACACATTGTGTCAGGATTTTCCATACAGATAATGGAGGAGAATATGTAAATAATGATTTTAAAGAATATTTAGAGCAAAATGGAATTGTACATGAATGCACTGCCCCGTATACTCCGGAGCAGAACGGGCGTGCTGAGAGAGAGATGCGGACGATAGTAGAAAGGGCTCGTTCCATGTTGTATGCTCGTGACATTCCACTGTATTTATGGGCAGAAGCTGTGAATTGTGCAGTATATTTGCATCTTTTCAGACTCCAGGAAGAACACCATTTGAATTGTGGGAGGGTACTAAGCCTCAGTTGGGCCATGTAAAGGTATTTGGAAGTGAAGGATATGTTCATATTCCAGATCAATTAAGAACAAAATTAGATAAAAAGAGTGAAAAGATGATTTTGGTTGGCTATGACAACACAAATTACAGAATGTACAATTTAAAGACAAAACAAATTAAAATTATAAAGAAATGTTATATTTGATGAAGTTACTGTACCAGAAATAAGGAAGAATTTTGCAAAGATATTTGTAGAAAGTGAGGAAAACCTAGAACTGGAAAATAATACCAATGATGTGTCAGTAAATGAAGGAAATTCAACTGAGAATGATGATAGTCTACTGATTTGTAATGATGATGATCCTACATATGAACCACCTGGAGATATAGAAATCGTTGAAAGAGATATAATTAATTTAAGACCACGTAAAAATAGAGATCTTGAAGTAAATCTTGTTGAGCTTTCAGTTCCAAACTCATAATAAGAAGCCATGAAAAGTTCACAAAGGAAAGAGTGGAATGTAGCTATACAAGAAGAACTTGCTTCACTTGAAGAAAATCAAACTTGGACTCCAGTTATGAGAAACAACCAAAGGACACTTACTACAAAGTGGGTCTTTGCGCTGAAAAGAGATGTTGAAGGTAAGTCGATCAAATATAAAGCTCGTTTGTGTGCACGTGGGTTCACACAAGTTGAAGGCGTCGATTATCAAGAAATATTTGCTCCAACAACCAGGTATGATTCAATAAGAATTGTTTTGTCTTTAGCAGCAAAGTATAATCTGGAAATTCATCAATTTGATGTGAAGACTGCATTTTTATATGGCTATTTGGATGAGGATATTTATTTAGAAATTCTTGAAGGTGTTACGGTTGATAAAGACAAGGTTCTAAAACTGAATAAGTCACTATATGGCCTTAAGCAAGGTGTTGGAACAAACGGTTTAATGATTTTTTGAAGCTGTATGGTTTTGTTCAGTCTCAAGCTGATAGTTGTGTTTATGTAGGTCATTTTAAAAATGTTAGAGTTATTTTAATTATTTATGTTGATGATGCACTTTTGTTGTCTCCTGATAAAGCTCTTATTAGCGATATAATGAACTACCTAAAACTAGAGTTTAAAATTAAATATTTAGAATTGGCTTGTTATATTGGAATACAAGTTACCAAGTTAAATGATTGCATTTACTTAAATCAAAGAAATTACATAGAGCAGATTATCAATAAATTCAATATGGATAATTCAAATGTGGCAACTACACCTGCAGATGTAAATGTAATTCTTTCAAAGAAAAATGATGAGCATGTTGTAGAGTTTCCCTATAAGGAGGCCATAGGTTCACTTCTTTTCTTGGGATGTGTTACAAGGCCAGATATTGTAATGCGGTTAACGTATTGAGTAGGTATGTAAGCAATCCTAGTCAGCAACATGTGAATGCTCTAAAACGTGTAATAAGGTATTTAATAAATACTAAAGATGTATCTATTAAGTATGGAGAGAGTGATGAACTAGTAGTTTACTCTGATTCGGATTTTGCAGCGGATATTGATACACGAAAGTCTACCACGGGTTATATTTGTCTCTTGAATGGAGGACCAGTAACATGGTGTAGTCAAAAACAGAAAACCATTGCTCTCTCTACTACAGAGGCAGAATTTGTTGCTGCCTGTGAGGCTTCTAAGGAAATATTGTGGATTAAACAATTGTTGACAGACTTAGGTGAATCTCTTGACTGTGTAAGGTTATAAGTTGACAATCAGAGTGCTATTAAGTTAATAAATAATCCAGTTTATCACAAGCGCACTAAGCACATTGATGTGAAATATAATTTTGTTAGAGAAAAAGTCGGATTGGGTTTAATTAAAGTTTATTATGTAGCTAGTCAAAATCAGTAAGCAGATATTTTGACAAAAGCATTGCTCTCTCAAAGGTTTAATAATTTACTAGATAAGATTTTGTGTGTTTAGAAACTAAACATTATGTGAGTTTTTTTTTATATGTTATACAAGTTTCTAATGTGTAAAAGGTACTTAATCTAGGTTTGTTATAATTTGTATGTAAAAAGAGTTTTCGTTTTAAAATTTTAGTGGGAGTATTGAATGAAAATTTTACTATGTGGCCATCATCAATCATGTAATCAACAATCAATCATGTAACTCCCACTGTCGAGAATGTTTTTCTTTATAATATGTCTAGGGTCTATGCTTACTTCATGTCGGTTTTTCTTGCTTGTAACGGTGTGTGCGGTATTTGATTATAGTAAAATAGTACTGAATGTTCAAGAAATCTCAGTGTTTACGTTTAGATTAGTTTCTACATCCAACAAAATAAAGGTATAATCTTACTATATTTCATTAAAGTGAGAAATTCACCTTGATCAATACATTCATTAAATATATGTGCTAAGTGATATGCTACGAGAGGTATAATGGGTTTTATTGTGTCAGTTGATATGCCCCATATATCCTCAGTTTTTTTCTGTTTTAGTTCTTTAAAAGTTTTAACTACCATAATAGGATCAATATGAATAAAATCAAATGAGCAGTTACACCTGTCAACACTAGATTCCAGTAGTGATTTTGCATGTAGAGGACATGAATTAAGTTGTTTAGTTGTTTCAATAGGTATATTACAGAAGTAATCTTCAAAGGCGCCTGCCACTTCATTATCAGATTTAATATTCTTATCATTAATTTTAAGTGTAAATGTGTGATCACGTGGTTTAGTTTTACAAGTTTCTTTGTTTATAATATTCCAGGTCTCTTTAATTTTATTACTCGATCTGTTTATTTTATCTCGTATGAAATTAGATTTAGCTACCATACAGACCTTTTTAAATAATTTTGAGTATTTTTTAACACATTCAACAAACGGTGGATCATTATTCCTGTTGACTTTTTGATTATATAATTCAAAGATTTTTCTCCTACTGATATAAGTATATACCTGATGTAGCCCAGTCATTGAATTTCGGTTCGTTATTATTTATCACTAATTCCTTTTTAGGAAAATTGTTAGCAAATTCATTTTTGACTACTTCAAACAATTTTTCATATGAGTGGTCAACATTGACATTAACAAAAGGTAAAATCGGGATTTTGTCACGTATGCAAGCTTTAAATTTTTCTTAGCGAGAATCAGTGACAGGTCTATATTGAATTACACTTTTAGATTGAACAAAATGTTGTTTAAACGTAACTAACTGTCCGCAATGATCAGATTTCACAAAATTTACTATAGATTTTTTCTCGTCCTCCTCTTAGTCGAGGACCTCTTAGCCTTTGCCCAACAGTGGGATCTATATAGGCTATCTTTACTCCCTTAAATGCATGTTGCCTTTTGGCAACATACTTTTTATATATTATTAATAAAAATAAATTATGTATGTATATTATAGATATTTTTTACACAAAAATTATATGGAGTGTCTAAAAAGATAACATGTCCTAGAGGTTTATTAAGATGGTTACATAATTTTAATTTTTATCGCAGTATCTTATTGATATTGTTTCTATAATTAATGTTAAGAGTTTTTAAACAGAAATAAAAAAATATATTTCTCAAACAACATAAAAGTGTCAACATTGCCAATGACCGACTTTGAATTGGGAATTTTGACAAACTTACATTATTGTGTTCTTGAATTTTGAAACCCTGGTGGTTCTTCGATGGCTAATATTTGAAATGAAGGAGGCAGTGGCAAAAACAATCTAATAAAATTATTATTGTATGATGTGAAAAGGCAGGAAATTAAATTGAGGTAGAATATTTTCTAAATCAATATTAGTTTTCAAGTACCTAAACCCATTTAGTAATTTTGTTTTCAATCTTATAAAATGACAAGCTATAAAAACTTTATTCCACAATTCTGGACTCTGGAACCAATTCAGTAGCTTTATAATAAAAATGTTAGCGCACTTGGTTTGGCAGAAGATTTTTCATTATAAAGTTATTGGAGTCCGCCTTGTATCTCGGGACAATATACTTTAGTACTTATCAGAGTATTTTTCGTTAAACCTTGATTTTATGATTTTTATTCGGTTCCATTTTCGCGGTCGATATGCGCGGCGCGTCAAAGGTCCTCAATTATTCATGTTTGAGATTCTAAGAATTGAATTCTTGTATTTTCATTATGTAAGTGATCGTGTAACTTTTAGAGTAGCTGCGTGCAACTTATGAAATCTATTAATTTTATTAAATGATGGGGGAAACATGACTGTGGTTTCATCGTTAGACAGCATTATTTTTACACGTGCTTGAAAAGCACTTACAATATTATTTACTAAATATATAGATAGATAGATACTCTTTATTGCACACCACACACAGTATCAATTTACATAAATGCTCATAAAGAATGGTACAATTTAGGGAAACATTGTATTGCCACTTAAAAAATACATAATTCAAGTTGCAACGAACCTTAGACATTCTGCATTATTCTTCATTTAGTTCAAAGCATTCGTTCCCTGCAATTTCTATTTCTATTTATGTACATTAAAAAACAGTAAAGTTAGCCTATATAGATTCTACAGCTGGGCAAAAGCTCACCCCAACTATAAGGAAGTACGAGCCATACTCCACTACGTGGGATCGATGTAGGAGTATCTGTAAGGCAAGTGACCAACAATACTGTAAGATGATATCAACCTAGGGCCTCTGACTAGGCTTAACGACTACTACCAACAAATATTAGCCAGGACCAACTGCTTAACATGCCTTCCGAAGCACGGAGATGCTTGTCGTGAATGTCACTTAAATGGTCGGAATGCTCACTTATCCAATCACAACCGCGCCGTGGGTTGCTTAAACTTTGGTATCACTACCAAAGTGCTGCTGCCACCGCACCGCAAGCACCTGAGCAAATTTTGAGACCATCTTAAATAAAAATATCGAATCGACGACACGGTTTTCGATATAACTTCGAATATTCACAAAAGACAATGCAACCCTCTTGTATACAAGTAATAATGTGTTTAAGCGGATACGTCCCAGTTGAGCTAACTTGAGCTAAGCGAGCGGTTATCGCTCTGCGCCTCGGAAGCGAGCGGAGCAGGAAGCGGAGCGAGCGAAACTTCTGAACTTGTTTGAAACGTTTGTATCTTTATTACGCTTGGAGCTAATGGAAATATTCAATCGAATTGCAATATTGGAATATTTGTATATTGATTTAACCCCTTATTTATAAGCTAGAAATTAATGAATCGCCGTAGGACTAGTTTACTATTTTTAGGCCCACTTGTCCAAGTCGGCGCTGGACCGAACGAATTCGGATCGAACGTATAGTGAACGCTCTTATTACGACACGAGAATCATTTCATTTTATACGTAAATAAATTAAAAATTTAAAAACCCCTGACACAAAATAATAGATGTACATAAAAATCCTAAAACCAGGTTTTATTATAGAATTATAGCTAGATACAGTTTACTATTAATACAGTTGGTTTAAATAGAAACCCTATAAAAAGCAAGTTGAGGAAAAGTTGCTGGCAATTCAGCAGTGGATACCTCGGCAGGCCTTCTTAGGGGAAGACCCTACAGTGGATTGACTATATTATGGCGAAAAGGGCTTTTTCGCTCGGTATCGGTGCTCAAGTGCATATGAAACCGGTTGTGTGCTATAAGTGCGTCATTAGGTGAGCGTACAATTATTATTTGTAATGTTTATATGCCGACAAACTCGGCCGATAATATATTAGAATTCACGGAGTGTATGGCGGAATTAAGTGCTATTGTGGAAAATTGTGATTCGGAGTCGGTCTACATGCTAGGGGACTTTAATGCGGATCCTACTAGACTATTCGGTAAGGAACTCATAAAATTTTGTACTGAACAGAACTGGCGTTGTGCAGACATTGATATGTTAGGAATAAATTCAGACAGTTATACTTTTGTAAGTGAAGCTCATGGCTCAAGGAGCTGGTTGGACTACTGTTTGGTTACATTAGCGTCATGGAAGACTGTTAAAAACATTTATGTAATGCAGGATGTACTATGGTCTGATCATTTTCCACTTATTTTACAATGTGATCTCAATATTATTCCGTCAAAATTAGCCGCGAACGAAATTTTTTATAATAAGGTTACCTGGGGTAGAAGACAGATAAAAGAAATTTAATTGTATTCGGTTTTATGTCATAAAGGTTTAAGAAATATTGATTTTCCATCGGAATGTGTGTCTTGTTGTAAAAGTATATGTAAAGATGATGATCATAAATTAGTGTTAAATGCCATGTATGACGAAATAATTAAGGTCTTGAGTGATGCAGCTAAAGAAAGCCATTGTCAGAAGCAGTATCCGGGTAGGAAACGATATATTAAGGGGTGGAACATGCATGTTAGTCAGGCTCATAGAGAGGCAAAGTTATAGTTTCCTTATGTTGTTTACATGGTAAGCCTAATAGTGGTAGTATCTATGACGAAATGTGTCTTAGTCGTAGGATATTTAAGGGGAAACTTAAATGGTGTCAAATTCTTGAACAGCAAATAACAATGGACATGATGGCAACTTTGCACAAACAGAAAAACTTTTGCAAATTTTGGAAAAGTACTAACAAATTGAATCTTAGACCTGGATGGCCAACGACGGTAGGGGATAAAAGTGATCCTCGGTCTATTGCAAATAAGTTTAGAGATCAGATTACAGTTTAGTCACCGATGCAAGCTACTAGTGCTGGCGGGCTTACAAATAGTAACGAGGGGGAGGTGATTCTTTTCACTGCTAAGCAGGTAGAGAAATCTATTAAACATATGAGTAGGGGTAAATCTCCCGGATGTGATGGGCTCAGTGTAGAACATCTAAGATATGCGGGGAGTCATGTATATAGAGTGTTAGCCATGTTCTATTCCTTATGTTTGAACCATTGTTATTTGCCATCCAAAATGTTACAAACAATCGTTGTACCAGTAATCAAGAACAGGACCGGGGATATAGCTGTTAGTAACAATTATAGACCGATTTCACTGGCAACCATATTAGCGATGGTTTTGGAAAGATTATTGGACGAGCATTTAAATTAATATGTAAAGTTACATGACTCGCAGTTTGGTTTTCAGCGTGGCTTATCGACGGAGACTGCAATTCTGGGTCTAAGTCCATAGTCAGGTATTATACCGACAGAAAAACCCCTTTAATTGCATGTTTTCTTGATCTGTCCGAGGCCTTTGATCTGGTGCGCTATGATATCTTGTAGAAGAAGTTGCTGGATGCTAATGTTCCAGGTGCAACAGTCTCGGTTCTTGAGTATTGGTACAATAATCAAGAAAATCGAGTCAAATGGAATAGTGTGCTTTCAGACCCGTAAAGGTTGGATTGCGGGGTGAGGCAGGGGGGTTTGACCTCGCCTAGGCTCTTTAACCTGTACTTAAATGGACTAATTGGCGGCCTTAGTTGTGAGCATGTTGGATGCTTCATAGACGGCGTATGTATGAACAACTTGTGATATGCTGATGACATGCTAGCACCAACAATTAGTTCCATGCGCAGGTTGTTGAAGGTGTGTGAGAAATATGCCCTGGATCATGGACTTGTCTATAACGCAAATAAGAGTGAATTTGTGATATTTCAGTCTAAAACCAAATTGTCTGATAATTTGCCACCGATAACTCTATGTGGAAAACCGCTTCAGAGACAGTGACAGTTTAAATATCTTGGGCATATTGTTTCTGAGGACATGTCTGATGACAAGGATATGGAGAGGGAACGTAGGGCGTTGGCGGTTAGAGGTAATAATTTGGCCCGCAGGTTTGCTCGCTGCTCACAGGACCCTAAGGTAACACTATTCAAGGCATATTGCCAGTCATTTCACTCGAGCAGCCTGTGGATTAACTACACTCAAAAAGCGTACAACGCCCTCCGTGTCCAATATAATAACGTTTTCAGGGTGTTGTTGGGGTTGCCCCGTTTTTGTAGCGCGTCCGGCATGTTTGCTGAAGCACGCACCGATGACTTTTATGCCATAATGCGCAAAAAAGCCGCATCTTTGCTCTCAAGGTTGCGCGGCAGTTCCAACATCATCCTGAAGGTGATTGCTGAGAGACCTGACTCTCCCTTTTTGCGACACTGGGTGGGGCTGCCTAAATAATTGGTTTTGGTAGCACCGCCTAGATGTCGCTTAAAAATAAAATACTTGTAGCCATTCAAGATATTACTAACATAGTTTATAAGCAAAAAATTGTTACTAACAAATATGGATCACTTAGTTGTCTGAATAAAGAAAGATTTATTATTATTATTAAAAGTAAGTAAGTAAACTTTGAAATAAAATGCAATTTTGTGATAGCGACCATCTTGGATTCGAAATTTAGCATAGTGTATTATAGTATTCTACAAGTAAGCCCTTTCATTGGATACCCATATTGAGGGAGTTTAAAAAATATATGTAATCCGCCATTTTGTTACGGCGGCCATCTTGGATTTGAAATTTATCATAGTGTATAGTATTCTACTAGTCAAGCCCGTTCATTTGATAACCATATTGAAGAAGTTTAAATAAATTATGTAATCCGCCATTTTGTTACGACGGCCATCTTGGATTTGAAATTTGTCATAGTGTATAGTATTCTACTAGTCAAGCCCTTTCATTTGATACCCATATTGAAGGAGTTTAAAAATGTATGTAATTCGCCATTTTGTTACGGCGGTCATCTTGGACCGATTTTCATCAAACATAGCTAAGAACACTCCCGACTAATTAATTATTCAAATAAAAAAAAACTAAATCAAAATCGGTTCACCCGTTCGGGAGCTACGATGCCACAGACCCCGTCGTTTTTGCGTCGGGGGTTAAAATAGAAGGCAAAAGAAAATGAGGAAGGCCAAGAAGGTCATTCATGGACCAAACACAGGAAAGTTAGGTGTATAATAGTATTTTATGTTTTTATAATTTTTTAAATGATGTATTTGGTAGTAGATTTTATTTTTAGTTTTTCGAAGGGAGTTGTTAGTTGATGGTGTCAAGATACATAGAAGTTCGCTAAGCCTCAGAAAGTCTTTAAATTTTAGTCTACAATAGTGTCGTTACCAAGGAGATGGTATTAAATACTGGTAGAGAGGAATGAAGAAAACTTCATCAACAAGAGTATGCCTCAACTCTATCACGATTCAACCTGATTTTTATCACTGACAATATGATACCTTAGTTAAGTAGGTATAAGTATACTTGGTCTGTCAATCTCGTCTAAGCACAAAACTATGGCGTGCAAATACGACTCCGGTTTTTAGGGTTCCGTACCCAAAGGGTAATACGAGACCCTCCGCTGTCTGTCTGTCTGACCGATTATCTGTCTGTCTGTCACTAGGCTGTATCACATCAACCATGACAGCTAGAGAATAGATAAGATAAGATTTTATTTCTCGCCATAATTGTTACAAAATAAATGGTGATACAGTTGTGAACTATAGCTAGTGATATTAGCTTAACCCATTAAGAGGAAACGCAGCCAACGCGAAACTAATAACAATGCACCGAGACTTATAAAACAAAAAGATGTTTTTATGAAATACTGTATTTTTATACAAATCAGTATTTATTAAAATTCTGGCAATCGTAGGGTACAAAACAGTAATTACCCTTTAATTTGCTCATGATATTCTCATTTTTACTAAATTACTAGATAATCAGTAGCGTGCATTGGTTTTGTACTGAGGTAAGCACATACAAAAAAAATCAAGTCAGTATTGATAAAGATCATATCAAATCAATATTTTCATTACATAGTACCACAAAATCATTTCCGCTAGCTAGACGCCTAGATCTGTTAAAATACGCAACGGATTTTAATGCAGTTTTTACCTATTGGTGATATAGAGTTATCCAAGAGGAACATATGTATAATACATGCACAATTAACCGCAGTTATAGAATTAAGTTATTTTGCATAACAAAAACAAGAAAACAAAGTTCAATAAATTACCTACTTACACCTACTGTGTCCCGAGTAAATTACCTACTTACCTAAGTTTATTGAGAACTAGAAAAAAACAGTATTTCTTACCTAATTTTATTTTTATCGGTGCATCTTGTCCTAGTGCGCTGATTTATTAAACCACAACAGTTAATAAGCAAAAGAACGAATTTATAAGACATGTCATTTAACTGATATTATTTTTTATAAACCAACTGAACATTAATTAGGTACACTTGTTTTTTCTCCATCTTTTTGAATGTAAACACACTGCTTTGAATCCCGTAAACAATTCCAATCACTCAAAACAGCAAAAGAAATCGCGTAACAATAAAACTACGGTTTAAAATACTCGAGGGATGAAGGCGAAAGGAAACTAATTACCTAAAAAAAAATGGCCGGCGTAAACTTTGTGTTAAAACTATTGTTTGAAGAACTTTTTTTCTAAAAAACTTACTTAATCTTTTTTTCTACTTGTGGAACGATTTAATGTTAAATGATAAACAAAATAATGATTTAAGTACTTACCAACACATTTATTCATTTAATAATGTAATGTTTATAATAAAATAATACGCGGCAGTACGGAACGTACGCCATCTTGTCGAGAAATATGGCGCCGCCATATACTTTTTAAGTTGTTTCTTTCTAATATTATTTCAAACAATAATTTATCAATACAATCAATAAGTAAAAATAAAGATATGATTTATTAGTGTCAAAACAAACTTTTACATAGTTTAAATATTAAAGCTGTTCGTAATAGTAATAAGACGTGTTTTGATTGCACTCCGAAGTGTTATCACGCCATCATGTGTGAGTAAGACAAAAAAATATTTAGTTCGGGATTTGCGCGAGAAAGGAAGATGGTAGGCTTGGCTTCTTTACCGAAGTACGGCGAATGTCACGGTTTTTAGCTTTACCAATATGAAAAGTGTGTCATTTTTAATTTGGTTGACTTTTTTATACAGGGTGTGGCGTAAATAGTGGTCCAAAGCAAAGGTGTGGATACACTGTACACTGAAGCACCACATACCAGTATTTAAAAAAAAAATATGTACAGGGTTTTAAAAAAAAAAAAAAATATTTTTTTTAGAAATCGTTACCTTGCCTTACAAATTTGGTTATAATTTCCAAAAATGACGGTTTTTTCTTATCCATTTTTTTTATTATTATTGCTGATCACTTGTACTTAGTACTCCATTCGTTTTTTTTTTTTACAAACTGAATTTAATAAAAAAAAATAAGTTTCTTTCAAAATTCAATACTCACTGCTAGCAAATCGTTTGACTTTCAATGCTTTTGGTGCAAAAAAATGTACCACACTGTCAGTGCCCATTGTTTAAAAAAAATGCCCATCTTTTGCAGATTCTAAAATGGTGCAACAATAAGTGTTACGACTTACAGGAAAAAAGTTATTGCTTTTCGAAACAAAAAGGAGCCCAATTCAGAAAAACAATTTATTTGAAGTTCAAGGGTTTACAAGGGTTGTAATTTTTTTCTGTGTGGTCCAAAGCAAAGGTGTGGATACACTGTACACTGAAGCACCACATACCAGTATTTAAAAAAAAATTATGTACAGGGTTTTCAAAAAAAATTTTTTTTTTTAATTTTTTTAGAAATCGTTACCTTGCCTTACAAATTTGGTTATAATTTCCAAAAATGACGGTTTTTTTTATCCATTTTTTTTATTATTATCCTTCCGAACATCCCCCTCCAGGACACAAATTGCTACGGCCCACTTGGAAGTCCCTTAACAGACTCCGGTCCCAAGTGGGTAGATACAAGGACACCATGTTCAGGTGGGGATTCTCCGATAAAGCGATCTGTCCTGTGTCTGCGGGTTCACTCCACAAGACATGTCCCATCTCTTGTCTTGTCCTGCGTGCCCTGATTCCTGCTCTCTAGAAGACATTGTGTGTGCAAACGACAAGGCAATCCACGTCGCCAATTACTGGGCACAACAAATTTAAGTCGCTTTACCATCGACACGATAAGAAGAAGAATATGTATATTCACTTTAAAATAAATAGTTAAATAAAAATAAATATTTTAGAAGGGCGCCCATACAAAGTTTTTTTTGTATGTAAAACTAAATAAAGTTCATAAGTCAACTGTTGTATTATAGATAATGGCACGGAACTCTACGTGCGCGAGTTCGACTCGCACTTGCCTGGTTTTTATAATGTTTTATTTCCAGATCTTGGGTCACCACTGATGTCAACCCCTTGGAAATCTCTTTGAAAAAAGAGAAATCCAACTCTTGCGGGCAAAGTCGCGGGGAACCACTAGTACTTCTATATCAAAAAGTCAGTAACACATCATGTTAGCAACTTCGTTATTTAAATCACGCAAACGAACCTTTTGGTCCCAAAATAATCAAACTCCATCAAACAGTACCCGTTTGATGGAGTTTTGTTTTAACTTTCAAATGATTGGGGTCACACAAGCTTACCCTGTTAATATTAATTAATTGTAATGTTTGTCTATGAGTTGGATGGTATCGATATATTTTTATTCACAATCGAGTTTAGATTTAACAAATCATATCTAAAAAAGGCTTGGGGGGTGCCCTACGCCTTTATTTGGTCATAGAAGTACAAAAAATAATTTTGTTTGTACTCCACGATGGACGATTATTACTAAATTTATCGAATTATTCGAATGATCTCTGTATTCGATAAGGAACCGCAGGCATTCGATTATCCTTCGATTATGTGGTGAGCAATACCGGAGCGCGCGGTGCGCATGCCATACTACTAACTACTAACGAATGAATCGTCATTCGTCGCGTTGATTAATTATTCGTTCGCTGCCTTTCCTGTGAGCACATCGATCGAATGCATTGAAGGGCCAAATTTTAAGCGTCAGTAGTAAGTAGTTGTTTTAGGCCTATTATTCGAATGTCGATTATTATTTTTTCGAATTATTTGATTGATAATCGATTGTTCAAATGGTCGATTGTCGATTCATTCGATTATTATTTTTCGAACAATCGCCTATAGTCCACTGACGACTATAGACGTCTATAGATTTTATTCGATTTCGATTTCAGTTTTAATAAATAATAAATTTAAAAGGGTTCGGGGGGGAGGGGGGTGCCCCACGCTATTGTTGTGGTCATTGAAGTAAAAAAAATAAGTTAATGTTTGTACTCCACTGACCAAAATCTGCTGAATTATCGATGGAATGAATTACCTAATACCTGGATTCAAAATCCGCTAAACTGATTTTGTTGCAACCCTTTTGTATTTTTGTAATATTGTCTACGTATGCACACTATATGTTAATGTACATGTTTGGTTTTTGCGCGCATGACCCTGAAATTGTCCACTGGCGTGCTGTCATAAACTGGCCCACCGACTGCATGTCGCTCAGCGAGCTATGTAACGGTCTATGCAGAGTCTAGAGATGCAGTAAGCTGAAGTGGCAGTGGGCTGGTCATGTCAGTCGCAGAACCGACGGGCGTTGGATTAGGAAGGTTCTCAAATGGAGACCACGTCTCGGGAAACGTAGGACGCCCCCCTTCTAGATGGACCGATGACCTGAGGAAGGTGGCCAGTAGTGGCTGGATGCGAGAAGCGGAAGACCGTGAAAGTTGGCGCCGTCTTGGAGAAGCCTATGTCCAGCAGTGGACTGCAATAGGCTGATATGAAATGATGATGATTGATGTGCTGTCATAAGCCATGTACAAACAAGCGGCCAGTGGTCACGCACACATGCCCCCATGCTTGTAGTAGGTAGTGCAATCAGTTCGCGTACTTGTATGAAGCTTTGCCTCTGTTCTTATCTACTTTGTGCCACAGAATAAGTAGTAGTACTTCGTACAGAAGTATGACTTTGCAATGAAATTCAAAGAAATATCTACTCAATGTTGTTAACGATATGGTGTAATTCAGTTCGCCTCTGACTCAAGCACATTTTCGTGTAGACACCTACAGAAATACATTGCAAGATAATTTCATTCTTATAACTCTAAAATATGATTCATAATACACTAAACCTATTCAGTGACGTACTATCACGCAACGCGATAGGGTTGACTGCCACAAGAAGCTACTTACGCCATCAAGCGCATCTTTCTAGGACTTTATTCACGCTCGTTCAACCAGCAACCTAGTGTCGCGCACCGCCGGTAAATAAAACGCGGGAGCGTGTCGCTGCCGGCTAGCGACACTCAACTTGTTTAGTCCCTTACCAAGGGGTCGCTGCGCGTAGGTACGTTCTTGCTACCTACGCGGGAAGATACACAGGCCTGCCAAAGCTGATGCCCTCTTGCGGTAGACGGGCTCACGGCAGACCTAATGGAGTTTCGGAGTATACGCCCGTTCGATGTCCCGTCCCTAATTAAATTGTCGTTAGTTTTTAGGGAAGGTTTTGCTGTGTGTTTAGGAATTTAATCTACTGACAAGTCTGGCACGTTTGCATATTTTGGTAGTTAGCTTGGGACGTTGTTAGTGTGTATTTTTGCCAAAGCAAAAACACTGGTGCCTTAATTATAATACTGGCGGTTGCCCGCCACTTAGTCCACGTAAATGTCGAATTTTCTTTACAAACTTCTACCTCCCTTTTTACCCTTAGTGAACTACTAAGGGCAAAAAGGGAGGCAGGAGTTTTCGAAAACCGTAATTTAAAATTGAAGATCATTTATTTCCCACAAGAATCCTAAATATCATTCACTTAAAATATTTACGTTATTCTTAATTTGTAACCAAATTGCTAAATACCCATTTTTATCGGTTTAGCTTCAAAACGGACGGACGGTTTCTTAAGGGGTGACTTTCCAAAAATCCTTTCTTAGTGCTCACCTATTCTATAAAAGGAAGCAGTGTGCAAAATTTCAAGTTTCCTAATCTAGTAGTTTGGGCTGTCCGTTGATATGTCAATCAGTCAGTCAGTTTTCCTTAGATGGGCACGGTAACAAACAAATTGAAATATGTAACAGTATCAAGCAAATGCGACACAAAACTCTCATAGAATTTTACGCGTGCTACTTACAAAGAACTATTAATACTGCATAAAATATACTTTTCACATTACCTACTTGGCAATGTTCAATCACACCTGTAAACCTGACTCAAAGTGAGTCATTGCATCCCAAGGGACGTAATGTTGTATGAATTTTCATTACGCCCCTAGGGAGGCAAAGTTCGTAGGCATGATCACACTAGCCCATCTCGCACCAAAGAGAACATATTTGAAATTTATACCTGGCAGCCAAGAATTTTGGCACGATTAGAATGAAAAAAAAGCGCGCTTCTAAACAAAGAAATAAATAAAATAAAAAGGGTATGTTTTTTAAGAATTTACAAACAATGTTTTTGTAAAACTGTCAAATGACGAAATTTATTTGACAACGGTGTCCATTAGGTGTAAAGCCGCTGGTATTGTTAATAATAATAATTAACTGCCGGAAAAGTCAAAGGATATATCGCACCTTTGGGAACAAAGGGTCACTTCTGCATGTTTTCCAACTTTTCAGGAGGAGCAAATTTTTTTTTTTTTATGACGTATTCCTAAATAACTCAATACTTTTTTAGAGTAATGACACGATTCTCACATTTTTACATTGATAAATTCTTGAGAGATACTAGTCACTATTGAAAAAAAACATTTAAAATGACGATTTTGAAAAACAAGCCATAAACTGAGGGAGGGTCCTAATAGTGTATTTTTGTTACAAATCACTAATGCTTCACTGTTACTTTGAAACAGAAGTGACGTTATGTTTACAGCAGACAAATATCAAAATTTGGTAACTTATGTGATTTTTATTTAGAAGTAACGTTAATATTTGAAGAAATATGTAAACAAATAAGTCTTAACTTAGCGTAGTGCTGCTCTGTTACTAAAGCGAAAGGCTTCATACTTTAGCTTTCAAAACACTACTGACCGGTTGTGACGTTATATTTCAAGCGAACGGACCAATCCCGCATAATAATGTAACGTCTCAATCGCCCTCAAAACGAAGTTTTTTATGTGATTATCGCCATTTTTACCATGTGTGTAAAGTCAAATATCGCGGTTTTTTCTGCATATTTAAGTCGTTTTTGCAAAAAGTTGCAGAAGTGACCCTTTGTTCACAAAAGTGCGATATAAAGATAAAATAAGTTTTTTGTAGTACATTTTTATTGCCTCGTAGGAAGTGTGAAACCGAGTATTCACCTCGGGGATAAAGATGTCTTCGTCTTGGGCGAGCTTAAATCCCTCGCTACATTCAGGATTTTACTTTTAACTCCCTCGCTATGCGTAAGACATCACTTTACCCTCTCGGTGAATAATCTACTATTACATTATGTATTTGAAAAAACTGAAAACTACTTTGAAAATGATGGATAAACAATTTAGTTAAAGTAGAAGACGAACGAAACACAAACCAACTTTAACTCAACTAAACTAAATACACTAGTAAACTAACCTAAAACTTAAAAATAAAAAACAAATGACTTATTCAAAAACAAAACCGTGTCCTTGAGGCAAGGAGGCGAGAATGCTGGCTGCGTTTCCGCGTTGGATAGCAATGCTTATCCTCTGAGCGAGAAACGAGCCAGCTCTTTTATCTTCTAATAAAATGTTTAATTTGGGTGCAATTTTTCCGAAGAGTAATTTAGCATGGGGTCCCCATGGTCCAAATGTTTCAACGCCAAAAGGCGCAAACACGTAGTCACCAGCAAGGGACTCGTATTTGCGTCGCTTAGCGTTTTCTGCCAACTCAGCAGCAGAACCAGCTTTAAGAGCTGATTCCCTGAGATGCGAAGGGGCCAAAGTATCGACACAAGTTGCGTCCCATACTAAAGCCCGTCCCCGCTCCCAGGGAATGAGTGTGAGGCCATCTGGTCTCTTGCCATCATCACGCACCAACCCACGAGGTTCTAGCGTTGAAGGAAAATTAATGCTGGCAAGAGCTCTTCTAATGGCATCATTGAGAGCTGCATGGCGGGCGAGACGCCCTGCACTTTGCTGGCAACAAAGACCATGGAGACCGAATTGGTCAACCTCCTTGCCACAGAGACACGTGAAAGGTTCACAAACTTTAGCTCTGATTCGCAATCCCACACACACCCGGAATGTCTCGCTATCGAAAAGGGTGCCTATATTTCTGGAAGGGAGAGCATGTAGCCAGTGGCCTGATTCCTTACAGGAAACTGCCAACAGCCTTGCACGATGACAATCACTGATAGAATTTAGAAGAAGAGAATGGAAAGTCTCTCTAGCTAGTGGGACATCCCAAAGTTTTTGTTGGTGTTTTTCCTTTGGGATGTCTTCACCAGGACAGAGACCTTGCCAACACTCCTCCGCCTCCCTCACCTCAGTAAGTTGGCAAGGGTGTTTTAAGATTTTTTCTGTAAGTCTAGCAGTGCTATACAAAGAGGATAGAAAGGCGGGGAGAGCAACACTCGAAATTTTGCGTACACCGATAGTAGAAGTACATATATATGCCTCTCTGGACAGCCTCGTTGGTCTAGTGGTCAGCACGCTGGGTAATATCCACGAGGCCCCGGGTTCGAATCCCGGGTCGGGCCGAAAAGTGTCGGGTTTTTCTGTCTTGAAATAACTCAGACACAGCTCCGGAGTCAGGAAGTTGGTGGTGTTAACACCCCCGTGCCTCGAAAAGCAAGTTAAGCCGTTGGTCCTGCGCCTGATCTCTCTACGGTCAAGTCGGACTGATGCCGTCTCACCGAATTATGAGAATAAAGGAACAGAGAGTGCACCTGTGTATTGCGGACACACTTGTGCAGTATAATATCTCTCGCGCAGTCGGCTAATCTCTGTTGAGATTGGCCCCTGTAGTCGAAATTCAGCTAGGAGGACATTACATATCTATACTTAGTTGTTGTTGTTACAAATCCAACTAATTGGGTACTTGACTTTGACTTGAATCCAAAACCCTATTCATTAAAAATAACAGCATATTCTTTTAACACACTTTCATTGATATTTTTAACCATCTGCCTGCAGCATTTCATTTTTAATTAAGCTAAACTCGAATCAAAGTATGTTAGTTGAGTATTGTGAAAATTCCTATACAAAATCAATGGCAAAAGAGCGTTTTGACAGTTCATTAAAAGTACGTGAACGATTGGTGGAGTCAAATAGCCAATTTAAAATTAAGTTTAACTTTAAAAATTAAACGTTTTTCTCCTCAGCTGTTTGTGGCAATTAATTTGGATTACCTTAATAATTTCAGTAGTATACAAATGGGAGCAAATCTTAATTAACCCTAATACGTCCTCTAGACATAATGGTATTTACCTATTAAGAGTTTTATTCTGATTTTTAATTTGTTTGTAACTTTTAATTATGATTCGTAAGTCTTGTTTAAAATACAAAAAAAGCTGTAAACTTGAATTGAATAAATACAAAAAAACAAAAGGAAAAAAAATCGTCACCGAGCGAGATTCGAGCCGGAGCCCTCGTCTCCTACGATTCTTCAGTCCAACGTCTACGCATTACACCTCGATCGATTTATACCCCTCCTAATAAAAACTGTTTTTGTAGTTCAAATGTATACCTTCCTAAGTTTTATTTTACTTTATGTTCTGGAATTTTTTATTTGGATATTTTTTTGTTTTCTTTTACTGACATAAGAACTATTTACCTATGCGTCTTTGGCTAACACACGTATCCTTATTAATATTTCAACAGTAACCGAGTACCTTATCTCGCGGAACGAAAGGCTTATCGGCTCTGAGGCAATGAGTTATGACTCACAAAACGTGCTGGTAATGTGAATCAAAAGAATACGCATATTTTTGTGATGTTTCCTCCTTAAAGACCCGAGTTCACTTAAAACAGCCAGTTAACATCGATTGACGGTTAATTTGACAGAATTACCATGCAAAATGATTTAAGAAATATGATTATGATTACACCTGATTAAAAATTAAACATGTGTTGGTTAAATCCACACTAACTCTGAAGTCAGTCAACAGGCCTAAAGTCTGACATTACGGACTACCGTGTTTACTTTAGGTAGGTGCGGAACCCAAAAACGCCACAAGAAAGCTTAAAACCGGCCAAGTGCGAGTCAGACTCGCGCGCGAAGGGTTCCGTACCATTAACTTAAAACATTAGACAGTATAGGCAAAAAAAGTATATATTTTTATTTTATTTATAATTTGAAAAGTTTTCATCACAGGATACCCGAAACAATTTTAAATAAAAGTTTCCGCGCCTGTTTCTTTACGTGAGTGATTTGAAATTTATAGGTCCAAGACTTTAGAAATTACAGGGGGGGGACACACACCGTGTAAACGTCTTTGGCGGGCTATATCTCGCAAATGGTAAAGCTGATAAATAAGTGTTGTATGAAAACCCTACCTTATTTTCATAGTCCTTTTCAACCATATCCCACACAAGGGGGTGCACTCAAAAAAATAATTCACACCCCCCTGTACATGTATGGGGGAGGTACCCTTAAAAAGGGGTAATTTTAATTTTTTGTATTTTTAAAAATGAGATCTATATGTGAAGTATCCTCGAACCAAGTTACATGCGTATCAGTCCATAAACGTAGAAGATATTCTGCTGTGACAGACTAGGACGGACGGACTGAACGATCTTATAAGGGTTCCTTGTCGGACTACGGAACCCTAAAAAATATATAACCCTGTACAAATCCACACATATTTTGCGTACCTCCTCTTTTAATTTCCTAGTCCACAATAATTAATCACATAATAAAGTGCCGCGTGTTTGCCCACGTGCCGGAATGATTGCATACCGAGCGTGCCATATTGCATATGAGGTAACCCGATACTGGGAGAAGATAAGAAACCGTATTGTATGTAAACAATACCCCTAACACATAGAAAATATACTTAGAATAACTATACCCACTCCCTAACTTTGTATAATTCAGAATTTTTTAATTTAGACATATTTAACTACACTCTAAGTCACGTCAAACGCGAATAATTTAAAAAGCTTTCCTTTTGTAACAAAATAAATGTTTCCACCCACATTAACATTTTAACATGGTTCTAATATTATATTGTGTATGTATCAGTAGATCATACTTGTAACTTGTTAATAATTAATTTAGTCTTTACGACACTTCAATCATTGTTAGGGTTCCGCAGTACGACAAGGAACCCTTTTAAGATCGTTCAGTCCGTCCGTCCTAGTCTGTCACAGCACAATATCTTCTACGTTTATGGACTGATTTGCATGTTACTTGGTTCGAGGATACTTCACATATAGATCTCATTTTTTAAAATACAAAAAATTAAAATTACCTCCTTTTAAGGGCACTTCCCCATACATGTAAAGGGGGGGTGAATTTTTTTTTTTAAGTGCACCCCCTCGTGTGGGGTATCGTTGAAAAGGACTATAAAAATAAGGTAGGGTTTCTATACAATACTTTTTTATTAGCTTTACCATTTGCGAGATATAGCCCGCCAAATTCGTGTACACGGTGTCCCCCCCCCCCCCCCCCCTGTAATTTCCAAAGTCTTGAACCTATAAACTTCAAGTCACTCACGTAAAGAAACAGGCGCGAAAACTCTTATTTAAAATTGTTTTGGGTATCCTGTGATGAATACTTTTGAAATTATAAACAAAACAAAAATATATACTTATTTCCAAAAGAACAGTATAAACTTAAAAAGTTTTTTTTTGCCTATACTGTATAATGTTGTAAGTTAGTTACCTTCGTGCTCGAGTCCGACTCGCACTTGGCCGGTTTTTTTTGTTTTAAATCTGTTTAAAACTTTATATTATTACCTAAATAGAAAGTATTATTGGGTACTCATTGTCTATTACACATATTTTTTTTAGATTAATTAATTCGATGTAATGACTGTTTTGTACCAAAATAAATGAAATAAATAAATAATAATCCTGACTGCAATAAGTAACATATATTGGAGCCGGGGGTTCGAAATGAGGATAGCGAGATACGTTTTGACTCCTTTTTTTGTTTCGTATAAAAAAAGCGTATCGTAAAACATTTTACTTTTTCTACCACTTTTTACCGTCGTCCGCCATCTTGACCAAATCCATGACAACTATCTATCCTTCATTCATTTGTTACACGCATTCCAAGCTTACAGCCGTCAGTCACTCGCTCTCAATCTACCTATCCCACATACATTTTTACCCGACTGCGGAAGGAGGGTTATGTTTTTCGAGAGTATGAATGTATGTACACTTCTGGACACATCTATTGGCCTTGGCCTTGGCCTGGATACCTTAGAGTTTAGGTTTCGATGGCCCCTACCGAAATATGATTGCTAGATTGAACAAAAACTTTGATGTAGTTTTAAACCTGATACATTTTACCATCTTTTTCGATCGTATTGTTTTAAATTTGAATTCAGAATACCATACGACATGGAGCTACGCCTAACAAGTCGGATATGCGCCTTGTTAAAGGCAATTGATTTTTGAATAAAAACATGTTTTATCAAATAAAGGTTTAATTTAATAACGCGTGTTGCCTCTATGGGCATCTACCACAGCTCTCATACGATTAGGCATAGAGTTTATCAATCGCTCTATAAAATTTTGAGGGATCATCTCCCATTCCTCTTCTATGGCAGTTTTCAACTCCTGTGTCGTCTGGGCAACTGGCTGACTAGCCCTAACACGTCTTTTTAGCTCGTCCCACATGTGCTCAATGGGGTTCATGTCTGGGCTTCTGGCTGACCAGTCCATAACTGTGATGTTCACATCCCGAAGATATTCCCTGACGATGCCGGCCGCATGGGCTCTTGCATTATCATGCATAAAAAGGAAATTTAAGCCAACATAGTCCGCGTATGGTATCACGTGAGGTTCTAAGCACTCTCGAACGTACCTTTCAGCATTTAATGTTGGCAGCCGTGGTCCTGTAACAAGCTCAAGTTGAGTTTTGCCGCTCGCGGATATACCGCCCCAGACAGTCCATGAGCCACCGCCATAAGCAACCCTCTCTTCAAAGCAGCATTGTGCGAAACGCTCTCCCTTACGTCGGTAGACCTTCTTCCTTCCATCATTGCCATGTAACACAATTTCAGACTCATCAGAAAAGAGTACATGGCTCCAATCTTGCTGTGTCCAATTGAAATGACTGCGTGCGAAATGAAGGCGCGCTGTTCGGTGGGCTCGCGTTAGTTTGGGCCCATTAGCTGGCTTGTGTGGTACCATATCGCGTTCTTTTAACCTTTTCCGAACAGTTCGAGCGCTCACAGATACTCCGTGGAAGTCGCGAAGTTGGTTTTGTATCTCAATGGAGGTAAGGTGACAATTACTCATGCTGGTCGTCACGATGAATCTATCCTGCCTTTCAGTTGTGACCCGAGATCGTGGCCTTCCTTGGCGACGAACAAAGCCGCTAGTCTCTAGGTACCTCCGATAAACATTTCGGACCGCAGATCGACTTAAATTAAGTTGAGCACTCATGTTTCTTTGGCTGTGTCCGGCCTGAATAAGTGCCACCGCTTGGGCGGCGACTTCAGGTGAAGTATCCATAGATTATTGATAGAACCTCACCTTATTGTTCAGAATAAGTAGTTTGTTGCAAAACCAAAGATATCAATCACTTTTTCAAGAATTAAATCCAAGTAAACCAATAAAACCAAGTTTTCTTAGTATTCGATTGTTTGATATCAACAAACAGGCTCCAAATTGTCTTTTGTTTCTTTAAATTCTGTGTTCGAAATTCAAAAAAAGACTATTGAATGAAATTGTGAATGTGCCAGGTTCAAAACTGCATAAAAACTTTTTGCTCGACCTAATATAACATTTTAGCTAGGACCTAACGAAACTGAAAATACAAGGTGGGCCAATAGATGTGTTCAGAAGTGTATAATTGTTTGGCACGCCCTATAGACCAAGCGGTTGGACAGATTTTGACATATGAGGTGTCGTTGAATTTGTCAAAATTGTAAAAGTGACATAGGCTACAAAATGGCGCCCGCAAATAGAAAAAAACCGGCCAAGTGCGAGTCGGACTCGAGCACGAAGTGTTCCGTACCATTGACTTACAACATTAGACAGTATAGGCAAAAAAACTTTTTAAGTTTATACGGTTCTTTTGGAAAAAAGTATATATTTTTATTTTATTTATAATTTCAAAAGTATTCATCACAGGATACCTGAAACAATTTTAAGTAAGAGTTTCCGCGAATGTTTCTTTACGTGGGTGATTTGAAGTTTATAGGTCCAAGACTTTAGAAATTACAGACACCGTGTAAACGAATTTGGCGGGCTATATCTCGCAAATGGTAAAGCTGATTAAAAAGTGTTGTATGGAAACCCTACCTTATTTTTATAGTCCTGTTCAACGATTCCCCACACAAGGGGTTGCACTCAAAAAAATAACTCGCCCCCCCTTTACATGTATGGGGAAATGGGGGGGTATCCTTAAAAAGGGGTAATTTTAATTTTTCGTAATTTAAAAATGAGATCTATATGTGAAGTATCCTCGAACCAAGTTACATGCAAAAATCAGTCCACAAACGTAGAAGATATTCTGCTGTAACAGACTAGGCCGGACGGACGCAATGAACGATCTTATAAGGGTTCCTTGTCGGACTACAGAACCCTAATAAAGGCCCCCCTTTCTTTCTCCTTACCATATCAATATGGGTATAAAATGAAAGCTAGTAAAAAGAACAGAATTTTCATTTTTTTGAATAATTATGTTTACTTGTTTGTGTATTGTTTAAGCTCTTGTATGTGTTCTATAAATTGGCACCTCATGTATTATAATATCTGTGGCACTACGTAGGTACTTACTCGGTTAAATAATATTATTGTGACCTTAAACGTATTACTATTGGTAGCATAATCGAATGTCTAGTATGCACAATATATTTTTCTTTAAACCCTCTAAAGATATTAACACGTTTTAACCCATGCAATTCCAACCTGTTAAATCCAGGTATTTCGTTTTACACAATGTGCTCTAGAGAGTTACATTTTAATCTATTCAGAGTTCAGCCACGTGTTAGCTTTCACATACATATTCGTACACCCATTGTGTCCCTCGGGTGATATTGTTCAGTACTTTAAGGGTTTATTGGGGTAAGGTATTGTGAGAAAATGGAAAGAAAACGTGTTTTTTAAAAAAAAAAAGTTTTGCTGTGTTCTGGTCTGTACTACTGGATCGATTTCAATAAATCTTTTGTTATAGAAGGCTACATTACTCCTTGCCAGGGGCTTCATTTTATTTTTTAATTGCGCCCGTAGCCGGAGTGGATTGCTAATAAATATTACACTTCTTAAAACCACTTGCAGCAAATTCGTAATAGATGGGAAAAATAAAATACAATTATTTTGCTTTAAATTTCCGCTAAGAGACGCTAGCGCAGGCAACAAAACCACACCAACCGCAACCGCTTTGAGTACCAGTTCAGGCAAATGCAGAATGCACCGCCCTCCCTCCCTCAATACGCATGCACTACAGCTAATGCAGCTGTTAGTTACCAAAACCAACGTGCAAAAAACCTCGACGCGTTTCGCCACTCCACGCATTTGCCTGAACTGGTACTCAAAGCGGTTGCGGTTGGTGTGGTTTTGTTGCCTGCGCTAGCGTCTCTTAGCGGAAATTTAAAGCAAAATAATTGTATTTTATTTTTCCCATCTGATAATGGATTTCCGCAAAGTAACGCCTGATTCTATTAATTATAAATTCGTAATATTCAAAATCTAGATCTAGTCTAACACTATTACATGCTTAAGTGTAAAGAGAGCAAGAAATTTAAAACCTTCAAACATGCGGCTTTAAGCTGTTGTTGCTAAAATGTATTTTATGGGTAGGTAAGTAACTAAAATTAACATTTTCATAACATTAAAGAGAGAAAATAATGTTCATTACGTAACATACGAAATAATTAAAACATATAAAAAACGTAGGTACTTAGTGACTTTTATTTAACTTTATACGACGAAGTTTTAATTGTTCGTGTATTTTTTAACAATATTTAAAATAATATGAGATGGCTAGTTTATGACAGGTGACATGTAAATAAATAAATAAATTGTTTCAACAAACACCAATTACCTAGCCCCAAACTAAGCGTGAGCTTGTGCTATGGTGACTAGGATAACGCATAGAAATACTTAAATACATATAAACATCCATGACTTAGGTAGAAATGCTCGTGCTCATCACACAAACATTTGCCCCTTGCGGGATTCGAACCCGCAACCGCCTGTTTTAGAAGTCCGGTGCGCAAACGACTACACCAAGACGGTCGTCAATGTCAGGTGAAGAAAGACCTGAGACGCTGCAATGTCTCCGTAGACGATGCGTCCGATAGGGCAATGTAAAAAGGAAAAATTTTGAAGGCAGACCTCACCATCAGATTGGATTAATAATGTGTGTGTGAGAGAGAGAGAGAGGTGACATGATATAGTAGTGAAAAATATTTTAAATAAGCCGTATTCAAGTGTTACCTACAGCAATCATTATTAGCGAAGGGATTGTAATTCAGCCAGGCTGCAGCAATTTTCGTGTACGTTCCAGTATATATACTATTCCTCTTTACGTGATAAAGTTTCGTGTACGTACCCAAGAGGTTTGTTATCAAGATCACGTATTCAATGTTCACTTAACGCCATGATATCCACATAAAGTACGGATGTGACACCCATGGGGATCGCGTGGCATATCTGAGTAACGCTTAAGGAGTTTTGGGGGGTTGATGTTTATAATGCACTAGCAATTCCCCGCTGCTTCGCACGTGTCAAAAATCGAATTTTCCATACAAACTTTCATTTTACCCCCTGATGATTTTATATTGCGACAAAAAGTAGCCTATGTCCTTCCCAGGATCTCAAACTATCTCAGTGCCAAACATTTGAATCGGTCCAGTAGTTTTGGAGCTTATTCAATACAAACAAACAAACAAACAGTCAAATATTTCCTTAATTTATAATCTGAGCACGAGATGTTAATTATTGCACACAAAAATGTACTGTCGTAAAAACTTGCAGACAAATTGTTTATAAAAATATATTATATTGATAAAAAATAACCGATTTATAAAAATATGATTTTTATAAATCGGTTCAGAGTCTTAGAGTGAAATTACAACCGACAGACCGAATTACTTTTAAACCTTTTAAAATATTCAGTGGCACCATATTCCTAGGTAAATATTACTCACAAAAATTGACAAACAATGATTGACTGGTATAGAATGCTGGTATCAAATCCGCCATTTGTAATTCTTTCGTGCAATAAAAAATAAATAAATAAAATTCACCAACCGTTTCCACGACTTTAACTATACGGGTAAATGCTCTCTCAACTAAGCGTACAAGAACGTAAGTCATTAGACGAATTTGTAAGTGCTTGCTCCGCCATTGAATCGGCCTTTGATTTAATCAATAATTTGGGACATGTACCTATAAGTATCCGAAATATTATTAGGTACAAATATCTAACCATTAGTTATGATAAAGACTTTTTGTAAGGTTTAAATTAGTTCGCGCAACCACACCGTTACATTGCTTTAGTCCTTTAGTTAAATCACCTTCCACTCGCCGACGGAACACAGCAAGCTGCTTGGCGCCGGGCTCCGGTGGGAGGGTGGTAGCTACCAGGCGGCACCTACGGACCCTACCACCGCTGACTTAAACTGAAATTTGAGATGTCGTTGTCCGGGGTGGACCCCAGATTGTACTAATCTTCTGGGCGAGCTCGCTCTACCGTCGACTCTGTCTACGCCACGTCTGGTTTAATCTAGAGTCAAGACAAAACCCAAATAACATAAAAAAAACTACAAAGCTCAATCCTTTAATGCTATTTTAATTTATTCTTCCCAAAAACTCACCTGACTGGCCTCATCAAGACATAACAATATGCAAACTCAGCTTTGATTCGGAACGTCATTTTGAAAGCGTGTTGATTGACACGTAAATCCACAAAATGTAAAAGCAACTCGAGCCATTCATCACCATCGTAAAGTGAACTCTTACTGTACAAATGGTTAGTTTGAAGAGAGTTCAGCTTATACTGGTTTTGTAGCTTGACCTGTGATTTGACGAATAGGAGCCTAATGAGAAATGTGGAATTAACAAAATGAAGGGTTCAGGATGTCCGTTTTCAATAAATGATTTTTTGCTTTGCAAGTAAAATTAACTGTTCGATTGATAAAAGTTTCACATTCAAGGCTCGCATCTACAAAAATTGACAAGTTCATATACAGTCAGGGTTGGCCTGGATAATTATCATGATAATTATCGTTGATAATAACGAGTAACTGTTATTGTACAAAACAAAACGAAATAATATATATGTGTATCCAAACGCATGTTTTTTCGTCACAATATCATAAATCTTTTTTTTCTAGCGTTACATAAAGTTTTAAAGGATAAATTTAAAATTGCATTATATTTAACTAAAACATTAGTAAATAGTACTCAAAAATTACAATAATTTAGTCGTACATATTATATCAAAATTAATAGTAGTCACAGGTAAAACTAAAAGTAATATCTAAATATATAAAAAAAACATTCATTTATATATACGTTATTTGATTCGATAGTTAGATATTTATCAGATAATAATCGAATAATTATCAGATAGGTAATTATCAGAGAAAATAATTATCTTGATAATAGCCAACCCTGTATACAGTACGAAAATCTCGATTAAAAAAATATATGCACAAATGGATTAACAATTAAGTTATGATACTAAATAATTAGTTACTGGGCCCTAAGACTAGATGCAATCGTTCTACAGCAAACTTCGCTATCGTAAAATGTCAAAATATGTATGCAAAAGTCACGTGATCTTTTGATAAAGCCATCGTGTCATTTCATACATTTTATTAGCGATAGCGAACTTCGCTTTAGAATAAAATGCATCTTGTCTACGGACCCTGATTATTTAATAAAGAAAATTAGCTGACCAGCTGGGTACATTAATAGCTTACGTATAGGAACATTACTAAAGAATCAACAACGAGATCGTAGGGGTTTTATAACGAATACAAATAATATCCAACGCTATCTCTTTTTTTAAAGAGATTTCCAAGAGGCTGATTGACATCAGTGGTGACCCAAGAGCTGGCAGCTATCTTGCTCAGCGTATAAGCATCGCTATCCATCGGGGTAACGCTGCCAGCATCCTGGGAACCTTACCACAAGGACACTTTTTATAATTTTAATTTTGTACACAATCATGTTTTATAATATATCTAAGTTGCCTGTAAATATTGATTTCTGAAATATACTTAACCAAAAAACCACTTGTACTTATACCTATATGCTAACATGCTGACAGACAAATAATAATAAGTTTTTTCCCTCTAGTACAAATACATACAAATGCCACAATTACGTCCAGATTGGACCGATCGGTTGTTATCTGTTAATCTTCATACATACGGTCCTTACAAACATTTGGCCGAACGAAAATAAACCTTATGCCATGGTAACACAGTGGACAGAGGACGAAACGTGGAATTCGCGACGAAAATTACCATCTTCCGTTCATATAGCTCTGGACAGATTGTTCAATGTTGGATATAGAGATACTGGATATGGCATGTTTGATGAAACAATACAATAAATTAATCACAATAAATAATTTGTTTCAACAAACACACATAACTAAGCCACAGAATGACAAAGCGTGAGCTTGTGACGACTAAGATATCGGATAGACATAGGTACTTATATACGTTTATATACATCCATGACTTAGTTACAAATGCTCGTGCTCATCACACACACATTTGCCCCAAGATTTTCAAAAGACGCGATATGCCAGAAAATATCGCCGGCAGCTCAGTGTACGTATTAAGGCTGATAATGATGACCTATTAAAAATAGGAACGGTATATACTCGTAAAGTATATACCGTTCCTATTTTTGATTGAATAACCAAGCGACAGGCCTACTTAATTTCTGAATTACATATTTTTTTTATATTGTTCTATATATTTGCAATACACATAGTAGAATAATTTATTGCAACAATAAATATCACACCTAAAATGTCTACAAAAAAGTTATGATTATTTAAAAAAAAAAAAAGTAATTCTTCCGTAAAGTTAGTAAAATGGCCGTTAGTCAATGTCTTCTTTTAAGCATCGAAGTGCAAAATATTTAGTCTAACCGCTTATCTGAGACGTCGCCTGCGGAATACAGGGGTGCGGGGGTACCGCACCCCTGCCCGCACGGCAGACGAGAACGGGGGCCCTGAGCGGTGCGGGCGGCGGTCGCTTGTCAATTGACTAATTTGAATAAAAAAACCGGCCAAGTGCGAGTCGGATTCGCACACTAAGGGTTCCGTGCCAACTTTAACTGAATTAGGATCCACTTACTTCCGCTAAGCCAATATACCATAATATTTTGTTGACAGCAAATATAACTTTGTTTTCCATAGTGTTTGTATGAAGAACAAAGTTATATTTGTGGCTGTTGAAAATGTGGTATATCTCAAAACTCACTCACTTTGGAAGCGTCTATCTCTCAAACGTTAGACTTTTTGAGAAACCTATCTATAGACTTAGGTTAGACTAAAAAAAAATTTTTTTTGGTTTTATGTATCCTTAATTATCATTTTTTATTGTATGAGAATGAATCGTAAAGCGGTAAACAGCATAAATCTACCTACAAAGTTTCAACTGTGTAATGCTAATAGTTTTACAATAAAGTGGCTGTGACATACGGACAGACAGACTTGGCGAAACTATAAGGGTTCCGTTTTTTGCCATTCGGCTACGGAGCCCTAAAACGCATTCTTTTCGAAATTCAAGTCACCCATTAAAATTCCTCTTCTTGTTTACCCCCTCATCCTTGCACCCCGCAGGCGACGTCCCAGATAATCGTTCAGACTATAACTAATCTTGTTATTTCTCTATTTCTATTGACGATAAGATTCCTTGAGCTTAACTAATCCAAAAAGGATCTATTCCAGTTGTTTTCGTAACTTAATCCGGTAAGTGCTACTATTTTTAGATTGAAAGTGTTTATCGACATTGTCTGTCTTGGAGTTTCTTCGTTGCGAAATAACAAAAGTTATGATCCCCAACCGCTTAAATTTACTTACATTAAAGTTAAGGTTTTTGACACTCTAACTGCCGCACTCAGAGAGGTGAATTAAATTTATTCTATAACTAAGTCTCCTACTATAATTAATAGAATCAGGGGTTACTTTGCGGAAATCAATTATTAAATGGGAAAAATAAAATACAATTATTTTGCTTTAAATTTCCGCTAAGACACGCTAGGCACCAAAACCACACCAACCGCAACCGCGTTGAGTACCAGTTCAGGCAAATGCAGAAGGCACCGCCCTCCCTATATACGCATGCACTACAGCTAATGCAGTTGTTAGTTACCAACACCAACGTGCAAAAAGCCTCGACGCGTTTCGCCACTCCACGCGGCATCCTCAGGAGAATTTGTCGCCTCGACTGAGCACGGACGACTCAGGCGACAACATCTCCTGAGGATGCCGCGTGGAGTGGCGAAACACGTAGATAGAGCTCGTGGAGCTCTATTTTTGAATCACTCGTATGAAATTTTGTAGGCGAATGCGACTTAATTTTACTCGTCTTCCAATTCACATAATTTATTTCATATTGACAGACACAAACAATAACAATTCGAGCGATTTAAAAATACGGATTTTTAGATGACGAACGATATTCAGTAGAAATCTGCATGCGAGTGGTTCAAAAATTGAGCCCCTAATATCTGTCATTCACAGATCCATAGATTAACTTACTGATTCTGAGTCACTTCTGAAAATTTGGCACCTTTTGCAATGTAACCCGATAATAATAACTCTGTAATAAGTCATCATCATCAAATTTAAGAGCTAGGCTCTTGTCGGTGGAGTTTTTTCCATTCCTCTCTGCTTTCCGCCCTTCTCTTAACCTCCTGATACGACCCGACATTTATCTTTTGTTTTATTTGCTGCATGTAGCTTATTCTTGGTCTTCCTCGCTTCCTTTTTTCTTCTATTCTTCCTTCTTTTATCGTTTTAATAAAATAATACTGTAATAAGTATGTACCTATATATATAATAAATATCTATTATACTTTTAGATAAGAGTGTAGGTTTTATAACAATTTATTTTGGCTGTAAATTCAAAAATTAGCCTCTTAACTTATTTTTTTCTCTTCGCACCGCCAACTATTCATCTGTGTTTAGCCCAAAGGTATGACTGGTAGAGTATGCCATTAAGTTAAGTCCGCCTTTTGTACAAAACTTTCAGTGAAGCTTAGATAAATAAATAAACCCTATAGAATTTAGGTGTATTTATTTAAGTTTAGTAGTTGAAAGTGACACATCCAGTAATACTTAACCCAGTACGTCCACTACTGCAGTGGACCAGTGGTCTGGATGAAATAACGTTGTTCTAGATTTAGTGCAGCTGATAAATTTTATACTGAGATTTAAGGTGATATTTCAGTCTGGGGTTAGATTTAGAATCGGTTCTGAACAATTATTTGCAATGTTATTTAGGATTTTCGGTAGGTAAAGTATTTAGAAGTGGCGTTATAATAATAACGTAATAGAGAAAGAATAGAAATAGGGTTACTATATAGTAACTAGATTAATAAAATACATACCTGGACTGAAAAAAGCTTTATAATTCGTGTCTTATTAAAAAAACAAAAAAAGCTATAACTTGAATAAATACAGAAAAAAAACGAAAGTAACAAAGTTTTTTGTCATCGAGCGAGATTTAAAGCATAGTACTATCAGTCCTACGTCTTATGCTCTTGGCCACGACGCTCATAATTACGGGTGCGAAATTAGCGACCATAGGTTTTTCTTTCGCATTGCGAAAGAAAAACGCGTAAAACTCAAAAACACGCCTTTCCCAAACATAAGACAAATTCAGATCGATTTTTCACCCCGATACCAAAATTTCAACGAAATCGTTAGAGCCGTTTCCGAGATCACAAATACATATAAAATAAATAAATAAAAAAGAAATATACAAGAACAGATCGTTTAAAGGCGCAGTGGCTAGCGGGTTGCCTCTCATGCGGTAGGCGCCGGTTCGATCCCACGTGCCGCCATGTACCAATGACTTTTTCTGAGTTATGTACATTAGTTGTTTCACTAACCGATGCTCTTACGATGAGGGAAAACATCGTAAGGAAACCTGCACATTCAGGCAACTGCATGTGAGTGATCAAACTGGTCAGGTTCCCCTGGTAACAGGGCACGGAGGTCAGATGGCAGTCGCTCCACTGTAATTACTTGATCTGCCATAACCTGGATTATGGTCAGCGGACCCTAGGCCCTAGCGTGCGAGAGCACAACCGGGATAACGCTAGGAGGATGATGATAATGAGATCGTTTAAAGGTATAACCATATACCACTGATATAACACTTCAATTAATATGAATGAACTTTTTAACCTTTGAAAAGGAACAGACAAATTGTGATTGAGTTTCATGTGCTGCTTCTTCCAGCACTAGTCCACATTTTTCCCAAAGTAGTGGCAGGGTCCATACTTGGACGTATATAAGTATTCTTTGCGACTCTATGTACAAAAGTAAACGAATTTTGTACTATTATTTTACTCAAGTGAGCTCTAACCTTTAGATTGCTATTGTTCAGCCAGTCCTTCGCCCCTTCAGGACCTTCAATTCTATTAATATTCACGTCTGACAACCTCTCTCACTGAAACTCGTTTAAGAACTATTTATCAGATCATCCCACACTAGCTCGTGACCATTCAAGATGCCCATCTTAAAGCAATTACCGGCTTGATTAAACTACCCACACTCTGCAATATAAGGGCCCATTCAAACTAAGCGCGTAAGGCAGTTTAGTAACCGCGTACTCTAGTGAGTACGCGGTATTCAGACAGGCTTACTAAGACAGTCTACGACTGCCTCGTTGGGCTAGTGGTCAGCGCGCTGGGTACTATCCACGAGGTCCCGGGTTCGAATCCCGGGTTGGGCCGAGAGTGTTGGGTCTTTCCTGTCTTGAAAAAACTTAGACACAGCTCCGGAGTTAGGAAGTCGGTAGTGCTAGTTAACACCCCCGTGCCTCGCAAAGCACGTTAAGCCGTTTGGTCCTGCGCCTGATCTCTCTACGGTCATGTCGGACTGCCGTCTCACCGAATTATGCGAATATAAAGGAATAAAGAGTGCACCTGTGTATTGCCAGGCCTGTGTATCTCCCCGCGTAGGTAGCAAAAACGTACCTACGCGCGGCGACCCTTTGTAAGGGGCTAAAACAAGTTGCGTGTCGCTACCGGCCAGCGACACACTCGCGCGTTTTGTTCACCGGCGGCCGCGCGGCTACGTTGCTGACTGGACGAGAATGAATAAAGTACTAGAAAGAGGCGCTAGATGGCGTTAGAAGCCTCTCGTAGCAGTCAACCCTATCGCGTCGCGTGATATTACATCACTGAATTGGTTTAGTGTATTATTAATCATATTCCAGAGCAATAAGTATGAAATTATCTTGCAATGGATTTTTCTAGGTGTCAACATGAAAATGTGCTTGACTCTGAGGCGAACTAAATTACGCCATATTGTTGACGACATTGAGTAGACATTTCTTTGAATACAATTGCCAAGTCATACTTCTGTACGAAGTACTAGTACTTATTCTGTGGTATTGCGCACACACTTGTGCACTATAATATGTCCCGCGCAAATGGCTAATCTTTGTTGAGATATTCCGCCGTAGTCGAAATTCAGCTAGGAGGACTTTTTTCTATGCCCCATCTCGCTCTTTCACGGGATGAAAAAGATTTATCATAATTGTCTAATTGCGTTACGATGCGAGCCTAATGCGTTCGCTCGTTTGTTTCGTGAGTTGTGTATATTAGTGATGCGAAAATTCGGATGAAAAAACTGTACTTATCCGTATTTTGAAACAATCTTAAACGAATCATTTTGTAATTTAAAAAAATAAGCTTTTTGGAAGTGAAAAAAAAGTTGAGAAGACAGCCACCATCAGATGGGATTAATAATGCCCAGGAGATAGATAGAGATTCGATTGCAATCATTTTTCTTTCTAGAAATTACTTAATGGCAACAATTTGTGTGCAAAATTCAATATTTAAAATTAACGAATCGCTCCTTAAGCAAAACTAGCAAGACCATGTGCACTGGTCACACACCTACACCAAAAGAAGAAAGAAACTAGAAGGACTAAAAAGAAAGCCGAAAAAAGGTTATTTGGCACAGAAAAATAAAGTAAATAATTAGTCTGTATGTATCTACATATTTATCTGGCACATCACTAGAGGCAATTAAGAATTATTAATACCGCTGAAAACTGTCTGATATTCGGAACAGTTAAGATTTAGGTAGAGCCTTTGTGTTGAAAGGTATTAATATCTTAGTTACACGATATAACGAGATTAGGACTGATTTGTTATTTGATACCACTACGAAATAAAGACTTATTTGATATAATACATCTACTGCTAAAAAAGCAGCGATAGAAGAGAAAACTCCACAACTCATCAGTGAGGTTGTAAGTTCGATACGTGACCTGGGCCCGTAGACAAGATGATATATATTGACAACCGTCTAGGTGTAGTGGTTCGCGCCACGGACTTCTAAACCAGGCGGTCGAGGGTTCGAATCCCGCAAGGGGCACATCCACGAGGTCCCGGGTTCGAATCCTAGGTCGGGCCGAAAAGTTTTTTCGTCTTGAGATAACTCAGACACAGCTCCGGAGTCAGAAACGTGCTTTCCGAGGCAGGGAGGTGGTGTTACCCCGTGCCTCGGAAAGCACGTTAAGCCGTTGGTCTTGCGTCTGATCTCTCTATAGTCATGTCGGATTGCCATCTCACCGAATTTTGAGAGTGAAGGAACAGAGAGTGCACCTGTGTATTGCGCACACACTTGTGCACTATTATATCTCCCGCGCAGTCGGCTAATGTCTGTTTAGATTGGCCACTGTAGTAGAAATTCGACTAGGAGGCCATTAATGTGAAATCGGTCTTTTTAAAGGTAGGCACCGTCTTTTCCAAGATAATTGCTAACAACTTTGAACTACTATTTTGCTATTTATTTTTATAGCGGGATCCGAGACAACTTAGCTGTCTCCTGGGACCACTTTCACCAGATATTTATTGCGGCGTACCTGTAGATCCTGAAGAAACTAGTTACAGGGGTGGAAAAAACAAAAACCGACCAATCGCGAATCGGAATCGCGCACTGAGGGTTTTCTACAAGCAAAGGATTTTTTTCTACGATGCAACCATTGCGCATTTGTGTGTGGTGGTAGGTACATTTAAGACGCTATACTGATTTACGTACACCTGCAAGGGTAATAAAAAAAGATGGCGCTATTACTGATCGCGCGTGAAAAGAGAGATGCCATCATCATAGGTCTACTTATTCTTGTCAACATAACATGTAAAATTAATTAAACAGTATTTTATGAATGAAAATTGTAGATCACAAGCAAAATGCTTCTTTTGGATTCTGGATATTAGTAATATCCACGTATTTGAGAAGTTTCCCATGAAATATTTAATATGGTTTAAAAATAAAAACAAAATTTCTTAAAACTAAGAGGCATTTTCGAAAATAAAATGTATCGGGGCAAAATCTTTCAATCGTGTTTCAGGTTCATGACATATCAATAAAGGTATGAAAAAAACACATATCTGACTTTTAGATCCGTCAGATCTTCCATTGGCTTATAGCACAGAATAAGTACTAGTACTTCATACAGAAGTATGACTTAGCAATTGTATACAAAGAAATGTCTACTCAATGTCGTCAACAATATGGCGTAATTTAGTTCGCCTCAGAGTCAAGCACATTTTCGTGTAGACACTTACAAAAATCCATTGCAAGATAATTTCATACTTATTGCTCTGGAATATGATTCATAATACACTAAACCTATTCAGTGACGTAATATCACGCGACGTGATAGGGTTCACTGCTACGAGAAGTTTCTAACGCCATCTAGCGCCTCTTTCTAGTACTTTATTCATTCTCGTCCAGCCAGCAACGTAGCCGCGCGGCCGCCGGTGAACAAAACGCGCGAGCGTGTCGCTGGCCGGTAGCGACACGCAACTTGTTTTAGCCCCTATGTAAGGGTCGCCGCGCGTAGGTACGTTTTTCTACCTACGCGGGGAGATACACAGGCCTGCTTATAGGTCAAATCGAAAAAGACGAATCTTTTCCATGAATCACCTTCCATTTCCAATGCGAAATAAGCCCCAAATGGCTGTACCTTTTGATCACGTTGACTTAGAAGCTTGATTTTTTCACAGCTTCATGCGACCATATATAGACATGTTATGTACATTATGATTAAAAGAGTTATGTACATTAGTTGTCTTACTAACCGATGCTCTTACGGTGAGTGAAAACATCGTGAGGAAACCTGCACATTCAGGCGACTGAATGTGTAACCATGATCCAAAACTGGTCAGGTTCCCCTGGTAACAGGGTCACGGAGGTCAGATGGCAGTCGCTCCATTGTAATTACCTGATCTGCCACAACCTGGATCATGGTCAGCGAACCCTGGGCCCTCGCATAAGAAAGCACAACCGGGATAACGCTAGGAGGATGATGATGCGACCGTAGACATAAGTTTTCTTATATAAATTACAACTTGACAGACAGACGGACAACAAAGTGATATTTAATTACTTTTTTTTTCTTCTGAGATGCGGAACCCTAAAATTATAAATTGTGTTTTAAAACCCAAGTACTTCAACCGATTAACGGTTTTCCGCGACTCACAAAAATGGAATTGAATTGATTCTCTCTCTCTTTCACGCAGTCGGTAAGACTTTTCCGTTTGTATAATGTATACGTAGCTGTATTCTGTACCTATTAGTATTTACGTCAATGGATACTATCAATGCTAATGCACTAAGAGTCAAGGATGGAAATAGAATGCGTTAGTGTTTGTTAGATTTTTCAGCTCAGAAGAAGATACAATTGTGGTCTTCTTTGAATGACTTATTATAAAAATAATCGGTTCCTTTCGATTTTGCCTGAGTACATATTTTCATGTCTTTTAATTTAGTTTATATTTCTATACTAATATTATAAAGAGGAAAGATTTGTTTGTTTGTTTATTTGCATCGAATAGCCTCCGAAACTACTGGACCGAATCAAATGAAATTTGGCACAGAGATAGTTAGAGACACTAGGAAGGACATAGGCTACTTTTTGTCGCGATATAAAATCATCAGGGGGATGAAAATACGTATGGAAAATCCGACTTTTGGCGCGGGCGAAGTCGCGGGGAACTGCTAGTAATAAATATTTTTTAATTATTTTTCGGGTAATGAAGCCAATATTGCCCAACCTTTTATTGCCCAAAATTGAAAAAGATCAGTCGCAATCCTTTTTAGAAAATAAAATATGTTAATTCACGTAAAAAGTCGTCACGTTGACTTCCGGTACGCGCACTCATTACTCTCTGAATAAAGTTTCAAACCGGAAGCGGTAGTAACGAGACGGCTGTCCTTCTCCTGTTTCGAGCTGGCATGTGTCTCGAATAAATAAAATAACAAAATAACGGTGCAGTTATTTGAAATTTCTATCAAAATACATTTTTGACGATAGATTTTTTTAATATATTTGAAAATGTTAAATATTTTTTAATTGTTTGAAATATTTATTTCATATTTACGGACAATTTGTTTTTGAAACACTATCAGTTTTCATATTTTTACAAGGAAAACAATATATAAAGTTTTAAACACGTCGCACTGATAGAAAGAAATAAAGAAAATACATTTATTAATGAATGGACATCACATACTCGTAACACACGAAAACAAACAACGTATCGGGCACGGTTATAAAACAAGAAACACAAAAAAAATACAATTTATGTGGGTGAGCCAGTCGGACTGTGCAGTTGTGCGTCTGTGATGTCCATATTAAAAGGGCCCTGCCACAGATTATATAATAGTTACTACGTAACAGATAAATCACTCCATTCAAAATCGTCCATACCTACTTTTATAATAGCCTACATTTTTTTGTAGCACACCACTGCGCACGAAAATGTACCTTAAGCATCGAACATTACGGTGTTATTCCTCTGCGGCTGCGCGCGGCCGGTGCGGCGCGTCGGTAATAATAAATGAGTCAGGGTTGCTTCTTCAGATACAAGGTTGTTTCATTTGTAGATTGGTTTAAAATATTTTACTATGATCTAGTGTTTTACAAAATGTTTACATATGCAAAATTCCTGGTTGTTTGTAAAATAAATGATTTTATTTTACAAACAACCGTAAAAATATATTGAAATCTCGTTAAACCTAAACTCACGCACAAAGGGATCCGTACCATTATCTACTTCTCTTGACCGCTATGGCTTTCCTTTAAAGTTTATATAATGAAACCATGTTTTTTTTTAAATGTTCAGGCCAGCAACAAAGCTCTTAGAGGGGAAACGCCCTACTGAACCAAAAACTGCACTTTAAATTTTAATATTTCGTTAATGGAGCATTAAATCGCAAAATTGTTGTAAGTCATTTTAAAGAAAGAAAGAAGAAAGAAAGAAAATACATTTTTTAATGAATGGACATCACATAACACACGAAAACAAACAACGTAACGGGCACGGTTATAAAACAAGAAACACAACAAAATTACAATTTATGTGGGTAAGCCAGTCGGACTGTGCAGTTGTGCGTCTGTGATGTCCATATTAAAAGGGCCCTGCCACAGATTATATAATAGTTACTACGTAACAGATAAATCACTCCATTCAAAATCGTCCATACCTACTTTTATAATAGCCTACATTTTTTTGTAGCACACCACTGCGCACGAAAATGTACCTTAAGCATCGAACATTACGGTGTTATTCCTCTGCGGCTGCGCGCGGCCGGTGCGGCGCGTCGGTAATAATAAATGAGTCAGGGTTGCTTCTTCAGATACAAGGTTGTTTCATTTGTAGATTGGTTTAAAATATTTTACTATGATCTAGTGTTTTACAAAATGTTTACATATGCAAAATTCCTGGTTGTCCCAGAAAAAAAACGGAATAGTACCAACAGTTTTAATAAGTAAGTAGTCATGCGGAAAACAAGAGCAAGGTGGGATGAAAGTAACTTTTATGAGATCAAAGGTAGTGATGGGTCGAGGGCAAAAACAAATATGGACAAAATGGGCATAAACTTGGCATATTGGGCATAAACGAGTTTACGCCCAAATAAATGCCTGATCACTGGGCACAAAACCAATAACTTTGTTTTATTGTCATTATTTTTAGAAAAATCATTCAATTAAATATAAACAGTCAAAATAATCACAGTTTTGTTAAATCACAATTGATTATTCGAATTCTTTGAATCTTAAGTAATTATAAAACTACAGTTTTTAGTCTCGTTAATATAACTCAATATTTACAAGACTTAGTCATCGTAGTCATATTTTTTTTTGTGTCGAGTTACATTCATCTTGATTTTCATAATCATTGTGGCGACATTTTACCACTGTCGCCCACACTAGCAAGCAAATTCCAGACGCGATGCCCTGACTCTGCTCCTACGGGCTAGATGGCGCTGTTAGCCCGCTCCATACAACACAAACCGCGATATGTAAGATTTAGCACGTGCTTGACTACATATAGCTAAACCAAGACGGTGACCATTGGACCTTGGTCCCCGACTATAACAACCGGTCGGTAGGAAGCGCTCCCCTTTGCCTTCTTAACCCAGTTGCGCCAAAGTGGTGACCCTGGCGTGATTTACACTGGAGCACGGAGCCTCACCGTCGTCATCATCAGCGTCGCCTTCTCCCTTGCCAACAGCACCCAGCCAGCAGCATCCAGCCAGCAGTCTCCTGCAAGCCAGCTCACCAGCCCTATGGACACCACCGCAGAACCAGTTATACCTGGTTCCTCGGCAGCCTCATCCAGCTCATCATCCCGACTCACTGGACTTCGAGCTCATCCGCACGCATCGTGGACATCACACATGCTCATCCCGACTCACTGTAGACATCACGTATGTACATCCCGACTCATCGTGTGGACATCGCGCATTCATCCCGAGTCATCGTGGATATCGGGATCCCGACTCACCGTGGACATCGCGCATGCACATCCCGGCATATTGTGAATTCAACAAGCACTGGCACTTGCAAGCTCACTACACACAGACTGCTAAGCTCTCAACCATCCTAGCTCAAACAACCTCTGGTTCTTCGGGGGGAGTGGTGTGGCGACATCTTACCACTGTCACCCACACTAGCAAGCAACATTCAGACGCGACGCCTTGAATCAGCTCCTACGGGCTAGATGGCGCTGTTAGCCCGCTCCATGCAATATAAACCGCGATATGTAAGATTTAGCACGAGCTTGACTTCCTATAGCTTATATATAAGACGGTGACTATTGGACCTTGGTCCCCGACCATAACAACCGGTCGGTAGGAAGCGCTTCCCTTTACTTTCCTTTCCAGTTGCGCCAAATCATCACTTAAAAAACCGTCGGTATTGATTGATTGATCATTAACATTGGACAATGTATATTTTTGGATGGATCATTAGTTTCCTTTAATTCCGATTGTACGCCAAAGATGTGATTATTTTGCACCGTGTATGAAACCATGGATGCTAAACGACCGTTCAGTAGTAGCAAATGTGCATGGTGAGGTCAGGATTCGTAGTGCCGCTTTACTTAACGGCGAGGCACCACAAAATTCTTTCTACCAAAATACAGCATCCACACTCTTTGCAGCTTTCTAAGTCAATTTTTTCCCCAAATACCATTTCTCACTTTAGGTAGAGCATACTTTTTTAATTTGTGATGTGGAGCAAACCAACCACATAATCTTAACTTAAAAAATTCGCCAGGTAATAAATAAATTCCATTGCTTCTGATTCTCAGAGAGTTTATGGCCTTCGGTTTTACTGTTCAGTATATATGCAGCGCAGTGCAGTTCAGTTTATAGAGTATTGAGAAACGATCTATATAGGAAGTTTCCAGAATAGTTAAGGTAAAGGTTGAGGTGTAAGCCAATAGAAATTTCGATAAAATATTCTTGAAGGTCATATAATCCGTCCTTTGCCAGTTTCTGTTTACCGTAATATTAGTCGTGATGTCAGACTTCAGGGACACTCATGAGCAACCTCCGTGGCTGCTTATGTATTCTGACGATGTTACGCTGGCGTATGCGGACAGGGGACGACTGGTAAGACGTGTGTAGGTGAGGCGGTCCTAAACTAAATGTGGCGAAGACTTATCATATAAACTTTTCTCATGTTATAATACTTAACAACTTTTATCAAATAGCCAACAAACATGTCAGGTCTGATGATCGAACGAGGCGGGCGCCTGCACGCAACACTTCCCCCCCCCCCCCCCCCCCTACCCGTAAATTTAAGCTTTCGTTGCAAGTCCCGTGCCCGCTTAGACTGGATCGGAGAACCAAAATACCTACTTACTCACTATTTTAACTAGTAACATGAACATACCATTCACTTAATATATCAATTTCTTAGTGTTTATTGTAATATATTAGCTATAGTCTAATATATTTTTGTGAAGAACACTTTTCTCTCTTAAATATAACTATTTGAATGTTTATTTTTTTATAAAACTTCTATTAAAGTTTTTGCCCAGGCAAAAGGCATTTATTCGGCGTTTACGGGCATTTATTCGGCGTTTATTCAATACGCCCAATATGCCAGGGCATAACCCATCTCTAATCAAAGGTGTTTTAATGATTTTTACAACTTAAGCATTTGTTTGCACGTTTTTACGAAATTAAATTAAATTTTGCTAAAAAACATGGAACATGTTGTATGATAAATCATTTTCAAAAATGTAATATGTATAAAAAGTGCAAACATTTAAGACTGATAATTCTAGAATTTTATTTAAATCTGAGACTACATAAGGACTTATATGCTTCTGGTTTCATTTGCACAGTAAATTACTGGATATGTAAACCATATTACATAATTAGTTCGTTTAAATACGAATCCACCGTAACACAAATAAATTAACAGTGCGTACGCGCGCGCCCGTCGGTTGTTGGCAGCCTACTAATTTACGCACCGACGTCGGTGCGCTCGAGAGTAGGCTATTATCGCGCGCAAGTACATCGAGTGAGAGATGCCTGGCCCCGCTTAAGTCGTGACCCGCTAGGGGCCCCGATGGGGTATTGTTGAGTAACGATACCCCACACGATGGGGTAGACGACGAAAAAGAAAATCATGCCCCACTTTACATGTAGGAGAGCTACCCTAAAAAAATATTTTCTAAAATTTTATTCTACTACTTTGTCGCCGTAATTAGTATATAAAGGTACACCTACAAAATTATAGTTTTCTAGTACTAACGCAACGTCTCTTAGCAAAATGTCGGACAGACAGACGAACACATGACAAAACTTTAAGGGTTCCTTTTCAGGACTGCGGAACCCAAATGTGAATAATTTATGTTTTTTTAGTGATATATTATACAGACTGCCTCGTTGGTCTAGTGGTCAGCAAGCTGGATACTATCCACGAGGTCCCGGGTTCGAATCCCGGGTCGGGCCGAGAGTGTTTGGGTTTTTCTGTCTTGAAATTACTCAGAGACAGCTCCGGAGTCAGGAAGTTGGTGGTGTTAACACCCCCGTGCCTCGGAAAGCACGTTAAGCCGGTGGTCCTGCGCCTGATCTCTCTACGGTCATGTCGGTCTGCCGCCTCACCGAATTATGAGAGTGAAGGAACAGAGAGTGCACCTGTGTATTGCGCACACACTTGTGCACTATAATATCTCCCGCGCAGTTAGCTAATCTCTGTTGAGATGGGCCGCCGTGGTCGAAATCGGCTAGGAGGACATCAAACAAGGTGTTAGTGTGAACAGTCTTATCCTTTATGGGAGTGAATATGGCCATCAATACCTACATCTTTTACTATGAAAAAAAATTACCTCTCCATACCTACTGTACGGGAGCTGAGTTAAAACACATTTTAATTAATTAATCACATTTTCACAAGAAATATGACACCGCGTACAGAGAGAATCGTGCGAGTGAGAGGGAAGATACATGTCAAACATTTAGCGCGAATGCGCGCGCACCGTAGCAATGGATTGCGTTCGGAAATCCCTTACACTACATTGTCACCGAGGTAGCTGAATTATATGTGTGGACCATCAGTTTTTTTTTTAAGATTTAGACATGGTCCCATGGTAAAAGTTGTAGGTATTGATGGTCATATTCAGCCTAAGGATAAGACTTCTTCTTTAAAAGATAAGAGAAATCTCGGCCGCATTGCCGCTTATCATCAGTGAGATTGCCGCCTACTGATTAAAAAAAACAGCTGTCGGTATGTCATATGTATGGTCATATGAGTAAGTTATTTTACTGATGATAAAGAAGTAGAAAATAGTGCTACTTCTTCGATGTCTATTACGTTACAATGATGAGGTTACGATAAACCAGATTATTGGGCAGGAATTTTCGGCGGAATAAAGTCGAAATTTGAAATTGAATTTTATTAAGTTTACCAAAGTAAATTTTGCACACAAAAATTGATCGATCGTGTCATCCGGTGGGACTCGAACCCACGACCCTTCGCTATTCAGGCGAACGCTCTTTCCAACTGAGCTACGGTGGATGTTAGTCAGACGACAATTTTTGTAAGTACTTGCTCCGCCAGTGAGCCTGCGTAAGAGTTTGCATTTATATTTTTGCTTTCATAATTGTATTACTATTATGTATAAAGAGGTGGAAAAACGTTGGAAGCAGAACTTAAAATATTTGTTTTTAATATTTAAATTAGTCTGTAATAACATACCTGAAAATAATAAACAAAAGAATCCAAATCTAGGCTGTGCCACTATCTTGGGTAACCAAATAATTTATGTATGCGACTTAAATTAGGATGGCATCAATGTATACTTATAACTAAGTGTGTGTTTGCATGTATGGGTGTCTTTGTGTATGTGAAATTAACTTAAGTCAGTATGTAATAATATTAGTAATAAAAACCATCAGATCTAAATTTAATAATAGAAATAAATTAGGAAGTTTTTACGTCATTTTTGATTTATTAAAAAAACAACTTACTCAGTAGAATTAATCCACGAACTTACCTGTAAAGGAAATATGTTTTTTAGTTTTTCCCGATAAAACAGTTATACGAGGGTCAAACTGAAAGTTCTTAGAACTGGCCACTTATAAACAATATAATAATAAAAATATTCTAAAATTTGAAAATAGAACTCTTTGCCAATATTACTGAGTATATATTTCATTCATTTGTCATTTGTTTTACGACTTGGCGGCAAATTGAAAATTGTCTGTGTCACGTCAAAATGAATTTAACACGAGAAAATTTTCGTGCAATGATTTTTTATGACTTTCGATGTCATTTAAGTCAACAAGAAAGTTATGATAGACTACGATTGGCCTTTCACGATGAAGCCCCATCTCGTGCGACTGTTTACAACTGGTTTAATGAGTTTAAACGTGGTCGCACTAATCTCACTGATGATGTACGTGAGGGACGGCCTTCTACGGCGACGACTGAAAATAACATCTGTGTTGTGCGGCGTATGATAGAGACTGACAAAAGAGTGACCTATCAGCAGATTCGGACAAGCTTAGGCATCGGTATGAGTCAAGTGCACAAAATCCTCCACGAACATTTAGCGGTCAGGAAGCTTTGCGCCCGGTGGATACCTCATAATTTGACTAAGGCTCAAAAACTCCATCGTGTGGATTGGTGCCGTAAAATGATTGAAAGATTTAACGGAGGTGACTCAAATGCTGTGTTCGACATACTAACAGGTGACGAAAGCTGGATTTACTGTTATGATCCTGAAACCAAAAGACAATCTGCTCAGTGGGTGTTTCCTTTCGAGGAGTTGCCAACTAAAGTGAAGAGAGATCGAAGTGCGGGAAAAAAAATGGTGGCCTCGTTCTTTGGAAGGATAGGTCATTTCGCAACAATTGTGTTAGAGGATCAAAAAACAGTTTCTGCAGAATGGTACACTACCAATTGTTTGCCACTTGTCTTGGAAAAAGTTCGAGAGAAACGACCTCGCAGTAGGATCCTCCTTCACCACGACAACGCCTCGTCGCACACCGCCAAGCGAACGATCGACTATTTGGCGACATCAAACGTTGAATTACTGGGTCACCCGCCGTATAGCCCCGACCTCGCGCCTTGTGATTTTTATTTATTTCCAAAAATTAAAGAAAAACTTAAAGGAAAGCGGTTTATGAATGCTGAAGAAGCGGTGGCTGCGTATCGCGATGCCATTGAAGAGACCCCTAAGGACGAGTGGGCAAAGTGCTTTTCCCAGTGGTTCCATCGCATGCAGCGGTGTATTGACGTCAATGGACAATATTTTGAAAAGATATAATAAAACTAATAACTGGCTAATGTAATCAGTTTTTGATTTTCTAAGAACTTTCAGTTTGACCCTCGTAAAGTCGTTTAACACTATAGTTATCTTCTTGCCACATTTCATTATTCTATGGGTTTTGATTCCCCTGGGAATTGTTTGAATATAAGTCTAAAAGGGCCATATCTTTGGATCGCGTTGACTTAGAAGCTTTTTTACAGCTTCAAGGGACCACAGATAACATCTGACGTTAGTTTGAACTTGATACCGCCACGTGAAAAGGGTCTTCTTGACCAACAATCGGATAACAAAGTAATATTTTAGGGTTTTTTTCCTTTTGAGGCACAGAGCCCTAAACACAATTAGGTGAAGAGTTAGACAATTAAAAATATAAAATTTAACCCTCTGCCGTATCACCATTTATGATACAAGCAGTGTTTTTTAGATTGTACAGTCGTCAGGTTACCCATTTGAACTTACGAAAACAGCTTTTATTTCGTATGGAATAGAGGCACAGGAGCCGCCGGAGTTGCACGCGCCGCACTCGCCGTACGTATAAATTTTTCAAGACGTCCTCAATCTGAATACGTCATACGTATTTATTGAAATGCGGCAAGTGCAGTGCGGATAGATGCGCGACGTTGTATCGTCGACATCCTAGCGTAATCCCAGTTGTGCATTCACACGCGAGGGCCCAGAGTCCGCTTTGGACCATGATCCAAGATATGGCAGATCAGGTAATTACAGTGGAGCGACTACCATCTGACCTCTGTGACCCTGTTAACAGGGGAATCTGACCAGTTTGGATCATGGTTACACATTCAGTCGCCTGAATGTGCAGGTTTCCTCACGATGTGTTCCCTCAGCGTAGGAGCATATCGGTTAGTGAAATTCAGAAATGTGCGACGTTGTATACAATTTCATATAAAGATTTATAAAATGCGATGACTTCGGCGCGTGCGGCGAGTGCGGTACGAATATATGCACGTTCACCTTTAACCTGATATAATATCAGCTTAGATGTAATATAATAATAGAGGTAATGGTTGCTCTAAGGCTTAATACATTGACTTAAGTTAGGGATGCTGCGATCTATCGGTGGATATCAGTAAGTGCCTTTCCATGTCTAGTAAATGCATGCCTCCCCTATCGCTGGAGTGTCGCTAAGATAGAGAAGCACTCTTGATAGATTACAGAATAATGTACAGTTTTCTTGTGATGAAGATTCAAAAAAAAACAAAAGCCAAGCAATAGTTGGACTCGCTTATGAAGGGTTCCGAACCATCGTACAAGGTCGAACACAAAAAATGATTATATCCCTTTAATGTTTGATACTATTTGATATTGATTACCGTCTTGGTGTAGTGGTTCGCGCCCCGGACTTCTAAACCAGGCGGTTGCGGGTTCGAATCCAGCAAGGGGCAAATGTTTGTGTGATAAGCACGAGCATTTGTAGGTAAGTAAGTCATGGATGTTTATATGTATTTAAATATTTCTATCCGTTATTCTAGTCACCATAGCACAAGCTCACGCTTAGTTTGGGGCTAGGTAATTGGTGTGTTTGTTGAAACAATTTATTTATTTATTTATTTTAGTTTTAGTATTTGTTGTCGCAGTGGCACTAGAAGTGAGTACACAAAAGAGGTACTTACCAATATGAAAATTATAATAACTAAATAAATAAATTGTGTCAACAAACACACACGATTATCTAGCCCCAAACTAAACGTGAGTTTGCTATGGCGACTAGGATAACCGATAGACATACTTATGTACGTTAATAAACATTAATGACTTAGGTAAATATGCTCGTGCTCATCACACAACATTGCCCCTTGCAGGATTTGAACCCGCAACCAGCTGGGTTTGTACACCTACAGGTTCGTCTTTTTTAGTTACTAGCAGTTCCCCGCGACTTCGCCCGCCAAAAGTCGGAATTTCCATACAAATTTCCATCCTTCATTTCAGCCCCCTGATGATTTTATATCGCGACAAAAAGTAGCCTATGTCCTTCTCGGTGTCTCAAACTACCCCTGTGCCAAATTTCATTTGATTCGGTCCAGTAGTTTCGGAGCCTATTCGATGCAAATAAACAAATGTTTTAGGTCCCCTCTTGTTTTTGATCTATATTAATAATCTTCCGGACGTAACTAACCATAAATGTATCTTATTTGCTGACGACATATCTGTGATAGTAAAAACAGATAGTAAACTGACGCTAAGAGACCATATAATTGACATTAACAATACAGTAAAAGCAATAATAGAATGGCTTAAAAATAATAATCTACTTATAAATCTTGACAAAACTTATTTTATAAATTTCAATAACATATTATACCAGACAATGGACATTAATTTCGAAGGATAAAAATTAAAAAGTACAAACACAGCAAAATTCTTAGGTATATGGATAGATCTAAAACTAAATTGGCCAAATCAAGTTGAAAATGTTTGCAAAAAAATAAACAGATTTTCATATGCACTCTATAAATTAAACAAAGTAGCGACAAAAAATACAGCACTTACAGCGTACTTTGCCTATGTGGAATCCGTTCTGTGGTACGGACTCATTATATGGGGTAATAGCACTGATGCAAGTAAGGCATTCCTTGCCCAAAAAAAATGTTTAAGGGCCATACGTGGTACTGAACCCGATGAGCCTTGCAAATTTAAATCTTTGAAAATACTACCCCTCCCATGCCTGTACATCCTTGAAATTGCGAAGTTTGTAAAACAAAACATGCATTATTTCAGGCAAGCGAAGGATATGTACATGCGTAATACCAGAAATGGCGATAGACTTGTTGTTGACCTCGTTCCCAAGAGTGCTCGATTTACTAAGAACTGCTACTGGATGTGTATGCTCATATTTAGTAAAATACCTCAAAATATAAAAGACTTGCCCTTCAACAGATTCAAAGGTGCCCTATATAGGTGGCTAAACCAGCATTGTTTCTATAAGGTTCTTCTTCTTCTTCTTCTTATTTAATTTATGGCGACAATAGTGACTTGAGGGTGGTGTTTGTCGCTATTCCGCTTCTATAATGTTAATGATTATTTAAAGGACTTGTCCATTAATGGTTTTTTATTCGTCAAATTTTTTAACCAGAATAAACTAAATATTATATTAAAGAGTTCACAAAAACTAGCCTTTCTGCATAATTAATATATTTTTTAAGGCCTCCGATTTAGAGAAAAAATAAAATTAATTTTTCTCTTTGTCTGTACAGAAACCGCACCTTCGCCTATATCAATTAACGCATGAAAAAAATTTGCCAGCAAAATTGACATTCCATTGACAGTAGTACCAATTATATAATCTGTGGTAGTACCTAGTAGTATTTATCCACCAGTGGAAAGGCAATGGTACATAGCCATACAGCCAGGAAATACAAGTAAGTGATCAATGGATGATGCCTGTTACAAAACATATTTTTTCTCAAAAATGGAGGCGTTTAAAATTCTGATTTCTATGGTTACGTGTTTCATATTTTTGTAGCTTAAAGATAAATATAGGTTTATTAGTGGTTGGTGATATCTTAGAATAAAAAACCAGCCTCCATACAAAAAGAGGACAAGTCCTTTGACATGACATTACGACTTGTTTTTTTTTGTTCTTGACTATTATTTTAATTTTTATGTGACATTATTATGATGTATCGATATTACGTATTGCCATTTTGTAAACACTGTGACATTCCAATTATTATTTTGAATTTTGATTGAATTTAATGATTAAATGTATTTAACTTTGTCACTTTATTCCATAAAAAAATTTATTTTGATTTGCATGCTATTTTTAAATGGCTGGAAAAGCTGAACTAAATGAAAATAATTACCACCTAAATGTACCCTTTTCCAAACGCAAATAAACTTTCATTTCATTTCAAACAAATCTTTCCTCTTTATAATATTAGTATAGATTCCCACGCGAAATCACCTAAGTTCTATCGGCGTATTCTTACGCATACAGAGTAGAGGGTGAGGAGACTCGAGGGTGATAAGGCTGGAGGGTGAAGGAGGAGGCTAGGCAAAAGTGTCCCATACAAGCTGTGGTTTAAGATTAACAGACATCTGGGTTAAATTACAATAGCCTTTGTTAGTTAAATTAACATAAAATATAGCCTACTTATGTCGCTGAGAAATAATGCAGCTTTTGAAAGTTATAAAATCTTTCAAAATCGGTTCCGTCCGTCGTTTTAAAGTTTTCTTCGTAAAACATACTGATAAACTTTACTACTTTTTGTATTATATTTGTATATTATATTATATAGCACTCTAATCGCACGCCCTAGTAAACCAAATTTATAATACCCTCCCGTCACTTAAAATTATGACCTACTTACTAAAACAAACTCAATTTGGGACCAAATATCATTAAATACTTACCGTCAAAAGCTGATGTCTGTTAATTACCAAACTTTAGAAGCGTTGACGCGTTTTGTACGTAATTACGTTGTTTATTGAATTTTATACCCGTAGTTAAAAACCTATTTTGAATGACACATTGGACTCAATTCTCATGTTAATGTCTAAGATTAAATTTTAGTTCATTCTCTCTGTTTCTCTGGTAAACAAACTAAAAAAAACTATAATTTAGAAATGTCAAATTAAGTAATGCGATTTCAGACGGATTTTTACAAGTTTTTCATGACATCGAATGACATCCCTTCTAAATTGTCTATGGATTCTCTTATTTCCTTAGCAACTGACAGGTGTTTAGTTTGACGTTTCTTAACTAAAATAGTCTGTCTCTTTTCGTATCTTTGGCAGAGAAAGAAAGAGACTGAACTTAATTGAATGTTAAACAGGACACACTAAATTGAAGTCCTATTTTAAAATCTAACTTTTGATCTTCATTTTAGCCTGAGAGCAAAGATAAGGTCTACGATGGAGCGAGCTTGCCCAGGAGTACCCTATTTACGTGCACCTTAAAGAGTTTTGGGCTATACGTACCCTTCGAATCCCGGGCATGTGTTTTTAAATTTTTTGTCTGAACCTGAAAAAACAGCTTTCAGGTTCCCCATTTACAGGGTCGCGGAGGTCAGACGGCAGTCGCTCTACTGTAATCACCTGATCTGCCATATCCTGAATCACTGTCCAAAGTTGACCCTGTGCCATCGCGTGACAGTGCACAACCGGGATAACGGTAAGATAATGATGAAGAACTGAGAAACTATCGGCTTATACTTTAAATAACTATTGACCTGTTTCACACAACACTATTGATATGAAGTCAACTATCGATAATTTAGAAATAGTCGACTATCGATAGGCAGCACTGGTTGGTGGTGTTCATACAACCCTGTGCCTCAAAAAGTACGTTAAGCCGTTGGTCCTGTCCTGGCGATCTCTCTTATGCCGTATTGCCGTCTCACCGAATTTTGAGGGTAAGGTAACAGTGAGTGTATCAGTTTATTGCGCACATTGTAAACTATAATCAGTTAACTTATTTCGGTTGAGATTGGCATTTTTTTTATTTAAAGAAACTCCAATAATAGTATTTTGAAGTGTTTTATACCAAGCGAAAACATAAAATAGCTAACTGCATCTAAACTTGCAATAGACGCTGTTAGTGCATCGTTTCCAATAGTTTGTAGTTTCCGAGATATAATATTGTTGAAAAAAGTAAGTTCACTCTTCATATAATTTTACGAAGTTTTCTTTTTTGTAAAATAATCAAACACAACAACATAGTTGTACGTTGTTGTATATTTATTTGATTATGTGAAGTTGTTCACATATATTACATGTCGAAAGACATGGCGACATCATGACCGACATGCTATAAAACTCGACCACTCATCATCGTCCTAGCGTTATCCCGGTTGTGCACTCGCACGCAAGGGCGCAGGGTCCGCTTTGGACCATGATCCAGGATATGGGACATCAGGTAATTACGATCACTGGTCGTAAAGTAAAAAATACTTTTACCTATCTAGCATTCAGATAACATTTGTGTCATTGTTACTCTTAACAAACTCATAATAAACATATTATTTATTTTAATTAATAGAATCAGGGCTTACTTTGCGGAAATCCATTATTAGATGGGAAAAATAAAATACAATTATTTTGCTTTAAATTTCCGCTAAGAGATATATATAGTTAGTTGAGATTTTCTGCACGTTGGTGTTGGTAACTAACAACTGCATTAGCTGTAGTGCATGCGTATTGAGGGAGGGAGGGCGGTGCATTCTGCATTTGCCTGAACTGGTACTCAACGCGGTTGTGGTTTGTGTGGTTTTGGTGCCTGCGCTAGCGTCTCTTAGCAGAAATTTAAAGCAAAATAATTGTATTTTATTTTTCCAACCTATATTATTTATTTTGCTTTCTTGCAACGGTCGAGTCCCGTTATAATATTATTTGACATATTTTGTATGGGAACTGCACAGAATAAACATCATTCCATGTTTGCCGACTGTTTACAAATTGGTGAACTCGGGTATAAAGCATTGAATAGAGAAAATTCGTAACATTTACCGATAAACTAGTTATTTCGGATTCGATTTATTTCGAAAGGTTCCTACTACTATGGGTAATAATATATCATATAATATAATAATATAATATTATAAAGAGGAAAGATTTGTTTGTTTGTTTGTTTATTTGCATCGAATAGGCTCCGAAACTACTCTACCGAATCAAATGAAATTTGGCACAGAGATAGTTTGAGACACTGGGAAGGACATAGGCTACTTTTTGTTGCGAAATAAAATCATCAGGGGGGTGAAATGGGGGAAAATTTGTATGGAAAATCTGACTTTTGGCGCAGGCGAAGTCGCGGGAAACTGCTAGTATCATATAATATTATACGCGTGAGTTATATATCGGAGCGAACTACTTTATTTCGTGTTTATGCTGTGTGGATTCGGTAATAGTGAAAATGCTGGAGCATTTTATACTCTTTTATTGAAGACTGCTTTCTCAAACTCTAAGCATTATTGTGGAGGCATAAAAGTAAAGTAGAGAGCATTATGGCCGGGCAATAAAGTTAAGTAAGTGAGTCTTTGTAGGTACACACGACCGCACGTCAGGCTACCCCACATTGACCTTGAGACCGCCTCTATTCCCTACGTAATAAAAGCTGTTTTCGTAGTTCACATGGGTAACTTGACGTGCTGCCGACCGTAAATGCACATGAAGTAACGTCAAAATGACTCAGTTGAAATCAAACTCTTCTGTGTGACACATAAGGATGAAACTTGGATCGAAACGGTTTTAACAATTTGAGATAAGTTGAAATAGGTATTGTTCTCAGTTCAATATTGACGACCGTCTTGGTGTAGTCGTTCGCGCACCGGACTTCTAAACCAGGCGGTTGCAGGTTCGAATCCCGCAAGGGGCAAATGTTTGTGTGATAAGCACAAGCATTTATTATACATAGGTCCATGTTTATGAACGTATGTAATAATGTCTATTCGTTATCCTAGTCCCCATAGCACAAGCTCACGCTTAGTTTGGGGCTAGAAAATTGGTATGTTTATTGAAATAATTTATACGTAAATTTATTTATCGTACTATTGCACGTTTTTTTGGTTTGTTGTTGTGTTTTTTTACGGAAAGTATAGATCAAACATTCTCTTGAGGATTTTTTAACTAAGAATACTGTTTGTTCTGGAAATTAAATTTCCTTAGAAGCCTTTTTTTGGCGGAAATGTTTATTATAAGTTTATTGTCTTGCAAAAACAAGCATGGTAATTTATTTTTATTCAAATTTTTGTATTTTGGCGGAAAAACTTAAGCGTTCTTGGCTTGGACTTAGCACACAGTGAAAATGTGTTCAGTAGCTTTTAATGCAGTACCAATCCTAAAATAATGCTAAAGTAACTCAGTCTGTCGCTTTTAATCTCAAAACAACTGATCCGATTTAGTTGTTTGTAACAAAGATAATTCAAAATCTCTGAAAGGAAATTTGATTGTTTGGTATGTACCCTGTTTGATAGATAGCCTGAAAATCACTTCTTAACCTCTTGGGGATCATAGGACTGCCCGCGGTCTCATAACGATTGATTATCTGTTGTTTTTTCTTAACCTTATTACTGTCATGGACAAGTTACACGGATACATGTGAAAAATGTATGAAAAGATAAAAAACCTTATTTGTAACTGCCGCGACGACGACGACGATACGTCGGCATTGCGAGAAGTTCGTGTCTTGACCAAGAAATACTGAAGTTTTCTACCAAATTTCATAATATGTTGAGAATTAACTTACCTACCTGATACACATACATGTTACGGACCCCACGTTAAAAATTTCTTCCCTTAAAGGGTCGAAAAGGGGATGAAAGTTTTTAAGGGAAGTTTGATATTAGCGAGGACTAACTCTTGAGAAACCACTCAGTTACGAGATACAAGATATTACTTTTGTCTTGCATTTATCTAATGATTAACTAGCAATGTCCGGAAGAAACTTCTGTGACTAAGATGGAAGGCCAGAGGTAAGCAAATTACGGAGACATTAAAGTGCAATAAGTGTAGACAGTGTCAATAATAATTAACAAACTCGTTGCCTTTTCCGTGCTCTGTAGAGTTTCTAAAAACGTTTTTACCTGCTAAATACTTGAGTACGGCAATAAATCTACTAAATCATCTTACATGCGGAGTAATGAATAGTTTTGATTGCAAAAGTAGTTTTATTATAAACAGAAGGGATGCCCACTGGGGCACACCTACTGCTTAAACTTACACTGTGGCAAGAAATTAAAGTCGTAACTTTTTATGTTTCTTCGGAATAATTATACCATCCCCTTATTTGTATAGGAATTACCGGCAATGTTTTGGCTCAGATGCGAGCGTTCATAAGTCTATAGACTCGTGGAAATTGTGTTTACTTTGTATAAGCGGATATCTGAATGATATTTACTGAGTGACCAGATTTTTATTTTTCTTGTAGGCCCTTCCTTGTCAACAATATAGGGTGATTATAATAATTGTTTAATTATCTACCATTAGGCTGCATTAGGTGCTTGTAGCGCAGTGGCGGCAGCGCTTTGGTAGTGATACCAAAAGTTAAGCAACCCATGGCACGGTCGTGATTGGATGGGTAACCATTCTGGCTGCTTCGGAAGGCACGTTAAGCAGTTGGTTCCGGCTAATATCTGTTGGTATTAGTCGTTAAGCCTAGTCAGAGGCCCTAGGGCGGCTTGATAACATCTGACAGTAAGGTTTGTCACTTGCCTTACAGACACCCCTCCGCACTGAGCCCGCGTAGTGGAGTATGGCTCATACCTCCTCATAGTTGAGGTGAGGCCTTTTCCCAGCAGTGGGATCTATATGTCTAGGCTGACTTTACTTTTTACCATTAGGCTATCGTTATTATAAGTTTAAATCAGAAACCAAAAATCGCACACGGGCGGGATCTGAACCCACGACCTTTGGCTAACCGGGCCAATGCTCTTACCAACTGAACTACCGAGCAGCCAAAGTTAGCCAAAGGTTTTGGGTTCAAATCTCATTCTCATTATATAGAATCATGTGAACACCGTCAATCACCTAGTCCCAAATTAAGTATGAACTGTGCTTTGGTGACGAGGATAACGGATAAACAAAAAATTATACGATAAAATAAAAATCCTGCAAAGAAAAGCTGTGTAGCGAAGTGAAGAATGTAAAATCTATCTCTATAAAATCTCTGTTACTAACCCCGGGATCTCCGTTGAGTGACGTGCTTAATCCACCGGGATTAAAAGTGGCTCATCCCTGGCTGACTTATACAGGGTGTCTGTGTAGTCCCGGACTCCTTGAAACTTACTTCCGGGTTCGAGATAAAGTATTTACTAAGTAAGCGTGCCCTCGCTTAACTCGCGGCTTGAGCTGATCTACAAGAAATTAATTGAGATTAAAGTTTTTAGTAACAAATTAAAAGTTCATATTTGACCTCTAAAAATATTTCACTAACTGCCGTACTCAGAAACGTCAATTACTTACAGTTAATCCTACATTAATTCTCATGCAGTCCATTTCTATTTCAAGGACAAAGAAAGTAACAGAACGAGACTCATTTAAGGAATAAACTTAAATGACGACTGAGTGCGGCAATAATAATTTATTTGCGAGAAAACTTATTTTAATTTGATTTAATTTATTTAGTGTCCCGTGACCTTCTACATTCCAACCCAGTTGCCTGGTGAAGACAGCCACAGTTATGGGATTAAATACGTCACTTATATTCCTATTTTTAATAAAATAAAGTTCGAATACCTACATACTTTGACGACCGTCTTGGTGTAGTGGTTCGCGCCCCGGACTTCTATACCAGGCGGTTGCGGGTTCGAATCCCGCAAGGGGCAAATGTTTGTGTAATGAGCACAAGCATTTGGATGTTTATAAATGTATATAAGTATGTCTATCCGTTATCCTAGTCGCCATAGCACAAGCTCACGCTAAGTTTGGAGCTAGGTAATTGGTGTGTTTGTTGAAACAATTTATACTTAAATTAAAATAACAATTTTGAACAAATGGCTTGCCTACCAAAATGCAAACCTATGCTCTATCCAAACCTCAACAGCACATAATAATATGCTATGGCGAATATTTTAACCACTTTAGATAAACTATAAATACGTCGTACATTTAGCATAAGCACAGAATAAGTACTAGTACTTCGTACAGAAGTATGCAGCAATTGTATTCAAAGAAATGTCTACTCAATGTCGTCAACAATATGGCGTAATTTAGTTCTTTTCGTGAAGACACCTACAAAAATCCATTGCAAGATAATTTCATACTAATTGCTCTGGAATATGATTCATAATACACTAAACCTATTCAGTGACGTAATATCACGCGACGCGATAGGGTTGACTGCTACGAGAAGTTTCTAACGCCATCTAGCGCCGCTTTTTAGTACTTTATTCATTCTCGTCCAGCCAGCAACGTAGCCGAGCGGCCGCCAGTGAATAAAACGCGCGAGCGTGTCGCTGGCCGGTAGCGACACGCAACTTGTTTTAGCCCCTAAGTAAGGGTCACCGCGCGTAGGTACGTTTTTGCTACCTACGCGGGGAGATACACAGGCCTGGCATGAGTAATGGCATACACTTTTAGCAGACACAAACTATGCACCTTAGTATACCCTTAGCCAAAGAGACAGTCAAAATAACAGTGTATTTTTTTCTCGTTTACGCGAATATTTGAACTCATTAGAAAAACAATTCTACAGATTACTTCGCGATTTATTTACATGCTATTTAAAACTTGACGTTTCGAATACTTTACGGCGTCCGTGGTCCAGCCAGAGGTAGACTAAGGTGTAATTTGGCATTACAAAGTCTTAAACATGAAAAAAAAAACGCAAAGTAATCTGCAAAATTAATTTAAAAGTCAAAAATGATTTATTTCCTTATCATACTATCATTCATCGGCTAATATCTGTGGTATTAGTCGTTAAGCCTAGTCAGAGGCCCTAGGGCGGCTTGATAACTTCTGACAGTAAGGTTTGTCACTTGCCTTACATACACCCCTCCACCAATCCGCACTGAGCCCGCGTGGTGAAGTATGGCTCGTTCCTCCTCACAGTTGAGGTGAGGCCTTTTCCCAGCAGTGGGATCTAATAGGCTGACTTATTACTATCATTCAAGACAGAGACAGAAATCAACGAAATGTAATGATACCGAGGATTGGGAGGAATGCAATAATAAAATAGAACTTCAGCATTGATTACGATTCCAATTCTAATTCCAAACAATTGACTTGTGAATTAACATTTTTTCATACTTTTTAAATCTTTCGTTTCAGCTATCAGTTCAAGTCAATTTTAAAGCTATAATTGCTTTTCTGAAATCGATAACTATTATAATTGGGTAGGAATCAAACTAGGCGTCATGCTATAAAACTAACATATTTTCGAAGCTAGTTGTAATTAATAGAATCAGGCGTCACTTTGCGGAAATCCATTATTAGGTGGAAAAAATAAATAACAATTATTTTGCTTTAAATTTCCGCTAAGAGACGCTAGCGCTAGCTTGAGTACCAGTTCAGGCAAATGCAGAATGCACCGCCCTCTCTCCCTCAATACGCATGCACTACAGCTAATGCAGTTGTTAGTTACCAACACCAGTAGAAGCTAGCTGTATCTAAATGAGAGAAGCTTCCGACCCTCTCTACATTACAGCTTCTATCACGCAATTCAGTTCAATCGTCGAAGTTTAACACGTTCGATGCCTAGTTACGAGTAAACTTAACGTGTCCGGCGACCAAGATAACATGTTCTGCTAATATCAAAACTGACAGACGCTACGCTATCTCAGTCTAGTTAAATGACATGTAATGTAAAGTTGAGGGTTTAGTTGGATGTGAGGCGTTGCAATCTGCAGATACGCTTAGATAAGAACATATAGGCAGTGACAGTGTTAACTGAGTACTACCAACTCATTTATTACTTGTATATCGACGTTATGCGACAAGTTTTGTCCTTAAGGGCTCTTTCAATTTATGCGTTTCTTGACGGCCGGCTGCGGTGCGGAAGCGGTGCGTTTATCGTTCCGCATACGGACGGTCGTTTGTTTTCATACAAAACGCGCCGTGCGTCAACAGTGCGGTGTCGGTCTTGGAGAGGCTCATGTCCAGCAGTGGACTGTAACAGGCTGATATGATGTAAGAAATCGTGACGAAAATGTAGGTATAGCCATGCTGGCGACTCTATAGTTAGCAACGCCAACCTACTCCGAATTGACAAACTTAACCAATTTTTATTTTTATGTCTAACACAAGACAGTTCAATTCTAATTGAGCTTTGCCATTTCGTAGATAGGTTTCTGTGATAGGGGGTAGTAAATGGGTAGTGTATGGGTAGCTAGAATAACGCATGAACTATTTCTCTATATACGTCTACGTAGTGATAATTTTAGCACTCACAATACCAACAAGCCACGCCAACCTACTTCAAATTGACAAGTTCAACGAATTTTTGATTTAATGTCTAATGCAAGACAGTTCAATTCTAATTGAGCTTTGCAATTTCGTTAGTGTATCGAGCTAGAATAACTTATCGAAAACTATTTCCCTACTGTAATATCCCGTCCACTGACATAGTTTACGAAAGGGATGTTAGGAGTTTGTTTTGCTGTAGGTATATTTTTTTAGCAGCCGGCAGCGCAATATTACATCTTCTAGCAGCAAAGCAGGGTATCAGAAAATAAAATATTTTAAGAAACCTGAAAATAAATCGTTTTGAATGATGAAAAAATAAAACGCATACGTTTTCTTAAAATACGTTTCAATAGGAATGTGCAAAGCACTTATCCTATTGCTTTTAGCTAAAAACTATTTTTGTTGTTCTTAGCCGATACATGTCATGTGTGATTCATACAGTCATCTCTAACGTATACCGCAACTTGTTGAGAATACGCTTGATCACAATTGTGTTTATTGTGCTAAGATGAGCGTATGTAGCTTGATTGCATGTCGCTCAGCGAGCTAAGGAACGGTCTATGCTGGGGATCTCGCTAAGGGATAGAATCCGGAACGAGATCATCCGCCAAATGACGAAATTCATAGATATCGCTCAGAGGTGCAGTAAGCTGAAGTTGCAGTGGGCTGGTCATGTCTGTCGCAGAACCGGCGGGCGTTGGAGGAGGAAGGTTCTCGAATGGTGACCACGTCTCGGGAAACGTAGTGTTGGACGCCCCTCTGCTACGTGGACCGATGACATGAGGAGGTAGCTGCACGCAAGAAGCGGACAACCGTAAAAGTTAGCGCAGTCTTGGAGAGGCCTATGTCCAGCACTGGACTGCAATAGGCGGTTATAGCTTGATTTCATTGATGAACGAACATGCATACTGAGCTGCAGCCGATCCATTAAGGGTCGTCTGTCTATCTTGCTGGTGGACAGAAATTCCATTCCGTGGACTAAATTCAATAATAATCCATACTAATATTATAAATGCGAAAGTGTGTCTGTCTGTCTGTCTGTTAGCTCTTGATGCTTAAACGACTGAACCGATTGAGATGAAATTTGGTATGGCGACAGTTCAAGACCCTGTAAAGGACATAGGCTACATTTTGTCGTGATATAAAAATATTGAAGGGGTGAAATGGGGGATGAAAGTTTATATGGAAAATCCAACTCTTGCGGGCGAAGTCGCGGGGAACCACTAGTAACCTATATTTTTTCAAAATGAAACTGAAAGAACTGCCTACTTAAATCATAAGTTAGGGGCGTGTACTTCATCAATCATTTCTGATTAATCTCTACTGTAACATAAAATTAATATGTATGAAAAACTTTGCCGACAGCCTTGCCTAAAAATACCTTATTTGCCTTTACAGAGTTAGGTAATTTGTCAAACCTTATAAAGATTAATAGTGGTAAAAACTGTTGTTTTAGTCCACTATCGTATTAAAAGTTAATTTATCAATTTTTATTATACTTCAAAACAAAGTTAAACTCATAATTAATTTTAACCAAATATCAGATTTTTTGTTTATTTTAAACTTTGTACATTCCATTAGAAAATCAGTGAAAATAAAATGATACTTAGTATTTTTTTTTATATATTTCCATTGGATACATGCATGGATACATTCCCCAAGTATTGATGAAATCGAACGCCGGCTCACTGGCGTAGCAAGCACTTGCAAAAACTTCGTCGACTGACTAACATCCTCCGTAGCTTAGTTGGTAAGAGCACTCGCTCGGATAGCGAAGGGACGTGGGTTCAAGTTCCACCGGATGACACAGTCGATTTATTTTTGGAAGTGAAATTTGATTTAATTTTGATACTTAGTAGTCTTGGATGAATTTGACTTGTCTGAGTTAGTATTGTGTTTATAAGTTTAAATAAGAAACCAAAAATTCACACATGGGTAGGATTTGAACCCATGACCTTGGCTAACCGGGCCAAAGGTCGTGGGTGTGTTTAGTAGTATGTTCTTTCTGGTGTTAAAGTAAGGGTTGATTTTCCAAAATTCCGAGTAATAACCGCCAAACAAGTAAACATAATTTAAAAAAAAACAAAACACCTCACTGCACAAATTTATATATTGTTCAAATGGTCCTTTTTACTGGCTTTCATTTGATACCCATATTGCTATGATAAGGAAAAAATCAATCCCCCCCCCCCCCCCTTTATTTCCATTTGCGGGCGCCATTTTTAAAATGTATATAGCCTATGTCACTCTCACAAATCTGAAAAATTCAACGACACCTCATATCTCAAAAACTGTCCAACCGTTTGGGCTGTGCCTAACAATTATACATACATTCATACATACTCTCGAAAAACATAACCCTCCTTCCGCAGCCGGGTAAAAAATAGATAGATAGATAGATACTCTTTATTGCACACCACACACAGTATCAATTCACATAAATGTTTATAGAGAATGAATAAAAATACTTCATAACTTCAGACCTCACATTTAGCCTATCATTTTATTCTGTACTATTTACTCTGTACTATCAACGAACATTTTCTCACTTTAAACCTTTATGTATCATGTTTCCAGACACAATTAAAATTAATTGTTATCGGCCCGCCCGCGGGTCTTATTGGGTTTGACAGGTATCGTGTTTTATACGCTTCGGAAACGATTAATTCCTCTTGTCTAAAGGCTGATACTTATGGTATGCTTTATTCATTAATTCCATCATTTGCACAAACAAGTTTTTACCCGACTGCGACAGAAAGAGGGTAATGTTTTTCAAACGTGAGTAGATATGTTGTGGACATAAGAGATGTCGTTGAACTCTTCAGGATTGTGGTAGCACAGTGGCATAGGCTATACAAAATTTTAAAAAGGCGCCCGCAAAAGGAAAAAAGGGGAGGGGAGTTGTTTCTTTCTCTTACCATAGCAATATGGGTATCAAATGGAAGCTAGTGAAAAGACCATTTCAAAAATATTATATTTTTTGCAGTCGGGTCATGTTTTCTCAATAATTTTGTGTGCTTGATATAATCCAGGGATTTTCCTAGTGTCAAAAATTTTATTATTATTTTAATGGCTGGTTTTAGCGTTGATCATGTTATAATGATTATTTAGCACGTTTAAGGTTCACGCGTACTGCCAGGTATAACAATTCAGTGATCATCGTACGTTTTTTTCATTTAATTTAATCTTTAACTGCATTTTGAATTTAATTTTTAACTGCATTTTGAAACTCGCTTAATTTTCACATAAATACTTCCACTACATGTCTGTACATGTAATCCATATTAATATTATAAATGCGAAAGTCTGTCTGTCTGCCTGTTAGCTCTTGACGCTTAAACCACTGAACCGATTGAGAAGAAATTTGGTATGAAGACCGTTCGAGATCCTGGAAAGGACATAGGCTACATTTTGTCGTGATATTAAAAACATTAAGGGGGTGAAATGGGGGATGTAAGTTTATATGGACAAACCAACTCTTGCGGGCGAAGTCGCGGGGAACCACTAGTATTACAATATTTTGCTGTTGTTTTAAGCTCAATGGTTTCGACGCAATATTTATCTATCTTAGACGAACAGCGCCATCTATCAACATAAAATAAGACTAAAATTTTTCTAATATTATTAATGCGAAAGTGTGTCTGTCTGTCTGTCTGTCTGTCTGTTACCTCTTAACGCTTAAACCACTAAACCGATTGAGATGAAATTTGGTATGGAGACCGTTCGAGACCCTGGAATGGACATAGGCTACATTTTGACGTGGTATAAAAACATTAAGGGGGTGAAATGGGGGATGAAAGTTTATATGGAAAAACCAACTCTTGCGGGCGAAGTCGCGGGGAACCACTGGTATTATTATATTTTGCTGTTGTTTTAAGCTTAATGATTTCGACGCAATATTTATCTATCTTAGACGAACAGCGCCATCTATTAACATAAAATAAGACTAAAATTTTGAGCTGTCAAAAAATCCCTTATCCATACTAATATTATAAATGCGAAAGTGTGTCTGTCTGTCTGTCTGTTACCTCTTGACGCTTAAACCACTGAACCGATTGAGATTAAATTTGGTATGGAGACCGTTCGAGACCCTGGAATGGATAAAGGCTACATTTTGTCGCGGTATAAAAACATTAAGGGGGTGGAATAGGAGATGAAAGTTTATATGGCAATCCAACTCCTGCGGGTGAAGTCGCGGGGAACCACAAGTTAGTTTATATTTCAGATTAGCTATCAGGATCTTAAAAGAAAGTGAAACTGCACATTAACATACTTGATGAGAAGAGGATGGACAGAGAGGAAAAAAAAAGCTAAAGCTTTATTGGATATATAGCTTTATTGGATAAATACTCGTAATAGGTACACGTTTTAACAAACAACATCGCCTAAATCTTGTTTAACCCAAACTAATCGCCTAAAACACCTGTCTATTTACTAAAACAGCTTTATCTCAATCTCCTTAGACACTCTTTAAGCTTTCTATTTATTATCTAGATTTTTCTGTCTTAGCGCTTTTTCTTAGACCTAACTCATTTAGCCACATGAATTATTGCCAGCTTTGTATTTTCTAAATCAGTCTCATTAAAAGATAATAAATGAACGCATTCATTTGCTAGATTTATGAACCGCACGTTATAATCTTAATTAATAATATTCAGTGTTAATTAATGTCTTCGGGAGAAATAACGGAGAAAAAGAGAATGATGAGAAATGTAATTTCGTTTTATGAAAACGATCAGTTTTGTATTTGAGAAGTTGAGCGAAGTAAAAAGGGAATAATTCAAATTCAAATTCAAATTTAAAATTATTTTATTTCAGATAACGTTGATCCATACATTATAACATTCATTAAATAAATAATATATAATAATAAATAATAATAATAATATATACAGTCGAACATAGAATCTCCTTTTTTGAAGTCGGATAAAAGGAATTCTTACCTAACGAAACCAGCCGGTTACTGAGTTGATAGCTTTAAAAATACATTCTTATAGCTTTCAGAAAAACATTAATAGCTCATAAGATAAACAGGTTGGCCCAGAATTTGATATCCACATTTTTTTAAATCTTCTGTCAAAGTTCGGCGACCATCATAGCAACCTGCACCCTTGATACCGCCGCTCTAAACAATGATCGGGTACTCCTTCCAAACCATTGGCGTAGGTTCTTCAGCCAGGATACCTTCCTACGTCCGACACTTCTCTTGCCATGAATCTTTCCCTGTATGATTAATTGCAAAAATTCATATTTCGGGTGGCGCATAATGTGTCCAAGATATTCCAGCTTTCTCTTCTTGACGGTGTATAAAACCTGTGTGCACTTCTTCATGCATATGCATTTCCCAATTTTTAGTATATGAGATATTTTTTATGAAATTTTGAGAATCGAGAAACCAGTAATTTCGGTACAACGAAGTCCTTTTTTTCATGCACTACGAAATAGACAAAAAATATTCGTCTTCTTTTTTCCGGTTTTTATAGTAAATATTTTTCATCTTCCAAGAAATTATTCGTCCAAGAGTAAAATGATGGAACATAGATCTTCTAACGTTAGATCGGGCTAATGGTTCTCAAACTAAACAGATTACTACAGTTAGAAAATTAAATCTAAAATTGTTTTAAGATCTATGTTTTAATTCGGATGGAGCGGGACAGGATGTTTTAGAAGTAATAATAATGTCCTCCTAGCCGAATTTCGACTAGGGCGGCCTATCTCAACAGAGATTAGCCAACTGTGAGAGACATTTTAGTGCACAAGTGTGTACGCAATACACAGGTGCACTCTCTATTCCTTTACTCTCATAATTCGGTGAGACGGCAGTCCGACATGACCGTAGAGAGATCAGGCGCAGGACCAACGGCTTAACGTGCTTTCTGAGGCACGAGGGTATTAACACCACCAACTTCCTATAAAAAGAAAGTAAGTTTTAGAAGTATCCTTATAAAAACTAGTAGTTACCAGCGACTTTGTCTGCATAGACTTAAATCATACACCCATCGCCGTCTAGTAGTCATGACATGATTTGTAGTATTATGTCGTATTGTAAAGTTCAACCTTTATCTCTGGATTTGCTTATCCTTTTGAAATGAAACATAGCCTAGAATGTGCACTGTGCACTGAACTATACATGCTCAAACTATAGTACCTATGCGCATTAAAATATCAGCAGATTTCGAGTCAATTTTTTTTATTTCAAATGGGTTTGTTCTCAACTTTAGACTAAGCCAGACGTGGCGTGGAAGGAGTTGAAGGTAGAGCAAGCTCATTGAGAAGGTTCTAGTACTCCCACTTACCGCCGGAACACAGCAAGCTACAAATAAATCTAATAAAACTACTTTTTTGTGCTATACTGAAATAACGGCGGGGGGGCATTTAGTTTGTTTTTATAAATGTATGGATTTGATATCTAAAGGTTTGAGAACCACTAAACTGAAAAGGCAGTCGTGTATAAAACCCGCCCCTCACTTAGCACTGTTCACATACACTTAGCTTCCTTAAAAGCATGATGTTTTCTTTCGATGTTTGCCTTATGCGAGTTTTAGTTTTCACCGTTCAAAAGTGCTCCCGAGTGTACAATATCATATTTTTATAAAGTATACTTTTTAGTGTGATGATAAATAACATATTAAAGTAATCTAAAGTTAGCTTACATAGATCTCACTGCTGGGCAAAGGCCTCACCTCAACTATGAGGAGATACGAGCCATACTCGACCACGCGGGATCCGTGCGGATTGGTGGATGGGTGTTTGTAAGGCAAGTGACAAACCTTACTGTCAGATGTTATCAAGCCGCCCTAGGGCTTCTGACTAGGCTTGACGACTAATATTGACTAAAGAAAATATTAAGTGAATCAAGGCAGCAATAAGTACGGCAGTATAAGTAATTGCTTTAAAAAATAGTTTGATTGGCTAAAAAAAGTTATCTATCTATCTATAATTTAAGAGCTACAATCTTCTCGGTGGAGTCTGAAGTTATAAGCTTTTTTTGCCGACATCACATACATTTCCTTTATTCAAAGTAAGTTAAAGCACTGAAGTAATGGAAATAAGAAACAAAGGTTCCACAACACCCAGACCCGAGTCAATATGGTTTTCCGAACCAGGATTGAACCCGGAACCTTAGAGATGGCGCTCCAATAAAAACCAACGTGCAAGCCTCGACTTTAGAAGTTGTCCAGATACGATAGATTATTTGAGATATGTTTACCCTAAAATTGCTTAAGTTGTCCTTAAGTACAATTCGTTTTATTTAAAATACTTTAAAGTAACATTCAAAATAACCAAAAAGTATAATTGGGAAGCATAAAAAAAAACGTCCCCGCGTGACGTATCTTATCCATTATACGCCCGGTGCATCCTGGACAGTCAGCGAGTTCGCACGCAGACTGACGAATTCTTTCACCACGATGGCCACGATTCCACGTATGGCCTACGTGGAAGTCCCTCAACCGACTCCGGACGCAGGTTGGTAGATGTAAGACCAACATGCTCAGGTGGGGCTTTTCTGACGGAACCGACCTATCCTGCATCTGCGGCTACAGCCCGCAGGACATGGTTCACCTTCTATCCTGCCCTGCGTGCCCAACCTCTGTTCTCTGGAAGACCTCATGTGTGCAAATGCCAGGGCAATCAGTGTCGCCAATTACTGGGCACAACAAATTTAAGTCGTTTACCATCGACACGCTAAGAAGATTTAAAATAAACAAAAGCATTTTAAAAATGAAAATGGACGTTTTAAAAAACCCTAAAACGTTTTCCCGCTATCTATTTCATCACGTTTCTATAGTCTGCAGTCGCCCCATTTCCACCATAATTGTGCTATGCGCCTGCACATAAAGCCTTCATACGTTCTTTATCGCGTATCTTAACGGCGGGAAATAATCAGAGGCAATAAACAGAGTTATATCGGAAGATAAATGCGAAAGGAACGAATATCAAACGGTGGAATCGGTTTTGGGTGGGGCCTCAGATCCAGCGGGAGCAATATTTTTTATTTGGACGTCAATCTAGTGGTCCACTCTGGGCAACGACATCACAAACTCCAGTTTGTGACGGCGGCTGAACGATTCTAATAGCGGTGGTAGGGTCTGTTAGGTGCCGCCTGGTAGCTAGCACCCTCCCACCGGAGCCCGGCGCCAAGCAGCTTAGGCACTGTGTTCCGTCGGTGAGTAGGAGTGCCAGAACCTACCTACTCGACGCTAAGCTAGACGTAAACAGATGTTTACGTATGGCTTAGCGTCGAGTTCAGCAACATATTTTTAATTTTTAATTAGCAGGTTTAGCATTATTTGTCATACTTTGTACGGGAATTCTGTCAAATTTACTGTCAATTGAAGGTTTCATGAGCTGTTTAAAAATTGGTTAACTCGATTCTAAATCTAGAGTCAAAAGCAATCCCAATTCAAATAAAAAAATATATATTTCGGCCACCTTACAGTAACGAGAAAGAAGCAAATAATAAAGCAACGAGATACCACAAATGGGTCAATCGGTGTTCCTCTTAATCAGCACTCTGTCAAAATCGCGAATTATATGGGGGATTCATGCCTACTTCCATCCTCAAAATGGTGTTAAGACTGGCCAGCTTATACCATAATCAATAAAAAAAAGGAGGTTCCATTTACGCATGATGGCGTAGTTATCATCATGGTGTGTCTCAGCAATAAAAACGCAATCTTAATAGGTAGGTAGGTACTACCTTGATAGGATAGGAAAAACCATTTTTGCTTTACGAGAAATAACCTCTTCAAGGGTGTATTACCTGGCATTATTATGTATTACCTTGAATTTTATTTTGGAATGGTTGAAGAAAGACTGAGAAATCGCTGACAAAACGGCCGCACCCTTACATAGGTATTATTTCACACTGTTCTGGTAATAACGCTTAACACGCCATTTGTAGACCAATAACGTAGTCTATTTAAGGGTAACAATAGTTTTGGTGACACAGAAAGTGTGTACGTACGTGTAGATTTATTACAAATTAGGTTTTGGCGATTTCGCCCACGCGAAGTTAAAACTCACTAAACAAACTCACAACCTTATTACAGCCAATGAGGGTTGAATTTTCAAAAAAATCTTCTTGCCTTTCATTATTCTAGGTCCATGGAAAGTACCCTATAGGTTTTGATTCCCTGAGAAATGTAAGAAAGTACGGCTCTAATGGCCAAATAATAATAAATAATAACAATTAGTCAATTTTTATATTTATAGACGTTGATGATTCATATGTTCATAACTTTGAAAGCTATCATTGCTTACATTAAAACAAACATTAGTTTGAAATAGCTTTAACTAAGGCCGTAAGTCTACGTTTATTTATTTATCATTTTACTTGCTCTGTTCATATATTCTACCTTTCTATAAGTAATCATAGCCTATTAAGTACCTGCCTTTAGTTTTACTACGAGTAATTATGGACACTTTATAAATAAAGTCAGCCTATTTGTTTCTTACGTTTACGCGAATTGTTGAACTCATTAAAACACAATTTTACGGATTACTTCGCGATTTATTTACATTTTATTTTAAACCTGACGTTTCGAACACTTTACAGCGATCGTGGTCACAGGGAGACTAAGGTATTATTTGTCATTACAAAGTTTTGAAAAATTTAACTACCGTCACTCAATAATATTAATTTACGTTCCTATTTACGCAGAAAGAGCTAACCGTGTCTTGAGATCTTGCAGTGCTAGGTGTTGCTTTAGTTTTTGCTAGAATAGGATCCCATGCCGGTGGAACTTTCCAACCATCTTCTCTATTGAAATTTGGATGTTTTTTAATTTCAATGGCTTCACGTAGCATTCGAGGAATAAAACGCCGTTCTTTTGCAAGTATTTTAGGTTGGTCAAAACGAATGAAGTGGTTGGGTTTGTCTAAAGCATGTTCACACACTGCAGATTTCGTGTTCCGTCTATGTTTTACGTCAGCTATGTGTTCTTTTATCCGCACGCGTATAGGCGTGCGGATAAAAGCACCTAGCACTGCAAGATCTCAAGACACGGTTAGCTCTTTCTGAGTAAATATGAACGTAAATTAATATTATTGAGTGACGGTAGTTAAATTTTTCAAAACTTTGTAATGACAAATAATACCTTAGTCTCCCTGTGACCACGATCGCTGTAAAGTGTTCGAAACGTCAGGTTTAAAATAAAATGTAAATAAATCGCGAAGTAATCCGTAAAATTGTGTTTTAATAAAGTCAGCCTATTAGATCCCACTGCTGGGAAAAGGCCTCTCATCACCTATGAGGAGGTACGAGCCATACTCCACCACGCGGGCTCAGTGCTAATTGGTGGAGGGGGGTCTGTAAGGCAAGTGACAAACCTTACTGTCAGAAGTTTTCAAGCCACCCTAGGCCCTCTGTCTACGCTTAACCACAAATTCCAACAGATATTAGCTAGGATCAACTGCCTTCCGAAGCACGGAGATGCTTGTCATGGACGTTACTTAAATGGTCGGAATGGTCACCCATCCAATTACGACCGCGCCGTGGGTTGCTTAACTTTGGTATCACTACCAAAGCGCTGCCGCCACTGCGCCACAAGCACCTCGGACGGACACTTTATGATTTAAATTATTTGTATTTAAAATTAACTCAATGTAAAACGCCAGAAAGATGCCATCACCTCAAAAGCTTATTACGTATATCAAACCCTACTAACTCATCCATAATTATTCGAAGTAGGCTTTTAGTATTCAAAAACGAAGCTAGGCGATAATTAGGCATTTACTATGCTAATGTAGCCTAGATCAATGAAGGAACATTGTCTTGAGATGGTGCTATCATGACTGTACCTACCATTAGGGGTAGCCCAATGACCGTGCATTAAAAAAACCGGCTAAGTGCGAGTCGAACTCGCGCACGAAGGGTTCAGTACCATTAACTTACAACATTAGACAGTATTGACAAAAATCACGTTTGTATGGGAGCCCCCCTTCAATATTATTATTATTTCAATTTAATCATTTGTTTTTAAAGTAAATATACAACCTAACATTCCATGAATATTTTAAGCGTCTGCCTGTTGCCATTATTGAATTCCAAGCAAAACACAGGGAAAAAACACATCTGGTGAAGTCCCTTAAATATTTTTGATATTTTAGTTTTATAATTTAAAGTTTTTAAATAACTTAATATTCAGTGAATATTTAAAGCGTCTGCCTGTTGCCGTTATTAATATAGACCCTAAAAATGCAAAAAAACACATTTCTTGTATGGGGGCCCCTTTATTTTAATCTGTTTTCAGTTATATATATGTTGTTGTAGCGGCAACAGAAATACATCGTCTGTAAAAATTTCAACTTTCTAGCTATTACGGTTTATGAGATACAGCCTGGTAACACACAGACAGCGGAGGCTTAGTAATAGGGCCCCGTTTCTCCCCGTTGGGTACGGAATCCCAAAAATGATATTTATTTGCAATCGAAATGATATTTCCACGTCAAAGACGGTACACAATTATATCGCGATAAATATTATGCAGTCTAACTATTTATTAGACTCGGGTTCAGTGAGCATATTACTGGGACGTAACTCTACATACTATTTATATCAAATAAACACAACAAAAATCCCGCGAACTCGTAAGGCTTTAAAAATTCCGCTTCATTTCATTAGATAAGCCAGTTTTACATTTCGGCAAAAGAAATCGTTTTTGGTACAATTATTTTCACACCCTGATGGATTTAAAACGTCTTTCCTGTAATTATTAATATGGCAAAAATCATTTTTGTTAAACGGACAGCAGAGAAATCACAATAAAATAATTTATTTTATTCATCTTGTCTTCGATTTGATTTGATTAGGTTTTTTTGAATTTTAAAAAGAATGCGAAATGGGGTCCTTCAAAAGGCGAGCTAACATGGCTCTCATAAGTCGGCAACATATTGGTGAATCTCTGACATCGCAGGTGCCCGTACCCAAACTCCTCAAAGTACAGTCATACTTCCCTCAAACTCAAACACTGCAATCAACCAAAACTGAAACCACTCCAAATTTTTAAGTGTTTTGACTAAACGTTTGACTTTCTAATCAGTCCATATCAGTTTTGACTGGGTATGTTGGTCAAAACCTATATTGACTGAATGTCTGCTCTTTAAATTAGTCAATAAGGTTATTGACTAAGGGGGTGTTTGTCAAAATCCTTACTGACTGATTTTGTCAGATAAAATCAGTCAATAAGGATTTTGACCGACGCCCTTAGTCAATAACCTTATTGACTAATTATACCGGTCAATGAGGTTTTCGACTGGTTAAGGGTTTTGACTGTAACATATACATTACGATATAGATGCGAGTAGAATTTACTGTTGAAATATATAGATAAAAATATATACAGGACAACGTCACATTTGCTAATATCCCAATGTAAGTACTAGCTTAAGGGGGTGCAGCGCGAAGCAAGTCGAGTTGGTCTAAACAATCTTCAAACAGAATCGAACTTATTATTATTAGTAATAAGATCCATTTGCTTTAAAGTTTTAGACTTGATGATTAAATTAGAACAATTGTTTTATTCTGCGCAATGCGCAAAAACATCAGACATTTGTGTTAAAATTGAAAAGTGTTCATTTTTTCTTGTTTCTATTTTATTAGTGTATATTAAAAAGATGGGGACCTGCGGAATATCAAAACAATCATTTTTATGTACAAATTATTGTTTCATGCGTAAAAATCACCAAGTTTTCGAAAAAAAATGCTCTTAGATGTCATGTTTACTATATCATAAAGAATTTGTTTCAAATTTCAAAAAGACCAGGTCCTTGTGCAATGATAAGGCTAACGTCTATAAGTTGTTTTAATGTATTTAACTAATTCAGCTCATCGTACAAGTGATTTAGAAATACGTTAATTTTCTCAATTTCGTGCAGGACCGCCTTAAACATTGTGTAATAAAAATCTGAACCAATGGTGCTACAACACTCAGATCTGAGAAAGTATAAAAATATGCATTAATATTGACCTGACTGGGGATCGAACCCCGGACCTCGGAGATGGCGACACCTTGAACACTGGTCTGCAATCCACTCGACCACGGATACATAAAATGAAATAGGTCTTTGTTCAGCATTGAACGTCCTGTGATAATGGAGTAGGTACATGGAAATCAAAGCCAGGGCCTCCGATTGAGTTAATAAAGAAGATATTTTAGCTGGAGATAGAATTTCCACATCATCATAATCATCCTCCTAGCGTTAACCCGGCTGTGCACTCGCACGCGAGGGCCCAGGGTCCGCTTTGGACAAAGATCCAGGATATGGCAGGTCAGGTAATTACATTGAAGCGACTGCCTTTTGACCTCCATGACCCTGTTACCAGGGGAACCTGACCAGTTTGGATCATGGTTACACATGCAGTCGCCTAAATGTGCAGGTTTCCTCACGATATTTTCCCTCACCGAGTTATGTACCTCAAAAAAAAAGTCATTGGTACATGGTGGCATGTGGGATCGAACCAGTGTACCTCCTCCCGCATGAGAGGCAACCCGCTAGCCACTACGCCACCGAAGCTCCCTTAGAATTTCCAAATATCTTTCCTATTTAAAAATATAACCTCATTCTTGAAGAATTTATTAAACTTGCCAGACTTGTAAAATACTAGGGAAATCCAACGTTTTATGTCAAGTCGGGTGTTCACCATCTATCAAATATATGGCACGGGAGCTTCGGTAGATTTATAACCTTTGAAATTGAATATAGCTGACGACAGGGCTGTCAGAGATATATTATTTAAAACCACCCAACTTTTGCGGAAAAACCTGATATTTGATGTGCGTTATTTGGTCTTTTTACGCTCAGAAGTTCGACAGTGCTGTTTTATTGCGATAACAAACTATAGTGAAGTGGAACGGTAAGCAAATATTTATATGGCAAATTCTTAGATCAAACATTGATAGATAGATATAAATATTGCTTGAAACTAACAGCTGTGGTAGATTTTAGAGTTCCTTTGACAACATTTGGGGATCTTAATTTCAACTATAAGAAACCTTCCTACTTTTCAGCGCTATCCCGGCGCTCGAGTACCCAGGGTCGGCTTTAGACCGTGATCCAAGATAGGGCAGATCAGGAAATTACAGTAAAGCGACTTCCATCTGAGTTCCGCGATCCTGTTAACAGGAGAACCTGACCAGCTTGGATCACGGTTACACATTCAGCCGCCTGAATGTGCAGGTTTTCTTACAATATTTTCCCTCACCGTAAGATTATGTAGACGATGTCGCTATAACTTTGATGTTGTTAATAAATTATCTCCTTATATCTGATATTAACCAGTAATGGAGTACTAGTTGTTTAGTTGAAAGTTGTGGCATGTTTAAGTTTTTTTTTCTACCTAATAGGTAGTCATTGGACAATCTCACCTGATGGGTCATGTCTTACTAAAAACAGCCTATTCACTCTTTTCTTAAAGGAATCCAGATCATAGTGTTTAAGAAAAACTTCAGGCGTCATCGAAATTTACTCTCTAGCCCGTACGATGAACTTTTACCCCGTTATTACAAAAACTTAGTACCGGGTTTAAGCCAAAACTAAACTACTAGCTAGCCAATTATAAAAGCGTTTCTCTATTAGGTTATGTCACGAATGTGTCATTCATTCCTCTGTTGTCGGCTAATATTTAGACCTAGTTAAAACCCGGTAATTTTTTTTGGAATAACATCGTTATGGCGTAGCATTATCCTTGTCTTCGTCAAAGGGAAAATCCGAAGTCAAAGTCGCGGGGACTCGCTATTCAAATATAAATTCACAAGTTTCAGTAATAGAGTTTAAAATCCAAGCATCAACCCTATAAATAATGGAGCGGAACTATCTTGACGCGGTATATATATTTTATAGTCGTCTTGCTTGTTGAAACTGCATTACCATTTTAGTTTTTTTATGCTGTGTACAGACAGTACATCAACGTAATAACCAGTGGTCGGAATTAGGTAGAGTTATTCATGTACTTACACTGATTTCATACAGCGAAAGAATAAAGTGGATATGCCTCTAATCCCGAGATTAATTTTAAAGAGCAGAAAAAAACCACATTAATATCGACATTTCGATGCAAGTACATAAATAACTCTACCTAATTCCGACCTCTGGTAATAACTTATGCTGTAGTATCTATTTGCGGGATAGCCGAACGGAGAAAAACTTCACTTCTGTTCGGTGAGATCGTAAATTCGATCCACGCCCATGTGCCCCTGAGTTTGTATGATAACTTAAGTACAATCTTTTTCAAAAACATCGCTGCCCCACCGTGAAGAAAAACATCGTGAGGAAATTTGCACAGTTGCCTGTGTGTGAAATGGAAAAGCATTGCCTTCTCCATTTCACACACAGGCAAAACATTCCATCCAAAAATGCCAAGAAAGTCGTTGTGTGTTTTTTGACATAATGATCACGACCCTCAATCATGAGGTATGTGACTATGAAGAGATCTTTTGAAGAGATCTTTTGCTGTTGTAAAAGAGATGATTATTCAATAAATAACTGTGGTAGCTGTGTGCTGATTACTGCACGAGCTTTTCCTATAGTCAAACAATGTGTTGTTAAGTCTTCGTTAAAATGCTTCATAAAGTTTTGATTATATTGTATTCCATTGCATTGTTAAAATCTATTTGCTTTCCAATAAAATAAAATATTAAAAAATAAAGTATTATGTACGAGTATCATAAAAGTGTACTAGTTTTCAGGATTCCGAAACTCAAAAGGTTCATTTTGTTCCGTGGCTCAAAAAGAAATTTTTTAGTCCATCTGCCTGTCCGTTTGTCTGTCGGTTACCAAAACTTTTTTTTTCAGTAACTTTGAAGAAGAATGAAAACCGAAAAGTACTTTTCGTCTAAAACCTTTATTAAAATAATCCGAAAACCGCAAATTGAATTCGAAACACAGCACTACATAGATCAATGAAGCAGACAATGAAAATGATAAGACTTCAATATCAGATAAAAATATGTATTTCCATCGGATACATGCTGGTACATTCCCCAAGTATTCATGAAATCGAATGCCGGCTCACTGGCGTAGCAAGCACTTTCAAAAATTCGTCGAATGACTAACATCCTCCGTAGTAAGTTGTTAAATCATTCGCCCGGATAGCGAAGGGACGTGGGTTCGAGTCCCACCGGATGACACAGTCGATTAATTTTTGTGAGCGAATTTTAATTGAATTTATTTATTTTATTTTATTTATTTAAACTTTATTGCACTGTAAGTTGTACAATTGGCGGACTTAATGCCTTAGGGCATTCTCTACCAGTCAACCGCTTGGAGATGCAGAAAGTTGAATCAGTGGCGGAACATTTGCAATTAAATAAAATAAATTATAAAATGCATTAATATTTCAACATAAACATACATAAAATGTTTGAGAGTTTAGGCAGTGGATTACACGTGGAAAATTGGTCAGGTCGGGTAGGTCGGGCGCTTATAGCTAGGTACTTGCCACATCAGTTTTCCGGGGTTTTTGGTGTCACTTCACACACTTCACAGGCCACAATCACTCGAAATGTCTGTAAGGAGCTTCACAGGATACACACGCGGCGAAAGCGCTCTGGTCGGTCTAGTACATGTGTCATAGGTAACGTCTCGGTGTCGACTGGGGGCTCCGGGATTCTCACGGTACGTTTTAAACAAATAAAAACTAGGCAGGTACGCGTGCGGGTGCGCACGGCGCAGTATCAATAGGGTACACAAACAAATCAAAATATTGTAGTAAACAGAATGTATTGAAAAAATTAAACCGTCACTCATTAATTTTGACGACGACTCCGTGGTCGAGTGGTGTACACACCGGTTTTCATGGTGTCGCCAGCTCTGAGGTCCCGGGGTTTGATTCCCGGTCAAGTCAATGTAGAAAAATAATTTTCTATATTGTCTTGGGTCTGGGTGTTTGAGGTACCTTCGTTGTTTCTGATTCCCATAACACAAGTGCTTTAGCTACTTACTTTAGGATCTGAACAATGTATGTGATGTTGTCCACATTTATTTATTTATTAATATACGTTCTATATAGGCGGAAAGAGCTAACCGTGTCTTGAAATCTTGCAGTGCGAGGTGTTGCTTGGGTTTTTGCTAGAATAGGATCCCATGCCGGTGGAACTTTCCAACCATCTTCTCTATTGAAAAGAGATGGTTGGCGAAATAATCCGTAAAATTGTGTTTTAATGAACAACAATCATATCAATTGCCTAGCCCTAAAAGAAGCGTGAGCTTGAGCTATGGCGACTAGGATAACTTCGTAAAAACTTCCAAAATAATTGCTTACGTTATAAAAATAATGATAAGATTCTTTCTTAGCATAAATAATGTTTAGCATTACATTTATAGACACCATTTATATTCCCATTGTCAATAATCACAGGCTTAAGTAAACAGAGATTAACAGATCGTTTGTCACAGCACTTGAATGTTTAGAATACTAATCTAAGAATGAATTAGGCGAACAATTGTTTAGTTAGAGAGAGACACTTGTAAGTAAATTGAAATATAAGTGCCAGTAAGTTTTTAAGTGTTTATCTGTGTGTTTCAACTTATGAACGTATATAAATATATTTTTTTTGACAAACTAGCCCCAATCTTAGCGTGACTAGGATAACGGATAGACATACCCGTACTTAAATAAATAAATAAATTGTTTTAAACAAGTAAACATAATTTTCGAAAAAAACAAAACACCCGACTGCAAAAAAAATTATATTTTTGAAATGGACTTTTTACTGGCTTTCATTTGATACCCATATTGCTATGGTAAGGAAAAAATCAATCCCCCCTCCCCCCTTTATTTCCATTTGCGGGAGCCATTTTTAAAAATTTTATAGCCTATGTCACTCCCACAATTTTTACAAATTCAACGACACCTCATATGTCAAAAACGTTCCAGTCGTTTGGGCTGTAGGGCGTGCCAAACAATTATACATACAAACATACATACATACTCTTAAAAAAACATATCCCTCCTTCCGCAGTCGGGTAAAAACACACCAATTGCCTAGCTCCAAACTAAGCGCGAGCTTGTGCTATGGTGACTAGGATAACGGATAGACATGTACATTTATAAACATCCATGACTCAGGTACAAATGCTCGTGCTCATCACACAAACATTTGCCCCTTGCGGGGTTTGAACCCGCAACTTCTGTATTTGTATTTCGGAGCGCGAACCACATCACCAAGACAGTCGTCTACATAGCGTAAATTATTTTAATTTAAATTTATCTCTAACCTTACAAGAATATAGCTTTAAGTGACTGCCTCGTTGGTCTAGTGGTCAGCACCCTGGGTACTATCCACGAGGTCCCGAGTTCGAATCCCGGGTCGGGCCGAGAGTGTTTGGGTTTTTCTGTCTTGAAATTACTCAGACACAGCTCCGAAGCAAGGAAGTTGGTGGTGTTAACACCCCCTCAGAAAGCACGTTAAGCCGTTGGTCCTGCGCCTGATCTCTCTACGGTCATGTCGGACTGCCGTCTCACCGAATTATGAGAGTGAAGGAACAGAGACTGCGCGGGACATATTATAGTGCACACACTTGTGCACTATAATATGTCCCGCGCAGTTGGCTAATCTCTGTTAAGATAGGCCGCCGTAGTCGAAATTCGGCTAGGAGGACATTATTATTATTTAAGTAAATCGTCAGAAAAGCAATGATAGCTTTTTCAATGCTAATGTAATAAAAAACTAGACAAGTGCAAGACGGATACGCGCACTAATGGTTCATCTACACTAATATTATAAAGAGGAGGGATTTGATTGTCTGTTTGTATTGAATAGGCTCCTAAACTTCTGCACCGAATCAAATGAAATTTGGAACAGAAATAGTTTAAGAGGGTCTAAAAGGGAAGGACAAAGGCTTTTTGTCGTGATATAAAAACATCGGGGGGTGAAATGGGGGATGAAAGTTTGTATGGAAAATCTGACTTTTGGCGCGGGCGATGTCGTGAGGAACTGCTAGTTACAAACAAAGGTGTTTTTTATGATGTAACCATAAATTTGCGGATTCAGATTTTTTCCCTTTAGTTGTGCTTCCTTCTTGACAAATTTCATGATTCTAGGTCTACGGGAAGTACCCTATAAGTTTTGATTCGAAGAGATTAGAATCGTGACATTTGTACAACTTCAAGGAACCACAGACATTAGTATTTGATGATTATTTCAACTCGATACCTCTACGCGTTCCTGTGAAAAAGGGTCTTGACAGACAGACAACAAAGTGATCCTGAAAAAAAGGATCAACCAAACTAGTTTCGTTAGTTGAAGGTTTCGTTGTAGGCAAGTCATTTTTTGTTAAATATAAACAATCTTCTGGTTATCAGTAACAAAACGAGTTGGTTACTGATAACCAGAAGTTCGCTAGTCACTACATTACGACCTACTAGTAGCCAAATTTTAGTTACTGGTAACCAATCATTTTTTTCAGTGTAACCCAAAATATAGATAATAATTTATAAAGTCACTGTGCATGAATAAAGATAATTATTTATAAAGGCGGCAGGACTGCAAATATCTGAAGACCGACGGTTGGTGATTTATGGAGAAGATTTGTCTTTTTCGATTTGACGTATACTAAGCCAACAGAAGATCTGACGGATCTAAAAGTCAGATATATGTTTTTTTCACAACTTTATCTAGATATGTCATGAACCTGAAACACGATTGAAAGATTTTGCCTTAACACATTTTATTTTCGAAAATGCCTCTTAGTTTTAGGAAATTTTGATTTTATTTTTAAACCATATTAGATATTTAATGGGAAACTTCTCAAATACGTGGATATTACTAATATCCAGAATCCTAAAGAAAAATTTTGCTTGTAATCTACAATTTTCATTCATAAAATATTGTATAAATCACTTTACATGTTATGCTGACCAGAATCAGTGGACCTATGATGATGGCATCTCTCTTTTTACGCGCGATCAGTAAAAGCGCCATCTTTTTTAATACCCTAGCAGGTGGGCGTGTCCGTAAATCAGTAGTACCTGTGCCATCAAAAAGTTAACTTGTAAAAAAGCGATTCTCGCCACTCAGTTCTTCAACCGTAAAAAGTTGTAAGATCCATGTAATACCTAGTTGGTTAATTTATTCAGTCCCTATTTCGATTGAAAGAAGAAAACTGAAACATACTGTGTTTATACAATTCCTATTCTGTTAAGTTTTTCAGGCTTTTAGTTTTATCCACAACAAAGTTATAGAAGGTCGAAAATGGCCTGAACTGCTTCGTGAAAAAAATGGTACTGGCCGTGTCGCTTTTTTACTCGACTTGGCGTTTGATTTACATTTTTACGATTATGTTTTGTTCTTTCTACTTTAAAAAATATGTTATGTACCTAAGCAATGTTTTTCGAAGTCCCATGAAGACGATAGATGTTTTTTTTACGCAATATTTTCTTTACAACATTGAACGGAATCGGTTCAATGGCATAAACTATCGATAAACAGTTTTTTTTTTTCAATTAATAGCAATCAAATGAGATCAGCGGAAATCGTGAAAACCAATAACTTATCTTTACAACACTTGTACCAAAGTGCCATTTGACTAATAGTGGTCGTGCTATTAAATATATAAAAAACCGCAAATCGCTGTACAATTTAGTACACGGATACTTTAGGTTTATACAATCATTTTTCCCATAAGGGGGGCAGTAGTAGGACGTCAACAATTTTTTTGTATTGGTTTTATTTTTTTATTATTCAGACACCTATCGTGTGGGGTATCAAATCAAAGGGTTTTATAAGACGGTTTTAAATACGTGTATATACTACACGATTACGTTTAAGAGACATTTTTTCTGCAAAATCCTAGAAATATTTTCAAAACAAACCAAGTTTGGGCTCCAACTCCAGGTAGGAGACGGCTTAATATTCTCTTATAAAACAATTATAAAACAAACATACGCCAAATATTTTTGATACTCATATTATAATTTAACCTCAACAAGGAGATTTTAAAAATATCAATAACTACATTTTTTTGCTTTGTACACCGTCCACTATAAGACTTTCCAATTGGTTGGCCGATGACCACAGATACGCAGTCAGTTAAACCAATTCGTAGATTGGTATTAACCGCCCTAGTTTGATCAGTAAACTTAATCGTGGACCAGTAGCCGCTCCAGTTTGATCTCGTCAAAGGAAAGTCATCCATGCGATGTCGTGCCGGAGTCTGGCAAAGCCTTCTCTTTGAGTGAGGCATACCGAGAAACCAAGGTATTTGCCTCAAGGGTGTAATAACCCTTGAGGCAAATACCTTGGTTTCTAGGTAGTTGGTAGGTAAATCTAAGTTCATTCAAGAATACTACTGCTTTGCTACGACTTCACTCGCATCAAAGGACGAAATTGTGTCAGAAACATTAATCTCACTTCAGTACCGTTACTATGAGTTTACGGCAGTTTAACTCGCTAGCGACGACGTAAAAAAGTGCATGGAAAATTGCAAGGCGCCTCTAGCGGTTACTTGGAGAACTAAAATTTTTCATAGACTTTTTTACGTCGTCGCTAGCGAGTAAAACCACCGTAAACTCATGGTACAGGTATAATTTGCGAAATGAAAATTATCCTTACCATAATTGCTTAAGTTATATAAATAATTATAAGTTAAGCTGATTCCATCTTAACTGATGGTTAAATATTTGTAGGAATAATTCCATTGGATACATGCGGGTACATTCCCCAAGTATTGATGAAATCTAACGTCCGCTCACTGGCGTGGCAAGCACTAACAAAAATTCGTTGGCTGACTAACGTTCTCCGTAGCTCAGTTGGTAAGGGCATTCGCCTGGATAGCAAAGGAACGTGGGTTCGAGTCCCACCGGATGACACAGTCGATTAATTTTTGTAAGCGAAATTTAATTCAATTTCGTAAAAACATGCAAAATAATTGCTTAAGTTATGAAAATAATTATCTGATTCCATCTTAACTGATGGTCAAATATTTGTAAAAATATTTTCAACGGATACATGCGAGTACATTCCCCAAGAATTGATGAAATCGAACGCCGGCTCACTGGCGTGGCAAGCACTTACGGAAATTATCCTACTAAACTATTCCGATAAATAAACCGGCTTCATCAGTTTTAAAATAGCCGGTAAACCAAATTGACACTGTTTGAACACTTTTAGTACACGGCTATAAAAATTAAACATTCGTTGGTGAACTCGATCCTTAGTCATCATCATAAGGCATTAGGGGTGATGTTTTAATAGACAGATAAGAAATATTCGTTCAATAAAATAACACGACTGACTAAAAAGATCTGTCCACAGATATATTATTGCACTTGAAAAAAACGACCACCAGAGGCGGGATTCTCTCTCCCGCCTCTGGTGGTCGTTTTTTTCAAGTGCAATAATATATTTAGATTGCATAGTGAATGCTTATCACTTAAAAAAAAACAATAATTATCTGTCCAGATGTCATGTATACGGTGATTATCAAGGCTAGATAGAATCATGAAATTTGACTAGCAGGAAGGTATTTGTTTCTTACGTTTACGCGAATTGTTGAACTCATTAAAACACAATTTTACGGATTACTTCGCGATTTATTTACATTTTATTTAAAACCTGACGTTTCGAACACTTTACAGCGTTCGTGGTCACAGGGAGACTAAGGTATTATTTGTCAATTACAAAGTTTTGAAAAATTTAATTACCGTCACTCATTAATATTAATTTACGTTCCTATTTACGCCACACAAAGACAGTTCGCTTTATAACAAATAACAAATTGTTATTTTCAATACTTTTTCGCATCTAAAAGGTAAAATAATTAAATCCACAGCTTTTCTTAAACCTAATTTCTTAAAAAATGAGACGGGGTTTCGAAGTAAAAAATATAATTGTTCAACAGGCGGTCCTGCACGAAATTGAGAAAATTAACGTATTTCTAAATCACTTGTACGATGAGCTGAATTAGTTAAATACATTAAAACAACTTAGTTGCATTAGCCTAATCATTGCACAAGGGCCTTTGAATCAAATTCTTTATGATATAAAAAAACATGGTCTTGTAGCTAATGATATCTAAGAGCATTTTTTTTCGAAAACTTGGTGATTTTTACCCATGAAACAATAATTTGTACATGAAAATGATTGTATTGATATTCCGCAAGTCCCCATCTTTTTAATAGTATACGAATAAATTATAAATAAAAAAATATGAACACTTTCCAGTTGTTACAAATGTCTGATGGTTTTGCCATTGCGCAGAATAAAACGATTGTTCTAATAAAGTCATCAAGTCTAAAACTTTGAAGCAAATGGATCTAATTACTAATATTAATAAGTTCGATTCTGTTTGAAGATCGTTTAGTCTTAATCGACTTGCTTCGCGCTGCACCCCCTTTTTTCAAAAAGCACTTGATCTATTTTGATAAAATTTTACTATGTAGGTGGTTGGAGAAGAATTTACGAAAATCGGTTTAACCTCTTTCTATTTCAAGTCGATTGGAAATAAAAAGATGAATGTTATAAGTTATAACACTCAAGTTAATTCTTTTTGGAACAACTGCAAAAGTAATTAACCTTAAGAAGAGAAGAAAATAATATTATTACTGTACCTTTTCGATAGGTGTTTGATATTCTAGAACAGTGTCGGTATGAAAAATGATATTTTTGTTTTGATATTTACCTCTTTATTTCTTAGAAAACATCAAATTGGTTCGCACGTCTGATATTTGATACACAACTAAAGATGATACTAATGGTTCCGATACCGAATGCAGCAAATACTCAAGCTACGGTAAACATATAGGATCCCAAAAATAATGGCAAGTTACAAGCTTTTTGTAAAACCTTACCCCCGTTATTCTAAAAACTTAGTACAGGGTTTAAGACAGGACTAAGCTATTAGCTAGCCAATTAGAAAAGCGCTTCTCTATTAGGTTATGTCACGAATGTGTCATTCATTCCTCTGTCGTCGGTTAATATTTAGACCCATTTTAAACCTGGTCTAATTTTTTTGGAATAACACCGTATGATTCTAGGTTTAAACAAACCTATAGGTTTTGGTAATCTTCCAATTATTATGGAAAAAGAGACATAAACGTCCGAATTCTTTAATTCGGTATGTAAAGTAAAAACAACGTACGGTAATTTCAAAACCAATGAGAGATTTTATGCCCATAATCACTATACCACCTAAAATTGAAAGATTTATTATTACGAAGGCTTATTTTTACGAAAGTACGGAATATAAGTTATTCTTTATATGCTCTCTAAACGCACCGGAAACCGAAATAAGACTTTACTTTTTTCTGAATTGGGCTCCTTTTTGTTTCGAAAAGCAATAACTTTTTTCCTGTAAGTCGTAACACTTATTGTTGCACCATTTTAGAATCTGCAAAAGATGGGCATTTTTTTTAAACAATGGGCACTGACAGTGTGGTACATTTTTTTTGCACCAAAAGCATTGAAAGTCAAACGATTTGCTAGCAGTGAGTATTGAATTTTGAAAGAAACTTAATTTTTTTTATTAAATTCAGTTTGTAAAAAAAAAAAAACGAATGGAGTACTAAGTACAAGTGATCAGCAATAATAATAAAAAAAATGGATAACAAAAACCGTCATTTTTGGAAATTATAACCAAATTTGTAAGGCAAGGTAACGATTTCTAAAAAAATTTAAAATTTTTTTTTTTTTGAAAACCCTGTACATATTTTTTTTTTAAATACTGGTATGTGGTGCTTCAGTGTACAGTGTATCCACACCTTTGCTTTGGACCACTATTTACGCCACACCCTGTATATATACATATATAGGTAGACGCTTGAAATATTCACAGAATATTACATTGTATATTCAGTTTAAAAATAATTAGTTAAATGAAAATAATAATAATACTTAAGAGGGGCTCCCATACATCAAGCAGACGCTTAAAATATTAACAAAATATTATATTGCGATTCACTTTAAAAATAAATAATTAAATTATTTTTTTAAAAAAAAGGGAGGCTCCCATACAAACGCGTTTATATTGTCTAATGTTGTAAGTTAATGGTACGGAACCCTTCGTGCGCGAGTCCGACTCGCACTTGGCCAGTATTTTCACATGCTGCACATTTCATTCAAGAGATTATTTTTACAAACATACTTAGTTACAAATTTTATGTCTTTATAATATTTAAATACCTACCAGTAGCCAGACCTAGAGTACATCTACTCGTAGATCAATTGTTATACAATAATTCAACATAAACGATAAAGCAAGAAATACATAGGGCATCGTTAAAAAAAACAACTGCGGCCCAAGTCTGATATAGACTAACAAAATTAAAATTATAGCAAAACCATTATTGAATAGGTTGAATAGATATTTAGCTCATGGCCGTACTAAAACTGTTATTTTTTTCTATACAATTACGATTCTAGTACAAATTTGCTATAGTAATTTAGCAGACTTGACCTGTTTGCTAGTGTGAAAAGATGAAGGCAACAGTAGGTAAATCATATATTTTATCGTATATTTAATTCTACTTTATTACTACCTACGCTCTGAAGTCGTGAGATATTAACTTATAAGAACAAGTTAATTCAACGATATTTATTTTACACACGATAATTACTAAAACAGTGACATCTATAGTAACTGAGGTTTTCGATCTTTCTTCTCAGCCCTAACCCACAATTATCCTGAAGCAGTGGTAGGGTTAAGATTGGGACGTGTATAAGCGCACAGTGCTTCTGCACTAAATAAAATATATTGAAATGTATTGAATTTTATTTTATGACGCTCATTTTAAGTACGTACTAAGAAGTATATTAGTTGTAAGAAAAAATTTTTGTAGAGTACAAGAAAAATATATGAAAAAATGACTAAAGTAATTCTCCCAAATATCTTTAAACCTAAATAATGTTTAAGTACTCAACAAAGTCTTTGAATAGTCATAAATTTGGGAAATGGCAATCATTGTTCAACGTAAATAAACGACCGTTACGCTACACAGGCTAAATACCTACTTAATAACCTTTGCAAATCAATTCGCAATGGCTGCAAAAATAAATTATACTCACTTTAAATTCATGGAACTACACTGTTGTTCTTGAAACATCCATACACCTTCTTCAAATTAAAAAAAAAAACAAGCACAGTAAACTTTTTCGTCAACTTCACAAAATTTCCCGCCACTTTGAAATAAAAAAAAACTCAAGACGTCAAAGTTTTGAAATTCGAAAGCAGAATGGAGTTTGTAGAGACACATTCAAAAACAAAACACTGGCCGGTTTTGTTAACTTTTTTAACGAAATACGAACGTGACGATTCGCGCGCGCCTCACACACTTGCCGCCGCGACGGTGAACGCAGATCGACTAACCAAACGCCGTGCTTGCACTGGCTGAATGGAACGTGCGATTATGAAAATCGGCGTGAATTCCTTTGCCTGCATTCGATTGTATTATCTGAAGTTTTGAAATTCGAACTGCGCGTAAGAAAAACAAATGAATAACAGATTATTATGTCGGAAAAGTTTTCAGGGACGGTTTCACCATAATAACGTTATCGTTATGTTTCATCATTATAAGTACGTGAAAGTAGGTAGGCTTGTTTAATAAAATATAAAAAAAGGTTTTCAAGAGTCAAGTAGGCAAGTTTAGGTAGCGCGCGTCCTACCTAGTTGCTGTCACGTGTGTTTATTAAAGTTATTATTGTTTTATATTTCATATTATGGATGTCAGTCTGTACCTAAGGTATTTAATTTTGTTCTATGGGCCTGTATTACTTTGTAGTCTGTATTTGTTTCTTACGTTTACGCGAATTGTTGAACTCATTAAAACAATTTTACGGATTACTTCGCGATTTATTTACATTTTATTTTAAACCTGACGTTTCGAACACTTTACTTGTAAAGTGTAATAATATGTAACGCAATACACAGGTGCACTCTCTGTTCCTTCACTCTCAAAATTCGGTGAGACGGCAGTCAAACTTGACGGTAAAGAGATCAGGCGCAGGACCAACGGCTTAACGTGCTTTCCGAGGCACGAGGGTGTTAGCACCACAAACTTTCTGACTCCGGAGCTGTGTCTGAGTAATTTCAAGACAGAAAACTCGTTTTTTCTGTTTTGGGGAATAAATAGATTTCAATAAATCAGACATATTAAACTTTAAACCACATTTGAATCAACTGATCGTTGTGTTATTCGTCTTCAATTTAGGTTAGTTTATCTTCGAGTTAAAAACTTTGAGTATTTTGAAAATATTGACATAAAAACTATATAAACTTAGATGAATGTATATTACTTGAGGTGAAACTTTTTACATAAATCCATTAACGTATACAGTCGCTAAAAGTTTTGATTTTATAAAGGGGTATAACTAGCATAATATTTGACAACCATTGTGCTATGGCGACTAGGATAACGGATACGGAGACATACTGATATACGTTAATAAACATCCATGACTTAGGTCACAGAATAAGTACTAGTACTCCGTACAGAAGTATGACTTTGCAATTAAATTCAAAGAAATATCTACTCAATGTTGTTAACGATATGGTGTAATTCAGTTCGCCTCTGATTCAAGCACATTTTCGTGTAGACACCTACAGAAATACCTTGCAAGATAATTTCATTCTTATAACTCTGGGATATGATTCATCACTAAACCTATTCAGTGACGTACTATCACGCAACGCGATAGGGTTGACTGCCACAAGAAGCTACTTACGCCATCTAGCGCATCTTTCTAGGACTATATTCACGCTCGTCCAACTAGCAACCTAGTGTCGCGCACCGCCGGTGAATAAAACTCGGAAACGTGTCACTGCCGGCTAGCGACACCCAACTTGTTTAGTCCCTTACCAAGGGGTCGCCGCGCGTAGGTACGTTTTTGCTACCTACGCGGGAAGATACACAGGCCTGCTTAGGTACAAAAGCTCGTGCTCATCACAAAAACATTTGCCCCTTGCAAGACTTGAACCCGCACCCGCTGGCTTACTTTACCAAGACGGGCGTCAGGATTGCGCAACCCAATACTGATGTGGGAATTATCTTTGTATTTTCGCAATACTTTCCTAGTTGTATTGTAATACAGCGTAGAGCATCTGTCTTCTACGTGACGTAGAAGATCAATTAGATTCGTGCCGACCTTGTTCGATACGTACGTGGTATCCTTACAATATATGATATTTCTATTTATATGGCGTGTAACAAAATACTTAGGTACCTATGCTTCTATTTTCGAATTTCGCCTGATCTCTCTACGGTCATGTCGGACTGCCGTCTTACTGAATTATGAGAGTGAAGGAACAGAGCGTGCACCTGTGTATTGCGCACACACTTGTGCACTATAATATGTCCCGCGCAGTTGGCTGATCTCTGTTGAGATAGGCCGCCGTAGTCGAAATTCGGCCAGGAGGACATCACTATTATTTTCGGATACATTCATAGATATGTTTCAAACTAGTCAATTATGATTGACGACTTGTGTGACCGAGTGGCTCGCACACCGGTTTTCAAGGTGTCGCCATATCTGAGGTCCCGGGTTCGACCCCCGGTCGGGTCAATATATAAATTCACATTTTCAATATTGTCTCGGGTCTGGGTGTTGTGATACCACCGCTGTTTCAGATCACTTTAACACAAGTATTTAAGTTACTTTCTTTGGAATCTGAGCAATGTATGTGATGTTGTCCAAAAAAAATATGAGCTCTACAGATTGCCTATCCGCGCTATTTTAGGACAAATTTTGCAGAGAAATTATTATTTTTAAGTGATAAGCATTCACTTTGCAATCTAAATATATTATTGCACTTGAAAAAATGACCGCACGAGGCGGGAATCGAACCCGCGTTCCTCGCATGCCGGGCGATTGCCTAACCTCTCGGCCACCCTGGCGTTGGCAGAGCCTGTCGAAATTTTGCAGAGATCTCTTAGGTTTGGTCATGTCGGAATGTACAGTCAGCCCCGCATCCAGCTACCCAAATCTATTAAAATATATCAAACGATTCGGAACTCTATGTGATCAACATAAGGTTGAAATATGGTTGCATAAATTTGACAGATCAGGGTAGGTAGCAACATACAGCAGTATGGCCCACTGTACAATAATTTAGCCGCTATCTGTAATTTGAAGCATAGTTCTGTTGGTGAGGTATAGACGGGTGCAACTACTCTATTCTTACGATAACAAACAAACCTCATCACTATATTGAAATTTTTACAGATGTTTTATTTCTGTGGCCGCTATATTAAATTAAAGCTATAATACTAAAAACAACAAAATAAAAACTTGTTTTTTGCCGTTTCTTGCTCGATATTAATAATAGTAATACAGCATCAAGACGCTAGAAAATTCAAAGAATTTTCTCTTTAAAAATTAAAGAGTTGATTAAAATAAAATATTTAGGTACCTATTCCTCGAATGCTACGTGAAGCCATTGAAATTAGAAAACATCCAAATTTCAATAGGGAAGATGGTTGGAAAGTTCCACCGGCATGGGATCCTATTCTAGCAAAAACCAAAATAACACCTAGCAGTGCAAGATCTCAAGACACGGTTAGCTCTTTCTGCGTAAATAAATAGGAACGTAAATTAATATTAATGAGTGACGGTAGTTTAATTTTTCAAAACTTTGTAATTGACAAATAATACCTTAGTCTCCCTGTGACCACGAACGCTGTAAAGTGTTCGAAACGTCAGGTTTTAAATAAAATGTAAATAAATCGCGAAGTAATCCGTAAATTTGTGTTTTAATGAATAAAATAAATATTTAAGTAACAGGTGCCAAACAACAAACTTGATTTTGTATATCTTAAATTATATTAGCGAATTGAAGCGTACGAAATCAACATTACCGTATTATGTAAACCTAAAAAAGGTGAATTCTTTTTAATTGAAATCCCGCCCGATGAAGTTATTAAATACACAATCAGCTAGGTGTAATCTGAATATTATTCAATAAGCTTCTGCCACTATCGGACGGAAACAAAATAAGATAAAGGCCGCCGCACACGATGCAACTACTCACAAATTATGACTATGATAAAATTTCTTCATCTAGCTGTCTAGCTAAATAAAAATAAATCTTTATTTATTAAACAGCTTTGTAATAAGGTATTGTAGTGGTTTGTCACTTGTCCGACTCTTCGGAATTTAAATACAAAAAAACTTTCTTTACGAGTCAATTTTGAAATAGTGCCAGATAGACAAATGAGAAAAATAGCAAATTGTAGCTGTATTTATACAGCATGGACAGATATTTGGATCAGATATTCGGATCACCAACTCACGCAAAACGTAATTATTGCTACGTTCATTTAACTTCGTAGGTCGTACATTCAAGAATCGTTGCGCGGCGCGTTGGCAAGATAAGGCCTATAGCAAAAACATATTTATAATCTGTGCCTGTAGATATATTCGCTGCTGTTTATAGCGCACGAGTCATGAAAGTTATATAATCATCATCGAAACACTTAAACCCCCCAAAATAACAAACGTTAGTTTCATATTTGTTTCTTACGTGATAAACGTGAGTTTATTTGCAATTTTTAAAACTTAAGTAAAATTTTAGGTATAAATATTTTAAGCAGTTTTTGCTTCACCCGACTAATAACATTTATACCTAAATATATGTATCATTGCACTTGAAAAAATGACCGCCAGAGGCGGGAATCGAACCCGCATTCCTCGCATGCCGGGCGATTGCCTAACCTCTCGACTCTCGTTTTTTCAAATGCAATAATATATTTAGATTGCAAAGTGAATGCTTATCACTTAAAAAAACAATAATTTAACTAAAATAAACTAAATTTTTTGTGGTTCACACAATTATTATTTTTCTTTTTATAAGAATACCTATAAACGTTAATTTAACCCATGTTATTTTTAAGTTGTCTAGTGTCACAGTCTGCGTCCGACCTAAACCAATATTGAAGCTTAAAAATAAATGGAAAACGCTACCTTTAAATTTATGAGAGCAGGAGATTGCATTTGCAACGTTTATGCTGAACTTTTATCAAACCAATGGTTTATTGACAATATCGGGTTTCAATATTGAAGAAAGAAGTCCCAGTATTGAAGACTAGGCGTTCGTCGCTGAATTGCGTAAAGGAAAAGGAAAGTAGGTAGTAATGGTTTTTCGTTTTAGGAAAGTTGGTTCGATTGGCATCTATTCTTGAGGTGCTTGTGGCGCAGTGGCGGCAGCGCTTTGGTAGTGATACTAAAGTTAAGCAACCCACGGCGCGGTCGTGATTGGATGGGTCACCATTCCGACCATTTAAGTGACGTCCATGACAAGCATCTCCGTGCTTCGGAAGGCACGTTAAGCAGTTGGTCCCGGCTAATATCTGTTGGTACTCGTATTAGATAAGATCTGACAGTAAGGTTTGTGACTTACCTTATAGACACCCGTCCACCAATCCACACTGAGCCCGCGTGGTGGAGTATGGCTCGTACCTCCTCATAGTTGAGGTGAGGCCTTTTCCCAGCAGTGGGATATACATATGTAGGCTGACTTTAATTATATTTTTGGCATCTATTCGTATATGCTTAATTTATTTACGGGTACATGGGTATAGTTTTATTTTATTTTTTATTTAATAGGCAGACATTTGACCACAATCTCACTTGATAGTTATCAGGAATTGGTGAACAGAAACTTAAAACCTAGAGTTTTCCAAATAATCATGTTCTCCTAGCCGATTTTCGACTACAGAGGCCAATCTCAACAGAGATTAGACAATTGCGCGAAAGATATTATAGTGCACAAGTGTGTGCGCAATACACAGGTGCACTCTGTTCCTTCACTCTCATAAATCGGTGAGACGGCAGTCCGACATGACCGTAGAGAGATCAGGCGCAGGACCAACGGCTCTGATGTACTAAGTTACTGGATCATAAGGCATAAAAGATAAAAAAACACGTTTTATAAGGAAACTTAAAACACCAATCAAGAAAATAACCAAACCTACGAAAACCACTTAAGCCGTTTTTCCGGAGGGTAATTCCTTATCCCTAATAAAAATAAACAAGCTGTTCATTGATTGAATGGGGGTTTCGGGTTAAATCTTTTATGAGTTACCCCAACCATTTGCTGACATTGAATAATTAAGTTGGAGCAAAAATTAATGAATACTAACGTTCGTGGGACGCAAAAAATTAAGGGGCCTGACTTTGAGCGGGTGACAAAGAACACTAAAAACAATTTATTGTTAACTCCTATACTCCAAATGGTAATAAGTATCAACATTCAAAAGCTTAAAGTAAAAAAATGTTTACATATATAATTTGCAAAACAGAAAAAATGTTAAAAATATTCAAAACAAAAAAGCTAAAAAAATGCCTTCAAGTTGTTTTATGTGTACTTTTTAGGTTTGGTTTTGTTAAAAAGGTGATTTTACTGCAACATTAAACGTCTTAATCTGAGTTCCTGGATCACTGATTTTTAAGGTTTTGGAGCTCTAAGCTGCTGAAGATGTTAATAGTTAATAGTTGACAAAGATTCTTAGGTTCGATTAGAGTCATATTCAATGAACTGTATACAAATAAGTTTTTATGCCATTGTAATAAGGTCTCAAATCGAATGCAGATGTATATATATTGATGCTTGTGACTGTACAACTTCGAAAACGTCTATTGACATGTGACGTGATGATTAATTAACTGCCGTGATTAAGATATTTATCATACATATTTTATATTTTATAATAATCTTAATTTTTCTACAGTGCAAAATTTAAAATTTTTCACCCGCTTGTAATCGAACCGCGGCCTTTCCGGATATTTCAAGCATCAATTTGGCAGAGTTTCATTAGTCTGACTCTCGTCTTAATTGACTCGCGTTCAGTCTGTTTGTTGAGAAAAGTAAAAGCTCTCGCACTAGGAATCGGGTGCAAATATTTGTATGTCGAAGATAAATCTTTGGACCATCAATTTCTGTCTATGCCAAAATGGTTTACCCTCTACTGAAAAAGAAAATGTTTTTTCTTAAACAGTTCTTTTTGAGGTAAAACTTAACGCTTAAAAGTAAGGCACGTATGAACGAAACTTGGAGTTAGTAATAATTAAATTATCATTAATTTAGGTTAAATTGCTGTGCATCAGAGTTCCATCTTGTGCATCAAGTATTGATAAAATCGAACGCCGGCTCACTGGCGTAGCAAGCACTTATAGATATTCGTCGGCTGACTAACGTCCTCCGTAGCTTAGTTATTAAGAGCACTCGCCCGGATAGCGAAGGGACGTGGGTTCGAGTCCCACCGGATGACTCAGTCGATTAATTTTTGTGAGCGAAATTGATTTAGAGTTCCATCTTATATGAAATACTACTCGTAGCAGTTCCCCACGAATTGTCCGCGCCAGAAGTCAGATTTTCTATACAATCTTTCATCCTCTATTTCACTTCCCTGATGATTTTATATCACGACAAAAAGTACTCTATGTTCTTTCCAAGGTCTTAATGTATCTTTGTACCAAATTTATTAGAATCGGTCCAGTAGTTTCAGAGCCTATTCAATACAAACAATCAAATCTTTCCTCTTTATAATATTAGTGTCGACAATAAGATGAATTGTATGTATCTCTATATAAAAAAAGATGGAAAGATGTATTGCTGAATGATGCTGGAGCAAGCACCACTACACCAAAACGGTTGTCATATGAATAATCCTACCTAAGATACCGTAACCTGTGTGACGTCTGAAGGAAAGATCTGAACAAATTAATCAAAGTCAGAGCAATCTAATTTTAAGTCAGCAATGTGAAAATTCGTTAAGGTCACAGGAGACGTTGGTATCTTCAGGAATATAATAATGAAGGATCAAAACATGTGGCAGTGGAGCAAGCCAAGTTACCGAAAAGACACCGCCGGACGCAGCAGCCATGCATTAGAAACCATTAGAGTCACTTTATTCAAGTCTTTAAAGTTATCAAAGTAAATAATTCGACTAGTATGATGTACTTACGATGATTTTCATCTTGTGGTAAAAAAAAAAAATATGTAGCTAATTAAGACGTGTTGTAGGTTTTACCCTTAATCAGCAAGAGGAGCGTTGGCAAACCACCAATTAGATACTACAATGATGTAATAATAATAAATTGTTTCAACAAACACACCAATTGAACCTGAAGCGTGCTAACCGTAGCGTAGCCCAAAACTAAGCCTGGGCTTGTGCTATGGTGACTAGGATAACGGATAGACATACTTATATACGTTTTTACATCCATGACTTAGGTACAAATGCTCGTACAATAATTTAGCCCATCACACAAACATTTGCCCCTTGCGGGATTCGAACCCGCAACCTCTGGTTTTGTAGTCCGGAGCGTACTAAATAACATGCCGGTCAACCTGGTCTTGAAGTACCAGTACGACCTAGTACGAGTGTTTGTGGAGACAGTTTGGAGATGCCTCTATAGATGAGATTTCTGTGATTAAGTAGTTCCTTTACCCAAATGTTGTCTGGAAGAGATCGCTCTTAGCGATAAGAACACCTAATTTGCACATCTTTCTTTGTAAACTGTATTGTTGTTACTTTAATGGTGTGCAATAAAGAGTTATCTATCTATGATATGCCTTACAGCAGGCAGATGAATTCTAAAGAAAAGAGAGTACGTTCTTATACATTTGAGTATTATTTACAGAACTTGGCACTAAAGTCTCTCTTATTTCAGTAAGAGCGACAGCTACGTTTGTCTGAACTTGGCTCCCATTTTCACCACGACATTTTTGAAAGGATTTGTTGTAACAGCTGTAATCGTGACACTGAATGATGAACGAGTGTAATTAAGATCTACAGCTTATTATCAGATCTAAGATTGGTTAATTTTATTTGTTTTGGAAGTTATTCAATGTACATATTTCTTTTATATTTTGTTTAAACAGTTTCAAAAGAAAAGGTCACTTGGATGCAAAACTTAGACCCCGTTATTTCAAAAACTTAGTAACCGGGTTTAAGACAGGACTAAGTTATTATAAGCTAGTCAATTAGAAAAGCGCTTCTCTATTAGGTTATGTCACGGATGTGTCATTCATTCCTCTGTTGTCGGCTAATATTTAGACCTATTTAAACCTGGTCATTTTTTTTGATAACACCGAGACAGTTTGATGTCAAACAATCATTGTATTGCTACTGACAACTCCGTAACCAAGTGGCTATTGCGCCGGATTTCAAGGTGGCACCATTTCTAAAGTCCCGGGTTCGATCCCCGTACGTGTCTGGGTGTTGTAATATCAAAGTTGTTTATGACTTCCAAACTCATTTGCTCTTAAATGAAAACAAAATACAATACGATGTTGTGCTAAATCCGACCCAATGCAAAAAATACAACTCTCGTATATCACGTAGTATGACTTTCACGTAAACCTCACGTGTAAGGCAACCTTTCGTAACTTTTGAGAGCCCATAAAAAGTTATTTCATCAATTTCCGGTTGAGAAAAACCACAAAACTTTGCATCCGTAATTTTATGAATGTTGAGAACAAAATGGGAAAATTAAGCAGTTTTATCGGTTTTTGTTTGGGCAATTCAGAACTTCAAATGTTTTCTCAAACAATAATTTAATGCTCCTAATAATAAATCAATGCTCCTAATAAAATAAAAATATTTATAAAATCCGGATGTTTACTTAGCTTTCTTTAGCAATTAATTTTTAAATAAGATCAATTTTATTATTTCGATTACCGAGCCATATATCTACATACTTAATTATTTGTATAACTTCAGCAATTCTTTGCAAGTTTTTAAGAAAGAAAATTTATTTCTTAATATTCGGCGACTGACTCACGTCTTCCGTACCTCAGTTTGAGGAGCATTCGCCCGGATTCGAGCGAAAGGTCGTGGGTTTAAGTCCCATCGGACGACTCAATCGATATATTTTTTAAACAAATACAAATAAAGAAAGATAATACATTTGTTAACAATGGATATCACAAACCACACGAAAATAACTACATAGAAGGCATGATTACAGAACAAAAACATAGTAAATTTATAATTAGGTACACTTATTGGACTGTGCAGTTGTGCGTCAGTCATGTCCACATTGAAAGAGCTCCACTCAGCTTAGGTCGAGCCCCGCTATAGGGCATACTACCGTAGCCTATCTACTTAAAAAAAAAACATCATCCTCATCCTCCTAGCATTATCCTGGTTGTGCACTCGCACGCGAGGGCCCAGGGTCGGCTGACCATGATCCAGGATGTGGCAGATCAGGTAATTACAGTGGAGTGACTGCCATCTGACCTCCGTGACCCTGTTAACAGGGAACCTGACCAGTTTGGATCATGGTTACACATGTCATTGGTATATGGCGGCATGTGGGATCGAACCTGTACCTCCAGCATGAGAGGCAACCCGTTAGCCACTGCGCCACCGACGCTCTCTACTTGTATAAAAATACATGGTGAAAAACTGTTATGTGTAAGACGGTTTAAATTTCATTTTTTCCACAGCTAAGTAGTTCCAAGGTTATGAATAAGTAGTTCTCATTAGTGTAGCTCCTTTTATGAGGTCGGTACCGTCTTTTAACATTGTCCCACAGTTTCTTGCTAGCTCGTAAAGGCTTTTGTTCAAGCAAATTGGTTCTATAACGGACGTTTGAGATTGTTAATTTTTAATACAGGCTGCTTTGCAAGGGAAGTAAGGAACCTATACCGCTTGGTAAAATGGTTGAGAACTCTTGAGGATCAGGTTTTGGGCGACTGCGATGCTTAAAAGGAGGGCACTACTATCTCTTGATGGTCATAAGACCGCCGGCGGTCCCATAACATTTGATTTTCTATTGAGTCTAAAAACATTATCTCTGAATGGTTAACTATCGGCGTTGTTTATGAAGATACTATTTTTAGATTCTTTTTAGGGTTCCATACCTTAAAAGGAAAAAGGAACCCTTATAGGATCATGGGCGTAATAGTGTAATGCGTAAGACGTCGGACTGAAGAATCGTAGAAGACGTGTGGGTTCGAATCTTACTCGGTGACGAAAAATTTTTCCTTATGTTTTTTTTGTGTATTTATTCAAGTTTATTTTTTTATTTGTTCCTTAAACAAGACTAAAGAATTATAAAGCTTTTATATTAAATAGTAGTAACCGAGCAAAGCCCGTACTGCGCGAGTCAATCGCAAAACTTTGAAGAGTGCTAAAGGACTTGTCCTCTTTTTGTATGGAGGCTGGTTTTTTATTCCAAGATATCACCAACCACCAATAACCTATATTTATCTTTAAGCTACAAAAATACGAAACACGTTACCATAGAAATCAGAATTTTAAACGCCTCCATTTTTGAGACAAATATGTTTTGTAACAGACATCATCCATTGATCACTTACTTGTATTTCCTGGCTGTATGGCTATGTACCATTGCCTTTCCACTGGTGGATAAATACTACTAGGTACTACCACAGATTATATAATAGGTACTAGTGTATATGGAATGTCAATTTTGCTGGCAATTTTTTTTTTCATGCGTTAATTAATATAGGCGAAGGTGCGGTTTATGTACAGACAAAGAGAAAAAATAATTTCAATTTTTCTCTAAAACGGAGGCCTTAAAAAATATATTAATTATGCAGAAAGGCTAGTTTTTGTGAACTCTTTCATATAATATTTAGTTTATTCTGGTTAAAAATATTGACGAATAAAAAACCATTAATGGGCAAGTCCTTTTAAGTTCAATACCCCTAAGTGCAGAAACCACTAAGCCACAGATACTTGAACTACATTTCCCTTATAATTGTCGTTTCCCAGCCCCGTAACCGCTTTCTACGCCATAATAGACTTAGCAAGGGATATGAGCCTACTCCGCCTTGTTAGGTATGCCAAATTGGTTTAACCTTGGTGCACCGGTTCTCAAAGTTATGGCGTCGTCTTAGCTCTACCCTGCGCTGAAGTACTCAGGAACCAGATGTGCACATGTTTTATTATAGTTCTTACTGTATTTCTTTAGTAATTAAAATTAAAATCTATAAAAAAAAACTATAAATTCATTTATTTTTTGGCACATAGGCCCACTTAAGTTCAAGGAGCACTTAAATGCACGTCCCAACATAAATAAAACCCTACGCCACTGCTGCGGGCACAGAATAAGTACTAGTACCCCGTACAGAAGTATGACTTTGCAAGGAAATTCAAAGAAATATCTTCTCAATGTTGTTAACACTATGGTGTAATTCAGTTCGCCTCTGACTCAAGCACATTTTTGTGTAGACACCTACAGAAATACATTGCAAGATAATTTCATTCTTATAACTCTGGAATATGATTCATAATACACTAAACCTATTCAGTGACGTACTATCACGCAACGCGATAGGGTTGACTGCCACACGAAGCTACTTACGCCATCTAACGAATCTTTCTAGGACTTTATTCACGCTCGTCCAACCAGCAACTACGCGTCGCGCACCGCCGGTGAATAGAACGCGGGAGCGTCTGAGGTACGTTTTTGCTACCTTCGCGGTAAGATACGCAGGCCTGCTGCCAAGTGTGGGCTAGTGCTGAGTAGAAGCAGCGCAAGAAACTCACTCACTATTGTCATAGCCTCTTTTCAAAGTATTACTATATTTGTCTTTCCTAAAACGATGTAAGTTCTGTTTTGGCATGTATTTAAAACTAAGATGGCTCAGTCCATGCTTATGTGATGCGGTTTTGAATTAATTACAGTTAACACTACGGTATCGTATGCCATAATAATAGGGGTAAGTAAAGTCAGTCGGTATAGTTCCTACTGCTGGGAAAAGGCCTCACCTCAACTATGAGGAGGTACGAGCCATACTTCACCACGCGGGCTCAGTGCGGATTGGTGGAAGGGTGTCTGTAAGGCAAGTGACAAACCTTACTATCAGATGTTATCAAGCCGCCCTAGGGCCTCTGACTAGGCTTAAAGACTAATACCAACAGATATTAGCTGGGACCAACTGCTTAAGCACGGAGATGCTTTTTATAGACGTTACTCGTCGAAATGGTCCGCGCCGTGGGTTGCTTAACTTTGGTATCACTACCAAAGCGCTGCCGCCACTGCGCCACCAGCACCTCTATAATAGGGGCGTTCTACAACAATTTATATTTATATAGTTTAATGTACAGTATGTATAGGTATTTATTTGATTGAGCCGCTGTACCTGTTGGATTGGACTTTTATCATTTTTTGACAGGTAGTGGTTACTGAGTTTGTTCAGGCGTTTCTTCTCAGCACTTGCCAGGTTGTCTGCGTCTGGTCTTGATGGCGCTAGTAGGGCCCAACGCCGTTCCCTCCACGTATTTATCACTTGTCAGATAAGTAACATTGCGTTGTTAGACAGGTCTATTCATTACTCAAATTATTTGATTTAAATTAATACTATCTGAAGTCGGCCTTTTTTATGGTAGGATTTTGAACACAAAGTATGTTATGTACGTACGTCAAGTACCAAAACGAAAACTAAAACTTTGAGAAACAGTGCCACTTTTGATGTCTCACTTACGTATAAAAGCAATTGTTCCAGAAAGCTGGAAAAGATAATAATATTAAGAAGCTTTTTGATGTGGGGAGAGAAGCAATAAAAAGTAGACAGTTCCTTTTAGCTGTAAGCTACCTTACATCAAAAACAAGTACTTTAGTTATTATTTGTTTATTTTATTTGGAACACAAAATAGAGATACAAATAACACAACATGAGGATAGAGCTCTAGCTAGCATTAATTTTCCTTCTACGCTAGAACCTCTTGGGTTGGTGCGTGATGATGGCAAGAGATCAGATGGCCTCACACTCATTCCCTGGGAGCGGGAACGGGCCTTAGTATGGGACGCAGCTTGTGTCGATACTTTGGCCCCTTCGCATCTCAGGGAATCAGCTGGTTCTGCTGCTGAGTTGGCAGAAAATGCTAAGCGACGCAAATACCTACGAGTCTCTTGCTGGTGACTACGTGTTTGCGCCGTTTGACGTTGAAACATTTGGACCGTAGGGACCCCATGCTAAATTACTTTTCGGAAAAATTGCACCCAAATTAAACATTTTATTAGAAGACAAAAGAGCTGGCTCGTTGCTCGCTCAGAGGATGAGCATTGCTATCCAACGCGGAAACGCAGCCAGCATTCTCGCCTCCTTGCCTCAAGGACACGGTTTTGTTTTTGAATAAGTCATTTATTTTTTATTTAAGGTTAGTTTACTAGTGTATTTAGTTTAATTGTTTGTGTTAATGTGATTAAATGAAGAATCTTTAAAAACATGATGAAAAAGAAAAAAAATATCAGGTATGATATTTATAAAAGTTTCTTTCCTAAGCGCCATTTTAGGTGTTTTGATACTTATATTATGTCTGGTTAGACTGAAGAGGGTTTACAATGGAAAGATAGAAACCTATTTTTATATGGAATTATATGCTTTGCTCTTGACTCCAGACTAAATCAAACGTGGCGTATACAGAGTCGACGGTGGAGCGAGCTAACCAAGGAGGTTCTGGCACTCCCACTCACCAACGGAACACAGCAAGCTGCTTGGCGCCAGGCTCCGGTGGGAGGGTGGTAGCTACCAGGCGGCACCTAACGGAGCCTACCACCGCTGATAGGATCGTTCAGTAGGCATGGAAGATTTCATGAATAGCAGGTGAAAAATCATATAAAATGAATTTGATTGTTCACACCTGCTATTTCTTTTCATATAGACTGCTACAAATCGCACTCTGCGAAATCATAGATCATGCTCATTCATTGATGACTGCATGTAGCAGAGCGAGTCAGCCAGCAAGCGAAATCCTTGAGCACGAGCGAGCGAGTAGGAATGGTGCGTGTTAAAAAAAGACAAACACACTAGTTATGCGATCATAGATGACGATCGATACTGGGCGGGCATTTTAAAAACTTTAAACTTATGAACATAAAGTTTAGATTCGTTTGTCATGCTTTTATATGACAACCGAATTTCATAATAGATGCAAATTAGCAACCGTTCACAATAATTCATTTTTCATTATACGAGTAAGTAGCAAATAGCAAAAAGTGTTACCTACATTATAACACTGCGAAAAAAAAATCATTGCCAATGAAATTTCACCTGTGATTTCATATGAAAAAAAATCATCATTTCATGAAATGAAAATTAATTCAAAGTAACAGCACAGAATACTAGTACTTCGCACAGAAGTATGACTTAGCAATTGTATTCAAAGAAATGTCTACTCAATGTCGTCAACAATATGGCGTAATTTAGTTCGCCTCAGAGTCAAGCACATTTTCGTGTAGACACCTACAAAAATCCATTGCAAGATAATTTCATACTTTTTGCTCTGGAATATGATTCATAATACACTAAACCTATTCAGTGACGTAATATCACGCGACGCGATAGGGTTGACTGCTACGAGAAGCTTGTAACGCCATCTAGCGCCTCTTTCTAGTACTTTATTCATTCTCGTCCAGCCAGCAACGTAGCCGCGCGGCCGCCGGTGAATAAAACGCGCGAGGGTGGCTCTGGCCGGTAGCGACACGCAACTTGTTTTAGCACCTACGTAGGTGCGCCGCGCGTAGGTACGTTTTTGCTACCTCCGCGGGGAGATACACAGGCCTGGTAGCAGTCATTTCCATGCCTATCGTTCAGTCGATCAGTGTCTGATGTCGGTGCCCGGGGTGGACCGAGGTAGATCTTTCAACTGTGATAGGATAGAACAATGTTTTATAAGACTTTTTTATTTTCATTACTCATTAAATTAAATATGCTTCCAAATATGAGGATTCGTGGCGCCGTAGTCGAAAACTCTTAGTACACCATGGTCGCACGTCAGACGACCCCACTTTGACCTTGAGACCGCCTCTGTTCCGTACGTAATAAAAGCTGTTTTCGCAATTCATATGGGTGACCCGACGTGCTGCCTACTGCACCTAGTTAGCACCGCCTGAAATATTATGAATGTTGAGGAAGTTACTAAGAAATTATACTGTCGCTGCGAATTCTTCCTCCTCTGTCAGTATATTATTACATTTAGTATCTACCCGATTGGCTGCTATCGTACCTAAAGTCAAAAATAATTTTATTTTATTTAATTTAAGACAAAATACGCATGTCATAATTAAAAATCAGTAATATTGGATAAGACTTGCTAAATTGTTACTCTTCATAAACAAATAATTAAATAACAAAACAAATATGCAAAATGTATTGAAAATGTATAATTTTTTCAACTCAACAAAATTAGGTGTGTTAAATTAAATAGAAACACTCATAATTGAACGTATCCGAAACTCATACATTGACCTCGTAAAAAATTCTAAAAACATTTCAAAAATACGTACTGATGGATTTTCCGCCATCATCAGGAACAGAGTGGCTTCATTGCTCCATCGCGTGCGAGATAGTGCCAACAGCATTCTAAAAATTATGTCTAGCAGAGTGGATTGTCCCATTTTATAGCACTGGATCCGACTTCATGTCTCTGGGGCATGATTTTTGGGATCCTGTGCTATTTAATTACAGTTTAGTTATTATTTATTTTCTAATATAGGCTAAGTGACTACTAACTTTCATGGATCTTTGTAATCTGATTTAAAATAAATAATAAAAAATATTTAAAAATAAAATAAAAAACCCACTGAATATCGGCAAAAATTCGGCCATTTTTATGTTTGCCGAATTGAATGAAAACTCCCTATCGCATTTCACTTCTCCACTAAATGGGAGATTACCCCGATTGTCGTTTGTGCAAAGCGACCTTTCTGGACAGGGGTGGTAAACTTTTGGTTTGCACAGTCGGAAGCATGTCAAGCTATACAATTGAATTACGAAAACCGCGTTTGTTACGTTGCGAATACGGGCGGCCTTAAAGTTGGTTGTGTATAGTCTGACTTGCGGCGGTGAGATAATAATTGTTGGCAAATTGTGCTGGTCTGCTGCTGTCATTTGGTTGGTGTTAAATTATGAAGGAGCTGTAATTAAAGGGATTGTATGTACGCACATCTAGGTTAACACTGCGGCATCTAATGTAGCTCGAAATACGAGCGATTTTGCAATGAAAATGTGTAGAAAAACCTCGGAACTTTGTTACAGGCTAAAATTTATGAAGTACAGTCGGCTGCATGGCTACCCATTTGAACTACAAAAACCAAAAACAGCTTTTATTACGTAGGGAATAAAGGCGGACTCAAGGTCTAAGTGGGGTTGTCTGACGTGCGGTCGTGTGTACATAATGCTGATTTATAAAAAACATTACTTAGTTGTTTTGTTGGAAAGCAAAGCATAGTGAAATACTTGAAATTTTCATATCAAATATGAAACGTCCTTTTTGTTACCAAGGAAACATTTTTAGGTAACGCAGTGTCTTTTTATGTGTCATGTGGCGAGTTCTTTTATAAAAAGAAACCTACATGGAGTCTTTTTGCGAAATTTTAAATGCATAGTAGGAATTAAAGTTCCAGTTAAAATAGTATCTTGTAGGTATAATTTTTGTATTTGTTATTATATTCAGTAAATCATAGTCAATCCTATTTAATGTATTGTGACACTCCCTTTTCATTACTTTATTTTTATGGCAAGTGCTATGTATGTCTATAATTAGCAAATGTACAAGAACAAAACAATGTCCTATCTTAAGTAAAAACTGTGTACATTGTGCTGTTGATGTACTTAAATAAATAAATAAAATTTAGTTCGTGAGTACTAAAATCTAGTCAGTTAATTAAAACGGCTTTAATTCAGAAATCAGCTTTGGTGGACAATATCGTATTTCATGAATAAATTAGTGTACACGATTAATTTGTTAATTAATGTAGGAAAAAACACTCATATTTTCACAAAATCTATACATGGCCTAAAAAAAGACCACAAGTCTCTATATCTTTTAAACATCACACAGACAGACAATCTATCTTACTCTCAAATTTCTCTTTCGTACGGCGTGAGGGGAAACATCGTGAGGAAACCCGCACATTCAGGCGACTGAATGTATAACCATGATCCAAAGTTGTCAGGATCCCCCGTTAACAGGGTCACGGAGATCAGATGGCGGGCGCTCCACTGTTTTCAAATTCCTGATCTGCCACATCCTGGATCATGGTCTAAAGCAGATCCTAGGCTCTCGCGAGTGAGTGCACAACCGGGATAACGCTAGGATGATGATGACCTCACTTAACGCACATCAGGGCCGGGTTTGATGAATGGTGGTCTTGTAATACAAGTGTGCAACCATAGCAACACAAGGGTTACTATGTGTTACCATGGTTACACACTTATATGACAAGACTTGTACGCTTTCTGAAACATGGCCCTTAGTATCAAAAAACTGTTCTTGACAATTTTTGCACATCTTAAATCATTGGACCCATGTACGTCCTACATAAAAACGAATAAAAAATCATATACAAGGTTACCTTTTAGCAAGTGACGATATTTTAACAGAGCTTCTTACTATATCCAAAAAATACGAACTGAACATTTTTTTCCAAAATACGGGCAATTTTTTTTCTTAACAAAAAAAATTAACTCATATTTATTTCTTACGTTTACGCGAATGGTTGAACTCATTAAAATACAATTTCACAAATTACTTCGCGATTTATTTACATTTTATTTAAAACCTGACGTTTCGAACACTTTACAGCGTTCGTGGTCACAGGGAGACAGTCTCCCTCCCAAAATTGTGTTTACATGAGTTTTTAGATCATCCTGTTTATTATATTTTTATAATAACTTAAGCAATTATTTTTGCAAATTTTTACGAAAGTGAAATTTGATTTAACTTCATCCTGTTTAGTTTTAAAACTATGTGTTTGCCTCTGTCTCTCTCATATTGATTTACTAATACACCAAACTTGTGTACCAAACGTAAGCAAGAGAGTAATCACAACACTTTTTACTTAGAAATCAAAAAGTTTTAGGCGTTTTTCTCGAAATCTAGCGTATAACATTAAAAGTTTTTTTTACAAACATTATTTCTTAAAATTGGGATCGGCAAGAAAAGAGCGGCAAAAGACCGCATTGATTTCTACATGCTGACCTCCAAACTTCAATTTGAAGATGGCACCCATGATGATGATGAAGTTTCAACCGCTACTAAAATGTAACCTTATCAATAAACTTTGTATTTTTTTACAGATAACCTTATAAATAAAGTCTCATGAAAAAAAAATGGTTGTCAGAATATGAAGTTCTTGTACCAGAAGTGCAAAAAGGAATAAAAATAAAACCAAATGCTGTCCACCCCTGCTTCTTGGGTTATAACGTAAAGGGTATTACTACAATCGCAGAGGGCGCCGAATAGAAATCCGATTAATGTCGCTGTGGCCTTCCTATCACTTCCTCGATATAATGTCTCAATAAGATTAGGGAAAATCGAATTTTATAGCCGATAAAACGGACGGACACTTTTCAGAATGGTATGTTAAGGTTGATTATTGGATACTGCAGCTGTTTCTGACGACCTTCTCCGGATCACGATATTCGTATTTGCGACTTGAAAATTATCTATACTAATAATATTATAAAGAGGAAAGATTAATGTTCGTTTATTTGCATCGAATAGGCTCCGAAACTACTGGATCGAATTAAATTAAATTTGGCACAAAGATAGTTTGAGACATTGGGAAGGACATAGGCTACTTTTTGTCGCGATATAAAATAATCAGGGGGGCGAAATGGGGAATGAAACTTTGTATGGAAAATTCGACTTTTGGCGCGGGCGAAGTCGCGAGGAACTGCTAGTTATTAAATATTTTCAGGCCTTAAGTTAGCCATATCGACTAATGATTGGTCTATTGTGGCAGCCTTTTGATAATAGCTTAGTTCTTATTATGTCCGTTGAATCTAAGAATCGCTAATCTTGCTATCTCATGCTCTTGATAATTCTTATTCATATATAGATATAGATATAGTTTCTGAATAAATAAATAAATAAATAAGCGGTCCGCATGATCAGAGTATAAATAAATAAATAAATTAAAGCAAATACCGTTTCTTCTGATATGTGTCAATCCTTAGGTACATTGTTTTGTTAAAATGTGTCTTTATCTGTACTAGGCATAATTGCCGATGGAATCTCCTAGATGGCTTTAATTTTACGACATATTTTAACAAGTTTTTGGAAATATTGCACCTAAATTAAATTCTGTTTTGGCAAGTAGTAAAGCTGGCTCGTTCCTCGCTCAAAGGATAAGTATAGCTATCCAACGCGGTAACGCAGCCAGCATCCTCGCCTCCTTGCCTCAAGGACACGGGTTTATTTTTGATAAAGTAGGTTTTAAGTTTATTTATTTTTATTTCATGCATGTCTTTGTGTTTATTTTCTTTTATTGAATAAAATAGTGTTCTTACAAGTTAATCGTAAACCTTCCTTAAAATCACTCAAACTGATAGATTAAAACCGGTAGAAAATCAGTTTTATAGTTTTTATGATTATCGCAGACATAATGACAGACGCGGCTGGGTACATCTACAAACACTTATCTGCACTGATATTATAAAGAGAAAATATTTTATTATTTATTTGTTTTGAATAGGCTCCGAAACCACTGGACCGATTCAAATGAAATTTGGTACTGAGGTAGTTTGAGACCCTCGGAAGGACATCATCATCAGGGGGTGAAATGGGGGTGAAAGTTTATAATAATACAATAATAATAATTAATTTATTGTACATTACCAGCTAAAACATACAGGTGATTAAAAGTAGGAACAATGTTTGTTTGTTAGGTTTGAATGGAAAATCTGACTTTTGGCATGGGCGAAGTCGTTATTTTATTAATGTAGTGGTGTATTCTATTCAAAAATACTAAAAGTATATTTAGGTAACATGTCACCTTTAATTTTAAAAACGTTTTTTAAAGATTCGTTTTAGCAAACGTTGATAAGTTATATCAGAACAATGGCGTAGCCAAAAAATCTTTGTTTTTATACAAATATTGGGCTCAACTCCAATGCACCTTGTCTAATATTAAATTTAGGTTCAGTCTCTCTCTTTCTCCGCCAAGCAAACGAAAAGAGACCGAATATATTAATTTAGAAACGTCAGACTAAACAGCTGTACGTTGCTAAGGAAATTAAAAAACCCATAGGCAATTAAGTAGGGATGTCATTTGATGACGACTAAAGTTAGACGAAAACACGCAAAAACTTGTACAAATACGTTAGAAATCGCATCATTTAATTTGACGTTTCTAAATTATTGTAGTCTGTCTCTTTCCGTTTGTTTGATAGAGAAAGAGAGAGACTGAGCCTAAATTTTTTTATTTTTTTTTATAAATTGTTTTAACACACCAATTACATAGCCCCAAACTAAGCGTGAGCTTGTGCTATGGTGACTAGGATAACGGATAGAAATACTTAAATAAATATAAACATCCATGACTTAGGTACGAATGCTCGTGCTCATCACACAAACATTTGCCTCTTGCGGGATTCGAACCCACAACCGCCTGGTTTAGAAGTCCGGTGAGCGAACGACTACACCAAGACGGTCGTCCATATTAGACAGGGCGCAATTGGAATTGAGCCCATTACCTAACCAGCCCACAAATGAAAAACGCTGCTAAAAGTCTATGCATTTAAAGCACTTGCTCACTTAATTCTATGTGTCAGCAGTTCAGTAAATCCTGTTAATATAGGCCAAAGGTCTTCAACGGTCTGTAGGGAAATCGTATTGACAGCTTTATGTGGGGAAATATAACTTAACTTTAGGCTTACTATGTTTGATATTTTAAATGTGATTCGAGTAGTTGCAAAGTTTTGATTGGATCGATGTTTTTAGGTCGTGTTTAATTATTAATTACTTAGTTTTTGAGTGGAGAGTGTGAGGGGGGAGAGGACGACCGAGAAATTGGGTCAATAACTTTTATACACGTGTGGCTATCTGGGACTAATGTTGACCATGGTCCTCTGTAGCTGAGTTGGAAGAGCAATCGCCCTGATAGCGAGGGGTCGTGTTTTTTTTTTTTAAATAAATTTACTAACAATTTATTTTCACTGACTGGCGGCTCTTTACACCTGCCTAAAAGAATTAAAAAAACGAATAGCTAGGTACTTTGCTAGCATACAATATTAATTGTTAAAGAAACAAAACCATCATATCACATGGTGCTCAACTTGTTAGTAGTAATACTAATTTAAATATTGTAAATTTGACAACTTCTGAGACTTTAAACAAAGAGGGAAGACAAAAGCCAGGTCTAGTTTTAATTGAGTTCACCAAAACATACAAGGCTTGGCTGGCAAAGAACTAGAAATTTCGTTAGTCTTGCAAGACTTAAATGTGCATGTCATGTGTCTGACAGAGCATCGGTATAAAAATTTTGAATTAATGATAAGTATTGATAATTATAAGGCCAGTAGTTCGTTCTCAAGAGAGACCACTACTAGAGGGGGGTCACTCATACTCTTAAGAAATGAATTAAATTGGAAAGATCGCAAGGATATTGTGTCACTCTCGATGGAACGAACTATTGAACTAGCGTGTGCGGAGCTGGATCAGTATATTATATTGTGTGTGTATAGTCCCCCAGACACAAATTACCAACTTTTTGAACCCATTATGGAAGAAGCATTAGAGAAAGTTTCCAGATCAAACAAAAAATAGTTGTATGCGGAGACTTTAATATTAATATTTTAAAACAAACACAGATATTTACCCGATTTCTAAATCTCTTTGCACCTTATAATTTATTTAACCTTTTTAACCAACTTCAAAAAAGGAGGATGTTATCAATTCGACTGTATGTTTTTTTTTATTTTTTTTTGTGGCTATGTTACCGGAGTTTAGTAATTAAAACACCAGATGTTTTGTCAGGTACTGTATAGGATGCTAACAAAACAAAGTCAAAGGCGCAGCTCCCTCCTCTTTCCCTCCCCCCCCCCCTCCTCCTTCTTAACATGCTATTGGCAAATCTTTTCCTGTTCTTCTTTAAACGGTCTTCCTTCTCGTTACTACTTTCTTCCAAATGACGCTGTCGCATTTGAACAGCGCGTTTATTAGGTCTACCCATGTTGCACCTTACACTAAATTTCAACTAAAAATAGAAAAATAAATTTATTTAAAAAAAAAACAAAAACTGACTTCAAAACTGCCTACAGTGCTAATTAAAACTTAAAATTTTATAAACAAATTTAAACTAAAAAGTACAAAATATTATTTAAATTAACTAACTGTTCTACGAAATTATACAAGAAACCTATTTCCAATTTATTATCTTTTAATTTTTGGAGTCGGTGCCAACCAAGCTAGATATTCTATCTACTCTAAGCAGCCAAGAGATGGTTTAATCCTGTCCTTACTTGCAAAAAAACATTAGAATTAGAATTTCTGGCACCGACTCCAAAAAATAACAGATAATAAATTGGAAATAGGTTTCTTGTATAATTTCGTAGAACAGTTAGTTAATTTAAATATTATTTTGTACTTTTTAGTTTAAATTTGTTTATAAAATTTTTAGTTTTAATTAGCACTATAGGCAGTTTTGAAGTCGGTTTTTTTTTAAATAAATTTTTAAGGAACCAACTAGGGTGACTCCCAATACTGCAACTTGTCTAGATAATATTTTTTGTGATTCCAACGCAATCGTAATTGACAAATGTATCTTACGTAATCTCAGTTCCGATCATAGAGGTCAAAAGGTCTCATTTCAACACAGTCATGCCTCAAGTGTTGTTGAGAATGTTTATAGGCCTGTCACAGTAAATAGGTTAGACAGATTTAGGGATACAATTTGTAATAGTGTCAACTTAACCATACCCAATAATTGCGATAGTGTTGATAAATTATACGAAGACCTTTTTGAATTAATAAAAAATCAATTCAATGAAATCTTTCCACTGAAGAAGGTTAAGACAAATCAAGCTAAATGTAAATTTAATGACTGGGCTACACCAGGTATTCATAAAAGTAGGATTAAATTTTATGACTTATATAGTATAAGAGAATACTCACAGGATCCACATACTATTGAATATGTTAAAAATTACTCTAAGATATTTAAAAAAGTATGTGCTGCAGCAAAGTCAAACTATATTCGTAGAATAGTTTTAAATTCCAACAAAAAGGCAAAAGCTACTTGGAACATAATAAACAAGGAAATTTGTAAAAATAAATCAAAAAGTAGCTCATTCTCACTAAAATTCGAAAGTAAATTGATCACATCCAATCAATAAGTTGCAAATGCCTTTGAGCCATTTTTTTCTAATATTGCACCTTCTACAACTAAAGAACTTGCATCTTCTTCAGAACTTGCGGAATCGATTCTCAAGTCCAATGTCGACCAGTGCGATTCTCCACTGCACTTTAGGCATGTCAGTCCCGAAGTAATTACAAAAACATTTCTAGATTTAAATATGAAGAAGACTGAGGACTATCCGTGTATATTATAAAATCAATTATCAACACAATAGCTCCTCAATTAGCAATAATTTTTAACAAGTGCATTGATGATGGCCAGTTTCCAAGCCTAATGAAATTTAGTAAAATTATACCATTATTTAAATCCGGCGAGAAAAGTGACCCCTCTAATTTTAGACCAATATCGATTATTCCGATCCTCAGTAAAATATTTGAAAAGGTAATATTTAATCAACTACTAGCACATCTTTCTTTAAACCATCTACTACACGAAAAACAATTTGGTTTCACTAAAGGTAGAAGTACTGCTGATGCGGGAGTTGCTCTATTAAAACATATCTTTGATGCCTATGATAATAAACAAGATGCTTTAGGTATTTTCTGTGATCTTTCAAAAGCTTTTGATTGTGTAGAACATAAAACTTTATTGAAAAAAATATGACATTATGGGGCTTCAATGAATGCATTAAACCTACTTAAATCTTACCTAACAAGTAGAACACAAAAAGTATGAATCAATGGAGTTGAGTCTTCTGGAGCACCTCTAACCATGGGTGTGCCCCAGGGATCGATATTGGGACCTTAATTGTTTTTATTTTTATATAAATGACCTTCCACACTTTGTGGAAGATCTTTGTGATATACATAGTATTATTTGCTGATGATACTTCACTTATATTCAAAATTCCCAGGGGGAAAGATCCTTTTGACGATGTGAATAATACTCTTTCACAAGTATTGCATTGGTTTACCGTTAACAACCTTTTGCTTAACGGGAATAAGACTAAATGTGTTAAGTTTACGATGCCTAATGTCAGACAGGCCTCAACAGATGTTTTGATAAAAGACAAACTGCTAAATTCTATAAATTTAACAACATTTTTAGGAATTTCTTTAGATTCAAAACTACAATGGGGTCCTCATATCGTGGCCTTGTCAGGAAGTTAGTACTTAGTTCAGCTGCTTTTGCTGTAAAAAGATACAGCGCTTGACTGATGTTGAAACAGCCAGACTAGTCTATTTTAGTTATTTTCACAGCTTGATGTCGTACGGTATTTTACTATGGGGCTCAGCTGCTGATATACTCGTAGAATGAATTTTTGTACTACAAAAAAGGGCCGTACGTGCTATTTATAACCTCAAACCTCAAGATTCATTGAAGGATTATTTAAAGAAATAAGGATATTAACAGTAGCCTCTCAATATATTTATGAAAATATTATGTATGTGCGTCAAAACTTGCATTTCTTTACAAAGAAAAGTGATACGCATAATTTTAACACTAGAAATTAAAATAAACTTGCTATTCCACAATTCAGGCTTCAAAAAGTTGGTCATTCTTTCATGGGAAAATGTGTCAATTACTTTAACAAATTACCGAAAAATATTGTAGAATTACCAATTAACAAATTTAAATCATTAATTAAGGATACCCGAATGACAAAAGGTTATTATAAAGTAGACGATTATTTGAATGATGTAAACGTGTGGACCAGCTCGCACTAGCACAATTTCTGTATTTAAACATTATTTTTAAAAGAGGCTTTGACAATAGTGGCTGAGTGTCTTGCGCTGCTTCTTCTCAGCACTAGCCCACAATTTGTCCCGAAGCAGTGGTAGGGCTTAAAAAATAATATGTTGGGACGTGTATAGGTGCCCCCTGTGGGCCTACATACATAAATAAATGACTTTTGTGACTTTTAAATAAATGACAACAGTGCACGCACGCAAGAATCGCTATGCGAAACTAAAAAGTCATAGACTGGGTGTTCCTTTATGATAGACCCATTGATTTATTATATATAGTTAGACCATATAAGTTTTTTTTTAATAAAATGTAACAAGATAGAGAATAATAATTCATTATATATATTTTTTGTATTATGGGTATTATTTTCAGACAATGGAATAAAAATACCTTAAGCATCATTATTACAAAAAGCAAAGTTTAAAAGTCGTGATATCTATTAGCTATTTTGCGAGCTATTTGTTATTTTTTTCTCATTTTCATTCATTTGGCATAACATGTTTTTTACTTTACCCTAATCGACGCTCAATTTTTAAGGAAATAGTTTTTTTTAATTTATTTTCCATATGAACAGAAACATTACAGAAAATCACATATTGATAGCACATAAAAAACCAATGGGGTTTATACTGGAGAGACTATAACAATATTAGGTACATAGTCAAAATTTATACACCAATATTATGTACAGACAGTGTGATAAAATAGTACATGCACTGTAGTAAATTAAGGAAGTAATCCTTAGTAATTGTATTTATATACAACTTATTAATAAAAATTAAGGTAAATTATTTAATACAATACAAAAACAAAAATTATAAAAAGGGTCCTTGTGGTAAGGTTCCCAGGATGCTGGCAGCATTGCCGCGCTGGATAGCGATGCTTATACGCTGAGCAAGGTAGCTGCCAGCTCTTAGGTCTATGATGTCCACGGACGTCAACTAGCCTCTTGGAAATCTCTTTGAAAAAAGGGATAGCGTTGGGACCCCACGAACCCAGTGTTTCGACTCTATACGGTACAAAGTGGTACCGGGAGTGGATCTGCCTGTACTTGTTCTTTTTAAAGTTTTCGGCACTTGTCGCAGCCAAACCAGACCACGGCTTGTCCCGGGCAGATGAGAGGCTGCAAGTGTGTCGACACAGGTAGCATCCCACACAAGAGCCCGACCCATCCGCCAAGGAACAAGTGACATCCCGTGTGGTCTCTTGCCATTATCACGCGCGATACCGTTCGGTTTGAGTAAAGCCGGCACGTTGATAGAGGCAAGAGACCGACGGATCATGTCATTGATGCTGGCATGACGCGAAAAGTGGTCTGCACTTTTAGTACAGGAGAATCCGTGATGTCCCAACGAGCTGACATCAGTAATCCTTTAGTTTACATTTCAAATTTTTCTGCGTAATGTTATCTACTTATTCAGGCGGCAGGTTATTGATATACCGGGGTATTAGGTATTTAACAATAAACATCGAAATATTTAATCATCAATAGAAACTAGAGAAAAAATTTACTATTTAAATTTACACACTAGCGTTGCCCTTCTTAAAGAAAATTGTAACTGTCCTGCAGATATTTTATATAAAAATGTTTTTTTTTGTAAATGTATTAATAATTTAGTTTTTGTCTCGCTTGTATTTTGTTTAACATGCAAAAATTTTTCTGTTTTGTGAACAAGTGCTGTGAAAATTACATGTAAATCGTACACTGTTCCCCATAGGACAGGCATGCCTAGTATGGGGACCAGTAAAACCCGTTTGTATTTTAATCCTGTCAATAAACATTTTTCTTTTTCATTTTATCTTTTTTGTCTATAATTTTTGGTCTAGGTTCGCTTGCTTTCGGGATTGCACTTTATCGCGGGACACACGTATACTATCATATTGACGACCGTCTAAGGCCCACTTGCACAAGTCTGAATTAGCTTATCTGGAAGGTCTACTTCCCCAGTCCGAATTAGCTAATCCAGACGTGCGCCTTAGAGTACTGGTTCGCGCTCCGGACTACAAAACCAGAGGTTGCGGGTTCGAATCCCGCAAGGGGCAAATGCTTGTGTGATGAGCACGAGTGTTTATAATTTTGTACTATAGTAAATGGTATTGGTATAGACAGAGAGACAACGTCTATAACTATCAAGAGTTGAGTGAAATAAAATATGAGAGAAGAACCCCACTAGTTATTTTTGAGAATTTTAATAATACCTTAACCAAGGTTTACATATCCACACTAATATTATAAATGCGAAAGTGTGTCTGTCTGTCTGACTGTTACCTCTTGACGCTAAAACCACTTAACCGATTGGAATGAAATTTCTTATGGAGACAGTTCGAGACCCCGAAAAGGACATAGGCTACATTTTTTCGCGATATAAAAACATTAAGGGGGTGAAATGGGGGATGAAAGATTTTATGGAAAATCCAACTCTTGCGGGCGAAGTTGCGGGGAACCACTAGTAAGATAAAAAACACTCACAATGTTGTATTAGGTGTATGTGTATATGATAACTGTTAGTGTGCCTGTTTAAAATAAAATAAAATAAATTAAAAAATGCATTGCCATAAGATTTGTAGGTACTTTAAATGTTATTCTGTGCAATAAGTTACGGTCCAGTTTAAAATATGAGTATCAAATGATATGATGATGATATGAGGTGCTTGTGGCGCAGTGGTGGCAGCGCTTTAGTAGTGATACCAAAAGTTAAGCAACCCACGGCGCGGTCGTGATTGGATGGGTGACCATTCCGACCATTAAAGTGACAAGCATCTCCGTGCTTCGGAAGGCACGTTAAGCAGTTGGTCCCGGCTAATATCTGTTGGTATTAGTCGTCAAGCCTAGTCAGAGGCCCTAGGGCGGCTTGATAACATCTGACAGTAAGGTTTGTCACTTGCCTTACAGACACCCCTCCACCAATCCGCACTGAGCCCGCGTGGTGGGGTATGGCTCGTTCCTCCTCATAGTTGAGGTGAGGCCTTTTCCCAGCAGTGGGATCTAATAGGCTGACTGTTTATCAAATGATACTATTTTAAATTAGTGTTTAGACCCGCCATGTCTAATACTAAGGCACCTTGTTAAAAGGTCCTTGATACTACATTACCTAATAATCATCCTAACTAATATTATTAATGCGAAAGTAACTCTGTCTGTGTGTTGCACAATCACGCCTAAATTACTGAACCAATTCAAATAAAATTTGTTGTAGAGATACTTTGAGACCCTGGGATGGACACAGGCAATTTTTGTTACAATATAAAAACATCAAGGGTGAAATAGGGGATGAAAGTTCGTATAAAAATTCCGTTTTTTGGCGGAAGCGAAGTCGCGGGGAACTGCTAGTAATTCATATGTAGGTAGGTACATACGGTCGCACGTCAGACTACCCCACTTTATCCTTGAGACCGCCTCTATTCCGTGCGTAATAAAAGCTGTTTTCGTAGTTCACATGGGTAACCTGACGTGCTGCCGCTGTACAACCTCCCAATTCTTAACGTTTGAGTAATAAATTGAGAATAACTTTAGCACTTCGTTGTACTCGCAGGTACAACATGAGTTAATTAAGATCACATTCACTAATTAGTCCATAATAATTGCTTCTAAAATGTTGTAATTAAGCCACTTGAGTCTTTGTACTAATTAAAAATGGGAGGAATTTACCAAAGTTCGGTTATTAAAAGTTTGGAATACCTACCTATCTACTCTTACCTCACAAATATTAATATTTAATCTATAATATGCTAATTTAAAAAACTTGCTTTTACAGTTCATAAGATAGCTGTCAGACAGACAAGAAATCTACATAAGTAATATAATACTTATTAGATTTTAAACTTTCGCGTGGCATTACAACAAGACTAGTATTAATTCTGTGCAATAAGTTTACCTAGTACTACACATACCGGGTCTAAACACGAATTTAAAATCAAAGTAGTAAGTATTCAATACTCATTTTTGAAACTAGCGGTTGCCCGCGACTTTGTTCTTCCACCCCCCTTTTCACCCCCTTAGAGGTTCAATTTAAAAAAAACTTGAAATACTTTATTCTACATTTTTAACTAAATAGCTAAACACATTTTTATCGTGTTAGCTCCAACACTGACGGAGTTTCATACAAACTTGTCCCCTTTTTCACCCTCTTAAGGGATGAATTTCCAAAAATCCTTAGTGCACCCTAAGACATCTAAAAGAACCTTTGTACCAAATTTGGAGTCCCTAGACCAAGCAGTTAGGGCTGTGCAGTGCAATTTGTCAGTCAAGTCCGTTTTATATTTTTATAACTTAAGCAATTATTTTGCAAGTTTTTACGAAATGAAATCAAATTTCACTTACAAAAATTAATCGAATGTGTCATCCGGTGGACTCGAACCCACGTTCCTTTGCTATCCGGGCGAGTGCTCTTACCAATTATAAAAATATAAAAGGTTAAGCTGATTTCATCTTAACTGATGGTTAATAGCGAAGGAACGTGGGTTCGAGTCCCACCGGATGACACAGTCGATTAATTTTTGTAAGTGAAATTTGATTTAATCAAGTCCGTTTTATTTACTTAAGATGTATTGAATCGTCATGTCTAGTGCTTTTTACCCGACTGCGTCAAAAGAAGAGTAATGTTTTTCGAGCGTATGTATATGTTTATGGCGGATTGCCATTTATTTGGCACGTCCAAATGGTTGATAAGAGGTGTCGTTGAATTTGTCAATATTGGCTATATTTAAATAATTGTTTTGTCATCTATTATTTTATTTTGTTTTAATTAATTCTTGGTATGTGTGTACACAGTGCCCGAAAAGGTGCCTGCTGAAAATCAGTATCGTGACATGCTTTGTGCTGTCACGATTTATGCTGAGCAAGGACCTTTTTGCCACAGATTAGATCTTTAATGTCTACTTATAACCTAAGCATTGATGCTTAAGTTATAAGCTATAGGTTATAATAACATATTCCGTGCCAAATAAATAAATGAATTTGAATTTGAAATGGTGCTCGCAAATGAAAGAAATAATTGGGATGGGTGGTAGTTTTAGGGTTGTGCCCAAAGGGTAAAAACAGGTCCCTATTACTTTGCCTCCGCTGTCTGTCTGTCTGTCTATCTATCACCAGGCTGTATTTCATGAACCGAGATAGCTGGATAGTTAAAATATTCACAGGTGATGTATTTCTGTTGCCGCTTTAATATATTTTTTTGGCAGCCGAGTATTTACAATAATTATTACCAACTTGTTACATAATTGATGTCGATGGTTGTATGAATTTCCACAATCCAGTGTACCTAGGTTTTAGTTAAAATACAATTATTGACGACCGTCTTGGTGTAGTCGTTCGCACCCCGGACTTCTAAACCAGGCGGTTGCGGGTTCGAGTCCCGCAAGTGGCAAATGTTTGTGTGATGAGCACGAGCATTTGTACCTAAGTCATGGATGTTTATAAAATGTATATAAGTATGTCTATCCGTTATTCTAGTCACCATATCACAAGCTTACGCTTAGTTTGGGGCTAGGTAATTGGTGTGTTTGTTGAAACAATTTATTTAATTATGTTTTTAATGTACTATTAACTTGGTTCTTTAAGTCGGTTTGTTTATTGTTTTAAATAATTTTTAGTTAAAATATTTTAAGTAATTACAAAAACTCACAGTTAAATTCTAGTGAACAGAATACCTTTTAAATTAAATTCTTCTGAAATAATCTCGAGTGGCATCGATACCTCACGTTTAGTATTAAAATATTTCAAAGCAAGTAATCCAAACTAAGATTAAATAAATCACATTTAATGTTTTAGCTGTAATTTATTAGAAAATTCTTAAGGGTGGCACTAAGATAGATAAAATACCATACAATCCCTAATAATATTATAAATGTGAAAGTGTCGCTGTCTGTCTGTTAGCCCTTGAAGCTTAAACCACTGAACCGATTGAGATGAAATTTGGTATGGAGACAGTTCAAGACCATGGAAAGGACATAGGCTACATTTTGCGTGATATAAAAACAGATGATGGGATGAGGGATGAAAATGTATATAGAAAATCCAACTCTTGCGGGCGAAGTCGCGGGGAACCACTAGTGTGTAAATAAATACGAAAACATAGTGTTTAAACAATTCTGCAGCCGGCAACGAATTTCACTCCATTCCAAACATATTTATCTAAGGTAAAAATATGAGAAAAAATGTGTGTCTCTTAGCCCTCTTTCACTCATGAACTCAATTTTTTTTAAGTTTTTTGGATTATATGGGATATTTTTTTTATTATTTATGAAACAAAACTGAAAAAAAGGGAGTGTTGCCTCGAGGCAACACTGAATAAAGAGTTTAAAATAATGATAATGAGAGGCTGGCAGCCTTTATTATGAGAGGTGGAAGTTTCTGAAGCAATTCTTAGTTTTCGTGTAGCATAAAGCTACTCCGCATTTTTCACACACATTGTGGGTAAATCCTTTGCATTTCGGAAATTTGCACCTAATTTTTTTATCAGACCATTGCGGCCAGTGCCCAATCTGGTCTTGGCGGACTGCTTTTGGAGGGACATGCTGAGCAGGTCCTTTGTGCTTTTTGGCTTGAATCTCGTTCTCTTACGACCGCCGACTGGACATACTAGGCTTTATACCTAATTTGCACAGAGTCACAGCAACCTCCAGACGAAAATCTGCTGATGCTAAGCGGCCTGACTCAGGAAGATTTTTGTACTTCGCAACTCTTTTGTAAAGGATCCATGCATTGGCTATTTTAAGGTCCAAGTAATGATAAAACAGGCGCATATGCCAACGTTTGCTTCGCAACCGGATCTTGTAGATACCCATGACGCTGTCGAGGAGGTCGACACCACCCATATGACGATTGTACACCCAACTACATTGGGACGCTTTATCATGATATACCTCGAGTTCTGCTTGTCCCATCTTCGAACATCAGTTTCAGGTTTTTGCCCAGCAAAAGTGGAAAACAGGTTGACAATTTTATTATCCTTCCATGCGACAGTTGAGATATCGACTCCGTTGTCATCGGCTACATACTCCTCTGAATACCCGCGTTCTTTTTTCATAATAATTTTGTCTGTCGATAGTTTACAGTCTGGTATTCTATTTCTTCTTACTGTGCCAAGACTAAGAATGCCTTCTTTTGCTAGATATTCTAACAGACGAAGAGACGTGAAATAGTTGTCAAAATATAGCTTGAAGTTTTGGTGTCTTGGTATCATACGGGCTAATCTCACCACGATATTAGACGAGGCACCCAAATCTGGCTCTTCTCCTTGGACAACATTTTCTTTGCCAGTTTCAATTTCTGTTTTATAAGCAAAACCAGAAACACCACTCAAAACGAAGATTTTTTAGCCCCATTTATGTGGTTTGTTGGGGTTGTATCTCTTCAACGTGTTTCGCGCTTTGGTGGAGCACATTTGCTCGACGACCCAAACGTGCTCTTCCATGGGAACTCTGCTGTATGTCTCATTCAAACATTCCACAATTGGACGGATTTTAAATATTCGATCATGTTCCGGATTATCCCTAGGAAGAATTTTGGTGTTGTCGTTGAAGTGCAAAGTTTGTCGTATTTCATGGTTTCCTTTATAAGTGGAGTACCAAGTATAGGACTCCAATGGTTGGTTACTCTAGGTAATTGAACGAGAGACATAAGATATACCGCTCCTATAAATTGCCTTACATCTATTTCAGTGACCCGAAAAGTGCTATTGGGATCTTTTTGGACTTTACACAGGTTGGTCTCTTCTGAAATTCTCTTGATCAGTTCTTGTGGAAACAGGTAAAAAAAGAACTGTATAGGGGTGTCAAGTTCTAAAATATCAGGAGTCAGGGTTCTGTTTCCTGTGAAAATGAGCTGCTCTTCATTCAATTCAAGATTCTTTTTTTTCCACCGTAAACTAAGTTTAGCAGGCTTTTGTTTTGTTGGCTTTTCATTAGCAGTTTTTGTTTGTTTACCTTGAGTTGGTGCAGGTTGAGCAGAGCTTTGGTTTGACGAGACATTTTCCATGTGCGAAGACGAGCCTTCTGGATTTTCCTCTAGGATTTCTATTAGGGAATCCACATTTATATCTACCTCTGAGGTCTCATTTTCAAATGTCTCTAATTCAGGTATAAAATCAGGATCTGCGAGGCTGTCGTCGTCATAATCTAGGCCATCTTCACTTTCTACACCATTATAAAGCTCTGCAACAATGTCCTCGTCACGAAGACAGCGGTTACCAGACATCCTACAACAAAATAAAAAATAAATGAACTATACAGCTTTCATACAAAACCACTGCACTTTTCGCCTAATGTAGCCCACAGGCAACAAACACTAATTTATAATAAAAACCAAAATAACGTAAAAAATACGAAAGATAACGTTACACAATAAAGTTCAAACACTTACCTCTCCAGTTTTTCAAGATAACACACTAATAACACCCAAAACAATATTTTATAGTTTTTTCAATCCGCAACTTGCGTGCACTCGTTGAAAATACCGACCGTTTACAAATAAACTCCGATTTGTGACAGGTAATGTCATCTAGCGAAATAATTTGGTACTATTTCGCTACTTCTGAGTGTAGACCACGGGCAACAGTGCGTAAATTCGTTAGTAAATTAATATAATGAATTTGGTAGGGGATCAAACAGTGTGTTGCCTACAGTCTACACTATGGCATAGAGGGTTAGTGTGCGACGGCCTTTACTTTTTTAGGGCTCGGCACCCAAAGGGTTTAAACGGGACCCTATTACTTAGACTCCATTGTCCGTCTTTCTGGCTGTCAGCAGTATTTTAAGAACTGTGATAGCTAGACAATTATTTTCACAGCTGATAAAAAAAAAATTTAGTACCCATACAACAAATGTACTTTTTTTGCCGTTTTAATTAAAAAAGTTATTAGTGTCTAATGTTGCGTCCGTATATTATGGTGATGGTGTGGTACCATGATAATATGACGTACGTAATGGTGTGGTAATGGTACGGAACCCTTCGTTAGCGAGTCTCGGTCGCCCTTGGTCGTTTTTTTTGGAATGTTTTCTACTGCTACTGACACGACTGAGGAATCGAACGGAAAACTCAGAGATGGGCCTGGCCAGAGATTGGCCTAAGGGCCAATATTACTGAATTTAAAATTTTTGACGTTCATAAGTGGCATTTTCTGTCCTAAATTGAATAAATTATTTTTGACTTTGACTTTTGACTTTGGTGGAGACACCATGAATATCGGCGTGCAAATCACTCAACCACGAAGATATAAATTTAAGTATTTAAAACCTACCAAAATATTATAAATAACAGCAACTCTTGCTCGTATGTTACTGGCAGAAACATATTCAAACTTCACTGAATTTAACATACCATGAATCATCCTCTAAAGATATATGGAACAGTAAATTCAGTTAGTGTGGCAACACTGTCAACTTCCTCCATTCAGACGTAGCAACACGCCGATTAAAGTTTGGAGAGCTACAAGTATGCCTGCGGTGTGTCCTAAGGATGTGACGTCACCGTGTCATGTGATATTTATAACAGCTCCTTCAACACTTACAGACAGGGAGACAGAACAATCAAACTTAGACATCTACAGAACACATGCTTTCAGGTTATGAAAGTTTTGCGTGGGGTTTCCAACAAGCAGGTGAAATATTGTTTTTAAGGCACTGTTGTTTTTATACAGCTCTTCTGAGACATCATTTCATGAGACAAACCCAAACCAACAAGCTCTTATGTAGACATTGATACCTCATGACGCCAGAAGATTTCTAAAAGTAGCTATGATAAAATGAATAATTTCACCAATCTATTTAACAGTGAGAAATTAGAGTTTCTGCATCTGTAAAAGTAAGAGTTTGCTTGCGTTTTTGGTGTTACTACACCAGACAAGCGGGCTTTTATAGTTCACCGTTATTTTGTGACCGATTTCTCATGAATTTAGATAGGAGAAATCTCATAGGAGAACAATTTAAGATCATAAAAATGGTCAAACTCTTGCTTTTCTGTCACTGTTTTTTTGTCACAGTTAATTTAAAAAAAATCTGGCGTCTTTTTTACATTTTTTTAACATCACACAAAACATAACTAACATCACTGCTATCTTCACAGTTCTTGTCATTTTGTTACAGTAACTTTCAAAGCATCTTTTCATGGGACCTCTCTTCGAGAGACACGCAGGCGAAACATATTTGAAATCACATTTATTTTCACAGTTCCTGTCATTTTGTCACAGCTCTTCGTGGGACGTCTCTACAGCAGAAAAGCGTGTGATATTATGTGTCGATTATAGTGTAGCGCCTCAGGCATACGAGGCTTATAGCGAGAGTTCGAAACTCGTGGTTTGCCTCGACTTGTCAATTTGAAAGATTGAGTAGTATAAACGATAGTTATGTAATTGTTTTCACACTGTTAATTGAAAAGTTGTTGTCTAAAATCTTTCTTCGCCTGCTAGGGGCTTTTCTGACAAGAAACACGACACTCGCCGAGTGTGGGGCAGAATCTGCCTCTCTGTAATGGAATTGCAAAGGTTAATTTCTCAAGATAGGACAATGTTAATTTTAAGTCTACCTACTAACAAATTATGTATCTAAATTGGCAATGTGAACACTTTGCAGTATTCTGTAAGGTCACTTGCAACTTTTAAATAAATCAATGTTCAAATGGGCTGCGATTTGAGATCATAAAGAGATCCATACTAATATTATAAATGCGAAAGTGTGTCTGTCTGTCTGTTACCTCTTGACTCTTAAACCACTGAACCGATTGAGATGAAATTTGGTATGGAGACAGTTCGAGACCCTGACCCTATGTCCCTTATAGGCTACATTTTGTCGCGATATAAAAACATTAAGGGGGTGAAATGGGGAATGGAAGTTTATACGGAAAATCCAACTCTTGCGGGCGAAGTCGCGGGGAACCACTAGTAAGTAGTAACTCGGTAATCTTTCGCAAGCTCGTGTCGCCAAATTTATTTATATGTGTGCGATTTGTATCACAATTATTTAATTCACAATGCTCATGAGCGCGCAATGCACCCACACAAATGACGAAGATTGTTAGTTTCCTTGCCCAAATCGCGTTCGCACGGGTCACGCCCTTATTTCATACCTCTTCTATCTATGATTTGAGCTCCTAGTCGAGGTTCAAGCTCGTAATCATTATGAAGAATGAAACACACAACGACTTTAAGCAATTTTAATGTACTTATTGTTTTTCTGCCATACCCGTCTCCATTCATTCAACAGCCAATCACTAGTATGCGGACTTCCTCACGATGTTTTCATTCACCCATAAGTAAGGATGTCTACGAAAATACTGTACTTGTTTAATATAAACTCTATGGTATCGTACACTCGCTAGCACATCAGGCTACCCCATTTCGTTGCAAACACGCCCCCATTGCAACTGTGTTTGGTATGATGTGCTGCCGTCGATACATGCCGGGGATCGAGCTCTGGACCTCACGGATCAGTTATGATGTTTTCCCCGCTCGGCTTGCAAATGAAGTACTGAGGTTAATATACCTTACAAAAGTCATGTAATATTTTATTTTTCGCTGCAGAAAGGAAAGGTTCATCCTATCATCATAGGTTTAGTGTTTAGGCATAAGCTTATGAGATCGCCTTATTGCTCATTTATAGAAGTAGACATACTACCACTAATATTTTGCTCCCAATTTGCTCGTCCATTTAGGAACACCATAAATGGGTCGTAAGAGCCGCCATCTTGCGTTTACGCCGTGTTTACTCAAGATATTCTTGTTTATTAGCGTTTCGTCAGAAATAACCAGATTATATGGACTTGAAGATATCTTAATGATATCAGGCTTGGGAACAAGTTGGCGAGAATCCGTGGCTTTATACGACTAGTAGTTCCCCGCAACTTTGCCCGCGCAAAAGTCTAATTTTTCATATAAACTTTCATCCCTCATTTTGTTCCCTTAATGATTTTTTTATCGCGACAAAAAGTAGCCTATGTCCTTTCCAGAGTCTCAAACTAACTCTATACAAAATTTTATCTAAATCGGTTTAGCGGTTTAATCGTCAAGAAGTAACAGACACACAGAAGGACACACTTTCGAATTTATAACTTAAGTACATACCTATGTATATAAATACACATAACATAGGTATATTACAACGTAGATATACTCCAGAGGGTCCCGATTTGTTTTTGGAGCAAGGAACTCTAATTGGTTACATTTTTCTAGCTGAATTCTCATTAAAATAAGCACGTGGCATACCATGTGCTGTCACGATTATACTCATCGGGATCCTCTTAAAACATATTTGCGGCAAATGAATAATTTCATAGTTTATCAAATGAAATTAAACGCATACAAAAATTGATCGACCGTGTCATCCGGTGGGACTCGAACCCACGACTTTTCGCTATCCAGGCGAACGCTTTTTCTAACTGAGCTATGGAAGACGTTATTCAGTCGAGGAATTTTGTTGAAGTGCTTGCTACGCCTGTAAACCGATGCTCGATTACGTATACATAATACGAAATCGAGCACCGGTTGTCGATAATTTTTTGTTAGCGTTTTATTTATTTTCGTAAATACTTGCAAATAAACTATAATAATTATTATAAGCCTATCAATGTTAAAGTACACAGACTTTTCAGTCAGGCCTAAGTATAAAATGTTCAGTTAATTTCCTTTTTTTGTGGACGATCGTTCATATAAGTTTTAATAAGAAACCAAAAATTCTATGGCTAACCGGGCCAACGCTCTTACCAACTGAGCCATCGTGCAGTTCATCCACTCTCGTGAAATTCTTGGTCTCTTTGTCTTACGTCATTGCGTGACGGCAGCGACATCTACCCGAGCTGTGTTGCAACAGCAGTGGGCAGTAGTTATTCTTTACAAAATAAATTCAACTTGAATGATCGATAAACCATTTTTACTATAAAGTACCTACAAATTTAATCTAAACTTTAGCAAGTTTGCAATAGCATAAGAAACTTAATACCGTGGCTCAGACTTAGCTGCATCTTATCAAAAAGACGCAACGTAGAGTGACACAGTAAGTTCAGAACAAATACCAATCTCTATTCCACATATAAATCCGAGTTCTCTGTTCCACAACACCTTGTTTCTTGTAATAACGTTTTAAATGAATTTATTACATAACATTCACTTCATCTAACGTCACGCCGTATTTTATTTATTCCACCTAATATATTACTTGTAACATCATTATAATGTAAATGTTTTAAAATTTTGTTATAGCATTATTTATTAACTTATTACTTAACTTACTTTCTCGTATTATCACGTAACTTTTTAAGTAAACGGGAATTCATACAACGTGCATTCCTTTTTTTATTTAATACCTTTCTTGCTTCCTTCCTTGCTTGCTCGATACATAGTCATTTTCGTGTCATTTCATATTTATATAAGTTTAAATAATAAACCAAAAATTCTAACACGGGTAGGATTTGAACCGTCGACCTTTGGCCAAAGGTGTGCCCGTATGCGAATTTTTGGTTTCTTATTTAAATTTCTATAAATAAAAAAGAACACTGTAAGTGTTAAAAACATATTAACACTATTCATTTTATATTATAAAAATCTAAATCTTTTTTTTTAAGGCTACGGGGCAATTTTTGACCATCTTCTTTAAAAGTTTGTTAGTCACTACAGTTACTGAATCTCCTTGTATTGTGCTACTAATCTCAAAGCCTATGGATTCACTCTCCGTAGTTTCGGGAGTTTGTGTATCTTAGCTGTTATGACAAGCCTACCATCGAAATAAGAGAATAGTTTAACTAGATCTGTTTTAGCAAAACCAAACAAACCTTATGACCTTTCTCTGCTATAGATACAAACGAAAAGAGACAGACTACAATAATTTTGAAACGTCAAATTAACAGATGCGATTTCTTACGTATTTTTTTAAGTTTTTGCGTTTTTCGTTTAAATTTAATCGTCATCAAATGACATTTCTACTAAATTGTCCATGGATTCTCTAATTCCCTAAGCAACTGACAGCTGCTTAGTCTGATGTTCCTTAATTAATATAGTCTGGCTCTTTTCGTTTGTTTAGCAGAGAAAGAGAGAGACTGAACTTAGATTTAATCTTAGGGATAGGGCACTTTGGAAACAAGTCCAATGTCTTCCACACACAGGACAATTCGTCGACACGATCATCGAATACTTCAAAGCTCATAGCAAGATTTATAATGCGCACAGCTAAGTTGTGAAACTCACTACCCGCTTCAGTGTTTCCAGATTACAACCCAAAGACCTTCAAAGTCAGAGTGAACAGGCTTCTTCTGGGTGAGCTCGCTCCACTGTCGACTCTGTCTGCGCCACGTCTGTCTATTAGTCAAGAGCAAACCCATTTTGAATTAAAATCATTTTCAAAAAAACAAAACACCCGATTGCATAAAAATTTATATTTTTGAAATGGACTTTTTACTGGCTTTCATTTGATACCCATATTGCTATGGTAAGGAAAAAATCAATCCCCCTCCCCCCTTTATTACCATTTGCGGGCGCCATTTTTTAAATTTATATAACCTATGTCACTCTCACAATTTTGACAAATTCAAGGACACCTCATATGTCTAGCCGTTTGGGCTGTAGGGCGTGCCAGACAATTATAAATACATACATACATACATACTCTCGAAAACCATAACCCCTTCTTCCGCAGTCGGGTAAAAAAGATACTATTCTACAGTAAATTTCGCTATCGCTCACGAAATGTCAAAATATGCATGCAAAAGTCGAAGTGACGGAAGAAATCTCCCAACATCTAAAGGTTGGGTAGAGCGTAAATTGAATATCAATATTCACCTATTGCGCTTATGAAACATAAAAGAATATTTCAATCAATCGTCCTTGGGATATATCAAAATATAAAATTTACCAAACAATACCTTTCTTTGTGAAAAACTAACCAAAGAGCTGTACCTTTAGCATAATAACAAAGCTGTACGTATAGAAATGTGGGTATCCCTAAATCAATTTTAACAATGATCCTCTACTAAAACTCAAAGAATCTGGGATTGGAGAAAATCTTGCCTAGTCATGGAGCCCAATCATTTCAGCTTATAAGTGCTGTACTAACTTATCGATAAACCTTTCAGAACCTTGTCAATATGATTTTGACTATTTACGATTTTATTTATAGGGTATTTAAGTCTTTTCATACTTAGGTAAACGAAAATTATAAAGCTTGTGAATATAATTTGTAAGAAATGATTTCTGAAACTGGTGAATCGATTTTAAAATAATATCATCAGTACATTGTAACATCATTCCGAATTAATCGGCTGTACCAACTTACTTTCGTTTTTTTTTAATCTAAATTTTAATCAATATTTAATGAGCAAAAGTATTTCAATAACACCAGACGTTGATAATACCTATTACAACGAACGTTACCATCCAATAAAGTACACCATGCAAAAAATAAATTTCAGATCATCGATAGTTTTGTCAGTATTGAGTATTTGGATAATTTAACTGAGATATGAATGAAACGACGTGTTCGTAATTTTTCAATTGAAATATCGTTATACACTAATTGTAAAAAAAAACAAAGGTTATTAAAGGAAAAGCGAAACAACACCCAGCACAAATAAGGTAAATCTCCCCGACCACATATTTTTTAAACATTTAAAAAATGATGAAGCAGGGATTACCATTTATCAATATAACATTTCCCATCCCTACTGCACTTCAGCCGGGCAAACCCTTATCACGCGTCAGATCGATTTCGATGGGAATTCCCAACTTCAATGCCGTTGTTGAACATCACCTTAATCTTAATCTCAAACCAAAGGATCAGGGCGTCATCATTAAAATGAATAATTAAAATAATAAGCAAACATATTTATTAAAAAAACAAAACACCCGATTGAAAAAAATATATATTTTTAAATGGTCTTTTTATTGTCTTTCATTTATAATAATAATAATAATACCTAATAATAAGTTTTATTGTGCATTACAACATTTACAACTTAATAGTAATTACATAATTTAGTCTTGATACAGTGCTTATTACTAATGACATGACTCTGCCTCCTAGTTTAGGATTATCCTGTATTCTAGGAAACAGTTCTTTTCATTAGATAGTATAGTGCAAAGCACTTATACACTTCCCAAGCTATAAAACAAAATGCAAGTAGACTATAGTACAACAAAATAAAATTGTAGACGATAATATTAGTAGTATCTAAGTGTGCGTGTGCGAGTGTGTTTGTGTGTGTGTGTGTGTGTGTGTGTATGAATGAATGAGTCAGTCCTGTCCAAATTTTTTATAAAGTTAAAGTTATTTGTTAAGTCATATTCAAGCAAAAGTTTAATTTAATTTATAAGAATTGAAGAATAATCAGTGCTTTTGTAGTCTAGGTGTTGTAGCCAATCTTTTATTTTGAATTTACATAAGGTTTTTTGTAAGTTGTAGATTCCAATGGTTTTATGTACACACAGCTGCACGTCAGACTATCCCACTATGACCTTGAGACCGTCTCTATTCCCTACGTAATACAAACTGTTTTCGTAGTTGAAATGGGTAACCTGACGTGCTGCCAACTGTACTTTATTACATAAAAACGGTCCCAAAAAGCAGGGGAATAGTTTGTAAAAGCTAGTTTTAAATCTGTCTATTTCACATATTTCTTTTGGTCTTCTTCTATTCGTGCAGTCCAATAGTGACGGGTCAAAAGTTAGTTTCGAATGCTGTTTCAACACGGTTTTAAATATATACAACTGTCTGACAGTAAGAACACCACATAGTCTGTATAACTTAGTCATACAGAATCTAAATGGTTTTTTCATCATAACTTTGAGCACAGATCTTTGGGCTCTTTCTGTGGACAGAAGTCTCGTCCTACGAGCGCCGCCCCAAACCACGATACAATATGAGATAATAGACTAACATAATGCATAGTAGACGGTTTTAAGTAAATTTATATCAGCGACATGACGTAGGTTTTTCATAACCTAGATAACTTTCCTTACTTTGCCATTTAAGCTTTCTATCTGGCGTGTCCATGATAGGTGTTTGTCTAATTCAACGTCAAGATATCGAATATGTGATACCTTATCCAAGTGAACGCATGGGCAAGGATCAGATGGTGAAACATTACAAGTATGTGCTCGAATACCAAACTGTGCGTCTGGCTGAGTACTGTTATTAATAGAAAAGGTGACATATTTAGTTTTCCGGAGATTTAGTGAAAGCAAGTTCCTATTAAGCCAAGACATAACCACGCTCAATCCCTGCTCAGCATGACTGCGAGCCTCGTCCCAAGTCTCTCCATGATATACAAGAGCAGTATCATCTGCAAAAGCAAAAACTTGCAAAAATTTGATACCCATATTGCTATGGTAAGGAAAAAATCAGCCCCCCCTTCCCACTTTATTTCAATTTGCGGGCGCCATTTTTTAAATGTATATAGCCTATGTCAGTCTCACAATTTTCACAAATTTAACGACACTTCATATGTCAAAAACTGACCAGCCGTTTGGGCTGTAGAGCGTGCCAAACAGTTATCATAGTACATACATACTCTCGAAAAACATAACCCTCCTTCTGCAGTCGGGTAAAAACATGAACAAAGTTGTCAGACTTTGGCGTCAACCCTATTAAAATTTTAACTCTATTTTATTAACCTACTTAAATTTTGTGTACCAATTCTCCTTACAACGATTTTATGCAGCATTAAAATCAGGTATGGTTGATCTCAGCAAAAATATTTAAATAAGTCGAAGATCTATCTTAAAATAAGCTAGTCAAAAGCTATTATTACCACAGCGACATAAAATCGTGGACAAGCATTCAGTTTGTCATAAATAGTTTATGCGTTTTCGGTTCGTTAAATAATTTAAGTGACAAGTGGCTATACTTATCACTCGTTTTCAAATAGGATTTCTTAAGCGGACTTTCTATATCTGAAGCCATTAGTTACTAACGATTCAGTTATTATTATTGAGCGAGTAAATATAATTATTGACTCGCTCAATAATAATAACTGAATCACATAAGGTGATACTTATGTATCACCTTATGTGGATAATGGCACAATAGACAGATTTATTTACATCTGTATACCGTGAACTGACTGTTCACCACATGTCTACAACGCATACTCTCTTATTTCGGCCACGTTATGCGTAAAAAGGATGGCAACCTCGAGAAGTTGGTCATCGTTGGTATATACTGAGGGTAGAAGATCACGAGGTCGATCACCGACCCGTTAGACTGACCAAATAAAAGAGGCCTGCTCACCAACCAAATTCTACCATATGGTGAAGGCTGCTGCAGACCGGAATCGATGGAGGCAAATCGTCCGTTTGAAAGGCTCGAGTGACTACGATCCTCCGTAATGAGGGACCGAGAGAGAGAGAGAGTATACCGTGATAATGGTGTGGGAATAAGCAAATACAGGGCGTCCCGGTTATTGAGGAAAATCCTTTAGGTACCTACAGATTGACGACCGTCTTGGTGTAGTCGTTCGCGCACCGGACTTCTAAACCAGGCGGTTGAGGGTTCGAATCCCGCAAGTGGCAAATGTTTGTGTGATGAGCACGAGCATTTGTACCTAAGTCATGGATGTTTATATGTATTTAAGTATTTCTATCCGTTATCCTAGTCACCAAAGCACAAGCTCACGCTTAGTTTAGGGCTAGGTAATTGGTGTGTTTGTTGAAACAATTTATTTATTTATTTATTAGTACCATCATGCTTTATGCCAAAAAAGCAAGTAAAACTGTGCCATTTTTGAGATTTTGGTTTCGAGTTTTTACTAAATTTTTGGGAGCTTTACTAAAATTTTTAGTAAAAAGTTTATATTGACTTTGGTGTTTGGAATATTCACGCGTATTAAAATAGAAACAGACTTTAAAAAAAGTCATTATTTGTAGAAGTAGCAGTAGTTAGTACAACAATTAAATATTTATACCTCGAAAATTTTAATACTTTACTCAAAAAAAATTTGGCATACAATAGGGCATGCTAACTAATTTGTACCTAAAGGATTATCCTTTATTTACGGGACACCCTGTATATAATGACTGAATTCATTTTTACATCCATACTAATATTATAAATGCGAAAGTGTGTCTGTCTGTCTGTCTGTTACCTCTTGACGCTTAAACCACTGAACCGATTGAGATGAAATTTGGCATGGAAACAGTTCGAAACCCTGGAAAGGACATAGGCTACATTTTGTCGCGATATAAAAAAAATAAGGGGTAAAATGGGGGATGAAAGTTTATATGGAAAATCCAACTCTTGCGGGCGAAGTCGCGGGAAACCACTAGTCTAAAATAATTGTTCTTTACCCTAATGGTGGAGTTCATTAACACATGTTAAATATCTAATCAGCCGGTTTAGCATTACTTGACATATTTTGTATGGGAATTCTGTTAAATTAACCGTCAATTGGGGTTTACTGGATTTTTACAAATTGGTGAACTCGGGTCTAAATAAATTTTATGTTTTTAAATTATTATTATAGTCTTTCTCTTTTCGTTTGTTTAGCTGAGAAGGAGAGACTGATCTTGAATCGAGCCGCATGCCTAACCGTACTAGTCAGTAGGAAGCCAGTTAGTTTTTCTAGCACCCAAAACATAATTTCGACATGTTTTGCAGTTATGTCGCACTCAAGCAGTTTATTGGTGCGTGTTAACCCAGTTTTATGACGACATATTCGTGGATTCGTAGAGTGATCGTAAAACTTAGTGACATACTTGCGGTTTGCAAGACGTCTTGTAGGTTCAGAGTTTTTGGAGATTGGGCATTTCTCAAAATTGTATTGGGCATCACTTGCCGAACACATTAGCCGAAATTCGACTACAGTGGCCAATCTCATCAGAGATTAGATTAACCGACTGCGCGGGAGATATTATAGTGCACAAGTGTGTGCACAATATACAACAGGTGCACTCTCTGTTCCTTCTCATAATTCCGGCCCGGCCAATACGAGTATAAGGTCGATAAGGCCCGACCCGGGATTCGAGCCCGGGATCCCGTGAATAGTACCCAGCGTGCTGACAACTAGACAAGCGAGGCATTATTGTTATCTGCTCGGTTCACAGTATTATTAAAGTTATATTTACTGTCATAGACCACCAAGATTTAAAACAAGTTTCGGTGTTATTACAAAAAAAAAAATACCAGGTTTAAAATAGGTCTAAATGTTAGCCGAAAACAGACGAATGAATGACACATTCGTGACATAACCTAATAGAGAAACGCTTTTCTCATTGGCTAGCTAATAGCTTAGTCCTGGCTTAAACCCGGTACTAAGTTTTTGGAATAACAGGGGTTAGGTTTATCTTGTTATAGTATTAATAAAAGTGAAATATTTTACATTTTTCTCTACCCAGAATCTGTATTTGATCAAACTGAGCCATTTTGATTTAGAAACATATAAAAGTAATAAAACTACGTACCTTTCCACAGATTTAGCTGTTAATGATTTTATGGTCCAAATGCAAACCACCTTGACCAGTGATTCGTTTATTGTGGCAGCCCATCAGGCAGTTATCTAGCAAAACTTGCTAACGCCAAAGTGGCGACTTTTTTGTGCAAGTTTTGCGAGTTACCATTAAATTAAAAGTTGTTTGAAGTGATTTAGTAAATGTCATATACATACCTAATGCGCCGCGTTATTAGATTTTTTTCATTGATCTGATTTAGTATTATTACTAGTGGTTCCCCGCGCCTTTGCCCGCAAGATTTTCCATATAAACTTTTATCCCCCATTTCCCCCCCTTAATGTCTTTTTATCGCGACGAAATGTAGCCTATGTCCTTTCCAGGGTCCCGAACTATCTCCACACTAAATTTCATTTCAATCGGTTCAGTGGTTTAAGCGTCAAGAGGTAACAGACAGACAGACAGACACACTTTCGCATTTATAATATTAGTATGGATAATCTAAATAAAATCAATGGTGGCGCTAGTTAGCCTTAACATTCGCCTACGAACCCCAAATTCCCACGATTTGGGCAGTTTTCCCACATTGACGTTTAATTGGCTTTCTTTGTGCGTTTTCCTTCGGATTTGCCGATTCCTTTGGAAATAATTAGTTTTTTGTCTGATTTGTATAGAGGTGGTGGAACGGGAATGAATGTGCGTGATCGTTTATTTTGCCGGAATATTTATGTCGGAGCGCAGCTAACTTTGTAGTAATTATAGCTGTTGTATTACCTAAAAGTTTTTAGAATAGAATAGAATATTTTTTATTGCCTTCATTACAAATAGAGTGATTACAGAAAAACACACAAAAAATAGAAAGCAAATGGAAGCTAGCTCAGCGACCGTCGACCTTCTTGGTGTAGTCGTTCGCGCACCGGACTTCTAAACCAGGCGGTTGCGGGTTCGAATCTCGTAAGGGGCAAATGTTTGTGTGATGAGCACGAGCATTTGTACGGGACAGTCATGGATGTTTATATGTATTTAAGTATTTCTATCCGTTATCCTAGTCACCATAGCACAAGCTCACGCTTAGTTTGGGGCTATGTAATTGGTGTTTGTGATGTAAATAAATCGCGAAGTAATCCGTTAAATTGTGTTGAAAAACCACCAAATTATAAAATGCAGTAAAAAAATAAATAAATGGAAAAAACGCCTTGATGATCACTAAATTGTTAAAAAATTACCTGACGCGTGAATCTAAAACGCGCTAAACAAAAATATTTTAACATGATCAACGATAAAACCAGCCTTTATCGTAAATAATAATATACCTAAATTATGTTGTTCAAGGTCACCTAGCGGATTTTTAAGTACAGATTTTTGACACTAGGAAATTATGCCAAAAAGGTCTCAGCTCCGTAAAAGTAATACTTTTACATAATGCTATTAATTTAATGCTTTTCAGCGGGAAATTACAGCATCAAACGGCAAAGATGTTCAAAATGTCAATTCCCTCCTATTATAGTGTTGTTGCAAACAATAATAGGAGGTAATTGTCATTTTGAGCATCTTTGTCGTTCAATCATACAAAGACGGACAATGTCAACGGACAGTTTTCGTGGCAAGCCATTGCTTGGTTGCCACGAATAATGCTGAGCCGATGCCTTTTCGGCACTCACCACTTTAGTAATAGATTTGTAATTTTACTGTCTTTGTAGACTCGTGTGTGTCTGTGAATGTCGAATAAATGTATTTTCTTTCTGTCTTTCAAAGGATTTCAATGATACAGGATTTGAAATTTCCATAGTATCGTGAATTCAGTAAATTAAAATTCGGGTTAAAAAAATATATATATTTAGCTAAATGCGTGTAGGCGCAAAACTCTTGCAACATGATTTTTTTTAAATATTCGTAACGTTCAAGAAAAGTGTTTTTAGAAATAAAAAATCGAATAAAACTGCAAAAAAAACTACGGCAGTATAAAGTTCGACGAGTTAGCCAGTTAAATTATAAAGTTGCCTACCTATAATAATTTCGCAATTTCCGATAATTTGAAAACTTTCCTAAACTTGAAATATTAAAGTGCAGTTTTATATTTCGTTAGAAAATAAAGTACTTGTACAGCGATATAAGTATATTTAACTTTTTGCATAAACATCTCAAACATCTTTATTTTCCTGGCGGAGTTCAAAAAGGTTTTCATAACTAGATGCCGGATTTACTGCTAAAGTTTCTGTATAAAACGTATTTTAGCGTGATTGCATTTTTATGATTTAGGCTTTCATACATTTCGTACAAGTATCTTATCTTACAAAATATTAACTTTATTAAAACAAATCTAAAAGTAGCGAAAATTCGTCGAAATGGTGAAATACTTACGGTCATACACCTGCGAGTGGTTCGTTTTATCGTCAACAGATGGCGCTGTATGTTACTTGACTCGCGTTTCAACTTGAATTGTCCCAACAACTACAAATAGGTAGAGCTAAAACGTAATTAGCCTGAAATTTTAACACGTAGTCAACGTCAGATGTGGCAGAATGACAATAAAAAAAGTTTGAAGTGTCTTATGTCTATCTGCCGACTTGTGTAGAAAGTCAAAGCCACAATGAATGAATTGGTAGTTAAGGAGATTTGCTTAGTTCAAGTTCATTGTGCAACGAAATCCTGAAAGGAGGATATAACTAATCTTACATACACCTATTTGTTTCTTAAGTTTACGCGAATTATTGAACTTATTAAAACACAATTTTACGGATTACTTCGCGATTTATTTACATTTTATTTTAAACCTGACGTTTCGAACACTACAGCGATCGTGGTCTGTCTCCCTGTAACCACGATCGCTGTAAAGTGTTCGAAATGTCAGGTTTAAAATAAAATGTAAATAAATCGCGAAGTAATCCGTAAAATTGTGTTTTAATGAGTTACAATCACCTATTTATTTAGTTAGGTACTACAAAACCGGTCAAGTGCGAGTCGGACTCCCGCACAAAGGGTTCCGTAGCTACACAACATTAGATATTTATATTACGATCTTTTTTTAGTATTAAAACTATAAAAAAATCACGTTTGCCACATTTCATCTCAACCTGTTCAGTGGTTTAAGCGTCAAGAGGTAACAGACAGACAGACAGACACACTTTCGCATTTATAATATTAGTATGGATTACATCAAAGTTTTTAAATCATTAGCATTGTTTAAACAAAAGTTACACTCATGGCTATTGACCAAATGTTTTTATTCAATCCAGGAATATTTAAATAACCAAGATAATAACTTGATACAAGTATTTTGTGGCTATTCTGTTTTAATTTGACATGTGAATAATATTGTATACTGACATAAATAGAATGACTAATGACATTATGGAATGATTTGACTTACCTTTTCTATTAGTGTATTGTTTTATAGTAGATTATTCACCGAGGGGGTAATGTGATGTCTTACGTTACGGGCGCCATCTTGAATCTTGAGCGTAACGAAGGATTCGTGAGTTAACTCCCGAGCATAGCGAGGGAGTTAAAAGTAGAATCCTGAGTGGAGCGAGAGATATAAGCTCGCCTAAGACGAAGACATCTTTATCCCCGAGGAGAATACTCTGCTTTTCACACTTCCTACGAGGCAATAAAAAATGTACTACACATAACTTATTTTATCTATATACCTATATCCTTTGACTTTTCTGGCAGTAAATTATTATTATTAACAATACCAGCAGCTTTACACCTAATGGACTCCGGTGTCATAAGCTTCGTCACTCGACAGTTTTACGAAAACATTGTTTGTAATTTCTTAAAATTAATAGGTATTTTTTTTCTTTCTTTATTTCTTTTTTAGAAGCCCGCGCTTTTTTTTTCATTCCATTCGTGCTAAAATTCTTGGCTGCCAGGTTCGAATTTCAAATATGTTCTCTTTGGTGCGGGACGGGCTAGTGTGATCATGCCTACGAACTCTTATTCGAAATTCAAATCACTTTACGTCCCTAGAGAGGTAATGACTCACTTTGAGTCAGGTTTACTTCATGTGTAATTGAACATTGCCGAGTAGGTAGTGTGAAAAAATGCTTATTTTAATGAAAGCCTATAATGTACTTTACCTAAGTTCCACATGTACAATTTGCATGACCTAATAATTTATTTTTTTAATTTTTTCAACAAACACACCAACTACCTAGTCCCAAACTAAGTGTGAGCTTGTGCTATGGTGACTAGGATAACGGGTAGACATACTTATATACATTTATAAACATCCATGATTTAGGTACAAATGCTCGTGCTCATCACACAAACATTTGCCCCTTGCGGGATTCGAACCCGCAATCTGGTTTAGAAGTCCGGGGTGCGAACCACTACACCAAGACGGTCGTTCAACGTGAGCACATAATTTTAATATAACACCATTGTAACACCATTAAAGCAAATAAATATTTTTGATTTTGTTTGAGAATTTAGGCAGTGGATAACACGTGGAGGGCGACAATGATAGGTGGAAAATTAGTCAGGTCTGAGCACTTATAGCTAGGTACTTGCCACATAAGCTTTCAGGGGTTCAGGTATCACTTCACAGGCCACAATCACTCGAAATGTCTGTAAGGAGCTTTACAGGATACACACGCGGCGAAAGCGCTCTGGTCAGTCTAGTACATGTGTCATAGGGAACGTCTCGATGTCGACTCGATCTTCGGGGTTCTCACGGTACGTTTTAAACAAATAAAAATAAGACAGGTATGCGTGTGAGTGTGCGCGGCGTAGTATCAATAGGGTACACAAACAAATCAAAATATTGTAGTAAACATATCGCCCGCCCTAAACACGTCGAGTGTTTACGAGAAGGTTAGGAAGCTAAGGGAAAGGAAGTTCACTGGACAGGAAGACGAACTAATTTCGTCAAAGATCTCTTTAGGCTACCGGTAGGAGTTTTAACATCTACCACACGAACAACTTGGTCTTGGCCAGGGTATAAATTAATAATGCGTCCACGACGCCACTGCAAAGGGGGAAGGTTGTCATCTTTTATGAGTACTAGCTCACCCACTTTAAGAGGATCACAAGGAAAGTTCCATTTATTTCTAATTTGTAATGTATTTAAGTATTCTAAATGCCAGCGAGACCAAAAGTGCTGGGTAATTTGTTGGATTAGCTGAAACCGTGTAAGGCGATGCAATTTTGCGTCTTTATAAGGGTTCTCCGGAAGTGCAGTTAAGGGTTGTCCAATTAAGAAATGGCCGGGAGTTAACACTTCGACATCATTAGGGTCCGGAGAAAGTGGGCACAATGGGCGTGAATTTAAAACTGCTTCAATTTTAGCAAAAACAGTGGCCAGCTCTTCAAACATAAGGGGGGTATCGCCTACTACTCGTTTTAGGTGCGATTTCGCCGATTTAACCGCAGCTTCAAAAAGACCTCCCCAATGAGGGCAAACAGGAGGATCGAAAACCCAGGATATGTTCCGCTTTGAAAGCTCAGAACCAATAGCCGCCTGGTTTTGAGACATGAAACACTCTAACTCTTTCAGGTAATTGTTGGCACGGATGTAATTTCGACCGCAATCGGATCGGATTAGGCGAGGTACACCACGACGCGACACGAATCGGGAAAAGGCCGCAATAAAGGCTTCAGTAGTTAGGTCCGACACAACCTCAAGGTGAACGGCTTTAGTAGAAAGGCAGACAAATACACACAGGTAACTTTTCACTAACCTTTTGTTCCTATAGGCCTGGACTTTGGTAAAAAAGGGTCCTGCAAAATCGGTACCTACACCGTCAAAAGGTCTAGCAGCCGTGACGCGGTCTTTAGGTAGGTCACTCATGAAGGCTTGAGATACAGCCGCTTTGAGACGATAACAGGAAAGGCAAAAGGCAAAAAATCGCATGCTGAATAGCTCTGCGTGCCGACAAGATCCAAAACTCTCTATTTAACATGGCAAGAATTGCATTAACACCTGCATGAGCATTCTCGCGATGGTAATGTGAAATAAGGATGTTCACGAAATTACCATTCTTAGGTAGAAGAAGGGGATGGCGCGCATCAAAGGATAGATCGAAATTTCGTAATCGGCCTCCAACTCGAATTAGGTCTCCGTCATCCAGAAATAAATTTAATTTTCTCAGGGAGTTAGTGATAGGATCGCCACGCCGTAAGCGATCAAGTAAAACTATACCGCTCTAATAAGAATGAGGGATCCGGGGTAGGAACATCGGCAGAGACTACTAAACAACGTAGTCCAGGGAGATCACTACTTGGCTTAGGTTCCGAAATACCGGGCCAGTTGTCAGGAGACTGCGTCAACCACAAAGGTAAAAACCAAAGGGAGTGGACGATCAGTCGGGTGACTGATATACCTCTAGATGCACAGTCACTAGGGTTCATGTAGCCTGGGACGTGCCTCCATTCACTAGGTGTAGGACTATTATTAATCTGGGAGACACGATTAGCCTCAAAAGTCTGAAGAAGATGAGGAGTGGTTTTAACCAACACAACACGATTTTGTCACTAACGGACTTAAAAATTCCATGATGAGGGATAAAATAATGTTCCCGGATCGAGTTATATGATGAAAGGGACATATGGTTTAGGTCAAGGTACTCACGCATAAAGGAAATATATTTCTCTCGAAAATTAGGATTGGCTTGCAAACGCTTCTCAAGATTATGGAATCGCCGTAAGGCATTGGTTTTAGAATCACCGAGAGGTGGACGATCATGAAGAAAAGGGAGTCTAACCATAAATCTACCATCGCTTTCACGAGAGGTAGTTGCTTTAAAAAAGGTTTCACACTCTATATCCAAGGGGTTCGCAACTGGAGATTGGGGGGCCTCTTCGATTTTCCAGAATTTTTCAACTATTTGGGACAGCGAGACTCTAGTCATGGGGGGTTCCAAATCAGTAAACCCTCCATAAACTGGACCACACAGGACATAACCAAATATCGTCGAGATAGCAGTAAGGCCATCAGGGGACACAAACAACTCGGACCTTAAAAGGCGACCAATGACGTCAGCTCCAAGAAGTACACTTATAGTACCAGGTTTGTAAAATAAAGGGTCAGCAAGAGAAAGGTGCTTAGTACAGGTAATTACACTTTTAGGTAAGTCTACCTCTGGGAGGGTACCAGCAATCACATCAACAACTATTGCACTGGTAGAGATTTCTGGAAAGGCAGAATTAACTGACTTAAATGAAAAGGATACAATGCCCGGGGAATTAATCGCTTGAACATTACCTATTCCACGAACAGGAACTGGAGAAGGAATGATAGGTAAGTTCATGTGGTCAACAACAAGCTCAGTAGTAAGAAGGCAGCCCTGAACACCAGTGTCACATAAGGCACGCGCTTCCACATAATATCCAGACGAGGTTTTAACATGAATCAAGGCCGTAGGGAAAAGAACGAGAGAATCGCGAGGTAAAGATGTAAAAGCGGGTATGGAAGGCTAAAGGGGGGCTATCTAGTCAGAATTGTGGGGCCTCATTGTACTTATGATGAAATGCACGTTCATCCTGGGTTCTTTGACCTAGAGGGGCATTATAAGTACGGTTACCGTTGGGTGCAGGTGGGGATCGCCCGCCCGAACGGGGAGGTGATGCTCTACGGGAATCACAAGGTGGCGGGGTACGAACACGGTGCCATTCAGTACGTGGGGGTGACACACGGTCCGTTAAGTGACTTTGTGGAGATTGCCGCGGTTGGTTAGAAGCTAAGGCCGCGACGTCTTGGTATGAGCGCTCGCGATCGTAATTCATAGGAGAGGAGTCATTATAACACAGTGACGTGTGATGACTGGAACGGCGGCACGTGCGGCAGCGATAATTTAGCGTGCATTGGGATATGGAGTGTTTGTCCAAGCATCGATAGCACAGTCGGGCTTCTTTTACAAAGGTAACACGTTGACGTGTAGGAAGGCGAATAAAATCGGGACACTCACGTAAGTAATGCGAAGTACTATTACAAAGGTGACATTTAGATGTCGTCGCAAAAGTAACAAAGGCTCTCGCAGGAGGTGGGGAACGCGCGTTAGATTTAGGCAAACGAGGGTAGCTCACAGTAGGAGGGGTAGTAGTGTCAACGAGAGAAGCACCACCTACATTGTCGTGGTGCCTACATTTAAATTCAAGAAAGGTAATAAGATGATCAAAAGTAGGGAGGTGATTAGGATTATCGGCATAACAACGTTCAAATCTCGATTTTAACTCTGAAGGCAGTTTAGCAAGGCATAAGTGAACTAATAGGTATGACCAATGTTTAACAGGAAGTTCCAATCTCTCTAAGCATCGATAAGTCGAAAGCAGCGGGTTCAGGAACGACACACGTAACCCGGAAAGTTTAGGTGTTATAATAGGGAGCATCATTATTTGAGCTATGTGGGTATCCGCTAAAACACAAAGGTTATGGTACCTACGTTTTAGGAGGTCACGGGCCACGGGGTAATTGCCCGCCTCAATCTTGAGGTGTTGTATGAATCGACGAGGTTCATCCGATAAGGCTCCCACTAAATAGTGTAGCTTCAAAGTCGGGGTAAGGCTAGGCTGGTTGTCAACCACGCTATCAAACTGGTCTATAAAACTGATCCAACTATCGGGACGGCCATCAAACTTAGGTATAGGTAGGTCAGGTAATTTACTAGCCGGGTTATTAATAGCCAGGGATTTATTCTCCTTGAAAGGGGTGCTAGTACGGGACGTCTCAAATTGGTGGTGTCGTATTTCGTCTAACTTAATTTTTAAGTCGTCTACTTTGTCCCTTAATACGCGCATCTCGTTCTTAACTTGCACATATTCTTGTTCATAAATAGCAGGATCGGGACAACCTAACAGCTTGGAACAAGCGGCGGAAAACTTGTCGCACATAAGTGGCAGGTCGGAAAGACGCGCTCGCATACGATTGGAGGCAAAGGTCTCAAGAACTCGGTGGGAATCATCAACCCAGTCACTAATATAACGGAGTTCACCTATAGCTTCACGGTTTTCAGCTGTGTCCGTGTAAAGTACGGCCCTTACGGTCTCGTTGCCGGTTTCGGTATCCGACATTTTATTTACTTTAAATCGCAAGAAACAAGGTAGGTAAATTAAACTCACAAAATATTCCAATAGAATGCGTAAAGGAACAAATAGTAAGGAACGGCGCAGATGCACCGGGTATATCAAACGTAACTCGTAAACAACTCGCACGCGGACACGCGGTAATGGCGTGATCAATAGGGAAACAAAGCGCTCGCGCACCTCACTTGCACTCAAAGGGTAGGTAATAACGCGCTAATCGATTTAATCGACACTTATGTAAAAGGGGTTGTACTCAAATGTTATTAAGGAATTTACTGTAAATAGGTTAGGTGTATGACGAAACGTTTTCTTCAAATTACAAAGGAAAGTAGCAAATAAATAACTCTCAATTAAACAAATTACGTTACTAATAATGGGTTCTAATAAAAAAACAACGCTCTGCTACCAAAATGTTTGAGAGTTTAGGCAGTGGATTACACGTGGAGGGCGACAATGATAGGTGGAAAATTAGTCAGGTCTGAGCACTTATAGCTAGGTACTTGCCACATCAGCTTTCAGGGGTTCAGGTATCACTTCACAGGCCACAATCACTCAAAATGTCTGTAAGGAGCTTCACAGGATACACACGCGGCGAAAGCGCTCTGGTCAGTCTAGTACATGTGTCATAGGGAACGTCTCGATGTTGACTCGATCTTCGGGGTTCTCACGGTACGTTTTAAACAAATAAAAATAAGGCAGGTATGCGTGTGAGTGTGCGCGGCGTAGTATCAATAGGGTACACAAACAAATCAAAATATTGTAGTAAACAGATTTCATAAAAATCCAGTCATTTTCAAGTTCGTGCATTAAAAGTGGGCCTAAGGTCTGAATAGCAAGCTTTTGTCAGTTCTAGCTCAAAATACCGAGAGTAAAGAAGACAAACACCTGTATGTACTTCACTTTTCATATCTACGCTGCCGCGCTGGTGGTGGCTTGTTGGTTGGTGGTGTTAACACCCCCGTGCCTCGGAAAGCACGTTAAGTCGTTGGTCCTGCGCCTGATCTCTCTACGGTGATGTCGGACTGCCGTCTCACCGAATTATGAGAGCGAAGGAACAGAGAGTGCACCTGTGAATTGTGCACACACTTGAGCACTATAATATGTCCCGTGCAGTTGGCTAATCTCTGTTGAGATAGGCCGCCGTTGTCGAAATTCGGCTAGTAGGACATTAATTAATTAATTTGTTAGGATTTACGTGGCACAATCTTACATGACACTTTCCTTATATTGACTGTGACGTCAAAGCTCCAGATGCCGAAATTAAATGTATTTAATCTTAATGAGAATTTGTACACATGCACAAATTCTCTCTTGACTCTCTTACTTACACATACCTCCACAAATTCTTGACGCTAAACGAAAGAGTTGAAATGTTACCGAACAGAAGTAATTTTGTAAATATTTGCACAGAATCTTAACTTCCATAGAGATAAGGGCGATTTTCCAACGAATAAGCAAAGCTAGTAACTGTTATATCTGCTAATCTGTTAAATCAAATCATTTGTTCTGTTTGGCTGGGCTGCAATATTATTTTAATAATACATCTTCGTCTCATCTTCATAATGGAGATGTCACATACTAGTACTTAGACGACGAATTGCATTGATGGAGACTCGATTTGTTACTTTTACGTGTAGACGAGGTTATTATTAATATATTAAAAAAACCTACCAAGTGCGAGTCGGACTCGCACACGAAGGGTTCCGTACCATTATCAATGCAACATTAGATATTGTAACCTTTCTTTTAGTTAAATTACGTTTGTTGTATGGGAACCCTACCTAAATGTATATATTTTTTGTTTTTAGAGAATATAAAATTAAATATTACGTGAATAGTTTAAGCGTTTGCCTGTTGCTGTTATTAATATCTAGCAAAAATCGCCAAAAAATACGTTTATTTGCATAGAAGCCTTAAATATATTTTTAATTTATTATTAAAGTAAATATATATATAATTGATTATTCTGTGAGTTTTTTAAGCGTCTACATGTTGCCATTATTAATATCCTGCAAAAAATATCCTTTGTTTGGGATAAGATACTTGAAATTTAGCACCATGCTACTTGATGCCTACAGGATGCTGATTGAAATACGTTCACACACTTTAATCGTTTATTTCGGCAAACACGTGAAATTACAGTAGCGGAAGGCGACATGCGCTCGCGCCCGGTGATGCTTACAGACTGGCCCGCGGCGCACCGCGCTCTTTACATTTTTGAATATTGTTGGTAGTATACAAAACTTACTAGCTAAAATAACAATATACCTTCAGACTTATCAAATAAAATCCAATGACGTGAGCCATCGCCAACACTCCCCACCCTAGTGCTGAGTCAGCACTCTAAACTTAAGGAAACAGGAGCAACCCGCGCGGCGGATCTACGCAGCACACCGTTAGATGTTCGCACTTCGCGACACGAACTCGACCGTCTTTACCTGGAAAAACTTTATTTATTATGCCACGAGGCCAGACATTCCTAGGCGAATCAGGATCTGCAATAAAAACTAGATCTCCTACCTTCAAAGGCTTTTGTTCCTGATGCCACTTGGATCTGGGGATCAAAGTTGGCAAATATTCTTTGAGCCATCGCTGCCAGTACATATCTGCCAGCCTCTGCGCCTGTCGCCACTGTTTTCTAGGAAACAGGTCCGAATCATCGAAATTTCCTGCGGACGGTAAGTTGGTGGACGAACCAATAAGAAAGTGGTTAGGGGTCAAAGACTCAGGGCTGTTTGGTTCAACTGAGACGTGGGTTAATGGTCGCCCATTCCGAAGGCGAAGCACCTCGTCTTTGGGAGCTCGTTCTTTAAGTATAACACGAAGCGAGGACTTCACGCTGCGAATTAATCGTTCCCACGCCCCACCCCAATAGGGAGTAGTGGGAGGAATAAAGGTCCGCTGTGCGTTATTGTTCAATGCCTCTGTTTTTAAAGCATCGTCATCAAGTTCCTGTACGGCTTTACGGAGCTCAACATCAGCGCCTCGTAAGTTGGTCCCATTGTCCGAGTATATATATCGCGGCCAACCTCTTCGACAGGAAATGCGGCGGAGGGCCATGATCAACGAGTCGATGGTAAGAAAATGCACTACTTCAATATGGATCGCGCGGACAGTGAGGCAAGTAAGACTCCATATCTTTCTCTGCCCACCACGACCTCCATTGGACCAAAAAGATCGATGCCACAGAACGTGGATGGTCGCTGATGATGAGCCATCCGGGCTTCAGGTAAGTTGCCCATCCTAGGTACAACCGGGTTGGCTTTTCGCAATCGGCAAAAGAAACATTTTGATGCGATTTCCTTTACTGTCGGCCGTATTCTAGTTATCCAGTACATTTGTTTCAGATGGTTGGCAACCGCCTCTTGGTTACCATGCGCAGCTTTTACGTGATAGTGTCTGACCAAAAGCTTAGCAGTTGGGTGTCGTCCATCGATGATAAAGGGTCGTTTGGTTTCCATCGTAACGTCAGAAACAGCATCAATGCGACCACCTACACGAAGAAGCCCTTGTTCATCTAGATATGGCGATAAGTTGCGCAATCTACTATCGCGTGGTATACATTTACCTCTTTTGAGTAGATTTATTTCAGCCACAAATGAATCTAATTGCGCTTTTTGCAATAACAGACACTCCGCTCTCTTCATCAGTGTGCAATCATCGACATCGGTAAGTTTTTTACATTTATTTTTAAATTTCAGGACAGCAGCAGTAGACCATACAAGCCGGAGCCAGGAAGAGAAAGCTACAGGATCAGGAACAGGTAAGTCTGCGTTATCATTCGCAATTCCTATGCCGTTGGTAACAAAACTAACAATTTCTTTATTTTCAGGTTCTACTACATCGCGCGGCCAGCAAGTATTATCTTCGTTCAGGAACTGTGGACCACGAAACTATTCATTTATGAAACAATCATAATTAAAAACATCTCGAGTTGCTATATCTGCTATGTTCAATTTAGTAGGTACGTATCTCCACTCTGATACGCCCGTGAGATCGTCAATCTCCCCGAGCCGGTTTGCTTCGAACGTTTTATAGGTGCGCATGTTATTACGTAGCCAATGTAACACGGTGGTAGAATCACACCAAAAATATCGACGTTCCGGCTTTAATTTATGTTTTATGACAATGGTGTGAGCAAGCCTCGCTGCCAGTAACGCGGCCTGAAGTTCAAGACGTGGCATTGTTACTGGTTTCACCGGTGCAACTCTGCATTTGCTCGCAACTAAAGCTACGCATATTTTATTATCAATAGAAACCCAACGCCAGTATGCGGCCGCGCAAAGCGCTTGTTGTCCAGCGTCACTGAATATATGCAATTGTAGGTTTCTATAACATTCGGTGCGCAGCGGCGGCAAGTCTTTCGTACAACCGGCTCCCGCGTCGTAGCACCTCGTGTCGTAGTCGGCTGTCTGCCGCGCATCCGTAGACGGTTTCGTAGCACCGGCTACGACACCGCAGACTGGTTTATCTTTTGTCTCACTCGCACTCGTACTTACACTGACGCTCTGATAATCTGTACACGAATCTTATCAATTAACTGGAGTAGTTTTATCCATTTGAGCCACTTACCATACAAATCCTTAGAAATGGCATCGTCCCAGCCAATTTTTAACCGCGAAGTGTCCTGCAACATTATTTTACCCTGGATTGTAAAAGGTGAAAGGAACCCGTACACATCATATATTGACATTACTACACGAAGCATTATTCTTTTAGTAGGCCTTTCCAGACCTTGCATAATATTTTCGGGAATGCGCTTGAACGAGATGTCGAACGCTAACTCATCTGTGCTCGGGTACCAAATAAGCTTAAGCGTACGCTCGCCGTCACATTGTTGATCGACTTTGAACTTTACGGCCTCGTTCCCTAAGGTTTCTTTTGGTATGGAATCTAGTACAGTTACACTGTTACTAGTCCAATTCCGCATATGAAAACCACCTTTTCTGTGAATAGTAGAAATATCCCTTACCATATCGATAGCTGTATTCTCATCTGGTAAGCTTTGTATGTAGTCGTCCATGTAGTGAGAATTTATTATGGCTTCAACCGCCGCTGGCATCGAGGACTCATATCGTTGCGCGTTTTTATTTTTTATGAACTGAGCTAGGAAGGGAGAACACTTCGCGCCAAATATGAGTGACGTCATCGCGAAGGTACGTGGTGGATCGGCAGGGCTGTCTCTCCACAGGAACCTGAAGGCGTCCTGATCAGGTGATACAATTTTTATTCTTAAGAACATGTCCTGTATATCACCTGTCACGGCTACACGATTTTCTCTAAATCTAAGCATTATTCCAAATAATTATGTAAGTAGGTCCGGTCCCTTTAATAAATAATCGTTCAAACACAAACCTTTAACTTCATTAGCGGCGTCAAACACTAGACGCATTTTTCTTTTGTTAGGGTTGTCAACACCAAAATGTGGTAGGTACCACGTTCTTCATGTGCGTTGAGTATCCTTCAGTTCCCTAGCAAAACCATTACTTAATAAATGATCAATTCTTTCAGTATATCTTTCAGCGTACCCTGTATCCCTTTTCATCTTCCGTTCTACTCCCTCTAACCTTTTCAGCGCATTAGGAAAAGTGTCGGGCATGGTAGGATTAGAATCCTTCCACGGTAGGCCGACGTACCACCTACCGCCGGTCAGTTGCACGGTTTGCTCAAGCTGCTCCACGGCGCGAGCATCATCTACATTAACCCTAGGCTTACCTGCGACTCCCATCGCCTCGAGCGCAAAAGCCCGACGTACCTCCTCATGCAGCGCTCGCAGCTCGCGCTCGTCAGAACGCAGCTCGCAGACATGCAGGACGGCGTCGGTGTTGTTCAGCGTCGGTGCGCTGGCGCAGGTCGCGCCGCGTGCCCTCCGTTGTATGTTTACACTTCCGTGAACGCTCCAACCTAACGGCGTGAGTGTTGCCGACGGCTCATGTGATTTACCTAACACGACACTTAAAGGCAACAATAGGTTGCAGTTGTCTTGACCTATCAAGATTTCAGGTTTAGTATCTACATTACACAGCTGATTTATAATATTTTTTAAATGACTAAACTTATCACAGTTTACTACAGACAACTTTTGCATAGGTAAGTTTAATTCCTTCAAACTACGAGCTTTTACACTGTGCACCTTATTGTCAATACCAAAAAGCCGCAAGTCCAACACCGTCGTATCGTAAACCAGTTCGTTATTATTCCACAGTCCGCACACACGCATAGTCTCACGGCGCCCGTGAAGCCCGGCTCGATCGGCGAGCTCGGCGCTTATCATCGTCACAGTCGAGCCGTCATCTAATAACGCACTTGTATTGATACAACCGCCGTTATTGGTATATACGCGAATCGGTACTACTTTTAACAACACTTTACACACACTCGCGTTTACATGCGTAACTGCCTCAGCTGTGGACATCGTAGCTGACTCGGCGTGCGATCTCTCGGGGTCTTGCGGTGTATCATCTGTGTTACGCTTGTTTGGGTAATGCAGCAAATTATGATGCGCGCGGCCACAGTTATCCTTATCGCAGGCCGGCGCAGGGCATGTGTCTCGCAGGTGTTTTGATTCTATTATTGATTCTATTCCGTGGCGCTTAACATATTGCCATCTCGCTTTGCATAGGGATTTCTTGAACTTTTTACAATCCGCGAGCTTATGTTTCGATGCACAACACAACTGGCACTGCTTATCTTCGCTTTGTTCATCACATTGCAATTAAACAGGATGTGATCGAGAGTTAGTGTTATCATTCTGCCTTTGTTTATAGGTATCTGTGCGTGCATTTAGAGTGTAAATATTGGCAGTTGCGGATACTTTAATAGCCTCAGCGTTCAAAAAATCCGACAATATCTCTAGTCGTGACTTGTAAGGCTTCGACTGAAGTAAGGGGAAGCTGTAATCTGACCACTTTGAAAGGAGTACTATCGGCAGTTTGGATAGTATTGTAGACACTGTACTTATACCTTGAATATATTCTTCTCTGCCGACAGCACTAACAGCTGCCACAAAATTCTGTACTTTGACGGAAAATGACACAATATCTTTCTGGTAATCTTGTGATACAGGTTGTATTTTCTTAAGGTCTTGAGTCAGGTGAGACAATATATGATCAGGGTCGCCGAAACGGAGCTCCAGAGTTGACATTATGCGTTCAGGCGACGTTGCACTGATGAGCAGAGCTGAAATGGCTTCTTTTGCTTGTCCGCGCAGACATTTTTGTAATCTCCATAAATTTTCCTTTGATGTAAAATTGCACACGGTTGTTGACTCTTCAAATGTTTGCTTAAATTGAAGCCAGTCCAACGGGTCGCCCGAATACTCTGGTAAATCCTTGGGCGTACATATGCGGCTTAGCAATTTGGAGTCAGAATTAACGTGGGTGGATAAAGAACTTAGGTTTTTCACTGCAGCAGCCAGCATCTGAATCGTACCATCTATAGTGCCGGTACTATTAACCGGCGGGTGCTGAAAGCCTATTTCAGGTTCATTGTTGCGGGCTTCCGGCTTGTCCAATTCGAGCTGACTTTTCTCCATCCAGTTCTCAACCTCACGATCTCGATGTGCGTCTGATTCATTACTATGTGGACTGTACCTTTCTTCCTCTAGGTCCAGGGTAGCTAGGTCTGCTTCTAGCTGCTTATCTATAAGTTGTATCTTGATTTTAGCTTTTCTCTTTTCAGCTTCTAGTGGCAAACTTTTCCGTTGTGCTTCAAGAGAAACACACGATCGCTTGGAACAGATTGATGTTTTCGAGAGAATCTTATGAGGTGGAGCTGATTCCGCCTTGAAGCTGGTGGATGGGCCGGCTTTATTGTCACATGTCGCTGTCGGTGGAACTTGATGAAGTCGATATGGTTCCGTTTTAACGCTGCTTGGTGGACCCGCCTCGATACCGCCGTATCAGTTTTTTCCGCTAGGTTATCTTTCTCACGGCGAGTGATGCTACGCGTGTTAACCATCTTCACAGGCGTGTGAAACATCAGGATCTGGCTCGAAGACCAGCTGATGCCTACAGGATGCTGATTGAAAATACGTTCACACACTTTAATCGTTTATTTCGGCAAACACGTGAAATTACAGTAGCGGAAGGCGACATGCGCTCGCGCCCGGTGATGCTTACAGACTGGCTTGTGGGCCCGCGGCGCACCGCGCTCTTTACATTTTTGAATATTGTAGGTAGTATACAAAACTTACTAGCTAAAATAACAATATACCTTCAGACTTATCAAATAAAATCCAATGACGGGAGCCATCGCCAACACTACTTTTATTAGTGTAGGTAAACACTAAGAAAGGATTTTAGGAAATTTGCCCTTAAGGGGGTAAGAAAGGGGTAAGTTTGTATGAATCTTCGTCAGTTTTTAATCTAATTTGATAAAATTTGGTATTAAGCTATTTGGCTAGAAATTAAGAATGTAAGTTTAAATAAAATAAGAATGTCGTAATTTAGGGTTTTTTAAATTCAACCCCTAGGGGGTGGAAGTTTGTATGGTAAATTCGACATTTCTGCAGACGAAGTCGCCTGCAACTGCTAGTACATTATAAGGCGGTATCTTCCAAACCATGAGACTATAAATACGGTCATCTTTTTTTTTCAATGTCTAAGGCTAAGCTATCTCTATTATCAACTTTTTTGGACAAACTGTTAGTATATTATAGTATAGCACGCACTGCTGTAACACCCTTATTCGCTTCAGCTCGAATGTTTCCGCAAATACATTATATTTGCTTACTCCTCGGTTTGACGCGCAAAAGATTTTCAACTTCGTTTCCAAAGGAAAACGCTTACTTGATCTAACATGTTAGAGAGTTGCGTCACCGTCACACGGCTCTCTTTTAGTTCAAAGTAGGTATATACACTCTAAGTGAGTTGGGTAAAACTTCAAAAAAGAAGTCAACCGACGAATCCAACACGGTTGGGCAGCGTTCGAAAAACTACGCTAGAGCATCGTCTTGTCACAATTACCTTAGTTTCATAAACAGATCAAATCCAGTTTAATGTAGGTATATTTCATTTGACGATTAAAAGATGGAGAGGTTCCGCAAATATTTAATAGTACATAATAATAATAATGTCCTCCTAGCCGAATTTCGGCTACAGCGGCCTGTCTCAACAGAGATTAGCCAACTGCGCGGGACATATTATTGTGCACAAGTGTGTGCGCAATACACAGGTGCACTCTCTGTTCCTTCACTCTCATAATTCGGTGAGACGGCAGTCCGACATGACCGTAGAGAGATCAGGCGCAGGACCAACGGCTAACGTGCTTTCCGAGGCACGGGGGTGTTTACACCACCAACTTCCTGACTCCGGAGCTGTGTCTGAGTAATTTCAAGACAGAAAAACCCAAACACTCTCAACTGATCCTTGGGGGATATCTACTAGATATCTTGAGGGACGTAACAGTATTAGCCAAGGCAACACCTGCAATTTGTCTTTTTGTCTCGGCCCGACCTGGGATTCGAACCCGGGACCTCGTGGATAGTACCCAGCGTGCTGACCACTAGACCAACGAGGCAGTCAAAAAAAAATGTTCCAAACGGTATGTAAAGTAAAAAAACAACCTATGGTAATTTCAAAAACACTTAGAGATTTTATAACCACAACCACAATACTACTTACCACCTAAAAATTGAAAGATGAAGCATATTTATACGAAAATACGGAGTATAATTTATCCGTCATATGACCTCAAAACGCACCAGAATCGGACATAATATGACGTTACTATTGACATGTGTGAGAGTTTCCAATCGAGGAAAAGTTTGCTTCCAAAGACAATCCTGTAACTGGGTGTTTCTTCAAAGTCGAGTGATTTTGGCTAATCCGTCTGGCGCAACTTTTTCTTTGTTTTTTATCCTAAATAGCACATGGAATAGGATTTGATCGCATAGAATAAGAACATTTGTGCCGAAGGCCGTGATAGACTTGTAATGGTTTAAGATTTATAAAATGCAGATGAATTGCTTGGCCAGATAAATTATCACTATGGCAGAAAAATTAGATTTTGTAGGAGTATTAATTAAGGTTGTGCAGTAAAATGAGATATTGATAGATTTTGAATGAACTTTATTACTAAATCAATAAACTTTAGCATCAATTATGATTATGATTCATATTAGGTATTTGTTTTTGGTTTCCCGTTTGTTTATTATTGATTCTTATTATTAGTTTTAAAGCGATAACAACAATTTCTTGTTTAACAACAAATTATGATATTACATATTTGTTTGTTCTATATTATAAAAAATCTAGATATAAAAAATACACTTACAGTGTCATAAATGCTCAAAATTAATAATAGATATATTAAGATTTTGGTTACATTATCATAATCAGTCTCTTGTAACAATTATAATCAGTCTTTTTTAACAGTACGTAGAAATAAATATTACTTATTAGGCAAGAATCCTCAGTGTCTTCATTCTACTCATAAGGAAGAAAAGTCAATCAATTTTATTTTAATACTAATTATTAACACAGTTTTAACCTATTATGATAGGAACTTTAATGATACGATCACATGGTACCTGTTAAATCAAAATACGATAAACTAAAATATATTGAAATCGTTATCGCTATCTGATAGATACGAATAAATATTTCCTGAAGCTATTGAAATTAAAAAACATGTTAATTTCAATAGGGAAGAGAGTTACAAACTATCTGCGACATGGAATTAGCATTACACATCCTCGTTTTGGGTCGCAGTTGAGTAACCACCGGAATACGGACGCGGGCGGCCGGTTTACAGAATAGGGACACGGTTAGCGTAGTGTGCAGCGGCGGTACGAATTTTGTTAATAATGTGAGGGTAGAAGAATATGAATCTACCCCACATACGGAGTGAAGACATCGCAGTTCTCCAGCCAGTCTGCCTGTGACCACGATCGGTGCAACCCGGTCGAAACCTCAGGCAAAAATTACAGGTATAATAATGTTTTACCTACTATCCGTCGCGTTAATCCCCGTTTTAATGTGTTCTAATAATGAAACGCGAAAGTTTAAGAGTGATTAAATATTTCCTAACTCAATGCGTGATGAGCTTTCATCACGAGGCATCCAAAAAGATTGGGTAATATCTGCCAAAACCCTTGATGAACTAGCCAGCGGTGTAACTGTTTGATTTTTCTGACATCCATCGTCCAAGTTATAAAACCCAAGATGTTTCATGTGGTTGCATTGGATGGCTTGATATAGACAATTTTTATAATTGCAACTTAGTTTTCGCACAGCAATTACAGAAGAATCCAAATTCCAGACAAGCTGGTGCATTTTCATGCAACCCGGAAAGCTTTTAACACTGTGCGGGAATAGCAAATCTTTCTCTCCTACATCATAATCAGAAACAGTTTTCAGTATTACTTTCTTTAAGTTTTGACTCACTACATTTATAAAATCATCAAGATCTTTTATGTCTTGCCCTTGAGAGACAGCTCGATCTGCTGTTCTTTTCATGACAGCACCCACTCCATCCGGTGCTCCTTTTCCGTGTCCTGATTCACTATAGTTCCACGTTATTGTATGCACAGTTGTCAAGTATGTATGTAGGGAAGAAATCAGATGAAATGTTTTTCTATTGCGATATTGACTGGAAGGTGAATCAGAAATAAAATTTATTGTATGAATGTTTGATATTTTTTCACCTATATATTCAAGGACAGGTATAATATGAGCCCATACCGCAGAAATATCGTGACGTAAACAGTCACTGACTGTACAAAAAGATTGCACTTGTTGTCTCAATTCGACATCCAGGAAATAGATTACTGACGTATGCAACGTTATCTGCTTTCGACTACCGCCGAAGTGGTAGGATTGTATTTCTTCATTGCACTTGACTGCATAGTTTTCACTAAAGTCCATGTGAATAACACATTCACCCATGTGAAGACTTTCTTTTATGTTTTTGAATGCTTTTTGCTGGGCAACTATATTACCGCAGTAAATAAAATATTCATTTAGTATTGATTTGAAATATTCTACACAGGTTTCAGGCTCTTGCCTGATTTTTATTTTTTCAGCAGTTCTTATTTTTCTCTCCGACTCTTGCATTATATCTTGTTTAGTTTGCCATTGCCAGTACGTTACTTCAACTGAATTATCAAATTCCTGATAAAGGATAACCTTATTCCGACATTCTTCACACTCTCGATGCAAGCAGTTTACGTCGTATACATCCCAACAAACTAAAGAGAGTAACTCTTGAGGGGTCTTAGCTGGTATTATCTTCTTTTGGTATAACGCATTGACAATCAACCCAAAATTAGTATGCAATCTGCACAAACAAGTACCTCGTGATCGAACATCTGGTTGTAATACCCAAAAAGGTCTTAACTTACAAAATGATGAATAGCTTATGGTAAAGTTTGATGTTTTAAGAAACTTTTTATGCAGATTTAGGAGACTGTCATTAAGGTATCTTTTCTGCTTACGGATCTATTTTCTTACGATAAATTCTTTTTTACCAGAACAGAGACGACTGTTTTCATCGTCCTCAAAAAATTCTTCAATTTTGATTTTCAGTTTATTTGGCACGTTTCTTGAATTTATTGTTGGTACGGTTTTGGTATTAGTCAATATTTTTTTTGTTTTATTTATTGTAGATGTCATCGTAGATTTTTTTTCCTCAGTAATCTTCAGTCTCTGTAATTGTTTTCGATAACGTTCATTTTGTCTCTTCATGTTAATTATAATTTGTTTTAGATTAGAAATCTCTTTATCTTTTTTGTAGCGTAAACGGCTTATAGGAGAAGAAACCGTGGGAGAAGATGTTGGTGGATGACGAGGAGATGTTGTAATCGGTATATTTATGTCTGATTCTGGTAGATCATCTTTTTTGTGTGATGGTCCTGGTTTTGGTGACACCGAGTCTCTATTTATAAATGGTCTTTCCAGTGGACGCGTCTCTCGTATATTATGTTCTAGAGCTAGCATTTCATCATTTGATAAAATACTAGGACTCAGAGGTGGGGTATTTTCAGCGAGCATAGCAGCAGTTCTTTTTTCTTGCTTTTTACGTTGGTAATACGCATTGTAATTTTTTCTCCATCTCTTTCGCTGCAGTGTTTGTTGTCTAGGGTTCATCTCACTTATCGACAGCTGTTTCTTTTCTTCTTTTCTACGAATGTAAATAAGTCTATTCTTTTCTTGCTTTTCTTTCCATAATTCTTCGTTGTTTTTTATTCGTTCGTATCTTCTTCTTTCTGCTAGCCTCTTTTTTCTCAACCTTTCTTCTCTCGTTTGCTTCTTCGGCTTAGCCATTTTGTTGATCTAAAAAAAGATAATAGTATAGTAGATTAGTATAATAAGACTATTTGTATTTTATTAAGAATTTATATTTTTGATTTTGTTTACGCAAAAAAATAGCAATTTTGTAAACCTGATATTTCGAATTGTTTTGAAATAAATGAGACAACAACTTGGTATAGGTACATAATTAATATTTTGAATCAATACTACATGAATGAGGTCACTCGATTAACCTACCATTGCTCCGCAAAAGCGTTGAAAGACTTGGTGAATGTCAGTTAACACATTTTCAAAAACAATGAAGATATACATTTCTACCGCCTTGGCGGTAGCCCTATGCAGACACCATTGTATATTTTCCTACGTCAGCATTCTATTATATATTTGATATATAGGTCAAATAATGAATCAAAAAATCATACAGTAAATTATATTTCTGATTCAACTTCCAGCAATACCCAAATAGAAAAATATTTCATCTGATTTATTTCTTACATAGTATGTAACAGACTATTATCCAAACTATTACGTTCCACTATAGCGAATCAGAACACGGAAAAGGAGCATCCATTGGAGTGCTGTTATGAAGAGGACAGCAGATCGAGCTGTCCTTCAAGGCAAAGACATAAAAGATCTCGATGTTTATAAATGTGGTGAATGTCTTTGAGACAGATAAGAAAAAGATAGGAGAGAAAGATTTTAGAATACCATGGTATATATCGAGGATTAAAACCATTATCAGGAATAAAAACAAAGGTGGCGCTAGTTAGCCTTACCCTTCGTCTTAACAAATTGCATCATAATATCAGTAGCCTGGATTTCAAAACTCATCTGACCTAATGATTCTAATATTTTTCGGACATTTTATAATTTATCTGTCTGTTTCAAATTCATCTGGCTTTAAAAAGCCAGATGAATCCAGCTAAATGAGTACCAGACTAATGAGAAATTCGTGGTTAATCCAATACTGCACTTTTAATATAGATTGTATTTAATCAAAAAGGATACTTACAAGTGTAAAACAAACATACAAAACATAATCAATAAGTCATAAACTCCAATCTAAAATACAGCATTTATAACTGAAGGTAGATTAATTATGCAGCTTACCTTACAATGACCAGATGAAACGGTTTCGTTGTAGTGTGTCACGAAAACTGGCGTAGAGACGTACTGGTCGCACGGCGGCTCGACGCCAACTGGCGCGACCAATCACGATTCGCCTCAACACTTCGGAACATTCGTTAGATCGATGAATAAATGTCATGATTTTAGTATAATTTTAATAAATTTTAGTATGTTTTGTTTAATTGAGTATATTTTAGAAAGTATAAAATGGCAACACTGCTGGCAGGCCGCCTCCTGACGTTACTTGTTTATCTAGAGAAGTGGTAAAATGGTGGGGATAGAGGCGAGTGCCGAGCCAACAGTGGAGTCGGGAATCATTCTTGTGCTAGCCTCGATGGCGTTAAGACCACTTGACGAATCTATGTCCAATTGTACAGCTAATTTGTAATTATTATAAGAGTGATACAGAAGTGAAGTACTTATTAAAATCAATATTCATTGGAGAATACTTGGTTTTATTTCACTTCAGAAGTGGGATACACCAGTTTTAAGGTATGTAAAAGTGTTTTTTTACAAATCCTATAATGATATTTCGCCCACTAATTTCGAATTAAAGTATTGAATTAAATTTTTAAAGCTCATGTGTATGTATATTTTGTGTGATTGATAGCGTGCATAATTTGAACTTGGTCGGGGCTACTCCCTGGCAGTTCTGATTATGTTCTCCTTATACATGTTTAAGTACTAGAGCGTGCATAGTTTGACCTTGGCCAGGGCTACTCCCTGGCAGTTCTTATTGTGTGCGCCTTAAACATGTATATTTGCTGGACTAGCAATCATAATTTGAGCTTGGTTAGGGCTACTCCCTAGCAGTTCTTATTGTGTTCGCCCTATACGATTGATATATATATACACATAAAAGGACTGGTCATGAAAAGCTTTAATTTAAATATTAAATTTCATTTGGTAATCATAATAGTTATTAATACACATTGCTGCATTGGTACTTTTAATCGAATACTAAACGAAGACAATAGGCAATTATTTATTATACAAGTATCTATGTTACATTTAATGCCCTCATGATACTGATTTTGTATTGGTTATAAGTATTCAAGTTTGCTTATTATTAAATACCTAAGTATTATATTAAAAAAAAAAAAAAAAAAAAATCTCAATGTTACCTATATCCCTGTAATCTTAGAGCAGTTGGGTTGTCTACTGGATTGAGTGGGCTATGCATGCTCACTGTTTAAACGAACGACAAGTTGTATTCGACTATTATTGGATCGAATGGACTATGCTAATTCCATTGGATGAACTAGGGGGCGATGTATGTTCTCACTGTTGTTGAGTGGGTATGTTTCCCACTGGTTATTTGAGTGGATATGATTTACCCCTGGTTATTTGAGTGAGTTGCATACATTCGTCGGATTTGAGTAAGCTAGGTTTGCTTACTGGATAAATTTTCTTTCCTTGATTTATGTACTTACCAAGATTAGTTTTCGTTTTGGAATATTGGTTAAAATGAAACACTGAAAGTAGTAACTTTATTGAATAAAAGGTTTTACACAAGTATATTATTCACATCTTTTTGCGAATATTTTAAAGAGTTAGTATACATGAATAGGTACAAATTATTTTTATTTAATAAATTCTGAAATATACTAGGTGGAATGGATTATGTCGTTGAAGGATGTGTATTTTACAGAAACGAATGGCGCCTGGGAATGAATCTGGTACGCCGCCTGGTACGCCTCCGAAGCGTCGAGGACGATCCAAAAAGAAAACTAAGCGAAGGAGGAGCCCTTCATCTTCATCTACGTCGAGCAGCGAACCTGTGTCTAGGAAGTCACGTAAGCGTTCGAATCACTTTTCTGCAAAAGATGTCTTGAAATTCTTGGCTAACTGTAAGGAAGATACAAGTAAGTCGTCACCTCCGGCCTTAATAAACAATAACCTGAACAACGTTTTACCGGAATTTGACCCTGCTAACAGGACTCAAACTATTGAATGCTGGCTTAGAAAGGTTAACGAGTGTGCTACCATCTATGGGTGGAATGATAAACAAATAATTCATTTTTCTCTGCAAAAGTTGGCGGGGTTAGCAAAAAAATGGTTTGAGTCCTTACCTACTGTCATATACACTTGGGAAGAGTGGCAAGGCAAACTTCGAAAGGCGTTCCCAAGCGAGGAGAATTATGGACGCCTTTTGGAGGAGATGCTGAGCCGTACTACCAGACATGATGAAAGTCTTCGCGAGTATTTTTTTGATAAATTGTGTTTGTTAAATAGATGCGAAATTGTAGGCAAGAAGGCTGTTGACTGTATTGTTTATGGTATTATGGACAGGTCAATTCGTAACGGGGCACAGGCCCTAAATAGCTCTGAGCCTGAAGATTTGCTTAATTTTCTTTGTTCCCAAAAACAACAACTACTTGCCGACAATAAATCTAAAAATCGTCCTATCCAAACAAGAGGAAATCCCGGTACTAGTTCAAATGCTAACGGTCAAAATTCTTTTTCCGATTCTATTATTTGCTACAACTGTCGATCTAGGGGTCATCCTTATTACAAATGTACGAAACCAATTTTAAAATGCAAAAGATGTAATAGATTTGGACATAACAATGACGGATGTAAATTAACACCTTTTACCCCTAAGGGGTCTAACTTTTCAACTCCAGAAAACGATTCCGAAAGAAAAACTTTAAAAATAAATATAGGAACAAATGGCAATGATAAGTTCTTTAAATCCGTCACTGTTAATGACCACTCTCTGAACGCTTATATTGATTTCGGTAGCGAGTGTACGCTTTTAAGTAAAACCAACGCGGAGTCATTAAACTTAGCCAAGGAATTTGAGGGTGTCCCAGTAGTTCGAGGGTTTGGTCAGTCTTCGGTCGTCCCGCTGTACAAATCATGCGTTACAGCGAAGGTCGACGATGTCGAAACAGAGGTCGAAGTACTTGTCGTTGACGATGCACACATGCAGACTGCTATGATTATTGGTCAAAACTTCACGGAATCACCGGGTGTCACAGTTCTTAAAGACAGCCAGAGACTTATTTTTTACAAAAGCCCCAGCAGCGATTCCCTGCTTTGCGATGAGTCTTCTAACTTAAAACTTCACATTTCTAACTCGACCCAAGTTCTCAAAATCAATGTCGTCCCTGTACACGTAGACTCCGATTTTACGGGAGATGTTTTTATCGATGGTTACAATGCTATTGGGCTAGGAAAAGAGTATTCGTTACTTCAGGGTGCTTACCATTTATGCAATGGTAAAGGCGAAGTAGTGATTTCTAACTTGTCTCATCAGACCGTCACTTTCGAGAAAAATTCAGTTATAGCTAGAGCAATACCCTTTACGGAACAGACGTCTTGTCAAGTCAATAGGATTCAGGTAAACGACTCTACCTTGGAACCATTAAATAAAGCAGATGTTAAAACTGGACCAGGCCTTAATGCTGAACAGACCGACAGACTTTATTCCCTTTTACAAGATTATCGCGATTGTTTTGCCACCAAATTGGAAGAAATCGGTTGTGCGGTTGATGTTGAGATGAAAATAGATCTTTTAGACAATAAACCAATCGTGTACCGACCGTATCGCCTATCTCATGCCGAACGCGAAAAAGTCCGCGAAACCATAGATGAACTCCTGCAACATGATATAATTCAAGAATCAACTTCTGACTATGCAAGTCCCATCCTGATGGTTAGGAAAAAGTCCGGAGAGCAGAGGCTTTGTGTAGATTTCAGGGCTTTAAATAATAAGACCGTCAAAGACCGTTTTCCTCTGCCTTTAATTGAGGATCAGATTTCAAATTTAAGTGGCAATAGTTTCTTTACTGCTCTTGATCTTGCTTCAGGATACTACCAGATTCCAATGGCCGAAAACAGTCAACATCTTACCGGATTTGTCACCCCCGACGGGCACTACGAATTTAAAAGGATGCCGTTCGGGTTGGCAAATGCGCCGGCTGTTTTTCAGCGTATGGTTAATAAGATCTTAGGAAACAGACGTTTTGAATACGCTTTAGCCTACTTAGATGATGTGCTGATACCCTCGAAAAACATTGAGGAAATGTTTCAACGGTTGGAGGAAATTCTTAGTCTTTTCCGACAAAATTGTCTCACTCTCAATCTCTCTAAGTGCCGTTTTTTTGATACCACCGTCAATTACTTAGGATACGACATCTCCTCAAAAGGTATTCAGCCCGGTGAGGCCAAGGTATTAGCAGTTAGGGAGTTTCCTACGCCTCGTAATGTCCATGAGGTTCGTCAATTTTTGGGTTTAACTGGATACTTTCGCAAATTTATACAGGGATATGGCGAGATTGCACGTCCTTTGACATCGTTGTTAAAGAAGGACTCTATTTGGCGATGGTCTGATGCAGAGGAACATGCTTTTAGAGTTCTTAAGGAGAAGCTCGTTGAACGACCAGTTTTGGCACTTTACGACCCCAAACTCGAAACAGAGATACACACAGATGCCAGCTCTTTGGGCATAGGAGGCATTCTCTTACAGTGGCAGAGAGATTCAAGGGTCTTAAAGCCAGTTGCATATTTCAGTCGACAGACAACCCCTGAAGAGAGACATCTGCACTCCTACGAGCTAGAGACTCTGGCTGTAGTATGCTCGTTAAAAAAATTTCGGGTCTATCTTTTGGGGTTGCACTTCAAGGTTTATACGGATTGCGCAGCTTTAAGAACCACTATGACCAAAAGGGATTTGATTCCACGGATAGCAAGGTGGTGGCTCCAGATGAGTGAATATACCTTCGACATCGAATATCGGCCAGGTATTCAAATGTCACACGTGGATGCATTGAGCAGAAACACTAAACTGTCCGTGGAACCAGATCCAGATTCGTTTGTATCTGTGTACACTATTGAGAAACAGAATTGGCTTTTAACATTGCAATTAGCAGACCCGGATGTTTCCCGAATCCATAATATTCTGAAACCCGAGGATGACCAAGAATGTAAAGATATTAGGAAAAATTATACTGTTAAAAATCACGCAGTCTATAGGAAGGTTGATGATCGCTTATGTTTAGTAGTACCCCGAAGTGCGAGGTGGCAAATATGTCGTGCTCACCATGATGACATTGGTCACCATGGCTACGCCAAAACTCTTGAGAGTATTCAACATGATTATTGGTTTCCGAAGTTAAGAAAATTCGTTAAGAAATATGTAGCAGCGTGTTTAGAGTGTGCTTATAATAAGGATTCCTCTTCAAAACAAAAGTCAAGTCATTTATACCCAATAGAGAAGATTAATATACCCTTTCACACGATCCACATAGACCACCTCGGTCCTTTTGTTAGGAGTAAAGACGGCAACTGTTACATTCTTACAGTGGTAGATGGGTTTACAAAATATGTTTTTGTCAGGGGTGTTAGAGATGTAAAGACCAAGAGTACAATTAAAGTTTTAGAGAAAATATTTTACGACTTCGGAGTCCCAGTCAGAATTGTGTCAGATCGTGGCACTAGTTTTACGTCTGCGGCTTTTAAAACTTTTTGTGATAACCACGGCATTAAACATATACTCAATGCAGTTGCTTGTCCCAGAGCTAATGGCCAGGCTGAAAGATTTAATCAGACGATATTAAATTCAATAGCTTCGCAAAATGCTTTCGGCAATGAGCGTGAATGGGACAGGTGTCTGGGTAAGCTTCAGTTTGGTATAAACAATACTGTCAACGCCTCAACTCGCAAAACCGCGACAGAAGCTTTGTTTGGATTTAAGTTACGCGATGATTTATTAAATAAACTCGAAATTTGTAATAATAAAGATTCTAATGATTCTGATTTACAACGAATCAGAGAAGAAGTAAGTAATTGTATCCACAAGGATCAAGTAAAGCAAAAACAAAGGCATGACGCGAATCGAGCTCCTGCGCCTACCTTCGAAATAGGTGATTTAGTAAAAATTTCACGGAATAATTTTGAAAACAATAATCAGAGTAAAAAGCTTCTGTCTAAGTTTGTGGGCCCTTATAAAGTAACTGAAACATTAGGTAACGACCGGTATAGAATATCTGATGTCCCTGGATTTAATAAGAGAGGTAAACCTTATAACACAGTTATAGCCGCCGACAGAATGAGACCCTGGATACATGTAAAAGCTCTCGAATTACATAATACAGATAGTAGCAGCTCTAGCGAGCGAAATAGTGATTGTAAATAAATCGTTAATGTAAAGTCTGTTATTACTGTAATAAGTCCCATTTTAATAGTACCTATACTAGAAAAATATTTCTATTACATATTTAATATACTACGCTTAGCTAATCACTTGTAGACCATGCACACCCACAAACTGTGACTTACTTTACTGTAGGTACTTTATTCTGATAACTTATCTCTATGCTATTATTATTATGTGTAAAAATAATGTATAAAATAATAAGTGTAAATAAATAGCATTAAACAAAATGTTGTGAAGCGATGAATTCAAAGTGAATGATATAATCATAAGTTAGAAATAGGTAATATCGATTTGTTAAACTAAGGAACTAGAGCATATAAATAATTTGCGGAATGTCATGATTGCTATTAAATAAATAAGAATCTTATTAATTTCAAATATGAAGTACCTAAGCTATCGATTTGTGAAACTTAGTATGTATACATAATATATAATATTGCTGATGTTTTATAATGACAACAGGATCAACTAAATTCGATTTCAATAGGTTAATAGGTGACTAAGCACTACTTTAATAATACATTTTATGCCAATAGCTTTTCATAATTAGTTTTATGTTTAGATTGCTTAGATTGTGCGTCGGGAGACTGCACGTTATCAGATGGCCGAATGTCATGATTTTAGTATAATTTTAATAAATTTTAGTATGTTTTGTTTAATTGAGTATATTTTAGAAAGTATAAAATGGCAACACTGCTGGCAGGCCGCCTCCTGACGTTACTTGTTTATCTAGAGAAGTGGTAAAATGGTGGGGATAGAGGCGAGTGCCGAGCCAACAGTGGAGTCGGGAATCATTCTTGTGCTAGCCTCGATGGCGTTAAGACCACTTGACGAATCTATGTCCAATTGTACAGCTAATTTGTAATTATTATAAGAGTGATACAGAAGTGAAGTACTTATTAAAATCAATATTCATTGGAGAATACTTGGTTTTATTTCATACGTATGAACGTATTGCGCCATACGAATTATGAACTAAGTCGCGGACAATTTTTTTTTTATAATTTCGATTTTAATGCTTCGATTGGGATCCCACCTATTTAATATTGAAAATTGTTTATTAAAAGATCACTACAATATATCAGATTAATAATATTGATTTTATTAATCCCAGAAAAAAACTGAGATTCAAGAAAAGTCGACATTAGGACGCGCCAGCATAATTAGTTTTTACTGTTTTCTGTAACCTTTTTTTAGATTTGTATTACTTATTTCATATTTTATTATATAGGCCACGATGCGCAAAAACCTTTTAAATAACACCTAAAAATATGTTTCAATTAGAAATAATTTTCATGCATTCTTTAGCCAAAAACATGTCAGAACGGCCTTTCGAAGAAACACCCAACTATGAGAAAGTCGTTATAGGCATGCTTATATGACGTCACAAGTTTAGATTTTCAATAATGAATTACAAAATAACTACTGAATAAAAATTCGAAATACTCCAATTTCTTTCTTAATTAAGTCTTTAATTTAAGAAAAAAATATACCTTAAAATTTACTTTACCGCATTATATTGAGAAATTCAATTTGATTTCGTAAAAAACTTGCAAAATAATTGCTTAAGTTATAAAAATAATTATAAGTTAAGCTGATTTTATCTTAACTGATGGTTAAATATTTGTAAAAATATTTCCATCGGATACATGCGGATACATTCCCCAAGTAATTGATGAAATCGAACGCTGGCTCACTGGCATGGCAAGCACTTACAAAAATTCGTCGACTGACTAACGTCCTCCGTAGCTCAGTTGGTAAGAGGATTCGCCAGGATAGCGAAGGAACGTGGGTTCGAGTCCCATCAGATGACACAGTCAAATTATTTTTGTGAGCGAAATTCAATTTGATTTCGTAAAAAAACTTGCAAAATAATTGTTTAAGTTATAAGAATAATTATAAGTTAAGCTGATTTAATTTTAACTGATGATTAAATATTTGTAAAAATATTTCCATCGCATACATGCGGATACATTCCCCAAGTATTGATGAAATCGAACGCCGGCTCACTGGCGTAGCAAGCACTTACAAAAATTCGTCGACTGACTAACGTCCTCCGTAGCTCAGTTGGTAAGAGCATTCGCCCGGATAGCGAAGGGACGTGGTTTCGAGTCCCACCGGATGACACAGTCGAATAATTTTTGTGAGCGAAATTAAATTTGAGAAATAAGCTAAAGCAATAAGTGAAATAAAGTAACAAGTCAGAGCCTAAGGTAATATATTTCAAGATGACAGATAAAACATATTTTTGGACGTAGATATAATAGCGAATAATCTGATATCAATATTTTTTTGAAATCAATTTAAACCAAACCGAACTTCTTAATGTATGCCTTATTATTAAAAAGTTAAAGCATTTATTTGTTTCTTACGTTTACGCGAATTGCTGAACTCATTAAAGTCTCCCTGTGACCACGATCGCTGTAAAGTGTTCGAAACGTCAGGTTTAAAATAAAATGTAAATAAATCGCGAAGTAATCCGTGAAATTATGTTTTAATGAGTTTAAGCATTTACTTAATCGTTATTGAAAAACTAATTTACAAGGCAATTTTCTGCTTACTTAAGTGCAAATGGGGTGTAACTTATAAGCAATCTTGAAAAAAATAGTTGAGAGTGCTTACAACCCTGATTACCTACCTAGGTACCATACATACCTATGTATGGTAATTCAAACACGCGCGGCCTACGCCAATTGTAGGTACTTTCTTCTTTGATGCAATAAAGTTATTATAAAGAGGATATCTGATCCGAATATCTGCCCGTGCTGTATTTATTGTTTATATATATATATATATATATATATATATATATATATTTGTTTATAATTTAGTTTATATTTATTTATTAATAATACGAGTATGTATTGTTATTTTCAATAATGTTTGGCGTATCAGACCGTGACCTCACTTGGCTAGGGTCTACTGAAAACCAGCGTCGGGGTCCCTAGCGGGTCACGACTTAAGCTGAGTGGGGCCCTTTTAATATGGACATCACGGACGCACAACTGCACAGTCCGACTGGCTTACCTACATAAATTGTAATTTTGTTGTGTTTCTTTTTTCATAACCGTGCCCGTTACGTTGTTTGTTTTCGTGTGTTACGAGTATGTGATGTCCATTCATTAATAAATGTATTTTCTTTCTTTCTTTCGAAAGAATTGATTACTTGTGTTGAATAGGCTCCGAAACTACTGGACCGATTCTAATGTAATTTAGTACAGATATAGTTTAATACCCTGGGGAGGACAAAGGCTACTTTTTGTCGCGATATAAAATCTTCAGGGGATGAAATGGGGGATAAAAGTGTGTATGGGAAATCCGACTTTTGGCACGGACGAAGTCGCGGGGATCGGCTAGTAAAAAATAAAGTTAGTTTGATTTTAAGCGGTCACTCATCATGTTTTGACGTCGCCAACGGTTGCCTAACTAATATTAAACATTTTGTACACATAATGTACTTTTAGCAGCACGTCAGGTAATTACTTCTGCCTGTAAATTAATTTAATTAGAATAATATAAATGTTCATTAGTAATATATATACAACTTATTAATAAAAATTAAGATAAATTATTTAATACAATACAAAAACAAAAATTATAAAAAAGGTCCTTGTGGTAAGGTTCCCAGGATGCTGGCAGCATTATACCGCGCTGGATAGCGATGCTTATACGCTGAGCAAGGTAGCTGCCAGCTCTTAGGTCACCACTGATGTCAACTAGCCCATTGGAAATCTCTTTGAAAAAAGAGATAGCGTTGGGACCCCACGAACCCAGTGTTTCGACTCCAAACGGTACAAAGTGGTACCGGGAGTCGATCTGCCTGTACTTGTTCTTTTTAAAGTTTTCGGCACTTGTCGCAGCCAAACCAGCATCACGGCTTGTCAGGTTACCCATGTGAACTACGAAAACAGCTTTTATTACGTAGGGCATAAAGGTGGGCTCAAGGTCAAAGTGGGTAGTCTGACGTGCGGCCGTGTGTACTTTGTACACAAGCAAACATAATTATTGAAAACGCAAAACACCCGACTGCAAAAAATATTATTGAAATGGTCTTTTTACTGGCTTTTGTTTGATACCCAAATTGCTATGGTAAGAAAAAAATCAATCCCCCCTCCCCCCCTTATTTCCATTTGCGGGCGCCATTTCGAAAATGTATATAGCCTATGTCACTCTCAAAATTTTGACAAATTCGACGACACCTCATATGTCAAAAACTGTCAAGCCGTTTGGGCTGTAGGGCGTGCCAAACAATTATACATACATACACACATACCCTCGAAAAACATTACCCTCCTTCCGCAGGGGGTAAAAAAGTGGACTTCACGCTAAGTGACATTGTCTACCAGTCGTACTTTATACTTATCCGAAATGAAAAGTAGATAAAATTAAAATTCCGTTTGCATAGCGATGAGGCAATAAAATAGCAGTGGATTCCAAATTGTCAACACCTGTCCTGATTCGGGAATCGACCCGCCATCGCGCCATCTTTGTTTGATTCATTTGATTGAATGAAGTGACGTGACCACCAAAACATATCTTGCTTGTTAGGGATTGGGTTCCGTATGATTATCTTTAATTATATGAGACTAAGGACCGGTGATTAAAAACATAAAAAATAATTTATATTAGAATAGAAATGGTTGTTCAATGATAGTTTATTTAAAAACAGCTAAAATGGGTCATCAGCGCGCGGAAATTGATTGCCTCAAATTGTGTAATTTGCTCAATTTTGCATTACAATAAGACATTTTTGTCACGTAAAAAAACGTGTGCTCGGAGCATCAAACTCGAATCGCCGCGCAGTACGAGATGACAGGTCTACCTCTTTTTAAATAAATACACTGTCAGTGTATTATGTTACCTACTTTTAAGACCTCATGTTTGGCCATGCCCGACAGAATAAATGTTACTATCCTTGTGTATTGTACATTATTGCGATAAATAAACTAAAACTGAAAATATCATGCGAGTATCTCTTACAAATAATGTAGCTTGTGGTAAAAGAATTCTTCGAAATTCTTCCAATGACGTGTTCAAAAAAGTGACCAAGAATTTCGCACGGGTGGATGGACTGCACGGTAGCTCAGTTGGTAAGAGCGTTGGCCCAGTAAGCCCATGGTCGTGGGTTCAAATCCTGCCCGTGTGCGAATTTTTGGTTTCTTATTTAAATAAGAAAGAACACTGGCATTAAAAATATTTTTTAAAAACTATTGCTATTCATATGTTCTTTGTCTTAATGCACAAGTGGCGGGCAACAGCTAGTCTTATAATTATATCGTAAAACTCGTTATCAAAATACCCCAAGATATGGCGTAGATTACCAAGGAACCTTAAAACCAGTCATAAAATAAGGTGAGGAGATTACACGTTTACCCCTGCGTGGTATTATCCCGTGGTTTGGTCGCACACTTTATACTTTTGCTGGGGGAACGTCGATTAATATATATTTTTTTAACACTAACAGAGTTAAATTAAAAAAAAAATTAAGGGGCGAAAGCGTCATCGTTCAAGTTGAATTTATTCTGGTAGATGTCGCTGAAGTCACGCAAGACAAAGAGACCAAGAATTTCACACGGGTGGATGGACTGCATGGTAGCTCAGTTGGTAAGAGTTTTGGCCCCGCTAGCCAAAGGTCCTAGGTTCAAATCCTATTTTGCGATTTTTGGTTTCTTATTTAAACATATATAAACGTCGATTAAAGTAAATTATATATACAGGGTGTCCAAAAAGGAGTAACACTGGATATCTCCAGGATATCGTAAGCTATCGCTTAGCCATAGCATAGACCTTTTAAACAAAAAAATCAGAGCACTAATAAAAGTTTTATGGTTTGGAAGATAATTAAACTTTATTGGATTTTTCTTATATGAAGAATATAAGAAAGTGTTTTAAAGAATAAAAAAAAGTTTTTTTTTTTAAGTTCTATGGCTAAGCTGTCAGTCTGGCGTGGCATTTTTGGCAAAAAATGAAACTTTTTTTAAGGTTTTACTTTCAGATTCAGGTTTTTTATTCAGGTTTCTCCAGTTTCAGTTTGGAACGCTCTTTTTGGGACACTCTGTGTGTCATCTTATTTATAAAATATATTTTCGTAAAAAACCGGCCAAGTGCGAGTCGGACTCGCGCTCGAAGGGTTCTGTACCATATCGATACAACATTAGACACTAATTATGACTTAAAAAAGACACATTTCTATGTGAGCTCCCCTTAAATATTTTTATTCTGTTTTTAGTATTTTTTATAATAGCGGCTACAAATACTATACATCATCTGTGAAAATTTTAACTATCTAGCTATCACGGTTCATGAGATACAGCCTGGTGACAGACAGACACACAGACGAGGTATTACCCTTTTTTACTTTTTGAGTACGGAACCCTTAAAAGGAATTTCGTGATTGCAAAGCAAAACGGACTCTATGGTAATCGAAATCACAAAGACAAATTCGCACGAAAGTATTTCGTGTGCGTACAAACCGTGCGAGAAAGAGACAGAATGTGGGGTAATCTTCTAAGTAATGATCCCAACGAAAGTAACGATCAGCGTTAATTTTCCAATACATACAAATGCCTAATTGTTGTGTGAGCTAGTTTTGATTGCGTGAGAACACGTGACTAACCTTTTTATTTTCTCTTAACGAATAAACAGTGTCTGAGCTGGTAAATAACGTTTTACTTTGAGCTACTCGTATTAGGACAGTCTTAGCTAAGTAATATTTATTTCTGCGATTCTTTTTTTTCTCCGAATCTGATTTTCTTTCAATAGAGATACGAACTGGGTCTCTTTAAGGCAAGAGTAAATAGATTTAACTAGGGAGATATGAACCACCCTAGACCGTGACTACACCTCGTACCAATCTTGTGTGATCAGTGTGACTATGGTCAAATAACTGTTTTGAAAAAAAAATAGAAATGGGATGGTGATATTAGATGTTAACTGCTTGTATCTTACTTTAGCGTTAGCACAGAATAAGTACTAGTACTCCGTACAGAAGTATGACTTTGCAATGAAATTCAAAGAAATATCTACTCAATGTTGTTAACGATATGGTGTAATTCAGTTCGCCTCTGACTCAAGAACATTTTCGTGTAGACACCTACAGAAATACATTGCAAGATAATTTCATTCTTATAACTCTGGAATATGATTCATAATACACTAAACCTATTCAGTGACGTACTATCACGCAATGCGATAGGGTTGACTGTCACAAGAAGCTACTTACGCCATCTAGCGCATCTTTCTAGGACTTTATTCACGCTTGTCCAACCAGCAACCTAGTGTCGCGCACCGCCGGTGAATAAAACGCGGTAGCGTGTCGTGCCGGCTAGCGACACCCAACTTGTTTAGTCCCTTATAATCCGGTCAATTTAGACCAAAAAATGAGAGTGAAGTTACATAAAGTCCCAACAAGCTAAATTTCTGTGAAATTGTTTAAAACATAATTATAAACAATGTCTAGAAGTTCCCCATCATTCCCGTATAAGGAAAAAAAATTATTCAAGGTCAAAGGTAAAAAAATGAGTTTTTCGCGATATTTAGCAAAACGGTAAGTTTTATCATAAAAGTACCTCAGACAAAAATTGTAGATCATAAAATTATCTATAAAAAATGTATCATTACTTTTTTTCTTACGAGCCACCGTTTCTGAGATATAACGATTCAAAAAGTTATAAAAGTTGTTATCGTTATATATTGGTAAAACAAGCTAATAATGATGCTGATGTATTGATTATTGAAACAGCAATAGAGCAATTCAATTTGACAAATACAACTATTGTTGTTGGTGAAGATGTTGACTTACTTGTATTATTCACTGCTCGAACGCCAACTGAAAAAACTATTTTTTTCTTAAAACCAGGAAAAGCTTAGCATCAATCAGATATATATTCATCAAAGTTTATTTACTTTTGTAAAGTGTCAAGATCATGTTCTATTTTTACACGCAATAACTGGCTGTGATACGACATCTGCATTTTACAGGAGGGGTAGAACAGCAGTTTTCAAAATGTTTGAAAAACAAGATTTAATTCAATGTGCTGAAGTTTTTAAAAAGAGTAATTCAACTCAATAAGAAGTTATTACCAACGGCATCCGCTTTCTTCTTTCTATGTACGGAGCTCCTAAAAAAACTACCTGTTTAGATAAGCATCGATATGCATGTTTCGTTAAAAATACTAAAAATAAAAAACAAGTTCAATTAGCTTGTCTTCCTCCAACCTCAGTTGCTGCTCACCAACATCTTTTTCGAGTATATTACCAAGTTCAAGTGTAGCTTGGTTATCAGCTAGACCCTACAGACTGGGGTTGGAAGTTGGTCAACAATATATTAGAGCCAGTTCAAACTTTACTTCCACCTGCGCCGGAAAAACTGCTGAACACTATTTTTTGCAACTGCAAAAAGGGATGCAGTGCTAAATGTGGTTGCAAAAAAGTCGGACTGTCTTGTTCTTTTTGTAAAAAAAGTATTGATACATTTTTTATAGATAATTTTATGATCTACAACTTTTGTCTAAGGTACTTTTATGATAAAACTTACCGTTTTGCTGAAAATCGCGAAAAACTCATTTTTTTGACCTTTGATCTTGAATATTTTTTTTTCCATACACGGGAATGATGGGGAACTTCTAGACATTGTTTATAATTATGTTTTGAACAATTTCACAGATATTCAGCTTGTTGGGACTTTATGTAACTTCGAATGTCTAAATTGACCGGGCTATTACATAGGGGTCGCCGCGCGTCGCCGCGCGTAGGTACGTTTTTGCTACCTACGCGGGAAGATACACAGGCCTGGCGTTAGCAAATAAAATTTTACAGGTTGACTTTTTAATCACCATCCAAATTTTAATATAGTAGGTGAATTATGAGGAAAATAACAAAACCCGTGTTTTTTCTTTTGGTATCGCCCAATGCAAAAATGCGGCAATAAATCATCTAGAAAGTGTCTGAAAAAAATACTAAGTAAACTAACACGGCACGCAACACTTGTACCTTCTAATATTTACACTACTTTATGCGCTAGTAGTGACGCAACCCCTACTTGACCGCCGCCGTAATTCATTTAAGTTCTAATGATCCATTTGTTGTTGACTTTCACGCAAAACTGAAAAAATGAAAATTAAATGCTCGAAAAATATTGTATACTACCAACTTGGCCTATTATTTATTTTTTAAATTGGCAATAAGACATGATTACTAATGCCTAAATTCCTGTATATAATTATACCTTTAGGCTCGGCTCAGGTATGCCTTCCAGCCTTCAAGTCAGCTCAGCTCATGTCATCGTCCTAGCGTTATCCCGGTTGTGCAGGCCCTGTTGAGGGCCCAGAGTCCACTGACGATGATCCAGGATGTATCAGATCAAGTAATTACAGTGGAGCGACTGCCATTTGACCTCCATGACCCTGTTAACAGGGGAACCTGATCAGCTCATATTGTGCTTTCATCAAAAAGACCGCCTAATCCGTTTAAGAGAATAAAATAATGGACTCGATTCCATATGTCTAGTCTAAGATTTTTTAGTTTAGTCTCTCTCTTTCTCTGCGAAAGAAACGATAAGAGACAGACTATATAATTTAAAAACGTCAGAGTAAACAGCTGTCAGCTGCTAAGTAAATTAGAGCATCCATAGACAATTTAGTAGGAATGTCATTCGATGTCGACTAAAGTTAGTAGAAAACGCATAACTTGTAAAAATACGTAACAAATCGCATCGCTTAATTTGACGTTTCTAAATTATTGTAGTCTTTCTCTTTTCGTTTGTAGAGCAGAGAAAGAGAGAGAACTAAGCTTAAATTTAATCCTGACAGGACACACTGGAATCGAGCCATTATATCTCTGTATTTACGGTAGAATTGTTCTAACATAGACAAATACTTACATAGACATACTATATATCTTTTATGGATAGACTAACAGTTTCCCGCGACTTTGCCCTCGTCATAAGTCGGATTTTCTATTCCAACTTTCATCCCCCATTTCACGCCCCTGATGATTTTATATCGCGACAAAAAGTAGCCTATGTCCTTTCTTGGGTTTCATACTATCTTCTGTAATCGGTCCAGTAGTTTCGGAACCTATTCAATGCAAACAAACAATCAATCAAATCTTTCCTCTTTATAATATAAGTATAGATTACTATCTAAGCTCAACCACAGAATACTAGTACTTCGTACAGAAGTATGACTGAGCGATTGTATTCAAAGAAATGTCTACTCAATGTCGTCAACAATATGGCGTAATTTAGTTCGCCTCAGAGTCAAGCACATTTTCGTGTAGACACCTACAAAAATCCATTGCAAGATAATTTCATACTTATTGCTCTGGAATATGATTCATAATACACTAAACCTATTCAGTGACGTAATATCACGCGACGCGATAGGGTTGACTGCTACGAGAAGCTTCTAACGCCATCTAGCGCCTCTTTCTAGTACTTTATTCATTCTCGTCCAGCCAGCAACGTAGCCGCGCGGCCGCCGGTGAATAAAACGCGCGAGGGTAGCTCTGGCCGGTAGCGACACGCAACTTGTTTTAGCACCTTCGTAGGTACGCCGCGCGTAGGTACGTTTTTGCTACCTCCGCGGGGAGATACACAGGCCTGGCTCAACTCTAACCTCAACATATACCCTTTACCCAGATATAACTGTAAGAAAAAAATTGTACTGTGGCTCTTAGACCAGGAGTATGAGAGAACTGAAGACTTCATTACTATTATAACATAAACAACGCAAGCATGCACTCTCACAAACTCACACACACACACACACACACACACACACACACACACACACACACACAAACACACATTGTCTTATTGTCTATCATCAACTACATCATTATCTACTATAATCTTTTGTTACTTTAATTCAAACATTCAAACTTAGTTACTTTTGAATAACCTACGGCTGTTCGAAGTATTGGGAGGCTGGTGACCTGTAACACAGGTATTTTACCTAGCATAGGCACCAGTCTCACACATACACTGGCTCTTAGTATTATTAAGCCCTATGTTCATTCAATTGTCTTTGTATGTGTTGAGAAAAAATAAAGATTATTATTAGTACCCATTCTAACTACTACCAATCTAAAGCCGGGTTTGGTAGCCAGTTCTGTGTGATTTCAAGCTTGAGTTAGCTTTTAATGAATTGATTCAGCCATGGTTGCTAGGTAGGCTGGCTTTGTTTTGAAAACTTGAAACACTCAGTGAAAGTTGAATACCAAAAGCAATATCCAAATTGAGACAGAGGAAGACAAGATATTTCCGCTTTCACGGACCAGTACCTATCTTTCGTAATGCCCATTATATTACTTGAAGTAGTTTCTTGTGAACTATTTATAAAGGATTTCAAAAATATATTAAATCAGATTTAATTTTGCATAATGACCTATAGATACAAACCCCACTTCACCCCCTAAGAGGTTGAAATATATCTTTATTTCTAACTAAATATTTTAATAAATTTTTAATCGATTTAGCTTCAAAACTGACGGAGTTGTATACAAATTTACCATCCCCCCTTTTAACCCCTTTAGGAGGTAATTTCCAAAAATCTTTTCGTATTGACATACACTATAAATTATTAGTATTCCGATCTGCCTTACTGTACGGATCGGAATGCTGGGCCGTTAAGAAGATGGATGAAAAACGACTGCATGTAGCGGAGATGAGAATGTTGCGATGGATGTGTGGAGTGACAAGAATGGACAAAGTAAGAAATGAATATATAAGGGGAAGTTTGCAAGTGGCGCCTGTGACAGAAAAGATGACGGGAAACCGTTTATCTTGGTATGGACACGTGATGAGAAGAGAGGAGAATCATGTGACAAAAAGAGTGATGAGTATGAATGTTAGTGGATGGAAGGGAAGAGGCCGACCTAGAAAGAGATGGATGGACTGTATAAAGCATGATATGATTGTGAAAGGAGTGGATGAGTCAATGACGAGTGATAGGATTGTATGGAAGAGAAAAACATACTGCGCCGACCCCAAATATAATGGGAACAGGGCAAGCGAATGAATGATTGACATACACTATAAAATGGAGGAATGGTGTAAAACTTTTAAGTTTCTATGTCTAGTAGTTTAGGCTGTGCGTTAATATGTCATTCAATCATTCAAAGTCAGTTTTATTTTTTAAATGTGTTTAGGATTGTTAATTATAAGAGGCCCACAGTGAACGTCCTGCTGATTATGATTACCTAATAGTGATGATGCCTGCCTCGTTGGTCTAGTGGTCAGCCCGCTGGGTACTATCCACGAGGTCCCGGGTTCGAATCCCGGGTCGGGCCGAGAGTGTTTAGGTTTTTCTGTCTTGAAATTACTCAGACACAGCTCCGGAGTCAGGAAGTTGGTGGTGTTAACACCCCCGTGCCTCGGAAAGCACGTTAAGCCGTTGGTCCTGCGCCTGATCTCTCTACGGTCATGTCTGACTGCCGTCTCACCGAATTATGAGAGTGAAGGAACAGAGAGTGCACCTGTGTATTGCGCACACACTTGTGCACTATAATATGTCCCGCGCAGTTGGCTAATCTCTGTTGAGATAGGCCGCCGTGGTCGAAATTCGGCTAGGAGGACATCAGTGATGATAAATACTTATCATCTTATGCGCCTGTGAGTAAATTATAATGCAACTACTTTTTACTCAAAAACGATAACATCAATGTATAGTCTGGATCAAAGTCTGAATTTTAAAATAATTACGTCGTGCGAGCTTCTTATTGACCTTTATTATCCGAAGCCTGCACTGTTTTGCACACCTGTGCATGGGGATAAACCATACACACGCGCTTTTAATACAGTAAATAAGGTTTTCAAAATCAGCTGTTTTGGTATCCAAGGACGCCATTCTGTGTTTTACCGTTGCCTAGCACCTGCTTTCTAACAACCAATAAATTGCATCGGACTGGTTTGGGCTGTCTCGCGCATGCATCTTGGCGACCAATGATACCATCGGAGTGATCGGCTGCCTGGCAACGTCTTTGTGTTTTGACTGTACTGCTGTCAATTGTGTATTTTGTAATTTTTGTGTTTTGTACGTTTATTTTGTTTTTTTTTTCCTCTTTTGTATGCTCTTTAAGGATTGTATATAGTAAGTATAACTAGTTTAAATAATCGTGTTTTGGCGCCTTTCATAATACTATGTCACAGTCTTCTGGCAGTGCTGGTGATGCTAATTTGGTACAATGCCCTCATTGCTCATTTCCGCGATTCTTTAGAGGTAATAGAGGTCTAAAAATTCACATTGGTAAATCCCATAAACCAATAGACAAGGAAATTACCGCTTCTTCACAAGATTTATCAAATCAACCTCTTTGGCAATTACTCGGTAATCTCAAAAATTCACTACCCGTAATAAAAAGAATCCCGCGAAGTGCTCGTCAACAAGTTGCTTCCTCTCTTTCTCAGTGCGTTAACCGTGAAATAAATGAAAATTCTACTGATAGCTGGTCAGATCTTTTAACGTTTGCTTACAGAATTTTAAGTGTCACCCAAACTCAAAACAACAGCCTAGATAGATCCCTTACCCAAAAAATCAAAGAAAACTGCCGATCCATAAAACACTTTAATGATTTAATAATCCCTCCTTTTCGGTCTCAAAATTCTAATCATTCCTTGAAATTAATGGAATCAAAAATAAGCGATGGTGATCTTAGGGGTGCCTCTAACCTACTTTTTAGCCGTGATGTCATTGCTCCCTTCTGCCAGGAGACTTTTCTTGCTTTGGAAAATAAACACCCACCTTCAGCCACCTCTCTGCATCTACCTGTGCCTCCTGCTCCAAATGATTCGCATCTCTTGGTTAGAGAGGATGATGTTCTTGTAGCCATATTTTCATTTAAGAGTGGGTCTGCTAGTGGTTTAGATGGTTTGTCTCCACAACATCTCAAAGATTTGCTTTCACCCTCTGTAGGAGACACAGGTAGAACATTATTACAAAATTTAACCTTGCTTTTTAATTTAATGCTTGCGGGTAAGGTAAATGGGGAAATTACAAGCATTCTATACGGTGTCAACCTCGTGGCTCTTAAGAAAAAAGATGGCGGAATCCGTCCCATCGCAGTTGGGTCCACTTTTCGCCGGATAGTCTCTAAACTGTGCTGTAAATCTGTTAAAAATTATTTGTCTACCGAATTTCAGCCGATCCAGCTTGGTTTTGGCGTCAATGGCGGTTGCGAAGCAGCTGTCCATGCCGTTCGAACCTTTCTGAAGCAAGACGCAGGGGAAGTGGTTTTGAAGGTGGATCTAAAAAACGCTTTCAACTCGGTGGATAGAGGAGCAATGTTATCACAGATCCTTAATAGAGTTCCAGATATATATAAATATTTATGGCAATGCTACTCTCAGCCATCAAAGCTTCTTTACAAAAACAAGCTCCTCTCTTCATCGGTTGGCTGCCAGCAAGGCGATCCCCTTGGGCCCGCTATTTTTAGTTTAGTTATTCATCCCATTATTTCCTCTCTTACTTCTAAATTAAATATTTGGTATTTAGATGATGGTACCATTGGTGGTGATGTGTCAACTGTTCTCTCTGATTTAGAACAGCTTATTTTGAAATTCAAAGATATTGGCCTTAATCTAAATTTTTCTAAGTGTGAGCTTTTTATTCCAGATTCAAAATTCTCTCATCTTGAGAAACAAAATTTAACTTTAGATTTTTCTGCCCTTGCACCCAACATCAAAATTGAAAACAAATCATCCCTACGTCTCCTTGGTGCCCCAATTTTTGAGGAAGCTTTTTCTTTTTTCATACAAGAACAAATTACTAAATTTGAACAGTCATCTGAAAAACTCTTCCAAATGAATCCCCACATGGCTTTATTTATCATTAGATTTTGTACTTTTGCACCCAAGTTTACTTATTTCTTACGTTCTACTCATTTTTGGCTCTTTCCAAATTTACTAGACAATATAGACAACCTTTTGCAGGTTACTTTAGGCAAAATTCGAAAAATTTTCGGGCCAGTCATGGACTCAAGCCACTCTCCCTATCCGTTTTGGTGGTCTTGGTACGAGAAAGGTGTCCAGTATCGCTCTACCAGCATTTCTTTCTTCCGCTCATGCTACGTCCAACCTCTTTATTGACATTCTGCGTCCTTCATTAGGAGCAGTGGAGTTGGCGTATCTGGCGGAGGCGAAAAGTGCATGGTCAATGGCGTGCCCTGGGACAGACCTCCCTTCGTTACCATCCTCCCAACGGATGTGGGATGAGCCTCTCTGCTTGAGTGTTCAGAGGGAGCTTTTGGCTCACTCTGAGAACGCAGCATAGCGTGCTCGCTTGTTGGCAGCTTTTCGGATAGAGTCTGGCTATTGGTTACAGGCACGACCTGCAGCTAATATTGGGACTCTCTTCGATAGGGTTACTCTTTCCATTGCTGTGAGTTTAAGAATTGGCGCCAACACAAATCAGCCCCATCGCTGCCGATGCGGAGATCTTGTAAATGAATTGGGGCATCATGGTCTCTCTTGCCTATTTAGCGCTGGCAGGGTCTCCCGCCACGCGAGCATCAATGACGTCATCCGCAGAGCTCTTGTCGCCTCCAATGTGCCGGCTGTGCTAGAGCCACCTGGCATTTTTCGTGATGACGGCAAGAGACCTGACGGCATGACGCTTATTCCCTGGAAGCAGGGACTTTCCCTTGTATGGGATGCCACATGCGTGGATACGCTCGCGCCGTCCCATGTAAGTGGTACTTCTTCCGCTGCTGGCGCGACGGCAGGCTCTGCAGAATGCTTAAAAAGGCGCAAATATGCAGCCCTCAATGATAGCTACATATTTGTGCCTTTTGGCGTAGAGACCATGGGCTCTTGGGGTCCCTGTGCCCTTAGTTTTTACAAAGATCTCTGCAAAAGGCTAACTGATTCTACTGGTGATCAAAAGGCTGGCAGCTACCTTGGGCAAAGAATCAGTATTGCTATCCAGAGGGGCAATGCTGCCAGCCTTTTGGGCACCATTCCTTTCGGCACTGCTGGGGCTGATGCTTTTTATATTTTGTAAATATATACAGTGTGTCCCTGGATAAAGTGCAATCCCGAAAGGGGATGAAACTAGACCATGAATCATTGACTAGAAAAATATTAAAAAAAAATATAAAAAAATATTGTAGGATTTATTGGTATTTTAAGATTTTCATGTTTCATTAAGGACTCTACGTACAAAAGTATTGATTTCTTCCAAAATAATGGGTCTATTTCTTTGAAAAAAAAAACAGTATGCCTAATATCTGGCGATGACTATGAAATAATAAATAGTCCGCAAAAAAGTAACTGTCTTGGGTAAAAAAAATTATTTTTATGAAAAAAATGATTTTTTTAGACGTTTATCTTAAAAAACTTCAAATTACTAAAAAAATGTGCCCTATAACTATGTAATTTTATAGCTTACTTTTATTCTTTACCATTTTAGCTTCCAAATAAAAAAAAACAATGTTCTAACTCAAAAATTGGCTAGGTAGGAGTTATTTACACTGCCGAAGGGCACAGAGTAGGACGGAAACAATGGAAAAAAACGGTCTCTACCTGCACGGTAACACGATTAGGCTCCACTTTAAAAGTTCGTAGATAGCGTGTTTTTTTAGTTAGAACATTGGTTTTTTTTTATTTGGAAGCTAAAATGGTAAAGAATAAAAGTAAGCTATAAAATTACATAGTTATAGGGCACATTTTTTTAGTAATTTGAAGTTTTTTAAAATAAACGTCTAAAAAAATCATTTTTTTCATAAAAATACATTTTTTTACCCAAGATAGTTACTTTTTTGCGGACTATTTATTATTTCATGGTCATCGCCAGGTATTAGGCATACTGTTTTTTTTTTTTCAAAGAAATAGACCCATTATTTTGGAAGAAATCAATACTTTTGTACGAGTCCTTAATGAAACATGAAAATCTTAAAATACCAATAAATCCTACAATATTTTTTAATATTTTTCTAGTCAATGATTCATGGTCTAGTTTCATCCCCTTTCGGGATTGCACTTTATCCAGGGACACACTGTATATATATTTTTACATTACTTTTAGTTAAGTTTTAATATAAACATTAATAACTGAATTTTTGTTAAGAATTATTCATATCCATACTAATATACTATACTAATACTAATATTATAAATGCAAAAGTGTGTCTGTCTGTCTCTGTCTGTCTGTTACCTCTTGACGCTTAAACCACTGAACCGATTGAGATGAAATTTGGTGTAGAGACAGTTCAAGACCCTGGAAAGGACATAGGCTACATTTCTTCGCGATGTAAAAAACATTAAACGGTGAAATGGGGGATGAAAATTTATATAAAAAATCTAACTCTTGCGGGCGAAGTCGCGGGGAACCACTAGTAGTTATATGAAGCTTGCTGAAAAATTGATTTTGAACCGCATCAATAGTTTTTTTTAGCCTAAGACACAAAATTGCTTACAACCTTCTTTCTCAGATCATTACCGTTTCTACTTGATATGTGAAGCTAGTTTGAAGTATTTGGAAACTTTATATTACCAATATTAGCGGCATGACTATGGCAGTTTTCAGGAAATTGCCTGTCAATCATCTTGTATGCATTAAACTTGTCTAAGAGAAGCAAGAGTACTATGTAAGTTTGATATTAAAACAATATTATAAGCACTGACAGTGTATTTATTTAAGAAAAAAGAGGTCCTGTCATCTCGTGCTGCGCGGCGATACGAATTTGATGCTCCGAGCGCACGTTCTTTTACGTGTCAATCAGCATATTTGAATGCAAAATTTTGAGCAAATTGATCAATTTGAGGCAATCAATTTCCGTGCGCTAATGTCCCATCTACCTCTTTTTAAATGCGCTATCATTGATTATAAGCCAGAAAATAGAAATCTATCAAGGAAAAAAGTATGTAGCTTGTTATTTATTTATTTAAACTTTATTGCACCAAAAAAAATGTACAATAATTGGCGGACTTAATGCTTTAAGGCATTCTCTACCAGTCAACCCAAAATTGTGTTATGCCCCTTAGCAATTATAAAATGAGATCGGGCTTGCTTGATGCATGCCGCTTGTAAAAGTAAAACGTTTTTAAGCCATTTATGACCAACTAGTGGTTCCCCGCGACTTCGCCCGCAAGGGTTGGATTTTCCATATAAACTTTCATCCCCCATTTCACCCTTTAAATGTTTTTATATCGCGACAAAATGTCCTTTCCAGGGTCTTGAACTGTCTCCATTCCAAATTCCATCTCAATCGGTTCAGTGGTTTAAGCGTCAAGAGGTAACAGACAGACAGACAGACACACGTTCGCATTTATAATATTAGTATAAATTGGATATACGAGTACCAACCTACATAAGTATTTTTTGTATTCTGTCTACTTTGGTACGGGCATAGCCTAGTACTCATTCTGTGGCATAGCATAGAATAGATAATACTGTACATTATATGGCATGTTAGAATTTGTATAAAAGTTAGGCACGCTTTTGGGTTAACGCTGCCTAATGGTACCTTGTAAGGAGTATGATAAAATAATTACATAGGATGATCTATGGACAGAATTTATAAAACTATCAATACTCGTATCAAAACTGGTCATCATCAGCTACCCTCATAAGCAGCTAGCAAGAGAGCTGTAAACACAGCCTGATATATCCTGAATACAATACAACCTATGCTGAAAATAAAAGATTAATTACTCTTAAACGCAGAAGGACGGTCAGCGATTTGGTATTACTTTACAAAATAGCCAACGGTCTGATGGGTAGTGAACTCCTAAGCTTCCAATGTTTTAGGACTAATAAGTCAAGAACACGAAACCCAAAGCTTTCTGATATTCCAATCACCAATAACAACGTTACTCATAATAACCCTCTGTATAGAATGTGCCGCAAATTTTATATCTTGTCGTCCGACCTCGATCTTTTCAATCAGAGTTCTTGTGCGTTCAAAAATATTCTTAATAAGTTATAAATACTGTTTTTCTTTTTCTTTTAAATCATAGCCGTAGTCTTTCTTGTAGATTGAATGGAGGTATATTTGTAATGTTGTGCATAGTTTTTTTAGGTCATTCAACCCACAATGTTTTTATTTAGAAACGTTACCACATAAGTGTATTTGGTTGCTTGATTGTTACTGTTTATTGTTATTAAATAAATAAATTGTTATTATTACGGTACGTTACGGTGCCCAGCACATCACAGTACACCCCTTTTCGGTCTGACCTTGACTTATGAGACGCCCTGTATAAGTCATCATCATCCTAGCGTTATCCCGGTTGTGCACTCGCACGCGAGACCCCAGAGTCCACTTTAGACCATGATCCAGGATATGGCAGATCAGGTAATTATAGTGGAGCGACTGCAATTTAACCTTCGTGATCCTGTTAACAAAGGAACCTGACCAGTTTGGATCCTGAATGAGTACATGATCCCTCACTGTGAAAGCATCGGTGAAACAACTAATGTACATAACTCAGAAAAAGTCATTGGTACATGGTGGCACGTGGGATCGAACCGGTACCTCCCGCGTGAGAGGCAACCCGCTAGCCACTGCGCCACAGACGCTCTGTATAAGTAATTATTAAATATTATGGATGACACACTACACACAAACACACGCTACACCTTTGAACGCAATTCACATAAGCCCGTTTTTTCGTGTATTAAAATAAGCGTAAATAATAATGTGTAAGAAAAGTTTAATTAGTTTAATACCTTATTTCATGTTTTTGTTAAGGAAGAGTGACTCATTCTGGCACAGGTGACTTAGCACTTACAAGATTCAGTCCACCTCTACTTTATTTGTAATTTTTAAACAAAAGTAATATAGTTTCGTAATTTGTACAAAAAGCTATTCAATGTCGAAATTTACACAGATTCCTAAGATTTGAAACACGCAATACTTTTATCGCGAGCCTATTCATTTTAAGTTACGTTACCAATCACAAAGGTTTGATCTTTTAGGCAGATAAGGGATGGATTTAGAACACTTGATTTATTTTGCCATTAGGCTTCGGTTGGTTTTACTCAAATGAAAATGTGTTGGCACTTCTAAGCAATTTCTTTTAAAAGCAAGTGATCTAAAACATTCTTTTAGAATAGCAAGCAATCTATTTTGTTCAACTTAATTAAACAAACCTAAGATCTAAAGGATGTTCTCTAATTGCAGCCTAGGTCTGCTTTCGCTTAATGATAATCATTTTTTTGTATTAATAAAATATTTTTATATTTATAATGAAATAAATTTTTTTTTAATGGTTTTTAACCTGTGTTTTAAGCTGATGTGTTTTCATTTTATTATTTTTAAATTCATTTACTTAAACCCCAACAAGTAGTAAATGTTTTAAAGGTATTAAATCAAAGATTTTTAAAGTAAAACTCCTAAAAAGGGTTTGGCAAAGTATTGGTTTTATTGAATACATTATCTTAGACCACTGTTAACACAGCAGCGCTATATCTAGAATTATCGATACACACTTCTTATAACTTAGCGACATCTATCTTTCATTTGAATCATTGACACAATTTATTCATTTGCCGATTTAGTACGAGATTAGCAGGTCCAAATTATTTTCTATTATTTTAAACACGGTTTACTAGATGGCGCTGGATATATGTAGCTATTTAAGGAGTTGCAGTAATTTATTTGAACCTTGTTCTACCAAAATATACCTACGTACTAAATTCAATGTGTTTCGTCTCAATCCGCATCCTGGTAATCCCAAAGGAACAACCACTGTTGTTCAAAAAGATATTCAATGTATCGTTATCGGTAATTCGAATTTTTGACCACATTTCGAGCAAAAAAGATGTCAATATTTTTTTTTATTTTATTTATTTTCAATTATAATACCTTAAAAAACAAGCTTTATTGATTATATTTTTCCTATCCTTTTAAACAAGAATTGGAAATGTTCCAGTGTTGAAAAATTATACTCGGTTGTTTCTTATACAGCCCTCTTTAATTTCCATTAGGAACTCGACCTTTGACGAGACGAGATGCTATTTGGACCTTGCTACGGCCCTGTCAACTTATTTCCTTTGGCTACGTTCAAGGTATGATGGGGACTTAATCGAATTGTCCAGAACCCATTCCGAGTTAATTTGCTTAGAACAACAAAGGGTATAGGTTTTTAATCTATTTCGCGATGTTAATCAATTTTGAATTAATTGGCGGAAAGTGGTTTGATTACGGTTTCGTAATGAGTCTTAGTTTCTTTTGTAAGACCGCTATTAGGTCAAGTTACAAATCATGGGTTTTCTTTCTACCTACTTATTACTATTATTTTATGTATGTACTTGTATATAATGTAGGTAATTTGTTATTTCTAGTTTCAAGAGTTAGGACGTTGTTGGCCTGCTGATCAGCTATTGGGACTTTGGCCTCTCGGTCTCAAAGATATCAATCGGTCATCATCATCATCATCACATCAGCCTATTGCAGTCCACTAGTGGACCTGGAAGCCTCTCCAAGACTGCGCTAACTTTAACGGTCCTCCGCTACTCGCATCCAGCCACCACCGGCCACCTTCCTCAGGTCATCGGTCCACCTAGCAAAGGGGCGTCCAACACTTCATTTTCCGAGACGTGGTCTCCATTCGAGAACCTTCCTACTCCAACGCCCGTCGGTTCTGCGACAGACATGACCAGCCCACTGTCACTTCAGCTTACTGCACCTCTGAACGATATCTGACTTTCGTCTTTTGGCGGATGATTCTATCCCTTAGCCAGTTCCCCATAGACCGTTCCATAGCTCGCTGAGCGACATGCATCAATCGGTAACTCGCAAATATAAGGTTCCACTCACATAGGCCACGGACCACAGCCACCAATGCTGGCTAGCGACACGCTGTTTACTTTTTTTTTTAATATGTCACGCCGCACACGTGAAGTGTTCGCGACAAACCATATATATTTATTTAATATATTATATATTACCGCTAATATATATTTACACCGATGGCGGCAAGTGGCCGCAATCGGTGTAAATATATATTTTTGGCACGCAGGCGACATTTTGAACACATTTGTTCATTTTCTTCGTAGCACTTCCTTATGATTGTTTTTATAATTTAAGCAATTTATTTGCAAGTTAATCCCAAATTATTTAAACCTAAACAAATAGCTATAAAATGTTATCTTCAGTAAACTCTTGTCAAAATTATAAAAAAAATTGATAAGATAAGTTTGTGATAACAGATAAACTAACAGCTTATAATATTTACTTACATCAAAGATGCTGAACAATCAAAATGTTAGTTCGAGAATTTCGGTACAGAGACCAACAAAATAAGACAGCCCATTTTGTTCAGACACTTTAGGATTTTTTCTTTTTTTAATTAGTTTGTTTCATTTCAGTCAAAGATAAGGCAAATTTTCAATGGAAAATGCAGCACAATTAATTTTAAAATGTCATGTAAATCAAATATCACGCTTTACACAAAAATATGCCGTACGTCTACGACTTATAAAAACGCAATTTTAATCAGATTTCGTAGTATGTCTATTAATAAAAGTTATTGAAAATTACCTTTTAATTACACTTCTAGAATAAAAGAACTTTGTACGTATCAGACGATTGACTGATTGAAGTTTTCGACGTCTTTTAAGATCTGCTTAAATACAAACTTTCGTTACATACAAAAAGCAGTACCTTGGTTAAAGCGGACCCTCTTTTTGTAAAAGTTTTCATGTACGTATTGTAAGGGATTTCCGAACGCAATCCATTGCTGCTGTGCGCGCGCGTTCGCGCCAAATGTTTGACATGTACCTTCCCTCTCACTCGCACGATTCTCTGTGTACGCGGCGTCATTTTTTTGTGATTTATTAATTAAAATGTGTTTTAACTGAGCTCTCTCACAGTATGTAAAAGAAGGTTGCATGTTGCCTTGCTTTTAGCATAAATGTCTTATTATTGGCACTTATTGTAAAAGTTTGCATTGGAATCTTTACACGCTAATGTATAAGCTAATAATTTGAAACCATACCTTTTTAGATGTACTTTATAACAGTTAAAGTAGTAAAAGTAAAAAAAAAAACGCAATTTTATTACAAATATCTCTAAAATTAAAGGACAGCGCCATTACGTGCGACAAATAGCAAAACCTCCATCGTTTATTTATAAAAAGAAAAATACCTTTGCAGACAATTGTTGCCGTAATAAAATATATATTATATCTCGTAAAGTCCAGCTCGCAACGACATGTAAGACGTATGACATTGTTTACGGCTGTGAATCGCGCGTTATTTTTCACTGCGACCCTTTCCTACAGGGCACTTTGAGCTTGGTGCAGGTTGCAAGCGACAGATATGTAAAAACTCATAAAAGTCATTTATTTATGTATGTAGGCCCACAGGGGGCACTTACTTATATACACGTCCCAACATATATTTTTTAAGCCCTGTAGATAGCTCTTCATTGCAAGCCAACCATATAAAATAATATATAAAGCAATTTCAATGTACACACGGCAGCACATCAGACTACTACACTTTGACCTTGAGCGCTCTTAAAGTTGAACTGAGAGAATCGCGCGTAAGAGACAGATAAAATCAGTCCCGCTTCAAACGAGTCGTGCTGCAATGCCGCTACGCGGCGCCACTTGTCTCGAGTTATAAGGACAACTGCCGCGGCCGCTCGAATCCTGTTTTGAATGAAATACGAAAACCTAGCTCAAATAAATGTTCGCGCGCCGCGCCCTGCTTTAAGTAATATAGAAAAATATGTAGTCCTCTTTATTTGGTTTAAGGACGTAGTTTGTTTGATATTATTTATATTGAATAAATTAAAGTAACATGAAATTACCAACAATTAAAAAAATTAAAAAAGCCGTGTGTGATGCGCTTGATTGTAAGCGCGCTAGACAGACAGACGGCGCTGTTCAAACGCGTTGCTTTGCAGCCAGCCTGAAATTTAATTACTGAGCACTGGGAAGGGTTTTTATGGGAATTTTTGAAAGCTTATCTATAACTACTACCAATACCTACCTATTTAGTAAAGCTATCAGGAACTTCTGATCAAGTTTCTGGTAGATTAACGGGCGGTTTTTGTCTTTGTCAATAAAGATTGACATTGTCTTTATGCATGAAGGCAAACAATTTGTCAGCAATATGATATTTTCTTGATATCCTGTATAAGTAACAAGTAATAAATTACCAGTGTTTTTTTAAAATAGGAACCAACTACTAAATAATAAAACACCACACAATTTACAACACATTTATTTTCATAATAAAAATCGCAAAATCATATAAACGTAACAATAAATCAACAACTATTGTCTGTGTTAAACTTCTCAATAGAAATTAACAAACTATAGCATAACAAGCTTATTATAAACATGAAAAAGAGATGATGATGGTTGACTTGATTTCAACAAAAGCTGTCCATTATTAAAATTATTTAACAAAAACAGTAGTTAGTAATAAAATTATTAGTTACTGTTTATTAAATAGTTAACGATACAAAAATTATTTGAAAGTTTTTGATTTATTTACAATTACTTGAAATAATATTTTGCACACAGCGCAATATAACTAGGTAACAGATTATTTAATCATTACATTGTTGACGGTGTGAACCACAATATAAAGAGGCAAAGGCATGTTTATGCTTAGATTATTATAAATTTGACTGGGAATTTAAGATTAAGTATCCGGAAGGACTTGGAAACCGATTATTATGACACGGCAGTAACGAACGTTATGATTCAACAGATACAGAGCATATTAAATGACAAACAACCTTATTCAAAGTGTTTATGGGTGGCTTAAACAAATACCTATATAATACTGTTTTATTGATTTCTTATTTGCAGCTATCATGCAATTTATTTATTTATGTGTGAACTATCTGAAGTCTAGGAGTGTTGTTAAAGAATCAATTTCAAATATATTATCCCCTCCGGATAATGGAGGCGTACTGTGGGCAACATGACGTCGCGCAGAATCTCAAGATACTGCTCGGCATTCATGCACCCACTAACCTCGACCAGTTCTCCGGGTCCCATGGAACTCATCCAGCCCCAAAAGTTTAAACTTATCCTCCCGCTTGATATGTTGGGGAGTGTATTAAGCTTCACATATCGTTCGTTTCTACTGCGCCATAATATTTTTCGGCCATCTTGGTCCGACCGGAAACTTTTTTCGTCAACAAATATGACGATATTTATTTGTTTCTTACGTTTACGCGAATTGTTGAACTCATTAAAACACAATTTTACGGATTACTCGCGATTTATTTACATTTTATTTTAAACCTGACGTTTCGAACACTTTACAGCGATAGTCTCCCTGTGACCACGATCGCTGTAAAGTGTTCGAAACGTCAGGTTTTAAATAAAATGTAAATAAATCGCGAAGTAATCCGTAAAATTGTGTTTTAATGAGTATGACGATATTGTTCTCCCAGTCAAAATTATAATATTCTAGGCAAAAACTTACCCTTGCCTCTTTATGGTGGGCGTGTAGCTCAATTTTTTTAGCCGGGCGACAACATTTCTTGCCGGCTTCTTTTAGCCGCCGCCGCACGGTATCCACTGAAACCTATAACAAGGGAAAAAGTATTTTTTTGTTACTAGTGACTCTCAAAGTCACAACAAAAGTTGGATAATAAAAACCTCAGGTTGCTTAGCTCGATGTGATTCAGATCTAGTTTGAATAAATATTTGTTTAAATTAATTAAAAAGTTATGAAACAATAAAATAAGATTTGACGGATAAGCCTGATAAATTGTGATCAGTAAGAAAGAACATAATTTAGCTAGATTATGCAAAGAAAATGCCATCACATAAATTTCCACAAGTGATTAAGATGCAATTTAATGGTTATGAAAACAATAAATAAATTATTGGATAAAAGTAAATTTAGTTTTCTCCGCTATCACATTTACTATCATAATCAGTTTATTTGGTTTCGGGCAAGTAGGCAAAATATAAACTCACACTGTATTCGGAGGAGGTGGCTCTTGTTCTAAGGAAAGGATCCTCAGAGTGGGCAGCGACTATAGCCGCATCCTCCGCCGAAGTTGTAGCCCTCTCATATCGTCTACGGTGGTGGGCTTCCAGGGTCCCCGATTCTTCCCATCGGCGGATCCAAAAATACACCGTTTTTCTCTGAAAGCAAATGTCAAAAATATTATCATGTTTAATATTGACAGCATAATTATTTTAATTAATACGCCTAAACAAAACAGCGATGTTAGTGAGATTGTCGTTTGCGTAGAGTAGGTAAACTAAACCCAAAAACTTTTCACAAGGACATTTTTATTTAATAGATGATGAAATGTCTACAATGCCAATGAAGAATTCAATTAATAAACGCAGCGAGACATCATAAAATTAGGTATTGATTAATAAATAGAAGCGAACAGTAAAAAGTAAAGAAGAATCTTGTTCTATCACCTCGGAATAAAACAAACAAAAACTTTTTTACTAATCATAGTCAGTCATCATAAAAAATGAAAGTATCGGGAGTAACGCACGAATCCAAACTTCTAAGCTACTTCATGTTTATGACAGCAATCATAATCAACTAGGGGCAAATTAAAGCACATTACAACTTCAGTTATTTGTGCTAGCCGCCATTGTTATTAGTTTACTCAAGTTATGTTTTCCAAAATAATGTTCTATCTATAACATAATTGATGCTTCGTTTAGTAGAAAAACTCACCGTTACTCCTGTTTGGTCACATATGTCCTTGACCCGGCACCCACTTCGCCGCAGGGCAATATAATTCGCTCTCTCTCCACTTGAGAGAGCGAAGGCGCCATGTTTACAAATAAATAAACAAAATTCGAATTCGCTAGAAAGCACCGCGCGTCATGCACTACGCTAAGGGTCGCTGACGTAACTGATAGTTTTTTTGGGCCGCCGGCGGATGCGCAAGTGGCGCTGGGGAGCACGGCCCGCCCCTCTGAATTGGTTCCTAGTTTTCTATTGGTTATTAGTTTATGGTCTGATAGCAATTGGATTATTTGGTTGAGCTTATTAATTTCACCAATAACGTAAGTGTGCATTCTTTCTAATGGTCTATACCTCGTCGTAGTTATAGATATGTATAATGGATAGCTTGATGTGCTGCCGTGTGTACAATAATAATAAATAATAATAAAATGATGGCGATCTTATCGCTAAAAACGGTCTAATCTTTATTCCCTCATTTTACTTCTTATGTCCTTTCTTAGAATCTTAAACTATCTTTATACCACATTAAAATCGGTTTGGTGATTTCAAGAGGTAACGGACAGGCTGACAGACACACTTTTGGATTTTTATATTAGGACGATTTTTAGGGGATTCATCGCAGCAAATTCAGGGTGCCATTGAAGTGGAACTTGGCTCTATAATTGCAAAATAAGTAGCACCTCGAACACGCTGCTTCTCGTCACTTGGACCACACAGAATGCGAAATAATTCATCATAACGAGAATGAAGCCATTTGTCAAGCGCAACGGCGCGCTTTATTAATTTTTTAGTCTTGTACGATCCATTCTTAGACAAACCACACATAGATATTGCATGTAAATGATAGCTGCATTTTGAGGGCCACCTTCTTCAAGATTTAGTGGCCTTTTACATAATATCGCGTACACAAAAATACAAAATCTTTATTGCGTAACTTAGTAGGTAACTATTACAGATACATATTTTCTTCTTCCTTAATCCCTCAATGCTGAGGATCGCGACCACAAGTGAGATTCCTCCATCGGCTGCGGTAATATGTGCTGTGTACTGCCCTCTGCATGCTCTCGCCCAGTTTTCTCACCGCGTCTGTCCATTGGGAAGGTGCTCTGCCCCTGGCTCGTCTGCCCTCTATATGGCCCAGGATGATGTGCTTCTCTAAACTAAATACATATTTAATACACATAAATTCGCATACTTAGAGGGCCATTACGTTTAGGTGACACTAGCAGTGCGTCTGAAGCACTACAGTCGCACTGCAGATAACTTCATACTATAAACCTAAGACGACCGTCTTGGTGTAGTCGTTCGCGCACCGGACTTATAAACCAGGCGGTTGCGGGTTCGATTCCCGCAAGGGGCAAATGTTTGTGTGATGAGCACTAGTAGTAAGTATTTCTATCCGTTATCCTAGTCACCATAGCACAAGCTAACGCTTAGTTTGGAGCTAGGTAATTGGTGTGTTTGTTGAAACAATTTATTATTATTTATTATAAACGGTAGCGCGTCAGCCGTGTGGCAGCGGCGGTACTGTCGCGTCACTGTTTAATAAAAAAAAAGGTGTATAGTAATAAGTTTATTTAACGCCTCGAGGATCATAAGACCGAGTGTGGGCCAATAACAATTGATTTTTAATCTAATTTAGGTCAGTTGAATAATAGATAGGGTATTTGACACTAAACCTTTTCACACATAATTTCGATTCCATTTTCAAACACAGTCATGTTGATCAATATATTTTATTTATATAAGTCAGCCTATTAGATCCCACTGCTGGGAAAAGGCCTCACCTCAACTATGAGGAGGAACGAGCCATACTTCACCACGCGGGCTCAGTGCGGATTGGTGGAGGGGTGTATGTAAGGCAAGTGACAAACCTTACTGTCAGAAGTTATCAAGCCGCCCTAGGGCCTCTGACTAGGCTTAACGACTAATACCACAGATATTAGCCGGGACCAACTGCTTAACGTGCCTTCCGAAGCACGGAGATGCTTGTCATGGACGTCACTTAAATGGTCGGAATGGTCACCCATCCAATCACGACCGCGCCGTGGGTTGCTTAACTTTTGGTATCACTACCAAAGCGCTGCCGCCACTGCGCCACAAGCACCCTTTATTTATATAAAATATATTTATCTTAATTGTGCCTAAACACGAAAAAAAAAGTTGAGTACCTACAGTGAAATGCGACGTCATAGTTTTCTATACCCATGAAAAATCTATGGAAGAAGAGCGTTTTTACGGTTCACTAAAAAAACAACAACGATTTGTCAAATAGCCTATCGAATTTGGCGGTGGGCCAGCAATAATATTTTGACTGACTGACCTTAATTAGACAGACTGACTGTCACTTCAACTATAAATAAATAAATGAATTGATTCAACAAACACACCGGTTACCTAGCCCCAAACTAAGCATGAGCTTGTGCTATGGTGACTAGGATAACGGATAGACATACTTATATACGTTTATAAACATCCATGAATTAGGTTCAAATGCTCGTGCTCATCACACAAACATTGCTCTTGGCGGTATTTGAACCCGAAACCTGGTTTTATAGTCCAGAGCTCGAACCACTACACCAAGACGGTCGTCTGTCAGTCCAATGTTGAGCCATGTAAATTTATGTTTTTGTCAGATGTAGTATATCTTCCGTAGTTCATCTAAGTATCCACGTGACAAGTAACATGTTGTGATAAAAGATAGATAACACGATGTCCAAGGCGTCGACGAAAAGCAATAGATAGCCCCAGCTGTGTAAAGAACCATTATGTTTCAGCGGAGCCCGTAGCAGGCCTGTGTATCTTTCCGCGTAGCTAGCAAAACCTAGCGCGTAGGTACACGCGCGGCGACCCCTTGGTAAGGGTCTAAACAAGTTGGGTGTCGCTAGCCGGCAGTGACACGCTCCCGCGTTTAATTCACCGGCGGTGCGCGACACTAGGTTGCTGGCTGGACGAGCGTGAATAAAGTCCTAGAAAGATGCACTAAATGGCGTAAGTAGCTTCTTGTGGCAGTCAAGCCTATCGCGTTGCGTGATAGTACGTCACTGAATAGGTTTAATGTATTATGTATCATATTCCAGAGTTATAAGAATGAAATAATCTTGCAATGTATTTTTGTAGGTGTCACGAAAATGTGCTTGAGTCTGAGGCGAACTGAATTACACCATATCGTTGACAACATTGAGTAGATATTTCTTTGAATTTCATTGCAAAGTCATACTTCTGTACGGAGTACTAGTACTTATTCTGTGCCCGTAGCCGAATGGCAATCTTTCTGGAGCGAACTTCGCTATCGCCAACGAAATGTCAATATAATAATATGTATGCAAAAGTCACGTGATGTGTCGATGGCTTATGTTAGTTTCATTATACCATTCATACAATACATTTTGTTAGCGATAACGAACTCCGCTTAAGAATTAACCCAGTCCAGTTTTATTATGCAAGTAGGATCATTGTCGTCATGTGACGTTTTACGGTTTTCGTCGACTCTTACGCAGAAACAACTTTTTGTTGTCTGTGGGAACTTGTAGAATTTTGAGCAAGTTAACAGGTACCAACATTCATTTCTGTAATCTGTTGATAAAAAAGTGTATATGCTTTTCTATTATAAGATTATACCTAATTAAATAGGTTAAGAGTTTTACTTCAATAAAAAATGGGCTGTAATGGGGAAGATTACGCAAAACTTTTTGGTAGAGGGCGCTGTGTGTTTGTTACATGTCAAATATTGTTACTCTGAATACTTTTTTGCTTTTGTGAACTTTTTTGACTCTAGACCATTTTTTTGTGGACTTACTACAATGTATTCCTTCTGGTGGCGTGTGGATAGGCTAAAGGAAGAGTTGAGAAAACGTGGAGCTTTGTTAAAAGAGAAAAAAGCTGATCTAGTCGACAGGTAAGATAACAGTGTTTTTTTATACTTTACACGATTTCATAGCAAATCTAGGATTAAATTTGTTAAAATAAAGTCTAAACTAAAAGCTTCTTGTAAAAAATACCAGTTTTATTATTTCTAAAGGATAAAAAAATGTTAACTCCACATAACCTCTAAAAGCTTAAATATAAGCTTAGCATAATGTATTTTTTATAATAGTATGTATCTTTAGCTTTCATTGTTTACCTACCTGTAGTCTTAGAAGTAGTCTCAAAATCAGTTTCTTCGAAATGTTTGCCACATAACCTTGAAAAGTCACTTGATTTAAAGTTTCCTCTTCTCAATGCCTTTTCCCATTTCTTTCCTTTGCTGTGGATTACTGGGGAATTTGTAGGAACCTATTTCACCACTCCCAATAGCTGCACAGCGCCCTATTTTTAAAAATACTAACTAATAAAAACAAAACAACAAATATTTGTATGGGTTTTGACAGTTTCTAAGTAACAAACATTTGGCGCCCTCTATATGGAACTAATTTGACAGTTTGCTTCCCCATTGTCTTAAATAAATATTTTTTTTTTGTTTTTTTTTCAAAACAAAGAATCCGTCATTTAAAAAAAACTGATAAATTCCAATTAAGCGCTTAATATAGTTCAAATATTCATATACACTTACTAGCGAAGCGACTCACCCCGGCTTGGCACGGGGCGCGGCGGGTAGGTACCATTCAGAAAATAAAGTTAGATAGACATAGTCTTTTTCACTCAGGAGTAATGTTCGTTTCTATTGGTGAAAGAATATCTGAAATATTTTATTCAATAAAGGAAAATAAACACAAAGATATGCATGAAATAAAAATAAATAAACTTAAAACCTACTTAATTGGAATTGGTTTATTAGTTCCGCAGATTATGTAAAAAGATATAGATTAGGTACATAATACAACCACCCTTACAAACTTCACCTCAATTTCATCTCATCATCATTTTTACTAATAAATTATTTACTAATACTAGTAACATATTAGTAAAGATTAACTTGTATGAGTACTAATATAAGCAAAGATAACCCCTACCTACTCTAAAGGTCGTACTCCTCTGACATAAGCATCTCTGAAACGTAGGTACATAAAAATAAACCCACCAGAATCATACAGGACATTCATAACGTTTGCAATAAAAAACGTACGCACCCAATAAAAATCGACGTTACGAATACAATGAATGAGAAAATACAATAAAATGTTTGTGAGCACAAAAAGAACACAGTAAAAGCCCTGAATTATGGTGGCCACACCGAAAACGAGTGAAGTAACTTTACTTCTATAGAAAAGAAAAAGGAAAGATAAATATCTTTTCTTATACCAACTAGCGGATAACTTAGCGCTATTATGTTTTTCCCATACTGTTATCCCCCAATTTTGGCAATTATGGCAACATACCTTTAGTCTATTACACATAAATAATATTATACAGGTAATTAAAAATATTTTTTTAATTATTCTAGACTCTTAAGTCTAGACTATAGAAACTTCAAAATTAATGGGATTTTGAAAAAAATATTGAAGTAAGAATCTATTTTCACATTTTCATTATTATTTTTACTGTTTACTTTAGCGGAGTCATTATACGCATTCATTGTATGGGAACCAATATTTTTCGGATCAAAGGATGAGCCTTGGCATACTTGTTCCTTAGGTAGACTAGTGTGGAAAACGCCCGGGAGTCAGCGGCTCACACCCTGCTGGGGGGCTGGGGGAGGGGGTGAAGTTCCTGCTAATTTATACCTACTAGGGCAAGTTTGGTATCGTTTTCAGCTAAATCAAAGATGGCCAATTGTTTTTTGAAACAAAAACCAATCGTTTTCATACAAAAAAATGGAATTACGGTCAAAAATGAAAAAAATAAATTCAATATTTTTTTTGGTAATGGCCATAAACTTAAAACGTGTACCAATATCTGCTTTTAAAAAATATAGGTAAATAGCCGCATTCATACAGATTCCAAAAATATAAGCTTAGTTGAAAATTTTAATAATAAAAATGTTTAAAAAAATATTTACCTCCACGCGGCAGACACGAAAATTCTTAGAAAAATACAGGACAGCAAAAAACAATTTTATATGTTGCTAAGGACCTGTCTGTAACTAGTGAGAATAGAATATGGTGTTTATAGAATAGGACGTAACTTTAATGCTATTTTGATAAAAATATAATGTATGAACCCTGTGTATAGGTTTACCGACGTATTCAAAAACTTATTGCTCAACTAGATTTAGTAACAATGTCGGGTGCCTTGAATGTCTTTAATTATACGATCTACATAGATATGTGCTTAAAACACCCACATATATTTATATACAGTCTCTTATGTACATTTGCCCTCGGAATCGCTCAACTCCGTGCTCTTATGTTGCCACTGCAAGCACCTGCATCTGTGGCCGCCACAATTCATTTTGCAACTATCTCTCTCTCTTCTAGGCATTATTAATCCCATCTGATAGTGGGGTCTGCCTTCTCAATTTTTCTTTTCCACTTTGCCCTATCGGACGCATCGTCTACGAAGACATTGCAGAGTCTCAGGTCTTTCTTGACCACATATGCACATCTTGTTTTTGGTCGCCTTCTGGGTCTGGGCCCTGGGATGTTCAGATTGGCCGTAACATTTCCAACGTACTCGGGAGGTCTTCTTGCTACGTGTCCAAACCAGCGCAGCCTACTCTTTTGGAGCTTATCGGCAATGTCGCGTACACCGAGACTGCCGCGGATATATTTATTGCGAATTTTGTCGAGTCTCGTCACCCTGCACATCCACCGAAGCATCTTCATTTCGGCCACTTGAATGGAGTGGACTTGGCGCTTTGTTATAGCCCACGTTTCGCTGCCATATATTAGGACCGGCCTGATCATGCTCTTATAAACCAATCCCTTCAGCTTAATAGGCATTCGTTTGTCACAGGTTACGCCAGTTACTTCCCGCCAGTTACTTCCCGCCAGTTACTTTCCGCCACTTAAGCCAGGCCGCCGCAATCCGATGCTGAATGTTTACATCTTGGTTTCCAGAGCAATGTAACATGGTGCCTAAATATTTATATTCATCACACCTGGCGATTTGTTGTTCGTCGATAGCGAGAGGGTTATTTGTTGAGTTTGGGTCGTTACATACCGTATATTGGGTCTTAGAAACACTCAGCGTTAGGCCACCTGTCTGCAACTGACGCTTCCATTCTCCTAATGCATGCTCAAGTTCTTTTCGGGATGGTGAACATACCGCTACATCATCGGCATAAATGAATGTCCAAGGTACAAGGGACTGTGCATTTTCAGTGAGTGCATCCATCACCAAGCAGAAGAGGTATGGACTTAACACAAATTCTTGATGTACCCCTTCTGTAACTGCTTTAGATTTTGTTTGACCCACTGTTGTCCTTATTATAGAAGTTACGTCTCTGTACAAATCGATTATAATATCGACATACCTTTCTGGGATATTTTTCTTACGAAGACTCCATCAGATTGTTGGTCGAGGTACGCTATCAAATGCCTTTTCCATGTCATTAAACGCAACGTATAATGGCTGGTTCTTGGCTCTATACTCCTGAACAATCATTTTGCAACTGCTCCTGAGAATTTCAATACATACATACAATACATGCTTCGGCTGCCACTGGCAAGTCTGTACATGTAGGTTTTCAGCTGTCACCGACTTTGGTCAATCATTCCCAATTAGATAGATCTTTTTGTAAATAAATGCTTTCATGCATCGTTCACCGTAGAAAATGAACAAGACCTAAAGAAAAAAGTATTTACGAATACACTAATGAGTGATCGGTTAATTACGTGATTACATAGTATTAATACTTAATATCTACCTGTCATATAAAACGACCACAATATATTCGATTATGGAAAATGCATCGCTGTTTCTGCTCACATAAGCTGTCATTACACCTTCTGTGGCATTGGGGAAAGCATTCAGTGTCAACCGCAATCTTTCACCTTTACAATTGAAGCTGGAAACAGTATCACACGGTCACACACGCCCATGATGGCATGGAAAGGCGAAAGAACTTTTTCGCTTTGTGGTCCTGTAAAAAGCAAAACATCCATATTGCCTACCGAGACGTGTAAATTAAGAGGAAAGTAAATATCCAGGTAATCATAATAATTTTCACCAAGATTATTTGCTATCTCATGACATGGTGGTGTTCTACAGTACCTATGTGTATGTACCCATCAGTACCCATAGCTCCTCTAGGCACTCGTTACACAACAGCGACAGCTAGCACCACGACTTCGGTCGTTAGCGTCTATGGTTCGAAAGCTGATTCGTGTACAGCCGTGGTTATTACTGCATCAAACATGTACATGCAGACATGCAGTTCGTGGGCCAGCTTGACTGTCAAGTTCCACGTCTCGGCCCCGTAGGTCATGACAGGTAGGACACTCTGCTCTTCAGGCATTGCGTCGCCACGACAAGAAGATGTGACGCAACTTCCCAAATGCTGCCCAAACTAGCTGCACCCTTTTGGCGATTTCGCGCTCGAAGTTGTCTCTACCCAGTTGTAACGCTTGCCCGAGGTAAACGTATTCCTGGACAACTTCAAGCGTCTCGCCGCTGACTGCTATCGGTTCCGGGAATAGTGTATTTGTAAATACTTTTTTCTTTAGGTCTTGTTCATTTTCTTCGGTGAACGATGCATGAAAGCATTTATTTACAAAAAGATCCATCTAATTGGCAATGATGGACAAAAATCGGTGACAGCTGGAAACCTAAATGTACACAATTGCCAGTGGCAGCCGAAGCATGTGTTGTATGTATGTATTGAAATTCTCAGGTGCAGTTGCAAAATGAAGTGTGGCGGCCACAGATGCAGGTGCTTGCAGCGGCAACATAAGTGTACGGAGGCGATCAAATTAATCGTTTATTTGCGTGTCACATTTACAAGTGCGATTCCGTGGGCAAATGTACATAAGAGACAGTATATAAATATATGTGGGTGTTTTAAGCACATATCTATGTAGATCGATTAATTAAAGACCTTCAAGTCACCCGACATTGTCACTAAATCTAGTTGAGCAATAAGTTTTTAAATACGACGGTAAACCTATACACAGGGTTTGTACAATATATTTTTATCAAAATAGCATTAAAATTACGTCCTTTTCTATAAACACCATATTCTATTCTCACTAGTTACAGGTCCTTAGCAACATATAAAAGTTGTTTTTTGCTGTGCTGTATTTTTCTAAGAATTTTCGTGTCTGCCGCGTGGAGGTAAAATATTTTTTTAAACATTTTTATTATTAATATTTTCAACAAAGTTTATATTTTTGAAATATGTATGAATGCGGCTATTTACATATATTTAAAAGCAGATATTGGTACACGTTTAAAGTTTATGGCCATTACCAAAAAAAATATTGAATTTATTTTTTTCATTTTTGGCCGTAATTCCATTTTTTTGTATGAAAACGCTTGGTTTTTGTTTCAAAAAACAATTGGCCATCTTTGATTTAGCTGAAAACGATACCAAACTTGCCCTAGTAGGTATAAATTAGCAGGAACTTCACCCCCTCCCCCAGCCCCCCAGCAGGGTGTGAGCCGCTGACTCCCGGGCGTTTTCCACACTAGTCTACCTGAGGAACAAGTATGCCAAGGCTCATCTTTTGATCCGAAAAATATTGGTGTTGGCGTATAACAACCCAACTATGGGTTGTCGAAAGTAACTAACAAGGTTAAAGTAAATACTCCTACTTTTAATATTACAATAATTCAGAAGCTTATTTTTTGATATTTTGTTTGTGACATTGTTTATAAACGTATTATGTTAGTAGTTATAATATTTTTCATAGCTCAAGAAAACGCTTAGCTGAACAAAGCGTTAGGTTATTAGTGAGATTGTTGAAATAATCTATACTAGTATTATAAAGAGGAAAGATTTGTTTGTTTGTTTGTTTATTTGCATCGAATAGGCTCCGAAACTACTGGACTGAATCAAATGAAATTTGGCACAGAGATAGTTTGAGACACTGGGAAGGACATAGGCTACTTTTTGTCGCGATATAAAATCATAAGGGGGGTGAAATAGAGGATGAAAATTTGTATGGAATATCCGACTTTTGGCGCAGGCGAAGACTGAAGAACTGCTAGTTTATTATATTTTTCATTAAAAAAAGTACAACGGAAAAAAAGGCACTGAAACTTATGAAACCAGGATTTAAACGATATTACTGCACATCCCTTTATTGAAACAACGACCGATAAAATAACGTATTTGTAACGTTATTCGATTTTGAGTTACCGTATCGCTGAAATATTGCTGGAGTGAGTGTTTTTATTTTATTACTATTTATTTTCGGCCGCAATCTTGTAAAAGGTAAAAATCAAGAAATATTTTCCTTGTATTTTTACCTGTGACTGTCGTAGAAAAGTTATATCTTTTATAGCAATTTAGTAGATACGTTTTTTCTCTAATCATTCTTAAATACTTACCTAGGCGACCAAGCTTTGCTTGGTTATTGCTATTTATTGTAATAATAGGCAAAGTTAGACATATTTATGAAAAATATATATCTCAAACATTAATTACTACAATTTTCTTTTAAAACTTGTCTAAAAACTAAAAAAAGGTATACCTAGACTTGAATAAATACAATTAATATATATATATATTTCATGTGATCGAGCAAGATTTGAACTTCTCTCGTATTACTCATGCTTAACGGTGTGAAATTAATGACCATGTTGTGCGTCGAACATGGCAAAAGAAAAACTCATTTTTCATCTAAAGATTTTAGATCTAGATCAATTTTTCACTCTTAATAATACAAATTACCCCACATAACAAATTTCTGCGAAAATTGATAGAGCCGTTTCCGAGATCACAAATAAATATATAACTATGTGAGAGAGTACTAAACTTTAGGTAATTAAGAAAGAAAAATGTTTTATTTGGAACATTACACATTAAAATTAAAATAAAGTAGAGTTTGTAATGTTACCAAACTGGTACTCATGGCGCTGGTTTTCTGTGGAAACCATTGATGAGGTGGAGAGAGTTACCACCAGACTTTACAATTTAACCTAAAAAAGACCTATAAACTAAACTATTGACTAGAACGAAACTAATAAGTAAGTGGTTAGGTATAACAAACTATCAGAAACAAAAACGATGACAATGCTCAGTCGTGTTTGCTCGTAAGTGTGCATGTGCTTAGTAGGTACATGTGTTTGCTGTTACAAGTGTACTCGTGCAAAACGCTGCTTATGTCTTTGCCTCAGTTTGGTTCCCGATTAGAAAAACTCTAAGGCGGTGTTTAAAGGAGGTAACAGATTTATGATCTACTTTCACGTGTTCCTGAGAAAAAGGGTGGACAGACGGACAAAAAAGTAAGCCTATGAGGGTTTCTGTTTTCCTTTTTAGACACGGAACCCTATTCTGTCTTCAAGACGAGACAATGTGCGAACGGTCTGCAAAAGACGTGCCTATGGGAGTTATTAGACTACGCGGTATTCAGACAGTCTTACTAAGACTCAGCGTAGTGTAATAAGAGTTGGCCTGTTAGTCTGTCTGCCCCATCTCGCTCTTTCACAGTATAAAAGAGCGAGATGGGAGATAGACTGTCTCAGTAACTGCCGTACTCAGAGACGTCAATTAAAGTTGATCCTTCATTAAATCTCATGCCGTCCTTTTCTATTTCATTGACAAAGAAAGTGACAGGACGAGACTTAATTATAGATAACATTTAATTGACGTCTCTGAGTGCGGCAGTAAGACTGACTGAATCCCGTATACTGTGATAACCCCATAAGATGGTTATGCTGGTTAAATAAAAAGTCAGCCTATTAGATCCCACTGCTGGGAAAAGGCCTTACCTCAACTATGAGGAGGAACGAGCCATACTTCACCACGCGGGCTCAGTGCGGATTGGTGGAGGGGTGTATGTAAGGCAAGTGACAAACCTTACTATGCTGGTGATGAGCATGCTATCGGTTCGGAACCAGAATTTATCTGTTACGAGTACGTAGTAACTATTATACAATGTGATTGGGAACCGACCCGACAAACTTTAGGGGTTTTTATACAGTAAATTTTAATGATAATGTCCTATATAAGTGGGGTGAAAACTCAACCTTTTCGGAATGGCGGCATTTTAATTATTTGGTCGTCGTGTAGGAAAAATATTGGCGGATAACTCAAAATGTGTGGCAATCCAATAAATATCACTTAAATATCGAAAACAATATTGTAGACTGTTAAAAATATTTTTACACAATAAATACAGACAAAATTAAAGTTGCTCTAATTCATCTCAAAAATCTTAAGTTGATTTTTCACCCCACATGTATGGGACATTTTATGATTGCAATTTTATCTAGAAGAAGCCCTTAAAGTTTTTCGGGTCGGTTATCTAGCACATTGTAGGTATAATATTCTGTGCCAGAATGAAGAACTAATATCTATTTACACACTTAACTAGTTACATACAAATCAAAAATACAAATTCAGTATATCAAAATAACAATTTAATCCCACTATCCCACTAATATTATAAATGCGAAAGTTTGTGAGTGTGTGAGTGTGTATGTTTGTTACTTCTTTACGCATAAACTACTGAACGGATATGGATGAAATTTGGCACAGAGATATATTATAGTCTGGAATAATATATAGGCTACTTTTTATCCCGAAAAAAAACACAGTTCCTGTAGGATACAGAAATAGTAGTTTACGCGGGCGAAGTCGCGGGCAACAGCTAGTGCATAGATAAGAGAATGTTGAAAGGCCCAGCCCAGATACACAATTCGTTTTGCTACGAATATTACAAACGGACGAAATGATCCATCTTTGTCGTAACAGTTTTAAATACAGTAGCCTCGTTAAAATAACAGATTTATTCATTATTATTATATGAATAGGTTTGCTCTGTACTCTAGGCTAAGCCAGATGTCACGTAGACAGAGTCGACGGTGGAGCGAGCTCATCGAAAGGTTCTGGCACTCCCACTCACCAACGGAACACAGCAAGCTGCTTGGCGCCGGGCTCCGGTGGGAAGGTGGTAGCTACCACTTAACCTAATGGAGTCTACTACCGCTGCTGATAGGAGAGTTCACCCGCCATCGCTATTGATAAATTATTTTTTCTAACTTTTTTTACTGTGGATGTTACGTGCAAAAAAGAAACAATTCTGACTAACGTTGAAGGTTTATTACGGTGTGGTAAAATCCGTCACTTGGCCGGTTTTGACCGGCCAGTTGGACTTGCGCACGAAGGGTTCCGTATCATTAAAATACGAAAAAAAAAACAATTTTGTATGGTATAATTATGTATGGTATATATCTTTAAATATTATTATTATTTTAATGTAATTATTAATTTTTAAAGTGAACATACATATTATTATTCTGTGAACATTTCAAATATCTACCTGTTGCCATTATTAATATAAAGCAAAAAATGCCAAAAAAAACATGTTTGTTGCATGAGAGGTCACCTTAAATATTTATTATTTTCTGTTTTTAGTATTTGTTATTAAAGCGGCAACAGAAATACATCATCTGTGAACATTTCAACTGCCTAGCTATCACGGTTCACGAGATACAGCCTGGTGACAGACAGACAGCGGAGGCTTAGTAATAGGGTCCCGTTTTTACCTTTCGGGTACGGAACCCTAAAACCTGTGATGCTAAATAAATATTTTTGAAGATAAAATGAAAAATTGCTTGTAAAAATCAGCAATCGCGGCTTAAAATGTAGAGATGCATTGTCGTAAGGTGTTTTCATTTCAATCATCTCTAAATTTTTTAAAAGTATACCCTTAATACTTAAAGGATTTTTTTGCATTTATTATTCTCTATTTTTCGGACGGACGGACGCCACGGACTTCTAAACCAGGCGGTTGCGGGTTCGAATCCCGCAAGGGGCAAATGTTTCTGTGATGAGCACGAAAAAAAGCATTTGTACCTAAGTCATGGATGTTTATAAAAGTAATTAAGTATGTCTATCCGTTATCCGTTGAGGTGCTTGTGGCGCAGTGGCGGCAGCGCTTTGGTAGTGATACCAAAAGTTAAGCAACCCACGGCGCGGTCGTGATTGGATGGGTGACCATTCCGACCATTTAAGTGACGTCCATGACAAGCATCTCCGTGCTTCGGAAGGCACGTTAAGCAGTTGGTCCCGGCTAATATCTGTGGTATTAGTCGTTAAGCCTAGTCAGAGGCCCTAGGGCGGCTTGATAACTTCTGACAGTAAGGTTTGTCACTTGCCTTACATACACCCCTCCACCAATCCGCACTGAGCCCGCGTGGTGAAGTATGGCTCGTTCCTCCTCATAGTTGAGGTGAGGCCTTTTCCCAGCAGTGGGATCTAATAGGCTGACTTAAATATCCGTTATCCTAGTCACCATAGCATAAGCTCACGCTTAGTATGAGGCTAGGTTAGTGTTTTTGTTGGAACAATTTATTTATTTATTTTATTTCCTTTTATTGTAAAACACACTTTAACGATCTAATATAAGAAACTCTCTGTCTACGCTTTTAAAGGACACATTTATCGTACGATATACGACTTTTTCTGAGTTATGTACATTAGTTGTTTCAATAACAGATGCTCTTACGGTGAGGGAAAACATCGTGAGGATACCTGCACATTCAGGCAGGGAACGGACGGTTAGGGTTAACAGTTTCTATATATCTGTTATTAACCTATTAATATAAGTCAACCTATTAGATCCCACTGCTGGGAAAAGGCCTCACCTCAACTATGAGGAGGAACGAGCCATACTTCACCACGCGGGCTCAGTGCGGGTTTGATGGAGGGGTGTATGTAAGGCAAGTGACAAACCTTACTGTCAGAAGTTATCAAGCCGCCCTAGGGCCTCTGACTAGGCTTAACGACTAATACCACAGATATTAGCCGGGACCAACTGCTTAACGTGCCTTCCGAAGCACGGAGATGCTTGTCATGGACGTCACTTAAATGGTCGGAATGGTCACCCATCCAATCACGACCGCGCCGTGGGTTGCTTCACTTTTGGTATCACTACCAAAGCGCTGCCGCCACTGCGCCACAAGCACCTCAACAGATAGTTTAAGTTACCGATATATTAACCTATTAATATATCGGTAACTTAAACTATCTGTTAAGTAATTATTTCGGTTAACAGAATATACAGATATTGAAGTTTGCAAAACCTTTTTTAACACTTTTATATCGTGTAACAGAAATAATTCTGTTAACCGTTTCGGATATACTAATCCTAAAAATAAGGGTATTTGTGCATAAAGTTCAAAATACAATCGGGATAACGCTAGGAGGATCATGATTTATCGTAAGAATTAGTGTCTAATAATACTAAAACGACTGTTTAAAATTTAACATGTGTTGTGAGCTCGAGTAAATTAATATAGTAGGGTTCCTTGTCAGGACTAAGGAACCCTGCTATATTCATTTATACGAGGGTCAAACTGAAAGTTCTTAGAACTGGCCACTTATAAACAATATAATAAAAAAAATATTCTAAAATTTGAAAATAGAACTTCATTTCATTCATTTGTCATTTGTTTTACGACTTGGCGGCAAATTGAAAATTGTCTGTGTCACGTCAAAATGAATTTAACACGAGAAAATTTTCGTGCAATGATTTTTTATGACTTTCGATGTCATTTAAGTCAACAAGAAAGTTATGATAGACTACGATTGGCCTTTCACGATGAAGCCCCATCTCGTGCGACTGTTTACAACTGGTTTAATGAGTTTAAACGTGGTCGCACTAATCTCACTGATGATGTACGTGAGGGACGGCCTTCTACGGCGACGACTGAAAATAACATCTGTGTTGTGCGGCGTATGATAGAGACTGACAAAAGAGTGACCTATCAGCAGATTCGGACAAGCTTAGGCATCGGTATGAGTCAAGTGCACAAAATCCTCCACGAACATTTAGCGGTCAGGAAGCTTTGCGCCCGGTGGATACCTCATAATTTGACTAAGGCTCAAAAACTCCATCGTGTGGATTGGTGCCGTAAAATGATTGAAAGATTTAACGGAGGTGACTCAAATGCAGTGTTCGACATACTAACAGGTGACGAAAGCTGGATTTACTGTTATGATCCTGAAACCAAAAGACAATCTGCTCAGTGGGTGTTTCCTTTCGAGGAGTTGCCAACTAAAGTGAAGAGAGATCGAAGTGCGGGAAAAAAAATGGTGGCCTCGTTCTTTGGAAGGATAGGTCATTTCGCAACAGTTGTGTTAGAGGATCAAAAAACAGTTTCTGCAGAATGGTACACTACCAATTGTTTGCCACTTGTCTTGGAAAAAGTTCGAGAGAAACGACCTCGCAGTAGGATCCTCCTTCACCACGACAACGCCTCGTCGCACACCGCCAAGCGAACGATCGACTATTTGGCGACATCAAACGTTGAATTACTGGGTCACCCGCCGTATAGCCCCGACCTCGCGCCTTGTGATTTTTATTTATTTCCAAAAATTAAAGAAAAACTTAAAGGAAAGCGGTTTATGAATGCTGAAGAAGCGGTGGCTGCGTATCGCGATGCCATTGAAGAGACCCCTAAGGACGAGTGGGCAAAGTGCTTTTCCCAGTGGTTCCATCGCATGCAGCGGTGTATTGACGTCAATGGACAATATTTTGAAAAGATATAATAAAACTAATAACTGGCTAATGTAATCAGTTTTTGATTTTCTAAGAACTTTCAGTTTGACCCTCGTATGTATCTGTGATAGATAATGACACGGAACCCTTCGTGCGCGAGTCCGACTCGCACTTGGCCTTGGCGGTTTTTCGTTTTTGGCAGAGAAAGAGAGAGACCGAAATTAAATTTAATCTTAAATGTTGGAATTAAGCCTACAGGTTTAATTTTAAGTAGGTACCTCCTTATTCCTTGTTTCACTTGGTTCCTGCTAACTTTGATCTATGGCGATTGAGTAAGTCTTCTCTTGTTGCTTTTGTTATAGTTAACTAGTAAGTACTCGTAATGTGATTATTTCAAAATCTGTTTTTGATGTATTATAAAAGTATTCCTTTAATTTTTCTTATTTTTTTATTTTTTTACAATATATTTTAGTAAACATAACGTTGTTTTGACTTAATACTATCGATAGAGACTTTTTCCAAGAAGATCTATGTAATGTAAACAAGGAATAGGAATCATGAATTTCTTTGAAATCAAAATCCAATTATTTAGCCTATCAAAATCCAATAATTTAGAGTGTTTTCATTGCAAATATCAAAAGAAACCATGATGACTGACTGATATTACCTCAAAAAATACTGGCTTCATTACACGCTTGACAAAAAACAAATCACATTAATCACAGCTTACCCTTAGCCAGATTATCATTAACCCCCATAATTGGATGGATTAGGTGTTACATTCGGTGTTCGTCCAATCAAAATAGACGATAGATTATGTAATAAATAATGTCCTCCTAGCCGAATTTTGACTACGGCGGCCTATCTCAACAGCGATTAGCCAACTGCGCGCAGTTGGCCGTTGATAGATAGTGCGTTGGCACACACTTGTGCACTATAATATGTCCCGCGGGACATATTATAGTGCACAAGTGTGTGCGCAATACACAGGTGCACTCTCTATTCACTCTAATAATTCAGTGAGATGGCAGTCCGACATGACCGTAGAGAGATCAGGCGCAGGACTAATGCTTAACGTGCTTTCCGAGCCACGGGGGTGTTAACACAACCAACTTCCTGACTCCGGAGCTGTGTCTGAGTTATATCGAGACAGAATAACCCAACAAGAAGACATACACCTGTATGTATTTCACTTTTCATACCTACGCTCGGCGCTCACGCTATGGCTGTCAACTATTGCTTATGGACAAAAAACTTTCGTGGTAGTGGCACTCCTATCTAGTTGTTTGATTTATTGTTGAAATGAAACAGTAAAAACGAAAACAGAAATGAATAATTACTACAATAATTTATTTCAATTAATTAATAATTTACTATATTTCAACTTAAATGACAAAGTCATAGAAAATATCTTGAACGAAAAATCATTGCTGATATCAAAAAAAACCATGACTACTGGCTGATGTTACCTCGAAAAATACTGGCTTCATTACACGCTTGACAAAAAACAAATCACATTAATCACAGCCTACCCTTAACACAGATTATCCTCAACCCCCATAATCGGATGGATTACATTCGGTGTTCGCCCAATCAAAATAGATGATAGATTATGTACGCACGTTCGCAAGCCAATTTTATCGCTATTATGTTCGAAAGAGGCATTCTCACAGGGCTATATCACAAAAAAAACACACAACAGAAGACATACACCTGTATGTACTTCACTTTTCATACCTACGCTCGGCGCTCACGCTATTGCTGTCAACTATTGCTTATGGACAAAAAACTTTCGAGGTAGTGGCACTCCTATCTAGTTGTTTGATTTACTGTTGAGAATGATACAGTAAAAACGAAAACAGAAATGAATAATTATTACAATAATTTATTTTAATTAATTAATAATTTATTATATTTCAACTTAAATGACAAAGTCATAGAAAATATCTTGAACGAAAAATCATTGCTGATATCAAAAGAAACCATGACTACTGGCTGATGTTACCTCGAAAAATACTGGCTTCATTACACGCTTGACAAAAAACAAATCACATTAATCACAGCCTACCCTTAACACAGATTACTCGTATCCTCAACCACCATAATCGGATGGATTACATTCGGTGTTCGCCCAATCAAAATAGATGATAGATTATGTACGCACGTTCGCAAGCCAATTTTATCGCTATTATGTTCGAAAGAGGCATTCTCACAGGGCTATATCACAAAAAAAACACACAACAGAAGACATACACCTGTATGTACTTCACTTTTCATACCTACGCTCGGCGCTCACGCTATTGCTGTCAACTATTGCTTATGGACAAAAACCTTTCGAGGTAGTGGCACTCCTATCTAGTTGTTTGATTTATTGTTGAGAATGAAACAGTAAAAACGAAAACAGAAATGAATAATTATTACAATAATTTATTTTAATTAATTAATAATTTATTATATTTCAACTTAAATGACAAAGTCATAGAAAATATCTTGAACGAAAAATCATTGCTGATATCAAAAGAAACCATGACTACTGGCTAATGTTAACTCGAAAAATACTGGCTTCATTACACGCTTGACAAAAAACAAATCACATTAATCACAGCCTACCCTTAACACAGATTATCCTCAACCCCCATAATTGGATGGATTACATTCGGTGTTCGCCCAATCAAAATAGATGATAGATTATGTACGCACGTTCGCAAGCCAATTTTATCGCTATTATGTTCGAAAGAGGCATTCTCACAGGGCTATATCACAAAAAAAACACACAACAGAAGACATGCACCTGTATGTACTTCACTTTTCATACCTACGCTCGGCGCTCACGCTATGGCTGTCAACTATTGCTTATGGACAAAAAACTTTCGTGGTAGTGGCACTCCTATCTAGTTGTTTGATATTGTTGAGAATAACACAGTGACAACAGAAATTTAAATGTATAAGAACAAAAATAATTTAATTTTAATGTTATATTACAACTCAAATGACAATGCCATAGAAAATATTTTACGACGATTTTGACATTGGCGACATGCATTATTATTATATTTAAACGTGTAATAAATTTACAATAGAAATACATGAAAATACCTACTTACCTCCCTAAAACAACATGTAGCTTAAAAACGACTATATACCGCTTATTTTTGAATTTAAACAAACCATCCACTGAAAAGTTATAATAACTTCTTTTTGTTACTTCAATTTTTTTCCAAGTTTCCAATACACGAACACGATAACACGGAACCGTGTGAGCTGTATGTATGTGTGCATTGCTCGAGCGCGCTTTGCATGTAGTGTGTCTTCTGTACTCTTGGTGTTTTGTAGCTATATGCTTACTCCTAAAATGATCCACGTTTTTAGGGATCCGTAGTCCTGACAAGGAACTCTTATAGTTTTGTTATGTCCGTCTGTCTGTTTGTCTGTCCGTGGTTTTGCTTAGATACCGTTAGTACTAGAAAGCTATAGTTTAGCAGGTGTAGTATACGCAGACAAAGTGCTAGAATAAAATTTTGGAAAATATTTTTCTTAGGGTAGCACATGTGAAGTGGGGTTGATTTTTTTTCTTCGTCTACCCTATCGTGTGGGGTATGGTTGAGTAGGTCTTTTAAAATGACTCAGGGGTTTCTAATACATTTTTATTATTAAATGCTCCATTTACGAAATATTAATCCTTAAAATGTATTTTTTTGTACCAGTAGAGCAATGCTTCAGCTCATGGCCACCGTTCTACCGAAGACTCAGTTAGGCGGTAGGACTAAAGGCCGTAATTAAATGCCATTAATTATTGCGTTAACAAGATACCGCCTAGTATTTGTTAGTAAGGTAGTAAGAGTTACCACAGTATTATTGTATGGTTGACACTGTGAATAGTGGCGTTGCCGCTCGATAGTCCACTATAGATAGTTTTTCGATAGACTATCGATAGTTGAGGCATAAGCAATAGTATCGATAGCTCCGTTAGTATAAATACTGTCGACACAGAGCAATACTATCGATAGTATCAAAGTTAAATATTAAAATCACTTTCGACAGTATTGGCTTTGACTGTTGCAAAAACTATCAATAGTAGGTATTGATACTATAAATGGTATCGATAGTTGTAGCAATAGTTTTATCCTATCGATAGTGGCATTTTTTAGAAGTGCTTGTGGCGCAGTGGCGGCAGCGCTTTGGTAGTGATACCAAAAGTTAAGCAACCCACGGCGCGGTCGTGATTGGATGGGTGACCATTCCGACCATTTAAGTGACGTCCATGACAAGCATCTCCGTGCTTCGGAAGGCACGTTAAGCAGTTGGTCCCGGCTAATATCTGTGGTATTAGTCATTAAGCCTAGTCAGAGGCCCTAGGGCGGCTTGATAACTTCTGACAGTAAGGTTTGTCACTTGCCTTACATACACCCCTCCACCAATCCGCACTGAGCCCGCGTGGTGAAGTATGGCTCGTTCCTCCTCATAGTTGAGGTGAGGCCTTTTCCCAGCAGTGGGATCTAATAGGCTGACTTATAGTGGCATTTTATTCAAAAGTATTGATTGATTTTAGAGATCAACTATCGATAAGCGGCAAGGCTAGTGTAAAGTATCCAATACGTTGTCAGTACCGCAATTCAAGCTAAAGCAAAATGGCGAATTTTTCAGCCCCAGTGCTGACAGTCTTATATGGTTACCATTCTTCCTACAGAACAGAACAAATGGGTTGATCTACCTTGTGCTAAGAACTGAGTGGACTTGTAATTTTACTTTGCACTTTTTTTTTAAATTGCACAGTGACCCTCTGAACTGAATTACGTAAAGCAAGCTGGCATCAGAAGAACTATCATTTATAATAATAATAAGAAATTTAAACAAATTTTAAAATATTAAAATCACTTGTACATCAATTTAAACAAATTATTTATTTATATACCTGTGGTATATAAATAAATAATTTGTTTCAATTTATTATTATTATTATAAACAAAAACACCAATTACCTAGCCCCAAACTAAGCGTGAGCTTATACAAGCTTAATAAGAAACCAAAAATTCGCACACGGGTAGGATTCGAACCCACGACCTTTGGTTTAAAAAAATAAAAACTATTAAGCGTGAGCTTTTGTTATAGCGTCTAGGATAACGGATAGACATACTTAAATACATTTAAAAAATCCATGACTTAGGTACAAATGCTCGTGCTCATTACACACACATTTGCCCTTTGCGGGATCTGAACCCGCCACCGCTGGTTTTGTGGTCCGGAGCGCGAACCACTTCACCAAGACGGTCGACAAATATCTTGATCGCATGTGTTTTGCCATTACATTGTGATAGGTACCTACTTAACTAAAAAATATTTTTATAACTTAAGCAATTATTTTGCAAGTTTTTACGAAATCAAATTGAATTTCGCTCACAAAAATTAATCGACTGTGTCATCCGGTGGGACTCGAACCCACGTCCCTTCGCTATCCGGGCGAGTGCTCTTACCCACTAAGCTACAGAGGACGTTAGTCAGCTGACGAATTTTTGCAAGTGCTTGCTACGCCAGTGAGCCGGCGTTCGTTTTCATCAATACTTGGGGAATGTACCCGCATGTATCCGATGGCAATATTTTTACAAATATTTAACCATCAGTTAAGATAAAATCAGGTTAACTTATAATTATTTTTATAACTTAAGCAATTATTTTGCAAGTTTTTACGAAATCAAATTGAATTTCGCTCACAAAAAATTAATGTTTGTGAGTGAAATTCAATTTGATTACTTAACTAATTATAAAGTGTGTCCGGGTTTCGACAATTTAGGGGCTTTTACTTTGTCAAATTTTAGAGACATGATCCTAATGAAAAAAAAAATCAATTAATTTTATTTTTTAAATAACATTGTTGGGTTCAGTTTTGTAAGAGGTTTAAAAATATTTAGCAAAATTACTTCTTTTTTTTCTCTATGACAGTAAATAATTTTTAAACTGATCAATATTTCAATTGATGGACGATAGCGTTACCTTTCAAATGAATAATTTTCATAACTTTTAAGCACTGCAGATCTATAATTAAAATTGTATTTTTTTAATAATGGAAATGGCTGTAATTTCAATAGGGGAGGGGGAGTTAGAACCTAACATTAGGTTTTTTTGTCGATAACATTTCACACGTAATGAGAGAGTGTTAGGGCTCGTTTCCACGAACACTTTTTTGTGTACTTGTGCCGCTTCGGAATTTGCTTATGTCGTTTATTATTTATAGATTTTATGTACCAAAGAAGAAGAGTAAAAGTTGTCATTTCTACGCTTTCTCTTTGGTCGGTTATATATAGTACGTGCCAGATAAACGTGCATAAAAGGTCGTTCTCCTTGACAGCTAAAACCTTGTTACACGTACCATTTGTCTTTCTAACTAGCGATTATTACGACTTTAGATTTTTGGGTTCAAGGTCGACCCGTACCGAGGTTTATTTGTTAGACAGATTCGTATCGCTACGACTTATAGTTACCGGTCGCCGCGCATCGCATACTGGCGTGCAGTGGTACACGGGTGACGGTCTGCAGGGGTGACGGGTCACTGACTTTTTATGCACCGTTAAATGGCACGGACTATAATAACCTACATACAACTTGGTAGTAACAAATATAAATCAAAGAGTATCAAATGCGTTGTCAGCAGCGGGAATCCCTTCTCTTCTAGGAAACAGATAGAACGATAAATGTCACTCGTTACGCCTGTGACTGTACCAATTTCACCGTGTTGGACAACCGTGTTGTTTTAGGCTTCTTTCCTTCTTTTGTTAGAAGAATAGTTTCGATTTACCGCGCCATTAAGTTTCCGAATAGAACACTTTTTATGTAAAGTAGGTAGTGGAGGATCTACCTCCTAGTGCTCCACCCCGGGCTACGAAGATCCTGTCAGCTGTGGTAGGCTCCATTAAGTGCCGACTGGTAGCTCCCACCCTCCCAACGGAGCCCGGCGCCAAGCAGCTTTCTGTGTTCCGTCGGCAAGTGGGAGTGCCAGCACCTTCTGCGTGAGCTCGTTACCCAACCGACTCTGTCTACGCCACGTCTGGCTTATTTTAGAGTCAAGAGCATACCCATTTCAAATTAAATAAAAGACTCATTTCGGGTGGCTCGCTACGCAATCTTCGAGGTAGATCATACACACATAAACACTGTCTAGGGATATACAAAACATAGTATTATTACATCTTAAATATCCCTAAACAGTGTCGATTAGTATAATATAGTTGATATTACTTTAAAATTCGACAATCAAATAGGAAAATAAAAACTATTTTGCTTTTATAAATTTCCGCTAAGAGACGCTAGCGCAGGCACCAAACCACACCAACCGTAACCGCGTTGAGTATAAGTTCAGACAAATGCAGAATGCACCGCCTACCCTTCCTCAATACGCATGCACTACAGTTAATGCAGTTGTTACTAACCAAGACCAACGTGCAAAAAACCTCGACGCGTTTCGTCACGTCACGCGGCATCCTCAGGAGATGTTGTCGCCTCGGCTGAGCACGGACGAAGTAACACCTGATTCTTACTTATATATCACAAAATAAGTACTAGTACTTCGCTTATATTAAGACGACAATCATTTGGAAACATATAGTAATAATGTCCTCCTAGCCGAATTACAACTACGGCGGCCTATCTCAACCGAGATTAGCCAACTGCGCGGGACATATTGTAGTGCACAAGTGTGTGCGCAATACACAGGTGCACTCTCTATTCCTTCACTCTCATAATTCGGTGAGACGGCAGTCCGACATGACCGTAGACAGAACAGGCGCAGGACCAACGGCTTAACGTGCTTTGGAATGGAAACATATTATAAAAAACTCCTTAATGTCGATTAATTTGGTGATTGAAGTAAAACTTTTATACATAAAACTTTGTACCTACTGCCTACATAGTAGGCCCGATAATTTCCATGGTTACCTATTTCCTTCTTATGCTAAAATTATTCATAGGTGAACGTCTCAGGTAGTAAATTATGGTTGGCTATCATCCCCGAGCGATTTCCCAAGGCGTGTGGTCGTATTTTATATTGATTTAGGGTGATAATAGTACACAATTTGTTAACAAAAGTCTTGACTTTTGTTCAGTCTACTTGCTACAGGCTATATAGGTATAGGCACAGAATAAGTACTAGCACTTCGTACAGAAGTATGACTTAGCAATTGTATTCAAAGAAATGTCTACTCAATGTCGTCAACAATATGGCGAAATTTAGTTCGCCTCAGAGTCAAGCACATTTTCGTGTAGACACCTACAAAACTCCATTGCAAGATAATTTCATACTTATTGCTCTGGAATATGATTCATAATACACTAAACCTCTTCAGTGACGTAATATCACGCGATGCGATAGGGTTGACTGCTACGAGAGGCTTCTAACGCCATCTAGCGCCTCTTTCTAGTACTTTATTCATTCTCGTCCAGCCAGCAACGTAGCCGCGCGGCCGCCGGTGAATAAAACGCGCGAGCGTGTCGCTGGCCGGTAGCGACACGCAACTTGTTTTAGCCCCTAAGTAAGGGTCGCCGCGCGTTGGTACGTTTTTGCTACCTACGCGGGGAGATAAACAGGCCTGGTATAGGATAACTTCTTAACCACTATCCAAATTCAATTTAAGAGAGAAAAGAAAAATAAAGATATACATCTTTAAAAAACGTGTTACTATTTTTGGGATGGAACAGTACCAAAATGTAAAGATAGACTGGAAAGTGTCTGAATAAATACTAAGCGTTAGCGACGACGCGACACCTACTCGCCACCGCCGCATATTTAATTGATATCAATTAACGAAATTAAATTTAATTTCTCACACCAACATTGATAGACCGTGTCATCCGATGGGACCCGAACCCACGACGTTTCGGTATCCGGGTTTGGCGCAACTGGGTTAGGAAGGCAAAGGGAAGCGCTTCCTACCGACCGGTTGTTATGGTCGGGGACCAAGGTCCGATGGTCACCGTCTTGGTTTATCTATATGTAGTCAAGCTCGTGCTAAATCTTACATATCGCGGTTTGTGTTGAATGGAGCGGGCTATCAGCGCCATCTAGCCTGTAGGAGCCGAGTCAGGGCGTCGCGTCTTGAAGTTGCTTGCTAGTGTTAGCGACAGTGGTAAGATGTCGCTACACCACTCCCCCCGAAGAACCGGAGGTTGATTGAGCCAGGGTGGTTGAGAGCTCAGCAGTCTGTGCGTAGTGAGCTTGCAAGTGCCAGTGCTTGTTGAGTCCACAATGTGCCGGGATGAGCATGCGCGATGTCCACGGTGAGTTGGGATGGGCATGCGTAATGTCCACGGCGAGTCGGGATGCGCGATGTCCACGGTGAGTCGGGATGAGTGCGCGATGTCCACACGATGAGTCGGGATGTACATGCGTGATATCCACAGTGAGTCGGGATGAGCATGTGTGATGTCCACGATGCGTGCGGGAGAGCTCGAAGTCCACAGTGAGTCGGGATGATGAGCTGGATGAGGCTGCCGAGGAACCAGGTAGAACCGGTGCGGTATGCGGTGGTGTCCTTAGGGCTGGTGAGCTGGCTTGCAGGAGACTGCTGGCTGGATGCTGCTGGCTGGGTGCCTGTTGGCAAGGGAGAAGGCGACGATGATGATGACGACGGTGAGGCTCCATGCTCCAGTGTAGATCACGTCGGGGTCACCACTTTGGCGCAACTGGATTAGGAAGGCAAAGGGGAGCGCTTCCTACCGACCGGTTGTTATGGTCGGGGACCAAGGTCCGATGGTCACCGTCTTGGTTTATCTATATGTAGTCAAGCTCGTGCTAAATCGAACATATCGCGGTTTGTGTTGTATGGAGCGGGCTATCAGCGCCATCTAGCCTGTAGGAGCCGAGTCAGGGCGTCGCGTCTTGAAGTTGCTTGCTAGTGTTAGCGACAGTGGTAAGATGTCGCTACACGGGCAAACGTTCTTGCCAACTGAGCTACAGAGGACGTTAGTTAGTCGACGATTTTTTGTAAATGCCAGTTAAATAACGATTCGTATTTGTTGACTGTGACGCAAAATTTTATATTAGAATTGGATAATTTATAAACAATATTATGGATATTCTATATTTTTTTACGATATTATAAGCAAATTCAAAAAACTTACATAAAATGTGTTTTCGAAAAATACCGTAGCCAGGATTACCTTGATTTTAACGTGTTTTCCAATAGATGTAGTAACTAAGTTATCCACTAGAGCTCAGATATCGGGTTAATTTAACTGGAAAACCAGATCGCGACTAGGGTGGCCATGATTTACAATAATTTTCGTTAATTGCATTCATTGCCCAATACAATGGGATATGTGATGAAGTTTCAATGTTCTGGGAACGTATTAAAAAACAAATTTATAACTTTTTTTAAAACCCTTCTTCGAAATATATTTAAAAAACATTTTCATTCTAATTCGTAGAGGTGTTATTGGCTACATTTGGCTATTAATAAAAGTTATCTTAAATGCGCTTTAAAATACGTTTCTACAATATGTAAGAACTTCGTAACATATAACGTTTAAAATTGTTATAATGCATAGAAACACGGTTTGCCGCCTGTCAGTCAAGGCCCTTTTTCTCAAAAACGCGTAAAAGTATAAGGTCGCCCCCTGCACCTCTGGCGACCACAGGAAGGTCGCGTAAGAACTTGTCGGCTATAGTGTTGGATGCAACTTGTGGTAATAGACAGCCATACACAGTTTTATGAAGCCAGAAATTAAGTAAGGATGAAACTGTTATTTCGATAAAGTCGTTTTTGATGAACTTACGTAGGGTGACCCACTTACATAAATTGACCGAGGACTTGATGAAGCTATCGATGAACTTACAAAGATAAAGCAAATAAATACTACTTATGTAATAACTACGTGTAACTTAAAGTGAGTTTAATCCATACTAATATCAGTAAGAGAAGAAAAAATTTTTTTTGTATGTACAAACATATGTATTAAAATCGATTTTTTTTCTCTAACAAAGAAACTATACGAAACCTTTACTGATTTTTTTAATCCATTCACCAGTAATAGTAACATATGTTGTGAGTGGCATACCTATAGTCCGTGAGCCCGCCCCATAATTGCATATGTCATATTATGACATCGCGATAAAATGCATAGCACACCCTAAAGTTGGCCGTAAGTTTAAAAAAAATCTTCGTTTCTGGTCAAAATTTTAGGTTTTAGTTCAAGCACTTGGAAATCTCGACAGGCTAACGCCAGGGTTGCCAAGGGGTTAGGCAATCGCCCGGTACGCGAGGAACGCGGGTTCGATTCCCGCCTCTGGTGGTCATTTTTTCAAGTGCAATAATATATTGAGATTGAAAAGTGAATGCTTATCACTTGAAAATGATAATTTATCGTATTTGCAAGCTTCATCTTTCGATTGTTAAATACTTGCAATATCATTTCTTTCGAGTGTTGAGGGTGTAATCCCAATAACATTGATGAAAGCAACGCGGCATTACAGCGTTAAGAAGCACTTGAAAATTTCGACAGGCTCTGCCAACGCCAGGGTGGCCGAGAGGTTAGGCAATCGCCCGGCATGCGAGGAACGCGGGTGCGATTCCCGCCTCTGGTGGTCATTTTTTTAAGTGCAATAATATATTTTAGGTTATATTTACGTAATGTGACGTCAGTCAGACTAACAAGATCATTTTGTAGCCCTGTGCGTGCAACGAGAGAACATAAGTGTGTCAGTTCTGAAGTGGCTGGAAGTACTTACTTGATTTTATATCTGGATGAAAATTATTACAAACGTCAAAGTCAAAGTCAAAGTCAAAAATTCTTTATTCAATTTAGGACACAAAATGCCACTTATGAACGTCAAAATATCAATCAATTATGGCCCATATGGGGCAGAACATGTCTCCTTATCTTTTGGGCCCTACTAGCGCTTCGAGACAAGACACAGACAATCTGGCAAGTGCTGAGAAGAAACGCCGGAACAAACTCAGTCACCACTAGCTGCCACAAAAATAAAACAAATCAAAATAAACAGGTAGGTACATCAGTTTGGTGCAGGCTGGACTGTCCATACATTCTCGTCATTAAGATAGTCTTGAATTTTATAATACCCCTTCGACATTAGGGTAGTTTTGACATGTAACTTAAATTTATTAATAGGTAGTTCGATAACATTACGAGGTATTTTATTGAAAAATTTGACACAATTTCCCAAGAATGAATTAATTGTTTTGGCTTATCTGAAGTTTGGAATGACAAGTTTGTTTTTATTTCTTGTGTTATACGAATGAATATCACTTTTTTTTTATAACAAGATCTAAATTTTTGCGTACGTACATTATATTATCAAATAGGTATTGAGAAGCGACAGTGAGGAAGTTAATTTCTTTAAAGAATTCTCTCAGGGATTCGCGGGGACTAAGTTTGTAAATGGCACGAATGGCTCTTTTCTGTAAAATAAAGATGGTATCTATGTCCGCAGCAGAACCCCACAAGAGAAGACCATAAGACATTATACTGTGAAAGTAACTAAAATACACAAGCCTTGCTGTTTCAACATCAGTCAAATGTCTAATTTTTCTAACCGCAAAGGCAGCTGAAGCAAGTCTCCCAGCCAGAGCGTCAACATGTGGTCCCCACTGCAACTTCGAATCCAATGTAATGCCCAAAAAAACAGTGGAGTTTGATAGATGTAATTTTTCACCGTGGAGTAGGATTTCTGTGTTAGCTTGCTTCACGTTAGGCATGGTGAATTTAATACATTTAGTCTTTTTTGTATTAAGAAGCAAGTTATTGCTAGTGAACCAATTTAATACCTTAGAGAGAGCTCCGCTTACATTGTCAAATGATTCTTCGCCTCTTCTTGATTTGAAGACTAAAGAAGTATCACCAGCAAACAGAACTATCTCACAGGAGTCTGTGGCATAAAAAGGAAGGTCATTAATATAGATCAAAAATAACAAAGGTCCTAATATTGAGCCCTGGGGCACTCCCATTTGAAGCGGGGCACCTGAGGAGTTAGTACCATTAACGTTTACTGTTTGTAGTCTGCCTGAGAGGTAAGATTTCAACATTTTAGACGCGTTATTAGATACACCGTAATGTTCAAGCTTAATAATGAGTGTTTGGTGATCGACACAATCAAATGCCTTCGACGTTTTGAAACGACAAACGTTTTGAAATAGTGCTAATAATAATAGTGTCTGTACAGTACTAAGAATTAATAAGTCTGCCAAGCCATATCTGGCCGAAAGTCTTTTAAAACGACTTTCTTACTTTATCATCTTTTGAATCTCGCTCAGCACGCACAGCTTTTCCGACCGTGTGCCGTGCAATTTATCGTGAGGTCATTATGACGCAGGTAATTCTGGGGCTGGTTTACGGATTAATAGGCTATAAAATATTTTTAATTTGCACCAGTGTAAAGCCGGGTGTATCGCTAGTTACCTCATAAAGGCTCCGATATCGGTAACTAAGCACACTGTATATTTACAAAGACACATTTTTACTTCAATTAATTTGAAAGCAACAATAACGTGATGACTTCGCTTTCGGTTCAATTTTTGATGAAGCCATAGGTATATTGCCTAATATCCACTTTCTAAGAAAAAATTTACTACACTGAAGACTATTCTAGAAATCAATCTAATACGACACTTGTTTAATTTATATCAGAGCTAATGTATCACCAAGAAAATTTAAAAAAAACTTATATGGGCACAATTTTTGACCGAATAGACACAGATCGTAATTCAAATATGGACTTCAAAGTTTTATATCAGAATTTAGCGCGACGAAGTTATTCCACCAACTATCTTGATAAAGACGTGCAGGCTTTTCTGCTGCTTTTAATTATTCCATTCATCATCTCATTTCAATCCAAGTATTGGATTTCTAATAACTTCATCACGCGCCATGAAACCATATATAACATCGTGTCTCTCTTTCCTAATTTCGGCGGTGTTTTCTATTCATATTGGTTTTTCATCAGAAACGGCAATACCAGTTTATTAAGTGTAGAGTTTTTAATTTTTTTCCTTCTCGCAAGTTCAACTTTGTCGACGTTTTTCGCTAATCTGTCTCCATACCAAATTTCATCTCAATCGGTTCAGTGGTTTAAGCGTCAAAAGGTAACAGACAGACAGACAGACACACTTTCGCATTTGTAATATTAGTATGGATACCAGGGAAGTATCTTATTTCCATTCACTCGCTAGTTTTAGTTTGTATTAGGTTTTAGTGTTCAGGTCAGACTCAAACCTCCCTACGCAATAGATGAATGTGGTTTAGCATCTATTTATTGTGTCCCTAGCCTACTCAAAGGTCGGTCTGTAAGTAACTACTATCGTTAAGTTAGTGATGATTAAACGAACTTACCTGTAGTTAAGTTCGATCATAATTATACGAAGTGCTTCGTCCGAAGGGATGAGTATGCACTCCCTCCCACCAGTAATAGTAACATATGTTGTGAGTGGCATACCTATAGTCCGTGAGCCCGCCCCATAATTGCATATGTCATATGACATCGCGATAAATTTTATGGTACACCTTAAAGTTGGCCGAAAGCTTAAAAAAATCTTCGTTTGTCAAAATTTTAGGTTTTTATTTTTATTTTAGGTTATATTTACGTAATGTGACATCAGTAAGACAAACGTGGCATCATTTTGTAGCCCTGTGCGTACAACGATAGAACATAAGTGTGTCAGTTCTGAAGTGGCTGGAAGTACTTGACAGACCAAAGATGGCCACTATATACCATTGCCTACGTTATGTCGAGGAATCAGTGACACTGAAGATAGAAGTATAGCCTTTACGAGTTTCAATGTCAGAGGTTCATCCTTTCTGACTCAACTATGTATCGATTAACCCTGGCCTAACCATTTATCAACTTATTATAATGTGAACATTTTTGGGTTATGAATAAATAAATCATTATTATGTGACATCTGGATGAAAATTATTAGGAACGTTTTGAAATAATAGTGTCTGTAAGAATAAATAAGTTTACCAAGTCATATCTGGCCGTTAGTTCTTACTTTTTCCTCTTACTTAAACTCCGGTCAACTTCAGGTGCGATAATCTTCTGAATCTCGCTCAGCACGCACAATTTTTCCGACCGTATGCCATGCAATCAATCGTAAGGTCATTATGACGTATGTAATTCTGAGGCTGGCTTATCTACGGACTAATAAATGCAAACACACATAATGCCTTACTGACTAACTGACATAACTCATAGCCCTAACTATTGAGATTAAAAACTTGAAATTTTGCATCATACTCACTTGAATTAGTGTAGGTGAGCACTAAGAAAGTGTTGACAAATTTGTGTATGAAACTTCGCCAGTTTTAAAACTAATTCGATGAAATTTGATATTAACACTTATTTAGCTCAGGAATTTTGAAAATTAAACCTCTAAAGGGGTGAAAAAGGGGGTGGAAGCTCGTATGGGAAATTCGACATTTGCGCGGGCAAAGTCGGCGGCTTGTAGGCTGTAAAATAAAAATATTTTGCACCCGTGTGAAGCCGGGTGGGTCGCTAGTAACTTCTTAAAGGCTCTGTCACCGGTAACTAAACATACCGTATATTTACAAAGACACATTTTTTCTTCAATTAATTTGAAAGCTACAATAACCTGATGACTTCGCTACCGTTTCTATTTTTGATGAAGCCATTAGTATATTGCCTAATATCAACTTTGTAAAAATATATTACTACACCGAAGACTATTCTAGAAATCAGTCTAATACGACACTTGTTTTATTTACATTAGAACTAATGAATCACCAAGAAAGTTTTTGAAAAATAACAAATAAAGACACAGTTATTGATCAAATATACACAAATCGTAATTGAAACATGGATTTCAAAGTTTTATATCAGAATTTAGCGCGACGAAGTTATTCCACCAACTATCTTGATAAAGACGTGCAGGCTTTTCTGCTGCCTTTAATTATTCCATTCATCATCTCATTTCAATCCAAGTATTGGATTTCTAATAACTTCATCACGCGCCATGGAACCATATATAACATCGTGTCTCTCTTTCCTAATTTCGGCGGTGTTTTCTATTCATATTGGTTTTTCATCAGAAACGGCAATCCCAGATTATTAAGTGTAGAGTTTTTAATTTTTGTCCTTCTCGCAAGTTCAACTTTGTCGACGTTTTTCGCTAATATACTGTTATCTTCGTATGACACAAAAACCATAATGAAGATACAGGCCGTGTGACGATCATTCATACATTGTAAAACAAATATAAGAAATATGACGATTAGCAATTGGATATATTTAATCTGTATTACGATTTTCTTTATCTTTAGTGAATTTTCTTACCTGCTCATTGACATTTCTTTCTTAATTGTTATACCGGACGCCATGTCGGTGATGTACGATTTTTCAGTTGTATATTATTTACGGATTATGTCGTTATTAACGAATAGTCTAAACTTGTGGATTGAAGAATCGAAGTTGTGTGGATTGCTTGCAATTAATGATTCAGATGAAATTGATGCAATCAAGTATGATTGGGAAGCAATGGAAAAGGCTTACTGTGACTTAGCTGATGCAGTGTCTGCATATAGAAAAGTATTATCTACTCCTGTAAGTACCTCAGTTGAGTTAAGTTGATAATTAGTTGTAGGTGAAATGCATCCAATTTCACCTACAGTCTTCCTAACGCTGAATCATAGAAACATGACGTGTGAGTAATTGTGGCGACAAGCAAGGTAAAGGTCAGTTTATAAATAAATAAATAAAATGTTTATTTCAATAACAACACAGTTTTAAAAATATTCTTCATAATGTTATTTAATAAACATTCAAAGGGATACAGTAAATGTAACTAATGATACAAAAAATTTAAAACATTATCATTTCCGTAGATATATTTGATGGTGAATGTGTATCCGTGTGTGTGTGTGTGTGTATGCGTTTGTGTGTGTGTGTGTGTGAGTGTGTGTGTGTAGTGTATTTTTATACATAGTTTGATTTATGTTTTTTTTATGATTTTAAAAATAAGTTGCGTGGCTATTTATGTGACTACTTTAACCAGATATTATTAATACAACAGACATTGAGCGTATGTTTAATATCAACAGATTCAATATCTCGGGTGCCAGAGCTCGTAGACAAGATGCAACCTATTTTAAAATGTATGATACTGATATAAGCCATCTAAACATCACGTGACTTCTGCGTACATATTTTAACATTTCGTTGGCGATAGCGAAGTTCGCTGTAGGAAGATTGCACCTTGTATACGGAGTCCTTATGGACTCCGTTGTAACTAGCGACAGACACCTTTTATTTAGGTTTTAGTGTAGTATATAGTATGGATTCAAAATATCAGAAAAGTTTGGCGACCTTTAACAGCTACGTATTCACACCCACAGTCACACTTCGATAACCAGAAGAATACGAGAAGCTCCAATTATAAAACAGTCTCTTGTTTTATTTCAGATCCTAGTCTACGTGTACTTCAGTTTTTTTGAGATATTAATCAATTTTAAAGATTTCATTTTAATGACTGGAATCGATCTGAGTCGATCGCATGTTGATGTAAGTCCTTACTAATAATTACAGTGCTCGCTCATAATCCATACTAATATTATAAATGCGAAAGTGTGTCTGTCTGTCTGTCTGTTAGCTCTTGATGCTTAAACAACTGAACCGATTGAGATGAAATTTGGTATGGCGACAGTTCAAGACCCTGGAAAGGACACAGGCTACATTTTGTCGTGATATAAAAATATTAAAGGGGTTATTAATGGGGGATGAAAGTTTATATGGAAAATCCAACTCTTGCGGGCGAAGTCGCGGGGAACCACTAGTAATAAATACTTTTTATACAATGTTAAAGTTAAAATTTTAGGTTTTTTAAGGTATATATATTTTTTCAGAAACCCAACGTCCTGATTGGTATTTTAGTTATACTTTGGACTTTAAAGGCTTTTATATTGATTATACTTTTGGGAATAGAGTGTGATAAATTTAATGCGACAATCACAAAAGTCACTATCGAATGTGTTACAATAATAAGCAGTGATGATTGCACAGGTTTGGCATATTCTTATTAATCATTCGTTGTTGCGACTCTTCTGAACTACAATAAGTCTGGGAGATAATTATTTATTTCTTATTTTTATAATTAAAAACAAGGTTTATTATCGCTTACACATATTTATTGTGTTAATTTACACAGTTTTTTTTTTAAATGCATTGTCTTTTTTTATATCAAGGTTGCAGAATTATTTATATAGAGCACCTGCTTCTGTTGTTTTTTAAATCTCCCCACCTCCAATCTACCAACCACAATCCCAACCCCACCCTCAATTTAAATGACACCACAGTAAAAGTTTTAGGTATTGATTGCCATATTCATTCGTCCATAATTAAATAATTATAATTACAGGATACTCTTTACTTGTATTACAGAATATCAAAAGCAGCTTTGCAAGAAATTTCTACGAATGAACGACACATCGTTCACGAAGTTCACCGTGCACTCAATGTTCACGGTGGAAGCGCCCTGGATCCTAGTCTATGCCGACCTTGTTGCTACATACGTGTTTGTCGTGTTACAATACACTTTGTTATAGTTTAAATGTTATTGTAAAAAATATAGTTACAATGGCGGTTTGAATATGATTAAAACAAGATTTTTATTCTGTGTATAAGTTTTTTATTCTTCTTTGGGTCCCGAAGTCGAAGGGTAAAAACAGGACTATATTACTATTATAGGTTTTATAAAAAAAATTGTAAAAATTGTATAAAAAAAAATTCCATAAAATCGGGGAACATACACACATCAAAAAAGTTTACGATCACTCTGAAAAACTTTTTTGTTACAATAGATTTTATTATGATTTCTTCTTCTTGTATGATTCTTTATTTAAAAATATACAATTAGAATACAAAACAATAAAACAGTAAAATTGTTTTTCCATATAAAAAGGCTTTCAGTCATAGCTTACGCTCACTCAGAAATCTGATTTAGTCAATTTTGACGGATTTCAAATACTTTTTTGCAAAAAGTTGTGGTTGAAAAAATGCCAAGAGGATTATCAGAGGTTTTACGAGCAAGAATAGTAACTTTGAGGGGAAAAGGACACAGCACGAGAGATATAGCACGCAGACTTGCTATATCCCAATCCTGTGTCGTCGTGACCACGTTGCAGAGGTACCTGCCACGGGGTAATTGGGTAATTTTGCTGACCGACCACGCAGTGGTCGCCCACTGTGCTGCCCAAAAGCGCTATATTAGATTGCTGGCAGCCCGTGACCCAACAATCAACGCTACTAAAACAAAAGCAGAAGTTCGGGCCGCCTCTGGGCATGAAGTTAACACTCAGACCATTCGGAATTGCTTGCACCAGGCTGAATTACAAGCACAGAGGTCTTGGCGAGCGCATCTGAATTCCCGGCAACGTCAACGACAGAGATTGGAGTGGGCTAGGCTTCGGCAGAATGAAGAAGATGAAGAAGAACACATTTGGCAAAACTGTCTCTTTGTTGACGAATCGCGAATCAGTACTCATCCAGATAACCGACGTGTCCGTGTCTGGAGAAGACCAGGAGACCGTGAAAGGCAAAGAATTGCCACAGGAACAGTTCAGCAAGGCGGGAAATCGGTGTCCTTTTGGGGTGGTATTATGATTGGAACTAGAACACCTTTGATCCCGTATCGGGCTTCATGACAACAGACATGTATAAAGCAGTTGTATTGATGGAATTGTCAGACCATTCCGAGTAAGCTATGGGCACCAATATGTACTGGTCGATGATAGTGCACCCGCACATCGAGCTCAACGAGTCAATGCTGCTCTTCGAGAATACGACATCACAAGGTTAGACTGGCCTGCCGGGTTGCCTGACTTAAACCTAATAGAGCACGCGTGGGATGCTCTTAAGCGAGCTGTTTGGAACCGTCAGCCACGTCCCCAGACAGTGCCAGAGCTCAGGGAAGCCGCTATTCAAGAATGGGACATGTTACCCCAAGAAATGATGGATAACTTGATCCTCAGCATGCCCAGAAGGATCTCCGCATGTGTTCGAGTCAGGGGAGGAGTTATATCATACTTAATAAAAACATTTTATTTATAAATTGTCATTTAAGTTTAGCTAATCAGTATTTGCCCTTATATCAAATTCCTCTCACAATTACTCGTACATTATGGCTAATTACTCAATTTTTGTTATTAAAAAATTAAATTAGTTTTATTTCTTAATTTCAAACAGGGTGTTTCTATTTAATCTCAAACTTTTTTTGATGTGTGTACCTACATAGGGTATATTTGGATAGACCTTGATGTAAGGATCCCAAAAAAAATTGTAGACGTCACCATTTGGACCACCCTGTATATTTTTCGAAGTTCATAGAAAATACAAGCTCGAAAGAATTAAGATTTCGAAGATCTTACCTAAACATATTTCTTGAGCTTATACTCTTAGATATTCAACATTGACGTCTTTCTCAGCCAAAATACTTGTGGCACTCTCACACATTTACATTCGAACTACAAAGGCAGATATTGCTGCACTGCAGAGAGAAAAATGTTGAAATCGATCTAATGGAGAGTAAAAAAGTAAAATTAGTACAAATCAATCAATATAGTAATCAAACAAAGAGCACGGTAACACATTTAAGACATTAAAAACGAACGAAATACAACTGAATCATACTATACATTAAAAATATGAAAAAGTTGACTTTTCAGCAGTTGTTGTTTCAATACAGGAAGGCGATTACGCTAATAAAATGACGGCTGAACCGCAGTTGAAAGGCAATCGCAGAACGACTTTTGAACAGTTGTACTTGTGGAAAAATATCAAAAAAACTTTGTTTAAAATGTATTCAATCCGCAAAAATCGTCACAACTTCATTGATCAAGATCTAATAGCAATTTTGAGACCTTTGAATATATTGCAAATAATATACTTCGCTCCTAAATTTCGTATCTGCAACAATTACGTGTTCTTCAATAACATAACTGCTAAATTGTTATGCTTTGCATTTACATTACTTTGCATATCGATACGAATAATATCGGCGATCCTTCGTCTTAACAGTAGTCCCCTGTTACTATGCGGAAATATTTCTAGTACCATTATATTTATAACATTTTTACTTGTAAGTTACAAAGACAACGTCTGGGACTCCTCCAAGAATGTTGATTTCATCATCAGTCTCAATAGAATTTGTGACAACTTTAAGAACGAAGATTCAATTAAACTGAAAATATATACTTGGATTATAACCTTAATCTTCGTCTTGGTTCATACGAATTTTTACATCCAGTCGCACTTATGTGGTTATAGTAATCTTTTCACAATCTTCCAAATATTCAGCCAGCAATCGTTAGATATGCACATTGCTTATGCATGTACAGTAATGAAAATAATAATAATTAACTTGGATTCATGGAACTCAAGATTCAATACGGTACCATTTCATAATGACATACGCTCTAAAAATATGTTCCAAAAGTATTTGAACATAACACAAGCTTTTGATTTATATAAAAATCGATTTAAAACACTAGTAAGTGTTATTATATTTTTTCAATTTTCTCCGACACATGCAAAAGAGTTTATGTTATTTAGTTTTTTCTTCTTTGTCCTTTAATTTTAGACAGCAAAAATGCGTTTTGTTGTTACTGAAAAACATTAATTTATGACAGCTTTTCTTGAAATATTATGGTGTGAATTAATATATAACTACTTCAGTAAGATATATATATTTGAGTACAATGTTTATGGCTAGTGGACCATCATCATTGGCCACAGCATCTTTACAGATGATTGTTGCAGCATCACGGGGGTATATTTTGGGGGGTGCAACGTCTCCGGTGACTATAAAGTTCGATGGCAGCACGACACCTCTTGCCACACCTGTCACAGATGAATCGAGAGTCAAGGGGAGGCGCGGCACTGCGTTGAAGTCTTTTCCTCTTTAGGTGTCCCAGCCAGGCCTCATCATGCTGTGATATGCCAAGGGATATATCATGACGCCACTCTGGTCTAGTGGACACAGTAGTTTTATAATGATTAATATTCACCCTCATGGTTTTAGGTTTTATTATACTCAATGGATGCGTTTATATGCACTTTGTTTTATCTTACTCTGGCCGTTGAACATGTTAAGACGTTAGAGTTAATGGTAAGTTTTTCATTGAACCTTATTTAATGTTTATATAAGTTTAAATAAGACATCAAAAATTCGCACACAGATAGGATTTGAACCTACGACCGGCTAACCGGGCCAAAGGTCGTAGGTTCAAATCCTACCTGTGTGCGAATTTTTGGTTTCTTATTTAAACTTATATAAATAAGAAAAACAATGAGAGTGTTAAAAAATATTAATAACTATTATTTAATGTTCATTAAAACTATTATTTAAAGCTCTTTCTTAATATTAAACTAGACTAACTTGCTAAACTTACAGCCAAAAATGAATTAACATTTTATAAAATTGGATGTAATAGTGACACCTAGGTTACGAACAATTTGTAAGTGCGTGTGTGCGCGAAATATAAACTAATCTAAACAGTTTTAACTACTTAACTAAAACAATAAATAAAATAAGAAGAAGAAACAAAGTCACCACATCAAAAACACCAAGACTATGGGTCATTTTGAAGACCAGACAATGGCTCAAGCACACTTAAAATACCCTTTTTGAAAGCTTCTTTAGACAGATGAAACATGTCAACTGATGAGAATGTTTTATTATATGAACTAAGTGTTCTGATCACTATAGAATTCCTTGCATAATTTGTTCGTGTGTGCGGTGTGTGAAATAGAGATGCAGTTGTGTGCCTAGTTCGGGTGGCCGGAGTGAAGAACTTCAATAATGTATCAGAGAGCTCCTCGGAGTCAATGTTACCATTACAGATATTGATTGACCAAAAGCTCCTTACTTTTTCGTATTTTTTACAGACCTATAAATCAATAGCCATAATATTGATGTATACACTTGGGACGCTCAAAACCATAGCGTTGCTCGCTTTATTAAGCTATGAATGTGAAAGCCTATATCTATTAATAGCAAAGATTCAACTGGTGTGCGCGATGAAGGCAAATGTGAGGTGTTCAAGTTAGTATCAAACAACTTATGTACGGTCGGCAGCATGTCAAGTTACCCACGTGGACTACGAAAACATCTTTATTACGTAGGGAATGGAGGCGGTCTCAAAGTCAAAGTGTCCCCACTTTGACTTTGAGACCGCCTGACGTGCGACTTTGTGTACTTGCAAAGTGCTCCTATTTTTCAAATTGTCACAATCAGCTCGTTTAAACCATTCAATCCATATCAAACTTCATGTTGTATTTGTTTTAGAACAGGCCTGTGTAACTCCCCGCGTAAGTAGCAAAAACGTACCTACGCGCGGCGACCCCTTAGAACGGGCTAAATTAAGTTGGGTGACGCGAGCGAGCAACGAGACGCATGCGCGTTTTATTCACCGGCTGCGCACGGCATTTATATGTGATTACGTTGCTGGCTGGACGAGCATGAATAAAGTGCTAGAAAGGTGCGCTAGATAGCGTAAGTAGCTTCTAGTAGCAGTCAACCCTATCGCGTCGCATGATATTACGTACAGTCGACCAAATTGAATCATGACCCACCTTATGGTCATTTTTCTACTGTCATTCTATACAAGTAGGTTGAAATTCGCTTGAACATACATTGCCTAGAAACGAACCTGTTATCATTTTATTAGACACTGACAGTTACTGACAAGGCTATGATCGCTATCTGTACGAATAAGTTTGTATGAAAATCGGCGAGAACTTAGGTAAGGGTTGCAATGCAACACACAGGTAGGTAGGTTGATATTCGGGATTCGGCACAGCCGGGCGCCGAGTCTGTATCGGGAACCAGTTTCTTTATAAAAGTTCCACTGGAACTTGTGTTAGCCATGATGAAATAAAACAGTATACTTAGTTGAAGAATATAATATTTATTTTAGGTATATATTTTACAAGTGGCATTAAATTGGTAAAGTGAAAAGTGACCCGATTGGACGACTACAAATGTCACTTCCCCAATCTAAACCTAGACGGCCATGGAATAAGAGCGAATTCATCTTTATGCTGGGTAAACCAATTCGAGACAATTCTGGCAGTATGCACTGGACATTTATCATGAACAAAGGAGAATACTGGCACTTCTTCACGCAAGTAAACTGACAAAGTCGGTAACATTGATTCTTCCAATAAATTGACATAGTTTATAGCGTTATGACGAGGAGAAATTTGAACAAGTTCTCCGACACTTCCGGCATCCATCTAGGCACACATGTTAGCTGAAATTCAGCCGGATAATTGGTTGGGCACTACATGATCTTCTGTGTATCGCGTGTTATCGTAACGCCACGAAGTTAAGCCATGTTGAGAAGAGTGAAATGATTTCTCGTCTGTAAATGTTATTCGTTGTGTTCGTTATTCGTCGTCGTGTTGCATTTCTGTTCTCTGTTGGATCGTGATTCAACGAACGCTATGATTATGTCAGCGTCTGTCTTCGACGGAACCCTCTTTAGCATGCCGTCTTATACAGGTTCTGACTGTGTTCCAACTTGTTCTTAGCTCTTTGTTCTGCCAAATTGGCCATTATACGACTTGTTTGTAAATATTGGCTTAGATTTTTATAAAATTTCAGACTTACTAGGTATACTTGACATCTGACACATGACGTTTTTAATTTTTTTTATTATAATACATTTTTCTTCGTAGTGAAGAGTTTGGATTATGGACTTATTTTAAATTCATATAAAGACTGGTTTATCTAAAACATGTCTAGTGCAGTGATAATAAAGGTTAAACTTACATAGATCTCTGACCCGTAATGACGCATTTTGATTCATATCTAAAACGTACTATGTGCAACATGCATGACAGCGAAAAAAACCTTACTACATTTATGAATACAAAGGAATAATAGGCAAAGTGGGTCATGATTCAATTTGGTCGACTGTACCTGAAAAGGTTTAGTGTATTATGATTCATATTCCAGAGTTATAAGAATGAAAATATCTTGCAATGGATTTCTGTAGGTGTCTAAACGAGAATGTGCTCGACTCTGAGGCGAAGTAAAATTACACCATATCATTGACAACATTGAGTAGATATTTCTTTGAATTTAATTGCAAAGTCAAACTTCTGTACGGAGTACTAGTACTTATTCTGTGGTTAGGGTTCCATACTAAAAGGTTGAAACTAGACTGATACTCCCTATTACGAACACTCTGCTGTCCGTCTATGTGTCGGTCTGTCACCAGGCTGTGTCTCATTAATCGTATCAGCTAGACAGGTAAATTTTTTAAAGATGATGTTTTCTGTTTGAAAATAAATATTAACGTCCCTTATGACTTACGTGTTTTTTTTTTTCGTTTTATGCTCGATATTATTAACGGCAACAGGGCCCTATTTCACGAAAACATTAGTTTACTAGTATATTAGCTATTAGTTACTAGTGTAAAAATTTACTAGTCCTAATATTTTCTGTTTTTCAAAAACAGGTATTAGACTTATAACTAATAGTAGCAGAGTAATAGAAAATATTAGTCTGGCTTGGACGTTTATACACATATTCTCCATCCACGATTATAAAAACCGGTCAAATGAGAGTTGGGCTCGCGCGCAATTGCAATAATCTTGCATTACTGCAACATACTTTTTCTATGATTATAGGTAATCTCAAAATTTAGTTTTTTTTTCTATATTGTGTTGGCCTTCATTCTTGCTGTGTTTTTTTTTGTTTGGTACAATGCCGGTAAAAGCGAAATGTTTTATTTAATGAGATTTAAAGTAAATTAATAATTGATATATTTTGTAAGTGCTTCTGGTTAAAAAGACAATATTTTATAAAAAATACACTGTTAAATTTAAGTCTAGTATTTTGAGCTAATACATTTTACAAGCCTTCTAAAACTAATACCTCTATTAGTGTAATTTACAAGAGTATTTTAAAACGATTTTTTCGAAAAACCAAATTTAATTTACTCTAGTAATTTTTGCTAATATTTATTAGCTGGTAACTAGTAACTAATATTTTACTACCGTAGCTTCGAGAAACGCGCACTAGTAAACTTGTAAAAAATATTAGTTAATGGACTCATATTATTAGTCTAATAAGTTTCGTGAAATAGGGCCCAGGTAGACACTTAAAATATTCATAGAATATAGATTCACTTTAGTATAAATAATTTTATTAAAATACAAAAAACGTGAACAAAAAAGTTTATACTTAAATAAATGTCTAATAATAGATAATGGTACGAAACCCTTCGTGTGCGAGTCCAACCCACACATGACCGGTTTTAATTGATGTTTTGCATTTGTAATATTTAAGCATTTGTGCTTTTAATGTGTGTTGTATGTACGTACATACGGCAGCACGTGAAGCTATATAGTTGAACGACAAAAACCAGCTTTTCTTACGTGTAAGCAATCATAGACGACCGTCTTGGTGTAGTCGTTCGCGCACCGGGCTACTAAACCAGGTGGGTTGCGGGTTCGAATCCCGCAAGGAGCAAAATGAGCACGAGCATTTCTATCTAAGTCATGGATGTTTATATGTATTTAAGTATTTCTATCCGTTATCCTAGTCACCATAGCACAAGCTCACGCTTAGTTTGGGGCTAGGTAATTGGTGTGTTTGTTGAAACAATTTATTATTATTATTTAAAGAGGCGGACAAATTGTGTAGTCTGATTAGCGGCGTTGTGTTATAAAAAGAATTAAAAATAACCTTTTTTGATTGTACAGATTACGAAAAGAAGATGATCAAGAAAATCCAGGGAGTTACTATAAATATCACGAAGTTCCATGCCTATGGCTGGTTTGATATTGATGCAACTCTGCCCGCCAAGTTGATAGAACTTCTACTCAGTCACACCTTTGTTATATTACAATTCTATTTTTTGTAATTATTTAACAAGACTTATTGTTTGAAAGACATCGAAAAACATTATATTTAGTAATGTACGTGTTCTCTTGAACAAAAATAAAAATCGATACTAAACAATTTCTTTAATTTCTCTGTGTAAGTACAGTCGGCAGCACGTTGAGTTACCCGTGAACTACAAAAACAGCTTTTATTACGTAGGAAATAGAGGTGGTCTCAAGGTCAAAGTGGGGTAGCCTGACGTGCGGTCGTGTGTTCTCTCTTGATAATACTTAATGATAGGTATTAGCTAGATCAAAAACTACTTACTCAAAAATGCTATAAAAATAACCAACATTTAATCATATTAAAACCTAACATTCTTATACATATTTTAATGTATTTTGAGTACTAGTGGTTCCCCGCGACTTCGCCCGCAAGAGTTGGATTTTCCATATAAACTTTCATCCCCCATTTCACCCCCTTAATGTTTTTATAACGCGACGAAATGTAGCCTATAGGCATATATATAGCCATTCCAGGGTCTTGAACTGTCTCCATACCAAATTTCATCTCAATCGGTGCAGTGGTTTAAGCGTCAAAAGGTAACAGACAGACAGACACACTTTCGCATTTATATTAGTATGGATACCAGAGAAGTATCTTATTTTTATTAACTCGCTAATTTTAATTCACGTTTTTGTTTCTTACGTTTACGCGAATTGTTGAACTAATTAAAACACAATTTTACGGATTACTTCGCGATTTATTTACATTTTATTTTAAACCTGACGTTTCGAACACTACAGCGATCGTGGTCACAGGGAGACTGACAGACAGGGAGTCATCTAATAACTATTCCTATCGTTAAGTTATTATAATTAGGAGCCTGTCGTGTCCACTGCAGAGCCTACCTACCCTCTCCCCTATATCGTAAAGTAAGTAAGACTATTCTTATAGGTCAATTTCCATTAGTAGGTGATAAGTAGTATAAAAAAATAGTGCCAATGCTGCTAGGGTTCTATTTTAGTTGCTCCAGACCTTCAATTTGTGTACATCAATAGAAAGTGCTCATCACGCTAAACCATGTTCCCTACGGTGCTCTATTCGTATCTCTAATAATTGAGCTGAGCTGCTGGGGTTCCATATCAGTTGCTTCAGACCTTCAATTCAATTGGTGTACGTTCATTTCAATTGGTGTACGTCAATAGAAAATGCTCATCATACTAAATAACTTTTCTTAAGGCGCTGCTTTCATATCTCTCTTAGTTTAAGTGTACTGCTAAGGTTCCACGTTAGGTACTTCGATCTTTAAAATAAGTTATAGTCCAGTATTTGCCCAAACTCAATAACTACACAATAAAATAAGTTTCATTCAAATCCGTTCAGTAGTTCCGGAGATTAGCGTGTACAAACAGACAAAAAAAAAAGGTGTAGATTCCTATTCTGTTACTATTTTGACATCACCTACAATTAGTTTTTGGTAAAATTACTCAATGTACAGACGCATTGGTTTTACGGTTTTATAGATTCTCTATCTTAGTCACTATAGCAAAGCTACCGCTTAATTAGGAACTAGGTAATAGGTCAAACAATTTCTTTTTTTATTATTTAAGTAGATAATATGGCATTAGATTTTTACTTTTGCAGTGAAACAGCGTCGGAACTGCAAAAACATTTGCCGTGCGCGCCGGTCAGAGCTACGCAGTTTCCAAGCTTATGGCCGGAGGATAAGACCACAATTGCCTTTGCAACTTCTGGGGCTTATGACTACGTTATAGCGTCGTTATAATGCAATTTGCTTACATGAAATAATGAATTAAATAATAAATAAATATTGGACAATATCGCATACATTGCTTAGGTAGTAGATTTTGTAACTTTGAATAAAATAATTTCAATCAAAGTTTTGTTGCTAAAGTTGGCCATTCACGGCCAGTTACACTAATTAGTCGGTCTGAGGTACGACCAAAATTTTACGTTTTCAATATCGGTAATAAAAATCTAGGCTATAGGCATAAGTACTAAAAAACCGGCCAAGTGCGAGTCGGACTACAACATTAGACAGTATAGGCAAAAAAAACTTTAAGTTTATACTGTTCTCTTGGAAAAAAGTATATATTTTTATTTTATTTATAATTTCAAAAGTATTCATCACAGGATACCCAAAACAATTTTAAATAAGAGTTTCCGCGCCTGTTTCTTTATGTGAGTGATTTGAAGTTTCTAGGTCCAAGACTTCAAGCACAAGAACTCAAAAAAATAATTCACCCCCCCCCCCTCTTTACATGTATGGGGAGGTACCCTTAAAAAGGGGTAATTTTAATTTGTTGTATTTTTAAAAATGAGATCTATATGTGAAGTATCCTCAAACCAAGTTACATGCAAATCAGTCCATAATCGTAGAAGATATTCTGCTGTGACAGACTAGGACGGACGGATTGAACGATCTTATAAGGGTTCCTTGTCAGACTACGGAACCCTAAAAAGTAACTACACGTTATTATTTTTTTCCACAATTGCCCATATTTTACCGGTTCTAAGACCTTCTCGCCCATTTTACCCACTAAATTAAAAAAAACTAAAAGTACCCTTTGCGTGGGGAATTGCCCACGTTCTAGCAGCACTGAATGAAAATCAGTTTTCAGATTATTTTTATGATAGTGAATGGAGTCATTTTTTGAACTGACCGTGAATGGCCAGCTTAACAAAGTAACTGAAGTTGTCAAATGTGACATTTCCAAGCGATTTCAATCCTGGATTGTTAGCAACAGAGTTACGTAATTAGCCCCCAGATCTAGAGATGGGCGGCGGGAAAATACCCATTGGGTAAATACCGGGTAAATACCCATTTTGGGTAAATATAGGGTTTTTTCCCGGGAAAATACCCAAAACATGGGTAAAAACGATTATTTGTTTATATGGGGTGATTTGGTATTTCTAGTTAGTTTAGATAGAATCCAAAGGTTAGATTGTGATGAAGACATAAAATTTAAGTTCTCGTCATGCCTTAAATCATGTAACATAAACCGCACTTGGAAAATACAATGTTTGAGTTACTAACTAGTTAAAGTAGATATTAATAAGTGGCATGTAACAATATCATCAAAAGCTGCCGCTTGCTATTGTTTAAGCGCACTGACAAAAGAGATAGATAAGACAGTCTCAGTTTGCGGATTTCTTGGAAAACAAATAAAAAAGATTGAAGGCGCGTAAACAATCTCTTTCCCAGGAAATAACTTTGTAATATGAAAAAACAAAGGTCTTATTAAACATATTATCTAAGAGATAAGGTACGGTTTTTAATGGTACAATTCATAATAGTTTTTCAAATTGATGTATTATGTTGATCATAAATACAATAAATAAAGTATGTAAAATATCATCAAAGTCCGTGGGCGTAGCAGCAGTAATAGTCGTCAGTCAAAAGGGTATCACGATTAAATCACAAAGCACTCGAAGTCCATAAGATAAATATCTAGGTTGTCAAAAGTGTTGGAAGAATTAGCACGTGCGCACAGTACGGAGACAAAACTTCGTATGACACATAATAATTGCGTAATGGTCGATTCAAAGCAAATACAACAGATCATATAATAGTTACTACGTAACAGAGGAACTACGTAGTAGGTGCTTGTGGCGCAGTGGCGGCAGCACTTAGGTAGTAATACCAAAAGTTGAGCAACCTACGGCGGTCGTGATTGGATGGGTGACCATTCCGACCATTTAAGTAACGTCCATGACAAGCATCTCCGTGCTTCGGAAGGCACGTTAAGCAGTTGGTCCCGGCTAATATCTGTGGTATTAGTCGTTAAGCCTAGTCAGAGGCCCTAGGGCGGCTTGATAACTTCTGACAGTAAGGTTTGTCACTTGCCTTACATGCACCAATCCGCACTGAGCCCGCGTGGTGGAGTATGGCTCGTACCTCCACATAGTTGAGGTGAGGCCTTTTCCCAGCAGTGGGATCTGATAGGCTGACTTTACTTAACAGCTAAATCACTCATACGAAAAAGTACGTACCAAACTTTTATAATAGCCTACAGTTTTCTGTCGCAGACCGCTACACACGAAAATGCACCTTAAATTTCAAACATTACGTTATTATTCCTCTGCGGCCACGCGACCTTGGAGTAAAACTAAGAAAGGCAGGGTTGCCTCTTTAAATACAAGGTTTTTATTGATAGCCCTCGGTTTGCAAGACAAGAATTCCAGCCGAAATTAGTAGTTATTAAACACTTTTTTAGTCTTTATTTTGGCCACAGTTATTTTTATAGAGGTAATGTTTTGAAAATACTTCGTTTTATTGCGAAGATATCTAGTAGGTTAATCAGGCAACCAAGTTATGTACAGTCGGAAGTATGTCAAGGTAAAGCTACATGTGAACTACAAAAATACCTTTAATTACGTAGGAAATAGAAGCAGTCTCAAGGTCAACACGTGTAGTCTAATTTGCGGTGTGTAAGTACATAAGGCCGCACGTCGGACTACCTCACTTTGACCTTGAGACCGCCTCTATTTCTACGAAATAAAAGCTTTTGTCGTAGTTTACAAGGGTAACTTGAGGTGCTGCCGAATGTAAAGAAACTAAAAACCGTTTTTTTAGCCTAATTCATTTTACATAACTATTACATTGGATTTTACCAAATGCTGCGATATGACAATTTAAACACCAAGAAAGTGAAATACAAAATAAAAAAATGTAATATTTACATACCCATTTCATAAAACTATTTTGTCGAAAGGTAATATCCTACTCAACTTCCTTCATTGACAGGTAGGTAGTAAGAAAAAAAGTTGATTTCTTATGGCATACTGACTTCATATTTTTTTATGATTTACAACCATTAACTGCACATAAATTACTAGGTACATCTTTCTTGACTCTAAACCAGGTTCGCGCGTGCGCGCGTCTTTGCCGGCAACCAAACTGAATTTCTACCGTGGACGGTACCGCGGCGTGTGAGTGAATAGCGCGCGCAAGTACATGGAGTGCAAGAGGCCTATAAATTCTCAAAACGGGTATCTGTTAACCCTGATGTCGTTGTTTACAACAACCTTTTGTTAACGTTAATGTTAATTTAACATTTATTGTGTTTAAAACTGTATATAATGTATGTAATTCATTTTTGATAAATGTTCGGCCCTAATACAATTGCGTAATAGTTATTGACTTGGTTGTAGACTGGAAAATATTGAATTAATAGAAAAATTTATATTTACCCTTCATTTTTGTATTTACCGGGTATTTTCCCGCGTTTTTACCCATTTTGGGTAAATACCGGGAAAATACCGGGTAGAATCCCATCACTACCCAGATCCCAATTTAAATAGCTTAAGCACTTGTGTTATGGAAATCAGGGGGAATGTGTAAGATTATTGTGTCAATTAGTATAAGAAGGAAAGAAGTTGTAACGAAAATCCTAAAATATTGATATATTCCGTGATCTTAATATCTTAGTATTTCATTTGAAAGTTCTGTTAAAAAATTAAGTGTATTTATTTTATTTAAATTTATTCTATTTATGGAAACGAATGTAGAAATTGCAGTTAAAGATTTTTAGCAATTTTTGTTAGGAAACGGAAATGTCGGATAAATTGTAATTTATTTAATTTAAGTAAATCAATATATTTTAACCGGAACTTGCTAGATTAATTTTGTAAAATGTTTAAGTCTGAGGAAACGGATGTTTAAACTTACACTAAATGAATAAAATATTTAAAATAGGAAACTGATATGAAGATATGTGGACTGGGGAGGGAAAAAGCTAGATAAAAACGAATGTTTAGAGTCTCGGGGATCTTTTTTTCAATTGTAGATAACACGGATAGGCTGAATCTTTAGGTAAACAATTGTTGTGTGCTTATAAAATAAGTGAATAAAACGGCCATTTTTCTGAAGAAGTGTGTTTTATTCTACGTTTGCAGACAAATGGGATACACTCTACGCTCAAATTTACGTAAGTTTTTACGGCTATCTCCTGTCCTCTTTTAATGCGTGCTCGGTGCGGGAGTGAGCAGGATAACAAGTAAAACACCTACAAATAAGCAGTTCGATGCGTGAGAAGAGATAAACGTTTTATAAGACAAACTACTTCTGTGTTCAAATGTTAAAAACATTTAAATTTTATCTATGTTATTCAATAATAAATACCATTAAATGACGTAACACTTTGCTGTTTTAGTAAATAAAGTAAAACCGGCCAAGTGCGAGTCGGACTCGAGCACGAAGGCTTCCGTACCATTAACTTACAACATTAGACAGTATAGGCAAAAAAAACTTTTTAAGTTAATACTGTTCTTTTGGAAAAAAGTACATATTTTTATTTTGTTTATAATTTCAAAAGTATTCATCACAGGATTTGAAGTTTATAGGTCCAAGACTTTAAAAATTACCGGGGGGGGGGGACACCGTGTAAACGACTTTGGCGGGCTATATCTCGCAAAGCTGATAAAAAAGTGTTATATGAAAACCCTACCTTATTTTTATAGTCCTTTTCAACGATACCCTACACAAGGGGTCCACTCAAAAAAATAATTCACCCCCCTTTACATATATTGGGAAGGTAGCCTTAAAAAGGGGTAATTTAAATTTGTTGTATTTTTAAAAATGAGATCTATATGTGAAGTATCCTCGAACTAAGTTACATGCAAATCAGTCAATAAACGTAGAAGATATTTTGATGTGACAGACTAGGACGGACGGACTGAACGATCTTATAAGGGTTCATTGTCGGACTACGGAACCCTAAAAAAATTTTCTTCAACTCTGCGTCAAAAGAGATAAACAAAATAATTTGTATATCTTCCTGTGTATACAATGTAGTCTTTTTTATGGTGTGCAATATAGAGTTATCTATCTATTTAAACATTTTGTTTCTCATGATGAAAACGCTAGAAAAATTCTAGTTACCTAGATTGTTCTTAAGAGTTGGTATGGAGTGGTAAAGGATCAAACTTGTCGACAGCCTTGCCGTAGTCGTTCGCGTACCGGACTTCTAAACCAGGCTGTTGCGGGTTCGAATCCCGCAAGGGGCAAATGTTTGTGTGATGAGCACGAGTATTTGTACCTATGTCATGGATGTTTATATGTATTTAAGTATTTCTATCCGTTATCCTAGTCACCATAGCACAAGCTCACGCTTAGTTTGGGGCTAGGTAGTTGGTGTGTTTGTTAAAAAAAAAACCTAGTGGTCCACGCCGGGCAACGACCATCACAAACTCCAGTTTGTGATGGCGGCTGAACGATCCCAACAGCGGCGGTAGGCTCCGCCTGGTATCTACCACCCTCCCACCGGAGCCCGGCGCCAAGCAGCTAGCTGTGTTACGTCCGTGAGTGGGAGTGCCAGAACCTTCTGGATGAGCTCGCTCCACCGTCACCTTTGTCTACGCCACGACGCTAGGTTTAGTCTATAGTCAAGCGCCAACACATTCCAAATAAAAAAGAGGGTCTGTAGGGCTAGCCGCACCAAGCTTTTGGTCTCCTCTACTTTTGATTAATATCTTAGTCAGATAGACAACCAGTTAAGATTTCTTCTAGGACAAGCCTTAAGAGGATGTCCAAGCCCACCCACCGTGAAGCGGTTGAGAGCCCGAAGGCGCGGCTACGACTGTCTTCTAGCGCCCAACGGAAAAATTTCCTCCTAGCCGAATTTCGACTACAGTGGCCTATCTCAACAGAGATTAGCCAAATGCGTAGGAGATATTATAGTGCACAAGTGTGTGCGCAATACACAGGTGCACTCTCTGGTCCTTCACTCTCATAATTCGGTGAGACGGCAGTCCGACATGACCGCAGAGAGATCAGGCGCAGGACCAACGGCTTAACGTGCTTTCCGAGGCACGAAGGTGTTAACACCACCTTCTTCCTGACTCCAGAGCTATGTCTGAGTTATTTCAAGAAAAACCCAACACTTTCGGCTCGACCCGGGATTCGAACCCGGGATCGCGTGGATAGTACCCAGCGTGCTGAGACCTAAACCAACGAGGCAGTAGCGATGGGCGATTATTACTAAATTAATCGAATTATTCGAATGGGCTCTGTAATCGAATGTATTCGATAAGCAACCGCAGTCATTTGATTATTCTTCGATTATGCGGCGAGCAATACTGGAGCGCGCGGTGTGCAGGCCGTACTACTAACTACTAACGAATGAATCGTCATTCGTCGCGTCGATTAATCATTCGGTCGCTGCCTGTCCTGTGCGCACAGTCGCGGCCATTCGATCGAATGCATAGAAGGGGCCAGTATAGATTATCATTCGATTGTCGATTATTATTCGATTATTTTTTTTACGAATTACTAAATCGACATTCGATAGCTCGAATGGTAGATTATCGATTCATTCGATTTATTTTTTTGGAACAATCGCCCATCGCTACGATGCAGTCGACGGAAAGCGTGGATTGACAGGATCCCTGTCGTCCACCCTACATAAGTCCATCTGATAGAGGGAAAGCCTCTGGGCACAATATTCAGGGTAGAAAAAATCTTTGGAGGGAAACTAAGTTAATTCTGTAGTTAGCTCATTTTACTAAAACAAAACATTCTTTTATTTATAAAAAGTAACGAATTGCATATAGAGATTACTGAAGTTCCCTTGTCTCGCAGCTCAGAAATTTAAATTATTTACCCCTTGATTTAAACGATCATCGAAATTATTTTGACGACTGTCTAACTGCGAGGAACGCGATTCGATTCCCTCCTCTGGCGGTCATTTTTTCAAGTGCAATAATATATTTAGACTGTATAACTGCCGTACTCAGAGCCGTCAATTAAAGTTAATCTTCCATTAAGTCTCATGCCGTCCTTTTCTATTTCATTGACAAAGATAGTGACAGTACGAGACTTAAACATAAACAGGCCTGTGTATCTCCCCGCGTAGGTAGCAAAAACGTACCTACGCGCGGCGACCCTTACTTAGGGGCTAAAACAAGTTGCGTGTCGCTACCGGCCAGCGACACGCTCGCGCGTTATATTTACCGGCGGCCGCGCGGCTACGTTGCTGGCTGGACGAGAATGAATAAAGTACTAGAAAGAGGCGCTAGATGGCGTTAAAAGCTTCTCGTAGCAGTCAACCCTATCGCGTCGCGTGATATTACGTCACTGAATAGGTTTAGTGTATTATGAATCATATTCCAGAGCAATAAGTATGAAATTATCTTGCAATGGATTTTTGTAGGTGTCTACACGAAAATGTGCTTGACTGTGGGCGAACTAAATTACGCCATATTGTTGACGACATTGAGTAGACATTTCTTTGAATACAATTGCTAAGTCATACTTCTGTACGAAGTACTTATTCTGTGACATAAATTTAATTTAATTGATGTCTCTCGAGTGCGGCAGTAAGTGTAGGAGTTCGCGCCATTCCAGACTACGAAACCAGCGTTAACGGGTTCAAAACCCGCAAAGGGCAAATGTTTGTGTGATCAACACCAGCATTGTAACCTAAGTAATATATGTTTACAAGCGTATAATAAGTATAGTATGTCTTCGTTATCCTAGTCGCCATAGCACAAGCTCACGCTTAGTTTGGGGCTAGTTCATTGGTGGGTTTCTTGAAACAATTTAAAATTATTATTATTTAGTCATAGAGAATCCTAGTTTTTTTATGTGGGAAAGTGGTTTTGGTGTCTGTCAATTTATTAAAAGTTTATAAAACGAAATCAAGCTTATATTCAAAAAAGAAAATAGTAGGTACCTATAGGTACCTACAGGTACCTACTTGATGACTATAGTGTTATACAACGTATAGGCTTAGAAAGAACTATCAAAGTAAGTTAGAAAACATTCTTATCTATCTACTAAAAGTACAGCAGGCTCAGCTTTTTATATCGTATATTAATTAAATACCTAGTCATTCGTATATTACCAAGAATTCATTACTAAGAAAACAAAATGTAAGCCAAGAGAATCTTAATAAATCCGCGTCTTGTTTTAGAGTCATTATTTTAAAAACCAGTGGCGCTCAAACATCTTCATAGTTCATCATTCATCATTTTATCATTAATCATTAAAACTGGAGTCGTACCTTTGGATACATTGTGCGCAACTCAAAATGTGAACTTCTGCATACAGGGAAATGGGGGAAAGATTTAAAGCAAAACTAAGTGATGGTATAGTAGGAAAATATCTTGGAAATCCTGGAAAAATGTAGAGATGCAGTGCTAAACGATATGATGGAGTGCGGAGTTTCAATCGAAGATGTCGAAGGATAGGGCGAAGTGGAGGAGAAAAATAAAGAAGACTAACCTATAAACTTACGCCAATGGTTTAGGAAGAGTACCCGACCGCCTTTGGTTTGGGAGGTGCTTGTGGCGCAGTGGCGGCAGCGCTTTGGTAGTAATACCAAAAGTTAAGCAACCCACGGCGCGGTCGTGATTGGATGGGTGACCATTTCAACCATTTAAGTGACGTCCATGACAAGCATCTCCGTGCTTCGGAAGGCACGTTAAGCAGTTGGTTCCGGCTAATATCTGTTGGTATTAGTCGTTTTAAGCCTAGTCAGAGGGCCTAGGGTGGCTTGATAACATCTGACAGTAAGGTTTGTCACTTGCCTTAGTGACACCCCTCCACCAATCCGCACTGAGCCCGCGTGGTGGAGTATGGCTCGTACCTTCTCATAGTTGAGGTGAGGCCTTTTCCTAGCAGTGGGATTTATTTAGGCTGACTTTTAGCCGACCGCCTTTAAAGCCGCATTATATTTTGAGCCTGGCTAAAGAAAGCTAGAAAAAAAAGCGGCAAATGAAAAAAAACTTAACATGACACCAACTCAAGCAGAAATAATAATTTTGTTTTTTATTTTATTTTCATCAGTACACAAACAGGTTACAGCCGGTGAAAAATGTCCAAAACATGGAAATTACTTATGGAACTAGACTATAACCTATAAATAGTGTACATAAAATTACATAACATTACAGAAATAATTTACGATCGAAACAATATTAAACGACAATTAGTAAATTTTGACAAAATAATAAAAACAGATGCAAAATCAATTGAACAATTCTGCGGGCAGTTATCGAGAGCACAGTCAATGGTCTTGCATTTGATACTTGTTTAATTGAATTTACGCATCGTAGAAAATATATACTTACCTACCTACTTTTAAAAATTTTACCCATGTTCGCTTACCTTATAAGTGTTATAAGCGTCAGTGTCGCATTGGCTAGCGGGTTGCCTCTCATGCGGAAGGTGCCGGGTCGATCCCACCCACGTGCCGCCATGTACCAATAGCCGGATCCACACCGAACGATCCACCGCAAAATCCTATTTTTGACGTAAATACATAAGTAAAATATAGCTTGTTGCTGCTACGGCAATTTGTCACCGTCGTTGCACGTGTGACTCCATAGCCAGATAAAGTTCAACTGATTCAGTATGGATCGGCAGGAGCGTGTAGGAGCAGTCAGTCAGGATCGCAAAAGATTGCGGTTAGATCGGCCTAGTACGATCCCCTATCCACGATCTTGGATCGCGGATCGCGGGATCTATTTTGGATCGTCTGGTGTGGATCCGTCTAATGACTTTTTCTGAGTTATGTACATTAGTTGTTACTCTAACGGATGCTCTTACGGTGAGGGAAAACATCGTGAGGAAACCTGCACATTCAGGCGACTGCATATGTAACAACGATCCAAACTGGTCAGGTGCCCCTGGTAACAGGGTCACGGAGGTCAGATGGCAGTCGCTCCACTGTAATTACCTGATCTGCCACATCCTGGATTATGGTCAGCGGACCCTGGGCCCTCGTGTGCGAATGCACAACCGGGATAACGCTAGGAGAATGATGACCTATGTTCGCTTAGAATTTTCAAGAAACGAAATGTGCATAAAACTATGATAATAATAATAATGTCCTCCTAGCCGAATTTTGATTACAGCGGCCTGTCTCAACAGAGATTAGCCAACTGCGCGGGAGATATTATAGTGCACAAGTGTGTGCGCAATACACAGGTGCACTCTCTGTTCGTTCACTCTCATAATTCGGTGAGACGGCAGTCCGACACGACCGTAGAGAGATCAGGTGCAGGACCAACGGCTTAACGTGCTTTCCGAGGCACGGGGGAGTTAACACCACCAACAACCTGACAAAACTATGACATAACCTCAAAAACCAACAGTTTGACATGTTGTGCTGCCATTCCAAAGATGGCTAGATTCAGTTTTTTTAGCCAGACTATGATGATTACCGAACATCAACAGAAGATAACAACTTAAGAAGAATACCTCATCATAATCAGCTGCAGCATGTCTACATAGGGGTAAGTATGCCCCATTCAATCGGTATGCAAATTAAAAAACAACCTTTGGTATTTTTAAAACCATTTTAGATGCCCATAATCACTATACAGTTACTAACACCACCTAAAATTGAAAGATGGGGCTTATTTTTACAAAAATACGGAGTAAAATTATACTCCTTCTGCCCTCTAAACGTACCGGAAACCGACATATGACGTTACTATTTGCATGTGTGAGAGTTTCCAATCGAGAAAACAGTCTGCTTCCAAAGACAATCCTGTAGACATGAGATTACAAAATAGCTACTGAATAAAAAGTCAAAATACTCAAATTACTTTCCTAATTTATACTCGGCCCGGCGAACCTTGATCCCTTTGACATTGACAGTTATTCCTACGACACAACATTGTAGTGGCGTCACCGTTACATTAGAATTGAATTGGAAGCTTCTACAAATGCCATTAATTAAGGTAAGGTAGATATATGCCATTACAATGATATTCCGTCGGAATTATAACAATTCTTAACATTTACAAGAAATTATCTCAATCAGACTTTACGTTTACGTCTTGCAAAAGTTACTTCGTTCGGAAGATATCGACTAGTGCGGAAAAATATTGATAAACAAATGTCGATAATGGAAACGAGTGTACATGATTTATAATCATTTAAGTTATAGGTGCTGAATGTTAAAAAGTTGCATGAAATTGTTTTTATTTCACTCAAATTTATGAAATATTTCTGGGGACACCAGGTTTTGTTTTAATTGAGATTAGATTTTATTAATATCAGTTTATATGTGTGCCATAATTAAGTGATAAATTATGAGTGTCATTACTTTTTCATACTTAAGTATTAGTACATTCTCTATTGAATAGAACGGAGCGCGGCATACATGCACTCACGATTGTATACACAAGAGAATTAAAAATTAACTGTAGGACAAAATCAAATAAAACAAAAGCTGTTCAGCGATCATTTATTTATATATTTTAATCTGAATCTGATAATGACATTATGGTTTGTGTCACGAACTCGGAATCTGAACTGCAGCTGCTGTCGCCTACGTTTATCAAAAACGGCTCATCTACAATGCTGTCGTATCGCACGTCTCGATCTCAATCATCAAAACAAAGTTTTAAAGCATTATATTGGCAGTAGTTGGGCGGTACCTAGCCAAATCACTGCGTGACCTTTGGATTTTGCCATTTCATCCAAAAAATATGTCCGCTTTGTTTGCTGTTTATGCAGGTTCAACAGTCTGACCAATTCTTTTTTTAACATTTGAATATTAGCTGCCACACCATTGCGTTGCAACCACTCTAGGATTTACCCTTTATTATTGTTATTGGAAGAGGAGGGAGCTGCGTCTTTGACTTTGTTTTGTTAGCATCTTATACAGTACCTGACAAAACATCTGGTGTTTTAATTACTGAACTCCTAATTTTTAAGGAGTTCCACCATCAGCTCAGCTCCACATAATGACTGTCAGACGTAACAACATGTCAACATTAAGATACTAGTACGAAAACACTATACGTGCCTTCAAAATTTGAGGGTTTCCCTCGATTACACCAAGATCCCATCATCAGATCTCGATTGGGCCAAAATGGGACTAACTAGAAGGTATACCCTCTAGGTAAACATTTTTTTTTTCAAATCGCTCCACAACGGACTGAGATATGCGGTAACATAGCCACAAAAAAATACATACAGTCGAATTGATAACCTCCTCCTTTTTTGAAGTCGGTTAATAAAAAAATACATACAGTCGAATTGATAACCTCCTCTTTTTTTGAAGTCGGTTAAAAAAGTTAAGTTTCATCGACACGACCCATCACTAACATGAACTGTCATAGGGATCAAGGTTCGCCCGGCCGGGTATAGTATTTACCTACTTCATGAAAAAAATATAAAAAACGTATAGGTACCTTTATTTTACATACCTACCGAATTTGCCCAGGCGGGTCGAGTTCATCAACACAATGATAAATATTAAGATTATTTGCCTTTGAAAAAAATTGACCACCTATGGCGAAAAACAAAACCACGTTCCTTGAATACCGTTCATGTAAAATGGTTAAACAGCCGTTGAAAATTTACATATCGGTTTTCTATGGGCATTGTTTCATATTAACCGTCATTAAACCATAAACAGCTGTTTACGAATTGGTGAACTTAGGTCGTGTTAGTATTGAATGTAGGTATTGATATTTGAGAGAGATCAGACGCTTATTAATATGCTGTTTTAAACTTTCATGGTCATTATCATTAGAATAGTTATTTACGGGATTTCTACCATATATCGGAAATTCGAAAATAAAAATGTACATGGAAGCAATCCCGTAAATAACTATTCAGACGCTTATTGATAAGCGTCTGATCTTTCTCTGTTCATGTTGGATTGCCGTCTCACCGAACTATGAGAGTGACGGAACAGAGAGTGTACCTGTGTATTGTGCACACACTTGCACTATTACCTACCAGTGTGGTGCACTCCGACACGCGCGGATCGACCGGTCGGCGTTTGGTCGTAATGGATGTCAAAAGCCGGCCGCATGGCATGTAAGATCAACAACTCACGCGCGCGTTTTGCGTCGCGCTGGCCAACCCTACGCTGTCAGGTGAGATGAGGTTACGCGAGTAAAAGAGAGGCTAATATGTAGGTTCTTATAGCGGTAGGCCATTAGCGTGTCGCGATCTCAATTTGCACTTTATTGTTTTGTAGCAAGAGCCGCTATTTACTTAAATAAGGAGTGGTCCTTCTGTACTTGTATTATTATATTCTGTGCTATTACAGCATCTCCAGCGTAACCTTTCAGACAGCAATTCTCAACATACACAGTTAGACATTACACAGTTGGCAGATCAGCGAAGCCGAAACGTCTTGAAGGACATTGAATTTTACCTTTTTAATGTTGTTACATTTTTGGTGATGACAGATTGAAAACATCTGGCTTTAATAGCAGTCTTAAATATATTGTCGTGTAAATAAAAGCAAATATTTGCAAAGCAAATGATAGCTGCCGACTGCTGTCAGTTACCTACTAGTGTTTTGTCGTATCAATCAGTGTTAAATAGTGGAGTGAAGCTGTTAGTAACATGAAGGGAATCTTAATTCAATTCACAGCAGCTGTGATTCGTAAGACATTTGCATTTATTGTAATTTATTTTCGTTCCGTATAAAAATAATAGGCGTCGGTGGCGCTGTGGCTAGCGGGTTGCCTCTCATGCGGGAGGTACGGGTTCGATCCCACCACGTGCCGCCATGTACCAATGACTTTTTCTGAGTTATGTACATTATTTGTTTCACTAACCGATGCTCTTACGGTGTGGGAAAACATCGTGAGGTAACCTGCACATTCAGGCGACTGCATGTGTAACCATGATCCAAAACTGGTCAGGTTCCTCTGGTAGCAGGTTCACGGAGGTCAGATAGCAGTCACTCCACTGTAATTACTTATCTTATCCTGGATCATGGTCAGCGGACCCTGCGCCGTCGCATGCAAGAGGACAACCGGGATAACGCTAGAAGGATAATGATATACTTAGTAATAGGTGTCCTCTTAGTCGAATTTCGACTACGGCGGTCAATCTCAACAGAGATTAGCCAACTGCGTGGGAGATATTATAGTGCACAAGTGTGTGCACTCTCATAGTTCGGTGACACGGCAATCCGATCCGGAGAGAGATCAGGCGCAGGACCAACGGCTTAACGTGCTCTCCGAGGCACGGGGGTGGTAACACCACCAGCTTCCTGACTCCGAGCTGTTTGGTTTAATTTATTTTAAGCAAGAAAAGCCAGAAAAAAAATTTGGGCCCGAATGGAGATACGAACCCGGGACCTTGTGGATAGTAGATAGTCACTTCAGATGTATTATCTGAAGATTATCTGTGCTTCCGCAATAATGCCTACAAACAATTTTGAAGCTGATTAAAGAGTCATCCATGCTGTATCATCATCATCATATCAGCCTATTGCAGTCCACTGCTGGACATAGGCCTCTCCAAGACGGCGCCAACTTTCACGGTCCTCCGCCTCTCGCATCCAGCCACCACCGGCCACCTTCCTCAGTTCGTCGGTCCATCTAGCAGGGGGGCGTCCAACACTACGTTTCCCGAGACGTGTCTCTATTCGAGAACCTTCCTATTCCAACGCCCGTCGTTTCTGCGACAGACATGACCAGCCCACTGCCACTTCAGCTTACACCACCTCTGAACGATATTAATGACCTTCGTCTTTTGGTTGCCATGCTGTATGATACCCACAAAATAATTAGAGTGCCCCTATAACCTTGTAACAAGTACCTTTTTTTAAAAAAACACACCAATTACCTAGCCCTAAACTAAGCGTGAGCTTGTGCTATGGAATTATATATCACAGAATAAATACCCGTTTTTCGCTTAGTCAAAATATTATAATGATAATAAATATTAATTTAATGCCGTACTGCTTATTAAACGTTAATTGCCTTTTAATAGTTACCTGACCCAGGAAAAATGCCAATTTTATGGTGGTACCTTCTGGTGGACTCCACACCACCATGTTTTTTTTTAATTGTTTCAACAATCCCCCAATTTAGCCCCAAACTAAGCGTGAGCTTGTGCTATGGTGACTACGATATCGGAAAGACATACGAGTACTTATAAGGTAGGTGCGCCTAATAAGAGCCGGCTCCAAATAAGGGTCACCACTTCAAACTTCCCGCACTTAATACTTAAACCAAAACGGATATCGCGCGGCCCCTCCGCAGTGACCAATCACAAAAGTGCAACAACATTCATAGCTTTCGCGCCGGCCATTTTGTTAGTGGCTCCGTGTCTTCCTCGAGGACGGTCGACGTGACGCTATTTACAACATCCGAATATTCATTTTTGCTTTGTTAAGTGATACATCCCGCACGTTTTGTAATAATTCGGCAATAGCAGTGTTATAATACTTTCTGAGTGTGGACTGACGGGGTGAGTTACCAAAATTATTGCTTTTTTACATCGCTTTTGTTTGGTTTTCTCAGAACATATCTAAGTGTCTAATAAGGTCCACTATGTTGTATTCTAATTCTAAGAGCCGGTCCTTATTACAGCTAAGAAGTAATAAGATCAACGAATTATAAGGTGAAATGGTGCTATTGTTTAAATTTACATGCGTGTATTTTGATTTAAACATTTATGTTGATGACGAAAAAATAATAATAGCGATAAGTAAGAACTTGCAACTTCTGGTATCACGAAGAAAAAGTAGATCCCAGCAAAGACTGATATTTTAGTTATATATTTTTTGTCCTAATTGTGTGTAACATTCGCAATGAATGTTGACTTAGTTTTCCTTAATTGGTTTGTAGTAACTATTATCGTATACCATCTCATTATTAAGCGATACATTCTTTGTTTAAAGTTGTTAATCACTTGAATTTTTATTCTTTGTTAAAACGTTCTCCCACAAGTTAATTAAGTATTTCGTTATGTTGTTTATTGAATAAAAAGAAATTTATTACGTATAATTAGGATAAGCAAATAAAACACACTTGGAATATACGTGCATACTGATCTCCTTTACTTAAGCTGCAATGGTTGCTCTTCTTTTGCTTTCATATACTTAATAAGGACCAGACTCTGCATAAATAAGTATTATACCTAATAAGGTCTAAGAGCTAAGAATGAAAAAATTACTGATTAGTAACATTTTGCGATTTACTTTACAAGAGATAATAAATCACTGCATTTATATACTTTCTTTTTTTATTATTACTATAAAATAGATGAATTATAGCATATATACATTTCCTTAGACTTTATAAGGGTCACGACACAAATTTACAAGATTTTTTGTTACATCTTTCGAGACCACAAACTTAATAGTATTTTAAAGCCGTTACTTTTAAAAGATGAGATTTTTCTAGTAAACAAACTCTGTAAACTCGTAGTTCAATAATGGACTTTATTTGGAACCCTAGTGCCCAATAAGGACCGCAGACTGGCTTTTAAAAATCCCTATTTTGGAAGGAAATGGCCATTAATACCTCGATTTTGTACCATATGTCGCATTTTTAAATAAACACTTAATATGATCATAGTGTCTTACAAACTATCGCACTTCCCAAAATTGATTTATAACGATTTCCAAAAACTATGCCCTTATAAGGCGCTCTTACCTTGTACATTTATAAACATCCATGACTTAGGTACAAATGCTTAGGTTCATCACACAAACATTTGCCCCTTGCGGGATTCGAACCCGCCTGGCTTGGAAGTCCGGGGCGCTAACCACTACACCAAGACGGTCGTCAAAGGCCTCAAGGCCAACATAGTGTAGATCTGGAGTCTATTAACGGGTCGACACTTTCCCGAATTCTGTACTTTAGTAATAAAGCCGCTACTTTTCCTAATTCGACACTTTCTTAAATTCCGAACATGTCCTAATAGACACCTTCCTATTTTGACACTTTCATTGATAGAACAAATTGAAAGAAAATACAAGTAAAATGAGGTGCTTGTGGCGTAGTGGCGGCAGCGCTTTGGTAGTGATACCAAAAGTTAAGAAACCCACGGCGCGGTCGTGATTGGATAGGTGACCATTGCTTGTCATGGTCGACAATCGACATGGTCGATGACAAGCATCTCCGTGCTTCGGAAGGCACGTTAAGCAGTTGGTCCCGGCTAATATCTGTTGGTATTAGTCGTTAAGCCTAGTTAGAGGCCCTAGGGCGGCTTGATAACATCTGACAGTAAGGTTAGTCACTTGCCTTACAGACACCCTTCCACGAATCCGCACTGAGTCCGCATGGCGGAGTATGGCTCGTTCCTCCTCATAGTTGATGTGAGGCCCTTTTTCCAGCAGTGGGATCTAATAAGCTGACTTTACAAGTAAAATAAAATATTATTTAATGTAAAAATAACACCTTGACTTACCAAAATTACATCACATGTTTTATGCATGGTGTCCCAAATAGTATGGCAAAGCAAAAGTTCGGAGATACTTGTAAAGCACCTCTTGGAGTAACCGAATCCGTATGTTTCGCGATTTTTCATAGTTTTGAGTTGTCGCTTATGCAGAACACACATGTATACATCTACACTATAATACAATTTTTTTTTTTTGTTAGCCGTTTGTGTCCCACTGCTGGGCAAAGGCCTCCCCCAAACTACACCACGCGTCCCTGTTGCCGGTAAGGGTTTGCCAGTCCTCATAATATTGGTCAAGATCGTCGCGCCATCGCTTTCGTGGTCTGCCTTTCGGACGGCGTCCATCGGTAGGCAGCCAATGGGTGGCGATATTGGACCATTTTTCAGGACACATCCTAAGAACGAGGCCCGCCCAGTCCCATTTAAGTTTTGCGGTCTTTACACCAACGTCCATAATGCCAGTTTGTGATCGGATTGTAGTATTTCGAATCCGATCTGTTCTTTTTATGCCCAAAACGCTGCGTTCCATGGCCCTTTGGCAAATCCCAAGTTTGGACTTTTGACTTTTGGTCAGTGACCAAGTTTGCGCACCGTAGGTCAGTACCGGCAGAATGCAAACGTCGAGAAGCTTACGTTTTAGGCACAAAGGAAGATCTCCTTTCATATAAGCTTTCATGGACCAGTAGCTCTTCCAGGCATTTTTGACGCGACGGTTGATTTCCCTGTCTTGCCTGTTGTCGAAGGAGACTAGCTGGCCCAAGTAGATGTATTCATCGACGTATTGCATTTCCCGGTCCCCGATAACTACCTTTCGCTCAGCACTATTAGTCATTATTTTTGTTTTAGACCTATTCATTTCGAGTCCAGCTTTAAGGCTTGCCCTGCTTAGATCTTCAAGCATTTCCTGTAGTTCTTCAGAATAATACAATAATAATAATTAATAACTATAAAAGGGAAACATTTTTAGGGTTCCGTACCCAAAGGGTTATAATATAATTTCTAATGTTATGGATAATAGTACGGAACCCATCGTGCGAGTGTCCAACTCGCACTTGGCCGGTTTTTTATTGTTTGTATTAAATAGGCTCCGAAACTACTGAACCGATTTAAATGAAATTTGGTATAAAGATAGTTTGTGACTCTGGGAAGGACATAGGCTACTTTTTGTCGCGATATAAAATGGGAAAAATAAAATACAATTATTTTGCTTTAAATTTCCGCTAAGAGTCGCTAGCGCAGGCACTAAAACCACACAAACCGCAACCGCGTTGAGTACCAGTTCAGGCAAAAGCAAAATGCATCGCCCTCCCTCTCTCAATATGCGTATTACAGCTAATGCAGTTGTTAGTTACCAACACCAACGTGCAAAAATCCTCCGACGCGTTTACCACTCCACACGGCATCCTCAGATGTTGTCGCCTCGGCTGAGCACGGACGACTGAAATGAGTCGCTGGCGAACAGGTCTTTTATACCGTTCCCACTAATGATTCCGTGCTCAGCCGAGGCGACAACATCTCCTGAGGATGCCGCGTGGAGTGGCGAAACGCGTTGAGGTTTTTTGCACGTTGGTGTTGGTAACTAACAACTGCATTAGCTGTAGTGCATGCGTATTCAGGGAGGGAGGGCGGTGCATTTTGCATTTGCCTGAACTGGTACTCAACGCGGTTGCGGTTGGTGGAAATTTTAAGCAAAGTAATGTCTTTTATTTTTCCCATCTAATAATGGATTTCCGCAAAGTAACGCCTGATTCTATTAATTATGCGATATAAAATCGTCAGAAGGGTTTAGGTTTGTATGAAAATCCGATTTTTGGCGAGGGCGAAGTCGCGGGGAACTAGTGGGTTATAAAAAAGAACACTTATCACAAATAATTCAATTCCAGTGTCCTTCATGCACTTCATAGGAGCATACTGCCTAACATGGATATCATACAATGGCCCTTTACTGGAGAGTGACAACTCGCCCCTTGGAGTGAAAGCGTCTAAACATCAAATGACCATGATGTCGTCATTCGTGATCCTGGGAACCATAACATCTTGTGTGACTGGACAGTTGCCAGAGCTGGTCGGCAGGAAGAAGACGGAGATCATTTCTGGAATTGTTTGTGCCGTGAGTTAATACTTGACTGTTATGTAATTTTGCTGCAGAATTATTATCAGAAAGAAATTAATAGGTGGGTGGATTTTGGTAGATATCTAAACGAAATGATGCTTGAGTCTGAGACGAGCAAATTACACTATATTTTGAAGACAATGAGAATGAGTAGACATTTCTGTAAATACTATTGCAAAGTCATGCTTCTCTAGTGTAGTGCTAGTATGTATTCTATGGCTCTATGTCAATACTACAGTCTAAAAAGTTCATGCGAGACCTCCTTGCATTCGCCAGAGGCGTTGTTGCTTGCTTGCAAGCACGCTAATACTTAACTAATCTATTCTGAGACAGCTTGTAGAGTAGGACCTTTATTTTTTTCCAGCTCGCCTGGTCGCTGATCATAACGGCCAAGTCAGTCACTCAACTGATCTTCGCCCGTTACATCTTCGGCTTCGGCGTAGGCGTTCACTTCATAGTCGTGATGACATACATTAACGAAATCAGTCAGCCCTTCATCCGAGGAACCACAGCATCCTTGCCACTCTTCATGTTTTCCATCGGCTGCCTGGTGTCGTATATAACTGGATGGGTGTGCAGCTACAATTTTGTTAATTACCTGAATCTGTCTACGTGTGTCCTATATGTGGTTATGCTGAACTTCTTGAAGGAGAGTCCTGTGTACCTGGTTGCTATGAAGAAGGATGAGGTGTGTAGTTTTTGTTTATATTTAAAGTTTATAGTGGTAACGGAGTTTAGCTACCTACCACTGACGAGCAATCGTGTTGAGAGAAACGAGCGCATTCCAATTTTTATCTTCTATCTAAGATGAGCTAATGTGTTAGGATTTACCTATGTATTTTTATTTCTCAGGAAGCTTTAGCATCGTTAAAGTTTTATCGAGGAGCATCAAAGACGACACCAGCCATTTTGGAAGAGTTTGAATATTTGAAAAAGCAACGAGAGAGTTTATTTTACAAAGGTCACACTATAATATTTGTCACCCTACAGTTTTAAGCGTTTTATTAGACAGTGAAACGTTAAGAAGTTAGTTTTGTCCGTTTTTGATTTTACAGAAATAAGTAAAGATGAAGTTTTAGAGAAGGTAGAATCTAAAGAAGAGAAGGAAGCTCAAACTATACCCAAGGAAATTTCAGTTTGGACAACATTGGGTGTGTAAATTTTTTCCTATAATTTTCTTAAAATTATGTTGGTAAGTATTTCAGTGTTGTAACATTCTGTACGTATCTCCCACCAACCACGCATGAACCTCTTTGCAAAGGAGATATTGTACAAAAAGTCAGATAAAAATTAGAGATTGCGCACCTCAGATCGTAATGAAACGTGTTTTTCTGTACTTGCCCCTATCCCATAATGTCGGCACAAAACACTTTTCGTTCCGAAGTCATGATCTAAATCTTATTTGAAAGTTTCCCAAGTGCTTATAATTAAGACAAAATTATATCTTCTTCATTATATTACAGTGACATCAAAAGCGACCCAGCGAGCAATCATCATTCTGACATCTTACAGCATCTTGACCCCTTTTATGGGGACCATGGCTGTACAGGTGTATGCCGGCCACTTTTTTAAGGCTGCAGCACCAGACATGTCACCTCACTTGTGCTCAGTCATCCTGGCTGTATCTATTGTAGCTGGTAACAGTCTGGCGATTCTGGGAACCGACCTTGTTGGGCGACGGGTACGTACAATGACTGCCTCGTTGGTCCAGTGGTCAGCACGCTGGGTACTATCCAAGAGGTCCTTTGTTCGGATTCCGGGTCGGGTCGAAAGTTTTGGGTTTTTCTGCCTCGAACTAACTCACAAACAGCTCCGGAGTCAGGAAGTTGGTGGTGTTAACACCTCCGTGCCTCGGAAAGCACGTTAAACCGTTGGTCCTGCGCCTGATCTCTCCAAGGTCATGTCGCACTGGCAACTCACCGAATTATGAGGGTAAAGCAACAGAGAGGCACCTGTGTATAGCGCACACACTTGTGCACTGTAATATATCCCGCGCAGATGACTACTCTAGGTCATTATGATCTCCTCCTAGCCGAATTTTGACTACAGCGGCCAATCTCAACAGAGAGCAGTCAACTGTGAGGGAGATATTATAGTACATAAGTATGTGCAGAATACACAAGTGAACTCTCTGTTCATTCACTTTCATAGTTTGGTGAGACGAGTCCGCCATGTATGGAAAGAGATCAGCCGTAGAAGCAACGCGCTTTCTAAGGCATGGTAGTGTCAACACAGTCCACTTCGTGACTTCAGGGCTGTTTCTTAAATATTTCTAGACAGAAAAACGCATAATCAAATTTTTGCTTGACCCTACCCTGGATTGAAACCGCTCAACCACTACCAAAGAGGAAGTCAGTTATGAAACCGTAGACCTGTTCTCTTGATGGAAGAAGGATACTTAACTAACTTGCGCTGCTTCATCAGCACTAGCCCACAATTTGTCCCAAATCAGTGGTAGGATTTAAAAATATACGCTGGGACGTTTGTAAGTGCTCGGTAGGCCCACATACATAATGACTTTTTACTTTTATTCTTATGTTACCAGGTTTTACTGGTCTCCACCTGCGCCATTTGTACCGTATGCCTTGGAGTGCTGGTCTCCCTACTTCGGTGGTCGTGGGCGCCAGAGTGGGCTGTTCCACTTGTGATGCTGCTGTTCTCCTGTGCCTTCCAGGCTGGCGTCAACAACGTGCCAATGGTGCAGATGTCGGAGTCTTTCATGCCTCAGGTATATTTTGAGGCTCATATATTTTTTGGGGTTTGTCTGTAGGTCCTCCTTTAAAAAAACTACCCAACCCTTGCAGGACTTCTGTCTGTCTGTCAACAACAAGCTAAGCGGACAATCAGAACACCTATAAGATACGTCACTTATCCAAAACAAAGGAAAATTGAACCTAGTACCTACGATACATTCACGCACGATTTTGACTAAGTTCTACTTAGCCGTTTTAACGTACTAATAATAATAATTATAATAATTTAACGTAATTTTTTCAGATGAAAGGCATAGCAGCCTCAATTGTCACAGGCGCAACAGCAATATCCAACTTCACTTTACTGTCTTCCTTTGGTATCTTAGTTGAGAACTTGGGCCTGCATGGAACTTTCTTGATGTTTACTATAATTGCTGCTGTTACTACCGTCCTGACTTTCCTGACGGCGAAAGAAACCAAGGGTATTCCGCTGGAGGAGATCCAACGAATGTATGAGAGAGGATATTTTTATTGGAAGTAAATATCCTACCTAGGTTAAGCAGCTGTCATCAGTCATTTTTGTTATTTAATTTTTAATGAAGCACTAAGTACATAGGTTATTTATGTAGCATAGTTTTTATTTTCACGCAAAAATACCACCCAGACCGTTTTCTATATTAACCCCCAGACCGCATTAAACAAAACCCCCCAGATAGTTATTTAGTTCAGTGGAGTTTGTACTCCACTGAACTAAATAACTATCTGTTATTGTTAACATAATGTTATGAAATTTTTGACTTTCTAATAATAAATTATGTTTGATTTTTGGGGACTGAGTAAAGGGCGCTACTGCGCAACGTAAACAAAGCTTCCGCGCTATAAAATTCTATAAAAATAAATTGCGGCTTAGTTTAACTTGAAAACGTAATAATTATGAAAACAAAGTGATAAATTTTATGTACAAGTGTTTTCAGAACAATTGGATAATTTTAAGTGTGATTAAAAGTGAAAAACATTTTGGCAATGAAAAAGTTTTGAACGGCTTCAGTTAAGACTGTTTCGTTGACATCCTGTGTTAACTACGTTTTGAACATGAGTGCAGCATAAAACAAACCTAAACTTGTGTTTATTAACAAAAAGTGATTTTAAGATTATTGCGTTTGTGTTTCAAAACTTTGCAAAACTTTGTTATGCTTATGTTCAACGCCATCTATAAACTTTTCAGTGTACTATTTGCAAAACACCCCATGATTACTTTGAACCCCTGACAGACACTTTCTTCAATATCTAATAGAGGGCGTAATTTTTTTGACTCCATCTATGAGCGTATCAATGCACCACCTTAGTGAAAACGATAGAGTAAAACCTGTGATAGAACTAAGTCTTCAAACAAAACCAGAGGGCGCTACCGGTTCAAAAATGTCTTCAACTTGTGCCGGATGCAAGCAATTGCTACCAAAAAGGGAATATCTTACCTGTTCTCTTTGCAACTGTGCTTACGATTTAGAGTGCGCTAATGTCTCCGAGAAACGCTTTTACAACACCATGACTATTAAACACAGACAAAAATGGAAATGTCCAGCCTGCTATTGCAAAATACCTAAAACTGGGAATATGGATACACCAGTACACTCATCGCACCGTACTCCAGTCCAGTCTACGCTTCTAGACTCACCTGAAAGGAACAACATTACAATCAGGAAAACTATACCCACCTGTAATAATCTAACCATAAACTCGGATAATATAAGCTTACTTGGTGATACCATCTATCAAGAGCACATAGAATCTACCCCTGAAATTGAAGCTCCCGAAGCTCACCCTAAAAAGTCTAAGTGACATTATAATGCAAAGCCTGAAAGAGAACAACGAAAGAATTAGGTATATCACGACAAGAAAGCACTATTCAAAAAGAAATTACAAATAGTATGAAGTCGTTAAGAGAAGAATTTGATAGAGTTACTAATAACCTGAACGAACAAAATAGAGACAGGAAAATGGAAATAGAAAAAAATACCTTAAAAATAGAACAACTAACGAAGGAAAATGAAAACATAAAAAAAGAAATGAAAGATCTAGCATCTCAAACTAAACAGGAAAGTTTAACGAAGGATAATTGCAGTACATATCGAAATAGTAAGAAAATTACTCTCCACGGATTTGCCGAATATCATAAAGAACCTGAATGTGACTTACACAACCGAATACATAGCCTTTTCCAGAAAATACTACATGTGGACTTAAAAGGATACATCGAAGATACCTAAAGAATTGGCCAGTACAGCAAGAATGGAAAAAGACCGCTAGTAATAGAATTAATCAGCAAAAGAATGACTAAGTACATACTGAATAATAAAGACTATTTCCAAATAACCGGATTATCTATATCAGAATACTTAGACAAGTCTACGCGCCTGGTAAGAAAACGTATGATACAAGAAATGTTCTTGGCGCGAAAAAATGGCTTATATGCAGTAATGAGAAATAACCAGCTCTACATAGAAGGGAAAAAAATGAGTTTAGAGAATAAAATGGACATACAAAAGGAACAACTAAACCAAGATATCGGAGTTAAGCATATAGAAAAACCTGTTGAAAACCGTCACCAGTACCACCAACAATCTGATGACCATACATTTCGTAAATACAGAACAACACTTTAAAATCCTCTTTCAGAACATGCAAAGCATTTACAACAAGCAACATCTAGTAGAAGAGTTTTTAGATGAAGATGTTACCTACCAAGCGATCTGCTTCTCAGAAACGTGGATGACAGAAGAAAGATATAGACTTACACAGTTCAACGGCAAAAAAAATATACAAACAAAAGTTGTAGAACTAGGTTTTTCGGACCACTCAGGTACAATTATAGATTTACAAATACCAACGATTTCAAAATAGAATGTATGGTTTATTGAAAAGCGGTTTTTTTAATGACAATCTCTGACTTTAAGTCGAACTTAAATTTAATTGATTGGAATAAATTAATTAATAATAACAAAAATATAAACCACAACTATGAAGTATTTCATAACACGCTGATAAACCTCTTAAATAAATGTATACCAAAACATAAAATTAAATTAAGAACAAAATATAAAAAACATTGGCTAACTACCGGCATAAAAAAATCATGCCAAAATAAAAGATTATTAAAACTATTTGCGACGAGATCCAATAATCAAATTATAACCACCCATTATAAAAAATATGATTTTTTTTAAAAAAATACCATTATTTGTGCTAAAAAAAATTCATTACAGTAACAAAATAAAGAAATCACATAATAAAGTTAAAGCCATGTGGAGTGTAATAAATGAAAGAACAAATAAAAAACCTATAAAAGATGAATGTAACATCAAACTAAAAATAAATAACACTGTATGCTCGGACCCGAAACAGGTTGTCGATCATTTTAATAACTTCTTTGCATCCATTGGCGAAAAAAACACAGGACAGCGTGCCCGAGGCCGCCCTGTGCTCAACCCCACAGAAAGTACCATGTTCCTCCACCCAGTGGGCGAGCGCGAAGTAAACAAAATAATAAAGACATTAAAAAACAAAAACAGCCACGGAATAGACGAGATACCCCCTAGTCTTTTTAAAAAATGCTCCGACGAAGTAACACAACCACTAACATTACTAATAAACCAGTCATTTAGAGAAGGTACCTTTCCATCACTACTTAAAAAAACAATTATCAAACCCATACATAAGAAAAATGGAAAAACAGATCCTTCTAACTACCGCCCTATTGCCTTATTGCCTACTTGTTCCAAAATTTTCGAAAAAGCGATGTGTGTTCGAGTCACCAAATTTTGTGAAAAATTTAAAATTTTTGACGATAGCCAAAATGGTTTCAGGAAGCATCGCTCTACAACTTTAGCTGTATATAAATTTACACAAGAAATAGTCAAAGCATTAGACCTAAAAAATACGGTGTTGGCATTTTACTTGATATGACCAAAGCATACGATAGAGTACAATATGACATATTACAAAAAAAAACTGTATGACATTGGCATTCGAGGCTTGGCCCACTTATGGTTTGTATCCTACCTATTAGGCCTCAATATAGACTCCCATTTAACTTGGAAATCTCATATACAAAAAAATATTTCTAATAAACTACAAACCTAGAAACTGCTCTTGTCACTTATTACGAGGGTCAAACTGAAAGTTCTTAGAAAATCAAAAACTGATTACATTAGCCAGTTATTAGTTTTATTATATCTTTTCAAAATATTGTCCATTGACGTCAATACACCGCTGCATGCGATGGAACCACTGGGAAAAGCACTTTGCTCACTCGTCCTTAGGGGGTCTCTTCAATGGCATCGCGATACGCAGCCACCGCTTCTTCAGCATTCATAAACCGCTTTCCTTTAAGTTTTTCTTTAATTTTTGGAAATAAATAAAAATCACAAGGCGCGAGGTCGGGGCTATACGGCGGGTGACCCAGTAATTCAACGTTTGATGTCGCCAAATAGTCGATCGTTCGCTTGGCGGTGTGCGACGAGGCGTTGTCGTGGTGAAGGAGGATCCTACTGCGAGGTCGTTTCTCTCGAACTTTTTCCAAGACAAGTGGCAAACAATTGGTAGTGTACCATTCTGCAGAAACTGTTTTTTGATCCTCTAACACAATTGTTGCGAAATGACCTATCCTTCCAAAGAACGAGGCCACCATTTTTTTTCCCGCACTTCGATCTCTCTTCACTTTAGTTGGCAACTCCTCGAAAGGAAACACCCACTGAGCAGATTGTCTTTTGGTTTCAGGATCATAACAGTAAATCCAGCTTTCGTCACCTGTTAGGATGTCGAACACAGCATTTGAGTCACCTCCGTTAAATCTTTCAATCATTTTACGGCACCAATCCACACGATGGAGTTTTTGAGCCTTAGTCAAATTATGAGGTATCCACCGGGCGCAAAGCTTCCTGACCGCTAAATGTTCGTGGAGGATTTTGTGCACTTGACTCATACCGATGCCTAAGCTTGTCCGAATCTGCTGATAGGTCACTCTTTTGTCAGTCTCTATCATACGCCGCACAACACAGATGTTATTTTCAGTCGTCGCCGTAGAAGGCCGTCCCTCACGTACATCATCAGTGAGATTAGTGCGACCACGTTTAAACTCATTAAACCAGTTGTAAACAGTCGCACGAGATGGGGCTTCATCGTGAAAGGCCAATCGTAGTCTATCATAACTTTCTTGTTGACTTAAATGACATCGAAAGTCATAAAAAATCATTGCACGAAAATTTTCTCGTGTTAAATTCATTTTGACGTGACACAGACAATTTTCAATTTGCCGCCAAGTCGTAAAACAAATGACAAATGAATGAAATATATACTCAGTAATATTGGCAAAGAGTTCTATTTTCAAATTTTAGAATATTTTTTTTATTATATTGTTTATAAGTGGCCAGTTCTAAGAACTTTCAGTTTGACCCTCGTATGCATATGCGTATGCTTGGTTAAGCTATGGAGTGATCCTTTGGGGAAATAGCACCGATGCCCCTAAACTATTTACCAAACAAAAACAGCTTATCCGCATTCTAGCCAACATCCAGCCAACAGACAGTTGTAGACCATTATTTAAAAAATACAAAATCCTAACTGTACCTTGTATTTACATTTTAGAAATCTGCAAATTTGTCCGTTTACATTCAGAGTTTTATACCAAGCGCAAATATACTTGTACAAAATATTCCCTTCGAAACACAAATAAATTGACAATCCCTACTTGCCGTCTTCAACTAACTTCATCAAGCTCTTACAACATGTCCATAAAAATATATAACAAATTACCTGACCGTTTAACCCAAGAAGAAAATAATAATATCTTTTTTAAACACTTAAAGCAACTATTAATTTCCAAATGTTACTACAATATTAACAAATATTTACAAGATAAAATAAAATAAACAAATACCTATAACACATACTATGATTACTATAATAAAGCTTCCTCTCATATTATTATTACTACTATATTTTGCAGTGCCTGACAGGGTCCATAATGATTGACTAGTACCCTAAATTGTAACACCCTGTATGTACCTACACATTATGGAGCAATAAAGTATTGAGTATTGAGTGTGGCTGCGAATTTGAAGTAGTGGTGGGCCGGCCATGGTCACCCGTAAGCAAGGTTCGTCGTGGTGCAAGGCAGTGGTGAAGTGGAGACCGTGGAGCGAGAAATACCTACGAGGACGATCACAGATGCGGTGGTACGATAATATAAAACGCTGGCGGATTCTAAGTGGTTGGAAACTGCCCAAGACCAAAAAAGATGGCATAAGCTGAACGAGGCCCTTACCTTCTCTGTTGAGAACGGCTGAAGAAGAAGAAAAATTTAGATGTGCATAAATGAATGTGTTCATATTATAGTCCGTGCAGTAAGAGCAAGCATTTATAATAATTGAAATCGGATGGCATTATTTTAAATGTACCTAGGAATTCCTACAAACATAAGTTATAAAACTTGTAACATACAATTTTTTTAAAGTGAAGGGTTTTTCTTTGGTTTAAATTAACAATTCTATAGCCTCTATAAGTACGATTACTCTGATAGATTCGGACCGATTGAAAAAAGTGCGATTGATAGCGACTGTCATCTGTCAAAAAGTTCGACAATCGAAGTTGTCAATGTCAAATTCCTAAAACATACTACGGATTTGGGTTGGTTAGGTGTGTTAATTTGAATAAATATTATCGTAAATACAGTTATTTGTATAATAAATCCAATTAATATCGTGTCTGTAGTCTAAAATAAATGATTGCGGCACTTATTCTACCGTTGTTATAGTGTAAAATTGTGTAAAAACCAACTAACATGGGGCTGCTATCAGACCCAGAGTACGGTTCAGTAAAATGGGTAAAAGTGCTGAAAAGAGTGCATGGACCCCTTTGTTTTCTCTGCTACATCGGGGCCCTGGTGTGGTTTGTTATGTTAGGCAATAGGGAGTTTAATAACGAGACGTATTTCTCGGAAAATGCTTTGTTACCTGGACTGGTTACCAATGAGTTCAATGCCGAACAAGCCGCTAAGCAATTCTACAATGAACTGAATCAGGAGCTGGAGGTAAGTCTAAATCTAAATTATTACTGAGTCATTTATATCCTCTATGTTGTACCTTCACATTATGGGGCAATAAAGAATTGAATTTAATGTGATACCTATGACAAAATGCCAAACATAACATTAAATTGGCTCATAGCACTTTGCACAATAAACATACAAGAATTACTTATACAAATATTAGTCTGTTTAGTAGTACCTGCCCCATCTGAATGACATATTTAACGAACTGACGACTCACATTTAGATTATGTATCCATGATTTTAGATGCAAAGCTATTGCCATTGGAAAGATACATTTCTTTTTTCATTATGGAGGATTTCTGGAGAGTTAGTTTTTTTTTTCAATCCATCACAGGGATGGGGGGAGACTCCCTATGCCCCCCCACCCTAATTCATGGGTATTTTATGCAATTTCTTAGCAGGAAGGTAGCCCGTTCTAACCACCTCAAGCTCTATACAATGTGTCATCAAGTGGTGACTAAGAAGCAAAATTGCTACCAATTTCTTAATAGGATCAACTTTGAAATCCCAAATTAATTTTTCAATTCCCGATACTATTTTGTAAATCGGCCAGGCACATTTGTATGGAAAGGTGATATATTTGGTCTGTTTTTGAAGTTCTTGTACCTAATAGAGAAAAATGTTGCAGGGGAACTCCTCTATCATCTCTCGAAGGCTCCAACATCGATGACGGGACACACTGTATATTGATGACTAAAAGCAAACTATTGTTATTTCAGGACAAATACCTTGACACGGACGAGATGCCAGTACCGTGGTTGGTAGCGAAGATGTCACAGCTCCATCTGGAAGTCTACACTCATAATTTTACTCTGAATTACCCCATGGGACAGGGACAGGTAATTTATATTTTTGAACCAACTTCAAAAAGGAGGAGGTTATCAATTCGACTGTATGTTTTTTTTTTTGTGGCTTTGTTACTGCATAATATTATCTCAGTCAGGTGTGGACCGATTTGAAAAAAAAAAATGTTTACCTAGAGGCTATACATTCTAGTTGGTCCCATTTTGGCCCAGTCGAGACCTGATGATGGGATCTTGGTGTAATCGAGGGAAACCCCTTAAATTTTGAAGGCACGTATAGTGTTTTCGTACTAGTATCTTAAGGAGTTTTGTTTACTAACCACAATATGAACTGTAAAGTTGTTCGAAATAAACACTTTTTTTTTAAAATCATTTGTATAGGGAATACGATGATAAGATATACAAGAAACTAAACTTAAAATGCTATTAGCAAATCTTTCCCTGTTCTTCTTTAAACGGTCTTTCTTCTCGTTACTACTTTTCTCCAAATGACGCTGTCGCATTTGAACAGCGTCTTTCTACAGGTCTACCCATGTTGAACCTTACACAAAATTTCAACTAAAAATAGAAAAATAAATTTCTTTTTAAAAAAAACAAAAACCGACTTAAAAGTACAAAATAGTAATAAAATTACCTAACTGTTCTACGAAATTATACAAGAAACCTATTTCCAATTTATTATCTGTTATTTTTTGGAGTCGGTGCCAACCAAGCTAGATATTCTATCTACTCTAAGTAGCCAAGAGATGGTTTAAGGACAGGTCCTTACTTGCAAAAAAACATTAGAATTAGAATTTCCCGCACCGAAAAAAATAACAGATAATAAATTGGAAATAGGTTTCTCGTATAATTTCGTAGAACAGTTAAGTAATTTAAATATTATTTTGTACTTTTTAGTTTAAAATTTTTAGTTTTAACTAGCACTGTTGTCAGTTTTGAAGTCGTTTTTTTTATATAAATATCAGACAACATCACATATGTACATTGCTCTGAGCTCAAAGTATGTACCAAAAGCTCTTGTGTTAGGGAAATCTGAACAACGGTGGTATGGCAACACCCAGAGCCGAGAAAATAAAAATTTCTATTTTGACCCGATTTGGGGATTGATCCAGGACCTTGGAGATGTCGACACCTTAAAAACCGGTGTGTGCGCCATTCAACCATGGATGGTCGTCAAAATACTTAGGGTTGAACTACAGATGTAGATCTGGCAACACCAAATCTCACTTTCTCTCTCTAGTAAATTATGGTTCTAATCACTTAGAACCATAATTTACTAGAGAGAGAAAGTCCTGGAAAAGGACTTCTGGCCGCAGGGAATCGTGTTTCGAAGATTCCGGGGACGTCTGCCAGCCGACACCGCGCGCGTCGTATCTAGTCGCTCGTGTAATTAGTTAAATAATGGTTTATTAGTTTTTTTTTTTATATTTCATATGTATGTTAGTCTGTAAGGTATTTATCCTATGGGCCTGTATTACTTTGTAATCTGTAGCCTGAAATAAATAAATATTATTATTATAAAAGGATAAAAGCATAGTGCGATTAGGTGCTGTCAAATGTTATTCAACACTTAAAATTAAGTTTTCTATGATATAGTTACTTATTTAAGTGGTTTCTTTGCAAGTTCCTACTACCAAACCTGTATGAAAACTATAGTTTGAAATTATTAATAATATTTATTTTGTTTTAAAATAAAATATTTATTTTTAAGGTGTACAAAGGAACAAATGTGTATGGTATACTAAGAGCGCCACGGACATCTTCCTTGGAGGCTCTGGTGGTTACCGCTCCGTTCAGATCCATATCCTCCCACCAGAAAGGGACCACTGCGGGGATTGCTCTGATGCTGGCATTCGCGCAGTTTGCTAGACGTGAGTATTTTTTTTTTTACTACTAGCAGGGATCTCTCACTCAATGTACTCGCGCGCGTTAATAGCCTACTATCGAGCGCACCGACGGCGGTGCGTAAATCAGTAGGCTGCCAACAACCGACGGGCGCGCCCGTACGCACTGTTGAATCATTTGTGTTAAGGTCGATTCGTTTTAATGCAAATCTGTTATTTACTGTGCAAATGAAACCAGAAGCTTAATTTTTCCTGAATTAGTCTCAGATTTAAATAAAATTCTGGACTTATCAGAGTCTCGAATGTTTAAATCTTTTAATAAGTCATCATAATTTCACGGCATACTGAAAGTTCCCACAAATGCTTTTTATAACTATGTATGAATACATTTTTAAAAGTAATTTAGCACAGAATAACATCTTAGATCTTGTTTTCCACATTACTACTTATTAAAACTGTTTGTACGAATCCGATTTGTTTTTCGGGACAACCGAAAATTTTGCACTGTTAAACATTTTGTAAAACACTCATCATTGTAAAACATAAACCAAGCTTCAAATAAAATAGGCCTTGTATCTAAAGAGGCAACCCTTATTTTATTAGTTTTACTTCAAGGTCGCGTAGCTGCAGAGGAATAATAACGTAATATTCGAAACTTAAAGCACTTTTTCGGGCGCAGCGGTGTGCGACAAAAAATTGTAGGCTATTATAAGAGTAGGTATGGACGATTTTATTTTATGATTATATAATCTGTGCTACTAGCAGCATTAGTAGGTATGGATATAACTACTATGATGAGTATACAAACTCCCACACCCCTTATTAGTGCTCACCTACATTATAAAAGGAAGCAAAGGACTTGTCTATTAGTGGTTTTTTATTCGTCAATATTTCTAACCAGAATAAACTAAATATTATATTAAAGAATTCACAAAAACTAGCCTTTCTGCATAATTAATATAATTTTTAAGGCCTCCGATTTAGAGAAAAATTGAAATTAATTTTTCTCTTTGTCTGTACAGAAACCGCACCTTCGCCTATATCAATTAACGCATGAAACACATGAAAAAAAATTGACAGCAAAATTGACATACCATTGACAGTGGTACCTATTATATAACCTGTGGTAGTACTTAGTAGTATTTATCCACCAGTGGAAAGGCAATGGTACATAGACATACAGCCAGGAAATACAAGTAAGTGAACAATGGATGATGCCTGTTACAAAACATATTTTTTCTCAAAAATGGAGGCGTTTAAAATTCTGATTTCTATGGTTATGTGTTTTTGTAGCTTAAAGATAAATATAGGTTTATTAGTGGTTGGTGATATGTTAGAATAAAAAACCAGCCTCCATACAAAAAGAGGACAAGTCCTTTAAAGTTTTTAATTCTATGCCCGCGACTTCGTACGCGTGGACTCGATGATACAAAATATTTTATACTCCCGCCGCCATCGCTGGATGATAGCTGTATAATCTCTTAGTCTACCATTTCGTAAGGAGAAGAGAGAATGTAGTAGTTTGGGATACGAATTGCTATTTCAGTCAGTCAGTCCGTCAAAAAAGGTTTTCGGAATGCCATCCGCCATTTGCTAAACATAATGTGCATCTGCGTAAGACATTTCTTCGCAGCCTATTTTTATAAATTCACATTAATAATACAGTTAAGTTATCTTGGCTGGTGGGTTAAAATTTCACTTCATTCATTTTTTAGCCATGTGGATACAGATTTGTAGGGATATTTATCGAAAGAAATGTTTTTTTGATTAAAAATAACGGCTAATTGATTAAAATTTAATTATGGTAAATTTTGTAATTTTTCGATTTTCATGTACATGATATTGTTTTTGAAGATGTTGCAATCGAAGTACTACTATGATTTTTTATGTAATGAATAACCTAATGTTAAGATACTTTTTAGCAGTATCAGCAAAACTTTGGCGGTATATTTTTTTTTACTGGATTTTTTCGAATATCAATTTTTGCCGAAAATTTCAAAAAAGCTACAGGAAAAGTTAAACTAAAAATATCAGTCTGATAATTTACACCAGATGAGCCTATAGCACAATAGGTAGATTTTTGCACTACGCCGATAGCAAATTTCATTCGATTCCGTCTAGTAGTTTTCATAACAGAGAGGTTTTTCGTCAAAAATATTGAAATTATAGATTAAAAAAAAAATTTAATCGTAAGTTTTCGCTGAACTAAAGTATGTTTTAAACATATTTGTTTCTTACGTTTACGCGAATTGTTGAACTCATTAAAACACAATTTTACGGATTACTTCGCGATTTATTTACATTTTATTTAAAACCTGACGTTTCGAACACTTTACAGCGTTCGTGGTCACAGGGAGACAGTCTCCCTGTGAACACCTGTGTAAATAAATCGCGTAGTAATCCGTAAAATTGTGTTTTAATATGTTTTAAACGATCACTTATGATGCTCACAAGCTGAAAAAAATATTTGGACCACTGTAAACCCCTTGAACCCTGTATAAAGTGTAAATTACCAGAACACTGAGGTGAGGTGCCTTCTAGTCTATATAATAATATACACAAAAAAAGAAGGCAAGAAGGTTATGGTGTTCAGTGGTGAACACCCAAGTTGGTGTGACAATGTAGGTTGATGTGTAAGGGCGAGAAATAACTTCAAGTCCGAAATAAATATAAATCAGTTGTATTGTCCCAAATAGCACGTACACAGGTTTACAGTCACACCAGGAATTAATAGAAGGAGTGCAGAGAGCAAATAGTTACTTAACAGTACGCGATAAACCTAAATAAGATCTAATTTCTATCCGAAATAAAGATCGCGAAATAAATAGGCAATATCGGCTGCGCAAGCGACGCGCGGACCGCGTTCAATGCATAGATCTCGACTGGAGGGCGAGCGAGACGTCGCACCTTCCGTGTGGCGAAAACCGCTGCGTCTGCTGAATTGCAACGCATAGTGCTTCCGCAAGTCGATGACGCTGTGTCGATATCGACTATCGATAACAATCTATTTTAAACATTAGGATAATTTAGTTATGTAAATAGTAGCTAGTAACTTTGTACATATGAAACTTAGATATAAATTAGGAAACTAAATAAGTAATTTTATATTAGTATTTTATTTATTTTAGTAAGTTAAGTGTTAGGTTAAGTTAAGTTATAAGTTGCGTGTATTTGTTTTGTGTAAATAAAATGCTATTTAGGATTATTAATAAAATGTAGAATACGTGAGTAGGCTACACAAATATCACTCGAATATATGATTTCATATCAATTTAAAAATAACCAACTACATTTTCGTTTACTTTGCTCTATGACACTATGAATCATTTATTTTTCATGATATGAGGTTTCAGGGTAACCAAACCTCTTTGTTTTGGTAATTTACTCTTTACATCTTATAGTTTTAAGAATCTAAGTGTTACTGATTTTTGCATTTGAAATGGAATGGCTAGCCTATGTCTATTGTATTAATCTAAAATTCTTGATGCTTTAAAGACAGAATGTTAATAATAATCTGGGACATTTTTAAAACATAAATCACTTTATCTATACAGGTTGTAAGAATAAAGTACGTGTCAAATTTAAGGGGGTTGTTTGTCAGTTAAGTCTAGAATACAGGAATAATATAATAAATATAGTTTTAAGAAAATCTTTTTGCCAAAAAATTAGTCTATTATTCCCTATACAGAAAAGTCCATTCTCACTGTCCATACAGTAATAAGTGTAGTAATAATAATCATTTTAAGGGCAATGAAATTTTTTGCAATAAAAAAAAGTAAAAAAAAAAAAAATTTTTTTTCCTGTATTCTTGACTTGACCCTTAAAGTGCGTGCCAAATTCAAGGGGGAGGCCCCTTGAATTTGGCACGCACTTTACAATATACTCACTATTATGTTATTTATATCCAGCTCAAAAGTACTGGGCGAAGGACCTAATATTTCTCATCACGGAGCATGAACAACTAGGAATGCAGGCATGGCTAGAAGCTTACCACGGCTTACACAACGACGCAGAGACGTTTTACACAAGCCTCGGCGGTTTCTGGCGCCCTGGTACTCCGACGTGGGACTTTGGCAAGATTGGCAGTGCATTCAACTGGGGGGACCATAAGAAATGCTTGGACCCAGGCAAACTGAAGGGCAGGTCCGGTTCCATACAAGCTGCCATCAATTTGGAGTTTGATACGCCTAAGATAAGTGAGTAAGATTTATTTTGCCCATACTTGATCTGATAAGATGTCACAAAGTACTTAACATATTCTTAATAATGTGATTATCAGTTAATAAGTAGATACTAGATTAAGACCCAATTGTTGGTAGGAATGCCAATAATAAGTCAGTTTACATAATATAATCACACATTAGTGATTAAAAAAACCATTACCCACAACACAACACCGTACCATACCATGAACATGCTCAGACCGTATAAAAATACAAATTTGATTTTCAACCCTAAGCAGAGGAGTTAAAGTTCAAAGTATATAAGCGCGGTGTTCGTTTTGATAGTGACAAAACGGTGCATCAACGAATATCAAGCTTAAACATTTTGAACCTTAACCTTTCACGCCAGAGCGCACAGTCGAAAATTAAATATGTACTTTTTACACGGTCCTAACACGGACAGGATATGTTACGGTGTGATGAGCACAAATCTTAAAAAAAGCCTATTCGTGTCTTAGTTTTTGTCTCTCTTTTTCCCTCTCTATCTATCCTCTTCTCATATAGTATATTAATGTGCAGTTTCACTTTCTTTTAAGATCCTGATAGCTAATTTGAAATATAAACTGTAATTCCCCGCGACTTCGCCCGCAAGAGTTGGATGTTCCATATAAACTTTCAGTCCCCATTTTACCCCCTTAATGTTTTTATATCGCGACAAAATGTAGCTTATGTCCTTTCTAAGGTCTTCATACACAAATTTCATCTTAATCGGTTCAGTGGTTTAAGCGTCAAGAGGTAACAGACAGACACACTTTCGCCTTTATTATATTAGTATGGATGTATTAATTTTCAAATAACCTTACAAGAAAGTAATAAAACCAGCATTAATATTTTTGTAAAGTCCGCTATTTTCGGAGTTTTACAGTGCACGTTTGCAATACACAGGTGCACTCTCTGTTCCTTAATTCTAAACACCACCAGGCCTGTGTATCTTCCCGCGTAGGTAATGCGCGGCGACCCCTTGATAAGGGACTAAACAGGTTGGGTGTCGCTAGCCGGCAGCGACACGCTCCCGCGTTTTATTCACCGGCGGTGCGCGACACTAGGTTGCTGGTTGGACGAGCGTGAATAAAGTCCTAGAAAGATGCGCTAGATGGCGTAAGTAGCTTCTTGTGGCAGTCAACCCTATCGCGTTGCGTGATAGTACGTCACTAAATAGATTTAGTGTATTATGAATCATATTCCAGAGTTATAAGAATGAAATTATCTTGCAATGTATCTTGTAGGTGTCTACACGAAAATGTGATTGAGTCTAAGGCGAACTGAATTACACCATATCGTTGACAACATTGAGTAGATATTTCTTTTTATTTCATTGTAAAGTCATACTTCTGTACGGAGTACTAGTACTTATTCTGTGACACCACCAACTTCCTGACTCTGGAGCTGTGTCTGAGTTATTTTAAGACAAAAAACACTTTCGTCCTGACCTGGAATTCGAACCAGGGACCCCATAGATAGTACCCAGCGTCCTAACCACTAGACCAACGAGGCTTATATTGTTACAGAGTACATAGAGGTGAAAGTAGAAGGACTTAACGGTCAGTTACCCAACCTGGATCTTGTGAACTTGGTTCACAAACTGTGCGTCAAGTCGGGGATTCATCATTCTTATAAAAACAGGTAAGGATTCTCTACGCCTTTGCATAATGCGGGTAATAGTAGATTGTTATACAAGGGAAGCGCTAATAGCTCGAGAGTAGAGTGGGTGCTTTCACCCGAGTTAAACATACTATTTTTCATTTCGACTGTGAGGAAATCGAGGGTATCGATAGACTATCGATATAATTAATAGAATCAGGCGTTACTTTGCGGAAATCCATTATCAGATGGGAAAAATAAAATACAATTATTTTGCTTTAAATTTCCGCTAAGAGACGCTAGCGCAGGCAACAAAACCACACCAACCGCAACCGCGTTGAGTACCAGTTCAGGCAAATGCAGAATGCACCGCCCTCCCTCCCTCAATACGCATGCACTACAGCTAATGCAGTTGTTAGTTACCAACACCAACATGCAAAAAACCTCGACGCGTTTCGCCACTCCACGCGGCATCCTCAGGAGATGTTGTCGCCTCGGCTGAGCACGGACGACTGAAATGAGTCGCTGGCGGACAGGCCTTTTATACTGTCCCCACTAATGAGCTGACATAATCGTTACGTTAACGCGATCGTTACGTAAGCGCAAACAAAAAGTAAAAGTTAAAAAATTGAAAAGTTAAACCGTTGATGACTGATGGTTATTAATAACATTTTGTTGATTTGAAAATAGATTCAAAAGTGGGGAGGTGGTATAACTGACCTGCTCGTTCAACAATGTAAGCGTATTATCTTTATTATGTTTTATGATTTCTAATTGTTCCAGAACGGACAATTTAAAACTTTTTTCACATGTGTGTAAAATGGAAAAAGTATGATTATTAGGAATACTATGTCCTGAATCTAAAAGATGTTTGGCGAAGTGTGACTTTTCAGGATGGTTGTTTCGATACGCGGAAATATGTTCTTTATAACGTGTGTTGAAGTTACGGCCGGTCTGTCCTATATAAGTGGCGTTGCATGCACTACAGTTAAGCTTGTAAACACCAGATTTTTGGTGTTTATCAAGCTTATCCTTTCCGTTACAAATTAATCTTAAAGAGTTATTAGTGTTAAAAGCTACGCGTATGTTATGTTGTTTTAGGGTTATAGAAATACGTTCCGACACCGTCCCTAAGTAAACTAAACTAGAATTATACCTGTTAACCTTTTCATTAGGAACAGAGTATAATAAACTAGTTATTATTTTACTAATTTTATTTTTTATTAAGCTGTCAATAATGCATCTCTTGTATCCGTTTGATATGGCGATTTAGTGGAGACAGTATAAAAGGCCTGTTCGCCAGCGACTCATTTCAGTCGTCCGTGCTCAGCCGAGGCGACAACATCTCCTGAGGATGCCGCGTGGAGTGGCGAAACGCGTCGAGGTTTTTTGCATGTTGGTGTTGGTAACTAACAACTGCATTATGCGTGTTGAGGGAGGGAGGGCGGTGCATTCTGCATTTGCCTGAATTGGTACTCAACGCGGTTGGTGTGGTTTTGTTGCCTGCGCTAGCGTCTCTTAGCGGAAATTTAAAGCAAAATAATTGTATTTTATTTTTCCCATCAGACTATCGATAGTTAAGGCAAGAGCACTATTATCGATACTATACCGATAGTGATGATAGTATTCATAGCTCCGGTAATATAAATACTATCGACACATAGCAATACTATCGATAGTATGAAAGTTCAATACTAAAATCACTATCGATAGCTGATACAGCTCTGACTATTGCAATAACTATCGATACTCTCGATAGTGGCCTTTATTCAATGGTAGGAGTGGAGTATAAAGTAGGAGGTAAAAGCTATTTCCCACCCGGCTATCTACACATGAAAGTTCAACTTTCCGAACAGGTGAGATGAAAAAAGATTTTACATATAAATTGCAGGATGGCTCTGGATGCAGGTCTCTTGCAATCGGTCACTTTAAAAATATATTTGGGAGATATGTTCAACGGTCGTCCGGCAGCTGATTGTAATGTAATCTCTCTCACAAACATTTTATATTTGTTAAAAATATACATGATGTTAATGTAAACAATCTTATCCTTTGAGGGGGTTAAAATGACCAACAATACCTACTACGTTTACTATATGGAGATAGCACGGAAATCGTTACAAGATATTGTCATCGAGGTAGCTGAATTATTTGTATGAGGACCTGTTTTAGATTTAGATCATGACCCCATATTAGAAGTAGTAGGTATTGATGGCCATATTCAGCCCCTTAAAAATAATTATACCAATACCCTGCATTTGATATATTTTTTCAGCTACTCGTGGATCCGTAACCGAAACAAGATGGATGATTGGATGAACAGTGTATGGACGATGTTAGGAATGGTCTCCACTCAGCTAGCTGGGGTAAGTTTCAGTTGCCTGAATGTGCAGGTTTCCTCACGATGTTTTCCCTCACCGTAAGAGCATTGGTTAGTGAAACAATTGATTTATTATATATAAGGATGCACTACGCCATACAAAATCAAAGCCCAAACATGGCACATGTTATTATTCACCTTATGAAGCTTCAACTGGCTAAGTTCATACATTGCCGCTTAAGCTTCAGCTATTGAAATTGTCATGTGTAATTACGCGGCAATGGATGACGACTCTACGTCATATGTCAAATATCATTCACTTGAAGATTCATAAGCCAATAATACGAACAAAGAAGTAATGGAGTAGATTGTTTGTTCATGTTTTGTATGCAATTAAGTAACTGATGAAAGTCATGATTTATATTTTATTTACTACTTTCATAAAATTAGGTATATTATGTGTATGAGAGTACGAGTATTTTTTTAATGAAGACACTTCCATAATAATCATATTTCTATATTTCTACTATACAGGTCCAAACTTGTCATACTACAACCAATAATAATTATATTGACACAATTCACCAATTCTGGGTAGATACACTACAACTACACTAATGCGGGGATGGTTCACATTTCGATGCTCGACAATGACACAAACGATAATGTACAAAATTGATTTTGAGGCAAAATATTCTAATAGGTACTATAGTACACACACACCAACAACATGTTCCACAGATTTATAAAAAGCATAAGGCTACATACTGCCACAGGTATTGATTTAGTTAATTAATGAGTGTAATAGTATTATAATCGGATTACTAAATTATTCTATTGAATATGTATCTTATGCTTTGAACATTACGTTATCATTTCTCTGCAGCTGTTTTTATTGTTAGCACGGTTTTAAAGACAAGAGTTCCAGCAGAAATTACTATTTATAAAACACTTTTTTTCGTCTTTATTTTAGCTACAGTTATTTATTATAGTGTGGTTTTATGAAAATACTTTGATTTACTGCTAAGGTAGCTAGAAAGTTCTCTTCTAAACAGTTGGCTAACTTAATTTAAAAATGAGGTGAATAAGGTAGTAGTTAAGTTCAGTCGGAAGTGCGTCAAGGCATACATTTGAACTACAAAAACAGCGTTTATCATGTAAGGAGTAGAAGCGGTATCAAGGTCAACACGTGTAGTCTGACTTGCGGTGTGTAAGTACACTCGGCTTACGTCAGACTACCCCACTTTCACTTTAAGACCACCCCTATTAACTACGTAATAAAAGCTGTTTTATAGCTCACATGTAACCTGACGTACTGCTGGCTGTACTAAAATTAAAAACCGTTTCTTTAGTCTAGGTACTCGTTATACCTAACTTCTACATTGGATTTTACCGATGGCTAAGATATATGACAGTTAAACAACAAGCAAGTGAAATACAACATAAAACCATGGGCTGGGTGCCCCGAATACTGGCCTAATTGCAGCCTTTTTGCATCTACATCCCTTTACGTGTAGTGTAATACCTACATATCAGATTCAGAAAAAATATACGAAGACACAACGCTATATTTTCCCTTCTCATAAAACTCATCGTCCTGGTTAATTGCGATAAGTTTGCTTCATTTTCTTTACAAACATAATTTTGTGGAAACCTAAAAACTCAAGTATTTTGTTTAACAAAAAAAAATTCACTGGCGACTCCATCCTTAAAATTGACTTTGTTCCGATGACGTCACGTATTTTGTTTCATTTTAGCTTTGGGTGCAAAAGTGATATAAGATTGGCAATGTTTTACGTAAATAAATTAGAAAATAAAATATTAAAGCAGGTTTCAAGTATTATTTCGGTTTCAAACCTAATCAATAGTATTTACCTACCGATGAAACGTCATTCCATATTTTTTACGATTCATTATGCTGTGATTTTTGCAATTTTTAACGACACACTTAGGCATGTTCATTGTTTGACGGACCACGCGTCATTAGATACTTAATCGGCTTAAAATGGCGATCCGGCCGATTAGAGCATGTGCCATAGCTGTCAGTGTGATGAGATATCCCTATATATATTAAATCAATGAGTGAAACAACTAATGTACATAACTCAGATAAAGTCATTCTATTCTATTCTATTATTATTATTTTTTAACTGCAATTTGAAACTTGTAAATTTTTAACGTAAGTACTTTCACTACATGTCTGTTCACATAATATTTAAATAATATTTTTTTGTTTTATGCTCAATGATTTCAACGTAATGTTTGTATAACTTGGATGAATAGCGCCATCTATGTGTTGTGTTGGTACTGTAGAAACTATTATATAATCTGTGGTACTGTGTTCTTGTAATTTTTGTGTTTTTATATGTGTGTCTCGTTATGTACACTATGCCCAAAGGTTCCCGCTGGAAACTTATACTGAGCGGGGACCTTTTTGGTACGGTCTCTTAGATTTATAAGTTTTATGTTAAATTTTTGTTATTATTTTTGTCAGTTGTCTTTTTTTTTCTCTTTATTCTGTCTTGTGTGTTGTGCCAAATAAATGTTTTTATTTCATTGGTATCGAACCCGGCTCCTTCCGCATGAGAGGCGACCCGCTAGCCACTGCACCACGTAGTAACAATATAATTAATTCTAGGTACCAAACGGCAACCACGGCCTCTTCCACCGCTTCGGAATCGAAGCTGTGACTCTCGAGGGACGGGACGTGAACGACCCAGCCGGCAACCCCCCCAAGGTCAACGCCCTCTCCTCCGCAAACTTCTTCCGTCTGGCCGTGCCCTTAGAAAGCGTTCTGAGGTCGCTAAATAACCTGTTGGAGAGATTCCATCAGAGTTATTTCTTTTATCTGTTAGCGGCTACGAACAGGTTTATTTCTATTGGTGAGTTTCTTTGTTTCTCATACTTAAAAAAAACGTTTATTTAATTTTGTAATTTTACACTCCTATTTGTAGCATCCTAATTAAGATCTGACTTGGGCATCGCAGCTCACTACTTATACCCGGCCCGGCAATCCTTGATCTCTATAACAGTTCATGTTAGTGATGGGTCGTGTCGATGTAACTTAAGATTTGGCTACCGCCCTACCACTGCCAATATAAAGGTATAAGTTCGTAGCCGACCACACGTTGGGCGTCAAACCACGTGTCGACGCGACACTACTGGTTTCTATGTATTTCTATGAAATACCATTCGTAGCTCGCGACATGAAGCTAGCGACATGTCGTCAAGCGCTAGACCACACTGGCGCTCGACCGCAGATCAGTACTCATATTCTTTCTAATTTGTGGATCTGATGTGTCGCCGACATCTGTCACACTAAATCCATGCTAATATTTTAAATACGAAAGTGTGTTTGTCTGTTAGCTTTTCACGTCACGCTTAAGCCGCTACACCGATGCAGACAAAATTTGGTATTGAGATAGTTTGAGTCCCGAAAAACGACATAAGTAAGATTAACATTTTTATCCCAGAAATCATATTTTATGGGGGTAAAAAATTTGTGTGGTAAATTCGACCTTTGCGCAGACAAAGTCGCGGGAAATCGCGAGTCATATTTTATGCACGAATCTTTTGTCATTCAATGTCAGCCATCATAGGTGACAGTTATATTTTTCTTCTAATAATATTAGGTTTTTCACCAAAGACTAAAATATAAGCTATGAGCTCACATGCCAGCGTGATGCAGCCCTAAATTCTCTATGCCCGTTGTCTATGACTATTTAACATCTGGGCTCGTACTATCAACAAAATAACTATCCAGATTCAAATCCAAAATAAATAGCCACCAATCAGAAAACTACCCAACTTTAAGATAGCTAGAACTCTTACTATGAGCGTACACAAGGTGACAAAGTTGACAAGGTTTACAAGATAAAAGAGCGAATTTCCAATCTATTTCATTTTATTCGATTGGTGACAGGTTAACACAATCTGCCCCACTTCGGGCGTGCTAATTCAAGGATCATACGAATACCAGAACATGGCTGGTTTAGAAACTGCATTGTTTCTGATGTTAGGTGGCTGGTATTATTTTTTCTTTGGCTGACATTAATCGGTTGTCATGATGGCTACAGTCCTTGTTTGACGAACAATGGCAGACAAAGTCTAAACCACTGAACCGATTTAGAGGAGAGAAGAACGGCAAATTTATATAGATAGACTTTATTGCACACCACACACAGTATCAATTTACATAAATGTTCATAGAGAATCGTACAATTTAGGCGGTCTTATTGCTGAAAGCAATTTCTTCCAGACAACCTTCGGGTGGAGGACAGTCCAAAATTGGATTGGGTTGACGGTGAAAACTATCAGAATAAAGGGAAATGGGTAAAGAATAAAAAAAAAAAAAGACACGATATAAGCATACATATAAATACATTACTAAGGCTATTAAATGTTATTAATACTAATAAATATTCTGAGCTACATAAATATAAAATAATTAGTTTGCATACAAATTATAATTATAGGTACTATATACATACACAAAATATACATACTATATAATAAACATAACATAAGTTATATATAAAGATGTGCGCGACTTGACCAACATTTAAAGGACGAGGTAAGAATTGAAACAAAACTAGAGGCGTAAGAGGAAGTAAGTTTTTAATTTGCGTTTAACGATGGGAAGTGATTCAGACTGCCTGATAGACAGTGGCAGAGTTCTTTGATGCTCAGCCCCGAATGCTCGCATGTTTTAGTATTTGGTAAAAAGCCTAAAACTGTATAGAGAAAAAAATATAAAACTTACCATGAACGACATTTTATTTGGTGTTCAAATATTTTATATATTGTGGTTATACTTTATGCATGACTGACACGTCAAAGTTCACGTCGATCGTTTTTTTTTGCATCCTTGGAGACGTTTAGTTGTTAATAATTTAGTACATTCTAAAAATATTTTTAATTTTAATTCCCTGCTTTTTAAATTACCATAAAATCATATAAAAGCCTGTAATAAAGTGATATTTATAATTCGTGCGTCTCACTTAGTACGGTGTCTCTTTCTATTGGGTCGATTTTTGCCAATCTTCTTTGATTTAGAGATAGTTAGATAGAGGTATAGACAAAAAGTTGCCCCCTAGGATCTTACCTAGGAAGGGGTCTTACCTGAAAGTCGCGGGATACCGCTAGTTGTAATATATTTAAATCTAAAAGAGGCCCATTTAAAGGGTTTTTCCAGTATGTCCAATAGGGTGGCGCTGTGAGCGACCTTAATCATTATATGGCATTATTATATGGTATCGAGTACTTAAGTAGTCGATAAAGTTATTGATAATTCGAGTACTTTTAGATAGAGCTCATTGCGTAGGTGGCCGACTCTATGGAGTGAGTGGCGCTGCGGTCTTTTATTTGCTGCGGTCGGGCTCGGAATCATGACTGAAGCGACACGACGTCGCTACGTGTGGTTGCGACATGTCGCGTCGACACGAGGTCCGGCGCTGCGACATGTGGTCGGCTACGAACTTATACCTTAATGCTTTAAAACTTTGTTTTGATGATTGGGATCGAGATGTGCGATACGACAGCATTGTAGATGAGCCGTTTTTGATAAACGTAGGCGACAGCACCTGCAGTTCAGATTCCGAGTTCGTGACACAAACCCTAATGTCATTATCAGATTCAGATTAAAATATATAAATAAATGATCGCTGAACAGCTTTTGTTTTATATGGTTTTGTCCTACAGTTAATTCTGTTGGGTATATATACAGTCGTGAGTGCATGTAGCCGCGCTCCGTTCTTTTTAATAGAGAATGTACTAATACTTAAGTATGAAAAAGTAATGACACTCATAATTTATCACTTAATTATGCCACACATGAAAACTGATACTAATAAAATCTAATCTTAAATAAAACAAAACCTGGTGTCCTCAGAAATATTTTATAAATTTGAGTGAAATAAAAACAATTTTATGCAACTTTTTAACATTCAGCACCTATAACTTAAATGATTATAAATCATGTACACTCGTTTCCACTATCGACATTTGTTTATCGATATTTTTCCGCACTAGTCGATATCTTCCGAACGAAGTAACTTTTGCAGTTGCGTAAAGTCTGATTGAGATAATTTCTGGTAAATGTTAAGAATTGTTATAATTCCGACGGAATATCATTGAAATGGCATATATCTACCGAAATTTAATAAATGGCATTTATAGAAGCCTCCAATTCGATTCTAATGTAACGGTGACGCCACTACAATGTTGTGTCGTAGGAATAACTGTCAATATCATAGGGATCAAGGTTCGCCGGGCCGAGTATAGGTTCCTTCCTAATAAGAATCCTAGTTAGGTAGGATGGAAAGGCAGACCTGATCGCTGTGTTTTTGACTTTTGTTTTTAAATATATATTTTTCGATCTTGGACAAGGTCCATACAGCCATTTCATCAGTTATTTCTGTTTACACATTGAAAACACATGGCTAATTCGTTTTAATGCTCAAGGCAAATGTGAGGGAGAAAAACGATTCGGATGATATGGACGTTGGAGTAGGAAGGTTCTCGAATGGAGACTACGTCTCGGGAAATTTAGTGTTGGACCCTGCTAGGTGGACCGATGACCTGAGGAAGGTGGCCGGTGGTGGCTGGATGAGAGAAGCGGAGGACCGTGAAAGTTGGCGCAGTTTTGGAGAGGCCTATGTCTAGCAGTGGACTGCAATAGGCTGATATAATATGCGCGACTTACTTTATTTCTCGCATTTCCTAGTTAGGTTCCTATTGGTCTCTACTTTCCTAGTTAAAATGCTAGGAAAAATAAAAATGTAGGATCCAAGTTGGATGCTACAAATAGTATAATGTAATAAGTGCCTTAAAATGTTTACTTAACATTGATTTTAGACCTCGAGATCAGAGTTGGGCAAAATGTAATTAATTAAAAATTAACAATTACAATTACAAAATGTAATTGGCGAGTTCAATTATAAATTACTTGAAATTGATAAAAAGTAATTAAATTACAATTACAAATTGTAATTGTAATTGGTAATTGAAATTACTCAATTACTTTTTCATTTAAAATATGGTATTAATCTAAATAAAACGATAAGGTACTCACTCTTTGTTCAATCATCTGATCAGAAAGTTTGTGAGATTTTGGTAAATTAATCATGGTAGCATATGAAAATAATCTCTCGACGGGACCTGACGAAGGCATTAAAGTATTATATTTAATAAACACCTGTTTAATTTCTGGATGTCAATTTAGCATTGAAGTATCTTTATCCGAATCTGAAAGGACATAATAATTTCAGGTCTTGTAGAACGGAGTGATTAAGTATATTCACCTTCAGGTGAATCAGTGTCAAAAACAAAATACGAATCATCGTCTTTGTTTGTGTATGTGATTGAAGATTCTCTTGCATTTTTAACCGACTTCAAAAAAGGAGGAGGTTATCAATTCGACTGTATGTTTTTTTTTGTGGCTATGTTACTTACCGCATATCTCAGTCAGTTGTGGACCGATTTGAAAAAAAAAAATGTTTACCTAGAGGCTATACCTTCTAGTTGGTCTTATTTTGGCCAAGTCGAGATCTGATGATAGGATCTTGGTGTAATCGAGGGAAACCCTCAAATTTTGAAGGCACGTATAGTGTTTTCGTACTAGTATCTTAATGTTGACATGTTGTTACGTCCGATAATCATTATGTGGAGCTGAGCTGATGGCGGAACTCCTTAAAAATTAGGAGTTTAGTAATTAAAACACCAGATGTTTTGTCAGGTACTGTATAGGATGCTAACAAAACAAAGTCAAAGGCGCAGCTCCCTCCTCTTTCACTGGCACCGACTCCAAAAAATAACAGATAATAAATTGGAAATAGGTTTCTTGTATAATTTCGTAGAACAGTTAGGTAATTTAAATATTATTTTGTACTTTTCGGTTTAGGACGTCTTGTCTTAGTGACTATTGCGTATTTTGCTTTGTAGAAGAATGTCTTTTGAGTCTCTTATGCGTTTTTGAGTAGCTCACGTATTCATTAAATGTCACTTCGCCATGTTTTCGTTTTAATGAGTGACAAAATTCGAAGTTGCATTACGTGATCCACTAATTTTAACTTCTTTTGGTGCGCATAACGTGCACCGTGCTACTCTTTTTTTATCTGAAGATTCACTGGGTAAATAGGTAAAAAACTTGCCATCAAAAATACAGGGCAACACCTCCTCGGTTGTTGGGTCGTCTTCATCTTGTTCAGTATTAGACGCCATTTCAGTAGGTACTTGTAAAATAAAAGTACGCCAAAAGAGATACACGAGCGATCTTACTTGTCGAAACCAATGCCAACGACTATGTGACGCCGCTTGTTTCCGGAGAGAAGTACACGCGGGGTGGGTGATTGTAAGCCCCCCGCGCCCCTCTGGCTCATTCTATGGCCTATCCGCCGCGTGCGCAGTTACAGTCGCATTTAGCAGTGCACCCACAAGATCATAGAAAACTTTATACTACGCATGATGTTTGTGTTGCGTTGTGAACGAGAATGGTCCGTATTTCTTTGCTAGTCGAACAATGTAAACAATCTTTTTATAACTTTTAAAATAATATCAATGAATACAATTAATAAACTATTTGATTTGAAAAGATATCGGTCTTCAACGATGACTTTACCAATGTAGATTGTGAGTTTTGTGTTTATCATATTTTAAAACGAATCGAAACTTTCGTAAAAAAAGAAATCCAAGATTGTTTACAATATTGCACAAGCAGAAAAACAGACTTTATCCACTTAATTTTATAAAAGTAATTGAGTAATTTGAATTATAATTAATGTAATTAAAATTACCAATTACTTTTGTAATTGAATTAAAATAGTTCCAATTACATGTAATTTGAATTACAGTAGTTCAATTACTTATCATGAAATTAGTAATTCAATTACACATATTAATTAATTACGCCCAACACTGCTCGAGATAATGTTATTCTTGTGTATAAATCATCCTAAAAACGTATTTTTTAGGTCAATACATGCCCTGTCTATGCTTGCTCTGTGTGGCCATGCTAATCCGAGCCTTATCTCTATGGGTGACAATTCAGCAAGATGGCGACGAGACACACAGACAGACAGACGAACAGACGCACAAGGATTCTGACACAGAGGGAATCGAAGATGATAGTGAACAATCTAAAGAAAATACAGAAGTATTAAGTAAAGATGAAAAGAGAGATAACCAGGAGCTGAGACAGAGAAAGAAAAAGACCGGGGAAAAGAAAATTATAGAGGTATGTACACACGGGCGCATGTCAGACTACCCCACTCTGACTTCAAGATAGACTCTATTCCCTACGTAATAAAAGCTATTTGTGTGGTTTAAAAGGGTAACCTGATGTGTTGCCGACCATACTTATGTATAATCATTTATGCGTTTTCCTAGTATTAAGAGGTTAAAACTAATGAGGGATTACTTTAAGGAAGAATGATGAATGACGTCAAAGAACGTGTGCGAGCGAGACGTATGATTTGAATTGGTTTGGAACTTTTTAGAATTTCAATTGGTTTTGTTCGATGATGGCCGTAAGAAGATAAAGATCTGTGTTCTGAAGAATTTTATATCAAGCCTTCCAGAAATAAGTTAAAGAAAGCCAGCAATCTGCGGTTCCTACATTTATTTTTCTATCTTCTAGACAGCACCAAAGAAACAGGAAATAAGCAAGAAAGAAGATTCGAACCTGCGCATAGTCAACATTGGCGCCAACTACTTATTGGTGCATTTGGTCGGCTATGGCGTTATGAACTCTCCTACACTACTTAGTTATATTGGTAAGAATTCAATAACGTCAAATTGTTACGACTCATTCATTCATACATCCGTTCATTCATTCAGTCGTTTAATAGAGGAAGTGGTTAAGTGGCATTTTGAGGACAGATACTGCAAAGTTGCAACGGATATCTAAATGTAACGTTTTTAAAACATTAAAATGTATTTATTAAAAACTTTGATAAAGCACTTCATTTTAGAAAACAACTGTAATGATTTATAAATGATATTGAACACCAAACACACTCCTATCAGATATTTAATTTGTCAACCAATTTTATTTTGTATTGTGTTTAATATCTACTGCCTTACGTCGTAGCTTCACAACCTAGTTTTCCGATGAATGTTCCCGATCCAGAAGCTTTTTATGATGTAAATAGTTCCAGTAAACTACCTAAAATTAATTAATTTTCTTCTTATGGCTGTTTCCCACTTCTTTTTTAAAACTGGGTCTTTTGGAAATAAATGAACACCAATATTGTAACAACCTGGCACAGCACATAACGGCATTATGCTTTCGTAGATTGAAAACACAAAAAAATACTCAAAAAAACACAACTTCTGTACTGGAATGACAGATAGCTTTGGCCGCATCAACAATACGCCACCTACAGGGAGAATTTGGCAGTGTGGATCCCCATTGATATTTGACGTTAGTAAATTACATAACCCTTATATTGTTACAGGATATAAATATTACAGCCAGCCTTCCGAGATATCAGTGTACTACGGCCTCATAGCGCTATCCCTCCTCCTGACCCTCCTCACTCCTCTCATACCCCGCCTCTTCTCCGGATTTACCAGGAATGAGATGACTTTGACCAATATACTGCTGTTAGTAGAGCTGGCAACTGCTTGCTTGGCGGTTGGCATGCACAACTTTTCCCTTGGCTTGGCCATAGCGGTCGTGTATACGCCATTGGCGTTGGTCGTTGGCGTGGTGGGCAGGAGTGGGGGGAGGAAGAGGTGAGTCATTAGTATTTGCAGATTTGTTTCGTGGGCACTAAGGTTCATTATCGCGTGTTCTGGTACAATGGCCAACACACCAAAGTTTTATTTATTGTTTCAACAATTACCAAATGAAAAATAAAAAAGGGGCAAATGTTTGTGTGATGAGCATGAACATTTGTACCTAAGTCATGTATAAACGTATATAAGTATGTCTATCCGTTATCCTATTCGCCATAGCACAAGTTTACGCTTAGTTTGGGACTAGGTAATTGGTGTGGTTGTTAAAACAGTTTATTGTTTATTTGTGTTATTGAAAGAAGTAAAAACGGTGGCACTCCAACAGACCTAAGACAATAGAAAATATGGGCTCCTATATTTACCCGACCGGGCATAAAACCAGGGACCTCAAAAGACGATAGTCGTCGTATAAAACTTAATATCTTCTCTCTCTTTCCAGCGCCATCGTCCTCTTCCTCAAGCGAGCGCTATGCCTTCTCCTGCAGCCATTATGCATAGTATCAGTCTGCCTGATCGCGTACAGCCGGGTTCTATTCCCGGAGGAGAACATTCTAGAGATGATCAGCAGGGGCAAGGATGCGGCCATGCAGGCCACGATGTTCTCAATTGTGGACTCGCTGGTAAGTTGGTTTAGTTTTAGTTGTAAAGTCAGCCTATTAGATCCCACTGCTGGGAAAAGGCTTCACCTCAACTATGGGGAGGAACGAGCCATACTCCACCACGCGGGCTCAGTGCGGATTGGTGGAGGGGTGTCTGTAAGGCAAGTGACCAACCTTACTGTCAGATGTTATCAAGCCGGCCTAGTGCCTCTGACTAGGCTTAACGACTAAAACCAACAGATATTAGCCGGGACCAACTGCTTAACGTGCCTTCCGAAGCACGGAGGTGCTTGTCATGGTCGTCACTTTAATGGTCGGAATGGTCACCCATCCAATCACGACCGCGCCGTGGGTTGCTTAACTTTTGGTATCACTACCAAAGCGCTGCCGCCACTGCGCCACAAGCACCACTGCGCCAAAAGCAGTTTTAGTTGGTTAGTCTTACATTTCTAAGCCTGGAAGTGTAATTTATAAGCAGCCGGTTTAGCATTATTTGAAATATTTTGTACTGGTCAAATTAACCAAACGGGTCAATCGAGGTTTATCGGCTGTTTAAAAATTGGTGAACTCGCGCCTTTCTAGTTTTGTTAGTTTATTGTTTTGAAAAAAAATAATATTTTTACCTTTGTACATCCGCCCACTTTTAATTTCTGCTTTGCCCAAAAGTGCATATGATTGGTAGATATTGTTACATGGCATTAAATCCGCCTATTGTACAAAGTTCAAGTTGTGCAATAAGGCCAAATAAATAGCTAAAACAATGGGTCGGATTCCTAAGAGCCCTATCTTCTTTCCTTGCCAAGCGAATTAAACAGTAAAGTTAAGATAACACCATTTTAACAGTTTAAGTATTAAGTTATAAAAATAATTATAAGTTAAGCTGATTTCATTTTAACTGATGGTTAAATATTTGTAAAAATATTTCCATCGGATACATGCATGATACATTCCCCAAGTAATTGATGAAATCGAACGCCGGCTCACTGGCGTGGCAAGCACTTACAAAAATTGGTCGACTGACTAACATTCTCAGTAGCTTAGCTGCAAGAGCATTCGCCCGGATAGCAAAAAGTCGTGAGTTCGATGGATGTTTGAGTGCAATATTTATTAATTATATTTTTTTTCCACTTTTTACAGATCTACGGCAATTGGTTGTTCAACGTGGCCACAACTATAATATTCCCAACTTGGATCCTATTCTGGCAGATACTATGCAACAGAGTCGACGTGCATGTCTAGACCATTCCTTAGAAGACTGTTTAATTTATTAATAAAGAGAATTTATGCTATGTACCTTTGAATTTTATTTATTAGGAAAGGAAAGTCCTTAGATCAACAGCACTTTTTTATACTGGTTTACGGCTCTGGAACAGGGTCCATACAGCGTTTTCTTCTGTTATTTTTTCTGTTTACACCTAAACATACACTAAGTACTACAAAATAACCTATCCTACCTTTGAATTTTATTTATTAGGAAAGGAAAGTCCTTAGATCAACGACACTAGTAGTATTTTTTTAAATTCAGTATTACGGCCTTGGAACAGGGCCGATACAGCTTTTTCTTCAGATAATTATTTCTTTTTACACTTAAACACCTAAACTTAAACTCTGCATAATAACCTATCCTAGGTCTTTTCATAATAACGGATTGAGAGATTTTTCAAAGCGGAGTGAATGCGTAGCGAGTGCGTCGCAAAGACGTCGCGGGCGCGCTGTGAACACGTTGCGGTCGGCAATGAGAGTGCATTTAAAAAGACCCATATAGGGTCTTTAGCGCGCGAAAGTTGATTACTTCAAATTGTGTAATTTGCTCAATTTTGCTTTCAAATATGACATTTGACACGTAAAAGAACGTGTGCTCGGAGCATCAAATTCGAATCGCCATGCAGTACGAGATGATTTCTTCCTCTTTTTTAAATAAATACACTGTCAGCGGCGGTCGGCCTATAACTGTCACTATAATATAAGCGTATCTGGTTGATATGTGATCAGCTGTAGCCGAAAATTTGGTAGGAGGACATGATCGTAGAACGACGAAGAAAAAGTAAGTGATACGCATATTTTATTTTATTCACACACATAAAATGTATAACACAATAAATTTCATATACCTCACTACACTTAAAAATATAATCGAAATTCAATCTTATCTTGTAAATACACAATTACAAATAACACAATTCATCCATAATTTTCCTATACCTCTCTGCACTTAAAAATACAATCAACACACAACCTTATCTTATCTCTACAAAGTCCAAAATCAAGCGACCTGTTTTTTCTTCTTCGGCGCGAATAGCGGTTGGATGGCATCTACCGTCAGTCCCTTTGTCTCAGGTTGGTAAAATAGGCTAAATACCGCTGTTATCCCACACACGCCCGCGAAGATATAGAATATTGGCCCCAGACCGATTGCGGACACCAATGGGTTAAAGATCAGTAGTATTAGGAAGTTGCAAAACCACGTCCATTCGACGACTAACATGGTGACGGAGCTTTTTACCTGAAAATGGGAAAAAAGGTTATAGTGTTAATCTGATTTTGAACGAAACGTCGTACGGCCAAATAATGCGGCTCATTGGAAACTGTCAACCGCGGGTTGACATTAGCTGTCAGTAGAAGAGACGCATTGCGATGGCGTACGCGCCTTAATTGTGTGGTTGTATAAAACTCGTATTATTATAAGGAATATCGCTTGAATTGTATTACTGTAAATCACCAAGATATGGATAAAGATGAGTATAGTTTTTTGAATTCCCATACTAAATCGGTCACGTGACCCGCGTCTAGTTTCTATTGATAGTCGGTTGTTTTTGGCATATTTCGACTCATGTTTCTATAAGTTAGTTGTTTAGTTACTGACTAAGTAGCTCCCTTCACTTCTAACGAGTAAATTTGTATAATGAATATTCAAACTATCGATAGTGGATAGGCAAACTATTGACAGTGAAAAACAAACTATCGATAAAGCCAAACCAGTTATCGACAATTCAACTATCTTACTAAACTATGACAAGAACACCTCGGCAGTCAGCATATAAGGCACAGTCCCAGCACCGACAGTCAAATTACCAATTATCTATAGTCAATATACAGTTTACAGTCAAACTATCGATAGTGGATAGGCAATTATCGATAGTAGAAACTAACTATCGATAAAGTCAAACCAGTTATCGATATTTTAACTAGCTTACCAACCTCAGGCAAGAACACTTCAGCAGTCAGCACATAAGGCACAGTTCCAGCACCGATTGCGTACACCACGCAGAAAAGGTATATCACAACTGCAGTCAGCCAGTTGGGGCCCCAGTTCAGGTGTATTTGGCTCCCAAGCAGCAAGCAGCAGATGCCCGACCCGATGGAGCCGTATATCATCAGGGGCTATAAGGAATGAATTTTAAACATTCTTAAAGTTTCGCGTTTTATTTTAAGAGCACATTAAAACGGGGAGAACGCGACGGATAGTAGGTAAAATATAATTTACCACTGCCTGTCTGCCTGTGACCACGATCGGTGCAACCCGGTCGAAACGTCAGGCAAAATGAAAGGTAAATAATGTTTTACCTACTATGCGTCGCGTTAATCCCCGTTTTAATGTCAATGTTCATAAGAACATGAATTTTACAGTTATTATTTGTTAGTGCTCAAGGGAATGTGTAGTTCTGTAGTTATTTACTGATGGGCAAACATTTTCGTGATAACTCCTGTAACCCTCAAAGGAGTCTTGCGATAGAATAACTAAACCAACCCATTGTTTAGGGTTTCGTACCTCAAAAGGAAAAAAAGAATCCTTATAAGATCACTTTGCTGTCCGTCTGTCCGTCTGTCGGTCAAGACCCTTTCAGTAACGCGTGGAGATATGAAGTTTAGGTCTCTGGAAGCTGTGAGAAAATCAAGCTTCAAGTTAATGCAATTTGAAAATATGGCCATTTTAGCCCTATTTTCTAACATGTTGCAGGGGAATCAAAACCTGCAGACTTCCCATAGGCCTAAAATCATGAAGTTTGGCAAGAATGAAGGTCTTAGAGTACAAGTGAAGGAAAAAGTCCGAAAACCGCAAATTTGTGGTCACATCGTAGAAAAAACCTTTGTTTGTACAGAACAGTCAGTGCGCGAGTCCAACTCGCACTTGGCCGGTTTTTTTAAACAATGTGCAACATTGACTTAAATAAAAATAAACCTGACTTAGTTTGGTCAACGCCATCTAGCGGATTTTTAAGTACTGTTTTTGACACTAGAAAAATCCCTCATTCCCTCCCCACTCATAACATGCGTATGCATAGCGCAATTCCCCCACGAAAAAAGGACTCGTATATACACGCTGAAATTTTGATGGTTGTTTTCCCGCAGCAAAATTAGTGCAGTTTATGCTGTATTGCTTTGTGCGTAAAGCTTCTATTGCTTTAAACATTGATTTCGTGCGGCAAGCAGTTAAAACCACCAAATACATCAATTCTCGTAAAATAGAGTTGATGATTATTTTTTTGATTACTTTGAGATCAAAAATATTTTTAGTTAAAAAAGAACTCGCATGATTCGATATTACTACTGAAGGTAAATCGTTCTGCTGCGGGAAAACAACCACTTAAATTTCAGCGTGTATATGTTAGTTATTACCTTCCTCCCAGCCACGTCAGTGAGCACAGCGGCCACTAAGCCACTCACAACAGAGACCACAGCCAATAAAATACTTGAAAGACTCGCTGACATGACCGGCACAGCTTGTTTTAACAGCGGCTCGGCGTACACTTCCACTACTGGCAACCCTTGAAATATGGACGTTGTCATCAGCATCAGGGTGACAATGAGCGCTCGATGCGTGGATCGGGATTTTTCTGCAAAAATAAAATTAACCTGTCAAACTCCATAAGACCCGCGGGTTCATAAAACAATTAATTTTCTATTGTGTTCGGAACATGATACGTGAATGGTGCAGTTAAAATTTAAAAATAAATCTCAAAAACATAATCACTTTTCAAAATTCTCACTAAGTTGGATTATTTTTATCGCCTATTGAAAGAAATGTGGAAGGCCAGCGTAGACGTAAATTTAGAGCTAGAAAGTTAGTACTAAAAAGCAGTGATTTTAAAGGTGTATGTATACCAATTACGCTGTCAAAGTCGTAGAATTAAATTTTTGAAAATGTTTTTTTAGGGTAGCTACTTGTGAAGTGGTAGATGATTTTTTTTTCGTTGTCTACCCCATCGTGTGGGGTATCGTTGAGTAGGTCTTTTAAAATGACTAAGAGGATTATAGAACAATTTTTCGATTTATTGCTCCATTTAAGAAATTTTAAAGTGCAATTCTGGTATCCTCTAAAAACCTTACTGCTAACCTAAAAAAACTGGAAAAAAAACATGATGATAGTGCATTCTATATATACTAGCGGTTCAGATAATTTTATAAGTTAGGGATTAATATTCGTAGAACTAGAGTGTTGTATAATTTTGTACCAAATACAAAATCCTTAGAATAAATTCTCTTAAGTGTTTTAAGATAAAGTATATAATGGTACGGATCCGACTCACACTTGGCCGGTTTCTTAAATAAAAATCCACCTCTCTTTTGTTGTTCAACGACATCTAGCGAATTCGTAAGTAAGGATTTTTGACGCTAAGAAAATCGCTCTTTACCTGTAACTCCTAATACAATACTGCAATCAATCTATTTCGAGTTCTATACACTACTTCAATCCTTAGATCGGTCTACATTTGCCGGAGAAATCGGTGAACATACATAAAAAACATATGCATACAGTCGAACACAGAACCTCCTTCTTTTTGAAGTCGGTTAAAAAGAGGCAACTAAAAGTAGTCACTTTCATTGGCCTCTCGACCTAAATTGCTTTTTATGGTGTCGTAGCATGAGTCACTATTGTACACTATATATTTAAATGACTTTGTTGTAAAGTCAAAGTCAAAGTCAAAAATAAGTCAAAGTCAAAAATAATTTATTCAATTTAGGACAGAAAATGCCACTTATGAACGTCAAAAATTTAAAAATCAGTATAATATTGGCCCTTAGGGGGCCCGAACATGTCTCCTTATCTTTTAGGCCCTACTAGTGCTTCGAGACAAAACGTATCATCTGTATATGGTTGCAATTTTAGGTGTTCAGTTGTAGTTAGATAATTAAATATTGTCGTATTTAAGTAGATGTTGTTTTTCTTATATAACTGAACTTACTGAAAAATTGCCAACTGGTCAGCTTTTCTTCAACATTTTTTTTTGGTGATTGTGTCTGCAGCTTTGTTTCCTCTGAGTTCTCGTCTGAAATAATAATTAATATGTTTTGAAGAATACCACATTAATAATACTTTGAAGAAAAAACTGACTGACAGACGGACGGATATAGCGTAACTTTAAATACGTGTTGAGTTGACAACGGGACCTTAAAAAGACCTTGTGTGACATATATTTTATCCATATAATTGAATAAACGTTTAAACTAAATAGAATTAAACAATAATTTTGTTTTGCTTGGCAAGTTTTCACAATGTCCTGTGCTTGATTGGCCTTAATCACTTCCTCAACTTCGACACTTATTCTAATAATTATTAACTAAAAGACGTATCGTAACTCTACGTAATCAAACTTAGAAAATAATGTTGGCAGGTAAAAACTTGCTAACCGCATTAATGAGTAGCGAAAACTGGGGCTATGGTATAAGGGGCTTTGCAAGAACTTGGTTTCCTGATAGATTTCACTTCTTTTATTAAAGAAACCGTTAAGAACTTGGCATTTATTCACATTTACGTTTTTGTTCGGATCTAGGTTTACCGCATTTTATCTGTGACGTTGTTTTAATTTGCCCCATAAAACATTTTAAAGCCTGGTTTTTCTGTATCTCTTTTAAGAGTTTTATGATATGTAATTCTGTTAAGGCATAGATTACGTTTTTGCGACGTAAGTATTCCCGTTCATATACCTAATGAGATGATAATCATTGTATAACCAGCCACTGAACATATAACAATTTCACTAGTTATCTAGAATTCATGGAATCAGGTGTTACTTTATGGAAATACATTATTAAATGGGAAACAAAAAATATTTTGCTTAAAAATTAAGCTAAGAGACGCTAGCGCAGGCACCAAAACCACACCAACCGCAACCGCGTTCAGTATTAGTTCAGGCAAATGCAGAATGCACCGCCCGCCCTCCCTCAATACGCATGCTCTACAGATGTAGTTGTTAGTTACCAACACCAACGTGCAAAAAACCTCGACGCGTTTCGCCACTCCATGCGGCATCCTCAGAAGATTTTGTTGTATTCCTCAATTTAAGGCAATCTATTTCCGCGTGCTAATGACCAATCTACCTCTTTTTAAATCCGCTATCATTGACCACACACATCTAAATCGGCTCAGGCGTTTAGATGTTATCATGGAATAAAGAAACGTACTTACATACATGGACCCTGAAAACATTACACGTTCTGGGGCAGTCGTGTAAAAAGTAGTTTAACTCACCATCATCCATATCAGGGTTGAGTTGTCGCCGAATCTTGTCCATTTCTTCTTGCACTAACTTCGATCCCGGCTTTGCTTGTCTGAAGTACGATATCGCCATTATAGCTTCCTAAAATAAGGAGTAAATCTGGTGAAATAATAAATTTTATACGGAATTTCAGGTGGATGACATTGTTAGAGTTGCTAAACACATGCAATGGAACTATCAATGATAGTCATAGCCATATGACCGACCAGTGTTGCTAATAACCTATATACTTAAATAAATAAGATCAATTATAAATCTGAATGTATGGCTCCACTGTTTTTGATAAGAATCAAAATTATTCACGGGCGCAATTTCGGTTTCTTCACTCTCAAAGTTCGGTTAGATGACAATCCGACTCAACCAGAGAGAGATCAGGCGCAGGATCAACAGCTTAACGTGCTTTCAAAGGCACGGGGGTGTTAAAACACCACAAATCTTCTGATCGAGCTGTTTTCGAGTTCTTTCGAGACAGAATAACCCAAAAGCATATGCGAGCCCGACCTGGGATTCGATGAGACCTTGGAGGGAAGCCAGTGTGCTGATCACTATATCAAGAAGCATTTTCAAGTAATTACTAAGCTAACAATAATATCACTACCTTCTCCAGACCCTTGCTCAGCAGATACACTGGTGACTCCTTCATCGTGCAATTTAATATCACTCCCAAAGCATTCAGCGTTAAATTTGCGTATACAGCTGTGGTGTACTCCAGAAACCCTCCCATGGCGTACTGGACCAGCATTCCAAGCACATAGAAGACCATGATGGCGGATGTCATGGTGCCTCGTAAGGATTCATGGCAGATCTCGGTGATGTAGACAGAGTTTATGATGAATGACGCTCCGGCTAATCCCGCAACAAAGATGGCCGATAAGACCACCTCTACCCGGTTGCTGGCCGCTATCATGGCCCAGCCAACCTGCAAAAAAGAATATGGAAATGTAAAAAATATGGGGCATTATCCACAGCCCCCACGGTTGTGTATAATGCCCCAAAATCGAAAAGAAAGGGATGTCACCACACTCTTGACTGAGTGTGCCAATATAATAAATGCGAAAGTAAGTTTGTTTATCTCTTTGCTGCGTTTAAAAGTATGTAGACAGTTTGAGATCCTTAGAAGAACATACGACAGTTTTCATCTCGGAAATAGGATGATGAAGGGAAATGTAAGTGTGTATGGAGAACGCTAATTTAATCGCTGCACCAACTTAGATGAAGGGTCAGAAAATAGTTATAGACCCTGCGACATACAACAGTTACAGGGTTCCCTATCTTGAAAGGACAAAATGATCCCTTATAGGATTACTTTGTTGCCTTTCTGTCTGTCAATACTCTTTTCCTCAGGAACGCGTGAAGGTATCAAGTTGAAATTAACATCAAGTACTTATGGCTGCGGTCCACTGAAGCTGTAACAAAATCAAGCTTCTAAGTTATCGCAATCCGAAGATACGGCCATTTTAGCTGTATTTTCTAACATTTCGCGGGGTTGTCAATACCTATACGGTACTTCCATACTCATAAGCCTAGAATCATGAAATTCCTTATCCTATAAGGGTTTCTTTTTTTCCTTTTGTGGTACGGAACCTTGGAAACAAAAAACAAACCTCACCACACTCATCAAGTTGGCAGCAATACAGCACTTCCTCCTTCCCACTCTGTCCAGCATGAGCCCAGCTATGGGCGTGCCGACCATCGCGCCCACTGACGACAGACTGCCTAGCAGGGCAATTTCTCCATCTGTCATGGTGCGGTGAAGTGTGGTGTTGGGTGAGCTGAAGATTAGCAGGGTTGAGGACGGCCAGGTGTACATGATGCCCATGTTGAGGCAGAGGATGCACACTGGAAGATTGAAAATGTAAGAAATTAGGGGAAATTATTAATTAGAACATCACAATCAAACGGAATAAAAGTACGAAATATATCACACGGTAATACGAGTACATTAACCCCCTAAGGCCCACTTGCGCACATCCGGATACTAATCCGGACTTGTTCAAGGCCCATTATCTGAGTAAAAAGTCCACTTGCGCTAATTCAGATTAACTAATCCAGACTTGCGATATACAGGTCCATGTCCAAAATGGATGGGTCATATGAACCACCAGGTGACGTATATAGGACGATATAAGCGCATAAAATAATAAAATTCAGCACTATGCCGTCACTTGTAAGCTGTCCAACTGAGTGCTGGTGAGAATTCAAAAGTGGAGAAGAGTGAGTACATCATGGTCATATATTTTTGTACGGCATTTTTACCATCGATAGATCCATAAAAAATAATAAGAAAGCGTAATAGTGCCGTAAAAAATTGTTCGCCACAAAGACGGTAAATTTTGATTTTCTCAAAAAAAAATACCGAATTTTCGAACGCGGGCGCAGCGTAACTGTAATGCTACTGATTAAATTTTCTTAATCGGTAATTTATACTTACAGATCATTGTGCTAAGTATTTGATAGCAATAACCCATTTTGGCAAAAACACTAGCCACTAAAGAAAGTCTCTGTGTATCGAAATGATTTAAATAATAAGATATTCAATTATTTTTATAGTCAATATTCTAAAATGTTTTCCGCCACTAAATAACAGTCGTTTGCTCAGGTAAAAAGTGTACTGTTATGATGCCTTTCCTACTTCGTCGTTACAAAACATTTTACTACATGGATTAACTGAGAAATTATTATGATAATAATACAATTAACTAGCGACCCGCTACGGCTTTGCGCGGGGAAGTAAGAATAGGTATGTACAGTAGGCAGCACATCAGACTACCCAATTTTGTTGCAAAATCGCCCCTACTACAGCAGCATAGGATTTTGCAGTGTTTACGCTAACGTGCTTTCGTCTGTACTTATAGTAAGCTATTGCTTTCTTGTTTGTAGACATCATCTTAGCGTTATCCCGGTTGTGCACTCGCACGCGAGGGCCTATGGTCCGCTTTAGGCCATGATCCAGGATGTGGCAGACCAGGTAATTACAGTGGAGCGACTCCCATCTGACCTCCGTGACCCTGTTATCAGGGGAACCTGACTAGTTTGGATCATGGTTACACATGCAGTCGCCTGAATGTGCAGATTGCCTCACGATGTTTGCCCTCACCGTAAGAGCATCGGTTAGTGAAACAAATAATATTCATAACACAGAATTAAATGCAATTCGCAATTTTGTGATAGCGGCCATCTTGGATTTGAAATTTGTCATAGTGTATAGTGTTTGACTAGTCAAGTTTCATTTGATACCCATATTGGGAGAGTTTAAAAAAAATCCGCCATTTTGTTACGGCGGCCATCTTGGACCTATTTTCACAAAACATTTAAGAACACTCCCGACTAATTAATCATTCAAACAAAAAAAACTAAATCAAAATCAGTTTTTCCGTTCGGGAGCTACGATGCCACAGACAGACACACGCACAGACACGTCAAACTTATAACACCCCGTCGTTTTGCGTCGAGAGTTAAAAAGGCATGGCGGTAGGTGGGATCGAACCGGTACCTCCCACATGAGACGCAACCCGCTGGCCACAGCGCCACTGACGCTGACTGAAAATGCCACATCAGAATGTCAATATTGGCCCACATGGGGCCCGACCATGTCTCCTTATTTTTTGGGCCCTACTAGTGCTTTTCGTCGTTAGGTACATCTCAGCCAATTTACACAAAACCTAAACATCCTCAAGAATTAACTCTGTTGATAAATAAAAGCTGCTAGAAAATTCGTTTGTACAGTAGTTTCTGATATCATCATACATACAGACAGACAGACGCGGCGAGGGACCTTGTTTTTATATGATAATTATCTTGTCACAATAAACCGAACAAACTCAGAGAAATGGATTAGGAATGCCCTGATTAGCAGCTAGGAGAAATGTAATACTTTTATTTGAGAGAGTGTATTTTTAAAATTTCCACAATTTAGGATTATTAGGATTTAATATAGTTATTTAGGATTTTTGTTATAAAAAGTTATACAGGCTGTTTTATGTACGAAATTTATTTCAATTTAAAAATCTGTTAAGAATTCAGTGATCGACTTTAGGTGGGTGGGACTCAACCCAAGACCCTTTCCCTATCCGATCAAATGCTCTCCCAACTGAGCTAGAGGAGGTTATCTCGAGGAAGTGTTTGCTTTGTTTTAAGCTAGTAAGCCGATGAGTAGGAAGGTTTAAGTACTTATGTGACGATCAATTAAATATTTTTGTCTCGCCTCACATTTGTAGCATCCTAATTAGGATCCTGCTTAGGAAATAGGAAGATGTAATCGAAGTAGAAACTTATTCAAAGACAAAGTCAAAAATTATTTATTCAATTTAGGACACAAAATGCCACTTATGAACGTCAAAATTAATATCAATCAATTATGGCCCATATGGGGCCAAAACATGTCTCCTTATCTTTTGAGCCCTACTAGCGCTTCGAAACAAGACACAGACAATCTGGCAAGTGCTGAGAAGAAACGCCGGAACATACTCAGTCACCACTAGCTGCCACAAAAATAAAACAAATCAAAATAAACAGGTAGGTACATCAGTTTGGTGCAGGCTGGACTGTCCATACATTCTCGTCATTAAGATAGTCTTGAATTTTATAATACCCCTTCGACATAAGGGTGGTAGTTTTGCCATGTAACTTAAATTTATTAATAGGTAGTTCGATAACATTATGAGGTATATTATTGAAAAATTTGACACAATTTCCCAAGAATGAATTAATTGTTTTTGCTTATCTGAAGTTTGGAATGACAAGTTTGTTTTTATTTCTTGTGTTATACGAATGAATATCACTTTTTTTCATAAAAAGATCTAAATTTTTGCGTACGTACATGATATTATCAACTTAGATTATCAAAAAAAAGGTAAAAAAACCCCTGTCCGACTCGTTAAGGTGTTATCAGGTATAGAGTCAATGTTCTATTTGTGTAATTATTTTCATAAAATATTAGAAAAAAATTCCCCATGAAAAAAAAAACATAAAAAATACTACACTTAAAAAACTTCCATGGCAACGCGAAGGGCGGTGACGGGGCGCGCGGGGGCGCGGCATGGCGCCGGCACTCGCAGGTAGCGCAATCATGACCTCAGATAACCCCGGCTCTTATTATTAGCCAGATAATAATGTGTCAATCGTAAGAATCAGAGACTTTTTGGTAGCTCTGAAAAGAGCTTTTATTGTGGTGGTGATTAGTGTTTGGTGGACTCGTGGCCTGCCTGCGTCAAACCTTTTCCGACCCTGCGTTGCCCGTAGTGAACACGCGTTTGTGCAAACGCTGGAACGCACGCTCTGAAAGCACTGTGATACCCAGCGGAATTGCAGAACGCACTTCATAGTCTCTGCGAGCTTCACAATAATCACAGTCACTCCTATCCAGACACTTGAGCATATTAAAGTATTATTGATTCGTATACGACATTTTGCGGATCAACGGAACGGAACGACCACTCGGAAGTAATGTCATCACGAAACTGACCTGTAATAATATCGGGATAGTCACCGGCACGTGCCGCGGCGATGTCAAAGGCCGCGGCTACGTTTATTGTAGTACCGACAAAGCGAGTAGGCGGCGTCAATGGAGCCGCGCGCCCGCCGGGAGTGTTAACGTATTTTGAAAGTTACCCCGTTTTAGGGTAAATAGGTGCTAAACTTGTTAACTTTAAAAATCGCCAAAACAAAAAGTATTAATGAATTACGTAATTTTGATACTTATTTTGGTAACGTTATTAAAGCAACTTTATGACCCTTTCGGCTCGGACAGGGTTTTTGTTACATATTGTATATTGAGAAGCGACAGTGAGGATGATAATTTCTTTAAAGAATTCTCTCAGGGATTCGCGGGGACTAAGTTTTTAGTACAAACTACTTAGGTTCCTACCGTCTTAATTTAATATTTAGGATTAATAAATTAAGGATGGTGTCAAGAGCTGTAGACCGTGGCGACAAAAAATCGGGGCAAGATAATGGTAAGTCCAAAACTTTATCCGTATTTTAATATTTATCATCATCATACTCAGGTGCAGGACGTCCACTGCTGAATATAGGCCTTCCCCATCGATTTTTGACTTTCTCATGCAAAAATATTCTGACAGCTAACTAATAATATTATGCATCTCTCTCTCTGTTAAAAAGGTAATAATATCATGAGTGAGTTTGACCTTATCGCTGTTTTACTTACACATGACATTTTGAGGGGCTAATTATTCATCAAATGTTATCGACTAATAACCCCATGTTGGGTTCCAACTCCCCTCTCTTGGAATGGCAGCCGTTTTATTTATTTAAAAGTAATACTTTTTCTATTGATCTGGAGGTCCTAAAAGTTATGAAAATTATTCATTTCAAGGGTAAAGCTATCATCTATCAAGTGAAATAATTATTAAATGTCATAGTGGAAATAAATTGAAGACCAGCCATGCCTGGCCATGACCCATGACTAGCAAGACCTGCGTCGCAGCGCAATCCTGCAAACATTGGTTGGTTGTCAAACCATCTTACTGGTGAACATTCCACGCTGCCCAAAAGCTCTCCATTTCAGGCCTTTTGCCCCAACGGCGTATAATATTTTTTTAATAACCGGGAAGCAGCAACCTGTGTATTATTTTGTCATAGGTACTAGTAATTTACAAAATACCAGAGCTGTAACTGTTAATACTAATTTAATGAATGAGCGATACATCACTCAGTTTGTTAACGTAATCCATACTAATATAAATGCGAAAGTGTGTCTGTCTGTCTGTCTGTTACCTCTTGACGCTTAAACCACCTATTGAGATGAAATTTGGCATGGAGACAGTTCGAGACCCTGAAATGGACATAGACTACATTTTGTCGCGATATAAAAACATTAAGGGGGTGAAATGGGGGATGAAAGTTTATATGGAAAATCCAACTCTTGCGGGCGAAGTCGCGGGGAACCACTAGTACTTTTATAAATAACATTAGATACTACAACTGACAGCTATTCATGGGCCATATTTTGAAGTTGGGGACTGCATCCAATACATGCGCACACATTAAGAACAACAAAAAGAGACAGACTTTATTAATTTAAAAACATCAAACTAAACAGCTGTCCGTTGCTAAGGAAACTAGAGAATCTATAGACAATTTAGTAAGTAAGTAATCAAATCATTTATTGCAGTAGGATGTCATTCGATGACGTTGACGACTAAAGTTAGACGAAAACACGTAAGAAATCGCATCACTTCATTTGACGTATCTAAATTATTCTAGTCTCTTTCGTTTGCTTAGCAGAGAAAGAGAGAGGCCGAACTTAAATTTAGTCTTGGACTTAGAATTTATTTGACATTAAAATTTAGCCCAGTTGTCGCTAAAACTTCATCTGCCGTTGAGCAGTAACTAATCGATCTATTAGTTGATAAAACTAGTGCCATGTTTTGGATTTTTGCATGGTTTATAATTTAAGCAATTTGCTTGCAAGTTTTTACGAAATTAAATTAAATTTCGCTTACAAAAACTGATCGACTGTGTCATCCGGTGAGACTCGAACCCACGACTCTTCGCTATCGGGGCGAATGCTCTTACCAACTGAGCTACGGAGGACGTTTTTGTATGGTGTGTTGTCTTCTTAGTTCATTAATAGTTCACTAAAGAATATTACTACATAAACAACTCGGGCGCATCTTTATTTACAGGTGGTAAAGATAATAGTTATCCGATTGATGTAATTTCCGTGTGAATTACGAACTCGAAAGATAAGACTCAATCTTTTAATTGTGTAATAAGATTTGAGATAAAGCGGCTTATTTTTATCAAGTTTTGTTGGAATTTAGTACCTATTATGCAATCTGTAATTTCGCTTCGCCGCAATATGTCTGAATGAGGACTTTATCTAAAACGGCTTGAATCAAAACGATATCTGTCTGGTGCTGAATAGCATAAATTGTCTTGATACTATTGACGGCAGTCATTAGTATGGGTAAGTTTGAGTTGAGTTGAATGCCTCGTTGGTCTAGTGGTCAGCACGCTGGGTACTATCCACGAGGTCCCGGGTTCGAATCCCGGGCCGGGCCGAGAGTGTTTGGGTTTTTCTGTCTTGAAATTACTTAGACACAGCTCCAGAGTCAGGAAGTTGGTGGTGTTAACCGTGCCTCGGAAAGCACGTTAAGCCGTTGGTCCTGCGCCTGATCTCTCTACGGTCATGTCGGACTGCTGTCTCACCGAATTATGGGAGTGAAGGAACAGAGAGTGCACCTGTGTATTGCGCACACACTTGTGCACTATAATATGTCCTGCGCAGTTGAGATAGGCCGCCGTAGTCGAAATCGGCTAGGAGGACATCATCATCAAGTTTGAGTTATCGATTTCATCGATAGTGTCGATAAAGTTGATGTCATCATCAATATTGTTACTTTTTTTCTAGCTTTTCTAATCCAAGCTCGACTATCGAAAGTCAAACTATTAACTCATGCAGTTCTAGTTAGTCTATTATTAGGTACTTAACATATATTTTATTTAATGTAAATTATACTAGAGCGTCGGTGATGCAGAGGCTAGCGGGTTGCCTCTCATGCGGGAGGAGCCGGGTTCGACCCCACGTGCCGCCATGTAATTATGACTTTTTCGAAGTTATATATATTAGTTGTTTCACTAACCGATGCTCTTACGGTGAGGGAAAACATCGTGAACCTGCACATTCAGGCTACTGAATGTGAACCATGATCGTTGGACGGTAGAACTATCGGTACTATAAATTGTGCAAAACTATCGATAGTATTGACACTTACTATTTCTACTACTGAAAATTACAAATCGACGGCAAGCAATACATAGTAACAGTTTTGAGATATCGAGTATTCGAGATCAATGATATTGATACCACTATCGATATTGTAACTTTTTTAATGGTCATCTATCTATAGTCAAACTACGAATAATTATAATTTTCTCGTGGTCTAGTTAAGGGCTGCCTATTCACATTATTCATAACGGCCTCCCCCTTCAGCCACTTCTCTATCCAGACTTGGCCGTAGAAATGCAAAGGTGATATTCTGACTTAATAAAAACACTTATATTAAAATCTTTAATAACCTAAAAGTTCCTCCTCTCCGTTAGCAGTGCCCGGATGGCACCCCAGGTTAACCCTTTCGTCTCCGGCACGTACACATGCACGTCAGACTGCCCCACTTCTTGAGACCACCTTTTTTCCCTAAGTAATAAAAGTTGCTTTCGTAGTTAACAAGGGTAACCTGACTGTACGGCGTGCAGACGCTGGCAAACATGTGTAAAATACTCCTCCTAGACCTTCTTTTGTGCAAAACTATCGTTACTATCGAAATTACTTATTGATATTATTTCTGCTTACATTATCGGTACTATAGTTAGATACTTAACAATATGTACTATTGGGTAGTAGTTCTATCGATACTATAAATTGTGCAAAACTATCGAAAGTATCGACACCTACCATTTCTACTTCTATAAATTACAAATCGACGGCAGGCAATCAATAGTAACAGTTTTGAGATATCGAGAATTCGAGATCAATACTATTGATAGCACTATCGATATAACTTTTTTTATGGTCATTTATCGATAGTCCAACTACAAATAATTATTTTCTCTTGGTCTAGTGTATTCTTTCTTATTCTTATTATTAATTGTAACATGATCTGACTTAAAGTAATACTTAATGATTTCGTAGTGTTGAAATAATTTGACATTAATTTAAATCTGACATTATTATAAATATATAAATATTATACGAACAAAACACAATACATGTAAAGAATTAGGTATACTACTTATGTAACTGGTTGGATGATAAGAGTTTAGTTATAATTTGCATACCATCTTATTGGTCGAATGCACTGGATCACTGGACTATTAGGAATTTAAGAACCTATGTACTGTATTCTTGCAATTACTTACTTACTTACTTCACATTATTTATAACGCCCCCCCTCAGTAACTTCTACATACAGTATCTACCGACTTGGGCGTAAAAATGCAAAGGTGATATTTTGGCTTAATAAAAAACACTTATATTAAAATATTTATTTGCCTAAAAGTTCCGTCTCTCCGCCAGCAAAGCTTGAACGGCAACCAGGGTTAACCCCTTCGTCTCCGGCACGTACATCGCGGACAGCACAGCCGTGAGTGCGCACACGCTGGCGAATACGTAAAATACTCCACTTAGACCCAAAAGCACTTCTATAGGGTTGAAGATGAGGAGTAAGAGGAAGCAGCAGACCCACATCCATTCAACTACAAGCATTGTCATGAAGCTCTTCACCTGGGGACAAGGAAATTAGGTGGAGTTAGAGAAAAATTTGGAGCACGCCCAAATGTAGGGTTTTAACAGTCCATCGCTCGGTTATGATACTTATGAGAGACCAGCCTTACAGATTACTAGTAACACAGAACCGTGGATTAATACATTTTACATTAAAATATAACAAATAAAAAAAACCGCCCAAGTGCGGGTGGGACGCGCGCGCGAAGAGTTCCGTACCATTAACTTAAACATTAGACAGTATGGGCAAAAAAAGTATATAATTTTATTTTATTTATAATTTCAAAAGTATTCATCACAGGAAACCCGAAACAATTTTAAATAGGAGTTAAAAAAAAATGTGTTGGATGAAAACCCTACCTTATTTTTATAGTCCTTTTCAACGATACCCCACACAAGGGGGTAAACTAAAAAAAAATTCACTCCCCCTTTACATGTATGGGGAGGTACCCTTTAAAAGGGGTAATTTAAATTTTTTGTATTTTTAAAAATGAGATCTATATGTGAAGAATCCTCGTACCAAGTTACATGCAAATCAGTCAATAAACGTAGAAGATATTCTGCTGTGACAGACTAGGACGGACGGTCTGAACGATCTTATAAGGGTTCCTTGTTGGACTACGGAACCCTAAAAACACTATACTAATAACTAACTACACGTGTCAGAGACATGATATGATACACGTACATTGATTGCGTGCGGTGTCGGCTGGCAGCCTTCGTGCGCGAATCCGACTCGCACTTCATTTAATTCATTTCTTTCATAAACTTAGTCTAATTACATATTTAGTGGTAAGAACTCCCTTTTAGGCATAACACAGCCATCCTCAAAATCTCCGAAACACGACTGTCTACGGCCAGAAGTCCTCTTTATGAAGAACGCCACATGTGGGTAATTATTACTTCATAAAGGTACATTGCATTTGCCATTTTGAGCAATAGTACCCTACAAATTCAAGAAAGACCTCTGCTATATCTCCGTAGACAATGCGTCCTATAGGACAAGGAGGAAAAGATAAAATTAAGAAGGCAGACTCTATTATAAAATGTGATAAATTATGCTCAGGTAGACTCCAACCTCCGATGGGATTAATAATGTCTAGGAGAGAAAGAAAGAAAGTACCCTACAAAATACTTACTTCAGGTAAGAACACCTCTGCGAACAGCACAAATGGCACTGTGCCACCTCCGAAGCTGAACACAGCACAGAACACGTACAATACTACTGCAGTCAGCCAGCTGGGACCCCACTCTAACTGGATCTGGGTTCCAAGAACTACGCAGCAGATGCAGCACCCGATTGATGAGTAGATGATGAGCGGCTGTGAAGAAAAGTGCGGAAAATAAAGTCATTTATCTATGCATTTACGTTGGGGGCACTAAGCACATTTACCCTTCTTGCTGCCTTGGAATATCACCCTAGTCCCTCGTTAAACCTAGTCCGAGGCCCTAGGGCGGCTGGATAACATCTGACAGTAAGGTTGGTCTCTTGCCTTACAGACACCCCTCCATCAATCCGCACTGAGCCCGCGTGGTAGAGTATGGCTCGTACCTCCTCATAATTGAGGTAAGGCCTTTGCCCAGCAGTGGGATCTATATAGGCTAACTTTATTTTTTTATTTTATCCCGACCGCCTAACTGAGTCCTCGCCTGCGGGGTACAGGGGCGCAGGGGTTGACGAGAACGGGAACTATGAGCGGTGCTAGTGGCGAGCGCTTGTGATTTGATTGAGTGATTTTACTTTTGAAAATAATTAAAATTTCCAATTTCTGAACTTCAAAATTCAGATCACCCAATCAAATCACAACTACCAGGAGTTCAACTACTTCTTTCCTTTTTCCAGCTACGTTTCATAAGTTGGTTCACTATTACCATATAATTAATTTCTGCCTCGTTGGTCTAGTGGTCAGCACGCTGGGTACTACATGGTGCTTCCCACGAGGTCACGGGTTCGAATCCCAGGTCGGGCCGAGAGTGTTTGGGGTTTTCTGTCTTGAAATAACTCAGACACAGCTCCGGAGTCAGGAAGTTGGTAGTGTTAACACCCCCGTGCCTTAAAAAACACGTTAAGCCGTTGGTCCTGCGCGTGCAACTGTGTATTGCGCACACACTTGTGTACAATAAATATCTCCCACGCAGTTGTCTTATCTCGGTTGAAATAGGCCGCTGAAGCCGAAATTTGGCTAGGAGGACATTAATACTAATTTAGAAATCGATAGGGGAGGTCTAAATTCAGGCTTATTAAAGTTCGTGCGCGACCTTCCTGCGAACGCAAGAGGTGCGGGGGGCGAGGCATGCTAGATGTCAGCGAGGATGGGTGTTGTTGCGGGGAAGGAGAACCGTTATGACAGTCGCGTGTGATTGGTATTAACCCCGTCTTGCGGGGGCGCCGGAGGGTCGCAAATAAACTTGTCCGACTTTACAGTGCTGAGAGGTTTGGGGGCTCTTTAGGCTTCCTGATTACTAAGACCTAGAAGAAGCTAATCATCTTCTCATATTGGACTTGGATAAAAGTTGTTTATCTCTGCCTAAACCCTGATTAACACTACCAACTTGACTCCGCGCTATTTCTGAGTTATTTCCAGACAGGAAACCCTTACAGATCTCTTTTAGTCAGCCCGGGAATTCAGTCTGACCAATCAGACCAACAAGGCTGTTACGGCTTTTTTACTAAGTAACTAGTACCTAAAGCACTATTACACCATCCTATTTGTAGGAAACCTAGTTAGGAAATAGAAGACGTAATCGAAGTTAGAAACAAATTGGATCCTTCTACACTTCAAGCACCTTTAACATAACCCTGTTTGTAACAGATCCTAAGTTGGGCTCTTACTTAGGATCCTTATTATAAAGGTAGGAACCAGTAACTAGGGATGTAGAAAGCAATCGGATCCTAAATAGGATCCTATAGGTAGGATAAGGTCCTCTTCCTTTCTCCTCATCAGGAACCCAGCGAAAGCGTGATCATTAAAGTTAAATTTATTCTGTAAAAGTAGGTACCTACTTGGCAGTTCGAGGTAGATGTCGCTGCCGTCACGCAATGACGTAAGACAAAGAGACCTAGAATTTCACACGGTTGAATGGACTGCATGGTAGCTTAGTTGGTAAGAGCGTTGGCGCGGTTAGCGAAAGGTCGTAAACTTACATAAATAGGATAGTGTAATAAATACTTTAGGTTCAACTACCTCATCGAGTTCCTTACAAATAGGATAGCAAGACGTGCTGAACTGATCACTAAAATATCTTACACGCCGGCCGGCCAAGTCGCTCATCCATGCAGCCACGATACTAGCCACAACAATAGTCACAGCGAAGAGCAGGCAGCATACAGTCGAGGACATGGTTGGAACTGCCTTTTGGAAGAGCGGCTCCAGGTACACCTGTATCGCAATGATCCCTTGGAAGGTGCTCATGGTGATACTGATCAGGGTTATGAGAAGACCACGGCGGGTCGTCGGAGATTGTTCTGCGGAAATATATTAATATTAATTATTTAATATATCATTAATAATTTTACAAGGTTTTGCACCAATTATACGAGTAAAGATTATTTGTTCACTGATTCTTTGTGGCCATGGTAATAGACAAACTTTTTATTTATGTAGGTATAGTCAAGCGCTAATTTTAATCGCACATAACACACACACCCATATATACACACACACACACACACACACTCAGACACACACACACGCACTCACTCAAGCTCGCACACACAAATCTGGCATTAATGTGTTTAAGAAGTATGTTCCCTATAAAACTATGTCTTTATAATAGATCTAAAGATCTATGAAATTGCCGTTCTTCAGTACTGATCATTTAAAATAGAAAAAAGTTTGGAATGGCTTTGTTTTCTAAATTCAAATTAATTTTGTTTTAAAAACATGACATTCTTTTTTACCCGACTGCGGAAGGAGGGTTATGTTTTTCGAGAGTATGTATGTGTAATTGTTTGGCACGCCCTACATACAGCCCAAACGGCTGGACAGTTTTTGACATATGAGGTGTCGTGGAATTGGTCAACATTGAGAGGGTGACATAGGCCATATAAATTTAAAAAATGGCGCCCGCAAATGGAAATAAAGGGGGGAGGGGGGATTGATTTTTTCCTTACCATAGCGTTATGAGTAGGTATCAAATGAAAGCCAGTACAAAAATCAAAGATCAACCGGGTGTTTTGTTTTTTCAATAAATATGTTTTTACAAACTCAGTATTTTGTGGGATTACTCTTACCATAGCAATATGGGTATCAAATGAAAGCCAATAAAAATACTATTTCAAAGCAATCGGGTGTTTTGTTTATTTCAATAATTATACCTGTGACAGTTTTACTTTTCTATGGAGCTATTACGAAAGTATCCTTTCTCAAGCTAAGTTTCATAAGTTGCTCTACTAATACTTATATATAAATCGATAGGGGCAGGTATAAATTCAGGTCTGCTGCCATCCCCAGGGTACCAGGTATGCGTTTCCTCCGCGAAAAAAAAGAAAAAAGGTCCAAATTCAGGCTTATACACATCAGGCTACCCCACTTTGACCTTGAGACCGCCTCTATGCCCTACGTAATAAAAGCTGTTTTCTTAGTTCAAATGGGGTATTATAATATCTGTGAAATGGGTAACCTGACGTGCTGCCGACTGTACATAGTTCGAAAGCTCGACAACTTACTGAAAAACTGCCAAATAGAGAGCTTCTTTGATTTCTTGTCTTTTTCTATGTCGTCTGCAAAAAGTAAAGAAAATTTTGGTTTTTAGGATGAGAACCGACAATATCTAAATGAAGGCATTTCTTATTTACTTTAGTTGTCTCAATGATTCAAAAATATATGGGAACTATGTTTCTGAAATAAACAATTTCATTTCATTTTTCTTATAAGTACCTAACTTATGTGAAGATTGCTCTTGTTAGATGTCATGGAGACGATAAATTATATAATTCATTTCCTTACTTCGCTGGCTCAGCGATCCAGTGGGTCTTGGCCTTCGACTCCAGGGCTCGTAGCCAAATGGCAATTTGTTCTTAAGCGAAGTTCGTTATTGCTAACAAAATGTATGAATCTGACATACGAGTAACCCATCGAAACATTGCGTTTGCATCCAGAAAGATTGCCATTTGGCTATGGGTCCAGAAGACGCCAGTCTATCCGATCCTGCGCAATCATTTTGCAATAGCGATGGGCGATTATTACTCAATTAATCGAATGTATTCGATAAGCGGTTGCTTATCGAATACATTCGATTATGCGGCGAGCAATACCGGAGCGCGCGGTGCGCACCGCGTACTACCTACTAACGAATGAATCGTCATTCGTCGCGTCGATTAATCATTCGTTCACTGTCTGTCCTGTGCGCACGCACAGTCGCGGCAATTCGATTAAATGCATCGAAGGGCCCAGTATAGATTATAATTCGACTGTCGATTATTATTCGATTATTTTTTTTCCAACAATCGTCCATCGCTACGCAGCTCTGTCTATACTTCATCTACCCAGCAATACCTATCTAGGATAGGTTCCTACTATTTGATAAATTATTCGTCCTCGGCCGAAACTTACCTTTAATTGTAGTTTTTACTTCTTCTGAATAAAGCTTTTCTACTTCCGGTTCCAGTGTTTGCTCTGAAACTTTTGACAAATAAATCTTTTACAGGCATAAATATTTTATACACGGCCGCACGTGTGTCTACCCCACTTTGACCTTGAGATCGCCTCTATTCCCTACGTAATAAAAGCTGTTTTCGTAGTTCATATGGGTGATTTAATTAAAATTAATTTATGCATACATTGGCTTATCTCAACAGAGATTAGCCAACTGCGCGGGAGATATTATAGTGCACAAGTGTGTGCGCGCGCAGTACACACCTGTGTACACACAGCAACAGAGAGTGCATCTGCACTCTCTGTTCCTTCACTATCATAATTCGGTGAGACGGCAGTCCGACATGACCGTAGAGAGATCAGGCGCAGGACCAACGGCTAACGTGCTTTCCGAGGCACGGGGGTGTTACCACCACCAACTTCCTGACTCCGAGGCTGTGTCTGAGCTATTTAAACACAAAAAACCCAAAACTCTCGGCCCGACCTGGGATCCAAACTCGGGACCTCGTGAATAGTACCCAGCTTGCTGACCACTAGTCCAACGAGTGGGTAATTTGACTTGCTGTCGACTATAGCGGATTGTAAATAATACAATTATACGGGGTGTCTTACTAAGAAAGGATCAGAGTATAAAGGAAGAATTTTTAAAATTGGTAAGCTTACTAGTGGTTCCCCGCGACTTCGCCCGCAAGAGTTGGATTTTCCATATTAACTTTCATCGACCATTTCACCCCCTTAATGTTTTTATATCGCGACAAAATGTAGCCTATGTCCTTTCCAGGGTCTCGAACTGTCTCCATACCAAATTTCATCTCAATCGGTTCAGTGGTTTAAGACAGACACACTTTCGCATTTATAATATTAGTAAGGAAGTAAGGATAAGGGTGTTGGAGAATAAGTTTGTATAAAACTCAGTCAGTTTTCAAACAAATCGATATTAATGTATATTTAGCTGTTTTGTTAGTACCTAATTAAGAATTACATATTTTTGAAAATGCAACCTCTAAGGGTGTTAGAAATTTGTATGGGAAATTCAAAATTTGCGCTGACGGAGTCACGAAAAAATTAATATAATTTAATTTATTTAATTTAATTTATTTAATTTAATTTAATTTAATTTATTTAATTTAATTTATTTAATTTAATTTAATTTATTTAATTTAATTTATTTAATTTAATTTATTTAATTTATTTTATTTAATTAAATTTATTTAATTTTATTTAATTTATTTAATTTAATTTAATTTAATTAATTTATTTTTATTTTTTCAATATATTTTATTGAATACCTGGTTCTAGAGGACTGAGACTCTTTTGTATGGTTTCTAATTCTTCTAGCACCAATTTTTATGGTGTAGAAATTTGTATGGGAAATTAAATTTGCGCTGAGGAAGTCGCGAAAAAATTAATATAATTTAATTTATTTAATTTATTTATTTATTTAATTTAATTTAATTTAATTTAATTTAATTTAATTTAATTTAATTTAATTAATTTATTTTTATTTTTTCAATATATTTTATTGAATACCTGGTTCTAAAGGACTGAGACTCTTTTGTATGGTTTCTAATTCTTCTAGCACCAATTTTGAAGTGATTTCGACTTGTCTGTAATAAGATATTGATTCAGCTGCTTTCTGAAACAAAAAAAAAATACATTAAGTAGGTATGTAATGTTTTTAACAACATCCTTAAAGTTATAAAACAACTTATCTTAACAAGAACCATTTATTTATTAAACTTTTAGTAGTGCGAAGCTGATCGGAGTAGTGCGAATCTTCTAAGGGCAGATTTTTTAATCGTCTAAAAAACGTTATTGGCCGAATATTAAAAGAGCCTATTGAGGTAATGACATTTTATAATCAGTCGTGCTGTATTTGATTCGACGAATCTGTCTTGCCCAAGTCTACCGAATTCCGAAAATGGAAATAAATTCAATAAAGATTATGTTACAATTTCGCTATCGAAATTTACCAGAATTTGATCTTCGATTTTTAAAAAAGCAGTCCTAATTATTTTTAAAGAACTCTTTAAATACTGCTCTCACCTCTTTAGATCCGTTTTGCATCAGTAAGGTCGGAGATTCCTTAAGCCAGACCATAGATGAAACACTAACAGCTGCCATTGTCAGAGCAATGTACACCATTACCATATAACTGCAGAAATCTCCCAAAATGTAGGAGATCAACATTCCTATCCCGTAAAAGACCATGGAGCCAGCAGTCATGGTACCCCTGATGGATTCCTGGCAGAACTCCCCGCAGAAGACTGGCACGATCAAGAAAGACGCACCACTTAGGCCACCAACAAAAACAGCGAAGAGAATGAACTCCACCCTGCTGGTAACGGCTAGGATGGCCCAGGATATCTGAAAAGGGCACAAAGAATAAATTTTTCAGTACCTCCTATTAAATTTGTTTGGCTTATGTCAAGATTTTGCCCAACACAAGAGAATTATAGTGCACAAGTGTGTCTGTGTGTGCAATCCAATGTGCAATACACAAATGCGCTCTGATACCTAATTCTCTTAATTTCTAGTGAATTGAATTGAATTCTAATTGCTAATGGGAGACCGGACCTAACACGGGTTTATGAGCTTTCTAGCTCATGGGATAAACTTCCTTACTCTGAGCTGCTAATGAAGAATTTATAACACAATGACCACTATAACCAGTTTATACATAGAATTTAAATTCAGTGGGGTTCCTAATGCACCTATTGTGTAACTCACCACACACGTCAGTCCAGAAATGATGCTGCAGGTCTTTCTACCCATTTTGTCCAAGAGTGCTGCGATCAGAGGAGTCCCCACCATAGCACCAGCTGAGGACATGCTCCCATAAAGCCCCACTTCCAGTTCTGTCATTGGTCGGTGCAGCATGGTGAAGTTGGAAGTGAAGTTCTCCAGGGTTGATGACGGTAGAACGTACATCACTCCAAGGTTCAGACATGGCAGGCTTACTGGAAACCAGAGGTAAACAAGGAGTAAGGCTTTTGCTGAGTAAGGTCCTCTTTGTTTGCACATCACAGACACACAAATCACAGAATGTTAAGTCCAGCGTACTTGTATTATAGAGGTCAGTGGTGGAGCAGCACATGTGACAGCAACTTTGCAATGCTCCAACGAGTACAAAACAAAGCAGTGAAAATTTCTTAGAGGAGGAGTATTACCTCCATACACAAACTTAACAAAGTTACAAATTAAAAAAAAACTGCAGTTTTTAAAATATTTTATTATAAAACAAACGTAAAAGTTTTACCTGTGTATCAATATTGACCACAAGCACAAATTAAATGTAAGTACAGGGAAAACTTGACTGTCTGATTTGGAGTACATATCGGTAGCTGTCGAACTTACCGCTTCCCACCATCACTACGTGCTTGAACCTGACTGAGACATGTGCTGAAGCAAAGCGTGACGTCACGCCTATAGAGGTAAAGTCAGTTTTAAACCAAACCAACCGGTCGGTTTAAAGCAATTGTTTTCGTTTAAAAAGTTTTTAACCCAAAATTTCGGTTTAAAATCGTTTGAAAACAATTTTTTTTTAATAAGACCTCAGTATTAACTGTATTTTTTCAGGTCTGTCAGACATTTTTTCTACCCATTTTTTAATGAAAACAAACTATGTATATTGCTTACATACTTATTATCTGTGCTAATGAACGTACATACTTATTTTCTGTGCTAATGAACAGTATTAGGGAGGAAACAAAACGCAAAAGCCAGTTTTTATAAGAAAATCACGACAGATCAAACTTTCTAACCAAAAAGTATGTAAAATTTTAAAGTTTAAAGAACTTTTGTAAGTAAACTAACTACTAGGTTTCGCAGATGGAAATTTTGCAGGAAAACTTCTTAGACTAAGATCTGTGTACCATAAAATTGCAGTCGTCCAACTCAGCGGTCCCGATACTCAACATTATGCGTTTTTTGTATATTATTCTAAATAAATTACAAGTAAAAAACCCTTTTTAAAAACAAGCTTTTATGTCAATGCGCTAAAAAGTATAAAATAAATTTACTTTTAAAACTTTTACGATCAAATAATAACATTATTACACAATTTATAAAAGCTTGTCGCGAGATTTAAGTACTCACTTCGCGTATTTAGTAGTTTGATTTTAAGAATATTTAGTCAATCACATCAAGTTATGTATATAATTTACTTGTTTATCTACACAAGTAAAATCTCGCGACAAGCTTTATATATAAGCTTTATGTATAAATTGTGTAATTATGTTATTATTTGATCGTAAAAGTTTTAAAAGAAAATTTATTTTATACTTTTTAGCGCATTGACATAAAAGCTTGTTTTAAAAAAGGGTTTTTTACTTGTATTTTTTTTTTTCTACTTTTTAGTTTTCGCTGCACAGATTTCTTAGTGTGTAGGCATATCTCATTCAACGCATCATTGAGGCAACTAATATCTAACACGCCTTGGTATCAGTTTATCAAAATATTATTTCGGTGACAATTAAGTTAGGTAAGCCTCAAAAAGGGCTATTTTAAAAATTGAATAACAACAGTGACTTAAAGGTGGCGAAAGTTTTAAGCTCGCTTACTTAAGACATAGGTAAGTGCAATCAAAAGGCCGAAGGCGCGAAGGGAGAGCATCCTAATGCTTATTGCTTGCTTTTATGTTAAACAATTTAAGGCTTAATGTTTGTATGCCACTTGCAAGTTGTCAACTAATGCTGTTGACGCCAGTCGCAAAATTACACAAATCAAAGTTAAACAATCGATGTTACGGACTACAACAATTTGACTTTATTTTTTACTTTCAAGGTCTCCAAAACTTCAGTACTATCAACACACAAAAATCTTAGACGACTTACACACTTTACCATGCATTGTCACCTAAACTTAACCTGCATATAAAATTTCAGCTTAATCGGTTGAAGATATTTGCTTTAAAATTGAGCTGCAATAAGTATTTGTGACATAACTTATCAGATAAATGCGTCGCGTAAGTCATAAGTAAGCTTCAAGCCAATTATTGTAACTTCAAGTTAAGCCTTACGCAGCGTAAACACAATTCCAGTTTGATTTGAAGATATCCTTCACCTAGACAGGCAAACCAATGCTATTGACGCATATCTCACCAAAATTAAACTTGTCAAAGTTTACCTACCGATGCTACAGACTCAAAAACTACACACAACGACTTCTATACAATATTTAATGGAATGGTTTGCCATTGCCTTTTCCATCTCACACACTAGCCACTAGTGTGCAGGTTGTTCCTCATGGTGTTTTCCTCCACCGTTAGGCAGCGATATCTTTAAAAAAGACTGTAAGTACTTATGTTTTTGTACAAACTTATTGGTACATGCGGAGATAGAACTCATGATCTCACGGATGAAAAGTGAAGTTTTCTCCGCTCGGCTATCACGTCTTTTCTTCACGCCAAGAAAACCCGATACACCAAATTCCTAAACGGATCGGAGCAACGGAGTTAAACTCGCATGCTTATTCTCTGCAAGCCCTTTCATTTGATACCCATATTGTAAGAAAGCATAAAAAAACTTAGTCCACCATCTTTAGAAGTCCGCCTTATTTGATTTGGAGTGACGTCACCTTGTTTATCGAGCTATTCTTAGCAAGCCCTTTCGTTTGATACCCATATTATAGGAAAGCATCAAAAACTTAGTCCGCCATCTCTAGGTGTCCGCCATATATGATTTGGAGTGACGTCACCTTATATATCGAGTAATTCTTAGCAAGCCCTTTCATTTGATACCTATATTGTAAGAAAGTATACAAAACTTAGTCCCCCATCATTCGAAGCCCGCCATATTGGATTTACAGTGAGGTCACTTTTTTATCCAATTATTCTTAGCAAGCACTTTGATTTGATACCCATATTGTAAGAAAGCATAAAAAGCTAAGGCCGCTATGTTTAGAAGTCCGCCATGTTGGATTAAGAGTGACGTCACCTTCTATATCGAGTTATTCTCAGTAAGCTCTTTTATTTGATACCCATATTGTAAGAAAGCATAAAATCATAGTTGGCCATATTGGATTTGGAGTGACGTCACCTTATTTATGGATGTGTTATCAGCAAGCCCTTTCATTTGATACACATATTGTAGGAAAGATTTTAAAACATGACTATGTTTGTCCGTTACGAGTATCTTTAAAAGTCCGCCATATGAGATTTAGAGTGAAGTCACTTTATTAATCGAGTTATTTTCAGCAAGCCCGTTCAATTGATACCCACATTGTAAGAAAGCAAAGAAAACTTAGTCTTTAGAAGTCCGCCATATTGGATTTGGAATGACGTCACCTTATTTATCGAGTTATTCTCAGCAAGCCCTTTTCTTTGAAACCCATATTGGAGGATTTTATCTACAAGTCAGCCATTTTGATTTTTTTAGTAACGTCACTTTATTTTTTGAGTTACCCTCAGCAAGCCCTTTCATTTAATACTTCTAATATTGTAGAAGTGCATTGAAAATAACGAGTCCGCCATCTTGGATGCTCCGCCATGTTGAATTTAGAATGAGGTCACACAGCTTACCATGCATTGTCATCAAAACTAAACGTGTATACAAAATTTCAGCTCAATCGGTTGAAGATATGTCCTTCAAAATTGAGTTGCAAGATTCCACCCGAACAAACATACATAGTTACATTGCAAGCTAAATAAAAGCTTGTAAAAAACTCATGATTTTGAATAAATAATGATACAAAAAAATAAACACTTACAAACGCAAAAATAGAGTAACGACGATACCAACGCAAAATGTGTTACTATTTTGTACAAAATATCCCATCCTTTTTGATGACGCAATCGGTACTCAACCGTTTGAAAACGTTGATTTGAAGGTTTAAACCGTTGTTTATGGTTTAAAACCGTATTCAATGTTGTTTTACAACTAAAGTCAATAGCAGCTCACCGGACAGACCGCGCTGTGCCCTCAGTCTTAGTAATAATAATTGTTTGAGAGTTTAGGCAGTGGATTACACGTGGAGGGCGACAATGATAGGTGGAAAATTAGTCAGGTCTGAGCACTTATAGCTAGGTACTTGCCACATCAGCTTTCAGGGGTTCAGGTATCACTTCACAGGCCACAATCACTCGAAATGTCTGTAAGGAGCTTCACAGGATACACACGCGCCGAAAGCGCTCTAGTCAGTCTAGTACATGTGTCATAGGGAACGTCTCGATGTCGACTCGATCGTCGGGGTTCTCACGGTACGTTTTAAACAAATAAAAATAAGGCAGGTATGCGTGTGAGTGTGCGCGGCGTAGTATCAATAGGGTACACAAACAAATTAAAATATTGTAGTAAACATATCGCCCGCCCTAAACACGTCAAGTGCTTACGAGAAGGTTAGGAAGCTAAGGAACGGAGGTTCACTGGACAGGAAGACGAACTAATTTCGTCAAAGATCTCTTTAGGCTAACGGTAGGAGTTTTAACATCTACCACACGAACAACTTGGTCTTGGCCAGGGTATAAATTAATAATGCGTCCACGACGCCACTGCAAAGGGAGAAGGTTGTCATCTTTTATGAGTACTAGCTCACCCACTTTCAATTTAAGAGGATCACAAGGAGAGATCCATTTATTTCTAATTTGTAATGTATTTAGGTATTCTAAATGCCAGCGAGACCAAAAGTGCTGGGTAATTTGTTGGATTAGCTGAAACCGTGAAAGGCGATGCAATTTTACGTCTTTATAAGGGTACTCCGGAAGTGCAGTTAAGGGTTGTCCAATTAAGAAATGGCTGGGAGTTAATACTTCGACATTATTAGGGTCCGGAGAAAGTGGGCACAATGGGCGTGAATTTAAAACTGCTTCAATTTTAGCAAAAACAGTGGTCAGGTCTTCAAACGTGAGGGGGGTATCGCCTACTACTCGTTTTAGGTGCGATTTCGCCGATTTAACCGCAGCTTCAAAAAGACCTCCCCAATGAGGGCAAACAGGAGGATTAAAAACCCAGGATATGTTCCGCTTTGAAAGCTCAGAACCGATAGCCGCCTGGTTTTGAGACAGGAAACACTCCAACTCTTTCAGGTAATTGTTGGCACCGATGTGATTTCGACCGCAATCGGATCGGATTAGGCGAGGTACACCACGACGCGACACGAATCGGGAAAAGGCCGCAATGAAGGCTTCAGTAGTTAGGTCCGACACAACCTCAAGGTGAACGGCTTTAGTGGAAAGGCAGACAAACACACACAGGTAACTTTTCATTAACCTTTTGTTCCTAAAGGCCTAGACTTTGGTAAAAAAGGGTCCTGCAAAATCGGTACCTACACCGTCAAACGGTCTAGCAGCTGTGACGCGGTCTTTAGGTAGGTCACCCATGAAGGGTTGAGATACAGCCGCTTTGAGACGATAACAGGGAAGGCATTTAAAAATCACATGCTGAATAGCTCTGCGTGCCGACAAGATCCAAAACTCTCTATATAACATGGCAAGAATTGCATTAACACCAGCATGAGCATTCTCGCGATGGTAATGTGAAATAAGGATGTTCACGAAATTACCATTCTTAGGCAGAAGAAGGGGATGGCGCGCATCAAAGGATAGATCGGAGTTTCGTAATCGACCTCCAACTCGAATCAGGCCTCTGTCATCTAGAAATAAATTCAACTTTCTAAGGGAGTTAGTGATAGGATCGCCACGCCGTAAGCGATCAAGTTCATCAGAAAAGGAGGTAAATTGAACAATTTTCACTAAAAACAAAAGGGAATCTCTCCGTTCCTCAGGGCTCAGGTAGGGCGAGTAAGATTTAGGAAATAAAAACCGCCTTAGGCAACAAGTCATGTTTATTAGCTTGTTGAAAGAACTATACCGCTCTAATAAGAATGAGGGATCCGGGGTAGGAACATCGGCAGTGACTACTAAACAACGTAGTTCAGGGAGGGTACTTAGGGTCTACTTGGGTTAGGTTCCGAAATACCGGGCCAGTTGTCAGGAGACTGCGTCAAACACAAAGGTGAAAACCAAAGGGAGTGGTCGATCAGTCGGGTGACTGACATACCTCTCGATGCACAGTCACTAGGGTTCATGTAGCCTGGGACGTGCCTCCATTCACTAGGTGTAGGACTATTATTAATCTGGGAGACACGATTAGCTTCAAAAGTCTGAAGGAGGTGAGGAGTGGTTTTTAACCGACACAACACGAATTTTGTCACTAACAGACTTAAAAATTCCATGATGAGGGATAAAATAATGTTCCCGGGTCGAGTCATATGAAGAAAGGGACATATGGTTTAGGTCAAGGTACTCACGCATAAAGGAAATAAATTTTTCTCGAAAATTAGGATTGGCTTGCAAACGCTTCTCAAGATTATGGAATCGCCGTAAGGCATTGGTTTTAGAATCACCGAGAGGTGGACGATCATTAAGAAAAGGGAGTCTAACCATAAATCTACCATCGCTTCCACGAGTGGTAGTTGCTTTAAAAAAGGTTTCACACTCTATATTCAAGGGGCTCGCAACTGGAGATTGGGGGGTTCCAAATCTTCGATTTTCCAGAATTTTTCAACTATTTGGGACAGCGAGACTCCAGTCATGGGGGGTTCCAAATCAGTAAATCCTCCATAAACAGAACCACACAGGACATAACCAAATATCGTCGAGATAGCAGTAAGGCCATCAGGGGACACAAACAACTCGGACCTTAAAAGGCGACCAATTACGTCAGCTCCAAGAAGTACACTTATAGTACCAGGTTTGTAAAATAAAGGGTCAACAAGAGGGAGGTGCTTAGTACGGGTAATTACACTTTTAGGTAAGTCTACCTCTGAGAGGGTACCAGCAATCACATCAACAACTATTGCACTGGTAGAGATTTCTGGAAAGGCAGAATTCACTGGCTTAAATGAAAAGGATACAATGCCCGGGGAATTAATTGCTTGAATATTACCTATTCCACGAACAGGAACTGGAGAAGGAATGATAGGTAAGTTCATGTGGTCAACAACAAGCTCAGTAGTAAGAAGGCAGCCTTGAGCACCAGTGTCACATAAGGCACGCGCTTCCACATAATATCCAGACGAGGTTTTAACATGAATCAAGGCCGTAGGTAAAAGAACGAGAGAATTGCGAGGTAAAGATGTAAAAGCGGGTATAGAAGGGGCGCTATCTAGTCAGAATTGTGGGGCCTCATTGTACTTATGATGAAATGCACGTTCATCCTGGGGTCTTTGACCTAGAGGGGCATTATAAGTACGGTTACCGCTGGGTGCAGGTGGGGATCGCCCGCCCGAACGGGGAGGTGATGCTCTACGGGAATCACGAGGGGGCGGGGTACGAACACGGTGCCATTCAGTACGTGGGGGTGACACACGGTCCGTTAAGTGACTTTGTGGAGATTGCCGCGGTTGGTTGGAAGCTAAGGCCGCGACGTCTCGGTATGAGCGCTCGCGATCGCAATTCACAGGAGAGGAGTCATCATAACACAGTGACGTGTGATGACTGGAACGGCGGCACGTGCGACAGCGATAATTTCGCGTGCATTGGGATATGGAGTGTTTATCCAGGCATCGATAGCATAGTCGGGCTTCTTTTACAAAAGTAACACGTTGACGTGTAGGAAGGCGAATAAAATCGGGACAGTCGCGTAAGTAATGCGAAGTACTATTACAAAGGTGACATTTAGATGTCGTCGCAAAAGTAACAAAGGCTCTCGCAGGAGGTGGGGAACGCGCGTTAGGTTTAGGCAAACGAGGGGAGCTCACAGTAGGGGGCGTAGTAGTGTCAACGACAGAAGCACTACCTACATTGTCGTGGTGCCTACATTTATCCTCAAGAAAGGTAATAAGATGATCAAAAGTAGGGAGGTGATTAGGATTATCGCCATAACGACGTTCAAATTATTCGAAATAGCTTTGAAATGTATTCAAAACGGGAAAACAGCAGGAGTTGATAATATTTATATTGAGATGGTTAAATATGCAGCTTGCAATCAGTTGAAAGAGGAAATTTTTAATTTAATTCAAGAAATGTATAACACAGGCAACATACCTCGAGATTTTAATTTTAGCAAGACTGTAACACTACCGAAAAAAGCAAACACACTCAAATGCGAAGAACATAGAACACTAAGTATTATTTCACAGGCAAGTAAAATTTTAATAAAAATAATTCAGAACAGAATAAGACCGTTAACAGAGTGCTTTTTGGGACCGGATCAATATGGATTTCGGCAAGAGAAGGGAACCAGAGAAGCGATACTAGCTTTGAAATTGGTAATAGACAGGAGACTGGATTTTGACATGGACACACATATAGCTTTTATCGACTTAGAAAAGGCGTTCGATAAGGTCAATTGGAAAATAATGATGGAAGTACTCAAAGAAGCTGGATTGGATTATAGAGACAGAAGGATTATTTATGAATTATATAAAAACCAAGAAACGGTAATAGAAGTAGGAGAGAAAAACGGAAAGGCAAAAATAAGACAGGGAGTTAGGCAGGGATGTCCACTTTCACCGCTAATTTTTAATTTATTCATAGAATGTGCGATACGCAGAATAACGGAATCAAAAAAGGGGGGCGTCAAAATTAATGGGGACGTATTTAAATTCATTCGTTTTGCCGACGATATTGCAGCCATTGCAGAAAATAGATTGGAGTTGGAAGAACTGGTTACAGAAATGGACACTATTTTTAAAGAATTTGGTCTCAAAATTAACATAAATAAAACAAAAACACTAATTGCTTCTAAAAAGGAAAAAATATAGCCCTATCTCAATAAATAACACAAAAATAGAACAGGTTAAAACCTTCGAATATCTAGGTAGCTTGATAACTAGTGACTCCAGATGTACACCAGATATAAAAGCAAGGATAGCGATGGCGAGACAAGCTTATAATGCAAAAAAGCACCTGCTCAAGGCCAGAATATCAAGCAAAGTTCGCAAAAAACTTGTTAAAGTGTACATTTGGAGTATAGCACTCTATGGATGTGAAGCGTGGACATTGACAAAGAGGGACAGAGAGAGACTGGAAGCCTTCGAGATGTGGTGCTGGAGGAGAAGGGAGCGTATAAGTTGGACGGAGAAGAAAACAAATGAAGAAGTTTTGTCTATGGTTAGGGAAAAAAGGAGATTGATGGAAACAATAGAGTGTAGGAGGGGACGAATGTTGGGCCACCTGATTCGACACGACAATTTATTAAATCGATAATAGAAGGAAGAATAGAAGGAAAAAGGAAGCGAGGAAGACCAAGAATAAGCTACATGCAGCAAATAAAAGAAAAGATAAATGTCGGGTCGTATCAGGAGGTTAAGAGAAGGGCGGAAAGCAGAGAGGAATGGAAAAAACTCCACCGACAAGAGCCTAGCTCTTAAATTTGATGATGATGACGTTCAAATCTCGATTTTAACTCTGAAGGCAGTTTAGCAAGGCATAAGTGAACTAATAGGTATGACCAATGTTTAACAGGAAGTTCCAATCTTTCTAAGCATCGATAAGTCGAAAGCAGGGGGTTCAGGAACGACACACGTAACCCGGAAAGTTTAGGCGTTATAATAGGGAGCATAATTATTTGAGCTATGTGGGTATCCGCTAAAACACGAAGGTTATGGTACCTACGTTTTAGGAGGTCACGGGCCACGGTGTAATTGCCCGCCTCAATCTTGAGGTGTTGTATCAATCGACGAGGTTCATCCGATAAGGCTCCTACTAAATAGTGTAGCTTCAAAGTCGGGGTAAGGGTAGGCTGGTTGTCCACCACGCTATCAAACTGGTCTATAAAACTGATCCAACTATCGGGACGGCCATCAAACTTAGGTATAGGTAGGTCAGGCAATTTACTAGCCGGGTTATCAATAGCCAGGGATTTATTCTCCTTGAAGGGGGTGCTAGTACGGGACGTCTCAAATTGGTGAGGTCGTATTTCGTCTAACTTAATTTTTAAGTCGTCTACTTTGTCCCTTACTACGCGCATCTCGTTCTTAACTTGCACATATTCTTGTTCATAAAATCGCAGGATCGAGATTACCCAACAGCTTGGAACAAGCGGCAGAAAACTTATCGCACATTAGCGGCAGGTCGGAAAGACGCGCTCGCATACGATTAGAGGAAAAGGTCTCAAGAACTCGGTGGGAATCATCAACCCAGTCACTAATATAACGGAGTTCACCTATAGCTTCACGGTATTCAGCTGTATCCGTGTAAAGTACGGCCCTTACGGTCTCGTTGCCGGTTTCGGTATCCGACATTTTATTTACTTTAAATCGCAAGAAACGAGGTAGGGAAATTAAACTCACAAAAGATTCCAATAGAATGCGTAAAGGAACAAATAGTAAGGGACGGCGCAGATGCACCGGGTATGGCAAACGTAACTCGTAAACAACTCGCACGCGGACACGCGGTAATGGCGTGATCAATAGGAAAACAAAGCGCTCGCGCACCTCACTTGCACTCAAAGGGTAGGTAATTAACGCGCTAATCGATTTATTCGACATTTATGTAAAAGGGGTTGTACTCGAATGTTATTAAGGAATTTACTGTAAATAGGTTAGGCATATGACGAGACGTTTTGTTCAAATTACAAAGGAAAGTAGCAAATAAATAACTCTCAATTAAACAAATTACGTTACTAACAAGGGGTCCTAATAAAAAACTACGCTCTGCTACCAGAATGTCTGAGAGTTTAGGCAGTGGATTACACGTGGAGGGCGACAATGATAGGTGGAAAATTAGTCAGGTCTGAGCACTTATAGCTACTTGCCACATCAGCTTTCAGGGGTTCAGGTATCACTTCACAGGCCTCAATCACTCGACATACACACGCGGCGAAAGCGCTCTGGTCAGTCTAGTACATGTGTCATAGGGAACGTCTCGATGTCGACTCGATCGTCGGGGTTCTCACGGTACGTTTTAAACAAATAAAAATAAGGCAGGTATGCGTGTGAGTGTGCGCGGCGTAGTATCAATAGGGTACACAAACAAATCAAAATATTGTAGTAAACAATAATTTTATTTTATTTTATTTGTTAGGATAACCAGGGTTTACAGGTGATTAGTAAACTACAAATTATACAACTTTTAAACCACTTATTGGTAATCACAAGTAGTTACAACTTGAAGAAAACGAACGCACAGATCGAACACAATCCAAGGTACACGAGTCACGAAAACATAATAGTAATATTATGCCTAATTGAAGGAACAACAAATTAAGGTAGCGTTAGTAGTTATGAAAAAAAAATCTAATTACTATGTGATATTATACAATTGCTAGTTGTTGAAAAAAAGTTCACTTAACAGCCGCCTCACCGCTGTAACGCTGGTATGAAATATGTCGATGCCGGTATCTTTGACAACTTTATTTAAATCGCTACAAGCACGCCAAATGTAACTATTTCGCCTGTAATTTGAATGCACCGTCGGCACATAAAGTGGATCACTATGACGAAGGACTCTTTTAGGGGCATGAAAATTTAATTTAGAAAGAAGTTCAGGACAATCTATGTCAGCTGAAATAATCTTGAGTAGATAAATGATGTCCGCAATATCACGTCTAGTGGCCAATGGGAGCATGTGGTGTTTCCTGCACAGTGCGCCATAAATGCTAGAACTATAGTAATCTCGAGTTCGGTAACAATAACAAACAAACTTAATGAATTTCCTTTGTACACTTACAAGTCGATCGACATAGGTTTGATATCGTGGGTTCCAAATCTGCGATGCGTATTCAAGGTGGCTTCTAACGAAAGTACAGTACAGTAGTTTAAGAGTTTTAATGTTGTTAAATGAGACAGAGCTACGCATGACGAAACCTAAAGCTTTTGATGCCTTGGCGCAAATGGATTCAATGTGATTATCAAATATTAATTTCGAGTCATGTATCACTCCCAGGTCACGAACAAAGGCCTTACGTAACAATATCTGTCCACGCAATGTGTAAGTGTAGCAGAGTATTATGCTTACGGCTAAATGTAACTACATAACATTTTGCGGGATTAAGATCAAGCTTATTTGAATGACAATAATCGCATAGTCACGTAAGGTCAGCCTGTAGAGCTTCAACATCATCATGTGTCATCATCAAATAACTAACAAGGTAATTATTAATTTCTAAATCAGCATTCGGTCACAAACGAATTCATTATTAGCGTCATCAGCACATTATTAACTAGGGCAAAATGAATGCTGTTGCTACAATATTATTATTTTTTAGTTAAGTGGCTTAACACTTTGCCGAGTCAGTAATATAATGGGTTAGTAGGTCTAGGTGCAATGTTATTTATAAATATCTTACATCATTTTACTTTTTTAAATACAAATTATTACTACGATACTAGAAATACTTCGGCCGCTTTTTTGGCTGGACAGTCGACATCTCCCGTCTTGTGCGCGTTTGGCTTATTAAAGCGCAAGCATGTGGCACATTTTGATGGCTCGGTCTTCTTCGTGCAGTCCTTCAGAGCGTGGCCCACTTCGCTGCAGTGCCCGCACGTGCTAGTCTCCTCCCGACACTCCGACAGGTCTTGGCTGCATGACCGTACTGTTGGCACTTGTAGCACCTCGTGACCAAAGTAAAGTCTCTTACAGGGCACGAAGACCAGTTAACAACAGGCTTTGCGTATTTGTGCGGGGACTTGTATGACATAGTTGCAGGTTGCAGCATCCTTCTTTCCCGATTTATGACTGAGCATAACAGCGGATAAAAAGGACTCGAGTGTAATGTCTTGAAGCTTGTCAGCTAGGTTCTGTTGGTATAGACAATTAAAAACTTCTGTCTCCTGCAAGGAAGTAGGCACACCGATGACTATTATTCTGGGCTGGCGTTTATGTGGCTCATCTACAGTGAGCCCTGAGGTCGTCAATTGCGGCAACTGCTTCAACTTCTCTACATCGTCCTTGGTGTCTGTGCTGATTATCACGCCGCCGTTTTTCGTCTTGCGCAACCCTCTTACATGTAGCTTCATTTGCTCTGGCCGTATGATTTTTTGGACAAGGCTTTTGGTGTCCTCACTGGACTTCATTAATGGACTGGACTAAGACTGTATAATAACCATGCCAATATTAACATATTATGTTAATTGATTATTATAATATCGCTATGGTTCACAAGTGGCACTTTCTGTCCAAAATTGATTAGTATTTTTTGACTATGAATGAAAACAGCTACCCAAATAACTTATATACCATGCGGACGAAGTTGCGGGCAAAGGCTAGTTTTATTATAATTTTGTACTATTTTAACTATGTGCCAAATATATACTATCTGGCTGGTGTTTGAGTTGCAAGAAATTCTGCTTTAATTTTATTAAGTTTTTAAGCACCTTGGGACAGAATAACAAAACGATTAATACTGTTCGTTACTCATGAATGTGTTATTTTTAGGAAATTACCGCAGCGATAAGTGGAAATTGTCACAAAGTGAACATAATTTTTCTTCATGCAGTGTAAGTAAAAACTTATGTTTTTTTTTATTCTTTTGAGATATCGCCTATGTACCAAGTTTCCTTCTGTGACCTAGAACAAAACGTTTTAAATGGATACAGTCGTCAGCCAAACTATTTTTTTTTCATGATTACTAGAACTAGGAATATTTAAACTATTACAAAGTGAACATAATTTTTCTTCCTGCAGTGTAATAAAAACATGTTTTATTTTATTCTTTTGAGATATCGCCTATGTACTAAGGTACCAACCTTCTAAGCCACCATACAATAAGTTTTATTATTTTTTTCATGATAACTAGAACTAGGAATATTAAACACTAGCTCTTGTCCTAATTGTGTATTTTATTGCAAATAAATACCTTTTCAAAACAGAAACAATACCAATGATGAATGAATAAATGAGTGCATTTATAAAGAGGTAGATAGGGCATCAGCGCATGGAAATTGATTGCCTCAAATTGAGCAATTTGCTCAAGTTTGCATTCAAATGTGACATTTGCATCTACATACACGTAAAAGAACGTGTATGTAGCTCGGAGCATCAAATTCGAATCGCCGCGCAGTACGAGATGACAGGTCTATCTCTTTTTGAAAACAAATATACTGTCTGTGAACAATACTCAACGCGGTAACGGCTGGTGTGTCTGTATTGCGTTGTTATAGTGAAATTTTAAATTTCCGCGAACTTCAGTTCTGAGAATTTTGAAATCAGGTGAGCATTTTTTAAGCACTTTTTACATTCTTAGGTAGCTTGAGTTGAGCCTTACTCTATCAACCCATGGAGTATTCCTTAGGTGCAGTCATGGTTTTCCCTTGCACTGTAACTTTTGTGAACCCCTAAACAACCCATTAGTAGGCAAATCTCTGCCTCATCATCGCCCCGCTGTCGCTGTCTGTCGTGATTGGGTTTTTTTTTAGAGGGCTACCACGCCTACCACATTCAACGCGTGCAACAGCTGCAAGCTAGCGACTATCCCCGGCGAATCGCTTTCTGCCGAGAAATGCTGAGATTTTTTTAGAAAAATTCTTTGGACGGATGAGTCACGGTTCGAAAGGACAGGAGTGTTCAATATGCATAATTATCACACTTGGGCTGTGGAAAACCCACATACTGCAAGAGCCTCTAATTTTCAAAACCGCTACAGCGTGAATTTGTGGTCAGGAATACTCAACGGGCAGCTCATTGGGCCTTTTGAGCTGCCAGCAAGCCTAAATGAACCAGAGTATTTGAACTTCGTGGAAAATAATTTGATAGATTTATTAGGAGAAGTACCTCTAGAAACGAGAAGGAGAATGTTTTTCCAAAACGACGGTGCTCCCTGCCATTATGCAAGAGAAGTAGGGGCGCACCTCAACGAAACGTTTCCAGGAAGGTGGATTGGGCGTGCCGGGCCAATTGAATGGCCTGCACGCTCACGAGACCTGAACCCAATCGATTTTTTCTTGTGGGGGGTACTACAAAGAAATAGTTTATGCGCGGGAGACGAATAGCGAAGCCGAACTACGCCAGAAATTGAACGAAGCTGAAAACCAAATAAAAGCCAACAGAAGTGCGTTTCTTAGATTAAGGCAAAAAATTTTGAGGCGCTGTAGTGTATGTATTGAAGTGGGAGGGAGGCACTTTGAAAATTTGTTGTAAATTTAGTTTTATTAATAAATACTTTGATTTGATTTGTATTGTTTCATTATGAACCTCAAAAAATTATACACCAGTCATAAAAATAATTATTATGACCACCAAGATGGGTTTTCAGTAATTTGGAGCAATCACCTATTTAAAATTATGAAATTAAAGTTGGTTCCACAATTGAAGTTACTTGATTGGCCAAATTTTCACCCCACTACGTTTGAAGCCCGATTACAGGAAATAATGGCCCCTTTACCTACCACTTTTTTGTACTTTTTGGAAAGCTTAGAGACTAGAGAAGTTTTTTAAATTTATTAGAATCTTTGCAACCTTCTTGTTTTTTTTTAATTTGAATTTGAAAATTTAACTCTAGCTCGCAGAAACGTAATTTATTAACTTTGGATCAAAATTGTTACAACATGCAGCAATGTTAGGCAGTTAATTCTTATTCATGTGAAAGAAGACTTCACGAAAATTAGGTTTAAAAAAACATTAAAAAAACGATCAGTTTTTTTATGTCATTTTTTTATGTAAACACTAGCGAAATTTTCGATGAAAGCATAAAAAAATCGTATCTCGAAAACTAAAAAAAATCGGGGAACATACATTAGTATTTTTGGGTACCCCTAGGAGGAGGAATTCAAAAAAAAATTCTTGTCGTCATAGGATGGACCACCCTGTATATTAATATATTTGTTTCTTACGTTTACGCGAATTGTTAAACTCATTAAAGCACAATTTTACGGAATACTTCGCGATTTATTTACATTTTATTTAAAACCTGACGTTTCGAACACTTTACAGCGTTCGTGGTCACATGGAGACATCGCGAAGTAATCCGTAAAATTGTGTTTTAATGAGTTCATATATTAATTTTAATAACTTACCGATTGCCGAACATATTACTTGAACAAGGATACCCATTTTGCACTCAAAGTTTAATAATGTATGTCAGAAACTCTTCCTCCTTCTCCGACATCCACTGCATAAGTGATACTAATAACATCTAGACTAATATTATTTTATTGCCGTAGCGATTATTTTAAATCTTAAACAAATACGTATTAATTTAAAGGATTAAGTGAATGAAGCAAAGGATGATGCAATTTTGGTACCCACCTCCAATAGCAATGTGTGATACGTCGTTAGACAGCTCTTAGTAACCCCAATAAAAGTTACTATAGCGCCAAGTTCCGATCGTTAGTCCGTTCAGAGCTCTACGGTATTAAAGTCTCAGAATACGAACTAGCACCTACTTTTAGTAACCACCACCAATAGCAATGTGTGATACGTCGTTGGATAGCTCTTAGTATCCTGACTAAAGGTTACTATGGTGCCAAGTTCCCATCGTTAGTCCGTTAAGAGCTATACGGTATTAAAGTCTCAGAATAAGAACTAGCACCTGTATACTTTTGGTAACCATCACCAATAGCTATGTGTGATACGTCGATGCATAGCTCTTAGTAACCTAAATAAAGGTTACTATGGAGCTAAATTCCGATCGTTAGTCCGTTCTGGGCTATATGGTATTGAAGTCTCAGAATAAGAACAAGCACTTACTCATAGTAGCCATCACTAACAGCAATGTTTGATACGTCGTTGGATATCTAACATTAACCTAAATAAATGTTACTATAGGGCACCAAGTTTCGATCGTTAATCCGGTGATAGTTACACAGCACCTACTAAAATCTCAGAATTAGAAGAGCAACTATGTACATACTTTGGGTACTCACTTCCAATAGCAATGTGTGTTACGTATTTGTATACTAGCTTTTAGTAACCTAAACAAAAGTTACAATGGCATGCTAGCTTATGACATGTCAGCGGGGATGGGTGGGTTGCGGGGAAGAGGATTTTTAGTTGTACTGGGGATTTTCTATCAAGTGGTACCTAGACTGAGCATGACGTCCGAAAAGAGGACGTCGGGAGTGACTTGTCCATTAGGGCAGTCATATCTCAAATATTAGAGAGCGAGGAGGCATGAAGGGCATTAATTTCTCTCTATCTGGGAGACCGTTATTTCCCAGAAAAACCGATTATTTCATTTATTTAATTCATTGCTAAATCATTATATTTCATTTTGTAAAATAATCTCTTATGATATTAAGCTGCGCCCGTCATGTATTTTTTCTAATTATTACTAAAAATTGTTATATTAATGAACAGTACTAAACGTAGGGGAGGTGAGCCCAAAGCGGGTATACCGCACAAAGCGGGTAGCCTTCGTTATTCACGCATACAAGCCGATTGTGCAAATGTGTGCGTGTCGCGGCAACGCCCGAACGCGTCTTGACACGAATCAGTTTGGCCGAAACATCGGCAACGCGCGGAGCTCTGAGATGCGAATGTTTTAATTTGCCGGTTTCACAAAAAAAAAAAAATATCAAGGTATGTGAATATGAATTACTTCATTCTGTTTAAAGTGGTGTTAAATCTGTTACTTGTGTATTATTCTGCATTAAAACAGCGTAGAATTCTCATTGTTTGGGCAACATTTCTGATAAAAAAAGTTGTACTCGGTATTTTTATTGATTTAAAAAAGGCGTTTGACACCGTTAGCAATAAATTGCTTTTAAAAAAATTGGAAACGATCGGTATTACTGGAAAAGCGCTCCAGATGTTTGCATCTTATCTAGAAAACAGGTCCCAAGTAGTCAAAATAGATCATTATCAGAGCGACTCGATGCCCTTATCATGTGGAGTTCCCCAGGGCTCAATTTTGGGCCCGCTGCTCTTTCTTGTATATATAAATAACATACAGGAGCTAGACCTAAAGGGACATCTTACCCTCTATGCTGATGATACCTGCCTCTTTTATTTCGGTTCGTCTATACATAAAATAGTTTCGCAAGCACAACATGACCTAGATTTACTACTTAACTGGTTCCAGTATAATTTGTTGACAATAAACATTTCCAAAACTTGTTACATCTTGTTTAGGGCAAGAAACAAGCCAATACTGCCACACACACCACTTACTATAAATAATATACCCCTACAAGAAAAAGCCTGCGAAAAGTATCTTGGCTTGTATATGGAGTGCCATCTATCTTGGAATGCTCATATAGATCACATAAAGTCAAAATTGATAAGTCTTCGCGGATTACTTCGAAATGGCATTCAATGCATTCCACCCAAACTTCGAATCACGATTTATAACTCCCTAGTAAAATCGCAACTTATATATCTTATAGAAATCTGGGGAAATGCATCGAAAACTAAATTGGCTCAACTTCAGATTTTACAAAATAAAATAATCAAAATGCTTTATAATTATGATTACCTAACAGAGACGAAAAAAATTTATCGCGAAACAAAAATAATGAATATCAAAAAACTTTATATTTACAATAGTATCATTTTTATTCGGAAAAAACTGGACTCAAATATTCATTCAAATTTAACTTTCATCAAACGTGAATAAGTGTGTGTGTGTGTGTGATGATAGTTGTGTTTTATTTGTATACTACTGTGTGATTTCAACGGTAAATGCATATTTAACCTACATGTAAGCATTGTTCTCATGTAAGTGACCTAGTTACTAAGTCTTAGTGAGAATAAAGATCTTTAAACCTAAACCTATAAAGATTTTGGGGTTATTTTACAAAACGTGAAAAAGTTTATTTTGGACAAAGCGGGTATGGGTAAAACGGGTAACCGCTTTGCCCCTACCCGCTTTACCCAAGACATTTATGTGTCGTGAAAATATATCACTATTAATTTTAATTATATATGAATTCAAAAATTTAGTTTCTTAAGTATAGTTTTGTTGTTTTGGCGCACTTTAAGTGTCAACGCGATAGTATCCCACAATATATTGGCTTACATATTTCATATTTAATCATGGTATTTGTTTGATAATATTTTTGCAGATGGTTCAAAAATATAAAAGAAAGACCAAACAAGCTTCGTGGGACGTGGAGACTATGAAGCTGGCAATGGAAGAGGTAAAGAAATCCTGAGAATATGGTGCTGCGAAAAAAAATAGTATAAATTATCAACATTACAAAGACATTTAAAAAAAGGCTTTGTAGTTAAAAAACTCGGAAGGTTTTCCACAATGTTTAATGCTGAACAAGAATAATAAAAAATCGGCCTAGTGTGAGTCGGACTCGCGTACGAAGGGTTCCGTACCATTAACTTACAACATTAGACAGTATAGGCAAAAAACACGTTTGTATGGCCCCCTTAAATTTATTTTTTTAATTTTAATTAATTTATTTTTAAGGTAAAATACAACATAATATTATGTGAATATTTTAAGCGTCTGCCTGTTGCGATTATAAATATCGAGCAAAAAAAGGCAGAAATTAACGTTTGTTGAATGGAGGGAGCTCACCTCAAATATTATTATTATTTTAATTTAACTATTTATTTTTAAAGTGAATATACAAATTCATGTTCTGTAAATATTTCCAGCGTCTACCTGTTGCCTTTATTAATAGCCACCAAAAAACGTTAAAAAAACACGTTTGTTGTATGGGAGCCCCCCTGAAATATAATTTTATTCTGTTTTTAGTATTTGTTGTTAAAGCGGCAACAAAAATACAACATCTGTGAAAATTTCAACTGTCTAGCTATCACGGTTCAAGCGATACAACTTAGTGACAGACAGACAGACAGACAGTGGAGACTTAGTAATAGGGTCCCGTTTTTACCCTTCCGGTACAGAACCCTAAAAGTTTTGTTTTGTTAAGATTGTTTAGTTTTTAAGAACAAGATCTCTCGACCCGTTTTGCCCCAGGGGCCATACCCGCTTTGGGCACCCCCTGCGGGCAAACCGGGTAAAATGACCGACTGATTAGTTTTTGAATTTTTGAAGTGATTTACTAAAAGAGAAGTGATTTTTAGTTTTGATTACAAAGTTTAATACATACTTGAACAAATCATTAAAAATAAATAACTTTGCAACTGCAGTAAAGTCTTTTTTATTGACACAAACCTTAAGTTACCCGCTTTGGGCCCATCTCCCCTACTTACATAATCATATTTGATTTCATTTTGTTAACGGAAAATCCACATGACTTGATTTTGTTGAACCTATTTTAGGCTGGTAATCAAATCGGACAGTCAATCAAGACAAGCGCCATACCAATTTTTGTTCTACATGATAATACCTTTCCAATGATATATCACACATCATTATTGGAACGGGTACCAGGTTTCATAGAAACCATTGCGTCATTCTTTCACTAAAGCCAGATTGTAAAGCACCATTCCTGAATGTAAATGTGAGTGTGAATACGCCCTTAGGCTTCGTAGTGGTGATGTTAGGTGTATCATGGATTTGACATATCACCTAAACATATTTGCCATGATCTTGTAAAGTTACGCCAAGATAACGATAGGATCAGTTGTAATGATAGGCACAACATTATTGGCACTCCAAAGAGAAGGTTTGATTGAAGCAACAGTGTCTTTGTGTGTTAGGAATTTGAGCCACGGAGTAACTATTATACATTTTGTGGCCACGGATTGCCGATCTCCTTTTGAATACAAAAAGACATAATGAAAGGACTAATCTTTCAAGTGATCGGCGCTCTTATACGTAAGTAGCAAGCAGTTAGAATAATATATTATGAAAAATAACTTAAAACTTATGTCTTTTGCACCAATCACCCCCTTCCTGTGATTAAGTATTTCCTATACCCAAACGTTGTCTGGAAGAGATCGCACTAAGCGATAAGATCTCCTAATTTGTACATCTTTCTTTGTAAATTGTATTGTTGTTACTTTTATGGTGTGCAATAAAGAGTTATCTATCTATCTATTTACCTAAAATTATGTTCCGTAGTTCTAAACTCTCATAACCGATAAATGAAATTACTTAGTCCACTTTGACCTTCAGACCGCCTCTATTCCCTACGTAATAAAAGCTGTTTTCGTAATTTAAATGCTTGTACATTTTATAACAGAACAATGTGATATACAAACAGGGTGTTGTTACATTCAACGCAATACAACCCCATGTCTTTTAAACTCATCTCTCTTGCTTTTTTGTCTCATCGTGGTTCTAAGAGTTTACATAATAGAAAAAAGTTTAAATCCAGTTTGAACCTCACACAGGAACTGAATTGAAAAACAGTGATGATGAATTATTAAAAAATGGTTAAAGATCTTTATTTCTCATAAGAATTACAAATTCACTTACTGAGAAAACACAATTATCAGTTAAATTAAACACAGATGAGCGTACAACACAATAAAACATGTAAATAGGGTACATTAATATTTTTGACGATCAGCCGACAAACATTAACATTGCGGGTTTGACTTCGCACTTGTATTATGTTAAATACAGGTAGTAGACAAAAACATTGATGCAAGAAGGAGCGGGCGGATGGATGCGGCATTGATGAGCGAAAAAAAATGTTTAAACAAACACACCAATTACCTGGCCCCAATCTAAGCGTGAGCTTGTGCTATGGTGACTAGGATAACGGATAGACATACTTTAATACATTTATAAACATCCATGACTTAGGTACAAACGCTCGTGCTTATCACACAAACATTTGCCCCTTGCGGGATTCGAACCCGCAACCGCCTGGTTTAGAAGTCCGAGGCGCGAACCACTACACCAAGACAGACGTCAAATTAGGATGGCTTTAAGAACACGAGACCCCGCATAAGGTTTTAGCATCAGGACTGTTTCTGAGTTATTTCAAGACAGACAAACCTAGAAATGAAGGTGCAAACCGGCATTCGAACCAGGGTTCTGTAGACAGTAGCCAGAGTACCTACAGATCATTAGACCAACGAACCTGCTATGAGACTCAGGATCTGATATGACACTAGACCAACGAGGCAGTCTCAGCCTCTCATTAAATCATAATAATAAAAATTGCTAATCAATACGTTAGCGCAGTAGCTAGCGGGTTACCTCTCATGCAGAAGGTACCGGGCCATGTACACCAATGACTTTTTCTAAGTTATGTACATTAGTTATTTTCACTAACCGATGCTCTTACGGTGAGGTAAAACAACGTGAGGAAACCTGCACATTCAGGAAACTGAATGTGACCTTGATCCAAAACTGAACAGGTTCCCCTTAACTGGGTCACGGAGGTCAGATAGCAGTCGCTCCATTGTAATTACCTGGTCTGCCAAATCCTGGATCATGGTCAGCGGACCCTGGACCCTCACGTGCGAGTGCACAACCGGGATGATGATGATGAATTGCAAGCCTCCACTATCCTGTGACCTTTTCTATGTCAAGGAAAAGGTGAAGGGTTCCTTACGCTGATAAATTTACTAAGAAAATTTGATGTTAAGTTCGACTTGATTAAAAGGGTTTTGACAGACAGACGGACAATAAAGTGATCTTTTAAGTGTTCCTTTTTCCCTTTTGAGGCACGAAACCCTCAAAACACAAAATTGCAATCCATACCTAAGTAACTATGTGTTGACGTATGCGGAAGACGTCTTCTCTTAATATATCTATTAAATTGTTATTCTTTATATCTCTTATCTTAATTCAGATTATAAAAAGAACTCAGTCATTAGTACGAAAATTAAAGACATTTTGCGAAATACGTTAAGCTACATTCATGTTCATAATAATGTTCAAACAAAATTGATACACGTTGTCAAAGGCGGATCACGTTGATAACAACAAAAAGCATATATTAAACACGTGATAGCGAATCTTAATGCAAAGCTATAAAGCCATACAAACACCACCTATAGTGGCAATATTCTAGCTAAACGACTATATATTGCACTGCGTTTATAAGGAAAACTAGAAAAATCCAAACTAATATTATAAATGCAAAAGTGTGTCTGTCTGTCTGTTTGTTACCTCTTGACGCTTAAACCACTGAACCGATTGAGATGAAATTTGGTACGGAGACAGTTTTGAAAGGACATAGGCTACATTTTGTTGCGATATAAAAACATTAAGGGGGTGAAATGGGGGATGAAAGTTTATATGTAAAATCCAACTCTTGCGGGCAAAGTCGCGGGGAACCACTGGTAACTCTTACAAATCTTTTCTTTTCGTTTAAAAACTGTGTAGGTAGGTATGTAGTAAGAACTTGAAAAAAAATGGATATTTTTGGATGGATTATTTCCTTAATGCGTAAGCGTCTGCTTTGACATACGACCAAATACAATGTTTAAAAAATTTGAAATTGACAAAAAAGAAAAAAACATATTAGTATACAACGCGACAAAAAACTAAACGCTAAATACATTTAAATGTGCTGAAAAAGAAAAGTTTATTCCCGAAACTATTATTGAAATCAAACGCTCGCCGGCTCAATGGCGGCGTAGCAAGCACTTACAAGAGTTCGTCTAGTGACTTACGTCCTAACGTAAGGGTGTTATGGCGGCACCACGAGTACGACCACATATAAAAAGTTGTAGGTGTTGATGGCTATAATAACCCCCTCAAAGGATACACAAACATCTTATACAGAGTAACTGGTACTGAACCCGTCTTAGCAAAATAACATATGGAGGAGGTCATTGGCTAATTATTAAACCCTACTTTCCCTAACTAAAGTTTCATAGTTTGGGAGATATGTCATTTTTTATACTTTATTGAAATTTTTCCAAAATTTTACTTACGAGCAATCATAACTTTAAAATAAAGCTAAAAGGGCCGTAGTTTTGCGTCGCTTTAACTTAGTAGCTTGATTTTATTTACAGCTTCAAGAACCCGCAAAAATTTATTTGATGCTAATTTTATCTTGATACCTGCACTGTAATAATAAAAAAATTGTAATAATAAGATAAAAAAGTTACGATTGCTCGAAAGTAAAATTTTGGAAGAAATTCAAAAAAGTATCAAATTTGTCATATCTCCCAAACCATGAAACTTTAGTTCGGGAAAGTAGGGTTCAATAATTAGCCAATGACCTCTTTCATATGTGATTTTGCTATGGCGGGTTCAGTACCACTCACCCTGTATAGAAGATAGAGAAATGCATCGAAATCGAAACTGTGTTTTAGTAACGAGAATAAGTACCTACTCATTTGACTTGAGATTTCATTGTTCCTTTCAGTATCCTTCAACTGCCTACTCTATGGAGTATCAATTGCTATACCAGCAATTATGATGCAAAACTTCACGTCCGAGAATTCAACCCTGGACCGTCAGATGACGTCGACGGAAGGATCTTTGGTCGCAAGCTTAGGAGCTATTGGAGGCATTATAAGCACCCCTTTAGCTGGTCTGGTCATGGATTCTTTTGGGAGGAAAAGAAGTGCTTTGACATCTGCTGTAATTGGGCTGGTAAGTAAATGTGTCTTAGTTCGGACCGAAATTATCATTCAAGACAGACAAACCGTTAGGTGACGCCTGGTCTACCACCCTTCCACCGGAGCCTGGCGCCAAGCAGCTGCTGTGTTCCGTCGATGAGTGGGGGTGCCAGAACTTTCTGGGTGACCTTGCTCCACCGTCGACTCTGTCTACGCCACGTCTGACTTAGTCTAAAGTCAAGAAAAAAACCATTCCAATTAAAAATAACGGAAACCTCAGAGTACTCAGAAATACTTCGGAGTCAGGAGGTGTTAACAATTTGTGCATCGGAAACCACGTTAGGCCTAACTTTCTAAAATAGGATTTCGGCAATTTTGTGAATGATTTGAACAAATCAAAAATGTGTTGCACTCGCGCGCCTGCCTGCCTTATTTTTATTTGTTTAAAACGTACCGTGAGAACCCCGGAGCCCCCAGTCGACACCGAGACGTTACCTGTGACACATGTACTAGACCGACCAGAGCGCTTTCGCCGCGTGTGTATCCTGTGAAGCTCCTTACAGACATTTCGAGTGATTGTGGCCTGTGAAGTGTGTGAAGTGACCCCAAGAACCCGGGAAAACTGATGCAGCAGGTGCCTGGCTGTAAGTGCTAAGACAGACCGATTTTCCACCTATCATTGTCGCCCTCCACGTGTAATCCACTGCCTAAACTCTCAAACATTTTGGTAGCAGAGCGTAGTTTCTTATTAGGACCCCTTATTACTAACGTAATTTGTTTAATTGAGAGTTATTTATTTGCTACCTTCCTTTGTGATTTGAAGAAAACGTCTCGTCATATACCTAACCTATTTACAGTAAATTCCTTAATACCATTCAAGTACAACCCCCTTTTACATAAGTGTTGATTAAATCGATTAGCGCGTTAATTACCTACCCTTTGAGTGCAAGTGAGGTGCGCGAGCGCTTTGTTTCCCTATTGATCACGCCATCACCGCGTGACCGCGTGCAAGTTGTTTACGAGTTACGTTTGCCATACCCGGTGCCGTCCCTTACTATTTGTTCCTTTACGCATCGTATTGAAATCTTTTGTGAGTTTCATTTACCTACCTTGTTTGTTGCGATTTAAAGTAAATAAAATGTCAGATACCGAAACCGGCAACGAGACCGTAAGGGCCGTACTTTACACGGATACAGCTGAATACCGTGAAGCTATAGGTGAACTCCGTTATATTAGTGACTGGATTGATGATTCCCACCGAGTTCTTAAGACCTTTTCCTCCAATCGTATGCGAGCGCGTCTTTCCGACCTGCCACTTATGTGCGACAAGTTTTCCGCCGCTTGTTCCAAGCTGTTAGGTAATCTCGATCCTGCTATTTATGAACAAGAATATGTGCAAGTTAAGAACGAGGTACGCGTAGTAAGGGACAAAGTAGACGACTTAAAAATTAAGTTAGACAAAATACGACCTCACCAATTTGAGACGTCCCGTACTAGCACCCCCTTCAAGGAGAATAAATCCCTGGCTATTGATAACCCGGCTAGTAAATTACCTGACCTACCTATACCTAAGTTTGATGGCCGTCCCGATAGTTGGATCAGTTTTATAGACCAGTTTGATAGCGTGGTGGACAACCAGCCTACCCTTACCCCGACTTTGAAGCTACACTATTTAGTGGGAGCCTTATTGGATGAGCCTCGTCGATTAATACAACACCTCAAGATTGAGGCGGGCAATTACACCGTGGCCCGTGACCTCCTAAAACGTAGGTACCATAACCTGCATGTTTTAGCGGATACCCACATTGCTCAAATAATGATGCTCCCTACTATAACGCCTAAACTTTCCGGGTTACGTGTGTCGTTCCTGAACCCCCTGCTTTCGACTTATCGATGCTTAGAAAGATTGGAACTTCCTGTTAAACATTGGTCGTACCTATTAGTTCACTTATGCCTTGCTAAACTGCCTTCAGAGTTAAAATCGAGATTTGAACGTCGTTATGGCGATAATCCTAATCACCTGCCTACTTTTGATCATCTTATTACCTTTCTTGAGGATGAATGTAGGCACCACGACAATGTAGGTAGTGCTTCTGTCGTTGACACTACTACCCCCACTACTGTGAGCTCCCCTCGTTTGCCTAAACCTAACGCGCGTTCCCCACCTCCTGCGAGAGCCTTTGTCACCTTTGCGACGACATCTAAATGTCACCTTTGTAATAGTACTTCGCATTACTTACGCGAGTGTCCCGATTTTATTCGCCTTCCTACACGTCAACGTGTTACCTTTGTAAAAGAAGCCCGACTGTGCTATCGATGCCTGGATAGACACTCCATATCCCAATGCACGCGAGATTATCGCTATCGCACGTGCCGCCGTTCCAGTCATCACACATCGCTGTGTTATAATGACTCCTCTCCTGTGAATTACGATCGCGAGCGCTCATACCGAGACGTCCCGGCCTTAGCTTCCAACCAACCGCGGCAATCCCCACAAAGTCACTTAACGGACCGTGTGTCACCCCCACGTACTGAATGGCACCGTGTTCGTACCCCGCCCCCTCGTGATTCCCGTAGAGCATCACCTCCCCGTTCGGGCGAGCGATCCCCACCTGCACCCAGCGGTAACCGTACTTATAATGCCCCTCTAGGTTAAAGAACCCAGGATGAACGTGCATTTCATCATAAGTACAATGAGGCCCCACAATTCTGACTAGATAGCAGCCCCCCTTCCATACCCGCTTTTACATCTTTACCTCGCAATTCTCTCGTTTTTTTACCTACGGCCTTGATTCATGTTAAAACCTCGTCTGGATATTATGTGAAAGCGCGTGCCTTATGTGACACTGGCGCTCAGGGCTGCCTTCTTACTACTGAGCTTGTTGTTGACCACATGAACTTACCTATCATTCGTTCTCCAGTTCCTGTTCGTGGAATAGGTAATGTTCAAGCGATTAATTCCCCGGGCATTGTATCCCTTTCATTTAAGCCAGTTAATTCTGCCTTTCCAGAATTCTCTACCAGTGCAATAGTTGTTGATGTGATTGCTGGTACCCTCCCAGAGGTAGACTTACCTAAAAGTGTAATCGCCTGTACTAGGCACCTTCCTCTTGCTGACCCTTTATTTTACAAACCTGGTACTATAAGTGTACTTCTTGGAGCTGACGTCATTGGTCGCCTTTTAAGGTCCGAGTTGTTTGTGTCCCCTGATGGCCTTACTGCTATCTCGACGATATTTGGTTATGTCATGTGTGGTCCTGTTTATGGAGGATTTACTGATTTGAAACCCCCCATGACTGGAGTCTCGCTGTCCCAAATAGTTGAAAAATTCTGGAAAATCGAAGAGGCCCCCCAATCTCCAGTTGCGAACCCCTTGGATATAGAGTGTGAAACCTTTTTTAAAGCAACTACCACTCGTGGAAGCGATAGTAGATTTATGGTTAGACTCCCTTTTCTTAATGATCGTCCACCTCTCGGTGATTCTAAAACCAATGCCTTACGGCGATTCCATTATCTTGAGAAACGTTTGCAAGCCAATCCTAATTTTCGAGAGAAATATATTTCCTTTATGCGTGAGTACCTTGACCTAAACCATATGTTCCTTTCTTCATATGACTCGACCCGGGAACAGTATTTTATCCCTCATCATGGAATTTTTAAGTCTGTTAGTGACAAAAATCGTGTTGTGTTGGTTAAAACCCACTCCTCACCTCCTTCAGACTTTTGAGGCTAATCGTGTCTCCCAGATTAATAATAGTCCTACACCTAGTGAATGGAGGCACGTCCCAGGCTACATGAACCCTAGTGACTGTGCATCGAGAGGTATGTCAGTCACCCGACTGATCGACCACTCCCTTTGGTTTTCACCTTTGTGGTTGACGCAGTCTCCTGACAACTGGCCCGGTATTTCGGAACCTAACCCAAGTAGTGATCTCCCTGGACTACGTTGTTTAGTAGTCTCTGCCGATGTTCCTACCCCGGATCCCTCATTCTTATTAGAGCGGTATAGTTCTTTCAACAAGCTAATAAACGTGACTTGTTACCTAAGGCGGTTTTTATTTCCTAAATCTTACTTGTCCTACCTGAGCCCTAAAGAACAGAGAGATTCCCTTTTGTTTTTAGTGAAAATCGTTCAATTTACCTCCTTTTCTGATGAACTTGATCGCTTACGGCGTGGCGATCCTATCACTAACTCCCTTAGAAAGTTGAATTTATTTCTAGATGACAGAGGCCTGATTCGAGTTGGAGGTCGATTACGAAACTCCGATCTATCCTTTGATGCGCGCCATCCCCTTCTTCTGCCTAAGAATGGTAATTTCGTGAACATCCTTATTTCACATTACCATCGCGAGAATGCACATGCAGGTGTTAATGCAATTCTTGCCATGTTAAATAGAGAGTTTTGGATCTTGTCGGCACGCAGAGATATTCAGCGTGTAATTTTTAAATGCCTTCCCTGTTATCGTCTCAAAGCGGCTGTATCTCAACCCTTCATGGGTGACCTACCTAAAGACCGCGCCACGGCTGCTAGACCGTTTGACGGTGTAGGTACCGATTTTGCAGGACCCTTTTTTACCAAAGTCCAGGCCTATAGGAACGAAAGGTTAGTGAAAAGTTACCTGTGTGTATTTGTCTGCCTTTCTACTAAAGCTGTTCACCTTGAGATTGTGTCGTACCTAACTACTGAAGCCTTTATTGCGGCCTTTTCCCGATTCGTGTCGCGTCGTGGTGTACCTCGCCTAATCCGATCCGATTGCGGTCGAAATTGCATCGGTGCCAACAATTGCCTTAAAGAGTTGGAGTGTTTCCTGTCTCAGGACCGGGTGGCTGTTGGTTCTGAGCTTTCAAAGCGGAACATATCCTGGGTTTTCGATCCTCCTGTTTGCCCTCATTGGGCGGTATTTTTGAAGCTGCGGTTAAATCGGCGAAATCGCACCTAAAACGAGTAGTAGGCGATACCCCCCTTACATTTGAAGAGCTGACCACTGTTTTTGCTAAAATTGAAGCAGTTTTAAATTCACGCCCATTGTGCTCACTTTCTCCGGACCCTAATGATGTCGAAGTGTTAACTCTCGGCCATTTCTTTATTGGACAACCCTTAACTGCACTTCCGGAGTACCCTTATAAAGACGTAAAATTGCATCGCCTTACACGGTTTCAGCTAATCCAACAAATTACCCAGCATTTTTGGTCTCGCTGGCATTTAGAATACTTAAATAAATTACAAATTAGAAATAAATGGATCTCTCCTTGTGATCCTCTTAAAGTGAAAGTGGGTGAGCTAGTACTCATAAAAGATGACAACCTTCCCCCTTTGCAGTGGCGTCGTGGACGCATTATTAATTTATACCCTGGCCAAGACCAAGTTGTTCGTGTGGTAGATGTTAAAACTCCTACCGGTAGCCTAAAGAGATCTTTGACGAAATTAGTTCGTCTTCCTGTCCAGTGAACTTCCTTTCCTTAGCTTCCTAACCTTCTCGTAAACACTTGACGTGTTTAGGGCGGGCGATATGTTTACTACAATATTTTGATTTGTTTGTGTACCCTATTGATACTACGCCGCGCGCACTCGCGCGCCTGCCTGCCTTATTTTTATTTGTTTAAAACGTACCGTGAGAACCCCCGAGCCCCCAGTCGACACCGAGACGTTACCTATGACACATGTACTAGACCGACCAGAGCGCTTTCGCCGCGTGTGTATCCTGTGAAGCTCCTTACAGACATTTCGAGTGATTGTGGCCTGTGAAGTGTGTGAAGTGACCCCAAAAACCTAGGAAAACTGATGCAGCAGGTGCCTGGCTGTAAGTGCTAAGACAGACCGATTTTCCACCTATCATTGTCGCCCTCCACGTGTAATCCACTGCCTAAACTCTCAAACAAATGTATTCTCATTGTTTTAGTCTTTATGTACTAAGGAACAGAATAAAATAGAAGGCACCGAAATATTAGCACTAGCAAACATTTACAACAATATTAATCATTTAAATAGCGCAAACTTACCCCAAACTTTAGGAGGATTTTCTATGGGACCAAATTCCTCTAATAGTGTTTCAAGAACCAACGATGTCCTGAAGTTTTTGATAATATAGGTTTGAAACTCTTTGGAATTTCTATCATAAATGATTTTTTTTAATGCGCTTCTTCCTAACTGAGCTTCTTACACATTTGCAAGGCATAGAGCATATTCATATTAAACTTTTAGTCCTGCTCCTGATCTCCTTCCGGTCATGTTGGTGTGCCGTCTCGCCGAATGAAAGCGAAGGAATAAAGAGTGCACCTAAAGTCCAAAGATATGTCACCTCTCTAACTATCCTCGATAATTGACTTTGTATTCTGCTTTTCACAGATATCCTGGATAATGCTAGCCACAAGCACCCAAGTGGAAGTGGTACTGTCTGCCATGTTGATAGCAGGTGTGTGTGTTTGAGATGCAATTATCATTATCCAATTCAAGAGCTAGGCTCTTGTCGGTGGAGTTTTTGCCATTCCTCTCTGCTTTCCGCCCTTCTCTTGACCTCTTAATACGACCCGAACTTATCTTTTCTTTCATTTGCTGCATGTAACTTAATCTTGGTCTTCCTCGCTTCCTTTTTCCTTCTATTCTTCCTTCTAATATTGTTTTGATGAAATTGTCATGTCGAATCAGGTGTTGGGACTCCTGATATCCAATAATAATTAATAAATCTAGAAAAGTGCCAGTCGGATTCGCACAGGGTTGCGTACAAACTTGTGTTCCTAGGTACCTAATTGCGACAAAAAAAAATGTGTTGGAACTTACTATTATTGTATACTTACATATTTTCCGTTACTTGTACTGTGAAAACATCCTTCTTGCCTTTCACGATTCATGGTCAATGATTAGTACTACGTACCTTAGGTATTCATTACCCTGCGAAGTTTAAAAAAAAATAGGGTCCGTATGAAGTACCTTTTGGTTGTGTTGACTTTATTCAAGGGACTGAAGACATAAGCGTGTAATTTTAATTTTAATTTGACCTACCTAACCTAGTAACTCTACGCATTCTTGAGAAAAAGGGTCTCAACAGACAGCTGTAGTGGTTTTATAAGGGCTCCGTTTTTAGGGTTCCGTACCTCCAAAAGGAAAAGATCAAATAGGATCACCTTGTTGTACGTCTGTCTGTCAAGATCCTTTTACTCAGGAACGCGTGAAGGTATCAAGTTGAAACTAACATCAAAAGCTTATGGCTGCCGTCCCTTGAATCTGTGAAAAATTCAAGGTTATTATTTGACGCAATCTAAAAATATGGTCATTTTAGCTGTATTTTTACCCGACTGCGGAAGGAGGGTTATGTTTTTCGAGAGTATGTATGTATGTATGTAAGTATGTATGTATGTAAGTATGTATGTATGTATAATTGTTTGGCACGCCCTACAGCCCAAATGGCTAGACAGTTTTTGACATTTGAGATGTCGTTGAATTTGTCAAAATTGTGAGAGTGACATAGGCTATATCAATTTTTAAAATGGCGCCCGCAAAAGGAAATAAAGGGGAGAGGGGGGATTGATTTTTTCCTTAGCATAGCAATATGGGTATCAAATGAAAGCCAGTAAAGAGACCATTTCAAAAATTTAATATTTCTTTCAGTGTAATAATAAAAATAATAAAATAAAAAACGGTAATTTAAAAAACAAAAAAACCCGACTGCGTTTCTGTGTAATTGGAAATTAAAAAAGCCTAAAACAAGAAAGTGGTCATACCCGGCTTAAATTAGTACCCATATTAAAAATTGTAGCAGTCGGGACCCATTCTAGAAATGGAGGCATAGTGAGTTTAGAGGACATACCTACCTCTATATTACATTGAAGATTACTCCAATGTACTGACTAGACGCCTGACTTTCTAACATGGGTCCCGACTGCTACAATTTTTAATATGGGTACTAATTTAACCCGGGATGACCACTTTCTTGTTTTAGGCTTTTTTATTTTCCAATTACACAGAAACGCAGTCGGGTTTTTTAGTTTTTTAAATTACCGTTTTTTTTCTAACATTTTACAGGAGAATCAAAACTTACTTTGGTTGGTACTTCCCATAGACTTTGTGTCATGAAATTTGGCAAGGGGGGAACACAAGTAAAGTAAAGAGTCAAAAATAGCAAACTTGTGATTATATCGTAGAAAAAACCTTTGTACGGAACCCTTAGAGCACGAGTCTTACTCGCACTTGCCTCGTTTTTTGTCTTTTGTAAGTTTCTTAAAATAGGTTTTATTTCTTTTTTTCAGGTGTTGCAGGGGCCATATTCCTCATCGTCCCGGTTTATACCAGTGAGCTTTGCGAAGATTCTATCCGGGGAACTTTGACGTCCAGTTCAATTGTGGCTTACGGTGTCGGCATGCTGCTAGGGTTCGTTTTGGGAGAGTTTTTGGAGTACAAAACGATCGTGTACATTGGAGTGTCGGCGTCAGCTGTTGGCGTGGCTCTGATAGCCATTTTGAAAGAATCCCCAATGTTGCTGATGAAGAAAGGGTTGGAAAATGTAAGTTAGTGTTATTTTAAAGCGCACTTTGCGTAATAAAACTCGTATCATCATCACTCATCCACGCGGTGTCCGGCGACGGCGACTCCTTGCTGTCAGTTATTAAGGTGCGTCTACGCTAACGAGCCGAGCACGAGAAAACACGAGCGGAGCACAAGCCGACCCAAAATTCGTGTAGTGTGGACCGACTTCGAGCCTCGAACGAGCGCGCTTCGAACATTTGGCTCGTGTTCGACTGTGCTCCGCCTATTGTCTGTTTTTTGACAAACACTAATTGCATTTGAGCCGCGAGTGTGTCCACACTTGTCACCGCGAGCAGAGCGGCTCGGCTTGCGCGGCTTGTTAGCGTAGAGGCACCTTTAGAATGGTTAGCAAATCCGAACTTCATCTTGAAGATTCGGTAAACACTTTCGTATGATATTACAAAAACTTAGTACCAGGTTTCAGACAGGACTAATCTATTAGCTAGCCAATTAGAAAAGCGTTTCTCTATTAGGCTATGTCACGAATGTGTCATTCATTCCTCTGTTGTCGGTTAATATTTAGACCTAGTTTAAACCTGGTCAAATTTTTTTAATAATACCGATAATGTTTATTTTGATGTACCCACTGTACTGGTACTAATTTACACTCATTTATGTACCGCTTAACAGATTTACCGCAGTTGTCTGACCAGCAACGATGAGCGAGAAGCGAGTAAAGTTAGGAACTAGAAACGAGTTGTCGCTGGGCTATAAGAGAGTGTTTTTGGACGATCGGTGATTTTAATTTGGAATTAAATGCGACCGCTAGTTCTCCGCCAAGCGAGCAAAGCAGAGCGAGTCCTCGCCAACATAGTGTGATCTCAGTCACCGATCAACTGTGCATCTCTTCTGTTTATGCGGAAGTGACGGAATCTATATCTATTGTACGTTTCTCGGTCGAAAAAATCGCTGATAATTACTCATTTACTCGTCGGCAGTGGGACAACTGCCTTCGGCAATAGAACAATTTTATGACTCAATATTATTTAAAAAAATACACTAGCAAAATTTTATTCTGTTTCAAATCTCCTTGTTGATTAATTACATTTTACAGGAAGCTGCAAAAGCGATGGCTTTCTACAGAAACTCAAAGCCTGACTCAAAAGTAGTTGTGCAAGAACTAGACAAGATTCGAAGAGCTCTTGCACCTGAAACTGAAACACGTATGTTTTTTACTATTATGTTTTACCTAATATTTTAAATAATCATCAATTTCCTCCTTCAGACATTTACACTTGGTTCGATTCCCGATTAAGTTCGGAATTGCTTTCTGGGTTTTTCTGTCTTGAAATAACTCAGAAACAGGTCCTATGGTGTTAACACCTTCGTGTCTCGCAAAGCACGTCAAGCCGTTGGTTCTGCGCTTCGGCCGTTAGACAAGATGCAATCTTTTCTACAGCGAACTTGGCAATCGCCAACGAACTGTCATAATAGTATGCAAAAGTCATGTGATGTTCTAATGCGTACGTCAGTTATAGACATTTTGTTATCGATTGCGTCTTGTCTACGGCACAATAGACAGTACATCTACATATAATATACCGTGTCTACGGGCCCTGATTACAGGTCCGTCTCACCCAACTTTAAGTGTGGACGAAAAAAAAGCGCATCTGTTTAATGCACACTACTTGTGTACTGTAATACCTATCTACCACGCAGTGGTCTAATCTTAGTTGATCTCCAATCAATGATTGGCCGTGTGGTCGAAATTCGGCTATAAGAACATTATAAATATTCTGTTTCCTTTGCTTTTCAGAAATAGCACCCGAAGAAGAGAAACTAACAGCTGAGTTTGCAAAAACACCTGCCGAAAAAGTATCCACTTGGAAATTCTTCAGTGAGTTTATTTTTAATTCTTGCATTGTTTATTATTCGGTAGCAACAAGCAAAGTGCCTAATTTTGCTGATCAGTAAGTTGGTACTTGTAAGGTTGGTTGGTTGGTATTGATTTTCCATTACTTATATTAGTCTCTGTTTAGATTGACCGTGGTTGATTTCTTGATTATAAGAAAAATTAGCAGTAATGAATATTTACGTACCTAATTTTTTTTCGCAAGCAGGCTCAATACTATGTTGTGTTGTCTACTACTTATGTTGTCTTTAAGACCTTAAAATCGTGTATGTATTCTGGCAAATAAATTGACTGATTTTTGAAATTCGTCTAGGATGCACGTATACAAATTTTCATGACATCATGTTGCTTCCACAAATTGTCTACGTCAAAAACTGTATCCATTCACGTATAATTATCTCATCAGCGTTCACCAAAATCTGTTTATTCCAGAAAATTCCCGCTCCACCCAGCGAGCACTCGCCATCACGCTGTTCTTGATGACCGCGTGCATTTTCCAAGGCATGCTGGTGGTACAAGTGTTCGCTATACCTTTGTTCAGTGAGACTGTACCACCAGAGGTGCTGTCTCCTAACTGGTGCTCAGCTCTGCTGTCGGCTGTGTCTGTTGTGTCTGGACTGATCGCTGCGTACCTTACTGATGTTGCTGGGAGAAGAGTAAGTTCTGCCACATTGGTATATTAACGGTCGGCACGCTCTGGCTTACCTAGATATAGGTAGGCTAATGAATATAGATCTACGGGATCATGGGCTCGAATCACGGGTCGTTGTGTCTTCTGTCTTTAAATCGCCCCGGAGTCACAAGTTGGTGGTGTTAACACCCCGTGCTTCGGAATACCTGTTAAGCCGTTGGGCATGCCCCTGATCTCTCTCCGGTCATGTCAGGCTGCCGACTCACCTATGAGTGGGAAGGAAGACGGAGTTCAAGGCATGATGAGTATTGTTTCCAGCTTTTTATTGTTAGAATGTTCGTAAAATGATTTTTTTGGGTGTAAATCGAACTTGGGACCGCAGAGATGGTGAAACTATAAAAACAGCGTGCCAGTAGACCACGGAGTGTCAATTTAATTTGAAGCTATGACTGAATGAGTTGACTTAGTTAAACCTTATTGATGTTGTATATCAGGACAGCTTCTGAACCGCAAGTCCTCGCCACTAAAGCTCTTTTGCTATTTATAATTATTTTTATAACTTAAGCAATTACTTGGCAAGTTTATACGAAATTAGAATTAAATTTTGCTTACAAAAAATAATCGACTGTGTCATCCGGTGACATTCGAACCCACGTCCCTTCGCTATTCTTATTTCTTACCGTATGCTCTTTCACTGGCGTAGCAAGCACTTACAAAAATCGTCGACTGACTAACGTCCTCCGTACCTCAGTTGGTAAGTGCATTCGCCCGGATTGCGAAGGGAAGTGGGTTCGAGTCCCACCGGATGACGCAGTCGATAAATTTTTGTGAGCGAAATTTAGTTTTAATTTCTATTGTTATTTATTTCCAGTCTCTCTTCATCTACGCGTCTATAGCCTCTGGGGTCTGCTGTCTTGGCCTCGGCTCTCAGCTGCACCTCAAGTGGGGTCCCAGCTGGTTGTCAGCCATATTCATCTACCTCTTCTGTTCGGCTTTCACCTTCGGCTCTGGCACTGTTCCCTTTCTGCTGATGGCTGAACTGTTCTTGCCTGAGGTAGGTACCGCTACGGATATTATAATACTAGGTGCCGTCAAGGTTTTAAGTTTTGCTGAACGAATCGTTGTTAACTCTTCCTTTCTAGTTACTTCTATCTTTCTCTAATATCATCATAATCTTAGCGTTATCCCGATTGTGGACTCTATCGCAAGGGTCCGCTTTGAACCATGATATGTCAGATAAGGGTATTACAGTCTGCTGCTGACTGCCATCTGACCTCGGTGACCCTGTTACCAGGGGAATCTGACCAGTTTGAATCAAGGTTTCACATTCAGTCCCCTATTATGTGCAGGTTTTCTCACGACCTCACCGTTAAAGCATCGATTAGTAAAACAAGTAATGTTAGGTACATAACTCAGAAAAAGTTATTGGTACATGGCGGCACGAGGGATCAAACCCAGTGCCTCTCGCACGAGAGGCAATCCACTAGCCACTACGCCACCGACGCTCCCCAACAACCATGTCTGTCTGCTAAGCAGCAAGATATACTTTAGCGTAGATATTTGTAGAGATTCTTGAGATCTTTGACTCTTCTCAGGATAGTGGATTTGATTCCGTAAACTCCTTTATGTAGGTGAAAATGGGGATGAACGGAATTTAATAGAAGAAATTTGAGAATAATAATAGATGAAAAATAAAAGGTAGCACGATGCCTTAAGCCAGATTCCGTTATGCTTCGTGGTAGCTACCACCCTCCCACTGGAGCCCGGCGATAAGCAGCCCGCTGTGTTCCGTCGGTAAGTGGGATTTCCAGAACTTTCTGGGTGAGCTCGCTCGACTGTCGACTCTGTCTACGCCACGTCTGGTTTAGTAAGTCAAGAGAAAACCCATTCCAAAAAGAAAAAGCCAGATCTTTATTTTTTTTTCTTTCCAGGTCAAAAGCGTAATGTCGATGCTGTGCATGGAATGGGCATGGCTGTGTTCTTTCTTCGCTCTGTTCCTATTTAACCCACTCGTGGCCGCCATCGATATCGGACCAGTTTTCTACATCTTCACAACTGTCTGCTTCTCCACCGCCGTATTTGCCTTCTTTTTCGTGCCGGAGACGAAAGGGTTAACAGTGGACGCCATTCAGTTGTTGTTGGTTAAGAAGACACAGTTGAGTTGAGGCACTAGCCAGTAATACATATAAGGTACCAGATGACAGCACGTTAGGTTAAATACTGTGGCATTTATGCAGTTGTTATAGAGGTGTGCTAGCAACGAAAATGTATAGTGTAATGTGCTGACATCTTTTACTATTTTTATCAAAAAAAATACATTAAGGATTACTTTTACTTATTTCCACTAAGATACTTCTTGCCTCGCATAAATATGTAGGTACAGTCTATAGCACGTCAGCGTATCTATTTGAACTGATCATTATTATCCTAGCGTTATCCCGCTTGTGCACTAGCACGCGAGGGCCCAGAGTCCGGACCATGATCCAGGATGTGGCAGATCCGGTTATTACAGTGGAGCGACTGCCATCTGACCTCCGTGACTCTGTTAACAGGGGAACCTGACCAGTTTGGATCATGGTGATACATTCAGTCGCCTGAATGTGCAGGTTTCCTCACGATGTGTTCCCTCACCGTAAGAACATCGGTTAGTAAAACAATGTACAGAACTCAGAAAAAGTCATTGGTACATGGCGGCACGTGGGATCGAACTGGTACCTCCCGCATGAGAGGCAACCGGCTAGCCACTGCGCCACCGACGCTCTTTGAACTACTTCCATAGAATAAAATTAATAGTTACTACCGTAGTATGAAGTGCGCAGTTGTGCATTACACACGACGGCACGTCAGACTACCCCACTTTGACCTTGAGACCGCCTCTACTGCCTACGTAATAAAAGCTGTTTTCGCAGTCCAAATAGATAAACTGACGTACTACCAGCTGTGCCTATTTTAGTTGTGGGTCAATCTTGAAATTGGGCGTATTCGGTTGATTCCCCTGGCACTTTTTAAAACTTTAGATTTAAAATTATTACTAAAAAAAGGCTAAATATCACATCATTGTAAACATATTTCACAAATAGGCATCACTGTCACATGTTTAGATATAAAGATATATGACTTTAAAATTTTGATGCCAGGGGAATCAATATAAGATGCCGAGGGAATCAAAATAAAACATGTTGTATAGAATAATCGTTTATTTTAATTCAATTTTAATCAAATATCTACATTATAAAACTCTTCCGATACTGAGTGACTGACTGACAGACAATGCACAGCCGAAACTACTGAACGCAAGAAGCTGAAATCTGGCATTAATGTTACTTTGAGAGTGTAAGGAAGAACTAAGGGAGGATTTTTTTAAATTCCACCCCGAAAGGCCACGCGGACGAATTCGCTGGCGGCCGCTAAAATAATATACATAGTCAGGTCATAAGTTCTCTCACACAATAAAAACTTTTGAATTTAGAATGCTGGCCACAAAAAAGTTTATTGAATTCGAATTTAGAATTTTTCATAAAAATAAAAATGTGTACTTTTTAGAATTTTCCTCATTTTTGAATATGGAGTGGGCACTTAAAGAAGACCGTGTCGCGGTTATTGCGTTGCATCGTTGCGGTCACGCGCCAATTCAGATTTTCGACTTACTGAAAAATTTTGGATATAACCAAAAGATTCGTTTATCGTACCATAAAACGATACAATTAAGACTCTAGTGTAGATGGCAGGTCAAGAAGTGGTCGCCCTCGCTCTGTTAGGACTTCAAAAGTGATAAAAGCTGTGAAGGCGCGCATTCAAAGAAATCCCATTCGTAAGCAGAAACTGTTGGCCCTTCAGATGGGGTTAAGCAGGACCACGGTGGAAAGGGTGTTAAATGAAGACTTAGGGCTTAGGGCATATTAAAGAAAAACAAGACATCGTTTGGACGCTCGTTTAATGGACCTGAGACTGAAGAGATGCCGCGATTTGTTGAAGCGGTACGCGGGAAAAACGCATCGGGAAATTCTTTTTTCGGATGAAAATATTTTCACTGTGGAAGAGAGCTACAAAAAACAAAATGAGTAGGTGTACGCACACAGCAGTGAAGAAGCGAGCAACCGTATTCCGCGTGTCCAACGAAGTCATTTTCCATCCTCGCTCTTGGTTTGGTTGGAAGTCTCTTATTGGGGCTTAACTGAGGTACATTTTTGTGTGAAAGGCGTAAAAACGAATGCAGTTGTGTATCAAAATACAGCCCTCAAGAACCTTGTGGAACCTGTTTCTCATACCATGTTTAATAACAGGCACTGGGTATTCCAACAAGATTCTGCGCCAGCTCATAGAGCATAAAGCACACAAGATTGGCTGGCGGCGCGTAAAATCGACTTCATCCGGCACGAAGACTGGCCCTCCTCCAGTCCAGTCCATTTGAGTCCGTTCAAAATTCAAAATTCAAAAATATTAATAAGTTATTAATAAGTTATCAATATTTATCAATAAGTTCAATATTCCAAGTTCAATATACTATATAGAGCTAGCGGGCGGGACACAATGTAACAAAATAATAATAACAAAAAGAACACAATGACAATGAACTATGAGACATCAGTGATAATTTTCATAAATTCAAAAATTACAGTACAAAAAAAAAATATTTATAAAAAGTAACTAAGAGAAAATAATAATAATTATAGCCAAGCAATGATAACATGCAAAAAATAAAAATTATAAAAGTAAGCAGGTTCTGACATCAAAGGTAAGATGCGTGCGAGTATGTCTGTCTCTCTGTGTGTGTGTGTGGGCTGTTTTCACCGCAGGTGTGAATTTTAATAGTGTTGGCTGTTAATCCTGCAGGGCTAGAAGCAGCAGTTTTATGAAAGCAAAGATACTTGGTCTTATCCGTATTTAGAGTCAGCAAGTGTGCGTTAAGCCATTGAGCAACATCTTCCATTCCTATCTCCACCCTTCCCAGCACCCCATTCCAGTTTTTATCGCGAAAGAGTACTACAATGTCATCCGCATAGCACTGTAAATCAATACTAGAAGAAAAATTTAATAGTTTAGTAAGATCATTGAGGTAAACAATAAATAATCCGTTAGATTACAAGATATGGCAACACTTGGAGGAAAAGGCCTGCTCAAAGCCTCATCCTGATTTGGAGTCACTCAAGGCATCCTTGATTAAGGCAGCCGCCGATATTGACATGAATCTCGTTCGTGCTGCGATAGACGACTGGCCGCGCAGATTGAAGACCTGTATTTAAAATCGCGGGGGTCATTTTGAATAAACTTTATTACCATATGAATCTATGTTTTATTAAGTTCATTTTGCTATATTAATGGTTACAGATTTTCGACCCATAATCATAATATGAAAGTATGATATTAAGGAAGCTTTGATTCCCCTGGCTTTTTGCCAGGGAAATCAATGCCAGGGGAGTCAAGAAAAGTCAATCTTCTTTCGATTTTGTTTAAATGGATTGATTTTTGCCAATGATTATTTTAAAAACAATTAATAGTCCTATATACCCTACTGTTAATCCTAGTAAGGAAATTCTTAATAATCAAAAATCATTTTTAAAAGTGGCCAGGCTAATCAATGACCTAGTGAAACAAAGCCAGGGGAATCAAATTCTTACCTTCGTAAATCCGGCTTGGAAACGTCGAGACGCGACCTCTCCTCGCGATGTTCAGATCGCGACTAAAGCCAACTTGCCGATGTGCACGCCTTCGGCGTAGACATTTATAATAGCAAGGCAAGTGGCATTTAGTGACGCGCCAAGGGAATCAATTGTTGAGCTCGGACAAACACAAAGTATTTTTTTTTAAAACAGTGATTAGCACTGACTTTGTGTATTTAATAAATCATTAAACAACTTTAACTCTTAAATTACAAAAAATCCTAAATTTATGACTATAGATAGGTAAATTTTTAATGGTTTGTTCAAAAAATGACTAAGGGACAGCCCAGGGGAATCAAGTATCAAGGCTTCGAAGATTTTTTTCAGATGTTTTAAGCTAAAATAAACACCGTTTTTGTTGTGCCCTATTTAATTTAAACATTAAAGTAACAGAAAAAAAATATCTTATATTAAAATTTAAACGTTATGGGTAGTTTTTGCCCCCGGACATTGCTTTTTTTGGCTTTCAAGATTGACCCTTGTATTTATTATGTTTTTGTTTTTTTAGGGTTGTAAATATATTTTTTTAAATAATAATAAAGATTTTAATAAATAAAGGTTATCTTTTACTACATAGAAGACACTTCACTTATATTTTTTTCAACACATAAAAAGAGCCTTAACATCGTTCTTAGGGCCACAAACTGAACTGTAACACACACGTGCATAACAATATTATACATTAGTACGTAAAATAATTAATCCTAAAAAGTTTAACTAGTACCTAACTGCAAATTATATACGAACAAACAAAGTATTTTCAATTTAACAGGGTAATACCTTTTTACCCGAGGAGGGTTATGTTTTTGAGAATATGTATGTATCTATGTATAATTGTTTGGCAAGCCCTACAGCCCAAACGGCCGGACAGTTTTTGACATATGAAGTGTCGTTGAATTTGTCAAAATTGTGAGAGTGACATAGGCTACATTTCAAAATGGCGGCCGCAAATGGAAATAAAGGGGGGAGGAGGAATTGATTTTTTCCTTACCATAGCAATATGGGTATCAAATGAAAGCTAGCCAAAACACCATTTTAAAAATATTATATTTTTTGCAGTCGGGTGTTTTGTTTTTGAAATAAATTATGTTTGTTTTTTTTTCGAAAATAATAAAGTGGTTTTGAGCCCCGAAAAGAAGATTGGCATAAATCGACCCAATAAATAGAGACACCGTACTAAGTGAGACACATGAAATATATATATCACTTTATTAGCGGGGTTTTGTATGGTTTTATGGTAATTTAAAAAGCAGGGAATTACAATTTAAAATATTTTCAGTTTTTACAAATTATTAACAACTAAACGTCTTCAAGGATGAAAAACAAAACGAACGACGTGAATTTTGACGTGTTGTGTATGAAGTATATGTTTTATGACCGTAAAGAGATCAGGCGCAGGACCAACGGCTTAACGTGCTTTCCAAGGCACGGGGGTGTGAACACCACCAACTTCCTGACTCCGGAGCTGTGTCTGAGTAATTACCGTCTCACCGAATTATGAGAGTGAAGGAACAGAGAGTGCACCTGTGTATTGCGCACACACTTGTGCACTATAATATGTCCTGCGCAGTTTGGCTAATCTCTGTTGAGATAGGCCGCCGTAGTCGAAATCGGCTAGGAGGACATTATTATATGTTTTATATCGAACGTCAATGTTGAACGGATCATACATTGCTTAAATGTCAGACCGACATAATGCACCAAATAAAATGTTGTTCAACCAAAAAAATAAATACAAATTATTAAGAATTATACGTTATTCCAGGGTCCGCTTTGGACCACGATCCAGGATGTGCCAGATCAGGTTATTACAGTGGAGCGACTGCGATTTGACCTCCACGATCTGTTAACAGGGGCACCTGACCAGTTTGGATCATGGTTACACATTCAGTCGCCTGAATGGGCAGGTTTCTGCACGAAGTTTTCCCTCACCGTAAGAGCTTCGGTTAGTAAAACACAGAGTCCACTGGTAGATAATAATAGCCCCCTTACTGATAATAAATTTGCTACTGCCGTAACACTTGTTAATACAGGGTGTCCCAAAAAGAGCGTCCTAGACTGACACTGGAGATATCTTATGCGGGTTTGTGATTGAAATAGTTACTATTGAATGTGACTGCCTCATTGGTCTAGTGGTCAGCAAGCCGGGTACTATCCACAAGGACCCGGGTTCAAAACCCGGGTCGGACTGAAAGTGTTGGTTTTTCTGTCTTGAAATAACTCAGACACAGCTCCGGAGTCAGGAAGTTGGTGGTGTTAGCACCCTCGTGCCTCGGAAAGCACGTTTAGCCGTTGGTCCTGCGCCTGATCTCTCTACGGTCATGTCGGAGTGCCGTCTCACCGAATTATGAGAGTGCACCTGTGTATTGCGCACACACTTGTACACTATGATATCTCCCGCGCAGTCGGCTAATCTCTGTTGAGATTGGCCACTGTAGTCGAAATTCGGCTAGGAGGACATCATTATTGAATGTGAGAGTACAAAATGTGTCTGTTTCCTTTTATCTTCCTTGTACAGTACAGCATTAAAGGTGGGGTCCGCTTATTGGCACTAGTGATGTTCGTGTCGCTGTGTCGTTATCGTTAGTGTAACGAAGTGTTATGGTTGCTACGAATAGTTATTCTATAAATTATGTAAAACAAAATAGCTGCTGCTGTCTGTGCACTTACCTAGATCTTTTTTTTATTATTTATTTATATAATTTGGGATAGCAACAGGTTACATAAAAACATTGACCGGAACACTTGCATCGAAGTTGCTTCTGGTATGCAACCCAATTATAGGGGAACACGACGTTACTAAATATACGCAGGTCTTTTGAAATACGCAATGGACTTTATCGCAGTTTTTAGCAATGAATAGTGCGATTCAAGAGAAATGTTTATGAGTATACTCGTAATCCCTGCATACAACCGTGCAAAACCAGGCTGGTCACTAACATTGAATGAATAAAAAAGTATATACCTAGCCCCAAACTTAGCGTAAACTTGTGCTAAGGCGACTAGAATAACGGATAGTCCTGCTTAAATACGTTTACCCATGACTTATGTTGAAATGTTCGTGCTCATCACACTAACTCCTTTGCCCCTTACGAGATTCGAACCTGCAACCACTGGTACTGTAAGCATAAGCACACAATACCACACCATGAAGATCATGAAGACTTATCTTACTATTTCACATTAAGGTCAGTATTACGAGTGAAGATATTTCGCAGTGTAGATAAGATAAGGATTGGAAATACCTAGCATGAGTTTATTTTGTGCAAATTCCAGTATACTCGTAGGAGTAGGTATTGATTAAAATTCTGAAAATAATACTTTGTACACACATTTTATATTTTGTAAAGATATACAGTACGTAAAGCGAAAACCCATTGCACCGCTCTATCGCTAACAGGAGCAATCTTGCAACCCACATAGCTCCCTACTCAATGGCCCTGGATTTGATGGGACCTTATTTTTTAGGCTGGGCTTCATTTGAGTCCTTTAAGTACCCTAGCCACCCTTGCGGCTGCCGGATTTATGGTGTAAGTGCCTGACGTAAAAAAAGAGCAATTATGCAAATGTATGTACTGTTATATTTTTATGTCTAGACGACTGAGCGTAGCCACCAATAACAAATTTTGCAAATGTAGGTAGATAATATGTTATATTCTGATGTCAGACGACTAAGCTTGGCCACTACTAATAACGGTAACTTCGCACGATGAACATCACTACAAACTCGTCGCTGACCAACGACGCGTGATTGACACCATTTAGTGGTAACTCGGCCGTGTCGGGGATCACACGTCCCTCCTCTAGTGAATATTGAAATAACGTTATTTTAAATCGTGACCTTACGACAATAAATAAGGTATGTATTATTCATTCTTGTTTACTTTGATAAACTGATTAAGAGGACGATGAACTGAGTTTGTGTTTGTGAACCTGATTGTTTACGATTTTGATAAAATCAGTACGTATGTATCAGTATGTATTAAGATAAATATTGTAGGTAAGTAAACAATAATTCGAACTGTTCTTTAAACTATATTAATGTTAATAAATGGTAAATGATTAATTATAAATTATTGTTTTTTTAAATGATAAGAGTTCACTTTGCAATCTAAATATTAGATCCTATTGCACTTGACAAAATGACCACCAGGGGCGGGAATCTAACCCGCGTTCCTCACATACCGGTCGATTGCCTAACCTCTCGGCCACCCTGGAGTTGGCAGAGCCGTTGGGTAAATAATTGTTAATATTATTATATGTTTTTACAGGAATGTTGTTTAAGTGATAAAATACGCCTAAGGCTGGGTTGCACCGTTTTACTTTAACTATTACAACGTCAAAGGTCTGTAAAACTACGTATGAAAGGCACTGGTCATTGTTATAGATCCGGTTAAATTAAGGTGGTGCAACTCAGCTTAAGGGTTGGTTTTCAGGTTTTTTTTATTTAGGTACCTTCTGGAATTCCGGGGTAATTTCTGACAATGCTTTTTTCTTTATTTATAAATGCCTAAATTACTTTTGTATCTACACATTATTAAAGTGTGTATCGAAATTGTTTATTATAGTATAGATCTGTTCTGTCTCTAAAAAAAATTCTATTAATTTTTCGTACCATCTAGAGAATTACTTAGATCTTTTGTTCAAATATCTTAATAAAGTATTATTTATTTTTTGATACGCTTGATTTTTATAGCTAGCTTCGCCTTTTTGCCACATTTTGTGTTTTTTTATTATTACTTTCTTTGTTATTTTGAATGATTGTTTAACTATATTGAATCCTGTAATAATAGTAATTTTATTGTATTCTTGATTTATAAAGTAAAACGAATCAAACTCGACCAAGATCAAAGTAATGAATCGGATATAATCATTTTACAATATAGTGGCACCAATAAGAATGAAAGTACTTATCTGATTTGTAGAAAACCTAATTAGGAAATTGGAAGATAATTAACAATTTTAGTTTCCGCCCGCTATTTTTCCTAATCTCAGATTTAGGTTTCTTACAAATCGAATTGTGTTCTAAGTGCTTAAGACTATTGAAAAGTCCTCTGATCTATTTAAATATGCACAAAAAAAATGTTTGCAAAACGCAAATAGGTACACAGTTGTTGGTGTAGGTAACGTGTTTTTCTGATGACGAAACTCGTCTCACTTGTTTCATACTTAGATTGTGTGATTGTCTAGGGCTACCTGTTATTTTAAGGGTGATTTGAATAAAGTAAAATAGCATATTTTGGAGGCAAAATTGTACATACATCAATTAAACTTTGTTGATGAGTCTTTATCTTGGCATTAGAAATGAGGATCTACCGAGTCCTACCAAAAAATTGTATATGTTTTTAATTTTAGAGTAGGTCAATATACCTTTAATCGCTATTGCTAGGTAGAGGAAAATCTTCTAAGAAAAAAACTTCTATGAATAATATGAAAATTTAAATAAAACAAAAATGTATACGGGTAGGTATACATTTTTGTTTTATTTTTTATTAGTTAATAGTTTTTTGAGGAACAGAAAATATGAAAGACTCGGAAATTTCAGCACCAGTATATACAATGTGTCCCGGCACCGGTGACGGAGCCTTCATGTGGTGACTAAGAAGCAAAATTGCTACCACTTTTTTAATAAGATCAATTTTTAAATCCCAAATTATGTTTGCACTTCCCCATACTATTTAGTAAATCGGCTAGGTACATTTGTATGGAAAGGTGATATTTCTTGGTCTGTTTTCGAGGATCTTGTAATAGAGAAAAATGTTGCAGGGGAACTCATCTATCACCTCTTAAAGGCTCCGACAGGCTATAGGTAATATACCTACTGACAATATTAAACATGCAAAGCTAAAATAAAAGTAAAGTTATAGATCCCACTGCTGGGCTAAGGCTTCCCCTCAACTATGAGGAGGTACGAGCCACTCCACCACGCGGTCTCAGTGCGAATGGGGTGTCTGTAAGGCAAGTGACCAACCTTACTGTCAGATGTTCAAGCCGCCTTAGGGCCCCTGACTAGGCTTAATAAAAACTAGAAACCAACTGCTTAACGTGCCTTTCGAAGCACGGAGATACTTATCATGGTCGGAATGGTCACCCATCCAATCACGACCGCGCTGTGTGTTGCTTAACTATAGTATCACTACGAGTACCAAAGGGCTGCCGCAACTGCGCCACAAGCACCTCATATAAAAAATAGTTAATATAAAATTAATTAAATATGAGTTTTAAGCTAAGTTGCCTGCTTGTTTGCAACTATCTTTGGTACTGTGCACTAAATAAATACTTTTTTTCCTTTTTTTTCCTTTCAAAGAGGGCAAAGTTAGACGTTTAAGAGGATTTTCTATCGAACCAAATTCCTTTAATCATGTTCGAGAACAAGAATTAAACGATGTCCAGAAGTTTTCAGTAATATAGCTAAGTAACTCTCCCGATCGAATTACCTATTTATCATAACAATAAACTTTTTCTACCCGCCCCTTTCTGAATGAGCTTCTACATTTGCAAAGCATCAAACATCATCATCTTCCTAGCGTTACCCCGTTTGTGCACTCGCACGCAAGGGCCCAGGGTCCGCTTTGGACCATGATCCAGGATGTAGCAGTTCAGGTAATTACAATGGAGCGACTGCCATCTGACCTCCGTGACCCTGTTAACAGGGGAACCTGACAAGTTTGGATCATGGTTACACATGCATTCGCCTGAATGTGTAGGTTTCCTTACGATGCAAGGCATCGAGCATAATCGTCTTAAAATTCCTAGGTATGACATGGTTGCACTAACTGACTGCCATGCAATTCAATTTAAAATGCATTCCAATCTAGAAACATTCCTTTGCAACAGTTTGCTATAAGAGTTAGGTAGATACGCTTCCCGGCAAGAAAAGTGTCACAACATGTATTTGGTACTTAATTATATTTTTTCTGTTAAAATTAAAGCCCTATAAATCCATACTAATATTATAAATGCGAAAATGTGTCTGTCTGTTACCTCTTGACACTTAAACCACTGAACCGATTGAGATGAAATTTGGCGTGAAGAGAGTTTGAGACCCTGAAAAGGACATAGGCTACATTTTGTCGCGATAAAATGTTTTTAACATTAAGGGCGTGAAATGGGGGATAAAAGTTTATATGGAAAATCCAACTCTTGCGGGCGAAGTCGCGGGGAACTACTAGTAACATATAAATAAGCTATTTACTTATTAAACCTCGGTAATCTGTTATAGTTTTAAATTATTGAAGATTAATTGAACATAAATACTATAAAAGTTACATTTTCTCGAAGTAGCCATGTATTTGTATTGTGACTCTTTTCTTGCCGAGAAGCGAATGTACTTGTACCTACATGCAACTCTTTAATTTATAATTATTTTTATAACTTAAGCAATTATTTTGCAAGTTTTTACGAAAATTAATCGACTGTGTCATCCGGTGGGACTCGAACCCACGTCCCTTCGCTATCCGGGCGAATGCTCTTTTCAACTGAGCTACGGAGGATGTTAGTCAGTCGACATGTTTGCAAGTACTTGCTACGCCAGTGAGCCGGCGTTCGATTTCATCAATACTTGGGGAATGTACCCGCATGTATTGTAACCGATGGAAATATATTTACAAATATTTACCCATCAGTTAAGATGAAATCAGCTTAACTTATAATTATTTTTATAAATTAAGCAGTTATTTTGCAAGTTTTTACGCAATCAAATTGAATTTCGCTCACAAAAATTAATCGACTGTGTCATCCGGTGGAACTCGAACAGTTGGAAAGAGCATTCGCCCGGATAGCGAAGGGACGTGGGTTCGAGTCCCACCGGATGACACAGTCGATTAATTTTTGTGGGCGAAATTAAATTTGATTTCTTTTATTTATTCTTTACGACATTTTATTCCGCCTCCGGCTTTGCCCGCGTTGAGTTCGGTCTGTTTTGTGTGATGTAACATTGCTTAAATTATACAAAAACAATACAGTACAAAATACAGTATCTCCCGTGATAAAGTGCAATCCCGAAAGTAGTTGAAAGAAGAAACTTAAATAATCGAAAAAAAAAATAGTTTTTTTTTCTAATCTGTATTAATGATTGAATAATTATATTTAATTTATCAATCGATTTATTTCAACTTTGAAGGTCGATTACAGCGAAGTAAAAAAAAAAATATGCCAAATGAATGACAATTACGATAAACTAACAAATTGTTCCCAAAAAAGTATCTATCAAACTTTTCTTTTTGTAATAAAGATGTATTTTTGCTTAGTGTTTTTTTTTTCAATTACTTATATATACATTTCTCAAAATTATACCCTTATACTATATTGTAATTATTTTTTTACTCTCTATCGTATTATCTTTTATATTAATGAAAAAAAAAATCTACAATCTAACATAAGAAACACTGTGTCTACGACCATCTTCGACCTTTTAAAGTTGCGCATTACGAATATTTTTACGAGTTCGCTAAGAACTGTTGTCATTTTATAATCAATCAAAAGTAAAACACATGTTTATTTTTTTATACTTATATTTTTTGTAGATAACAAGGTGTACTTTTACCTCCTTTTGGGATTGCACTTTATCGCGGGACACACTGTGTAGATTACTGACAATACTGACAAAGAATCTATTAAAAATATATCTATGTAAAAACAATAGATTTATTTATAAACAGGCCTTTACTTACTAGGTAATAGTAAAATTAACTACAATCTAATTTGAATACTAATCATATGCGTGCGTTTGACTTTAAATCATGGTCATAGCATTATGTTCTTATTATAATTTTAATTACTTTATACCAATGACATTGTAATAAAAGATATGTCATCTTCTACAACGCGGCGTTTCGAATTTGAAGCGCCGAGGCACATTCGTTTACGTGTCAAATGTCACTGTGTGTACAAAATTTTAATTTCTGCGCGCTAATGACACATCTACCTCTTTTTAATACACTATCATTGCCTAGTAGTCCCTATTTGACCTTTGTCGTTTTGCACACAACTCCACCTTCCTGTGAATAAAAAAAATTTACCCAAAACTTGTCTGGAAGAGATCGCTCCTAGCGATAAGACCGCCTACTTTGTACATCTTTGTAGCCGACCTCAGAAAAGTAGGAGGTTCACTGTTCGATTATGTATGCTGTCTTTTTATATATATTTTTATTGATAACTCCGACAGTTGTGGACTGATTTACAAATCCTTTTTAGGGTTCCGTACTCACAGGGTAAAACAGGACCCTTTTACTATGCCTCCGCTGTCTGTCTGTCTGTCTGGTCCCAACATAATTCTCATGCAGGAGTAGCGATGGGCGATTGTTTGAAATAAATTAATCGAATGAATCGATTATCGACCTTTAGAACTATCGAATGTCGATTTAGTAATTCGAGAAAAAATTAATCGAATAATAATCGACAATCGAATGATAATCGATACTGGGCCGTTCGATGCATTCGATCCAACTGCCGCGACTGTGCCCACAGGACAGGTAGCGACCGAATGATTAATCGACGCGACGAATGACGATTCATTCGTTAGTAGTACGGCCTGCACACCACGCGCTCCGGTATTGGTCGCCGCATAATCGAAGAATAATCGAATGACTGCGGTTGCTTATCGAATACATTCGATTACAGAGACCATTCGAATAATTCGATTAATTTAGTAATAATCGCCCATCGCTATGCAGGAGGCAACAGAAATACATCTTCAACTATCTAGCTATCACGGTAAATGAGATACAGCCTGGTGGCAGACAGACAGACATACAGACAGACAGACAGCGCAGGCATAGTAATAGCGTTTTTACCCTTTGGGTAGGGAACTTTAAAAACGCCCTACCTTGGGTATGCTTAGCGTAACTAAATTTTTACCTTTTTTATAAATTACCTTTTTTGTCCCCAGTACAACCGCCAATGAAACTACCAGGATGACAGAAAAGATTGGAGTTCGTTTTGAAGAGGCAGAAAGGAGGCGGGGCATCATCCTTGCGTGCCTCGCGATGGCCTGCGCGGGAGTTGCCTTCCTGGTTAGAGGGTATCCCACCCTCCTGGGTGGCGTGGCGCTGGTGGCCACCTACCTGATGACTGGGGATCGGTACCAGTGGGTCTACATCTGGAGAAAGACGCTATCTAGGGACTTTTTGTAAGTTATTTTGGCTTTGGTAAACTTTGATTTATAATACTGTGATGGCCATTCGTTATGTACAGTAAAATATACTAACCTATGCTAATTCCAAAACCATTTGGAGATTTTACGCTTATAAACACTATTTCGCTATGTAAGTTACTCAAAAATAAAAGATGGGGTTTATTTTGACAAAAATACAAACAATTCTTTGAGTCAGTTGTCATTCTGCACGTGGCAAAGACATCGGTACTTTACCGCTATACCATAGTAAAAAAAAGGCACAACTTAAAAATAATTAAAAAAATATTGCCAGTAAATACTGCCTCTAAAACAATTTTATTCAAATTAGTTTCTTAAAACAAGCAAAAATATAAAATAAATTCGCTTAAACCACTTTACATACCGAATTGTACCACATTCTGGGTTACCAGGCGGGTATCATAATGTGATTTTGTCAAGAGCTGTCGCAATAAAATTCATAAAATTAATTTATTTCTGTACATAGGCTCGCAAGGAGCACTTATAACGTCCCAACATAAATATAACCCTACCACTACTTCGGGACAATTGTGGGCTAGTGCTGAGAAGAAGCAGCGAAGAAACTCAGTCACAATTGTCATAGCCTCTTTTCAAAGTTTTACAAGATTTGTGTCCCTTAAAACTATTCCATACATTTTTATCATTGTCATTTAAAAATCATTTATTTTGTAATAACCGTTTGATATTAAAATTCATTTAACAGTTGTTTTAAATTTATGTAGGTATAGGTAATTCAACAATGTTATCGGGGAGTTTATTGAAAAATTGTATACATCTCCCCAAAAATGAATTACCAACCTTTTGAATCCTAAAGTTTGGAATACACAAGTGCACTCTCTGTTCCTTCATTCTCATAGTTCGGTGACTCCGTAATCTGCCATGAGAGGATAAAGATCAGGTGCAGGTCCAAGCAACGGCGTGACGTGCTTTCCGAGGCACAGGGGTGTTAACAACTTCCTGACTCCGGGTTAATTCTTGGTTTAAAACCCGACTTTTCGAACACTTTACAGCGTTAGTGGTCACAGGGAGACTAAGGTATTATTTGTCATTAAGCACCTATTACACTACGCGGTACTCAGTCAGGCTAACTGGCTGAATCTATCCCCCATCTCGCTCTCTCACAGGTGAAAGAGCGAGATGGGGGATAGATTCAACCAGTTAGCCTGACTGAATACCGCGTAGTGTAATAGGTGCCTTACAAAGTTTTGAAAAATTAAATTACCGCCACTCATTATTAATAATAATTTAAGTGCCTATTTACGCAGAAAGAGCTAACCGTGTCTTGAGATCTTGCAGTGCGAGATGTTGCTTAGGTTTTTGCTAGAATAGGATCCCATGCCAATGGAACTTTTCAACCATTTTCTTTATTGAAATTTGGATGTTTTCTAATTTCAATGGCTTCACGTAGCATTCGAGGAATAAAACGCCGTTCTTTTGCAAGTATTTTAAGTTAGTCGAAACGAATGTAGTGGTTGGGTTTGTCTAAGCCATTCACACACTGCAGATTTCGTGTTCCATTTACGTTTAACGTCAGCTATGTGTTCAGCTGTAGTTTTAAATAAAATGTAAATAAATCGCAAAGTTATTCGTTAAATTGTGTTTCAATGAGTTCAACCATTCGCGTAGGTAAACGTAAGAAACAAATATTCGTGACTCCGGATTTGTTTCTAAGTTATTTCAAGACGGAAAAGTTCAGAAACAAATTTCGGCTCGACCCGAGATTCGAACCCCGAACTCTGTGGTGAGAATCTAGCGTGCTGACCACTAGACCAACGAGAAACATCTGTACGCCTGGCTTCTTTTGTCATTTTAAAAACTTACGTAGCCTATGTCAGTATCACAATTTTGACAAATTCAACGACCAACGATATTTTAAATTTTATAACTACGAAATTTGAAACTGTTTACTCGGAATGTAAAAAAAACTGTAAAAATTAAACTAGGCAGAAGACAAAATTGTGAATGGATAAGTGACAAAATTATTTCTTTGAGTAAGAAAAAGGAAGAGTTATACGAAATTTGGAAAAAATATGAAAGTAACTCTTTAAATCGTTTGTTATATAATGTATACAGAAATAAAACTAATAAGCATATAAATATAGTAAAAAATAACTTTATTAAAAAGCAAATAATTAGAAATTTTAAAGACTCAAAAAAATATGGAAAATTTTAAATAGGCTATGCGGTAAAATAATTAATTCTGTTGATGATATAATACTTAAATACTTCAACGATGATACACATATAATCGCAAACAAATTTGCAAATGATTTCCGGAATAATGTGAAAAATATATTAAATGACTGTGATACGCCCTTTCTTAGTAAAAAAACGTACAGTAATTATTCTACCTTTAGCATGAGATTGAAAACAGCTACAAATAAGGTGATATATACTATAATTAATAAATTAAATTAAATTAAAAGTACCGGCTATGACGGAATACGTGTGTCTGACTTGCAATACATAAATAAAGATATTACACCAGTTATCACACACTTAATTAATACATGTATTAGTAAACAACTGTTTCCCGATAACTTAAAAATTGGATTAATTAGACCAATTTACAAGAAAGGTGCACATAACGATACAAATAACTATAGACCAAACACAATTTTGTCAGCTATCGACAAAATTATTGAAAGATATTTTGGTACAGAAATAAACAAATTTATATCATCTAACAAGGTAATAAATAACAAACAATTTGGTTTCCAAAAAAATAAAAATACTTCCCAGCTATTGTCTCAATTTACTAATGAAGTAAACTGTCATCTAAATGAAAAAAAAACACGTACTTGTTGTCTTTATTGATTTCAGTAAAGCATTCGATTCCCTTAGATATAACATATTATTTAACAAACTTGAAGACGCTGGAATTCGTGGGCCATTATTAGAATGGTTTAAAAATTACCACACTAATAGGAAAACAGCTGTTAAAATTGACGGCAAGTTAAGTGACATGATACCTACAAATGAAGGCACAGCTCAAGGATCGATAATTGGGCCTATTGAGTACCTTTCATATGTAAATGACATGTGTAATATGATTAAAGAAGGTTCAATATATCAGTTCGCTGACGATACCTGCCTTGTAGTTGCTCACAGACACTTGCTGACCGCGCAACATATCATGCAAAGAAGCTTTGATCTTTTATGCCAATGGGCGCATGATGCCGGTTTAATAATAAATGCTCAAAAAACTAAATTATTACATATTCACACACCTTATTTAAAATCGCCTATAGAACCAACAATAATTGCCCACGAACACCAATGCCTACATTCATCCAAAAATCAGTGTAAATGTAAAGATATAGAATTAGTAAATGAACATACCTATCTGGGACTTACAATTGATACTAACTTTTGCTGGAAACCCCACATAAATAACTTATGTAATAAACTTAGATCAGTTTTATCTAAGCTATCAATATTAAAATATATGTTACCCTATCATACTTTACGCATGTTGTATATGCCATTGGCTGATAGTTTAATCGACTATGGTATAAGTAGTCATGGCAGAACATACAAAACATATATTGAAAATATTTACAAATTACAACTAAGCTTACTCAAAACTATTACACCGATTAAAATAAAAATAAATATATACTAAATGATGTGGACCTATATAAATATTGTAAAGTAATAAACATATTTGATAAAGTAAAAATTCAAATTGTGTGTGAAAACCTAGATCAAATTAAATCATTACAAGTAAAAACTAGAAGCACCGGATTGCGTAACTTATTATTACCCAGATATATAATACCTTCATGCAACAATGTTCATGGTAAAAGAATGTGGGAGTATTTCCTGCCATCTACTTTAAATGAATATCCTAGCAATATTATCGAACAAATAATTAATTTAGAAAATAGTGCTAAATGTATAAAAATACTTAAGAACTACATATTGTCTTAAAATTGTAACGAGTAGTGTAGTGACTCTCATTACCACGTCTAAATCTAAATAGGTTTTTGTTGGTATTGAAATATGTTTCTTTAATGTAAATTGTTTAACATAAATAAAGAAATATAGAAAGACACCTCACATTTCCAAATCCGTCCAGCCGGCTATAGGGCATGCCAAGCAAGTATACATACATAAATACATACTCCCGAAAAACATAACCCGCTTTTCACAGTCGGGTAAATAGTACATACTTAGGCACTACAGCATCTCCTGCATCTGTTGGGAATGGCCGCGGAAAATTCGGAGAATATTATTTTACAGATGTGTAAGTAAGAAATTCCAATGACATTTTCAGGCCTAGCTAAATTTTGTTACATAAATAGTCGATCTTTTAGAATCTGGGTAAAGGCTGCATAGCTTACTTAGTTAAAAAGAGGTGGAGATATAAGTATAATAGGAGTCGCAAACTCTTTATTACACTCGAACTCAAACTCTTTATCACTTTGTCAACATGTAATTTTTCGAGAATTCAACAATAGCTTCATCATCATTATTATCAGCCGCAGGATATCCACTGCTGAATATAGGCCATCTTCAAAGATTTTCAAAGTGATCTGTTACATGCGACCATACAACAGAAGCTTTTCTTGGTATTTTTGTGAACTTGACATCTTAATAGACTTATAAGAAAGAGTCTACCTCTCCATAGTTATATTTAAAATTATTGTTAAAGAAATAAATATTTTTCATTTTCATTTTTTCATTTTCAATCGTCGTTTTCTACGTAAACACTCGGTGTTATTCCAAAAACATTAGACCAGGTTTAAAATAGGTCTTAATACGAGGGTCAAACTGAAAGTTCTTAGAAAATCAAAAACTGATTACATTAGCCAGTTATTAGTTTTATTATATCTTTTCAAAATATTGTCCATTGACGTCAATACACCGCTGCATGCGATGGAACCACTGGGAAAAGCACTTTGCCCACTCGTCCTTAGGGGTCTCTTCAATGGCATCGCGATACGCAGCCACCGCTTCTTCAGCATTCATAAACCGCTTTCCTTTAAGTTTTTCTTTAATTTTTGGAAATAAATAAAAATCACAAGGCGCGAGGTCGGGGCTATACGACGGGTGACCCAGTAATTCAACGTTTGATGTCGCCAAATAGTCGATCGTTCGCTTGGCGGTGTGCGACGAGGCGTTGTCGTGGTGAAGGAGGATCCTACTGCGAGGTCGTTTCTCTCGAACTTTTTCCAAGACAAGTGGCAAACAATTGGTAGTGTACCATTCTGCAGAAACTGTTTTTTGATCCTCTAACACAATTGTTGCGAAATGACCTATCCTTCCAAAGAACGAGGCCACCATTTTTTTTCCCGCACTTCGATCTCTCTTCACTTTAGTTGGCAACTCCTCGAAAGGAAACACCCACTGAGCAGATTGTCTTTTGGTTTCAGGATCATAACAGTAAATCCAGCTTTCGTCACCTGTTAGTATGTCGAACACAGCATTTGAGTCACCTCCGTTAAATCTTTCAATCATTTTACGGCACCAATCCACACGATGGAGTTTTTGAGCCTTAGTCAAATTATGAGGTATCCACCGGGCGCAAAGCTTCCTGACCGCTAAATGTTCGTGGAGGATTTTGTGCACTTGACTCATACCGATGCCTAAGCTTGTCCGAATCTGCTGATAGGTCACTCTTTTGTCAGTCTCTATCATACGCCGCACAACACAGATGTTATTTTCAGTCGTCGCCGTAGAAGGCCGTCCCTCACGTACATCATCAGTGAGATTAGTGCGACCACGTTTAAACTCATTAAACCAGTTGTAAACAGTCGCACGAGATGGGGCTTCATCGTGAAAGGCCAATCGTAGTCTATCATAACTTTCTTGTTGACTTAAATGACATCGAAAGTCATAAAAAATCATTGCACGAAAATTTTCTCGTGTTAAATTCATTTTGACGTGACACAGACAATTTTCAATTTGCCGCCAAGTCGTAAAACAAATGACAAATGAATGAAATATATACTCAGTAATATTGGCAAAGAGTTCTATTTTCAAATTTTAGAATATTTTTTTTATTATATTGTTTATAAGTGGCCAGTTCTAAGAACTTTCAGTTTGACCCTCGTATTAGCCGACAACAGAGGAATGAATGACACATTCGTGACATAACCTAATAGAGAAGCGCTTTTTTAATTGGCTAGCTAATAGCTTAGTCCTGGCTTAAACCCGGTACTAAGTTTTTAGAATAACGGGGTATCGGTGTTATTACAAAAAAAAATGACTAGGTTTAAAATAGGTCTAATTATAAGCCAACTAGCGGTCCCCCGCGACTTCGTTCGTGTAAATTTAGGATTTCCTGTGGGCATTGTTAGGAGCGGAGTATTTTTTAAAACTATGATATCTTTTAAGATAAGAATCAAAACGCGTGTGAATAATATGAACAAATTAATTATAACGGTCCCCCACACTCCGTGCTTTTTGATTTAACTGCTTCCCCGTTGATTTCTAGGTAGGTTTCATGCATTTTATAAATCATACAAAGCGTTCCCCGAGAAATAAGCTATACAAAAAATATTTTTTTCAAATCGGCTCAGCAGTTCCTGTGATTAGCATGTTTAAACAAAAAAAATAATTCCTCCGGTTTAGTTATAATGTGAGATATTGTACAACCGACCCTAACCTCTATATAATATTAGTATAGAAAGAATAGCAGTCCCCGAGGACTTCATGACTGATTTTACTCCATTCCTGAAAGACAACGTGATTTTTTTAAATTACCTATCTTATAGCCTTGCTAGATACGTTGTATCTTAAACAAAGGTTTTTTTTTCAAAATCGGACCATGAATAGGTTATTCTGATCTGAGATAAATGCATTCAAACAATCAATTAGACAAAAGTCAAGAAGAAATCAGCAATATTAAAGTACCTGGTCACCTCCGCCTTACCACGATGGCCAAAGAAAGAGCATTGCGTCTTGTCGTATTGTGTGTGCGTGCAAGCGACTATAGGTGAGTGTAGTTAAGGCCCGCCTTAACTACTACACTGAACTTACCGCAACACATCAAACGTATGTCCTAGTAACTACCTACTTACTTATTAAGTTACTGGGAAAAACTCAAGATGACCCGCGAGTTAAATACGTACAGCGCCATCTATATCTACATTAAAATATTTTGTTGCGTCTTTTAATTTCTATTCGACCACATTATCCTGCACCCATTACAATTTTTCTGCTTGACTTATAGGTATGACTGGGGGAGAGTACTTTTAGCATTGAGTCCACCTTTTGTACATTGTTCTAAGTGTAATAAAGTTTTTAAATAAAAAAATAAATCTATTGACGATATAAGGCCAACTTTGCTGCCGTCCTAACTTCGATACAATATTATATTACTCGTGATAATTTTTTAATGGTATGTCCGATTTGAATAATTCAAAAAGTAATTTACAGGTACTGATATAGCCTTGAATATGACGTGATTTATTTGGATAAGGATTAATACCGACATACTGAAACTGTGGCTTTCTTTTTGCCGCCGCAAAAATTTCATATTTTTACCTAAAAAAGGAGTTATTGTGAATTAACTGATATAATTAGACATATGTTATCGCGGACTTTATTGTAGATAATGATGTCCTCTACAAAACTGTAGAACATTACTTTGCTCTATTGTCAATAGTTTTCGCAGCGTTCGCAATTTAATGATTTTCCTTTTAAAAACTTCGATTATTTTACCTTTGGTTAAATAATCGAAGTTTTCATACGGAACCCTAACTTTTTTGATAATGTAATATAGCCTATGTCCATCGCAGATAATGCAGGAGTCTAATGGTGAAAGAATTTTTCAAATCGGTTCAGTAGTTTCGGAGCCTATTCGTTGCAAATAAACAAACAAACAAATCTTTCCTCTTTATAATATTAGTATAGAAGTATAGACAACAGAGGAATGGATGACACATTTGTGACATAACCTAATAGAGTAGCGCTTTTCTAATTGGCTAGCTAATAGCTTAGTCCTGTCTTAAACCCAGTACTAAGTTTTTGTAACTGAATATTAGACAGACCTTCCAAAAATTCTCTTGTTTTCTACCTTCTCTACAATGCTCGCACTTTCGACACCTATCCTACTCATTCCATCCCTCATTTTTGCGTGAGTAAAAGAGAAACTTGGGAGCTGTCCTGCTCACAGGGCCGTTCAAAACATCCTCGCGTGTCGTTGTTTTGCCTTAGCACGGAACACTTGGACTTTGACACCGTACACAATGGACAGACGACACCGCCGCTGACCCCTGATAACATATAGCTCAGACTCTCATGTTTATGAGCGCCTGGTACCGCGGTGTTGGGTTTCGTAGATAAACATAAATATGTAGGGCAATTGTCAGTCTGGCTTAGATGAACTATGCTAGGATATTAGAATAGTTATTTACGGGATTGCTACCATGTACCTTTTTATTTTCGAGTTTCCGATATTTCGGCGCTGTTGCAAGCGCCATGATCACGGAATAACTAAAGATCTTGCGGGTGGGATGTTATGGGCAAACATATCGGTCTACCCTCCTTCTAAGTCTTTTATTGCGTTCACCTCCGGTACCACTGTTTGCAAACTCACTATTTTCTCGCGTCTGTTCTCGACACACAACACTAACAGTATCCAACCGCGAAACTACACTTGGTTGGTTTTTTTCGGTTTTTGCACATTCGAATCACTGGATTCCAGACACTTGGCAATTTAAACCCGTCCTCGCGATTGAAATTTTTGTATTTGGTGATTTCAATTGCTTCTCTGACCAATCTTGGTATGTAATGGCGTTCTGTCGAAATGATCTGAGGGTTATGAAACTCAATCCAATGATTTGGACCTGATTCCAACAAATGTTCCGCGATCGCCGATTTTTGTGTCATTGTTCTTGACCGCCTTAATGTGTTTCTTCATTCGGTCTACTGTATCTTTCTGTTGTCTTACTCTGTGTCTAGGTGGAAGCTTCCCTATATATCCATTGTTCTGTAAGACCCGCCGAACATGTTCTAGCTCTTGGTTTAGATGTTCTCCATCACACAGATCATAGGCTCGGTTTGTCAATGAGGTCACTACAGAATTAAGATGATGAGGGTGATGATGCGAGGCGGCGTTGAGATAGCGGTCAGTGTGAGTAGATTTTCTGTAGACAGAGTGACTCAATGAACCGTCACTCCGCACACGAATCTGCACGTCCAAAAATGTAATACTTCTGTCTTCTTCTACCTCGTAGGTAAAGTTTATATTCTGATGGATGCCATTTAAATTTTCCAAGTGAGATTCTACGTCTTGATTGTTTCCCCTCAATATACAGAAAACGTCGTCTACATACCTCTTCCATAGTTTAATCTCAGTGGGTGCAGTGACAAGGGCTTTTTCTTCAAAAAACTCCATCCAAATATTTGCAACCACTGGAGCTACGGGACCACCTATAGCGACTCCGTCTATTTGGAGGTAGTACTGACCCCTGTATATGAAAAAAATCGTAGACAAACAATGATGTAGAAGTCTGGCATATTCCATCGGGATGTTGTTGTCATGCAACTTTACCTTGACCACTTCCAGACAATCTGCTACTGGTACATTTGTAAAGAGTGATTCTACGTCAAAACTGACCATCAACTCATTCACATCAACCTTGTTTTGGTGCAGGATTTCGATAAAGTGACGAGAATCTTTGACAAAAGATGACGAACGACCCACCAATGGCTGCAGTACTTTTGCTATGTGCTTAGCCAAGTCATACGTTGGTGAATCTATTTACTTACAATCGGACGCAAAGGCACATTCGGCTTATGAATTTTAGGCAATTTTAGGCAAAAGCAAAATTTTTTTTTTTTTTTATAGCTTCGGAGGCTGGACATTCCTAGGCCGCAATAAATACTTGAGACTGTCGTCGTCAAAAACGTCTGCGCATTGTTTTATAAGTGTGCGAGTACTTCGATCCGTTCTCGCCGTCGGGTTGTAATTTACCTTCTTGTAAGTGTTTACATCGTTGAGTAGACTTAAGATCTTAGTATCATACTCATCGATGTCCATTATAACGGTCGCATTTCCTTTATCAGCTTTTAAAACTACAATAGATTCATCCTTTCGGAGTTCATTGAGCGCAGCTAATTCGGAAGAAGTAATGTTCGGCCTTGGTGGTGCTACCTGGCGTAATATCATGGCAATGTCTTGTCTTAATGTATCCGCATCTACTGATGGTATTTTATTACGCCTGATACCTTCTTCAACTTCTGTTAGTGTTGTGTGTCGAGAACAGACGCGAAAAAATAGTGAGTTTGCAAACAGTGGTACCGGAGGTGAACGCAATAAAAGACTTAGAAGGAGGGTAGACCGATATGTTTGCCCATAACATCCCACCCGCAAGATATTCAGTTATTCCGTGATCATGGCGCTTGCATCAGCGCCGAAATATCGGAAACTCGAAAATAAAAAGGTACATGGTAGCAATCCCGTAAATAACTATTCTAATGATAATGACCATGAAAGTTTAAAACAGTATATGCTAGGATATACTACGCAGTAACTGTTAGTAAGCTTTGGGAAATAAAAACTTAAATACGGCACACCTTTTAACTGGCACGTCAATGACAGTTGTCAATTATCAATTGCACATGGATTTCCTCATGGCTCAAAATTTGAGTATAACTTTATGTTCTAATCTAAGTTATATAAATGTTGAGTCGTAATCATTGAGCCTAAAACAAAAATAAAATATTGTAATATTATGTGTACAGACATGTAGTGGAAGTAATTACGTAAACTGTTAAAATTACTTTCAAAATGAAGTTAAAAATATGGAAAAAATTACTTGATAATCAATCACTAAATTATAAAAAAATACCTGTCAGTACACGTGAATTTAAAACATGCTAAAAATAAATATTATAATATAACCAAAGCTAAAACCTTCGAAAATAAAAATGTACCTGACTTATGTTGTTCAACGACATCTAGCGGATTTTAAAACACTGATTTTAAAAAAGTAAAGGTAGTCAAGACCTTTACTTTTTTTCGACTGCCTCGTTGGTCTAGTGGACAGCACGCTGGGTACTATCCACGAGGTCCCGGGTTCGAATCCCGGGTCGGGCCGAGAGTGTTTGGGTTTTTCTGTCTTGAAATTACTCAGACACAGCTCCGGAGTCAGGAAAGTTGGTGGTGTTAACACCCCCGTGCCTCGGAAAGCACGTTAAGCCGTTGGTACTGCGCATGAGCTCTCTACGGTCATGTCGGACTGCCGTCTCACCGAATTATGAGAGTGAAGGAACAGAGAGTGCACCTGTGTATTGCGCACACACTTGTGCACTATAATATGTCCCGCGCAGTTGGCTTATCTCTGTTGAGATAGGCCGCCGTAGTCGAAATTTGGCTAGGAGGACATTATTATTACTTTTTTTGCACTTGTGTTATGAAAATCTTTAACGACGGCGGTATCACAACGCCCAGACCCGAGAAAATATGGAAAATTTTAATTTCTATGTTAATAGGATCTGTAGAAACAATTCGTGTAATTTTCTTCATCATTTTGTTCTGTACTACTTTATCCTTCTCATCTTCAAAAGCCCTTGTAATAATTTGTTTACACGACCAAACTTCGTAACCACATTCTGTGACGACAGCAGAGCGTAGTACCAATCATCCAATCATTGCTATTGCCGGGCGGCCGACACCTCTTGTGCGGTAATAGGGTCTATCCGGCTTCAGGTCTTCAATGGGATAGAATATGGACCTGTGGTCAAGAGCGGAATCATTCGAGGGCTAGCTAGAAATATTTCTAGTTAATTTACCCTAATAGTAATAGAGCGTCGTTGGTGCAATGGCTAGCGGGTTGCCTCTCATGCGGGAGGAGCCGGGTTCGATCCCACGTGCCGCCACGTACCAATGACTTTTCTGAGTTGTTGTTGTACATTAGTTGTTTCACTAACCATTGCTCTTACGGTATAAGGATGATAATGAGTTAGTTTTACATAATAGACGATCTGTAGCCGAATGGGGCTCGCACGCTGGTTTTCAAAGTGTTGCCATCTCTGAGGTACCAGGTTCCGTCCCCGGTCGTGTCAATATAGAAATTTATATTTTCTTTAATGTCTCGGCTGGGTGTTGTGGCACCACCGTTATTTCAGATTTTCATAACACAAGTTCTTTAGCTACTTACTTTGGGATCTGAGCAATGTATGTGATTTTATCCAATATTCAAAAAAAAAAAATATTAAAATAGCCCTCTCATCAGGATACTATTTCCACGCCAAGTATAGGGCAATGTTTTAGCCAAGATATTTTCCTTCGATCAAAATTTCTTTTGCTCAATGCATTCTTGAAAAAGAGAAATGTTTGAATGAAGAAACCATCCTCGAAGGTCACATGCACGTGTATAAATATTCTAAGATTGGATCGGGTCCCGTTATATCACCGTTTCCATCGTCCGACTCTCGGGACCCGCCGCATGCGTTGTTTAAACTGTGTGAGACCTTGCAGCGTCCTGTCACATTGCAATATAATACGGGCGTTAAAATAATGAAACCACCATCCTGAATTCTTAAACTGTGGGAGTAAGTACTGAGACCTTGCGGCATCCTATCACTGTCTAATAAAATAGAAGAAAAATACCCTCATCCCGAATTTCGGCTATTACGAGTATCAGTCTTTTTTTTTAAATTTAAGCAATTTGTGTCTGTGAAAGTTTTCACGAAAGTATATTTCGTATGCAAGAAATTATATTAATATCAGTTAAAATTAGTCGTTAAGCCAATAGTCCAACAGTTCATGGTCCGGGGTTCGTATCCCAAGCAGGGCCGGAAGTTTCTAAGGTTTTCTGTCTTAGGTACCAACAATGTTTTTGAAGAACAGCTTCGGAGTCAGAAATGTGGTGTGCTGAGCTCTCTTTGGTCATTTCGTATTGCTGACTCACCTCCTATGAGAGAGAAGGAAGAAAGAGTGCACCTGTGTATTGCGCACACACATGTGCATTATAATATAGCACAAGCTTACGCTTAGTTTGGGGCTAGGTAATTGGTGTGTTTGTTGAAACCATTTATTATTATTATTATTATTAATAATATCTCATGCGTACTTGATTGATCTCTGTTGGGGTTTGCCGCCGAATTTCATGATGCTGATGGCCTATGTTTTCTTCCAGGGGTCTCCGGGTGCTCCTGAAGACCATGTTCCAAGTGTGGGTGTGGGAGAAGAACGGGACGACAGTAGTGTCCAGGTGGGGTGAGATCGCGAAGAAGTTCCCGGACAAGAAAGCTTTTGTCATGGGAGATAGAGCGTTGACTTTTAAAGAGGTAGGTACGTGTCATCATCAAGCACGTAATCTATAGAGGCAAAGTAAACTCCGAAACTGATCAGTGCTTGGTACTGATGCTAAAATTGTCAAGTTAAGCGTATATTTGAAAATCGATTTTATAAAATAAATTAGATATTTCGATTTTGATCGTAAATTACATCTTCTATACAGCGTCTTTATTTTAAATTATGCAAAGAAATAAGTGAATTTGTTTGACAAAATGTGTTGAAGAAAATACCGAGGCATTCAGTGCCAGGGATTTTGACGGAATTTTTCTGAAAGAAAATGTAATTTTGTCTCTATAGGTTATGTGCTCGGTGGTACGTGTACAGTTGTACACACAACCCCCTACATTAACCTACCCTGATCTGACCTGCACTTATATTTCAACCTTATGTTGATCACATGGAGTTCCATATAATTTGAGCTTGACGAATGCTTTGACGAATTTAGGTAAGTTAGTGCGGGGCCCACTGTACTACATACACTAACACATCAACCTGCCCTGATCAGGCCAACCCCAACATTCCAACCATGTCTAAGATTTGAAAGTTAATGACAAGCGTCTTGGTGTAATGGTTCGTGCCCCGGACTTCTAAACCAGGCGGTTGCGGGTTCGAATCCCGTAAGGGGCAAATGTTTGTGTGATGAGCACGAGCATTTGCACCTATATAAGTCATGGATTTTTATAAATGTATATAAGTATATCTTTCCTAGTCACCATAGCACAAGCTCACGCTTAGTTTGGGGCTAGGTGATTGGTGTGTTTGACGCAACAATTTATTTATTATTTATTAAAATTGCCTGATTTTCTGGTGACGAAAAGACACGAGACTTTTTTTTAATTCAGAAACGTCAGAGTAAATAGCTGTCAGTTGCTAAGGAAATTACAGAATCCATACCTAGATAATTTAGTCGGGATGTCATTCGATGGACGATTATAGTTAGATGAAAACACGCATAAACTCGTAAAAATATTAGGAAATTGCATCACTTATTAAGACGTTTGTAAATTATTTTAGTCTTTCTCTTTTCGTTTTTTTTTACAGAAAGAGAGAGAATGAACTTCAATTTAGTCTTAGACAGGGTACCTTGGAATGGAGCCCGTTATCGTAGTTATTCATCTATGTATTTATTTATATTTTATCAATTTACGATTAAGTTGTTGACATTTTGCGAAATACTTAATACAAGTGATGGGCTTAGATAACTAACTATTGATGAATGATTAATAGATAGCTTATCGTATTGATAGATAGCAAGCAAATATCAATATTGTATACAGACAAGATATACAGATACAGAAGATTGTCATAAAGACAAGTGCAGGCATACGAGTTAATTTCTTCTGTGATAATATCTCCTTTCAAGTATTAACACAGGTAAAGTTATAAACCTCAACAAAATAAACACTATTATCTATAGAAGTGTACTTGGTTAAATATTATTCTACTGACATAGATGCTGCTTGACATTTGTTTGTTTGTGCGTTGTATCATCTGGGGGCTAATTACGTAACTCTGTTGCTAACAATTCAGGATTAAAATCGCTTGAAAATGTCACATTTGATAAGTTCAGTTAACCTGTTAAGCTGGCCATTCACGGTCAGTTCAAAAATGACTCCACTCACTAACATAAAAATAATCTGAAAACGGGCTTTCATTCAGTGCTGTTAGAACGTGGGCAATTCCCCACGCAAAGGGGACTTTTAGTTTTTTCAATTAAGTGGGTAAAATGGGCGAGAAGGTCTTGGAACCGGCAAAATATGGGCAATCGTGGAAAAAAATAACGTTAAGTTACTTTTTTAGTACTTATGCCTATAGCCTAGATTTTTATTACCGATATTGAAAACGTAAAATTTTGGTCATGGTGTAACTGGCCGTGAATAGCCAACTTTAGCAACAAAACTTTGATTGAAATAATTTCATTCAAAGTTACATAATCCACTACAAGGTAGTGGATCGTGTTGTGTATTATGTATTATTTGGTAATAAAAATCTAGGCTAAGCTAGGATAAGTACTTAAAAAGTAACTTAACGTTTTTATTTTAATTAACCAGGATAATGCTAGAGATGATGATAATGACATAGTTATAGGGGAAAGACAGAAGTAAGTAACTAGAAAGAAAGAGGATATACCCCCATTTTGTTTATCTGTTTCAGGGTGATGAACTCAGCAACCGCATAGCCTGGTATTTCAAACGACAAGGTTTCAAGAGTGGGGAAGTCATAGCTCTCTTCATGGAGACGCAGCCAGAATATGTCTTCCTCTGGCTAGGCCTTGCCAAGCTGAGGGTCACTACCGCTTTGGTGAACACGAGCTTAAGGGGGGCCCAGCTGATACATTGTTTGAGAATAGCAGGTTGCAAAGCTGTGGTGTTTGGCGATGAGATGGCTGAAGGTGAATTGCGTATTTTTGCTTATTATAATATTTTTTCAAAAACAATCCATTTTTAGGATTCGTACCCAAAGGGTACAAAAAATGAGACCCTATTACTATGCCTCCGCTGTCTGTCTGTCTGTCTGTTGGACACTAGGCTGTATCTCATGAACCGTGATAGCTAAATAGTTGGAATTTTCACAGATGATGTATTTCACTTCCCGTATAACAACAAATACTAAAAACAGAATACAATAAATATTTAAGGGGGGCTCCCATGATGTCCCGTGACTTTTTCAATGTTTTTTGCTTGAAATTAATATTGGCAAAAGGCAGTTGCTTGAAATATTTACAGAATATTATATTGTATATTCACTTCAAAAATAAATAGTGATTTAATTAAAATAAAAAAATATATTAATGTGTATTTATGTCATTAATATAGTGTCGATAGTTGTATTATAGATAATGGTGGAGGTGCTTGTGGCGCAGTGGCGGCAGCGCTTTGGTAGTGATACCAAAAGTTAAGCAACCCACGGCGCGGTCGTGATTGGATGGGTGACCATTCCGACCATTTAAGTGACGTCCATGACAAGCATCTCCGTGCTTCGGAAGGCACGTTAAGCAGTTGGTCCCGGCTAATATCTGTGGTATTAGTCGTTAAGCCTAGTCAGAGGCCCTAGGGCGGCTTGATAACTTCTGACAGTAAGGTTTGTCACTTGCCTTACATACACCCCTCCACCAATCCGCACTGAGCCCGCGTGGTGAAGTATGGCTCGTTCCTCCTCATAGTTGAGGTGAGGCCTTTTCCCAGCAGTGGGATCTAATAGGCTGACTTATAGATAATGGTACGGAACCCTTCGTGCGCGAGTCCGTCTCGCACTTGGTTGGTTTTCTTTTGGACTTGTAAACGTGACATTGGTTATATTTTATTTCTCAATTACAACTATACGAAGCCTAGCCTAGGGGCGTATGATCGCTATAGTCTCTATGAGGAAGAAGTTTTTTGTGAACCGAAGTATTTTTTCTGCAATACAGAAGCTTAGTTACTGACATTTGAAACATTAGAATAATGGAATATTAAGTCTAAGCGTCATTGAAGGCGTAGCTTGTATCACACGGCCATGCACTTCTTGTATGCAATCGCATACACTTGCATTCTATTAATATTAATCCATTTTGAATAATTGACACGCATGAGCACGCATATCAATGGATGAATATTCAAGAGCTTGTATTTTATTGCACTGCACGATTTATACCTGCTGCATTTTTTTTTTAATTTAATAGGCAGACATTTGGCCGCAATCTCACCTGATGGTAAGCGACGATGCGGCCGATGATGGGACATGTCTGTCTAGAAGCAGCCTATTCACTCTTTTCTTAAAGGAATCCAAATCGTAGTGTTTAGGGAAAACTTCAGCTGGCAACGAATTCCACTCTCTAGCCGTACGCAAGAGGAACGAAGATTTAAAACGTTTGGTGCGTATTAGTGGTATGTCAACGACATAAGGGTGGAACCCCCGCCTGCGTCTTATGTCCCGACATATGTTCAACGACGAATTGGTATTGCTCTATTTGACTCTAGGTACCGTTTTGCCAAAGTGCCAAAGTCGCAAAACTGAACTTATGATTGTTCTAGGTTTAACATTTTTATTAACGTTAGGGAACTGCATTTAAACTTATCCACTAAATGCAGGAGCGGCTGGGGGTTATGTGGAACTCCTGGTCGCACAATGTAATACCCTACCTTTTGAAATTTGCCAGTGTACTTCCGGGGCTATTAAGTTCATCATTGAATGTCAAGTAGGTAGAAACTAAGATATAGGTACTTACTTTGACAACAAAAATCTTGTTTCTACATTCTAGCCATAAAGGAAATCCAGAACGAGATACGGGATATGCCTCTCTTCCAATTCAACTCTCCCGAAAGACCAGCTACTCCCATCATAGCAGACACTGCGCCTCTAGCCGCCGAAATCCACAAGATGGCTCCAGAACCTTTTACTGATGTTGAACCAGCCAAGCCTAGAGATACCCTGCTGTATATTTATACCAGTGGAACTACTGGTTTCCCAAAAGCTGCTATTATCACTAATATACGGTAAGTTAAAATATTAAATATAAGCTCAAAGAATATTACCTCGGAACGTTGTAGCGATTCAAATAATAAAATATTTAAAACTTATAATAATGTATTAGAAATGATTAAATGTTGTATTGTATGTATAAGTTATGTCCTATTTTTAAATTTAAGTAGGTATTGCTGTATTGTAATTTTGAAGTCCAATTATGCTTCCGGATTATTTTGCGACTTATGTCATAATGAACTTACCTACTTCTTCTTTTTTATTTTCCTACCACTATAGCAGCCGTGGTCTGTAAGGATAGTTTTAGTTCAATCTCAATGTATAGAACATTAGGTACCTATCTAAGTCTACTCATAAACTACAAGCTCATGATAGCACAAATATAAACCTCAGTGGTTTTTAGTCGCTGTCATTTAAGTTATCTTGTATTATCTTTTTTATTCGGTAAATAAATAAAAAAATAAAAAGTTGTGTCTTTGGCTAGCTATTGTAGGTTTTTTAAAATTATGTCCTCCTCAAATCACAGTCAAATCCCGATCACAGTTACTAATCTCAATCGAGATTAGCCAACTGCGCTGGAGGAATAAATACGTACAAGCATCTGCGCAATACACAGGTGCACTCTCTGTTCCTTTTCTCTCAAAGTTGGGTGAAACGGCATCCGACATGAGCAATGAGTTAACGTGCTTTCCGAACGTGGTTGTTAAAACTACCAACTTTCCGATTGTTTCTGACTTATTTGAAGACAGAAAAATTTCGTCCCGACCCGGGATTTAATCACTAGACCAGCGAGAGTTAGAATAAAATAACAAAGCCTTATCATATAACTACACTAAAGCATGTGCTGTATATCTTCTCTCTATTCCAGCTTTCTCCTCATCCCTCTCGGAGTCCACAAGTCAGCTCAGCTCAACTCCTCAGACATCATCTACGACCCCCTCCCTCTCCACCACACCGCAGGAGGTGTTCTTGGAGCTGGTCAAGCCATCGTCCTGGGCTGCACCGTGGTGTTGAGAAAGAAGTTCTCCGCTTCCAACTACTGGAGTGATGCGGCTAAGCATGGGTGCACTGTAAGTAAAGGTTGTTGTCTTTAGAAGATGTATTCATCTATACTCCGACAAGTTCGTGAGTCTTGGTGTAGTGGTTCGCGTCCCGGACTTCTAAACCAGGCGGTTGCGGGTTCGAATCCTGCAAGAAGCAAATGTTTGTGTGATGACCACGAGCGTTTGTACCTAAGTCATGGATGTTTAGAAATGTATATTGTAAGGAATTTTCGAACGCAATCCTTTGCTTCGGCGCGTTGTTCTCACTCGCACGATTCTCTCTGTACGCGGCGTCATATTTCTTGTGAATTAATGGATTTATTATTGAAATTTGTGTTTTAACTGAGCTCGCTTACAATATACATGTATGTCTGTCCGTTATCCTAGTCACCATAGCACAAGCTCACTATAGTTTGGGACTAAGTAAATTGGTGTGTTGTTGAAATTATTTTAAGTTCGTGGGCGACTCTACTGCCTCCCCTCCATGCGGGAGGCGAAGAAGCGCCAATCGTATGCAACTGCCATAGGAAATCCCCTTCCCTGCAACACCACCCGTCCCCGCCGACTCCATAACCAACATGAAGTAGCATGCTTCATAATACTTTAGTATTGCTATATTAGTTAAGGTTTCCTATAAACACTGTTGGCCGCATCCAGCGTCACGCCGTACGCTGCATCACAATGGTTGCTGTGGATGTACTGTTGTCTCTTTTACATGCTGACGTCCGATGTCACGCGGTGTACAAACGACGATCGCTTCGCTGAGGCTGACGTCTGACGCCGCGTATAGGGTAAAATAGGTGTCCATAGCCGAAGACCACCTAGGTAAATATTTTTTCGTCTCACCTGTTCGGAAAGTTGAACTTTCATGTGTAGATAGCCGGGTGGGAAATAGCTTTTCCCTCCTACTTTATACTCCTACTATTAAATAAAAGGCCACTATCGAGAGTATCGATAGTTATTGCAATAGTCAGAGCCGTATCATCTATCGATAGTGATTAAACTTTGATACTATCGATAGTATCGATAGTCTATCGATACTACCATTACTATCAGTAGACTATCGATACTTTTACCTCAACTATCGATAGTCTATCGATACTAGCGATATTTTATCAATACTTTTGCTTTTGCCTCAACTATCGATAGTCTGTCGATACTATCGATATTTTATCGGTACTATTTCTTTTTCCTCAACTATCGATATTTTATCGATGCTATTGCTTTTGCCTCAACTATCAATACTATCGATAGTATCGATATTCTATCGATACTTTCTTCACAGTCGAAATAAAAAATAGTATGTTTAACTCGGGTGAAAGCACCCATTCCACTCTCGAGCTATTCTAGTCTAGTCACTTTCGTCCCTTGTATAACAATCTACTATTGTGTAATTGCCTTGTGGTTTCGAAGCATCGATGGCATATTGGCTAGCGGGTTGCCTCTCATACGGGAGCCGGGTTCGATCCCACGCCACGTGCCACCATGTACCAATGACTTTATCTGGGTTATGTACATTAGTTGTTTCCCCGATGCTTTTAATCCTCCCTTAAACCTGCACATTCAGGCGATTGAATGTGTAACCATGATCCAAAACTGGTCAGGTTTCCCTGTTCACAGGGTCACGGAGGTCAGATGGCAGTCGCTCCACTGTATCCTGGATCATGAATAGCGAACCCTGGGCTCTCACATGCGAGTAATAATGTCCTCCTAGCCGAACTACGGCGGCTTATCTCAACAAATATTAGCCAACTGCTCGGGACATATTATAGTTCAGAAGTGTGTGCGCAATACACAGGTGCACTCTCATAATTCGGTAAGACGGCAGTCCGACATGACCGTAGAGGGATCAGGCGCAGGACCAACGGCTTAACGTGCTTTCCGAGGCACGGGGCTATGTCTACGGAGCTATGTCTGAGTAATTTCAAGACAGAAAAAGCCAAACACTCCCAGCCCGACCCGGAATTCGAACCCGGGACCTCGTGGATAGCACCCAGCGTGCTGACCACTAGACCAACGAGCGAGTACACAACGGGGATAACGCTAAGATAGATAATGATGAATAAAGAGGTTTCTATCTTTTTCTTAGGTAGCCCAATACATAGGCGAAATCTGCCGCTACCTCCTTGCGGTTCCTCCTGGCCCCTCCGACAGGGCTCACAAAGTGAGGGTCATGGCTGGTAACGGACTCAGACCACAGATTTGGGAGGAGTTTGTTAAGAGGTTCGGGATCCAGAGGGTCTTGGAGTTCTATGGGGCGACTGAAGGGAACAGTAATCTTGGTAAGTGCTAAGTTATCGATGTATATATAAGTTAAGAGCTAGCTCTTGGCAGTGAAGTTGTCTCCATTCTTCTCTAATCCATGCCGTTACTGTTATTTCTGACTGGCGTTTGCCCTCGTCTTCGTCTGCCCAAATGTCAAATTTTCCATGCAAAATTTCACTTCTAGATGTTAAGTCATACTTAATTTTCAACTTTATATGTAGCTAAAAACATTTTTTGACAATTTTGTTTCACAACTGACGAATTTTCATACTAACTTTCCCCTCATTTAATATCCCCTTAAGGGGAGAATTTTGAAAAATCCTTTCTTAGTGCTCACCTACACTATAAAAAGAAATGCAAAATTTTAAGTTTCTTATCTTAGTAGTTGGACTGTTTGTGTCAGTCAGTCATTAAGTCAGTTTTAGAATAGAATAGAAAACATTTATTTGGCACAACAGACAGAGTATAGAAGAAATAAATAAACAACAGACGAAAATAATTACAAAAATAAAATAAAAAACTTACGAATTATTATTATTATTATTTTCTAGGATAGTGTACCAAAAAGGTCCCCGCTCAGTATAAGTCGTGACAAAAACAGGTTTTGTCACGACACTGATTTTCAGCGGGAACCTACAGTTTTCATTTGTACCTATATGTCGTAGGATGATTTGATAATTACAATTATCGCGAAAATTCTAGGGATTTAGCGAAGACACGGATAATTAAATAATGGAGGTAATATTTTTCCATCTTGCTAAAAAAAATTAGGTTTTAGAGGCGAGTCGCCTTTATAAGACTGATTGGCTGGTTTGAGCTCCCTACAAATACATCTCTCTGATTGGCGTTTTAATTGTCAATTCATTGCACGCACGTTGTTTTATAGTTGTGATTTGTAAGCGACCCAGCAGGTATTTATAATATTTGATGTGTTTGAGGTTGTTTCAACTTGAAAAATAGTGCGAAAACTTATGTAGAAATGTGCCTGTAAGTACAAAATGACAAATACAAGTGAAATTAGTACTGAAAGTTCAATAGAATTAGAAACCAATTACTATGATAATACATCAAAACTACACGGCAAAAGATAGGAACCAATCGGAATAAGAGTTTGCCAGTAAGCAAAAGTCAAGCCAATCAGCGTTAATAATCTTCAATCTTGCTCAGGCGACTCGCGTTTTTGCAAAAAACCTAACTTTTTTAGCAAGATTGAAAAATATAAATAATAACCTCCACTTGTGTGTTTTCGGAAAATCCCTAGAATTTTCGAGATAATTCGAATTATCAAATCATTCTACGACATATATATTTAGACTTCCATAATCTTTTTACTTCTACTCATTCCATCTCTTGTTTTTCAGTAAACATGGATTCTAAAGTTGGTGCCATAGGATTCCTCAGTCGGATGGTGTCATCAATCTACCCGTTAACTTTGGTCAAGTACGTGTCTCCTTTTACTTCCTCCAAATCTTAATTAAAATAAATAATGGAAATAACACACAATAACGCACAACTAAGAACGCTTCCACATGTAGGCACTTATATACACGTCCCAACATATATTTTATTGCCCTACGATAATTTCATAATATTAACGGTAGCGCGACAGCCGCGTGGCAGCGGCGCTTCTGTCGCGCGACTGTGAAAGCGGTCTTAATAGTAAAACTGTATTGTCATTTACTTATAGCTTTATACTGACATTTCAGATGCGACGAGATCACTGGGGAAATTTTAAGGGACAGCAATGGAAGATGTATCAGGTGTGGACCCCATGAACCAGGTATGTAATCAATTGTAATAATTGGAGATGTTTGCGGTATTTCCCCTTACAGAGTGAATTGTTTGAGTAAAAGAATTCGGCTGCTTACTGTGCAAAACAGTGCAAAAGTATGTACTGCGGTTAGGCACATCATCTGATCAGCTTTGCCGATAGATGCCAACCAGCTGTTAACCAACACTAGGTTGCATGTGCAGTAAAACTAAGCGGCTTTCTCCTCGAACATTCATCATTACGGTATTTGGTGAATCGTGTTCCAGGATACAATCTGGCAGAAGCTCAATAATTTAGTATTTTATAAAAAAAAGAATACCATATCACAATAATTGTTTAAAACCGGAATTTATAGAAATCCTTTTTTCCGCACAGATGATTTTATGGCTTTAAGGGTAATAATAGATATAAAAATAAAAATAGATACAAGGGAAGAAAGTGACCCATTTCGAGTTGAGTTGAGTTGAGGCAAAAGCAATTAGTATCGATAGAATATTGATAGTATCATAGACTATCCATAGTTGAGGCGAAAACAATAGAATCGATAGTATCGATAGACTATCAATAATAATGACAGTGTAATAGCTCCGTTAATATAAATACTATCGATACATAGCAATACTATCGATAGTATCAAAGTTTAATATTAAAATCACTATCGATACTATCGATAGTTATGCCCTATCGATAGTGGCCTTTTATTCAATATTATAATGGTATTTGGGAGGGAAAAGCTATTTCCCACCAGGCTAACTACACATGAAAGTTCAACTTTCCGAACAAGAGAGATGAAAAAATGATTCCATCTATTTCCAAATAAAATAGCTTAGCTTAGGTACAATAAGCGATCATCAACTTACCTGCCCTGCGTGCCCTAACCTCTGTTCTCTGGAAGACCTCGTGTGTGCAAATGCCAGGGCAATCAGTGTCGCCAATTACTGGGCACAACAAATTTAAGTCGTTTACCATCGACACGCTAAGAAGAAGAAGACTAAGTGTTTGTGTTTGTGTGTGTGTTGTGTGTGTGTTCCTATTACTGTGTGTATGTGTCTGCTAGGCAGTCATTGGGTATGCCTTACGACTTGTTTATTATTATAATTTGATTTGCAGGTGTCCTATTAGGAAAAATAGATCCAAAGAAGGCAATCCTAACTTTCGCCGGGTATGCAGACAAGACAGCATCAGAGAAGAAAATGGTCAGAAACGTCAAGGTCGATGGAGATTGCTATTTTAATACGGGAGATATACTTGTTATGGATCACTTCGGGTACTTCTACTTTAAGGATCGCACTGGTGACACATTCAGGTACCTGTTGAATTTGGTATCGTCGAATAGAATATTGGGACGTGAGAGATCGATAATCTCCAGTAGTGCTAAATTGAAGATAGATAAGATATTGGGAGCAGCCGTTAGTTAGTAAATGAAACCTATGTACTGACCTCTATTATACAAGTACATTGGACTAAAGGTTCTCTAAGAAATGACGGATAATTTTTGTGCCCAATTAAAGCGCCCCCTTATGTACTTTTATTATTAACTCTAATATAGTTCCGTGGACGCTCACCACACGCTGACTACAGCTGTCAGCGCCAAAATGGTAATAGTCAAATGGAAACATTTTTGGGTTGACAGTATGAGTCCAGCGCACTTGTATTATAAAGGTCAGTGTACCTATGTCGAAGATTGGCCTTGGTAAGCACGCGATATAAAGCTTAGATTGCATCAAAACGCCCCATAAATGGTTCGAGCCTACGATCTTGCGGTCAACAACTGTTTTTGTGTGAGATATGAAGGCAATTGTTAAAGATATGTTCAGTGTTTTGACGACCGTCTTGGTGTAGTCGTTCGCGCACTGGACTTCTAAACCAGGCGGTTGCGGGTTCGAATCCCGCAAGGGGCAATATTTGTGTAATGAGCACGAGCATTTGTACCTAAATCATGGATGTTTATTTGTATTCAAGTATTTCTATCCGTTATCCTAGTCACCATAGCACAAGCTCACGCTTAGTTTGGGGCTAGGTAATTGGTGTGTTTGTTGAAACAATTTAGTGTTATCTTTCGTCTCGAGCTCTATCTTATATAAATTATTTTTTTAAATGGCACGTAAAATTGTAACATCTTCCCAAATTGTTTCTTCAGATGGCGCGGTGAAAATGTATCTACAGCAGAAGTGGAAAGCGTTATTAGCTCGTTGATTGGACTGAAAGATGCTGTGGTATATGGGGTCAAAGTAAGTGCTTAAAGTGTTCACTGCCATCCTCACTTGAATTTCTAGACTGTCATCTTACCGAAGGTAGCCTAGAAGAAACCGACCGCCTAAATTGTACGACTATGAAAATTGTGGGAATGTCTCCTGTATGTTGTGTGAACAAAAAAGTATCTACTCAGCTATCAGCCGTTAGTAGTTGTTGTGGCACCGGAGAGAGATCAGGCGCAGAACCAACGGCTTATAGTGCTTTCCGAGACATGGTATGTCAATACCACCAACTTCCTAACTCAGCACCAAGAAACACATTTCGAACGACCGGGATTCGAACCCACTTAGTAGAAGCCAACGTGATGACCACTAGACCAACAGTGCAGTTACTGAGCTGCCGACAGTTGTATAATACTTGGTTAATACTTGCACTCGTTTTAATTAATATTTTTGTTTCTCAGATCCCAAATGTGGAAGGCAAGGCCGGCATGGCAGCCATCGCTGACCCAGAAAGGAAACTGGACCTTACCGCTCTAGCCAAAGGTCTAAAATCGTCCCTCCCAGCTTACGCTCGGCCTCTCTTCATCAGGATAATGCCTGAACCACCTCTGACAGTGACTTTTAAGCTAAAAAAGAAGGAACTAGTAGAACAAGGGTTCGCTCTAAACCTACATAATGATCCTATGTATTTTCTTGACCAAAAGACTTGGGAGTACGTCCCCTTGACTCCGAAATTGTATGAGGAGCTAGTCCAAGGGATAGTTAGGCTGTGATGTAATAGTTTTAAATTGGTTAAAAGCTATGAAAACGTTTTTAGGATTTTATTTATTATTCAGAACAATGACGTAGTTTAAAAAATAAAAGTAATAAAATAAGATAGAAATTGGAAAGGTACGTACAGTCGGCCAAGAAATAGGCGACCAACCAGTTTTACAAAATGTCATGTGAAAGTAAAATACCAATTAGGTAGAACTCACTCATGGACTTTTTACCTTTTCAACAATGAGAGAGATGCACATGACGTATTGTTATTGGTAGCTGTCAGAATATTTTTGCATGGGAAAATCAACACTATGACATACGAATGATTTTCAACCTTAGGGTGATGAACCACTTTCTTGGCCGATACCTACGGTATTTGAGCTCCTGAAGTGTTTCCAACGCCTTGTATATACATCCGCATGTCAGACTACCCCACGTTGACCTTGGGACCGCTACTATTCCTTACGTAATAAAAGCTGGTTTCGTAGTTCACATGGGTAATCTTACGTGCTGCCGAATGTACATCCTGAACTAAGTCAACTTGGACTGGGATGGAAATAGGGTACCCGTCGGCCACAATGGGATGAACTTCCATGGGTAAAAGATGGCTTTTGTGCAAACTGTTTTTCACATCACACGAGACCTTGGTACAAGACTCATAAAACATATGCCACCCGAATGCAAAGATTCGAAATCACTGACCTCTATAATACAAGTACGCTGGACTTCATACTGTCAACCTAAAAATGAAGCCATTTGATTATCGCCATTTTGGCGCTGACGGCTGAAGTGAGCGTGTGGTGACCGTTCACGAAACTAATGAGAGTTGACATAACCATATGCAAGTTACTCTATTTTAGTTCCCTAGACACTCGGTGGGGGCGCTTTGATTCGGCACAAAAAAAAATTGTCATTTCTTAGAGAATGTTTAGTCCAGCGTACTTGTATTATAGAGGCCAGTGTTTGAAATCCAATAATTTGCATCCACTCTAACCTCTAAACTATGCGTCATTGCCTTAACTATACAGGGTGGCCTGTAAATCGTGGATCATACGAAACAGGCAGAAACTTCAATTCGACTCTACAAAAATTTAGGGTTGTTTTTGTATTTTTATAAAAAATTCCATAGTAAATCATCGTTAAAAGAAACAAATGGTAAAACCCTTATTTTTTTTTGTATTTTATTATTGTTCAGGGCATTAAATCTTTACACAAAAGTAGTTTTGCAACTGTGGGTACTTCAAGTTCTTTGAGAAGGATTTTTTTGTCGGGAATAACCTCCTTTATCTCCCTGTTTCCTTATATCCACGATTTACAGGGCCACCCTGTACCTATTCAAAGCACTGAAAAGTTTGCTCATCAGAAAGATTGTTTATACAGATGAATTGTGAGTGCTAAAAAAGATACTCACTAAAACACAATTTTACGGATTACTTCGCGATTTATTTACATTTTATTTAAAACCTGACGTTTCGAACACTTTACAGCGTTCGTGGTCACAGGGAGGGAGCGAAATAGTCCGTAAAATTGTGTTATAATGGGTTTAACCATTCGCGTAAACGTAAAAAAACTAAAAAGGATAATTTTGTAAAAAGTGATGTGATAATTTTATAAACTTTTTCACACCAAATGATATATATCTACGAAGAGCAACCAATATTCAGGGAGGTGAACTTCAAAACTATAAGGTTTTAAGAAATGTGTCCACCGCGATGTAATGTACACATAAGCAGTGCCATCTAGTGTTAGTAAGGATAACTAATAGATAAGAAATTAATTAATCTGACATGTTCTGAGGATATTGGTTGCCCTTTCTACTTATTATCTGATTAGTTACTATGTTATTGTAAATAAGATAACCAACGGTTTGTTTCTCCAAAATCATGGTAAGGCCTTTTAAAATGTGATATTTAACTCTTATATTTATTGTGTTATAATTGCAAATAAATGAATAAGGTAAATGATTTTTTTTTAATTTTTAAGATATACAAAAAAGACGCTTGGCTTACATGTACACTGGGTTCCGCATCAACATGCCTAAATCTGTCAAAATATTTCAAATGATATGGAAAGAAATAAAAAAAGGAAGAAAATACATTTATCAATGAATGGACATCACATAACACACGAAATCAAACAACGAACAGGCACGGTTATAAAACAAGGAACACAACAAAATTACAATTTATGTGGGTGAGCCAGTCGGACTGTGCAGTTGTGCGTCTGTGATGTCCATATTGAAAGGGCCCCACTCCGCTTAAGTCGTGACCCGCTAGGGGCCCCGACGCTGGTTTTCAGTAAACCCTAGCAGATGAGGTCACGGACTGATACGCCAAACATTATTATAAATAACAATACATATTATTAATAAATAAATAGTAATAAACTAAATTATATATATATATATATATATATATATATATATATATATATATATATATATATATATATATATATAATTTGTATAAGTGTAAAACAACATATCGCACTCTATGTGATCAACATAAGGTTGAAATATATTTGTAAAAATTTGACAGATCAGGGTCGGTTGATGTGGGGCCGTACAGTGTCAGCACGATTTTGGGAATACAATTTTAATTTTTAGTTGTTCAGATCCCTTGTTAACAGGGTCATGGAGGTCAGATGGCGCTCGCTCCACTGTAATAACCTTGTCTGCCACATTCTGGATCTTGGTCCAAAGCGGACCTTGGGCCCTCGCGTGCGTGTGCACAACCGTGTCACCTTTATATCAAAAGGGGAGGCCAATGTTCAGTGATGTGATGATGTCATGCTGTAGATTATGATGACATTATAAAAGAGAAAAAGTACACATTTAAAGCTCTTTATTCATCCATACAAAACAACAAATACATTCATCGACGATTCTATCTATATGAAAATTTGGCTAAAATCTTTCCAACCTATCCTATTTTGTACACATCACTTTAATTTGTGCGATTTTAGCCTACTTACGCATAAAGTTTTTGTAAAGGAGAATGGCAAGTTTTAAAATACTTTGAATTTATGACTTAATTTGTTAGATTTCCCTTGGACAAAATTAAGTACCTATTAGTTTTTTGTCCTTATACTATTTATTTAAAGATATGTTTCAGTACTGTTAATATTTATGACTAATATAACACTGGCACTAATTTGGCGCCGAAGCAGATGGATTACCATCGCTAAGAATTTAAAAATACACTCTCGTTTGAAGAGATCGTCCTGATCGTGAGAAAATGTTTATCGTGCCAAATTTTGAACCCATAAATCCACTCCAATCTGCTTAAATGCTTGAGTAAAAAGGACTTCTTTAAAGTCGTATGCCTCATGACTGAGGGGGTCGTGATCATTGTGTGGAATGAAACACACAACGACTTTCTTGGCAATTTTGATGGAATGTTTTGCCATTGCCTTTTCTACTTTAAACACTAGCCAACATCCGACTACAGTGTAAGTTTCCTTAGGATTTTCATCGCCGTTTTAGTGATATCATCAAAAAAGACTGTATTTAAGTTTTGATCAAACTCAGTGATACTGGCTTCAAATTCACGACTCCACGGATGACTAAAGATTTTTCCGCTCGGCTACCGCACTTATGTCAAAAAAGGCAAAACCAACCATTCTCCTTTAGTCAACACTTGGAGTTAGCGATGGGCGATTGTTCGAAAAAAGATAATCGAATGAATCGACAATCGACCATTCGAACTATCGAATGTCGATTTAGTAATTCGGAGAAAAAATAATCGAATAATAATCGACAATCGAATTATAATCTATACTCGGCCCTTCGATGCATTCGATTGAATTGCCGCGACTGTGCGCACAGGACAGGCAGCGAACGAATGATTAATCGACGGGACGAATGACGATTCATTCGTTAGTAATTAGTAGTACGGCCTGCGCACCGCGCGCTCCGGTATTGCTCGCCGCATAATCGAAGGATAATCGAATGACTGCGGTTGCTTATCGAATACATTCGATTACAGGGACCATTCGAATAATTCGATTAATTTAGTAATAATCGCCCATCGCTACTTGGAGTATCACGAGTAAGTGTACAATGGAACATTCAATAGCTAAATTACACTTAACCTACGGCTTAAGGTTTTATTACGGTTAAAATATAATTCAATTACAGTAGTATTATTTGAAGGTAAATTATTGAAGGTGAATATAATTCAAGGTTAATAACAAATCAATTCAAAACAAATCCATCAAAGTGACGACCATGACAAGCATCTCCGTGCTTCGGAAGGCACGTTAAGCAGTTGGTCCCGGCTAATATCTGTTGGTATTAGTCGTTAAGCCTAGTCAGAGGCCCTAAGGCGGCTTGATAACATCTGATAGTAAGGTTTGTCACTTGCCTTACAGACACCCCTCCACCAATCCGCACTGAGCCCGCGTGGTGGAGTATGGCTCGTTCCTCCTCATAGTTGAGGTGAGGCCTTTGCCCAGCAGTGGGATCTAATAGGCTGACTTTACAATTCAAAAATCAACCACTATGAGTTACGATTTGCAAGTCTTGCAATAAAAAGTAGAGATGGAGTTCCTTAAAATTATTATTCATGATCTAATAGAGGGAATGCCAAAACTTCAGCCGTAGTCAGGTATGTAGGTATAGTCTGCCCGCTTATCTGAGACCTCGCCCGCACCCCTGTACCCTGAGTAGAGAGTACAGGGTAACGAGAACTGGAATTTGATTAGGTGATTCGAATTTTGAAAAGAATGCGAATTTCGAATTTCAAAACTAATTACTCAATCTATGAATCTGAAGTAAGATCTACTGTTGCAAAATGCACTTACTGTCAGAATTGTCCCTTTATTTCTTTTTCATTAAATTCTAGTAGTGTTTTTCGCATTAAAACTTACTTTTAATCGAACACATTTTCATTTGGCAGTAGCCCAATCGGAACTAATCTACCTTATACGATAGTAATTGTAGGTGATGTTTTCATATTTAAGAGAATTTAGCGGTGTACTAGTTTTAGGTTAAATCCTTTGAATTTTGTAAAAAAGGAAGGATAAATGACTATTTTATTTCTTTTCGATGAAAAACAAAGACTTATATACACGCTGAAAGGACTTGTCCATTAATGGTTTTTTATTCGTCAATATTTCTAACCAGAATAAACTAAATATTATATGAAAGAGTTCACAAAAACTAGCCTTTTTGCATAATTAATATATTTTTTAAGGCCTCCGATTTAGAGAAAAATTGAAATTATTTTTTCTCTTTGTCTGTACATAAACCGCACCTTCGCCTATATCAATTAACGCATGAAAAAAAATTGCCAGCAAAATTGACATTCCATTGACAGTTGTACCAAGTAGTACCTATTATATAATCTGTGATAGTACCTAGTAATATTTCTCCACCAGTGGAAAGGCAATGGTAATGGTACATAGACATACAGCCAGGAAATACAAGTAAGTGATCAATGGATGATGCTGTTACAAAACATATTTTTTCTCAAAAATGGAGGCGTTTAAAATTTTGATTTCTATCGTAACGTGTTTCGTATTTTTGTAGCTTAAAGATAAATATAGGTTATTGGTGGTTGGTGATACCTTGGAATAAAAAACCAGCCTCCATACAAAAAGAGGACAAGTCCTTTTTGTGGTTGTTTTCCCGCAGCAAAACGATTTACCTTTAGTAGTACTATCGAATCATGCAAGATATTTTTTAAAACTAAAAATATTTTTGATCACAAAGTTATTAAAAAAATAATCATCAACTCGAATACGTGAGAAAAGATAGTTTATTTTACGATAATTGACGTATTTGGGTACTGCTTGCCACAGGAAATCAATGTTTAAAGCAAAAGAAGCTCTATGCATTAAGAAATACAGAATAAACTGCACTTTTTTACTGCGGAAAAACAACCATTAAAATTTCAGCGTGTATAAACAAAGGCGTTTTATAAACGCAATTTATGATTTTATGAATTTTTTGAGACCATTCTTTTTATCAATTTTGTGTTTTGTATCATTTATTTCAGGCAAGTTTACTTAACTAAATTCTTCATGTCACAGGTACACCGCTAACATTCTTAACATTACACATTTCTATTTCACTAAAATTTTGGTGCACAATTGCGCATTTGCTCTCAATTCCATTATTAATTGATTGATTTAACATCAATTTTATTTAAAACTGCAAATACATATATTCTCAGAACCATCGACTATGACTAGATCTGTTTAATAAACTAGTACTTACATCACAAATATGTCACAAAATAATACTCTTTCTCTATCTATTATCTTACAAACATGATTAGTATCTTGGTTATACATACCGATAGTTTTACCACTTTGTTTATAATATATATTTTTATTAGGTAATATACTTTAATATTTTTATACTACTTGCAAGCAGTGAAACATCATAAGGAATCATGAAAAATTGACTCTGCATTGTTTTAATGATGTAAAAACATATTTTTATAAAATTTAAATCTTGGGATAACATCAAAGACTTTAGAAATAGACAAGTATTTTTTTAACACCTATTATGTCTATATATGTATAATTTAGAATATTCTTACCCATGATATTGTATAAAATACTTGGGAAATACTTACGTGAATAAAAATGTTTTTTATCCATTTAGACATCGAACATACATCCCTATCTAATTTTAATTAATAATTTTCATGATCACACTAGCTACATCTCTCCTTGAACTGCTATCTAACTTTTTGCAAAATAGTTTATCTTCATGATATATTGTTATCCAAAATCTTGCTATGGGATTTAGAGAAAATTACCAAACTCCTTTTTCCGTTAATCCGAACGTTATTCATTTTTTTGACCAACATTTAGTCAAAATTGATCATGCTATCATACATATCATCTGTTAAGAATTTATCACCACAGAATTCCTGATAGAAGGTAAGTATAGAGAGATCACTGCGCTATATTTCGACACAATAAGGTACATTTCAGGTCGCGCAGCGCCTTTTAACATTTTTAACATGCAACTTTTTCATATATTTTGCTAAGGATGAACGAAGCAACACGTGGCGAGAAAGTGAGTCAATCAGTCGGAGGTCACACACATTACATACTACATACTTAGTTTGACACTCAAACAGCGGAGAGAGACAGGACAGACCGTCTCATTGTAGCCATAATGCTTATGTCTTGACTTCATAGACTACTTGTCAAATTCAACACACACAATATACTTACAACTCCCATAAACTAACAAACTTACATTTGTGCCCAAATTATCACACTCTTACCTTGGTGCTTTCATTCAGGGTAGTTCAAACACAAACCAGTGCCAGAATTCTGGATCCCTGTCATCGTCTGCTCTTCTTTCTCTTTATTACAATCCATGGTCCTTCTAAATCCTCTTTTATGTGCTCCTGGCTCTTACCCTTAGTCTCAGGGATAAACAGAAATGTGTATAAAGAACCTAGAAGAGTGACGACAGCGCCTATGTAGTAAGTGCTGTGGAGACCGAGAGAGATGGCAATAGTCCCGTAGTAGCGAAGAAGGAGAAAGCTGCTGAGCCACATCCAGGAGATGATGAAGCTGGATGCGAGGCTCCGGACCTAGAAAATGAATAGGAAAATAATATCGGCAAACGGCAAGGAGAATATTTTTGATACAAATCATATTCACCAGGACATAAAGATCGTTATTCAACCTACACAGTTATGTTAAATTAAGAAGTCGACTTATCAACTGAAGCCTATTACTTTTTTACAATGCAATTTTTATTAAAAATACTTGGGAACAATTTTAAAACTAATTAAAGTAATCCAAATAATATTTCTACTTACGTTTATCGAAAATAGTTCCGATATCAACACATATGGGACCGAACCCAGTCCTATATTATAAAGAAATAGCATCACTGACAACAGCATTATTGGGGTCACCAAAGTCTTATCTTCAATTGCCATCTCTTCATCATTCACTTTGCCACCAATCACCACACTTTGAGTAGTATTAGCTTCTTCGCTAACTATATACCACGGTTTCCCTAAATCAGTTCCATTTACAAAGCCATGAGTGACATTATCGTTGACGTAAGTGGTCAAATTCTGTGGCAGTTCAATGGATTTCTCTCTAATATTCTGGTCGAGGGTGGACTTTCGTTGAAGCCACAGGCGGTGAGGGTACCAGGAGTACATACGAAGACGAGGGTCGCAGTACACCCCGAGGATGGCGAGGCAACAGGCAATGCCTGAGCAGGACCAGAGTAGAAGCATCTGAAATAAAGAAAATCAAGTTATGACACCAATATATGGTTATTCTATTGTCTCTACCAGATAAAATATCGTGATTATACCGAATAAACTGCTGATTAACACTGAACAGGAACAAAATGAAATCGCAACAAAAATGTTATTCATAAAAAATCAACCTAAAGCATATAAGGTAATAAAGCATGTCACTTGATTTCATGGTTGGATAACCATGATCATCATCGCCTAAATTCTGTTTTGAGGCATGTCGATGTCCGTACTTTTTAGTCTGGTATCACGCACACGCTGGCATGAGTGACCTATAAAGATGGCTATATGAATGTTACGGACATTGTCATCAGGAGTCAGGCATCTGCAGGCAATTTTTGCTTCCAAAGGTTTCTTCCTTCACCACTTCAACCTATCCAGTATGTAAAACAGCATGATCTCTTACCTTTCTTCCAAGTTTGTCAACTGTGAAAGTGGCTACTGCTGCTCCTAGGACCAAAGCTGATCCACACAGCATTGATCCCGCTTCTGATGTGTCCATCAAAGGACGAGGCGCGGTTCTGAAATAAAGAATAGTATTTTTAACAATAATTTTAAATGCCACAAAATGGTGTTCAATGTAGAAGTATGAATGTAGAAGTAGAAGTAATGGCAGGAGTTTTTCTACCGAGTGTTATAGTGTTATTTGGATTATGAAGTTATATGCGACAATAGAGTAGAAACAGGCCTAGATCCTTGGTAGAGTCGGTTTTCCTAGAGTAATGTTCAGCAGTTAACCATTTTAAGGCCCGCCTCGCAACGCAGCATAGAATCCACTGAAGACAAAAAAAATCTTTCTACCTCCTACTAATAACGCCACCTATTTTGTAGTTTGACCAGACCGATAGTCTGGTCAAACTACAAAATAGGTGGCTAAACAATTTAGAAATGGTACTATAGACTGTGTAAAATAATATTTTGTCATAATTTGTTTATTTTCAAGGTCTCAACTTTTTCGTTTTGTGTTTATGTAGTATCTGGGTGCTTTTGTGGCTACTGTAACACCCCATCCCTTGCAAATTAAAGTAAAAAAATATTTTTTTATACAAGCTCAACATAAGGTTTAAATGTCAGTATGGATACGAATTCTATTTCTAATTTATAAGAACATTTGTTTTGTCTCAAATGTTTTTTGACAAATCATGAATAGCTTCATAGTTTGGTTCGCGTTTCATAATAAAAAAAAACATGTGGCGCAAAAACAATGCGACCCTTTCAAGTGTTAAGCTTGGGTCAGACGACATCAGTGATTGTCAACATTTGGATAGTATAATGATTTTAACAACGAAAGCTTTTGATCATATTAAATATTTTCCATATCCTGGAGAGACAATCTTTGTTGACTATTTTTATTGATTTTATTGTTTTGTGTTATGTTTGATTTTGTTGTTTTGTGTTATGTTTGATTTTATATATTCTTTATTTTATTATTTTGAAATTCTAATAAACACCTTGTCAATCGTTATTTAAATCATTCATCGAAACTGCTATTATTTTAATTTTATTTTAAATATGATTTTAAAATTTTAATGCTCAATTTTGATGATATCTATTCTGACATAATGATAATTGTCTGATTTAATTTAATTCTATTAATCGGATAATTTTAAGCTCATCAAATTATTACCTATTATTTATTTAGCCATTGTATCTTTTCATGAGATTTATATTGACATACTGATAATCGTTTGATTGAATTTGAATTATTTAATCGAAAACTTTGAACTTATAAAATTACTGTTTTCTCATTCTTATCAAATTATTACCAATTACATAGATACTTAACAATTCTATTTTAATGAGATCTATGCTGATGTTCTGATAATTTGATAATCATTTTTGAATTTAATTTACCTGAATAAATATTTTTAAGCTCATGAAACTCAAATTATAACCAAATACTCTTCAATCTTCAATACAAACTATGTTATCTGTGAAACCCAACTGATCAATTTGAAATCTACATACCTATAAACTCTATTTATGCAATGACAAAATGATTTTATTTAACATACAAAACTAACCTAAGTTTGAACCAATTTACTTGACTTTATTTAATTTATTTTGAACTTTAATCTCTATAATCTATACATTTAACCTCTGAATCTTGACCAAATGATTTTATTTTATTCTCTTTGAATCAAATTTATACCAACCACTAAGCTTTTATTCAAATGATCTTATTTGACCTACTCTTACTTTGATCTCACTTCATTGACTATGTTTCTGGATGTTTCCAGCTGATATTTATTATAATACTCAAACCTTAGAAAAGTTTTAGGTAGGTAGTGTTTTATAACTACTTCTTAGTTATAATACTGTTAGGGGTTAGGTAGGGCTAAACAGTAGTTACCCTTCCAATCCCAATGTCTTTCTTATTCCTATACCCTGAGAATTGGTCCTTTAAGTATGTTAGGAGTTAGGTCAGATTGAGGACTATTTTCAGGTATCCATCGTTAGTGTTAATCCTTTCTATAATACTTTATTCCTCAGATCTGAGCAAAGTTTTTAATATAAATTTTATACGCTGTTTTGTTCACAGCATTAATTGACTCAATACATTTAAATTTCTTTTATTAATTTGATTTTCATGAAGGGATACCAAAGGTCAATATACACTTAATTTTAATATCCAAAATAATATGGGCTGATGTGAGCATATCAATGGTTTCATAGGAAAAATTACAAATGGTTAGGTTTTCGTTCTATAAAGAAGTCATTGGTATCTTTGGATTAGCTCTGTATTATAAACGGACGATAGAAACACAGGAATATTTCCTTAGAGATCTTTGATTGTCTTTTCATGAAATCAAGTAGAGTAATAAATCAAGGATATTTATATTGGATATCTTAAGTTCAGATCTTCCTATAATGCGCTCCTTCTCACGTTTTAAATAACGTGTTTCTGTAGGGCCATTCTGAGAGGTGACAGACGATTATTGGTTTACCGATGGTAAAACATGGTCACCATTTCCCGTTTGAGCGTATGGCTGGGGCTCTGCGGGCTCGCAATTGCGGGTTCTATTTTCCTTTTCCCTATGATGCGCACACGCCCAGAAAGCTTCTCGAGAAACTAACCTATAAGTAAACATCCACGTACCTCTAAAATAATTCGGTTTACTACATAATTACACAACGTACGGTCCTACCCTTTAACTAGACGATCACGCTGCCAAACATCACTGCCATTTGTTATTAAGATCTATATATCTATAACGGTAAGAGTAAATAATCAATTTACATACGTAATACGTATTAAGGTTTTGTACGATCTTAGGTTTGTTACACTACATTTCTATCCACGGACGGTTGATTGGTTAGGCGTCCTGCATTTTAGAGTATGAATATAGTCGTCAATACCTACAACTTTACTATAGGGAAATCTAAAAAAACAGCTTGTAACAAATAATTCTGTTATCTCGATGACAATGTTTGGGGAGCCAAATTTTTTCCACGATACCGGTGATGTCAAGTAGCCAGGACCTACTGCTTAACGTGCCTTCCGAATTACGGAGATGCTTGTAATGGACGTCACATAAATGGTCGAAATGATCACCCATCCAATCACAAACGCGCTGTGGGTTGCTTAACTTTGGTATCACTACCGAAGCTCTGCTACTATGCCACGAGCCACAAGCACCCTGTAGTTATTGGTAAATGGTGACAATGAAAGAAAATTTCACCCATTATAAATAGTGAAGTTGTAAGCGGTGAGGTTGAGGTGCGGCACCGCGTGCGCGGAGTGCCGCAGCACGGCGGCGGCGAAGCTGTTGACGGCGCCCGCGCCGCTGCCCGCCGCCGCGCACACCAGCGCGCAGCACGAGCACAGCGCGCGCCGGGGGATGCGGTGCCGGACTGCCGATGAAACAGCCTTTTTATACAGGTACTGAACGGTTAATACTTTACTGAAATTTACGTATACAACGTATTTTAAACACAAATGTTTATGACTACCAACAAACAATAAAAAAGTTCTGTAATAATAAAAGAAAAAAAAGTTATGATTGCTTGAAAGTAACATTTTAGAAAAATTTTAATAAAGTATAAAAAATTATATATCTCCCAAACCATGAAACTTTAGTTCGGGAAAGTAAGGTTCAATAATTAGCCAATGACCTCCTCTATATGTGCTTTTGCTATAGCGGATTCAGCACAAGTCACCCTGTATAGGAAACAAGCAGCCCCCCGCAACGTCGCCCGCGCCAAAAGTCGGATTTTCCATACAAACTTGCATCGCCCATTTCACCCCCCTGATGATTTTTATCGCGACAAAAAAGCCTATGTCCTTTCCAGGGTCTCAAACTATATCTGTACCAAATTTCATTTGGATCGGTCCAGTAGTTTCGGAGCCTATTCAATACAAACAAACAGTCAAATCTTTCCTCTTTAAAATATTTGTGTAGATAAAGTCAACAAATTTATCACCAGACTTATTAGGCTATGTATAAATCCTAATATGACTTTAGAGCTAGTTTTGACATCGGCTGCTGCTTACATACTATAAAAATCCGGAGGTGGGATTTCGTTAAATGCACTCAATGCATTATCATATGACGTTAGGCGTCGTTGTATCACAGAGGAGGTTAAAAAAACAACGGCACTAAGTCATCTAAAAAATTTTATTAAAAAAAACAGTTATAAAGTTAAAAAAAAGAATGAAAGGGTCGTGGGTGGTCTATACCCTCGGTCTGGGTTTTCCGCCATCATGATCAATATCAACATCAATGTAGCAATATGATCATTGACTACATAAAACGTATTGCAAGCACAAATTTTTGAAGGGAACTTTAGACTAGTTCGAGCCTAATAATAAAGTTTTAAACGGCGTGATATTATTTGAAGAGACTCGTCAATTTAATACCATCATATTCCAATAATATGAATGGATAGCCACACGATGGGAGTAAGGCCTGTATCCAGCATTGGACACGTTACGAGCTTATTTTAACTTTACTCCTTATAACTTATTTTTGGTAAAGACTTACACAACTCTCTGCAGGCCGACTGCTCAGCTTTCTTATCACAGTTGGAGTCTAGTCCACTACTCCTCTTCAACATAGGCTGGAAGGTGTCCGAGTCTTGCCTCCTGATTGCTTCACGTCGCCCGTAGCAGTCCGAGGTTCGAATCTTGACCTCTTGTTGCTCTATGACATCTGTCAGATCCTCCCGGAAGTCGGAGCCGTCAAACCAGCAGATCACTTTTGCTGCGTCCTGAGGACAGGGTGAATTATTGATTAAAATAATGAATGTTGTCTTAAGTGTTGTGACATGATCAGCTAAAGGGTGACCGCAGAGAGTGTGATATTAGGTTCTCAGTCAAGGTAAAGAAACAAATCTTTAAAATTAGCTCTAATCCGAATGAACTAAGAGACGCACGCACCCTTAAATCTGATTTAGGTACTCTTATGTACGTTCTTTTTAGAATAACATTGGCACACCTGCTAGTGGACATCTAATTTTCTCTTTCCCATTTCATCTTTATTTCAAATCATCTTAATTTTGGTAAACCTAATTAAAATTAAAATTGCTTAAGCGTATGACCATACGTACGCGCGGAAACACAATCGTATACAATGAGCTACTTCAGTAGCTCATTGTATACGATTGTGTTTCCGCAATCTCCGCAAGCAATCAGTGTCAACTGATCTTCTATTTTGGGTGAATAAAGCATCCTAAAATACGATTTCATTTTATGTGTTAACAAAATCATCATGCCGCAGAAATAACATCGCACAGTGAGCTACTGATAGTACAAATTTTCAAGTTTAGTTGAATAATACACCCTAAAATAGAATTTGATTTTATGAGTTAATAAGAAGCAAATCCCTTCTTCATCTATTCTTAAGTACCTGTATCCTCCCAACGCTGATAAGAAACGAAGGTGTCTCTGGCAGCCAAAGCAATGATACTAACAGCATACTCGGAGGCGCCGCCATAGACAGAGACAGCGCATGAGCAGAGAGCACGCCTCCTGCGGCGTATGCAAAGAGGATGCCGCAACTGGAAGATGGAAAAGTTCATTTAGGAAGTGCCAAAAAATAAAACACCAATAATTTACTAGGGCTTATTCCATGCAAATACCATCTGAAGGAACCTTCTAATGACATTATTAAGTGATTAAGCGGACCAGCTCAGAGTTGATTCTGAGTGATTTCAAGATAGAATAACCCAGGAATCAATTCCGGCCTGACCCAGGATTGGAAGCCAGGACCTCTTGGACGAAAGTTAGCGTGCTTACCACTAGACCAACAAGGCAGTCACACGAGGTTTAGGTAAACCTATTACGATATCAGTCTATCCTCAGCTATTCCGTCTTTTATGCAGTCAAAAACTTTTAATCATTCTACTCTGTTATAATGTGTTCTAAGCCCCGTTTTCAAGTCATTCTAATTTGCTGTTGTTTCCCTTTAGTTACTTTTAAAAGTGTACAGAAGATGAAAAACACCACTCCTAATGTAAGAGTTATCTGCACGCCCACCGTCTAACTCTATTGCTTTGTTAAGTTGAAGCTTATTAACGAAAACTTTGTTTTTAAGTTAACGTCTGTAACTCTTTAGCTTTCAAACTGATAAGAATACCTCACCTGCAAGCCAAGGCCGGCATGGCAGCCAGTCCCCTAGTTCTTGGCGCTATCTCAGCGCAGTACAGAGGAGCCAGTGCAAGCGCCCCAGCGCCACCTGCCCCTGCGGCCACACGCGCCGCCCAGACCCCTTTGGGACCACACCATGCTGCTAAAGACCAGCTTATCTGAAAAGAGTAAAAAGAAATTGGACCCATATGAATCAGAGTTATTGAAATAGTTGCTTTACCAGAGGTGCAGTGGAAATTTGCTGAGCCTATAAGCTATTGGGATACCAGATTCAGATCAGAACCGGTATAATAATAATGTCCTCCTAGCCGAATTTCGACTACAGCGGCAGCAATACGCAGGAGATATTATAGTGCACAAGTGTGTGCGCAATACACAAGTGCACTCTCTGTTCCTTCACTCTCAGAATTCGGTGAGACGGCAGTCCGGCATGACCGTAGAGAGACCAGGCGCAGGGCCAACGGCTTAACGCGATTTCCAAGGCACAGGGGTGTTAACACCACTAACTTCCTGACTCCGGAGCTGTGTCTGAGTTATTTCAAGACAGAAAAATCTAAAAACTTTCGGCCCGACCCGGGATTCGAACCCGGGACCTTGTGGATTGTACCCAGCGTGCCGTCCACTAGACCAACGAGGCAGTCAGGTACCAGAACCAGAACCAGGTATACAGAGATTAGGATAGCAACGGATTTAAATGAACGGAAACATCTCTAACAAAGCAGACATTCGCACACGAGAGCACTAGGAAAGTATGTTTGATCTTCATCCTTCGGGATTATGTAGCGTTTCTAGCTAGCTATAGTCCAACAAGTACGTGCGCGACCTTCATTTGGAGCAAAAGACGTGCGAGGGGCGAAGCATTCTAGATGTCAACGGGGACGGGCAGTGTTACGGATCTCCTGTGGCAGCCTGATTCGATTGGAACTTCCACGCCCCCTGCATGTTTTTCGCTCAGCCAGAGGGTCGCGCACTAACTCGTCAGATAAAACTTTTCACCTATAGATGCCATCCCAGCCTCCTTACTATAAGCTACATCAAAGAACTTACAATCAAGGCGGACGCAGATGCAGAACGCGCCCGCTTTCCTACCGCGCGCGTCGGCCAGCACGGCGAAGAAGGGCGCGGCGGGCAGCGCCACCAGGCACGGCAGCGCCGCCAGCCACGCGCCGCCGGTCAGCGCCTCGCTGCCCAGCACGCCAGACACCGATCTAGTATCTACTTACTGCAGGTAAACCGCCAGTTCTCGTTCCCATCTTGTCTCCGCGCTCCTGTGCTTCATAGGCGAAGACTCAATAAGCGGTTTACCTTTAGTCGACCAGTTAAGAAACTATTGAAACAAAAAAGCTGACAAAGGAAATGCAGAAAGCCGTCACGTGGCGCGTGGTTACTCCATCTGCAAGCTGACAGTTGAGTATCTAGCCTGCTCCTAGAGAGATTCCTACAAAGATATCCTCACCATGTCTTCATGTTTAACTACTCTCTGGTTGAATATCTGCCCTGATCCATATCTTTGAACCTAGGGACACTATCAATTTTCTTACTCAGCTACTTTACTGGTTCGCGCAACACTGTTGTTCAGCTGCCGCCCGGGTTGTTGTTCAAGGGCCACTTCTTGTTCTCTCTAGATCCAGGTCTGCATTCGCTTTTAGCTACTCCAGGGACTCACAATGAAACTGACGCAGATGCAGAACGCGCCCGCCTTCCTGCCGCGCGCGTCAGCCAGCACGGCAAAGAAGGGCGCGGCGGGCAGCGCCACCAGACACGGCAGCGCCGCCAGCCACGCGCCGCCGGTCAGCGCCTCGCTGCCCAGCACGCCCGACACCCATCCCGTGCTGCAGCCGTGCGTGAAGCAGGACAGGTTGTCTGGAATAAAAACGGGCCAAGTGCGAGTCGGACTCGCGCTCTGAGGGTTCCATACAAACAAAGGGTTTTTTTTATAGCGGTTTACGGAACTTTTTCTTTACTTGTGCTGTTAGACTTTTCTTGTCTTTCATAATTGTAGATCTATGGAAAGTACCTATACTATCCATACTAATATTATAAATGCGAAAGTATGTCTGTCTGTCTGTCTGTTACCTCTTGACGCTTAAACAACTGAACCAATTGAGATAAAATTTGATATGGAGACAGTTCGAGACATTGGAAAGAATATAGGCTACATTTTGTCGCGATATAAAAACCTTAAGAGGGTGAAATGGGGGATGAAAGTTTATATGGAAAATCCAACTCTTGCGGGCGAAGTCGCGGGGAACCACTAGTAGGATAAAAATTTTCCTGCGGAATGTTAGATATAACGACTCAAATGTATTACGTTAAATTTGAAACTTGATTTTTCCAAAACTTCAAGCAGCCACAAACAGCAGCCATATTTGTATTTGATGTTAATTTCAACTTGACTATACGCGCTCTTGAGTTAAAGTGCCTTAAAGGTAGACGGAAAACAAAGCTATACTCTTCTTCCTTTCTTTCCTTTCATTATCCTAAGTCAACGGGAAGTAAGTGCCCTATAGGTTTTAGATTCCTTGCAAATATATCAAAATATACGGCATAAAATAAATTATTTTTTGATTTCCTTTACTTAAAAGCATTTTTTATGGGATACTAGACCGGACTTATGGCATATTAATTTAAACTTGATACCCACACGCGTTCTTGAGAAAAGGGGATGACAGAAAAATGATCCTATATGGGTTCCGTTTCTTTTACTACCTACTTAAATCTACGGCCATGTACTTAAGTGTACTTAAGTAATATTCGAGAAAAACAGCTTAAAGTTTTCTGAACAGCACTTAATAGTCTCCCATTGTCCATAGAATGCAGGAAGACCACCCAATCAAAATAATGTTAAAATGCAAAATTAACATTCCATTTTAATTTTCGCTTAAAATCTGAGAACACTCCAGACTGCTCCACTTATCCATTAGCTTTTGCATTTATATCAGCGGAGTTTCTCTACAAGGCAATTATGACATTATGGTAATGTTCGTTCTTATTTCAAGGGACTAAAGTTGAGGTTTGCAGGATTATGATGCACCCAGTGTGTTTTGTTCACTACTGGTCGAAAGTCCTTTAAAACAATTAGCACAAAACGCTGTTTGTCAAAATGAAAAATCGTAGAAGTTTGTTTGGACGTATTATAATGGGGAATATAGTTAGCATTTAAAACAGCAACAGCCGACGCGTTACTTTTATTGTTTGCGCAATGGGTATGTATGTTAGTTATCCTTTAGAGCAACATTTACTGAACGGATGTCGATGACTCTTCACAGTAGGATAGCTTATCCGTCAGAATAGGACGTAGGTAAGCTATAAACTCAATGCAAGCAAAGCCACAATCGAAAATAAAACTCGCTGCACTCTAACTTAGCGTGCTTTTAAGATCTACAGGCTGTATTTCGGGGAGTGTTCGAAGGAATTGCACGAATTGATTCCACCGGCACCGGTACCTTTTTACTATGGGGACACAAGACGTAGGCGGGGTCCACCTTTATGTCGATGACATATAACTTAGACTCACACGTTTTGAGTCTACGTTGGTCTTACGTACGACTAGAGAGTGGAATTCGTTGCCGGCAGAAGTGTTCCCTAAACACTCTGATCTGAATACATAACAAAAGAGTGAATTTTAAAATGACATCGAGGTAAAGTTACTAGCCAGGCATGATGATGTCAAATGTCTGCCTAAAAGTTGGCCTGTTAGATCCTACTGCTAGGTAAAGGCCTGTTACGAAAAAATCTCTACGCATGCGACCTCTTCGGCAGCACTGGCAGCAAAGAAAAAAGAAGAATCGAGTCCGCCGTGCGCGCGAAGGCGCCCGTCAGTTGTTTTCTTACTTCGAAATCACGTAGGCCGTGCCGAGATATACAAAAATAACGCAAAATATTAATTAGGTACCACAGTAGCTTCGAATAATAACGTCATATTCAACACTTTCAAAAAACAAAAACAGGAAAACTTGGAAAATTGAACTAAAGTGGTGCGAAAACTATTTGGAAGATCGTGATTCGGTAGTAAAAATACGAACTACCTGCAGTGATTCTGTATCTTCTCCTCAGGGCACAGCACAGGGATCGGTACTGGGTCCGCTGCACTTTTTAACATACGTGAATGATATGAGCGACTGCATTGAACACTGCACTTGCTATCAATTCGCCGACGATACGTGCTTGATTGTATTGTGATAAGTGCATTACTTCAGTCAGATTTTCTGAAGCTCACCAAGTGGTGTCATGATGCAGGCTTGGTTCTGAATGCGAGCAAAACTAAACTAATACACATAAAATCACCTTACCTTAAGCATTCTTCGGAACCAAATATAGTCGCTCATGATCATCACTGCTTACGTGCCCACAGTTTCAACGATTGTAACTGCCCTAAGATTGAAATAGTCGAATCTCACACTTATCTCGGACTTATAATAGATAACAGATTCAACTGGGGGCAACATATAGATCATGTGTGCAGTAAACTAAGAAGTTTTCTAGCAAACCTAAAAATATTGAAGGACCGCATACCATTCAAATCGGTTAAAATAATGCTATATAACGCTCTCGCTGATTCTTATGTACAATATGGACTAAGTACATACGGCACTTATACCAGTTACCTGGATACCATTCGAAAGCTCCAACTTAGAATACTTAAAATAATTGTATCAAAAGAGGTGAAGGAACAATTTTATGATAAACCAATTGATCTGTTTAAACACTGCCATGTATTACCAGTCCATTTTCAATTCAAATATAGTCTGCTGAAAGAACAATTTTTCAATGACAAACTAATTAAAAAGATCGAACATCCTGTATATACCCGGTCCATGGCTAGTGAGCGCTTATGCACGTCACCAGCAAACAACATGTACGGGGAACGAACCACGCGTTATCTGGTACCGCGCTTTATTAACGAGATACCCCCCGATTACAAGCAAAACTTAACAAAAAAAAATATCAAAACGAAACAAATCTTTTTACCTAATATAAGAGAATGCACCTGCAATATTTCTGTTATTTATTTTAATGTGAGTTACCTAATGCTGACATTAGTTATTTGATGAATAATGTCAATTTGTGTAAGCTATATAATGTATTAAATATTTTTTTTAGAGATGTAAGACTGATGCGGCATTGCAGACAAACCTCAGTGGTTTTTGTCAATGTCTATTAAAATGTTTTATTAGTTTAAGTTTTTTAAATGCTAAATAAATGAAAAAAATAACACCATTTTTTTAATTACCAATGGATATTTAACATCGAACAAGAATCACAATAACAGGCCTTACCGCAACTATGAGGAAGTATGTGCCGAACTCCACCACGCGGGCTCTGTGCGGATTGGTGATCTGCCTATTATTAAAAGTACCTGGGCGAGCGAGCTTTGCTTGGTTACTTTTGTTTAATAAAAAAAGGTTTATAATTCGTAAGTACTGTTTAAAAAACAAAAAAAGCTTAAAGCTTAAATAAAAAAAAGGAAAAATAATTTGGTCACCGAGCGAGATTAGAAACGACGTCTTCTACATTTCTTCAGTCCTACGTCTTACGCACTGTGCCACGAAGCTCTTGTTGATGGGTGCGAAATTAGCGACCGTATTCTGCCTCAAACATTGCGAACATGAAAACTTGAAAACGCGCGTTTTCCTAAACAAGACTAATCTAAATCGATTTCAATCCCGATAACACCCACATACTCAGTGAAATCGTTAGAGCCGTTTCCTAGATCACAAATCCATACTAATATTATAAATGCGAAAGTGTGTCTGTCTGACTGTCTGTTAGCTCTTGACGCTTAAACCCAGTGGTTTAAGCGTCAAGAGCTAACAGACAGTCAGAACCGATTGAGATGAAATTTGGTGTGGAGACAGTTCGAGACCCTGGACAGGACATAGGCTACATTTTGTTGCGATATAAAAACATTAAGGGGGTAAAATGGGGGATGAAAGTATATATGGAAAATCCAACTCTTGCGGGCGAAGTCGCGGGGAACCACTATTAAATAAAAATACAAGAAGTGCTCGTTTAAAGGTATAGATAAAACTCACAGATGGCCGCAGCCACCACGCGCCGCACGGAGCCGCGCCAACGAATCGATGCTGTCCTTTCTATGCGGTTTCTGAAACAATAAAAATAAAAGTTTTGACTCCGTGCAAATCCATCACATATTAAATCAAATTTCACTTACAAAAATTAATCGACTGTGTCATCCGGTGGGACTCGAACCCACGTCCCTTCGCTATCCGGGCGAGTGCTCTTACCAACCAAGCTACGGAGGACTTAGTCAGTCACGAATATAATTGCTTAAGTTATAAAAATATATAATAAGTTCAGTTGATTTCATCTTAACTGATGGTTAAATATTTGTAGAAATATTTCCATTGGATGCATGCGGGTACATTCCCTAAGTATTGATGAAATCGAACGCCGGCTCACTGGTGTAGCAAGCACTTGCAAAAAGTTGCAAGAAAACATGAATGCCCTTTTATACATGTAAGAACTTAATCTGTATTACCATGTTTAATGCAAATAAAGATTTATTTAAGTTATAAAAATATAACCATCACATTTTGTAATGACTTAATACTAAAAGTATTCATTCTAGACCTATGTGGGATAACACGCAAATTTCTATCAACAAATTGTCATCATCATCAATATCAATTCAGTAATATAATATAATATAAGTCAGCCTATTAGATCTCACTGCTGGGAAAAGGCCTCACCTCAACTATGAGGAGGAACGAGCCATACTTCACCACGCGGGCTCAGTGCGGATTGGTGGAGGGGTGTATGTAAGGCAAGTGACAAACCTTACTGTCAGAAGTTATCAAGCCGCCCTAGGGCCTCTGACTAGGCTTAACGACTAATACCACAGATATTAGCCGGGACCAACTGCTTAACGTGCCTTCCGAAGCACGGAGATGCTTGTCATGGACGTCACTTAAATGGTCGGAATGGTCACCCATCCAATCACGACCGCGCCGTGGGTTGCTTAACTTTTGGTATCACTACCAAAGCGCTGCCGCCACTGCGCCACAAGCACCTCAATTCAGTAACAAAATATATCTAGTCTATAAATTCTATAATTGCATCTAATATCTTCATGTCAGACTTGATCCCTAAACATGAAAATAAAACTCATCACTGAATGAGAGTATCTGAAACAGATAAAAAACATAATAATAAAAGACATGTCCACTTTTTGTATGGAGGCTGGTTTTTTATTCCAAGATATCACCAACCACCAATAAACTATATTTATCTTTAAGCTACAAAAATATGAAACACGTAACCATAGAAATCTGAATTTTAAACGCCTCCATTTTTGAGAAAAAATATGTTTTGTAACAGGCATCATCCATTGATCACTTACTTGTATTTCCTGGCTGTATGGCTATGTACCATTGCCTTTCCACTGGTAGAAAAATACTACTAGGTACTACCACAGATTATATAATAGGTACTACTGTCAATGGAATGTCAATTTTGCTGTCAATTTTTTTTCATGCGTTAATTGATATAGGCGAAGGTGCGGTTTCTGTACAGACAAAGAGGAAAAATATTTCAATTTTTCTGTAAATCGGAGGCCTTAAAAAATATATTAAATATGCAGAAAGGCTAGTTTTTGTGAACTCTTTAATATAATATTTAGTTTATTCTGGTTAGAAATATTGACGAATAAAAAACCATTAATGGACAAGTCCTTTACACTCATTGGTTACTTTTTTATATAAATCATAACTTAGGTGCAAATGATCGTACTAATCTTATTCTATCCAATTTTTAATATTTTTCTCTTGTTGCTTTCTTCGTGTAAGAGTACGATGAGTACATCATCATTATGATCATCATCCTAGCGTTATCCTGGTTGTGCACTAGCACGCGAGGGCCCAGGCTTTGGACCATGGTCCAGGATGTGGCAGATCAGGTAATTATAGTGAAGCGACTGCCATCTGACCTCCGTGACCTGACGTCGTGGTTACACATTCAGCCGCCTGAATGTGCAGGTTTCCTCACGATGTTTTCCGTCGCCGTAAGAACATCGGTAAGTGAAAAAACGAATTAACATAACTCAGAAAAAGCCATTGGTACATGGCGGCACGTGAGATCAAACCGGTACCTCCCGTATGAGAAGCAACCCGCTAGCCACTGAGCCATCGACGCTCATATTATAAAGTAAATTAGATCTTTGAAAATTGCATATATGCAATGCAAAATGGATAAATCCATAGTAAAGGGAATCCGCTAATACTTGGACAACCTGTACAGTCAATACTTCCTTGAAAACTTTAGTAGCTGTTGTAATATATTAGTACTTGCTTGAAAACTTTAGTAGCTGTTGCTATACAGCGTGTCCACAATCGGTATGGTATGTAAGTCGGACGGCGTTTAATTTTAAACACCCTATATTTAGACCGCGAATACATCGATAGAATCTAACCCGAGGATGTTAGGGTTGTCAGAATGTTAAGCTGATTTCGTTGGTACTTCACTAAGGAAAATATTATGAAGAATGTTAAAACATTGCCAAGTCCCATTTCCACTTGCGCAAGTCTGGATTAGCTAATCCGGAAGGTCCATTTGCGCTAGTCCGGATAAGCTAAACAGGTCTAGCGCAATGCCTATGATTGAAGTTGATAGCAGATTTGCTCAAGTTCAGATTAGCTAATCCGGACGTGCGCAAGTGGGCCTTAACAAGAGGTTTGAAGGTAAAAAAGACCCATCGGCCGTCCGGTAATCACGACCCTTTTAGTTGCACTATGTCTTATGGCGAAGAGAATATATTCTGTATCTCAGAAAAAAATATCTAAAAATATTTTTTGGTCCTTTACTGATCTAAGCTTAGGCCTGGGGATTTTTTTTAACTCTTTGTAGAGACTGTCTTTTATTATGTGTGTCTGCGCTGTGCTCCCAAGGTTTCCACTGAAAATCAGTGTCGTGGTGGCATGATAAATGATGAGCACACACCTTGTTAGCACATTCCTCTTATTTGATTTTACCAATGTCTCCCTTTTTTCTTTTCCCTTGTGTGTGTAATAATTAAAAAAAATCTTCTGTTAAACGAGGATGCCAATAAATGTATTTTCTTTATTTTTTTCTTTCTTTTAAATCACTATTCAGATTTCTAATTTCTAGTTTTATTATAATGTATATTTTTTACGTTGGAGGCAACCCTACCAATGGGCGTGCTGTGTGGACGGAGGAACTTCGTGGCTTGTTTATCGAGTCCACATGAAACATTAATACCAGATACCATCGGTACAACCCTAGAAACCTATTTCAACATGGATGGATTTATTTTACAGTTCTAAGCATCGATTCTTCTGAGAATCGATGCCCACAGAAATTGTGTTCTCGTAACTTTTGAACTGATTGATGATGAACAGTAGGCAATTAACTTAAGTCAATTGGAAAACTACTAACACGACCTACCTAGAGATACTATGCCTTACAAAATAAAAAAATAAAAAAACCGGCTAAGTGCGTCGGACTCCGGGGTTCCGGGGTGCCATACTGGACCAAAAAGTTAAAGTTAAACATTTCGTAAATAGAGCATTAAATTAAAAAATGTCTTAGGAACTCCTAATGTCATTTTAAAAGGCCTACTCAACGTTACCGCCGATACACGCGGTATGGTAGACGACGAAAAAAAATCATTTTTCAAAAAAAAATCTACCACCTTGTCGGCGTAATTGTTAAACATATGTACAACTACAAAATTACAGCCTTAACCGAGTAGTAGGTACTAACGGTCTTTTAGCAAAACCGACGATATTATACGAGTAATAGTTACACAAGACCAACTTAAAAAGCTCAAAACTATTATGACGACCGTCTTGGTGTAGTGGTTTGCGCCACGGACTTCTAAACCAGGCGGTTGCGGGTTCGAATCCCGCAAGGGGCAAATGTTTGTGTGATGAGCACGAGCATTTGTACCTAAGTCATGGATGTTTATAAATGTATATATAAGTATGTCTATCCGTTATCCTAGTCGCCATAGCACAAGCTCACGCTTAGTTTGGGGCTATAGGTAATTGGTGTGTTTGTTGAAACAATTTATTATTTATTATTATTGGAGTAAATTATTGCCTAAAAACTTTGTTATGAAACTGAAAAGACAACTTTCGTACTTTGAATTCACCAAAATCCCCAAGCCCAGTCAACATTTCATAAGTTTCATGATTTAAAAAGCTGTTCGCTTTTAGTATTTCTATCTGAAAACTACAGATTACACCTCACTGTTTCAGCATTTTAGTGCAAACACATTTCTAATAAGTATTGTTTTACATGCAGTGCTAAAACTAAGCTTAAAATTGCCGTAGTTTTGTATGAATACTAATTTTAATGAAACTAAGTAACTTCATTTAAATGGGTAAAATTCATTTCATATGTCCTATTTTTTAATACGTATGTACGGTGCACCACTCGTACATTGTGTCCATTCAGCACTACTAATAATACCTAAAACGTCACCACACTAATTTCCCTTATTCGGCGCTACTTCAGTCCGCAATTAGCAATCATCGCGTGCACTCATTATCATTTATCATATTAGCAAATTATATCAATAAAATCTACGTTTCTTCTATTAATCATCTTATCATTTAAAGCTGTATGGAAACACCGTACAACTGTATGGTCCTTTGAGTTATTGGACCTCGCGTGTGCGTTTTAACTCAAATAAACAATTCGGGTTATTTCGTCGTATGTGAGGTGTGATGAACTAGCAAAATCAGCAAAAACGACCAGTGACACGTGGAACGTTTTGTGTAAAAAAACCAAACTACAGACTTGGTTAAGCAGTTTCCATCATATTTTATCATTATACAATCGGTTTTGTGTTTTTTGTGTTTTCTTGTGAGATAGCGAATCGGTCGGCCGGCCTCTCAGAAGCGAGAATCACCGGCTCGATTGAGAAGGCGCACACTATCCACAGGGATTCCAAAAGCATATAACCGATTCAACTTTTATCATCATCAATCGAGCATCATCTTTCAAGCAAAAATGGAAGATCTTATCATCACGCAATGTCAACTGATGCAAAGCATTGAAAGCATTTTTATCAACTTCAGCAAGGATGGCCCTGAACGTAAGACCTTCTCCAGCATCCAAAGGCGACTATCAACTCTGGAAGCCTATTGGAACGAATTTCATAGTAATCATACGCAGATCATCGATTATCAAGATACTGAACATGAATATTTCAAGTACAACTATTATCAAAGAACCAAAACTTACTATACACAGCTATTAGAATACTTGCAGCTGTACTCATTACGCAAGCAATGTCCGGAATCACACGAAAAACCAGCAAAACCCTACATGGAAAAGCTCTTAATAGTCGATCAAAGACCAAAGCCAGCAGAAGCTAGCCTCCTTAAGGACAGCTCAGCAGGAATTGCACCGTCGTCTGCGCTGCGAGAAGCTAGAGCCCCGCAGCCAGCCCTCGAGGCCAGCACCTCCGCCGTCACTCAGCCGCCAGCCCCGCAGGCAAGGTCCCAGAAGCATTCGGAACCCATGGAGGCACACCAAGATCAAAAGAAAACCAGAGATACTAGTAGCAAATTAGATGAAATGTTTCGCAAGCAAATAAGTAACTACAAAGCTTTTTCGAGTACAATCACCAGCATAGACTTCGACAGCCTTTCTGAGAAGTCGCAATTTGAAGATGTCTTAAAAAACATTGAATCACGTTGGAATACTATTGACTCATTACACTGGGAAAAAGATGTGAGCTCTATGAAGACGATGAGAACAATAATCGAAACTACAATGCATATGAAAGATAATACAATGAAATCAAACAAATGTTAAATCAGAAAAAGTGGTCAGCATCTTATAAAATACAATCAACACCGACTATGGACATCCCTACATTCAACGGTGACTATCATAGATGGATATCATTCAAGGATCTGTTTACAGAATCCATACACAGCAATTTCTCAATGTCGAATGCGCAAAAAATGCAATTTCTTAAAAGTAAGGTCAAGGGCGAAGCAGAAAAGCTGATTAATCACTTAAACATCAGTTCAGACAACTTTCAAGTATGCTGGGATATTTTAAATCAAAGATATAACAACGTAAAACTGATATTCAGCTCTCATATCAATATACTCTTGACTTTACCATCAATGCAACAACAAACAGCATTTCGAATCAAGAAGATTCATGATACTTCTAAGGAATGCTTAAACGCAATAAAAGCTCTCGGAGTGAACGTCTCAACCTGGGACCTTCTCATAGTCCATATTTTATCTCAAAAATTGGACAGTGAGACTCACAAGGACTACATAGAATCATTGAAAAACCCACTTGACCTACCAACATTAGACGATTTCTTCGAGTTCCTTGAAAACAAATTTACGTCACTTGAAGCATCAAGGCGGAAGCAAGACAAAGACAGCAATACCAATAAGCCAACGTTGCAAGTTTCATCGTTTACAAAGAAAACATTTCAACATAATAATTTTAATAAGTTTTCCGCAAACAACGCATATCAGAGCAAGCCGATACCGAAAGCATTTTATGCGGCTTCAGCACAACGCTGCCCTAATTGCAAGGAAAAACACGGAATTTTTAACTGCAATGAATTCCTTCAAATGTCAAATGAAATGAAATTAAAAACTAACAATAACCTACATCTGTGTATTAACTGCTTGCACGATCACAATGGCAATAAATGCTTTTCTACAAAGTCATGCAGTAAATGTAACAAACCACATAATACTCTGCTTCATGATGCATTTAATAAGTCACCTAGCAACACATCAAACAAGTCCAAGGACACCGTCAATGTCTCGCAGAACAGGTAATCCGAAATCCTGTTAGCAACTGCACTCATCAATGTATTAGCCGCAGATGGCACCTATCACATCATGAGAGCACTCATCGATCAAGGTTCTCAAATTTCTCTTATCACTGAGAACGCAGCACAGAAGCTCCGACTACCGCGGCGTCACTGCAGTGGCGTTGTATTCAGATTGGGCGCACAAACAAATAACAGCAAGGGATCGATTGAATTAGCAGCATCAGCCATTCATGGAGATTTTACGTTCAACACTACTGCAATCATTATGAAAAATCTGATAAACAATCTACCCAATCAAACATTCTCAAAACCATCGTGGCCACACATTGAACATATCACGTTAGCAGATCCCGAGTTCAACATCAGCCGACCCGTCGACCTACTTTTGGGTGCCGATATATACTCGCTCATCATCCAGGGAGGAATCATCAAGGGTGAAAATGACTCGCAACCCATAGCACAGCAGACCCAACTCGGATGGTTATCATGTGGCAACGTAAAAACCTCTCAATATCAATGCAATGTCATATTAAATAACATAGATGATTTTCAAAGATTCTGGACAATTGAAGACATCAGTGACAGCGATCAGCAAATCATGTCCCAAGAAGATCATCATTGCGTACTGCAGTACAAAGAGCAAACGACACGCCAATCAGACGGTCTATACATTGTAAGACTTCCAATGAAACCGAACGCAACCGAGAAACTAGGCGAATCAAGACAAAGAGCAATAGCACAATTTCTCCAGCTAGAGAAGAAGTTCACGAAAAACGAAACCCTATCTCAAGATTACAAATCATTTATCAACGAATATATCAATCTGGAACATATGAAAGAAGCCAAGGGCGATGGTAATAAAATACCTACTTATTACTTACCGCATCACTGTGTAATTCTAGCAGAATCAACGACGACGGCATTGCGCGTCGTATTCAACGCGTCATCACCTACGTCATCGGGCTTCAGTCTCAATGATCTAATGCACAGCGGGCCCAACCTACAACAGGACCTGCTATCGCTGATTTTAAAATGGAGACAATAACAAGTAGCATTTACTGCCGACATCGAGAAGATGTTTAGGCAGATTTTAGTACATCATGACGATCAGAATTTACAAAAAATTATTTGGAGAGATAGCACACAAAAATCACTGCAAGAATTTAATTTATTAACTCACGGTACTAAAGCCGCACCGTTTCTAACAACCTTAAAACAGCTAGCAAACGATGAAGGTCACAAATACCTATCACCAGCAAAGCAAGCACTAGAAGAAGAATTTTATATGGACGATCTTCTAAGCGGAAGTCACAACATAAGTTCAGCTAAGCAATTACAATCAGACCTGATAGCACTACTTAAATCATGGGGGTTTAACCTCCGAAAATGGTCTTCGAACAAACCTGAGTTAAGAGTCACAGAAGAAGGAACAGCACCTGAAATTAATCAAGAAACTTTCAACTTTAAATATAGAGAATCAACAAAAACACTCGGGCTGAGCTAGAATCCTACAGCCAACAGCCCCAAAGCTCACTAAACGCATACTGTTATCAGAGATTTCGAAGATATTCGACCCCGTTGGTTGGCTGTCTCCAGTGACTACAAAACTAAAACTGTTATTTCAAACACTCTGGCTACAGGATCTTGAATGGAACAGTGAGATCAACATAGAATGGGCAGATATTAAAGAAGACCTAGAAGGCATCAATCAGATCAAGGTGTCCAGATGGTTACAAAGTCACAAAAACGATAACATCGAGCTACACGGTTTTTGTGACTCATCAACAAAAGCATACGCCTGCGTAATCTATTACAAGGTGAAGAGAAGGAACAGCATAACACGGAGAAAGCATCAATAACAATAGCAGCAGCCAAAGCTTGTACCAATCAAATAGATATCACGTTGCCAAGGCTCGAATTGATATCATTTGTGGGAGTCAAGTTACATCGGAACAATTAAATGGAAGCGGCATTATCAACCTTAGTGAAGGCTGTATCATTAACAACAAAGAGTAAACAATATACCCTATAAACAGTTAGAAAACAACCTAAACACGGAAGCAGATGTGTTGAAAATTGAAATATCGTCCATAAACCATATCATAGAATTAGAGTTTTCTACTCCCAAAATCACGGAAACACAAGGCGAGGAAGACATATTGAACCAAACTCAAGTTCAAAAAGAATTGAAGCAAATAAAATCACAAATTGGTCAGCTAAAGAATGTCGACGTAGATGATGTTTTGTCAAGCAATGCTACATCTCATGATATCACACAATATGTGTTGATTCACATTATCATATTAGTCATAATTTGCGCAAGTATTGTACTAATCTGGCGCCGACTGCGCAAGTGTCGCAAGCATCCAGTGAGCAGACCAGGCTCTGCAGAAACACGAAATCCGCTCTCGCCTGTTAACTTCGTGGGGCCCCCGCCGCCCCCTGTACAGGCCCAGGCGACGGCCCCTCGTCCGTCGCGCCATACTTCGACCATCAGAGCTACAGCACACAGCGAACCAGCGAATGAATCTTCATCAGAGGGCAACGACGTCGAAATGGCCGAGTTGAGATACGCGCAGCTAGTCAACAAGGCGACCTCTCCTTCGTTCCGCAATCATTTTAAGAAATAATTTTATTTTGTATTGAAATTTATAAGTTTGAGTTGTAATTTTATTAAGTACTTAATTATCATCAACAAATTACCTATCATCATCGTCAATCACAGCATCCTTCTCCAACATCTCCTCCCCCGCAGCATGTACGGTGCACTACTCGTACATTGTGTCCATTCAGCACTACTAATAATACCTAAAACGTCACCACACTAATTTCCCTTATTCGGCGCTACTTCAGTCCGCAATTAGCAATCATCGCGTGCACTCATTATCATTTATCATATTAGCAAATTATATCAATAAAATCTACGTTTCTTCTATTAATCATCTTATCATTTAAAGCTGTATGGAAACACCGTACAACGTAGGTCTTTTATGAAAAATATGCGTAGAGTAAGTGAATGAATTCAAATTCAAATTCATTTATTTAGGTTATAGTAGGTACATTTAAGATCAAATCTGTGCCAAAAAGGTCCCTGCTCAGCATAAATCGTGACAGCACAAAGCATGTCACGATACTGATTTTCAGCAGGAACCTTTTCGGGCACTGTGTACAAACATACCAAGAATTAATTAACACAAAATATAAATTATAGGTGACAAAACAAATTCAATAATTATTAAACAAATCGAATGAAAAACATTTCATATTAAATTAAATAACAACATAGAATAATAATAACATAATATTAACAATTTAATGACAGATTTTAAATAATAATAAAGACTTAAATTTACCATTAACATTTAATTAGGGAACAAATAAATTCGTCCACCGAGAAGGCGAGAATGAGGGTGAGTTTCATTGTTTACCATTTTTTTCCATAAGTTAAGATACTAATATAATGACAAACAACAAACGTATAATAATAATACTTACAAAGCTTTTAGATTAATGTCGTCAAACGGGCCTCTGCGTGTTGGTTTCGGCCCCATGTACGCCTTTCCAAATCCGGGACCCCATGGTCCCGAGATAGGAAAAGACACAACATAATAATACCTTTTTAAATCTTTAATAAGGGTAATGGCTAGTGCCTTCTTTTAAGCTTGATAAAGCCTGTGTAAGGAGGCACTGCTCTTCAGTTTCACATCCTTACATAGCATATATGAACAAAAGATAATTAGGATAAAGTTATAATTAGGTTAAGCTAAGTATAAAACGATGGCATTACGTTGAAATAATAAATTTTCCAATTTTCGGCTAAGTACAGGTTCTAACTTATTCAATTATCTGGTAAAGGGCATTCGGTAGGTACTTGAATGCAAGTAAATACCGAATTGTTAAAGTATTTTTTTAAATTGAATTGTTTTCTATCGCGTCAAAAGTTGTTAATAATTTATTGTTGTGCGTCTCGTTACTATCTACATACGTACATAACGTAACGTACCGTACGTAAATACATACGTACGGAAGAATGTAAGTAATTACCGGAAGTTACTTAGGTTTCCTGTTGAAATTCGTTGAAAACCTTTTACAAAATAAGCACCGAATTTCAACAAAGCGAAACTACAAGAAAACAGGACAGCACGCGATAACAGAACGGTAGGCGGATGTGGCAGCGAAATGCACAAAATGTAAGATTTGCATTTTGTAGATTACAAAACTAATATTACTATTTGGGTAAAACCGGGATAGATGCCATACTTTGTGAAAATATTTTATACCTCTTTGTACAAATATTATATTCTTTTATTTGTAAAACTGGCAAGTACTTTGGTATTTTATATATGAATTTATGAAAGGAAAAAATATTACTTATGACATTTTGAGAGTATTACCGATTATTGCGAACCACTAAATTTTGAGTCGTCTATCCCATATAGGGGATAGTTGTCAAGTCCATATAAATAACGTTAAGGAATAAGGATAGACTACTCGCTGAGAAATAGGGCATCTATCCCGAAAAAACTTTGATCGCACCTAGCCGTTCCATGCAATCGTATAGAGACATGAGACACGATCCATTCGGTGGTAGTTGGAAAGTCTCTCGATAGATAAATAAAATAACACGCTATGTATTTGCGAAACTAGAGTAATTACAATGGGAGCATCTATACAACTAGGGCGTCAATCCTGGTTTTACCCTACATAACTAAAAACGGCACCTATCAACATGGTGAGTATTGCGCCTAAAAACTAACACACCACTGTGGTGCGGGGAAAAATATGGCGGATGCAGCCTTAGGCGTGGCTGTGGGTGATAATAGAGTGGACTGTATTTTGCGGGGAATATAAATAAGATGGATTTTCCTTTAGAAGATGAAAATAAAGAGAAAGGGGCAGGGGTAGCAGGTTGGAAATGGAAGCTCACCTCGAGGTCTTCTTACATATGCCTTCCAAGACACGTGGGCGGCCACCCAGGTTACACAGCTTTCCTGTCTCTTCTGCGGTGTATCTTCTTAAAGTCTTTCGCAACTCTTCGATAACATAAATACGCACAACACAGAGATGCACAATAGTCATGAGGTTGGTTCAATCACACACGATCCGAGTGCCTAGTACTTTGAGAGCGCGGTGTACTGGCGACTGTTGCGGTTACGATTTCGTACGTTACTAATGTATGGCGTTTCGTTCGGTGAGCGGGAAATGGAAAAATAGGAGGGTAGATACATATAAAAATAATAACACCTACCTAACCACTTTGATTTAACAACGAAACCCAACACAACATAAAATAAAACTACATATAGCATACTACTACATATAGGCTTAATGAATATTTTAACTTAAATAAATAATTCAATATATATACCTGTGACATTTTAATTTAAATTATGACATTGTAATTTTAGTTTCTGACATCATATTATAATATTTTATTTATGACATTCTGTTTAATTGTAACAATGTATTAATTAATATTTCCAATACTATTATTAATATTTGCACGCCTGCATGCAAGCTGAATACAAGACAATATTAGCCTTAAGATCCGCAATGTAAAACTTGCATGATATAATTGTATTCTGGCAAATAAATGATTGATTTGATTTGATTTACAATTTTCAGCTGTCAGAAAATCCCTTATTGATTTGCTTTTTTTTGTTTTATTTTTATTATTTGTCTTTTATTTTCTTTTTCTGTGTTAGTTAACTCGTTGCAAAACGCATCCGCTGAGAATCAGTTTCAAGGCATGCCGTTTACTCGGATACCACGAATAATGCTGAGCGGATGCCTTTTCGGCACTCACCATTGTAATACTTATCATGTAGGTTATTTTTGTTTGTAATCTTTCTGTGTGTAAATGCTGAATAAATGTATTTTATTTATTTTTCTTTCTTTCTTTTAATTGTTTTTTTGTATTTATTCAAGTTTAGACGATCGTCTTGGTGTAGGGTTCGCGCCACGGACTTCTAAACCAGGCGGTTGCGGGTTCGAATCCCGCAAGAGGCAAAAGTTTGCGTGATGAGCACGAGCATTTGTACCTAAGTCATGGGTGTTTATAAATGTATATAAGTATGTCTATCCGTTATCCTAGTCACCATAGCACAAGCTCATACGCTTAGTTTGGAGCTAGGTAATTGGTGTGTTTATTGAAACAATTTATTTATTATTATTAATTGTAGTATACGAGATAAATTGATTGATATGAGAAATAAATTTTCTCAAACATTTACCATGTTTGAGAAAATTTATTTCTCATAAGTTTGTCTATCATTGGCCTATATTACAATAAATAGTAGTAACCAAGCATAGGTCGCGCGGGTATTATACATAAACCTAGTTTATCTTCTATATGCTAATCACCTGCCGGGCGTGCCACACTTCCGATTAGCGGTTTTCAATCGTGACACACTACGTAACTATAGTTAGGATGGAAACGATACCAAGTGGGTTTGTAGAACGAAATGAACTGAAATTTTAATTTTATTACAGGGCACCAGTATGCTTAAAGGAAAGGCTTCAGATCAAAGACGAATCTATCCGGACGTAGCTCTATATTTTATATATTTTTTCATAATGGATGAACCGATTACGATGATACTGGAATTATTGTAGGTAAAATAAACCTTAAAGAGGACACAAGATTTTATGATACTAGCAACCCGCCCGGCTTCGCACGGCTACAGTTAAAATTAACAAAATATACCCTATGCCACTAAGGAAAAACGTAGCATGCTATTAGTGAAATAATTTTTGAAATGGGTCCAGTAATTTTTAAGTTTATTTGATACAAACACAAAAAAATTCAAATTAAAAAAAAATACAATCTCATGACAGATCAGAAAAACGTTGCATTCTTTTGATAAATAATTTTGGATATCGGTTTAGTACTTTTTTAAGTTTGGACAGGAGATTTTATTTGATATTTATTTAGAGAGACATTGATAATTTCCTGTTAATAATATTAGTAAGATATGAAGGCGAATGAAATTTGGGAAATCCGACCGCATGTTCATAATAATAATGTCCTTCTAGCCGAATTTCGACTACGGCGGCCTATCTCAATAGAGATTAGCCAACTGCGCGGGACATATTATAGTGCATAAGTGTGTGCGCAATACACAGGTGCACTCTCTGTTCCTTCACTCTCATAGTTCGGTGAGACGGCAGTCCGACATGACCGTTGAGAGATCAGGCGCAGGATTAACGGCTTAACGTGCTTTCCGAGGCACGGGGGTGTTAACACCACCAACTCCCTGACTCCGGAGCTGTGTCTGAGTAATTTCAAGACAGAAAAACCCAAACACTCTCGGCCCGTCCCGGGATTCGAACCCGGGACCTCGTAAATAGTATCCAGCGTGCTGACCACTAGACCAACGAGGCAGTCATAATAACATAGAGGGAATTCATAATCACAGGTTTTACCTAAGCACCTACTACTGTTGGATCCATTAGTAGCTAAAATGAAGTCATATTTATATAATGAATGTGTAGACAGCATACTCCCCACCCAGTTAAACTTCATATTGATGGTAAAAAACGTATATGCTGCAAAAACTAAACTAGGTATATACATCAGACAAAAAAAAACTATTTTACCATCGAAAAAGTCGTAATAACTCATAAACTATCCTTGACAGGCTGATATCTACAGATTTGTAGATAATATATATAATAATAAAATAATATAATGCAATTTTAGCAATAGTCAATTTAGTTGTAAAATCATGAAAAACAGTTTTAGTTTACTGATTTTCATTTACCTACTATAAGAACTTATTATATTTTTATAACTTAAGCAATTATTTTTCAAGTTTTTACGAAATTAAATCAAATTTAACTTACAAAAATTAATCGACTGTGTCATCCGGTGGGACTCGAACCCGCGTCCCTTCGCTATCCGGGCGAGTGCTCTTACCAACTAAGCTACGGAGGACGTTAGTCAGTCGACGAATTTTTGCAAGTGCTTGCTACGCCAGTGAGCCGGCGTTCGATTTCATCAATAGTACTTGGGGAATGTACCCGCATGTATCCAATGGAAATATTTTTACAAATATTTAACCATCAGTTAAGATGAAATCAGCTTAACTTATTGCACTTGCAAAAATTCGTCGACTGACTAACGTCCTCCGTAGCTTAGTTGGTAAAAGCACTCGCCCGGATAGCGAAGGGACGTGGGTTCGAGTCCCACCGGATGACACAGTCGATTAATTTTTGTAAGTTAAATTTGATTTAATACCATAAGAACGTTGTAAATAGATAAATAAGTATATGGAACAGTTCAGTTCTATGAACTTCGTAAAGTCTAAAGGTAGCACATAAGAATTGTGTAATTAACTAACTAAGAAGTAATTTTAGCACAAATTTGCCGATGTCTAATTTAGTATTAATATTAATAATAATAATGTCCTCCTAGTCAATTTTGACTACGGCGGCCTATCTCAACAGAGGTTAGCCAACTGCGCAGGACATATTATAGTGCACAAGTGTGTGCGCAATACACAGGTGCACTCTCTGTTCCTTCACTCTTAAAATTCGGTGAGACGGCAGTCCGACATGACCGTAGAGAGATCAGGCGCAGGACCAACGGCTTCACGTGCTTTCCGAGGCACGGGGGTGTTAACACCACCAACTTCCTGACTCCAGAGCTGATTAATAATTAATACTATGATAGATAAGTATTAAGGAAGAATGTTTCAGGTTTGATCTTAAGAAATCTACTTCATTATTTATTTAGTGAGATCAATACATTTAAAACAACAAATAATAGAAATCTAACGATACCAGTTAAAAAAAACTAAAAGCATATTTGCAAAATATTAAACCACAGCGAAAAGTAGCAACAAAACCAAGAATGAATTTCTTCAGGAAACCGGAAGTCGTTCAAATGTTACAAGAGCCATTGAACGAGGTACTCGCCAGTATACAAGTTAGTATAGATTTAGTAAGGGTAAAAAAGATACGAATTTTATAGCGGAATGGAATTTGTGTAGGCTATAATTGGTGATTTTTTCAGTGATTCGGTCATATATCCCTCTTACTAATAATTATTTTGACATTTCTATAACACTTGATTAAACAATGTGTTAGATAACCGACCCGACAAACTTTAAAGGCTTCTTCTACATAAAATTTTAATCATAAAATGTCCCATACATGTGGGGTGAAAAATCAACTTAAGATTTTTGAGGTGAATTAGAGCAACTTTAATTTTGTCTGTATTTTTTGGGTAAAAATATTTTTTTACAGTCTACGATATTGTTTTCGATACTTTAGTGATATTTATTGGATTGCAACTCATTTTGAGTTATCCGACAATATTTTTCCTACACGATGACCAAATAATTAAAATGCCGCCATTCCTAAAGAGTTGAGTTTTCACCCCGCTTATATAGGACATTTTATTATTAAAATTCACTGTAGAAAAAGCCCTTAAAGTTTGTCGGGTCGATTCCCAAACACATTGTATAAATGTAAAACGGTTAATTTGAAATGGTTGTATCCACTATGTCATACTGTCACTACAAGTAAGAAGGGGGGGGGGGGGGAAGGAAAATATACAATGTGACATCTTACGAAGTTTTAATATTTACAACAACTTTTGTTATAGAACTACATCAAAATCCTTAAAAATCTGTTTTCATACTAAAGTCGTAGAGACAAATTGTTTCAACAAACACACCAACTTACCCTAAATTAAGCCAGGCTTGTGCTATTGCGACTGGGATAACGGATACTTATACTTATTCCTACATACGATTTTAAAAATCCATGACTAAGGTGAAATACTCGTGCTCATCACAAAACCATTTATTTATTTATTAACACATGGTATATTACAGCTCTTATTATAGTATTTGCTCTTTACGGGATTTGAACCTGCACCCTCTGGTTTTGAAGTCCGGAGCGCTAACCACTACAACGAGACGGTCGTCAACGCATATTTTAGTAGATTTGCAGTTTGCAATGCAATGTTATTAAGAACCAGTGGTTCCCCGCGAGTTCGCCCGCAAGAGTTGGGTGATTTCACCCCCTTAATATTTGTACATCGCGACAACATGTAGCTTATGTTTAAGCGTCAAGAGGTAACAGACAGACAGACACACTTTCGCATTTATAATATTAATACTAATATTATAAATGATTCATAATCCATACGGATTGCGTGAAATAAAATAGTAGAATAGAGCCTCTCGTCATACTAACACTTTATACATTATTCATTAATGCCGGGTCTAACATTAAGTACTTCTCATCACTTCAAGTTAGATCATAATAAAAGTCACAACCTATTTCATCTAAAATAAAAGTAAATAACATTGAAATTATACGTTTCAAACATTCTTCTTCGTTCAATTTCATTTTATATAAAAGCTTCATCTCTAGCACTCTCAAATAACATCCGGTGTCGAAAGCTCCATCCCAGAGGTCTTACCCCAATAGACGATGGCCATATTTGACAGTAGCCATCCCTGTCATTTATGCCAGCATGACAGCGCGAGCAAGCGAGATGGCTTGCTACAAAATTCGTATATCGTCATTCGGATTATGGCTTTGGGGCTTCAGCGAATGGTTCAACTAAATGAGCTATGCTGAAAGTTGCTGAAATATTGTCAGAATGGAAAAATGTTCTACACTTCTGGACACATCTATTGGCCCACCTTGTATTTTCAGTTTCGTTTGGTCCTAGCTAAAATTTTATAGTAGGTCGAGCAAAAAGTTTTTATGCAGTTTTGAACCTGGCACATTCACAATTTCATTCAATAGTCTTTTTTTGAATTTCGAACACAGAATTTAAAGAAACAAAAGACAATTTGGAGCCTGTTTGTTGATATCAAACAATCGAATACTAAGAAAACTTGGTTTTATTGGTTCACTTGGATTCAATTCTTGAAAAAGTGATTGATATCTTTGGTTTTGCAACAAACATTACTTATTCTTAACATTAAGGTGAGGTTCTATAAATAATCTATGGATACTTCACCTGAAGTCGCCGCCCAAGCTGTGGCACTTATTCAGGCCGGACACAGCCAAAGAAACGTGAGTGCTCAACTTAATTTAAGTCGATCTGCGGTCCGAAATGTTTATCGGAGGTACCTAGACTGGTGACTGGTGGCTTTGTTTGTCGCCAAGGAAGGCCACGATCTCGGGTTACAACTGAAAGGCAGGATTGATTCATCGTGCCGACCAGCTTGAGAAATCGTCACCTTACCTCCATTGAGATTCAAAACCAACTTCGCGACTTCCACGGAGTATCTGTGAGCGCTCGAACTATTCGGAGAAGGTTAAAAGAACGCGATATGGTACAACACAAGCCAGCTAATGGGCCTACAATTACTATTTAATTTTTTTGTAAGTGAAATTTGATTTAATTTCGTAAAAACTTGCAAAATGATTGCTTAAGTTATAAAAATATAATAAGTTAAGCTGATTTTATCTTAACTGATGGTTAAATATTTGTAAAAATATTTCCATTGGATACATGCGGGTACATTCCCCAAGTATTGATGAAATCGAACGCCGGCTCACTGGCGTAGCAAGCACTTGCAAAAATTCGTCGACTGACTAACGTCCTCCGTAGCTTAGTTGGTAAGAGCACTCGCCCGGATAGCGAAGGGACGTGGGTTCGAGTCCCACCGGATGACACAGTCGATTAATTTTTGTAAGTGAAATTTGATTTAATTTCGTAAAAAAAAACTTGCAAAATGATTGCTTAAGTTATAAAAATATAATAAGCGATATTTAAACTCTATGCCTAATCGTATGAGAGCTGTGGTAGATGCCCATGGAGGCAACACGCGTTATTAAATTAAACCTTTATTTGATAAAACATGTTTTTTATTCAAAAATCAATTGCCTTTAACAAGGCGCATATCCGACTTGTTAGGCGTAGCTCCATGTCGTATGGTATTCTGAATTCAAATTTAAAACAATACGATCGAAAAAGATGGTAAAATGTATCAGGTTTAAAACTGCATCAACAGTTTTTGTTCAATCTAGCAATCATATTTCGGTAGGGGCCATTGAAACCTAAACTCTAAGGTGGGCCAATAGATGTGTCCAGAAGTGTATTTTATTTTGATCGAGTGTTAGAACATGGTGATGGAAGCTTAAAGTTTTCAAAAGTTAGAGCAGAGCTTTTTACCCGATTGCGGAAGGAGGGTTATGTTTTTCGAGAGTATGTATGTATAATTGTTTGGCACGCCCAAACGACTGGACAGTTATTCACATATGAGGTGTCGTTGGATTTGTCAAACTTGTGAGAGTGACATAGGGTATAGGTAAATCAAGGGGGGGGCGGGATTGATTTTTTCCTTACCCTATGGTATTGCTATCAATATGGGTATCAAATGAAAGCCAGTAAGAAGACCATTCTTAAATGTAATAATTTTTGCAGTTGGGTGTTTTGTTTTTTCAATAATTTTGCTTGTTTAGTATACAAAAAAATACATAATACTAACTTTCGAAATAATGAGTCTGAATTAATGATATACGCAAACGTTGGACCATACCATATCTGAATCATGTTTTGAGTACATAAAATATTTTATTTCATTATGTAAGGGATGGGACAACCTGTATAAATAACTGGAATATCCATGTTCAAATGACGAAAATACCCGAGCTTGACAAGACCGTTAGTTAACTCGCTACTGTATTATGAAAGTGGTAATCGCTAAAAAAAGTTTATGTTTTCAGAAATGAAATTGAAATTAATTTCGCTCACAAAAATTAGTCAACTGTGTCATCCGATGGGACTCGAAACCACGCCCCCTCGCTATCCGGGCGAGTGCTCTTACCAACTGACCTACGGAGGACGTTAGTCAGCCGACGAAATATAATTTTCAGAAATATCCTACTTAATGCTTCGAGGATGATGACCGCTTGCAGTTTGATATCAACTGATTTTCTATTGTATCTGGAAACATGATACCTGAAAACTGAAATCACAGGGCGGGCCCTGTGACTTGACTACGGGTCTTGACTACGGGTAGTCAAGTGGCAATTTATTGTGAAGCAAAGTTCGTTATCGCTAACAAAATGTATGAAACTGACAAACTATCGAAACATCACGTGACTTTTGCATACATATTTTGGCATATCATTGGCGATAGCGAAGTTCGCTCCAGAACCCTCGCCATTTGACTACGGGCCTAGGAGTCATCACAGAGACCGAAGAGCTGACAGCTACCTCGGTCGAATAATTAGTCCAGCTGTTCAAAGGGGGAACGCTGCCAGTATCTTCGGAACCTTGCCTAAAGGGACTCCTTTTTACGAAATTAAATCAAATTTCACTTACAAAAATTAATCGACTGTGTCATCCGGTGGGACTCGAACCCACGTCCCTTCGCTATCCGGGCGAGTGCTCTTACCAATACTCCTTTTAATAATATATTATAGTTATTATCGTATTTCTTAAGGTTTTTACTTTTAGTTTCATTGTTCTAGTCTAATTTAATTTATAATTTAATATATTTCTAATTTATCCTTGTATATGTAAATTAATTAGATATACTGAAATTCAAAACAAGGAAAATAACAATACTATGAGGAGCAAAAATCCTGCCACTCTAAAGCGGCTTTTGGTTGAGTTCGTAACACAAACAGCTTATGGATATTCATAACCGAACAATATCGATATAAAATACTAGTGGTTCCCCGCGAATTTGCCCGCAAGAGATGGATTTTCCATATAAACTTTAATCTCCCATTTTACCCCCTTAATGTTTTTATATCGCTACAAAATGTAGCCTATGTCCTTTCCAGGGTCTCGAACTGTCTCCATACAAAATTTCATCTTAATCGGTTCAGTGGTTTAAGCGTCAAGAGGTAAGAGACAGACAGACACACTTTCGCATTTATAATATTAGTATCCATATAAAATATTCGGCCCAGACTCCCACTTTGCGGGATTTCTCTTGAGATTCTCGTGTCGATATAATTCATATAAATATCTGATGCAGCTATCGGTTAGAAATATCGGAGATATGAAAGGTTTAGGTTGCCTTCTGGTTTCATTGAATTATGGCCTGGTTGGTATTGTTCCTATATAGGATGCCCCAAAAAACGTAAGATTTGAATTTGCGCTATTTGTGCGGTAAAGTGCTCGCAACTCTAAATAAAAAACAAACAATTTGATAGCAAATGTTTTGGGGTTAGTATAAATAAAGCTTTTAACAAATGGAACAAGATGTCTTTATTGTTTAACATTAGATATTATTGCACTTGAAAAAATGACTAGCAGAGGCTTTTTAACATTTGTAGCCTACTCACGTATTCTACATTTTATTATTAATCCTAAATAGCATTTTATTTACACAAAACAAATACACGCAATTTATAACTTAACTTAACCTAACACTTAACTTACTAAAATAAATAAAATACTAATATAAAATTACTTATTTAGTTTCCTAATTTATATCTAAGTTTCATATGTACAAAGTTACTAGCTACTATTTACATAACTAAATTATCCTAATGTTTAAAATAGATTGTTATCGATAGTCGATATCGACACAGCGTCATCGACTTGCGGAAGCACTATGCGTTGCAATTCAGCAGACGCAGCGGTTTTCGCCACACGGAAGGTGCGACGTCTCGCTCGCCCTCCAGTCGAGATCTATGCATTGAACTCGGTCCGCGCGTCGCTTGCGCAGCCGATATTGCCTATTTATTTCGCGATCTTTATTTCGGATAGAAATTAGATCTTATTTAGGTTTATCGCGTACTGTTAAGTAACTATTTGCTCTCTGCACTCCTTCTATTAATTCCTGGTGTGACTGTAAACCTGTGTACGTGCTATTTGGGACAATACAACTGATTTATATTTATTTCGGACTTGAAGTTATTTCTCGCCCTTACACATCAACCTACATTGTCACACCAACTTGGGTGTTCACCACTGAACACCATACATTGTTTAAAAAATAATGAAAGTTTCATACAAAATATGTACGAAATTATGTTTTTAGTTCATCTAATGTGGTGAGATTGATTAAAAATTTCAGGAGGGCTTATTTTTAGACGACCAGTCTGCTTAGTGCCTCCAACTGATCTAGTTTTCCTAGATCTAGTTTCTCCGATTAATCTCTTCAAAGTAAATGAAGTCAAAACACTATTCCGACCATATTTTTTTCGATACGATACGTTAACGATTTTAAACAATTAAGACGATTGTTCTTTTTTCTAAGCCTAAACTGCTGTTAAATTGATTATTTTTTAGGTTTGCCAGCTACTTAACTTCACTGCACTTTAGATGGGAGAAATAAAATACAATTATTTTGCTTTAAATTTCTTTAAATTTTAAGCACGAACGACTCATTGCCGGTTGCGGTTAGTGTGGTTTTGGTGCCGTCGCTAGTGTCTCTTAGCGGAATTTTAAAGCAAAATAATTGTATTTTATTTTTCCCATCTAATAATGGATTTCCGCAATGTAACGCCTGATTCTATTAATTACTGTACTTTGTTACTTTTAGGACATCCTATACAAAAAATGAAAACAGAAACCCAATTTTTGCGCGAGTGAAGTCGTGAGGAGCTGCTATGTAGTACAAAGGCGATATTAAAAGAAGACTCTTAAATAATTAGTTAGTTTACCAACAACGAAAAAATTGCCAAGTTTCGCAAAGAGGACTTATTAATTTAAAAGTAAGGAAGTTACTTGTACAGTCCTGCTTCCCTTAGTGAAAAATAAAATTCTTACTTAGGTACCTAAGTAAGAATTTTATTTTTCGGCCAAGAAAGTGGTTCGCCAGTTTTTTAAGGCGGCTTCCTTTATAAAAAGTAGCATGAGGAAGTGTACTCAAGTTAGAACATGATATCACATTCCAAATTTATGTATAGTGTTCTTCAAAAATTCGACTTAAATCTGTATAAAGTCTGTAAAAATTTAAAAACCCTGTTATTCTATGACGCGCGAATGTTTTTAAATCTTAGGGTGATAGACCACTTTCTTGGCCTACCTACTTAAGTGACTTACTACTTCTCTCTTCCTTACCATAGCGAAAGCTTAATGCAACTCGTAGCTATGATGTGGCAATAAAATTAATATTATTTTATCGATTGTTTACATTGAGGTTACATAAGTTTATATTTAGCTACCTATTATTGCTGAGCTGATAGGCACTTTTCGGTTGATCATCTTAAAAAGCTATTCACATTTTATATTTACGGATTGTAAATAAGTTTTTCGAGATAAGAAGTTATATTAGTGTACTTTGTTGAGGATAACTTGTATTTTGTTGAGTATTAAACTTAGTACACTGTGCCAGAGGGTAGTTACATCCTGCCAACCAACCAGCTCTAAGTATCAACTAATTAAAAACTTCCATACAATGCAAATGGCAATCTCTTTCCACAATCTGAAACCTTCGCTAAACAAAAATGAACGCTATATCCATGGGTATAAGAATTAGATGGCAGAGCACAGACTGTATCAGCATTGTCTTTGTATAATCCGCATAATGATCACTAAGGGAGATACGTTGTTGAAGAGTGCGGGAGACGAAATTCCACATTCTTAGTAAAAGCATTCCTGGGGGTTATAAAGAAATGTACACACTTACCTCTTCGTATTAAGGTTTCTAGAAAAAAATCTGTGCCAATGTTGGATTTTTCCATGAAACTGTAGGTAGAAAATCATCACTTTCGAGCTTATTATTTTATATTTTTGACAAGAGGAGTTCTGAATTGAAAATAATATTGAATTTATAAAATAATTTGTGGAGGAAAAAGTTTTTTTTAAATAGTCACACTAATTACATAGTCCCGAACCAAACGTTACCTTGTGCTATGGTGACCTGACCTCAATAATACGAGTACGCTGGACTGCATACTGTCAGCCTAAAAATGAAGCCATAATATCATTATCGCCATTTTGGCGCTGACGGCTGTAGTGACCATGTGTGGTGACCGTTCACGGAACTAATGAGAGTTGACATAAACATATGCAAGTTGCTCTATGTTAGTACCCTAGACACTCGGTGGTGGCGATTTGATTCGGCACAAAAACTATCTGTCATTTCTTAGAGAATGTTAAGTCCAGCGTGCTTGTAATATCGAGGTCAGTGGCTATAGTGACTCCTAGTCACATACAGACATACTTTTGTACTTTTATAAAACACCCATTGTTTGTCGCTGTGCAGATTTCAGACTAGAAAATTTAAACAAATCTAAAATGGATTCCCATAGTATTAGTCGTTGTGTACTAAGGAACAAGGGCTCCAAAATTTTAACACATTAAAATTTTAACAACAACAAGCAAACATATAAAACAATATTAAACATGCAAAAAGGGTAAAGTTGGAGCAAACTTCAGGAGGAGTATTTCGAACTAAATTCCTCTAATCGTGTTTTGGGAACAATAATCTTAACGATTTCCTGAAGTTTCTGATAATATAGATTAATTCGCACAATCAAATTCCTATCATAAAAACCGGGCAAGTGCGAGTCGGGCTCGCGCACTGAGGGTTTCACAAAAACAAAGGTTTTATCCAGGTTGTGATCACAAATTCGCGGTTTTCAGACTTTTTCCTTTACTTGTACTGTTAGACCTTCTTTCTTGCCAAATTTCATGGTTCTAGGTCGATGGGAAGTACTCCATAGGTTTGATTTCCCTGAAAAATGATAGAAAATAGGGCAAATATGGCCGTATCTTTTGATTGCGTTGACTTAAAAGCTTGATTTTTGTACAGCTTCAAGGGACCATAGACATGTTAGTTTCAAATTTTTACCTCAACGCGTTCCTGAGAAAAAGGTTCTTGACAGACAGACGGACAACAAAGGGATCCTATAAGGGTTCCTTTTTATTTTGAGGTACGGAACTTTAAAAATGAAGTTATTAACGCACGCCTTCCTGACAGAGCTTCTCATACATTTTCAAGGCATCGAGCATATTTTGTCTTCAGTTTCTGACCTAAGTAACCGATAGCCAGACGTATAGACGTACAAACGGACATTTACGAAACTATGTACTTATGATTACCTGTCCTTGTACGTACGTACAGCCACACATCAACTTACCCAAATCTGTAAAAATATCTCTAATAATATAAAATAAATAATAATAAATTGTTTCAACAAACACACCAATTACCTAGCCCCAAACTAAGCGTGAGCATGTGCTATGGTGACTAGGATAACGGATAGAAATACTTAAATACATAATAAATCCAAGACTTGGGTACAAATGCTCGTGCTTATCACACACACATTTGCCCCTTGCAGGATTCGAACCCGCAACCACCTGGTTTAGAAGTCCGGTGCGCGAACGACTACACCAAGACGGTCTCTAATATGGAACTCTTATTTGATCAACATAAAATTGAAATATGGCTGCGAAAATTTGACAGATCAGGCTAGGTTGATTGGTACTTAACACTGAAAACGATTTGTAATTCAGCGACCTTGTAAACGTAGCCTTAGTTTAAATAAGCGGTTAGCGTGCGGCGCTGTGTACTGAACGGCTTAAAAATTTAAGAAACACTTTAGTACGTAGAGCTAATATTCTGTACCAAACAAATTTTGCGAGCGGTAAGCTTGTAAGCGGTGTTTGGGCGACAAACGCTTACTTATTTTTTTCTGGAAAATTGAATGTTTAGTACACACTTTGACTTTAAGACCGCCTCTTCGTCTTTGTAATAAAAGCTGTTTTGTAGTTCAAATGGATATCGTGAATTAGTTGGATTTCCATTTAATAACATAATGTATACTTTTTATACTAAATAACTTCCTGGAGATGTCTCACAACAATTTACAATACGCCTGTGTATTGCACACAGTGCTTCTGTGTCTTGCACACAAATATACTATTCGGAATCCTCAATGCCGAATTCTTACAAATAAATCCATGCGACTTAGATATAATAAATTTACCAAACACCTGTAACAGACAGACAATTCGAGTGGCTGTCTAATAACAAAAATACCCATGTTTATTCTTTCAAAGCTACACTCAGTGGCATGACGATTCGGTTAAACGCCTCATGAATTCGTAAACGCTGCACGATAAGCGGTGGATCGATCGTGTGCAGGTGCCTTTATAAATAGGCTTTTAAAGGACTTGGTCAATGGACTTGCCTAGTTGTTCAAAATAGATAGAAATGTAAGTTATAAGGAGAAATCATTGAAAAAGTTTTTTATAGATAGATAGATAGATACGCTTTATTGCACAACACACACAGTATAAATTTACATAAATGTTCATAGAGAATGGTACAATTTAGGCGGTCTTATTGCTGAAAGCAATTTCTTCCAGACAACCTTCGGGTAGAGGACAGTCCAAGGTTAAATTAGGTCGGCGGGGAAAACTAACAGAAATGGGTAAAGAATAAAAAAAAAGAAGAAAAAGATACAATATAAGCATACATATACATAAATTCCTAAGGCTATAAAATGTTAATAACACTAATAAATTATTTATGTAATACGATGATAGAATCTATACAGATTGTCCCAAAAAGTATGGTAAAGCGGAAGTCCAGAGATAGAGCACCTCTTGGGGTACCCGAATCACCCCCATGTATGTTCCGCGATTTTCCATAGTTTTCGAGTAAGTTTTTTAATTTTTACGCGGAATAAACATACTTTTTGGGACACTTCGTATAAGTTAAATCGTGGGAAAACCTATGTTAAATTTTTTCCTTACTTTTCCAACTAGTAGAGTTCTTAGTACGAGGGTCAAACTGAAAGTTCTTAGAACTGGCCACTTATAAACAATATAATAAAAAAAATATTCTAAAATTTGAAAATAGAACTCTTTGCCAATATTACTGAGTATATATTTCATTCATTTGTCATTTGTTTTACGACTTGGCGGCAAATTGAAAATTGTCTGTGTCACGTCAAAATGAATTTAACACGAGAAAATTTTCGTGCAATGATTTTTTATGACTTTCGATGTCATTTAAGTCAACAAGAAAGTTATGATAGACTACGATTGGCCTTTCACGATGAAGCCCCATCTCGTGCGACTGTTTACAACTGGTTTAATGAGTTTAAACGTGGTCGCACTAATCTCACTGATGATGTACGTGAGGGACGGCCTTCTACGGCGACGACTGAAAATAACATCTGTGTTGTGCGGCGTATGATAGAGACTGACAAAAGAGTGACCTATCAGCAGATTCGGACAAGCTTAGGCATCGGTATGAGTCAAGTGCACAAAATCCTCCACGAACATTTAGCGGTCAGGAAGCTTTGCGCCCGGTGGATACCTCATAATTTGACTAAGGCTCAAAAACTCCATCGTGTGGATTGGTGCCGTAAAATGATTGAAAGATTTAACGGAGGTGACTCAAATGCTGTGTTCGACATACTAACAGGTGACGAAAGCTGGATTTACTGTTATGATCCTGAAACCAAAAGACAATCTGCTCAGTGGGTGTTTCCTTTCGAGGAGTTGCCAACTAAAGTGAAGAGAGATCGAAGTGCGGGAAAAAAAATGGTGGCCTCGTTCTTTGGAAGGATAGGTCATTTCGCAACAATTGTGTTAGAGGATCAAAAAACAGTTTCTGCAGAATGGTACACTACCAATTGTTTGCCACTTGTCTTGGAAAAAGTTCGAGAGAAACGACCTCGCAGTAGGATCCTCCTTCACCACGACAACGCCTCGTCGCACACCGCCAAGCGAACGATCGACTATTTGGCGACATCAAACGTTGAATTACTGGGTCACCCGCCGTATAGCCCCGACCTCGTGCCTTGTGATTTTTATTTACTTCCAAAAATTAAAGAAAAACTTAAAGGAAAGCGGTTTATGAATGCTGAAGAAGCGGTGGCTGCGTATCGCGATGCCATTGAAGAGACCCCTAAGGACGAGTGGGCAAAGTGCTTTTCCCAGTGGTTCCATCGCATGCAGCGGTGTATTGACGTCAATGGACAATATTTTGAAAAGATATAATAAAACTAATAACTGGCTAATGTAATCAGTTTTTGATTTTCTAAGAACTTTCAGTTTGACCCTCGTAGTTGTGAATAAAAAGAAAAGATCGCGATGGTATTCAAAATAAGTTTATACTTTGAAATTAAGCGTATTTTTTCTTTTAATTTTTTTTTAATGGTACATGCTCTCAAAAAAGGCCCAAATTGCGATACGTATGCACTTTTAGTTTCAAATATCTCTGAAACCTGCCACACCGGAGCACTTCTACTCGAAGAATTAATATTTTTTAGACTCTAGTCTAGTACAACTTCTTGATCAGAACGCGAGGAGTAATTTTGTTGGAATTATTTTAGTAAATTACCTACATTTTAGTTAATACTACGAGTACTTCATAACTAATAATTAAATTGTCTATCATCCAGTAATCACGCTTATTCGCAAAGCAGAAATGTTACGTATTAATCACTGACCCACCACAGTTAATTGCCCACCGAGGCAATAATTGCACCACACTGCATGCAATTGTTCAGCTTAGTGATGTGCTGATTGCACTTTATCGATAAAGTTCTGGGACGCTCATTTTGATCGATATCGAAAACAGATCATTTTACAGCTAATTTTTAGGGTTCCATAGTCCTGACAAGGACCTGACCCTTATAGTTTTGTCATGTCTGCCTGTCTGTACGAGGTTTTGCTAATTGACCGTTAGTACTAGAAAGCTGTAATTTTGTTGGTGTATGTATATCAATTGTGCGCAAATCCGACTCTCAATTGGCCGGTTTTTTGATTTTGTAGGTGAGCTTCGCTCAATTTTGTAATGATTGTTGTGAATAAGGTTTGGCGATAAATTATTTACTGTTTTAGAAGATCATCGGTTTGATTCTTAGATCTAAATAATTATAAATAAATTATATAAATTATTTCAACAAACGCACCAATTACCTAGCCCCAAACTAAGCGTGAGCTTGTGATATTTTAATTTATATAAATATTACTCTATTGTTTTTAATTTATATAAATGACCTTCCACACTTTGTGGAAGATCTTTGTGATATAGTATTATTTGCTAATGATACTTCACTTATATTCAAAATTCCCAGGGGGAAAGATACTTTTGACGATGTAAATAATACTCTTTCACAAGTATTGCATTGGTTTACCGTAAACAACCTTTTGCTTAACGGGAATAATACTAAATGTGTTAAGTTTACGATGCCTAATGTCAGACAGGCCTCAACAGATGTTTTGATAAAAGACAAACTGCTAAATACTATAAATTCAACAACATTTTTAGGAATTACATTAGATTTAAAACTACAATGGGGTCCTTATATCGTGGCCTTGTCAGGAAGACTTAGTTCAGCTAGACTAGTCTATTTTAGTTATTTTCACAGCTTGATGTCGTACGGTATTTTACTATGGGGCTCAGCTGCTGATATAGAATCAATTTTTGTATTACAAAAAAGGGCCGTACGTGCTATATATAACCTCAAACCTCAAGATTCATTGAAAGATTTTTTTAAAGAAATAAGGATATTAACAGTAGCCTCTCAATATATTTATGAAAAAAATATGTATGTGCGTAAAAACTTGCATTTATTTACAAAGAAAAGTGATACGCATAATTTTGACACTAGAAATAAAAATAAACTTGCTATTCCACAATTCAGGCTTTAAAAAGTTGGTCATTCTTTCATGGGAAAATGTGTCAATTACTTTAACAAATTAACGAAAAATATTGTAGAATTACCAATTAACAAATTCAAAACATTCATTAAGGATACCCTAATGACAAAAGGTTATTATAAAGTAGACGATTATTTGATGGATGTAAACGTGTGGACCAGCTCGCACTAGTACAATTTCTGTATTTAAATGTTATTTTTAAAAGAGGCTTTGACAATAGTGACTGAGTTTCTTGCGCTGCTTCTTCTCAGCACTAGCCCACAATTTGTCCCGAAGCAGTGGTAGGGCTTAAAAAATAATATGTTGGGACGTGTATGTATAAGTGCCCCCTGTGGGCCTACATACATAAATAAATGACTTTTATGACTTTTTTTATGATATGGTGACTAGGATAACGGAAAGACATACTTATATACATTTAAAAACATCCATGACTTAGGTACAAAATGCTTGTGCTCATCATACAAACATTTGCCTCTTGCAAATGATTGTGTGATGAGGAAATGGATTTCAACCCGCAACCGCCTGGTTTAGAAGTCCGGGGAGCGAACCGCTACACTAAGACGGTCGTCATTTACCAATTATTTTAGATATTTTAACAACGACATCAAGGAATCCTAGTCAGAGGCCCTAGGGCGGCTTGATAACTTCTGACAGTAAGGTTGTTGTTGTCACTTGCCTTACATACACCCCTCCACCAATCCGCACTGAGCCCGCGTGGTGAAGTATGGCTCGTTCCTTCTCATAGTTGAGGTGAGGCCTTTTCCCAGCAGTGGGATCTAAAAGGCTGACTTATTATATTTTATTATCAAGGAATCAAGAATTTGTTATTTAAGCTTTATTTTACGGTTCTACGCTTGGCGGCTGTTGATAACATCCGATTTACAAATATTAAAAAAAACCTTTAGCGGACCTTTAAATTTTATTTTCGGTATTTCCAAAATGGTTTTTTAATCGATTTAAAATTAGCGACGCTCATCACTACGTTTACATGACTAGACGCAGTTTGCGTATTCCTAGAATGGTTGGGCTCATTTCCCTGGCTGTGCAATATCGAACGCGGTTCGTTTTATATGATAAGTATAAACATAATGGATAACAGTACAGTAGACCCAACGATTTATTTTTGTATCTAGATGTACATCATCTTGCAATCGTTTTAATTACTTAGAAAAACATTACAAAAGCGCTTATTATTTATACCTCAGATTAATAAATTATTTGTACTCAGGAGTGCTACCACTTATCTTCATAGGGGCCGTGACGTCAACCCACAGAGCACTTCGACCCAATAGGATCTTTTGTGACTCCCCATATCTTTGCTCTTCAGTGTGCCCTAAAGACTTTCTAAATAAAGTGCTACCATACGGTACGGTGGTAAAAAGCACCTGGCATTAAACCTCATTCATAATTAGAAATATATTTTGTATTTCAGAATCATTGTTTCAACTACATAACATCTAAAATATAGACAAGTATTGATGCAATGTGGACCTGCTGTATTAACTTTAAGTGTTACTCATTTTGCATTATTTTCTAAAACTGCAGTTACTGTGGGCTTCCGTGTTGAAGATTCTTGTGATAAACTAGCTTGTGAACCATTTCCTTTTTAGGGTTCCTTAGTCAACAATAAACCCTTATAGTTTCGCCATGTCCGTTTTTAGGGTTCCGTACCCTAAGGGTAAAAACGGGACCCTTTTACTAAGCCTCCGCTATCTGTCTGTCTGTCACTATGCTGTAGGTATCATAGCTAAACAGTTGAAATTTTCACAGATGATGTATTTCTGTTGCCGCTATAACAACGAATACTAAAAACAGAATATAATAAATAGCTTTGTATGGGGGGCTCCCATACAGTAAACGTGATTTTTTTGCTAGATATTAATAATGGCAACAGGTAGACGCTTGAAATGTTCACAGAATATTAAAATGTATTTTCACTTAAAAAAAAAAAAAAATTAAAATAAAATATTTATGGGGGGCACCCATTCAAAATTGTTTTTTTTTAGCATTTAAAACTCAATAAAGGTCATAAGGTCATAAATCTAGTACTGTTATAATATGTTTATAGATAATGGTACGGAACCCTTCGTGCGCGAGTGCGACTCGCACTTGGCCGGTTTTTCTGTTTGTTTTCTGCGGCCAGCGCAGCAACTTTGTTTAGATTTCATTACTTTTTAGAGATAAACAAGCAGCTCTAGACTTGGCTAGTTTTTTCCAGAATGTTTTGGTGGGATTTCACTTCTTTTTGTAGAAACGTGGGCATATTGATTCATTAATATTTTAGAGTAATATGTACGTAATAAAAGTATTATATGCGTATTTGTCCATTCGCCCAGCAGTCGGACGCCATAGGCTAGATTAAATTAGAATATGTGGTTCACTACGCTGGATTTTTGCAATGAAAGTCGATTTTTTTAAGAACCAATAGTAGAAGGGGTATTATCATATCACTAATACAGCTGAGACCAGCTGAGGGTTCTTCATCAGATACTTTAGACCTTCGATTTTTGACATCAAATGAAGCAACCCACCAAGGTGAATATTTTTTGTAAAGGCGGTATGTCGATATCTGATAGTTTGGTTGGGCTCTTGTAAATTCTAATCAGGGTCACCAGGTACTCCAGATCTTCGATTATCCTAGTTTTTATAGTTTTTTCTTTATGTAACCATTAAACCCTAACTCAGTACCAAATTTTAGCTCTCTGAGTTAGTGGGAAGTACTAGTTCTATTTTGATGATCATGAGCGAGCGAGTGTCATAAATGCAAAACTTTGCTTTCGCTGAAATTCGGAACTAAATTACCTACCGACTTGAAATTTTGGATTTTAAGTATGTGATTATAGCTTAATGGACGATTTCTGCATTCTGGTCTTATCCAGAGGTTCTAATAGGGGCCTGAAAATGCTGCGAAATTCTTCCAGTAAAGGATGGTACGGCAGTGCAAAACGTACGTGCAGTCGCGCTCGACTTGGTGGGGGCACTGCCGTGCCTTCTGATTACGTCAAGAAAACAGTTGCATAGTAAAGTAAAGTTAGCCTATATGGATCCCACTACTGGACAAAGGCCTCAACTATGAAGGGGTCAAGCTATACTCCACCACGTGGGCCCAGTGCGGATTGGTGAAGGGGTGTCTGTAAGGCAAATGTCCAACCTTACCTTCAGATGTTATCAAGCCGCCCTAGGGCCTCTGATTAGGTTTAACGACTAATATCAAAACAGTTGCATAAAATCTTTAAAAAAAAATTGATGTTGTTTTTAAGTTAATGAATTTAAGCAGTGGAAAAATGTCTTAACTTATGGAATTTTAAACAGAACACTTCGTCATCATTTTCAGAGGTCCCCGACGTAAAAGGCCCAATCAAAGTTCTGACAAGCAACAAAACTTTGATTTGATTATTAACGATATTTCACGGACAAGTTAGCGGACGAGATTAACTAATTACTACAAAGGCCGCACCACGAAACTATTTTCATTATTAGTTCCAAAGTTTGACCCTTCATATAGGTCTGGTATATCGCAGAATCTTTCCGATTCGACACTCATCTTGATAAATGACGCCATCTTTAATAGTGATGTTGAATCGATATTGATAGTCGACTACGTAAATCACGATGTCGATAAATCGACACTACAATAAAAACACATGTAACAGAGTTGATAATCGAATGTTATGTATGTTGCACAGCATTACATACACTGCTCTGATCCCAAAGTAAGTTAATAAAATTACCGCCCCGCTAACGCATTTGTTTCTCTAGAGACCCAAAGTTTTCGTGTCCGAGAACTATCCTTTTGCATAGGTAAAATAAAAATCTATAAAAATACAGTACCAAAAAAAACTACCACCGAAATTACAAAATTTTTGGTCATCTGAAAGAAAGCAGAAAGAAATCACTTGTGTTATGGAAATCAGAAAAACGGTGGTACTACAACATACTGTGTGCTTATGCCTGTTTGTAAAAAAAAACGACCACCCCTCACCACGACTAATATTGCACAGTATGGGAATTGGGCATGACGTGACTAATAACACAAAACCAATAAAATATTATTGTTTCTACTCATTTCTATTATTTTTTTGCTTCTTATGATGTATTCTCGATCGATCACCCAGGGGTGATCTAATAATGACATCAGGATGTCATTATTATTTCAACAACATACTTCCTTAAAATATTCCATTCTAAGACTTTGAATAGAAAATCGATAGTCTTTGGATTATTATCGATTGTCGAGCAGCATCACTAAATATAGCGAAATCAATAAGTCATTGGAACGTAATGTAATAGATCAATCAATCTGAGTTTGATGAAGTTTAACTTTTGCAGGACGCAGAAATGATTAAGGACAGATTGAGGTGGCATTTGGGAACAAAAACCGGCCAAGTGTGAGTCGGACTTGCGCACAAAGTTTCTTCCTAATATACAGGGTGTCCGGGTTTCAAGTAGCGATAATTTAAGGACCTTTTATTTACCTAATTTTAGACATAATTTGGGTTTAGTTTGTAATTGCTTAAAAAAACCATTCACCTGTTTTAAATTTTAAGCAATATTTCTTGAAAAAAAAATTCCTCTATGACGGTAAATAATTTTGAATTGATCATTATTTCACTTGATAGGCGATAGCGTTACCTTTCAAATGAATCATTTTTATGACTTTGGGTCCTCCAGATCCATAGAAATGGTATTGAATTTTTTTTTAAATGGCTGCCATTTCTTGAGAAGGGAAGTTAGAACCCAAAACGGTTTTTTTTGTTAATAACATTTGATAATCTTATAGCCCATAAATTATTGTAAGTCGAACACTGTATAATACAATATTAGACTGTAGACACTATTAACCTTTCGTAGTTTTAAAAACTAAGAAAGGTTAATAGCAAATAAATCACGTTTTTTGTATGGGAGCCCCCCTCAAATATTTATTCTGTTTTTAGTATGTGTTATTATAGCGACAACAGAAATACATCATCTGAGAAAATTTCTCTGTCTAGCAATCACGGTTCATAGGATACTGCCTGGCTGCCTGGTGAAAGACAGACAGACGGACAGTGGAGTCTTAGTACCTTATAGGGTTCCGTTTTGACCATTTGGGTACGGAACCCTAAAAACGATCATTTAATCGCCTAAAAAAATATTGCACCTGCCTAAATGTAGTCTAGGTTCCTGAATGATAAACTAACTGAATTCAGAGAAAGCATTGAAGGAATTTAGCTTGACTTAAACAACAGTAATAATTTTTAACTGAGTTAATGTAGGTGTTAGGTAGCTGAATTCCTTCCTAAATGCTATTTACTTACTGAATTAATGCATTTAGTTACTGAATCATTTAAGAAGAATAAATTAAGGAAGGTGGGATAACCGCTTACTAAAGACGTTACGACGACGACTAGCGATAAACAATTATTTGTTTTTTTAATAACCTTTGCTATTGTCAAAGTTTTTGATCGATGCAGCAAGAAGTTTTTAAGATAACAGACAGACATCTGAATTCCGAATTTATATTATTAAACTAGGGAATTGGTGCATTATGCTTATGCATGGCGTGAGAAATAGTTTTTAATAATCGCCTATTTTCTTTTATGAAAAGCAAAATTACCTGCATTTTCTTGAGGTTAAATTAAAATTCTAGTTGCAAGCAGTTGTTTATGACATTATGTATTCATTTTTATTTAAAAACGTGTAGTCTACTGACTATACGATAGCTAATTGGCTTGTTATGGCTTAATATTAACCCTTTATAAAGGGTTGTTCCCAGAGGTCTGACGATTCTATTGTTCTTCTTTTCCTAGCGGGTCCATGAATATTTTCAATAAGGTTTTAATTGTTTATACATGGAATCCCAACGGGTCCATGAGATTTTCCAAAAGTACAGTCAGTAGAAACAAATTCTTATCAGAAAGAACAATATTTTAATAAAATTCTATGTGTTAGGTGAAATTTTAAAGATTTTTAATGGTTTCCTGTCTTCGTACATAAAACAGCTCTATACTACCATGTTTTTCTTACAAATTTAATTAAAAGTAAACACATTTGTTCGCTTTTTTCGATAAAATTAAGTGTAAAATTTGCTTTCAAAGTTTGTAAAGTGGTACTAGAACAATTATTATTTTATTTTATAAAAATATTATACACTTATTCCTTAGCCAAGCTTTCATTGCTGACTCTATCAAACATTTTCATGGACCCAACGGGAAAGAAAAATTTACTAATTTAAAAAGTCGTGGACCCGTTTGAGAATTCAAGTATGAATTTTCCATGGCCCTTTGGGAACAACCCTTCACAGTTTTACTGTTTATTTTTTTCACATCAATTTTCTATTATTTTGGCTGTGTCGTGGTGTTAAAGACAATATACTTATGTACGCATAAACTGCATTTCAGGTATCCCGGAGCTGAGCTGTCAGTGATACTATCAAGTATGTTGGTCTAAGATAAGTACCAATAAAGAGAAAAAAATGTTATAAATCTAATTTTAAAAAGTTGCGAAACATCTTCATGTTGTATTTTTATCACTAACAGTTCCCCGCGACTTCATCCGCGCCAAAATTCGGGTTTCGGGCCATTGTTGTTTTACAAACTTTGATCCCCCATTTCAACCCCTCATGATTACAAAAAGTAGCCTATGTCCTTCACAGTGTCTCAAACTATCTCTGTACCAATTTCATTTGAATCGGTCCAGTAGTTTCGGAGCCTATTCAATACAAACAAACAAATAATCAAATCAGTTTGTTGCCACGGTTACGTAATAACATGGACGACCATGGTAATAATTAAAAAAAAAAACACATGCCATTAATATTAATTTGAGCCAGCCCAAAAGTACCCGGGGCTCATGACGCCGGAGAAGTTAATCCTCCCAATGGGGGTATACTCCGGATCACGTCGAAGACGGTGATATATTGCTAACTGGCTCTTTCCGTCCATCTGATAGCTGTACCTAATTTATGAACGCCTGGTCACAGTGTAAAATTACTGCACAGTAAGTATTGTTTGCAATATGGGCGTTGTCCTTTAAGGCCTATTTGTGCAAGTCCGGATTAGCTAATCCTTACTAGCGCATATGGGCGTTCAACTTAGATCATAGGCCTTGCGCTAGCCTTGATTAGCTCATCCGGACTTGCGCAAGTGGGCTGTCAACTCAGATCATGGGCCTTGCGCAAGTCCGAATTAGCTAATAAGACTTCCGAAAGTGGGCCTAAGGGTTGAATATGGCCATTAATACCTAATATAACTTTTACTTTGGGGTCATGATCAAAATCTAAAAAAGTTGTCCTTAAAATAAATTTGGAGAGACATTTTTTTTACGATGGTTGTCTCCATAGTAATTCTTCTTATATTTTTGTTTTGATGACCGTATTCATCTTCTTAAAGGATAAGGAATTTACACTTACACTATTTAGAAAGAAAGAATTAAATAAAATACATTTATTATTGATGTACATCACATAACACACGAAAATAAACGTAAAGGGCACGGTTACAAAACAAAAAACAGTAAAAGTATGTAAACCAGTTGGACGCGGACTGTGCTGTTGTTCGCCTGTAATGTCCATATTAAAAGGGCAACTTACTGATCTTAAGTCGTGATCATAAATTGTGGGTGGTTTGCTGAGCATCTCGAAAAAGTTCCCAATGTAGGTATTGATTTACCAACAAAAAAAAACCTATTATTTCCTCATTGCTATGTCGAGCGAATCTATACACATAATAAAACTGTAAAACCGATGCGTCTGTACATTGAGTATTTTTACCAAAAACTCATTGAGGGTGATGTTAAAATAGTAACAGAATAGGAATCTACAACTTTTAATTTTTTTGTCTGTTTGTCTGTTTGTACACGCTAATCTCTGGAACTACTGAACGGATTTGAATGAAACTTTTTTTATTGTGTAGCTATTGAGTCTGGGCAAATACTAGGCTATAATTTATTTTGAAGATCGGAGTACCTGATGTGGAACCTTAGCAGTACACTTAAACTAAGAGAGATATGAAAGCAGTGCCTTGAGAAAAGTTATTCAGCGTGATGAGCATTTTATATTTACGCACACAAATTAAAGGTCTGGAGCAACTGATATGGAACCCTAGCAGCTCAGCTCAACTATAAGAGATATGAATAGAGCGCCTTAGGGAACATTGTTCAGCGTGATGAGCACTTTCTATTGACGTACAGAAATTGAAGATCTGGAGCAACTGATATAGAACCCTAGCAGTTCAGCTTAACTATGAGAGATATGAATAGAGCGCCTTAAGGAACATTGTTGAGTGTGATGAGCATTTTCTATTGACGTACACAAATTGAAGGTCTTCAGCAACTAATATAGAACCCTAGCAGTTCAGCTTAACTATGAGAGATATGAATAGAGCGCCTTAAAGAACATTGTTAAGTGTGATAAGCATTTTCTATTGACGTACACAAATTGAAGGTCTTCAGCAACTAATATATAACCCTAGCAGCTCAGCTCAACTATATTAGATATAAATAGAGGGCCTTAGGGAACATTGTTCAGCGTGATGAGCACTTTCTATTGACGTACACAAATTGAAGGTCTGGAGTAACTGATATAGAACCCTAGCAGTTCGGCTCAACTATAAGAGATATGATTAGAGCGTTTAAGGGAACATTGTTCAGCGCGATGAGCATTTTCTATTTACCTACACAAATTGAAGGTCTGGAGCAACTGATATAGAACCCTAGCAGCTCAGCTCAACTATAAGAGATATGAATAGAGCGCCGTTGGGAACATTGTTCAGCGTGATGAGCATTTTCTATTGACTTACACAAATTGAAGGTCTGGAGCAATTAATATTTATGTACTAAATTACTTCAGACTGATTTTCAAACTCTAAAGTTAATCCTTCTGTCTCCAAGTTACGATCTGGTGACGGAAACCTGGAGAAATCAAGAGAATCCTTCAGATTTTATGGGCATGTATAGCATGTATGTGCCGTAGCAAATTAGCATTAATTTAGGTATTTAAGCGTGTACATTTCGGAGTCAAAATTTGATGGTGCTGACCTTAACGCTAAGTAGTTTGTGGATACTTTCACCACAGACAGTTTGTCGAAATTTTGTTAAAATACTTTATTATTAAAGATCAAAGTGAATTGGCCCTTTTTTATACTACTTATCACTAACTAACGGAAATTGAACTGCGAGTGTAAGAATAGTCTTAGTTATTTTACGTTATAAGAGAAAGAGTAGGGAGGCCTTTGCCATGCAGTGGGATACGAGAGGATTCTTATTATAATAATAACTTTACGATAGTAGTGACTTACAAACCGACCTTTGAGTAGGCTAGGGACACAATAAATAAATGCTAAACCGCATAAATCTATTGCGTCATGGTTTAAGTCTGACTTTTTTCTGAACACTAATACTAAAGTTACCTATATTTTTTACAAACAAATAAAACTGCCTTCAATAAAGTAAACTAAAAAGTTTATAAAAATCCTTTACACTTTTACTAAGTAAGATATACGACCAAAATTTAGTTTTTGTGTCGGTATCACTGCCATGCGAAATTTTCTTACCAGAGGAGGATGGAGAGGTTCAGAAAATTTACATTGATTTTTCATTCCTCTATTCTCCTTACGACATGGTAGACTAAGAGATCATGATAGCTGGATGGCGACGGGTGTATAAAATATTTTGTATCATCGAGTCCACGCGTACGAAGTCGCGGGCAACAGCTAGTATAAAATAGAATTTCTACACAACGTGATACTATGGAGTTTGTTATTATGCAACCACTTCCCATAAACAGTCGTATAATCTAGTTATTTACTCAGTGTGTCACCCTGATACCATATTATGTATACAGGGTGTCCATACAACTGTCGGATTGGATTATTTGAAGCGAAAACAAACACGTTTGCATTAAGGTCATAAATTATGCTGGCTTCGTAATTTTTCTCCGGTTCAGTATACAGGGCGGATGAAAATTATTACATTTAACAGATATCTAAATTAGTATTTTGTGATATAATTTTTAAAATAATTATTTTTTTATATTGTTTCCAAATACTTAGTGATCTGCGGGTTTCATGGCAGTCCGACATGACCGTAGAGAGATCAGGCGCAGGACCAACGGCTTAACGTGCTTTTCGAGGCACGGGGGTGTTAACACCACCAACTTCCTGACTCCGGAGCTGTGTCTGAGGTATTTCAAGACAGAAAAACTCAACACTCTCGGCCCGATCCGGGATTCGAACCCGGGACCTCGTCGATAGTACTCAGCGTGCTGACCACTAGACCAACGAGGCAGTCAATGGAAGGATAACAGTACTACCATCCTACAGTAAGTGGAACGTTATTCGTAGAAAAGGGTCATAACCATGAAAAAAAATATAAAATACAAGATTGCATCATACAGTACAGTTGTTTTGAAAACGAGGATCCGTCGAAAAAAGTTAATATACAAAGTGAAAATATCCTCTACTCTAACAGGCAATTTAAATCGATATAATTTTTAAGATTTTATGGAAATATCGAACACCTAAGACAAGATCTTATTATGTTCCGCCACCCTGTATCGCTCCGAGGCGTTTGAAGTGTGCCGCTCGGAAGGGCGTTGGAATTAAATATGTGTCACCGTGTAAATTGGTTTGAGATTAAGGTTCCTGAAAATTGTATAAAATCTTATTAGTGTATCTAAAGGAAATGTTATTTTATGTGGCCTAAATAATATTATTTATTCTGTGATATTACCAAAAAAATAAAATACTTTTCTTAAATGATAGGTGCTAGGAAGATGGTAAAAAATATAAAAGTAAGATAGATAGGCATTCTTACTTCTTCTTCTTGTCGTGTCGACACTGGCGTTATATTTTTGAGGACCAATACTCGGCGACTAACAAAGCATTATCAGTAGCGTTGTACAGGTCCTCAGGCATTCTTACTAAGTAGACAGAGAAGAACTAACTCACTTTTACGCACTGATAGTGCATTTTAAAAGAGGTAGATGGGTCATCTCGCACTACGCGGCGATTCAAATTTGATGTTCCGAGCACACGTTCTTTTACGTGTCAAATTGTGCAGATTACACAATTTGAGTAAATCAATTTTCGAGCGCTGATGACCCTCTACCTCTTTTTAAATGCACTATCAGTGCCGTTTCGGATTACTTCGTGATTTTCGCAAGGGGCAAATGTTTGTGTGATGAGCACGAGCATTTGTACTAAAGTCATGGATTTTTATAAACGTATATAAGTCTGTTATCTGTTATCCCAGTCGCCATAGCACCAGCTCATGTTTAGTTTGAGGTATTTGGTGTGATTGTTGTTGTTTTTAATTATTATTACATAATATTATTTATTGACATTATATTTAAAAAAATAAAATAACCTATTTACAACTTATTAATAAAAATACCTTGCTCAGCGTATAAGCATCGCTATCCAGCGCGGTAATGCTGCCAGCATCCTAGGAACCTTACCACAAGGACCCTTTTTATAATTTTTGTTTTTGTGTTGTATTAAGTAATTGACATTATATTTAAAACCTTAGTGAGTTCGACTATTCGCGTAAATGTAAGAAACGAATTTCAATAAAGAAAAACACAACTTAAAAAAATAAATTAAATTTCTCTCAAAAAAATTTGAACCCACGTCCCTTGGCTATACGAGCGAAAGCTCTTACCAACTGAGGTACGGAGGACGGTAGTTAGTCGACGAATTTTTGTAAGTGCTTGCTAGGCCAGTGAGGCTTCGTTCGATTTTATCAATATACTAAAAATAACTTAAAATATAAACACTCCGAAAACTGAAACCTTTCATATAAAGAAAATTGAAAGCCAATATCGTAATTCCAATAAAAATATCAAGTGTAAAGAAATAATTGTATCAATATTATTTTCTGTTTGCAATACTTAACTAGATGGGATCACATTGAATCGTCAAAATATCTCTTCGGGGGAGTATAATTGGTTTCGTCCCCTGTAAATTACTTTTCCGAATGCTTTTACCACTGTTTTCATTTTGCCCTGCCTTTGAAGTGACCATGAGTCAATTTGAAATGGGACAAAGTACCAAGATATAAGAAAAACAAGCCTACAATTTACTACTACTACAATCACATCTGTCGTCTCACCGAATAGAGTGAAGGAACAGAGAATGCACCTGTGTATTGCACACACACTTGTGCACTATAATATCTCCCGTGCAGTCGGCTAATTTCTGTTGAGATTGGCCACTGTAGTCGAAATTCGGCTGAGAGGATATTATAAATACTACAATGTCCCAGAGCTGGAAAGTGGACGGAACAGGGCACCTAGTTAAGATGCAATTCATTCCACAGCGAAATTCTTTATCGCTATCGAAATCTCAAAATATGTATGCAAAAGTCACATGATGTCGCGATGGCTAGTTTTATAAAATAAAAATATTCAAAATAACTTAATTACATTTTACGCATTCCTAGTTAGTAATCAAAGATACTTGTGATGGGAATGTTTCGAACTCTCGGCTTATGTCAGTTTTCTACATTTTGCGAACATCGCTATTCAGTAGATTGCATTTTATCTAGGGCCCAGGGCCCGTAGACAAGATGCAATATATTATTAAAACACAATTTTACAGATTACTTCGCGATTTATTTACATTTTATTTTAAACCTGACGTTTCGAACACTTTACAGCGATCGTGGTCACAGGGAGACTGATAGATCATGATAGCTAAAAATAATCATAAAAATAATCATGATAGCAGTCTCCCTGTGACCACGATCGCTGTAAAGTGTTCGAAACGTCAGGTTTAAAATAAAATGTAAATAAATCGCGAAGTAATCCGTAAAATTGTGTTTTAATGAGTTCAACAATTCGCGTAAACGTAAGAAACAAATAAGATGCAATCTAGTTGAAAGCGAAGTTCGTTATCGTTTACAAAATGTATAAAACTGACATAAGCCATCGAAATATCACGTGACATTTGCATACATATTTTGACATTTCGTTAGCTATAGCGAAGTTCGCTATAGAAAAATTGCATGCGTCTAAGGGCCCAGGACTATAAGGACGATTTTGAATGTAACCTTCACAGATTTTGTTGACGGGTAACAAAAAAGTCATCAATGTCCCAATGATTTTGTTGACGGGTAACAAAAAAGTCATCAATGTCCCAATGATTTCCCATATATGGAAAAATGTAAAATATAGATGTATAGCACAAGCTCACGCTTACGTTGAGGCTAGGTAATTGGTGTGTTTGTTGAAACGATAAATTTATTTATTTACAGTCGACAGTACGTCAAGTTACCGATTTGAACTATAAAGCCAGCTTTTATTAAGTGGGGAATATGGGTGGTCTCAAGGCCAAAGTGGGGTAGCCTGACATGCGGCCATGTGTACTCAGGATTTACATTAACTGCGGTACCAACAAAAATGTTTTAAAAATAACAGGAATGCCTGTCCTGGCAAACACAGAATTTAAGGTCACCCCAATTAAACGCCGCTTGTAAATGGTTCAATCCGTATCTGAAATTTCAATCGGCTGTGATACCAAGCTGAATCATGACAGTTATGATATATTGTAATCGGCAATATTGTGATATAATCCATACTAATATTATAAATGCGAAAGTGTGTCTGTCTGTCTGTTACCTCTTGACGCTTAAACCAATGAACCGATTGAGATGAAATTTGGTATGAAGACAGTTCGAGACCCTGGAATGGACATAGGCTACATTAAGTCGCGATATAAAAACATTAAGGTGGTAATGGGGGATGAAGTATGAAAAATCCAACTCTTGCGGGCGAAGTCGCGGGGAACCACTTGTACTTAATATGGGAGTTATATGGATGGCATGGCAATAACACGGCACTAAAAATCGTACTCTGTAGTAAGATTTAGCAACAGCTTTCATGTAATATGAATGTGTTTTATTTTAAATGGGTAATGAAACAAAAAGGATACCTATTACAATCAAAGGATTTGGCCGTTATGTGATTCGATGCCCGACTAATATTTAAGTATTTGAATATCTATAAATTTCGATATTTCTTAGCATTTTTAATTTCCCTCACAAAAATTAATCGACTGTGTCATCCGGTGGGACTCGAACCCATGTCCCTTCGCTATCCGGGCGAGTGCTCTTACCAACTAAGCTACGGAGGACGTTAGTCAGCCGACGAATTAATAGAATCAGGCGTTACTTTGCGGAAATCCAATATCAGATGGGAAAAATAAAATACAATTATTTTGCTTTAAATTTCCGCTAAGAGACGCTAGCGCAGGCAACAAGACCACACCAACCGCAACCGCTTTGAGTACCAGTTCAGGCAAATGCAGAATGCACCGCCCTCCCTCCCTCAATACGCATGCACTACAGCTAATGCAGTTGTTAGTTACCAACACCAACGTGCAAAAAACCTCGACGCGTTTCGCCACTCCACGCGGCATCCTCAGGCGACAACATCTCCTGAGGATGCCGCGTGGAGTGGCGAAACGCGTTGCGGTTGGTGTGGTCTTGTTGCCTGCGCTAGCGTCTCTTAGCGGAAAATTAAAGCAAAATAATTGTATTTTATTTTTCCCAGCCGACGAATTTTTGTAAGTGCTTACTTCGCCAGTGAGCCGGCGTTTGATTTTATCAATACTTGGGGAATGTACCTACATGTATGGTATGGTAAGAGCACTCGCCCGGATGGCGAAGGGACGTGGGTTCGAGTCCCACCGGATGACACAGTCGATGAATTTTTGTGAGCGAAATTAAATATTAGATTTTGTAAAAACTTGCAAAATAATTGCTTAAGTTATAAAAATACTTATTTCTTAGCATATTGAAACTGCGGTACTCTTTTTGCGGTATAGGTACCTCTCAGGACCATGATATCTCAAACCATTCAGATTACAACGAAATTGTTTTATGGATGTAGACCATGTCTGAAATTGACATATTTTTTTGACACACATTGTATATAATAAGCAAAACCCGGCCTTCAATCATCATAATTTCTCGTGAAAACAAAGGTTTTTTATACTACAAAACCCGGCTCAAAATCGCCTCATCCATCATATAACCTCGCTGCGAAACCAACAATAGAGAATGTCGCTGTTGGTTCAGTGAAATATAAATATTAGCTGTAGCGTTGTTCACATAGCTACTGCAATATACTGTTTTAAACTTTTATGGTCACTATCATTAGAATAGCTATTTACGGGATTGCTACCATGTACCTCAAACACAATAACTGAGTTATTAACAGTAGCGATGGGCGATTATTCGAAAAAAATAATCAAATGAATCGATTATCGACCATTCGAACTATCGAATGTCGATTTAGTAATTCGAAAAAATAATAATCGACAATCGAATGATAATCTATACTGGGCCCTTCGATGCATTCGATCCAATTGCCGCGACTGTGCGCACAGGATCGGTAGCGACCGAATGATTAATCGACGCGACGAATGATGATTCATTCGTTAGTAGTTAGTAGTAGGGCCTGCACACCGCGCGCTCCGGTATTGCTCGCCGCATAATCGAAGAATAATCGAATGACTGCGGTTGCTTATCGAATACATTCGATTACAGAGACCATTCGAATAATTCGATTAATTTAGTAAAAATCGCCCATCGCTAATTAACAGCACCGAAATATCGGAAACTCGAAAATAAGAAGGTATGTACCTTCTTATTTTCGATTGCTAGCAATCCCGTAAATAACTTTTACGGGATTGCTAGCAATTTAACTAGCTACTGCAATATGTCTATTTTAGAACACATAAGGTCATAAGGCTAACTCTATATGCAACCTAGGTTTTATCAATGATAGTGCATTTAAAAAGAGGTAGGTCTGTAGCGCGCGGAAATTGATTGCCTCAAATTGTGTAATTTGCACAATTTTGCATTCAAATATGACATTTGACACGTAAAAGAACGTGTGCTCAGAGGATTAAATTCGAATCGCCGGGCAGTACAAGATGATAGGTCTACCTCTTTTTTAAAAAAAATCAATGTCAGTGGGTTTGATAGAGTTATTGAATTGACTTTACATCGATATAGCCTGCATTGTTGCATTTTCGCGAGTTTTGCCCATGGCACAGAATAATTACTAGTACTCCGTACAGCAGAAGTATGACTTTGCAACAAAATTCAAAGAAATATCTACTCAATGTTGTCAACGATATGGTGTAATTCAGTTCGCCTCAGACTCAAGCACATTTTCGTGTAGACACCTACAAAAATACATTGCAAGATAATTTCATTCTTATAACTCTGTGTTTGAGAGTTTAGGCAGTGGATTACACGTGGAGGGCGACAATGATAGGTGGAAAATTGTTCAGGTCGGAGCGCTTATAGCTAGGTACTTGCCACATCAGCTTTCAGGTATCACTTCACAGGCCACAATCACTCGAAATGTCTGTAAGGAGCTTCACAGGATACACACGCGGCGAAAGCACTCTGGTCGGTCTAGTACATGTGTCATAGGTAACGTCTCGATGGCGACTTGGGGCTCCGGGGTTCTCACGGTACGTTCTAAACAAATAAAAATAAGGCAGGTAGGCGTGTGAGTGTGCGCGGCGTAGTATCAATAGGGTACTCAAACAAATCAAAATATTGTAGTAAACACTCTGGAATATGATTCATAATACACTAAACCTATTCAGTGACGTACTATCACGCAACGCGATAGGGTTGACTGCCACAAGAAGCTACTTACGCCATCTAGCGCATCTTTCTAGGACTATATTCACGCTCGTCCAACCAGCAACCTAGTGTCGCGCACCGCCGGTGAATAAAACGCGGGAGCGTGTCGCTGCCGGCTAGTGACACCCAACTTGTTTAGTCCCTTACCTAGGGGTCGCCGCGCGTAGGTACCTACGTTTTTGCTACCTTCGCGGAAAGATACACAGGCCTGCCCATAGTTAATTAAAAACTCAAGTTTAGTGGAAAGATTCTGTAGATTTAACGGGTCTAAATAGTAAGCTATTTTCAAAAGGGCTGTCGTCGTTAATGTTATTAATCTATGGTGTCGATAGTCAAACGACAGAACCTATTGTGTATCTATATTTTTCTTGGATCCGAGTAAATATTAGCTGAGTAGAAGTCACGAACTCGTAACTCACAGATATTCGACCAATCCTGGCAGTTGTCCATAACATCAAATTGTTTTATTGGTAGCCAATTGGATCGTAGTGCAATTAGAACAAACAAACCAGTTAATTCTTATTCTAATTTTCATTCGATGTACGTCCTCACGGAGTTTCTATTTTGACTACTGCTGAGACGTTAAAAGGTTTACGTAGCAAATATATAAATAATATAAAGATATACCCAAAAAACCTTCAATGCCCTACGGATACAATTCAATAATGCGTTCAGGATGCTGTTGAGACTGCCTCGCTTCTGTAGTGCCTCAGGCATGCTTGCAGAGGCAACTGTCAACTGCTTTTTTGCCACAATGCAAAAAATGCGCTTCGCTAGTGCACAGAGTCAGAGGCAGTGACAACGGCATCCTGACCATGATTGCGAGCCGACTGGATTGTGTGTACGTGAATCGTTGCTGTGCCACTGCTTATGGAGTAAAGCAGCGGTGATTCTCGTATATAATATATTAAAATATCTTACTTACTAACCTTTTGTTTAAGTTTAGTTATTGTTACTAACAAATTGAGTCTTGGTCACTTAAATAAAGATTTTATTATTATTATTATTAATAATAATGTCAGCCCGGCTACGTCGGCCAAATTCAACAGAGCAACTGCGAAATACAAATCCAGTATATGATGCAGAAGTGCATGCGCAACACACGTGCACTCTCTGTTCCTTCACTCTCCTAGTTCGGTGAGACGATAATCCGACATGACCGGAGAGCTCAGGCGAAGGACCAACGACTAAAAGTGCGCAACAAGGCACGTGAGTATCAACCGCTTGCTTCCTGACTCTGTTACCTATTTCAATCCAGAAAATCCCAAAAACTTTCGGCCCGACCTGGGATTCAGGCCCGGGACCTTTTGGACAAAAGTTAAGCTAACCACTAGACCTACGAGTCAGACCAAAAATCTTGGAGACAAAACTCTATAATCTAGACAGATATCAGATTGGACCTTCTACTAAATATGTATACAGGGTGTGGCGTAAATAGTGGTCCAAAGCAAAGGTGTGGATACACTGTACACTGAAGCACCACATACCAGTATTAAAAAAAAATTATGTACAGGGTTTTCAAAAAAAAAATTTTTTTTGAATTTTTTTAGAAATCGTTACCTTGCCTTACAAATTTGGTTATAATTTCCAAAAATGACGGTTTTTTTTTATCCATTTTTTTTATTATTATTGCTGATCACTTGTACTTAGTACTCCATTCGTTTTTTTTTTTTTACAAACTGAATTTAATAAAAAAAATTAAGTTTCTTTCAAAATTCAATACTCACTGCTAGCAAATCGTATGACTTTCAATGCTTTTGGTGCAAAAAAAAAGTACCACACTGTCAGTGCCCATTGTTAAAAAAAAATGCCCATCTTTTGCAGATTCTAAAATGGTGCAACAATAAGTGTTACAACTTACAGGAAAAAAGTTATTGCTTTTCGAAACAAAAAGGAGCCCAATTCAGAAAAACAATTTATTTGAAGTTCAAGGGTTTACAAGGGTTGTAATTTTTTTCTGTGTGGTCCAAAGCAAAGGTGTGGATACACTGTACACTGAAGCACCACATACCAGTATTTAAAAAAAAAATATGTACAGGGTTTTCAGGGTTTTCAGGGTTTTTTTATTAAATTCAGTTTGTAAAAAAAAAACGAATGGAGTACTAAGTACAAGTGATCAGCAATAATAATAAAAAAATGGATAAAAAAAAACCGTCATTTTTGGAAATTATAACCAAATTTGTAAGGCAAGGTAACGATTTCTAAAAAAATTAAAAAAAATTTTTTTTTTTGAAAACCCTGTACATAATTTTTTTTTAAATACTGGTATGTGGTGCTTCAGTGTACAGTGTATCCACACCTTTGCTTTGGACCACACAGAAAAAAATTACAACCCTTGTAAACCCTTGAACTTCAAATAAATTGTTTTTCTGAATTGGGCTCCTTTTTGTTTCGAAAAGCAATAACTTTTTTCCTGTAAGTCGTAACACTTATTGTTGCACCATTATAGAATCTGCAAAAGATGGGCATTTTTTTTTAACAATGGGCACTGACAGTGTGGTACATTTTTTTTGCACCAAAAGCATTGAAAGTCAAACGATTTGCTAGCAGTGAGTATTGAATTTTGAAAGAAACTTAATTTTTTTTATTAAATTCAGTTTGTAAAAAAAAAAAAAACGAATGGAGTACTAAGTACAAGTGATCAGCAATAATAATAAAAAAAATGAATAAAAAAAACCGTCATTTTTGGAAATTATAACCAAATTTGTAAGGCAAGGTAACGATTTCTAAAAAAATTAAAAAAAATTTTTTTTTTTGAAAACCCTGTACATATTTTTTTTTTAAATACTGGTATGTGGTGCTTCAGTGTACAGTGTATCCACACCTTTGCTTTGGACCACTATTTACGCCACACCCTGTATATTTTTTCAAAAGCAGTTAATGTTAAATTAACTAAACTATTTGATCTTTCTGGGCTTTGGTTACTGACATCACAAAATCGGCTGAGACGACTAACATATTTTGCTTTTATGACACTACCATGCCATCGCGTGTTATGATCGTAAACAAATATCATGAATGACATTGGAGGCACTGCATTGGAGTGACATAGCGACTGGTCTTTGTGAATATGTTCAAAGAGGTGTTTAATCTCGCATTGATAGAGGGAACTCTTTGAAGTCGTATATAATTAATTCAATTGTTCTTGGAGGAATAATTTTAAAGTGATAATAAGTAAGTTTCACTAGAAGGATAAAAAGCTGATAAGTGGTCACTTAACTCACAGACACCCTTCCAGCAATCCTCACTGAGCCCGCGTGGTAGAGTCAGGCTCATACCTCGTCATAGTTGAGGTGAAACCCTTTGCCCAGCACTGGGATGTACGAGTAAGTATACTCGTACAGGCTAACTTAACAAAAAGCAGTCTAATAGCACAAAAACAGTTTTGCTCAAAGTTGGACTTTTAAAACAGTCTTTTCTGGCTTTGTTCATCTTCCCGCGATGGATTGGCATAAAGAATATTATGGGAAAACTACTTAGCAACTAATAATCAGACTAAGATACTAAAAATCGAGAGTTGAGGGTGTACTCCCAATAACATTGATGAAAGCAACGCGGCATTACAGCGTTAAGAAGCACTTGAAAATACCGACAGGCTCTGCCAACGCCAGGGTGGCCGAGAGGTTAGGCAATCGCCCGGTATTCGAGGAACGCGGGTTCGATTCCCGCCTCTGGTAGTCATTTTATCAAGTGCAAAAATATATTAAGATACTAAAAGTTTTTAGATTTACTAACAGTCTCCTTCTTCATCTTAGCGTTATCCCGGTTGTGCACTCGCTCGCGAGGGCGCAGGTTCCGCTGACCATGATCCAGGATGGCAGGTCAGGTAATCACAGTGAAGCGACTGCCGTGACCCTATTAAGAGGAACCAGACTAGTTAAGCTCATGGTTACACATTCAGTCGCCTAAATGTGCCGGTTTCCTAACGAAGTTTTCCTCACCGTAAAAGCATATCGGTTAGTGAAACGACTAATGTATAACTCAGGAAAAGTCATTGGTACCTTTCTGAGTTATAGCGACACGTAGGATCGAATCTGGCACCTCCCGCATGAGAGGCAACCTAGCCACTACGCCGCCGACGCTATAAATATGAAGTGCAAGGGTTATTTAGTGTTCAATAAGATCAATACACTCAATATATCACAGTACACCGTCACTCCGGATAATATATCACGTATCATTTCAAACACATGTGTCGTGCTTGAGTGAAGTACGATTTATTACTTCAATTTAGTTGCATGGGGTGAGGTAAGGGTGTGTCCTTAAATACAGCGGTATTGAAATATAACGATCGATTCTTTATCACTTCTGAAGCAATTGAAAACACTTTTTATCCGTTATCCTAGTTACCATAGCACAAGCTCACGCTTAGTTTAGGGCTAGGTAATTGGTGTGTTTGTTGAAACAACTTATTATTTATTTACTTTTTAACATCCTGTATAAATTATGTAAAGTCTAGTTTAGATTCACAAATGTCTGGAAGCACGGAAGTGCGAACGCCAAGATGAACCAAATTAAGCACCAGTTCGACGTTTTCTTGAACCCTTATAGTTTGGATTATACCTGATATACAAAACGGGACATGATGTCAACAGAAGACTTATAAAACACACAGTTCCATTGCGTAGCTATTATACTTCATATTTTATTGTTTTTATTTGTAATAGGTTTGCTCTTGACTATTGACAATGCTAGACGTGATGCAGACAGAGTCAACAGTGGAGCGGACTCACCTGAAACGTTCTGGCACTCCCACTCACTGACATGATATCTAAAAGACCCCGGTTTCCTGTCACACGTCATCAAAATTCTATTGGTACTACCTGAAGTCCTAGAAAGCTGAACTTTATTGTGTATGCTAGTGTAAGTACACAAACAAGAAAAAAATAAAACTTGAAAATTTTACCCTCCAAACCCAATTTAAGTGGAGGACGGGAGTTTGTATGAGACTTTCGCAAATTATGATACTAGAGGTCTGAAAATGTATACAGGGACTCTTTGTTATTAATATTATACTACTGATTTCAGGATTTTTAGTAAATTTCCCTCCACCCAATTATTTTGTCAACATATTTTGACTAAGTTGTAGAGTTAGGGCATTTAGAGTTAAAACCTTGGCCCTAGATGAGTTCTGATAACTTTTTTAAAGTCAAAGCCTCGTCTTGGCAACATTTTACATGAGAGTGCTTGTACAAGATACAGGTTGCACTTAAAGAGCCGTAATCTACGGTTTCAAATGATAGTGCATTTAAAAAGGGGTAGATGTGTCATTAGCGCGCGGAAATTGCTTGCCTCAAAACTGCGTCAGCTCAATATTGCAGTCAAATTCCGCACACATGGCATTTGACGAGTAATTGAACGTGTGCTCGGCACATCTAATTCGAACCATTCAGTATGAGATGTCATGTCTACCTCTTTTTACCAGACTGCGACAGAAGAAGGGTAATGTTTTTCCAGCGTATGTATCTATGTATGTATGTCCACTTTTTTGTCACGCTCTACAGCACAGCTAGAGAGATTCTTACATGTGATATGTAGTTGAATTTGTCAGAATTGTGGTCACTACCATAAGAGCTACATAAATTTTGAAAATGGCGTCCGCAAATGAATAAAGGAGGGGGGGAGGGTAAGGTAAAACAGGGTAAGAATAGCAATATAGGTATCATACGAAAGCAAAAAGACCACTTCAAAAATAAAATATTTCAGTCAGATATTTGTTTTTTAAATAATTAGGCATTACTTGTTTAATACACTGTCATTGGTTATATTATATTATTCAATGTTATGTATTTTTTTAGCAAATTATATTTATTGTATCATCATGCCTTTGTTACATAAACCTTTACTTTGATCGCCGAATAAATATGTTTTCTTTCATTCTTTCTTTTCTTTCTTATAACAATGTATTAAATCGCTAGTTATGTATAAACGTCGTGTGAAATAACCCTTGATGATATATAATGTAGGGAATGGGTCGGCATCATACCGTTTATGACCAGAGTTTGGAAGCAAACTTGAGACTTTTCGTGAGTTACGCTCCCCAGTTTGTGTTGTAAAACATATGCAAATTAATGCTGGTTTCATTGTTAAAGCAATTAGATTTTGTTGTTTTAGGATATTTTATGGAAACTTTTTGCTTTTACTTCTGAAATTCTGAATTGCTTTATAATAAGTTAGTTAGTTACTTTTTTATTTTACTTATTTAACTTTTGAGCACCTTGCCTGTCGACTTTCTGTTTTTTTTAGGCAACGTTTTGTATAAAGCTCCATTTTGGCTCATACTTCAATTTCGAGCGATCAACTTGTAGAATAGCATTTAACATTCGATTTCAAGTTCTAACTTAAAATTTAAGCATATTTAAATAAAAGTATAGCCATACAATTATTATTAAATTACTCGTCGTGTTAGTTACTAACGTCACGAATAATTTCAAACTACTATTTAGTCATGTTTTAACTTTGAACTTATTCCCAGGGCCTATTGCACCATTGCTTAGTAGGTAAGTTCTGAGTAGATTGCTTGAAAGATAAATTGACATATTTTTTCACAATAAATACAATAAAATCGATTATGAATACTCAGACCTTACCTAGTCAGAAGTTTGTGAAGCAGGCCCTTATGCCTTATACACTAGTGAATAGAAGGAGTACCTACTCACTTACGTTTCAATCTTTTGAATGCCCTTAATCAATGATAACAAGGAGAGACAAAATCAAAAACATAACAGTTTTGGACCGCATGAAGAAGGACACAGAGGTTTTATACACCGTCAAGAAGAGAAAGCTGGAATATCTTGGACACATTTTGCGCAACCCGAAATATGAATTTTTGCAATTAATCATACAGGGAAAGATTCAAGGCAAGAGAAGTGTCGGACGTAGAAAGGTATCCTGGCTCAAAAACCTACGCCAATGGTTTGGAAGGAGTACCCGATCATTGTTTAGAGCGGCGGTATCAAGGGTGCAAGTTGCTATGATGGTCGCCGAACTTGGCAGAAGATGGTACCTTAAGAAGAAGAATCAATGATATATCCAGAAAAAATGGTTCTAAAATATATTTAGCGAGTAGTTCCCTTCAACCAATATTGCGTTTCAGTGCAAGTTCCCAAAACATTAAGTTTATATGGGTTGCAAACTTAAACTTAAATGGACGACAAGCAGCAACACGGGGTAAACAGGTAACTTACTTCACTGTTAACTGTGTACAATAGAGTTATCTACTTGCTTACACTTTGTGACATAAGGCAGCAGAACTAAGTAAGTCACCTAGGTCAATGATAGTGCATTAAAACAGATTTAGATATGTCACTTCCTACTGCGCGGCAATTTGAATTTGATTGTTCAATTTGAGGCAAGCAATTTCCGCGCTTATGAAATGTATAAGTGCATCTTTTTTTTAATACACTGTCATTGATTCAGGTAAACAAGTCCTATAATAAAAAAAATAATAAAAACACGACTGTCGTCAAAAAAAAGCAAATTGAGTAAAGTTAGCCTATAAAGATCCCACTGCTGGGCAAAGGCCTCACCTCAACTATGAGGAGGTACGCGAGCCATACTCCACCACGCGGGCTCAGTGCGGATTGGTGGAGCGATGTATTTTTTTTTAATGTCAGATGTTATCAATCCACTCTAGGGCCTCTGACTAGGCTTAGCGACGAATATCATTTTTTTGTTTCATTCATTCACTACAAACGTGAACTTTAATTGTGTAACGGATTACAACCTAAAAAACTTCAAAGTCGGAGAGAAAAGGCTTCTTCTGTGTAAGCTTTCTTCGCCGTCAATTCTGTCTACGCCACGCATGGCGTAGTCAAGAGCAAACCCATTTTGAATAAAAAAGGCCTTTGGTCCTTCGCTCTTTTCGGTCGGACGGGCATGCCATGGGACGCGACGAAGACCTTGTCATTAGGAAACCCCTCTCACTACCAGACGACAAGAGAGTCAGAGGCCACCTACTTGCTTATAGAGGTCCACACTAAGGCACTTGAAACAGGTCCAGTTGAATGAAACGACAACCCAGGGCCCTTTTATAAGATGCAGTCTTTTCTGTAGTAAACTTCGCTATCAACAACGAAATGTCAAAATATGTATGCAAAAGTCAAAGTCACGTGATGATTCCATGGCTTATGTCAGTTTTATTGATTTATATATTAGCGATATTGAAGTTCGCTTTATAATACAGGGTGTGAATTTCAATTTGCGCAGTACTTATAGAGGTGATTCTTTAACTTCTACTAATCACGAATCACGAAAAATAATGACTTATTTTTTTTAATGTATCAATTTCAACATAATATCCCCATTATTGATTTGCAAGTAGTCAACCCAGCTGGCGCATGAAAACGAGAAGCGCCGACACTAAATAATAGAAAGAAGCACGGCAGAGTAAGATCCAAGTTACTGCCTCATCCTTATACTGTCTGTTTTATTCTCATAGTTCCGAGCGGTTACGTCACTACGACGTCAGAGTTGAAGCGTGCTCGATCGAGATGCGATGACGGAATGCTTTTTTCTTGAACACTTTTCAGAGTTTTTTCAATCCGTCAGCTTGCTTTTGATCACAATCTATAATGTGTGACAATAAACGCGCTTATATGAGGCATTCTCTGTGAGCTATGCCTGACTAATGCCTTGTTTTACGAACCATCTCTTAGCTTTAAGACACCCTTATCTTTACTCTTATTCTTAAAAAAAAGTTGTTTAACGTGCAATTCGTTACTTGATTAAAAGGAAAAAAAATCCAATTTCATCCATACTTTTAGGAACTACCTGTATTTAGAAATAAAATGACGATTAATACTCCATTAATTGAGGTCTAAGAAAGTGGCATGTAGTTTTTAGACTGTCCTCTACCCGAAGGTCTGTCTGGTACAAATTATTTTCAGCAATAAGTCCGCCTACAATGTTCAACTCTACATGAACTGTGCAAACACAGAGTGCAATAAAGTATAAATCTTATCTTATTACGAAGATTCAAGTACGAATTTCAGAAACAGGTAGGTAGACTGTATTTGTAATATCTGTAGCTAGTGTTGTAAGTTTCCTCTTAGTTCCATCAGATAAGAAACCTTCCATTTTGTTGGCTATGTTAATGATGTTTGACTTCCGGTAGGCCGGTAAGGTGGAAAATTAACTGCACCAAATTTTGCACCCCTGAAATAGACACCTGGACGCAAATAGGCCGAGGCCAATCTAGCCAAAACTCAAGATAGGCACTTGTGAAATGTTAGATTTAAAGTCAAGCTGCTATTCCAGGGGTCGTCAAGTGATGGCGGACCGCGTGCGCGCTCGAAGTGTGCCCTGTGCAATGTGTTGTCCATCTCTTTTTGTTTGTTAAGCACAGAAAAAAAAAGACTGAACTTGAAACTAGGCTCCGCGCAGATGGGCCACCGAACATCGCCACCGGTGGCTAGCGACAAGCTGTTTACACTTTTTTAATACGTTTTGTAAGAAGTCGCCGCACATGTGAAACGAGTGGCAGCCTCGCGACTTAGTATTCGCGACACGTGTGTTGTGGATACTTATAATTAGGTTTAAAGTAAGGGAGTAGCCGTACAGAATTAAAACGAAGACAATATAGACGACCGTCGAGGTGAAGTGATTCGCGCTCCAAACAAAACCAGAGGTTGCGGGTTCGAGTCCCGCAAGGAGCAAGGTATTATGATATGTTACGCAATTCCAATATTATAAGAACGCATTTAAAAGCTAATCTATAACAACATTTATTATTAGATAGATACCTTAAAAACGCGTTTTTATTACAATATGCAGTGCCCTACGACTTTAAATAAGAAATATCATTATTTTTTAGGATTTCGAAGTTGTTAATTGTTAATTTCGAAGTGTAAATGCGCTTTAAATACGTACCTAGAAAATAAAAGAAATCTTCCTAATATGTCACATTGTATTGATGAGTAAAATTAGCTATGTAACATTTAGTTTCCTTGAATTTTTACAAATGTTTAAACGCATAATCTGTTATAATACATTTTTTATTAAATCTTCCAAAATACTAGATCTACCTCATATTAATTAATAAGTAAACAATCTCTCAATCTCTCTCTGTTATTCAATTATTTTTTTTAAGAAAACAAATACCAATGATAACCAAAATCAACAAAAACGTTTATATTTTATATCAAAAGAAAATATATGTATAATGTAATGTCCTCCTAGCCGATTTCGACTACGGCGGCCTATCTCAACAGAGATAAGCCAACTGCGCAGGACATATTATAGTGCACAAGTGTGTGCGCAATACACAGGTGCACTCTCTGTTCCTTCACTCTCATAATTCGGTAAGACGGCAGTCCGACATGACCGTAGAGAGATCAGGCGCAGGACCAACGGCTTAACGTGCTTTCCGAGGCACGGGGGTGTTAACACCACCAACTTCCTGACTCCGGAGCTGTGTCTGAGTAATTTCAAGACAGAAAAACCCAAACACTCTCAGCCCAACCCGGTATTCAAACCCGGGACCTCGTGGATAGTACCCAGCGTGCTGACCACTAGACCAACGAGGCAGTCAATATAAAAATATGTATATTACCGCACCATTATCCATTATCCATAATAACGCACTGACCTACTTTTCAAGGAGTTGTGTGAAACATCACATGTTATGACTACCCTCATAATGTGGAAACTCTACATACGGCTTTAGCAGGCTAACTTTAAATCTTCAAGAACTTACTTAAGTGGCAGAGAGTGGCGGTCTTGAGCGTCTTAACTTGTAATGTAAACGCGAAGCTTACCTGTAAGAAAAATAAGGGAAAGTAAGTTTAGTACTACACTAATATTATAAAGAGGAAAGATTTCATTGTTTGTATTGAATAGGCTCCGAGACCACTGGACCGATTTAAATGAAATTTAGTACAAAGATAGTTTGAGACCTTGAGAAGGAGATAGACTAATTTTTGTCGCGATATAAAATAATCAGGAGGGTAAAATGGGGGATGAAAGTTTGTATGTGCAAAAATATATTTATATTTAATTCATTATATCAAATCATTGTTTATGACGACAGTCTTCATGCTCCAGACTACAAAACCAGAGGTAGCGGGTTCTAATCCGGCAAAGGGCAAACATTTTTGTGACGAGCATGAGCATTTGTTGGTACCTGAGTCATGGTACAAAACGGTTAAACGTAGTTTATTTATTTAATTTATTTAAACTTTTTGCACACAGTTTATTGTACAAATGGCGGACTTAACGCTAAAAGCATTCTCTACCAGTCAACCATAGGTTCAAACAGAGAAATACAGGCGGTGCAAGATATCGTAAATTAGGAAAAAGATGAAACCGAGAAAACCACTGCAAAATACTCTTAAGCATAGCAATTAAGAAAAATGAACATAGCAATATACATACATGCTACGTACATAAATAAAATAGGTGATATACATATTGATACATAAACATACATATGATACACATACATAATAGTAATACACAGAACACATTTCTTCCATAGTTATGTCTATCCGTTATCCACACTTAGGTTGGGGCTAGGTAATAGGTTTGTCAGTGTCTTGCTACTCGAAACCCAAAAAAAATATTCAATCATCAAAGAGAACTCTGTCTGACATAAAACATTTTTGATCCACACACATTTTAGTAAATCCAGTAAAAGAGACGTTGAAAGAGAGTGCTTTTCGAGGGAAAGGGGATCAAGAGGAAACTCGAGTACGTTTTATTGATGTGTATAGTGAAGTGGGTACTCTGGGGAGAGACTATATTATACGTGTGGATAAACCAGTAACAGGACAGATGGGTTATTACTCAAATCTGTTTTATGGTAATGTACAGTTATATTCATAGTATTATTATCACCGGGAGTCAGGAAGTCGGTGGTGTTAACACCCCGAGCCTCGGAAAGCACGTTGAGCCGATGGTCCTGGGCCTGATCTCTCTACCAGTCAGTCGGACTGCCATCTCACCGAATTATCAGAGTGAAGGAACAGAGAGTGCACCTGTGTATTGCGCAAACACTTGTGCACTATAATATGTCCTGCGCAGTTGGCTAATCTCTATTGAGGTAGTAGTCGAAATTCGGCTAGGAGGACATTATTAGTATTATTATCACCGATTACTTATGGTATAATGCAGAATGATATTAAGTAGTGACCGAGTGAGTGATTTTCTTGCGCTGCTTCTTCTCATCACAACTTACAATTGTCACGAAGCAGTGGTAGGATAATTTTTGTGACATGTTTAAGTATCCCTTGCTGCGGCTTTATGAAAAAAAAATATTAATGATTTAAAAATAATAATTTAATTATGTGTGTCCATAAGGAAACGGTTTTATGCGTATGATATACCAATCTCTCAACATTTCCCAACTCATTGCTCGGTCAAAGGAAATACAAACAAAACACTTAAAATACCGGGCGATATTAAAAAACTTTTATGAGAGACCACATCAGCAGAGATGGCTCTGATATCCATAAAATATGACCGACTGGTCTTTTATGCTTTGATAAAATATTAGTACCTACAGCTTAGTTACGAAAAAAATATATCAACAAACAAGTTTAGTGCCAAATCACCGCTGTTTGTATAAAAGTAGGTACTCTGCACTTAGAAGCGGAGCAAGCTGGGCAATGGCATCACAAACCCCAATTTGAGATGGCGACTGAACGATCCTATCAGAGGTAATAATAGGCTCCGTTAGGTGCCGCCTAGTAGCTACCACCCTCCCACCGGAGCCCGGCGCCAAGCAGCTTGCTGTGTTCCATCGGTGAGTGGGAGTGCCAGAAACTGAGTGAGCTCGCTCCACTGTCGACTCTATCTACGCCACGTCTGGCTTAGTAGAGTCAAGAGCAAACCCAATTCAATACAAAAAAAACCAAGCAGAAGCGCTGTTTTTTTGTCATACACCTTGCGATAGCTCTAGAAATGACAAACTATAAAATTTCTCTTTGTCAATAAACTATAAAATATCTCTTTATTTTTTAATATCAAATAAAAATATCACCTAATTGTACTTTTTCTTTTCCTCAGATGGGTACATCTGAGGAAAAGGAAAAGTACAATTAAAACAGGGTAAAAATAAAACTAACGGCGTATGTGATATTAAAAAACTTTATGAAATTCACTGAGCTACGAGGGTGCCGATAAATATTATCACGAAGGCGATCTTTCCTTTAATAAAAGTAAAGTATCATATGAACGGTCAAAAGAGCCATAATATCATCGTATATTATAGGGTTTTTGCATATTATTAATTCGCAGATAAATGTAAATAGGTTACCCATATTTTATGCAAATATAGGCACACAGAATAATAGTGCGCAACACACAGGTGCACTTCGTTCCTTTACTCTCATAGTTCGGTGAAACGGCTATCAGACAATGTATGACCGGAGGAGCAGGACGTGAAACCCAGATACCAATTTCGGCCCGACCCGGGATCCGAAACAAAGGCAGTCGTCTTACTTCTCTGATGTGTCAAATTCCCCTTACGTTATGGGATCTGCTATCTGAATATGTAACTTGGAATGTCAATCAATGTTTTGTTGCTAAAGTTGACCATTCACGGCCAGTTAAACTAATTAGTCGGTCTGAGGTATCTACGTCCAAAATGTGATGTTTCAAATATCAGTGATTAAAATCTAGGCCGTAGGCATAAGTACTAAACAAAGCAACTTAACGTTATCATATTTTTCCACAATTACCCATATTTAACCGGTTCCAATACCTTCGCCGCGCTAAATTAAAAAAACTTAAAGTCCCTTTTGCGTGGGGAATCGTTCACGTAGTTCTGGCAGCACTAAATGAAAGTCAGTTTTAAGATTGTTTTTAAGTTAGTGAATCATCATTTTAACTGACCGTGAATGGCCAGCTTAACAGAGAAACTGAAGTTGTCAAATGGGACATTAATTTCAAGCGATTTCAATCCAATACGCAACAGAGTTACGTAATATCGCCTTGTCAAGTTTGTATTTATTCTCAAAACTCACGCCTGACCGATTGCCATATAAATTCAGTATTTCTACGAGCTCTGAAATACTCAGAACGTTTCAAGGAGTGCAGACGTGACCTAAGGTAATGGATTTCCTATCTAATCTAAAAGCAACCTTATCTCAAAGCGTCGAATTACATTTCAGTTTGCCGGGATAAAATACTCTTAGGTACGGAATATAAGTTACTTTAGGGTTTTTTTCTTTTCATTCGGTTTTTTACTTTTATGGCCAGTGACAGAGGATGACGTGGTGATAAAGTTAATGGAGGATAATTCTTTTGACTAATGCAAGAAATAGAATAATGAAAACAGTTATGATTTTCACTTGCAATATTTTTATCGAAAATACGCGGCCACAATTAAAACAAAACAACAGCTCTATTTCTCATATTTTTTTGAGTGTTTTGTTGCCGACTGCGCAGAACATATTATAGTACGGTACATATTATAGACTTTAGTAGGAATGAATTCGGGCTAGCTCAAACATTCCTGAAGACCGTTGCGGAAAGGCATGATTCTCCGATGATGAAACACTTCGTTCAGCTGCTGATCAAGCAGGGAATATAATTTCTTGATGTGTGCTCAGGGGCTGAAATAAGTGTTACAACTTTTGATAATAATATTGACTGTGCCTAAATTAATTTAATTCAATTCATTTTTATTCTGTACTAATGTAGTTTTTAAGAATTACTAACAAAATGGATCAATGTAATCTTATAATAATAATAATAATGCATTTATTCCATCAAGTTACATGACTCATTATTTGTTAGTTATAAAGCTTAACCTATGTTAGTAAATTATCATTTTATTTAATTTTAATTATTTATTTGTTTGCACAACTCCTCAACAGTAATTGATAAAGCGGCAGTCCAGTCTACTTGCTATCATAGACAGGATGCTGAATATTATATTATTATATCTTTAATAAATAATAAAAAAATAAAAAATAAATACATAGTGCACAAGTGTGTGCACAATACACAAGTTGACTCTCTGTCCCTTCACTCTCATAATTCGGTGAGACAGTAGTCTGAAATGACCGTAGAGAGATCAGACGCAGGACCAACGGCTTAACGTGCTTTCCGAGACACGGGGTGTTCACACCATCAATTTCCTGACTCCGGAGCTGTGTCTGAGTTATTTCAAGACAGAAAAACCCAACACTTTCGGCCCGCCTCGGGCGTCGAACCCGGGACCTCGTGGATAGTACCCAGCGTGCTGACCACTAGACTATGGAGGCAGTCATTTGGTATAATAATAACTCGAATGGCTTCATCAAAACAGGTGTGCTGCTAAATAATTAACTCGCTCGGCTATTATTGAATTATTGACTATTCTATCGGCAATGTTTGTTGTGTGCTAGTTATTTCTGGGTTTGATTGATCCATTTAGGTAATATTATGTACAGTCGAGTTCATTAATATATGAGAATTTCCAAGGCTTCAAATATAAATGTACATGGAAAGGTACATAAACATCTGAGCAGATTCGTTAATCAAACATATGTAAACATGGCACCTGTCACATTAATCTGAACAAGCCTTTCAGTAATATTTAAACAACCGAAAACTAAAAAATATCTGTACTAATATTTTTCAAAATTATTTAACCAAATGAAAGTACATAAATATGGAAGGTTAAAGAGAAGGCCTATATTCGAAGACGAACCCAAAGGCTGATATAGATATAGATAGATAGAATTATTGTAAATCTATGGATGAAAACCACTGAAATTACCTGGTCGGCCATATCCTGGATCACGGTTAAAAGCCGCCATTGGCGTGCGAGTGCACAACGGAAAATGGATAACGCTAAGATGATGATGAACACGGATTGTGACCACTAGGCTTTATCCTAGCGTTATCCCGGTTGAGCACTCGCGAGGGCCCAGAGTCTGCTGACCATGATCCAGGACGTGGCAGATCAGGTAATAACAGTGGAGCGACCTCCGTGGCCCTATTAACAGGGAAACCTGACCAATTTTTTTTTTCAAAAAAAAATCAAAAATTCCTTTATTTACTCACACATACATTGAAAAACCCATGAGAAAAAGTAAAATCAAAATAATAGATATCTTAAGTAATGTAAGTGCAAGTCTGACATCACATCAGGCTCTCACCACCTCGAGCCAATAGGACATTGACAAGGCTATAAGCAATGTGTATACAACACCTAAAGTTAAAATTAACAACCACATAAAATACAAAGAGAATAAACACGTGACATAGACTAAGAAATGTTGTGAGCGAGTGTGTGAGCGCGAATGAGTGTGTTTTGTCTATGAAGGAATCAGCACAACTCTGCCAATAGGATGTGTAAATAAACAAGCCTTTTAAAATTAATTAATTAATAAAGTAAATATTAATTTATATTAATTTATAAAGTTTTGGATCATGGTTACACATTAAATCGCCTGAATGTGCAGGTTTTCTCACGATGTTTTCTCTCACTGTAAGAGCATCGGTTAGTGAAGCAACTACGCTTTATAAATACAGTTAATTTTTAATGCACTTAGATATTATTTATTATTTACCGTCTTGGTGTAGTCGTTCGCGCACCGGACTTCTAAACCAGGCGGTTGCGGGTTCGAATCCCGCAAGGGGCAAATAATTGTGTGATGAACACGAGCATTTGTACCTAAGTCATGGATGTTTATATGTATTTAAGTATTTCTATCCGTTATCCTAGTCACCATAGCACAAACTCACGCTTAGTTTGGGGCTAGGTAATTGGTGTGTTTGTTAAAAAAATGTAAAAAATTTATGTATATTAAATAAAGTGTCTACGTAGGCACTAAATACTTTAGAACAATATCTTAAAGTTTTAAGATTAACCATCTATTTTTTTCGTCGTTTTATAAAGAGGATGCCAATAGGTACAGATAGGATGTTACCTCAATCGTATGGAACTCCGTCCTCTTTTTTCCCCTTTTTTAAACGAACGAGCAATCTCACGAGCAATCTCACGAGGTTCCCGGGGAAATAAATCGACGTCCGTCCGTCTGTCCGTTGATTGATTTTCCATTCTAAAGACGAGCTAAACAATGGCCCTATTTAACGATCCAATTAATTGTCTAATTGACTGTAAAGGAAGTTCATTGCTCGGAGACCGTTTGTCTGGATGGTTTGGATTAAGACTGGACTCGGGAGGTCCTGAGTTCAATTTTCACACAAACTTGGTAAAAAGTACTAGTTATAATTTTTTTCATTTCCAAACGAATTATTAGAAGATTGAATGAGATGAAGATTTGTATGAAATGGTGAATTTTTGTGTGATTTAGACCCCTAAGTTTGTTCAGGTTCAATTTTCAAAAAGCCTGCAAGTCTTGTATTTGTAATACAAGTTTGTAACCATGGTAACACATAGTAACCCATAGTAGAAATCGGCGTTACTTTGGTTACATAGGTTCGTTCGTAATAAGACTTGTTCGCTTTGTGAAATAGGTAATAGAGAAAGATGTACAAAAAACTGCCTGTCTTGTGTGTCAATTTGTATTTCCAAAAAAAATTGGCCAAGTGCGTGTCGGACTACGACCAAGTGTAGGGTTTTATAGTTGCCCGTCACTTTATCTAACCTTAATAATTGATTTCATTAGTTATCTATGAAGCTATCACGCAAAAAAAGCACACCACAGCTTTCTAGTAAGGATCCCTGCGCTATTACACCTCGAACAGACAGACCGACAAAGAAACTGGCAAAAGTATAATTCCTTGAAGAATACAGAGCTCTTAAAATGATATATTTTTCGAGACGGTTAAAATGTTCCGGCGACCTAAGAAAGTGCTAGAAAAGGCATGATGTCAAGGGTTCAATCGATGATGCTTGCAAGACTTTCGTCTGTAAACAAACGTTTATTAATGTTTGATTTAAAATACCAAAACAAAACAACATTACCTACATAAGAGTAAAGCAGATTCTTTTAAAGTTCGAAAATGCATATTTTTCATAAGTCATTCCGGTAGGATGTCCCAGATTTTAAGGAGATCACTTTTATTTTATAATATTTTCTATTTCGATCTGATCCATCACAAATGTTTCAAACAGACATAGTTGTATAGTGGTTCAGGAAGGAATTTAAAAAAATAACACACAATAACCAGCAGGGGATCAGATATGGCAATCCAACCGGAATTACTCTTTTTTACTAGTGGACACTAATACTATAGCAATAAGTAAATACTGATGTATACTTTCTTAGACACTTGATTTAAAAAAAATCTCATTTATACTATCTATACATTCTCTTTTGTCCAGCTTTTAAGAAAACTTTCACCCAGGACTGCAGATTCAATCCAAGATATAGCTACCCACATTAAACAGCTGACAGCCCTATTTATTGAGGCCGGTCTCACCGCTAAGTGGGTTTTGAACTTTACAAACAATACGCCTAAGTATTAGCGACGAAGTTTTTGTATTGCCCTGTCTGAGCATTGTGTCATCTATGGCAGATATAATGTAAATTCTGTCTTAAGAAACTTTGTAATGGAAAAAGGTTTCATTTAAATCAGATCATTGGATTAGAATGTCTTAAAACAGAACTAGAAAATTTGATGTTTAAAATTCTGTAAGATATTTCTGTTGAGCTAATTTTATTATTAAGTGATAATCATTTACTTTGCAATCTAAAGATTTTTTTAGTACAATAAAGAACATTAATACTAGCCAAGAGTTTTTTACTCGCGCAATAAAAAGGTTCCGTACCATTATTTATACAACATTAGGCACCATTCATGATAACCTTTTTTTTCGTTTAATAAAACGGCAAATAATTCACGTATATGTAAAGTAAAAACGTCATTTGAAGGTAGAGATCGACAAATGAGTAACAACGCCAATCATTGTCAGTAGTCAAGTGTCGATCTTTGCCTTCAAATATCTCGGTATAGTTATACTTTAGGGTTCATTTCACTTGACATTGTTTGTTCACCACCAGAGGCGGGAATCGAACCCGCGTTCCTCGCATACCTAACCGATTGCCTAACCTCTCGGCCACCCTGGTGTTGGCAGAGCCTGTCGAAATTTTCAAGTGCTTCTTAACGTTGTAATGCCGCGTTGCTTTCATCAATGTTATTGGGATTATACCCTCAACAACGAGGAACGCGGGTTCGATTCCCGTCTCTGGTGGTCATTTTTTCAAGTGCAAAAATATATTTAGATTGCATAGTGAATGCTTATCACTCAAAAAAAACAAAAAAATATCGTATTTGCAAGCTTCATCTTTCGATTGTTAAATACTTGCAATAGTATTTCTTTCGAGTGTTCACAGTGGTCAGCGCGTTGTGTACTAATCACAATTTCCCGGGTTCGAACCCCGGGTCGGGCCGAAAATGACATTATTTCTGTCTTGAAATATCTCAAACAGCTCCAGAGTCGGGGAGTTGGCGGGCCTCGGACAACACGTTAAGCCGTTGACCACGAATATTGATCCTCGGGTAGATTAGATATAATGATTACAGATGGTGCTTATCAACTTCATTTAACAACGATGAAATATTCAATAATCCTCTGCACTGTATGAATAAATAATTTAATGCATTGATTATTTCTAAAAGCATAATTTACACGAAAGAGACACTCAGAGCCATTAATAACGGGACCATCTTGAAAATACATTATGGAAGTTCTGAGAAATACAAGTCTTTCACCAAATAATTAAATTATGTTTTATACTTCTCAAACAGTTCAATAGGAATTTTATATTAGTCAAAGCAGTTCCCTGCGACTTCGCCCGCGCCAGAAGTTGGATTTTCTATACCAACTATGATCCCCCCTTTCACCCCACTGATGGTTTTATATGGCAACAAAAAGTAGCCTTTATCATTTTGCAGGATCTCAAACTATCTTTGTACCAAATTTCATTTGAATCCGTCCAGTAGTTTCGGAGCCTATTCAATACAAACAATGAAATATTTTTTCTTTATAATATTATTATAGATATTTAGATTAATTGCTGTTATTCCAGAATATTTTTGGGTTTGTAAAATCGTCAAACAGTTGTATAGACTAAGCGAAAAAATCGATTTTAAACTATTATCTAAATAATTAAACTATTATCTAAAAAAATATAATTCTCATCAAACCCTCTTCTTAATTTTTCTGTTATTGTTAGAGACAGTAAAATTACAAATTACCTGGCTTTCTAACGTCCTTGGTGTGCAATTAAGAGATTTATATTTATCTAAAATAACCTTAAAGAAAATAACTACTTTCTGTACCAAAATAAAACTTGAAGTGATAGGTTTTTTAGGCATTTTCTTTGCAAGTTTTCACGAAAGCCAATTTTGCAGTCAAAAATTGATCGACCATGTCGTCTGGTGGGACTTAAACCCACGACCCTTCGCTATCCGGGCGAATGCTCTTGCTCTGAGCTACAGACCACCTTAGTCAGTCGTCGAATTTTTGTGAGTGCTTGCTACACTAGTGAGCCGGGCTCGATTTCATCAATACTTGGAAAATGTACCCACAAATGAAATAAAGAGGACGAAATCCAACCAAGGATTCCCAACCTTATTTCGTCTAACGCCCACTTTGAAAATTCATGATTTATTTATTTTATTTTGTAGGAAAACAAACAGCTTTTGACAATGCAATAAAGATTGCAAAACTCGCACACAGCTTGAAGAAAAAAAAAATTATATGTATCTAGATCAAGGGAAGATTATATAAGTACTATTTTCAATCAGAAAATAACAATGGACAGCAACAAAAGTCGTTTCAATAGTATGGCAATACTATAAAAGTGTTATACTAACGTACAGTTGTGGTCAGTGACATCAGTCAACAGGGCACATGAAATCGCTCACAGTCAGTTTTTTAAATCAGTTATTTAGTAGCGTCCCCATTTTTTTCACCTTAGAAACCTCAATAACATTATTCTCATCTGGAGTTAATTTAAACCTTTACAAACAAGACTTGTTTTTACGAGAGAGAGCAATAATAATACAACTTTACAATATTACATCACATCAGCAGCCCCATTTTTTCCCCGCGCTCACAAGGGGCGTTATCGCCCACTTTGGGAAACACTGGCATAGATGAAGAGAATCCCTGAATAGAATAGAGGTGCTCATTAACGGAGATTCTGCTAAGATGAATTATGGCAATTCAGAGATTAGGTGGCGTATTTGCTAAATACACGTCTACCCGAAGGCTAAGAACTTATCTTGCAAATCCGATAAGTACTAGTATATTTTTGATAGCAGTATTTAAAAATATTATATTAAGAATCGCAGGTTTAAATAGTTCTTATTTTTATAAGTTTATTAGTAGCTTTACCCGTTTACTACCATTTATTAAAAAAAAAACTTAATTATAAAGAACATAAAAATATCATCATACACTAATATGTCGGCGCATGAGGCGATTGGCGGTGTTTATTTTGAAGTTTCGAGATGTCAGAACACAATGACAGACGTCATTCGGTTTTGACGTTTAAACATCACATCATACGCTTACGTCAAACTGTGGCTATTTATCGATCAGTCAGAAACGTCAAGTAGTTTTCTTGGGCATGGTCGATACGGCGGTGGCAGCACTTGCTTCTGTAATTTTGACGTTTCGTTTGTCGGGAACGTGAGAACCCCGTGATTGTTATGGCCGGAGTGCCGACACAAATGGTTGTGTGGTTGTGTCTTGTTGAGTTTTGCGTCGCCGTATTGAACTTGCCGCGTTTCTTGACTGTAATCCGAAGCCATCCTGTTTACTGTTTGTTATTTTGTGTTAAATTAATTGTGATACTGAAAATAGACGTCTGTAATCACTAACCGGACTAATATTTCGTGTACGCCACTATGTATGAGCCTTCTGATAACGATCCCTCTAACGTCTACGTCGTTAAATATTATAAAGAGGAAAGATTTGATTGTTTGTTTGTATTGAATAGGCTCCGACACTATTGGACCGATTTAAATGAAATTTGGTACAGAGATAGTTTGAGACCCTGGGAAGGACATAGGCTTATATAGGCTATACTTTTTGTCGCGATATAAATCATGGGGGGGTGAAATGGGGGATGACAGTTTGTATGGAATATTTGACTTTTGGCGCGGGCAAAGTCGCGGGGAACTGCTAGTATCAAATATAAGTAACATTTACTTAATTGGATGACACATTACATTCTTAGAATAAAAATGTTATTCAGAGTAAAAACGTTTTGGGAAAATACAGAAAAAGTTTTTGAGTAAAGGGTACCTGAATTGCTACTCGACGTATGATAAAGACGCGTCTTAGCCTAAGCTCCAAGGTCAATTTATCAGGATTTCACTTCTAAGTCCTAAATGTCACCGTTTACAATCTAGTTATATCTTAGCTATCAGGACGTTCAAGGAGAAAAGGGTTTTTGCAACCGAACTGTACAACACACAAGTACTGTAATTACAAAAAACCTGCAAAGTGCGATCCGGACACTAAAGAGTCTGTACAAACTTAGCCAAAAAAAAATTGTGATAGATCAATATATTATACGATATTTGGGCATTTTCCTTTAGTTCCGCTGTAAAACCTTTCTTCTTATATTTTATGATTGTCGATTTTTGGGACGTATCGTATATTGATCACTCTGCGAAATGTTGGAAAACAAACCTCAATTGGCCATCTCTTTGGATTGCGTTGACTTAGATACTAGAATTACATATATTTAGGTACAGCTTCAAGGGATAGGACCGCAGTCATAGGTATTTGATGTTAATTGACTTGATATCTCCAGGCGTTCTTGAAGAGTCTTGACAGATGCACGGACCGACGCACAGACAGACAAAAGGGTGCCCTTTTGTTCCTTTTGGGGTACGGAACCCTAAAATGGCATTATAATTATTTGTATATATATTATATATTATTGATCGACCGTCCCAAATCAAATCAAATCATTTATTGTTCAAAGTCACATTACATTTTAAGTTGGTACATTATAATAAAGGTAAGTATACATATGACCCACCAGACGACATTGTCGATCAAATTGTGTGCATTTACTTTCCTAAAAATTACGCCTTTTTAAGATATCTCACAAGGCTGTACTTTTCTTTATCTGGATCAGAATAAGTAGGCAGCTATAATAATCATTAACTTTGCTACTTTCTAGTGACGTAAAAGAAAATTGTCCATGATTACGATCTAAATATAAATACGTTTTGGACGCTACGGAATTACGTTAATGTGCTTGTCGAAGAAGGAAAGTAAGTTGGGCAACTAGGCCATTAAGGCTCCGCGAAGATGGGCCACTGACCATAGCCACCAGTGGCTAGCGACAAGCTGTTTACATTATTTTCAATGTGTCACCGCACACGTGAAGCGAGTGGCGGCCACTCGCGACTCAGTGTTCGCGACACCCCACCGGCGGCGGCCACTCGCCATTTTGACAAAACAACTGTCAAGAGATCAGATGAGTGTCAATTGTAGCGGCCACCGAGCATCTTCGTTTGCGTGCCGAAGGGCGTGGCACGCGACATCCAACGGTGCGGTGGTCGGTTGCCATCTGCGCGGAGCCTGACGGCTCTAATTTATACAGGATGTCCCGTTGATGAAGGATAATACTTTAGGTACAAATTAATTTGTTCTATCATGCTCTACTATATGCCAAACAATTTTAAGAAAAAGTGCTGCCATACTGTCTAGTTATCATGATCTATGACCTTCATATTTGTACTATGTCTTATGGTGAAGGGAGGTCACCCCGTATACTCCTACACCGACTGTCAAAATTTTATATATGTCTCCTTTTATTTTTAACTAGCAGTTCCCCGCGACTTCGCCCGCGCCAAAAGTCGGATTTTCCATACAAATTTTTATCCTCCATTTCATTCTCTGATTATTTTATATCGCGACAAAAAGTAGCCTATGTCCTTTCCAGTGTCTCAAACTATCTCTGTGCCAAATTTCATTTGATTCGGTCCAGTAGTTCTGGAGCCTATTCGATGCAAATAAACAAACAAACAAATATTTCTTTTTTATAATATTAGTATAGATAAGACGTAATTTAAGCCATTTTGCTCATTAGGTAACGTATTTACGATATCAGTCTTAAATAAATTTATTTTATATCTATAATAATCGTATTACACCTGATATATAAGCAGACGAATCACAAGCAAGGTTCATTACGAAGCGACTTCAGATACTCGGTATGTGGAGCACGAATATTTTGTCAATTCATACTCGTACAAATAAATCAGATTCCCAGCCGTGAGGTAAATGCAAATCGTATTATGCCTGTATACCTAAAATACTGTATACTTAGAATATTATACAATATGGAAGACCTAAGGAAGATCAAGCGACAATACTTATCCCGGAAATCACCCCTTAAGGAAATAAAAAAGATTTACCGGAATCCTAATATTACGCAAAGTCGCAGGGGACCACTTCTCATTTCATCATCACATAAACACATAAACAAATAAAATTTCAAATGTAAAGTAAAAAAAACAACCTATGGTAGGTACTTTCAAAACCATTTAGAGATTTTATGCCCTATACAGTTATTTATACTACCTAAAATTGAAAGATGGGGGCTTATTTTTACGAAAATACGAAGTATAATTTATCCTTCATATGCCCTCTAAACGCACCGAACCGACATATGACGTTACTATTTGCATGTGTGAGAGTTTCCAATCGAGAAAAAGTTTGCTACCAAAGATAATCCTGTAAATATCGATGTGTGGGAGATGAAGTCGTCATAGGCATGCTTATGACGTCACAAGTTTAAATTTTGTATAATTAATTACGTACAAACTATGTCCAAATTAGAATCCAATAATCAACAATATTGTCACTCGGACGATACACACTGCCGTACGTAGAGACGTCAATTAAAGTTCATCCTTCATTAAGTCTCATGCAGTCCTTTTCTATTTCATTGACAAAGAAAGTGACAGAACGAGACTTAATTATAGATTAAATAATCAATTTAATTGACGTCTCTGAGTGCGGTAGTATAACAGTCATAACAATTCAAAACAATTATGTGAAACTAGGACAACGAATAAAATGAAGAGAAAGCCCATAAAACAAAATGACAATTATTTTCAGCAAACTGCACCCCTAGAAATGAATTCCAACGGGAACAAAGACAAATCACAAGTTTCAGAAACTTTGGGGATTTCAAGAGAAATCGGTCTCGAGTGCAATCCATTTGCAAAGACGCAAGTCCAATTTAAAAAGTTGGTTTTGCGAGTGTGAAAAATTGCGTCGGTATATGGGTCAAAATCAGAGAGCATTTTAGATTTTTTTGAATTTTCAAGTCTTTTTTTTTCATTGACAGCAACACATGGCCGTAACATTTCCTCTAGTTACCTCTTGAGGAAAAGTAACCAGAGAACTCTGTTGTGCCATTGCAGAGACGCAGAGACGAGACACGCATTCGAAATTCTAAGAATATATATTGCCAGTCGAAAAGTAATTTCGGAAAAATTTTTAAAATAAATCTATACATATAATAAAACTGTAAAACCGATGCGTCTGTACATTGAGTATTTTTACCAAAAACTAATTGAGGGTGATGTTAAAATAGTAACAGAATAGGAATCTACAACTTTTAATTTTTTTGTCTGTTGGTCCGTTTGTCTGTTTGTCTGTTTGTACACGCTAATCTCCGGAACTACTGAACGGATTTGAATAAAACTTTTTTATTGTGTAGCTATTGAGTCTGGGCAAATACTAGACTATAACTTATTTTGAAGATCGAAGTACCTGACGTGGAACCTTAGCAGTACACTAAAACTAAGAAAGATATGAAAGCAGCGTCTGAAGAAAAGTTTGTTAGCGTGATAAGCATTTTCTATTGACGTACACAAATTGAAGGTCTGGAACAACTGATATGGAACCCTATCAGCTCAGCTAAACTATAAGAGATATGAATAGAGCGCCTTAGGGAACATTGTTCAGCGTGATGAGCACTTTCTATTGACGTACACAAATTGAAGGTCTGGAGCAACTGATATAGAGCCCTAGCAGCTCAGCTCAACTATAAGAGATATGAATAGAGCGCCTTTTGGAACATTGTTTAGCGTAATGAGCACTTTCTATTGACTTACACCAATTGAAGAATTGGAGCAACTGATATAGCACCCTAGCAGCTCAGCTAAACTATAACAGATATAAATAGAGCGCCTTAGGGAACATTGTTCAGCGTGATGAGCACTTTCTATTGACGTACACAAATTGAAGGTCTGGAGCAACTGATATAGAGCCCTAGCAGCTCAGCTCAACTATAAGAGATATGAATAGAGCGCCTTAGGGAACATTGTTCAGCGTGATGAGCATTTTCTATTGACGTTCACAAATTGAAGGTCTTGAGCAACTGATTTAAAACCCTAGCAGCTCAGCTCAACTATATAATAAGAGATATGAATAGAGCGTCGTAGGGAACCTTGTTCAGCGTGATGAACATTTTCTATTGACTTACACAAATTGAAGGTCTGGAGCTTTTGATATGTTAAATTACTTTAGACTGATTTTTAAACTCCCAAGGTAATCCTATTGTTTCCAAGTTACGATCTGGTGACGGAAACCTGGAGAAATCGAGAGAAAACTTCAGATTTTATAGGCATGCATACCATATACGCTACAGCATTATTTTAGGTATTTAAGCGTTTACATTCAGGGGTCATAAATGATGGTGCTGACCTTAACGCTAAGTAGTTCGTGGATACTTTCACTACAGACAGTTTGTCGAAATTTTGTTGAATAACTATATTATTAATGAAAGATCAAAGACAATTGGCACTTTTTTTTATACTTCTTATCATTCACTAACAGAAACTGAACTATAACAATAGTCTTACCTACTTACTTTACGATAGTAGTAACTTACAAACCGACCCTTGAGTAGGCTAGAGACACCGCAGAAACACTATAAAGTTACATATATTTTATTACAAACGAATAAAATAGCCTTCATAATATAATAAATTATTGTTTTTAAGTGATAAGCATTCACTTTGCAATCTAAATATATTATTGCACTTGAAAAAATGACCGCCAGAGGCGGGAATCGAACCCGCGTTCCTCGCATGCCGGGCGATTGCCTAACCTCTCGGCCACCCTAGCGTTGGCGGAGCCTGTCGAAATTTTCAAGTGCTTCTTAACGCTGTAATGCCGCGTTGCTTTCATCAATGTTATTGGGATTACACCCTCAACACTCGAAAGAAATACTATTGCAAGTATTTAACAATCGAAAGATGAAGCTTGCAAATACGATAAATAGCCTTCATTAAAGTAAACTAGAAAGTAAAAAAATACTTTACACTTTTTCTAAGAAAGATAATCCGACCAAATTTAGTTTTGGATTTGGTGTTACTGCCATGCGAAATTTTCTTACTAGAGGAGGATGGCGAGGTGATAGTATCCTATCAAAAAAAGAGTGCCCATTGACCTTAATTTTTTATTCCTCTCTTCTTCTTGCGACATGGTAGACTAAGAGATCATAATAGCTGGATGGCGACGGGAGTACAAAATATTTTGTATGATCGAGTCCACGCGTAGGAAGTCGCGGGCAACAGCTTGTGAAAGATAAGAATTGAGAAGTGTGAAAGACAGAAATGTGTGCGCAATACACCGATGCACTCTCTGTTCCTTCCTGGTTCCTTCATTCTCAAATTTCGGTGAGATGGCAATCTGACAAAAGGTTAGTTATGCTATCGAATTTTGCACGTCCCACATTTTCAATGGAAGGACCGTTGAAAAATGAAGGGCAAAAAGGGTTGGCACACAAAAGGAATTTGTCACATGAATTCCGTCACAATTTTGTTGGAATTCCGACAGCGAGTTCAGATTTTTTCAGCTAAAAATGTTTTAAAAACACGGGTTTTTGGAACGTCAGTTTGAAAAGCACACGCTTACTAATTGTATTTTAATAACAGGCTGTGTTCGGATTTGGGCAATGTTGTCAAGGTATTTTCACGGAAATATTTTCATGATATTGATTTTACGGCCAATAGTTACATAAATTTAAATTTTTGTAAGGTAATTTTCCTCATCGCTAAGAGAGATCCTTTTCAGATAAACTTTGGGTATAGGTACAGATAAATCATAGTTCAAAGGATTTCTATTGATAGCAATTAATTTAATTTATCATCTCGTAAATTATATTACATTATATATGATTTCTCGTCTCTCCGCTACAGATTCATTACCAATGGATATTGAAACATGATCAGAGATGAATCAAACTAAATTGGTCTGTATTTATGACGTCACAGAAAACATATTATTATGATAATAATGTAATTTTAACGGGTGGTGTATATGTGTGTACCCAATACACAGGTGCATTCCCCGTATCTTCACTCTCATATTTCGATGAGACGGCAGTCCAACATGACCGTAGAGAGATCGATCAGGCGCAGGACCAACGGCTTAACGTGCTTTCCGAGGCACGGGGGTGTCTGAGTTATTTCAAGACAGAACAACCTAACAAGGTTAAAAGTTTACGCAGAATATTACGCGGGCGGACAAATTCTCAGGCATCGGCTAGTATTTTAATATTCTCTACTTTTACTGAAGAATACTACATATTAACATTCAGCTTTATTATTTTAACTAACATCATGGCCTATTTAAACAAATACAGGGAGTTATTTGGTCAGCGCCCCCTGACTCAGGTATATGATTGATGCTAATTCTAAAGAAAAATTTTTTTCTTCAAATAATATCAAAGTTTTTCAAAAGAAAACCTCTTCACGACATGTCTAAAAAATTTCACAACGAATAGGGACACTCGCGCCCTCGCGCGTTGCTACGAAACGCTACGCCGTAGCTACTAAGCTACGCCGTAGCTACCGATAGGTTGGTTGTTTTCTCTCGCTCGCTAGGATCGCAATAATAAATTGATTTTGTAGACTTTCCCATAAAAATTAAGCTATTTTTTGGCATCAGTATCGTTTGTACAACTACCACTGAGTCGGGGGGCGCTGACCAAATAAAAGAGGTTGAAAACTATTAAATGAATTATAGGCAACTAGGTATTTAGTTTTTAGGACGTCTTCTGCCTTTATGTAAATCTGGGGAATCCCAAAAGTACCAGAGTAGCGGAATTGCTACTCTGAGATTTAGCTTGTGCTCTCGCATGCGAGGGCCCATCGTCCGCTGACCATGATCCAGGTTGTGGCAAATCAGGTAATTATAGTGGAGCGACTGCTATCGGACCTCCGTGACCCTGTTACCAGGGGAACCTGGCCAGTTTGGGTCATGGTTACACATGCAGTCGCCTGAATGTGCAGGTTTAGAGGGAAATAAATAATAATAAATAAATTATCTTTACTGACCACGTAGTTCATCAATATAGACGACCGTCTTGGTGCAGTCGTTCGCGCACCGGACTTCTAAACCAGGCGGTTGCGGGTTCGAATCTCGCAAGGGGCAAATGTTTGTGTGATGAGCACGAGCATTTGTACCTAAGTCATGGATGTTTATATGTATTTAAGTATTTCTATCCGTTATCCTAGTCACCATAGCACAAGCTCACGCTTAGTTTGGGGCTAGGTAATGGGTGTGTTTGTTGAAACAATTTATAATTTATAGCATTAATATAATCAATGGTAGGGTGTACACTGCTGAACATAGGCCCCCAAAAGTTTGAAGGTGACCTGCATTCATAGGTTCATTGGAATCTAAATGCATACTAAGCACTTAAACAATTGTCATTTCATAGCTGATACCTCATTTTAAATTTCAAAATGTTTGAAGAATACCTTACCTCCGCTCCGTTATTATCAGGCAAGTACCTGATTTGAATGAATTACTTAAATATCCAAAAGTATGTGTTATATTAAAATTGTACTTTTTTGTTTGTGCCCTTCGTGACAACGAACATCATATGATTTTTAAAAAAAAAAATTTCCTTGGCGAAGTTCGCTGTATAAAAAAATAGAAATTGTATTGGCTAGATCAAAAACTACTTATAAAATGATTTCATCTTGTCAAAAGGCCCTCGTCTGTCAACATTGTTATCATCTATGATGACGATAAAAGAATTCGTATATATATATAAGTATCATCCGAAAGTATCGAACTATGTAAGACAGATGAAATGTTTCTCATGTAGAATGCTCATAGTTAGTAAGTATAAGTATTTTAAAAAACCAATAAATCATTTTATTACAACCATAGGTCACATAGACGTCACAAGTTCCACTTATAGAAACACACTATGAAAGCCCTTCAGAAGAAAACGACGCGTGTCACATATCCTTACAGGACCAAGTGATTATCCTTGTAACTCCTGTATACAGCTTCGCACCCCAATTTTCACTACTTTAACGACTTTTAAACTAATTTGTACCTTAACGCGATGTAATAAAACAGTTTTTACTCACCTGTGCATATCCTGATGTATGTTAAGACGCGCACAACCGCTCACTGCCACAGTTAAGGGTCTACTGACGCCTGTTGGTCGGGCGGGATCTATACAGAGCGGCCATAACGATACGACTCAATTAAAGTCCGGAACATCGTAATTGCCGGGTAGGCTGATTCGAATACGGCAAAAGTGGTGGTAAAAAGTTTGGATTGGATAAGTTTTTGATATTTTTATTAGACCCACTTTTTCAGTTAGCAACAAAATAAAAAAAAACGTACTCAACCTATTTAAAAAAAATACAAAAATAAGTTTTTTATAAGAGCCAGTTACTGTGTAAAATTATTTTAAGTTTCGTTGAATTCGGTTCAACAGCTTTTGTGAATTTGTGTTAAAAATACTTCAAAAAAAAATCTTCTAAAAAAAATTTACAGCTTTAGGTTTGCGGATCAAATAAGCCATGAACATGCATTAACCATGTAAATAAAGGAGGCATCTTTCATCTATTTTTATAATATAGAATATTCTATGAATAGGAACAAAGATTATATGATTCTTTTGTTTACTCTGATTCTATCTAGATCTACATTTACTAAGTAGACATGAAGAGTTAGTCTTTACCTAACAGAGTGAATATTTTGTATGTACTTAGTAAACAAAAATCTATAGGTATTACGTCCTCCATATAATTCTGTCTAATAGGCCTCAATTGTAAGGCACAATTTTCCCCCGCACCCTCCAGCAACAGTTGATCGAAGGGTTGCCAGCGTTGACAAAATTATCCCATTTTAGGGGTTTTTCCGACCGTCTAATAAATAATAATTATTATTATTGGGATCCTTTTCTTCGGCCACAAGTTATATAGTTTATATTTTAGACTGCCTCGTTGGTTTATTGGTCAGCACCTGGGTACTATCCATGAGGTCCCAGGTTCGAATCCCGGGTCGGGCCGAGAGTGTTTGAGTTTTTCTGTCTTGAAATTACTCAGACACAGCTCCGGAGTCAGGAAGATGGTGGTGTTAACACCCCCGTGCCTCGTTAAGCCGTTGGTCCTGCTCTCTCTACGGACATGACGGACTGCCGTCTCACCGAATTATCAGTGCACTATAATATGTCCCGCGCAGTTGGCTAATCTCTGTTGAGATTGGCCGCCGTGGTCGAAATTCGGTTAGGAGGACATATATAGTTTATAATCATCGTAATGAATGGAATTTATAGATTCAATTATTGGATTGGAAACGCTACGTAATAATATTTGGCTAATTTTCACTAGAGGTCGATAGGTTGCGAAATAAAATAAGCTCTGAGTTTTAAGGAATACTGAAATTAACGGATTTTATACAAAATGTTATATTAACGTCCTTAGGCCCACTTGCACACGTCCGAATTAGCTAATCTGAATTTGTTGAAGACCTATTATCTGAATTAGAAGAATTTATTTATTTATTTAAACTTTTTGCACACAGTTTATTGTACAAATCAGGCGCAGGACCAACGGCTTAACGTGCTTTCCGAGGCACGGGGGTGTTAACACCACCAACTTCCTGACTCCGGAGCTGTGTCTGAGTTATTTCAAGACAGAAAAACCAAACACTCTCGGCCCGACCCGGGATTCGAACCAGGGACCTCGTGGATAGTACCCAGCGTGCTGACCACTAGACCAACGATGCAGCCTGATCTCTCTACGGTCATGTCGGACCGAATTATGAGAGTGAAGAAACAGAGAGTGCACCTGTGTATTGCGCACACACTTGTGCACTATAATATGTCCCGCGCAGTTGGCTAATCTCTGTTGAGAGCCGCCGTAGTCGAAATTCGGCTAGAAGGACATTATTATTATTATTATTATTTCTTTGTACACTTTTGTGTCTCAGCTTTTCAGCCGGTATTATAAGAGAGCACGGGCCTAAGCCAAGTGCAATCCCAATAAAACTTGTTGGTGTGTTTGTGTGGAGTGGTTTGTTTGGACGGAATTGTGTAGTTGTGTTGTGTAGTGCTGAGTGGGTGAGTCTAATTGTGTGGGTACTTCTGTATGTGGTATCGATTCTTGAGTAGCCTGAAAGAATTTTCGAACAATCCTACAAGTATTCAGTACTACTGCCTTTTGGGGTGCCTTTGGAGTGATATGTATGTCGGTGGTGGTAAATTGAGACTCTTGAGTGATTCGTGCAGTTGCTTGGGGATAACTCCTGCAGTTGACAGCACGATAGGAACAATGCTTACGTCGTTAAGGCGCCACATTCGTCTGATCTCTTCTTTAAGGTCTGTATATTTTGTCAATTTTTCTGATATTGTGTTTTGTAAATTGTGAGTGTTCGGAATTGCAATATCTATAATGGTGGCAGTGCGGTTCAACTTGTCCTGAAGTGTGATGTCGGGTCTGTTGTAGTGTGTAGTTCTGTCGGTCAGTATAGCTCGGTCAAAATAAAGTCTGTATTTATTATTTTCGAGAACGGGTTCTGGTGTGTATTTATAGTATGGTGTAGGCTTTTGACTTTCCGGTATGAGTTTATACTTGTGCGCTAGTTTTTGGTGTATTATATTAACGACTTGATCATGGCGGTGTTTGTAATCAGTCTGTACTATTGATTTGCATGCTCCTGTTATATGCTGTATAGTTTCTGAACTACTATTGCATTTTCTGCACATGTCCGTCGGTAAGTTTGCGATCCTCATGATATGCCTCTGGTAATTACGGGTCTCAATAATTTGGTCCTGTATGGCAATCATGAACCCTTCAGTCTCAGGGAAGAGTTCACCACGACTCAGCCAGGCGTTCGACGCAACTTTGTCGACATTGGGTTGGCATAAGTCGTGGCGGTGTCTCCCATGAAGAGACTTTCGGGACCACTCATGTATTTTGGCTTGTACTGTAACTTGTGTCTCATTCTTCTGAAATATTTTGTCTTGTAGGTTTAATGGTGTTAATTTTATATCTGCTTCGGTAGTTGCTTTATGGAGAGTAGATGTGGTAGCTTTTTAATGGAAGTAAGAACGGAGAGTTGTTATTTGTTTATTATGGAGGTTTTGGATGTCTATTATGCCTCTACCTCCCTCGTGGCGAGGCAGTGTCTGTCGCTGTACACATGCTCGAGGGTGGTGTTTTCTGTGTTTGGTTAAGTTTGTGTTAATTATTCTCTGAGTATTCTTCAGTTCTGTTTTTGACCAAGGAATAATACCGAATGAGTATGTCAACACAGGTATAGCAAAAGTGTTTATGGCCTTAGTTAAGTTACGGGAAAATAACTGAGATTTTAATAGAGAGTTGAGTCTGTGTTTGAACTGCTGCAAGAGTTTAGTTTTAGTGTCTTTGTACTGTATTTGTTTCGCCTGATTATATCCTAAATATTTATAAACCTCTTTCTCTTCTAACGAGTCGATATGCTGTCCTGAGTCTAGCTGATATGAATGTTGTTGGTTCTGTCCAGCCTTGATTGCATTAATTTTGCACTTATCAATCCCGAATTCCATACAAATGTCCTGTGAATATTGCTCTGTGCGGTTGGCCAGCTGATATAAACTGCTATGTGATTGTGCGTACAATTTGATATCATCCATATACATGAGATGATTTATCTGGGTCTGGATTAGCTCATTATTAGTGTTTTTATATTTTAAGTTGTATCCTGCATTTGTGTCATTTAAAATATTGGAGAGTGGATTCAAGGCTAGGCAGAACCACAGTGGGCTCAAGGAGTCCCCTTGAAAGATTCCTCGTTTGATGTGTATGGGGTCTGTTTCAGTTTGCGCTACTTTGAGACTTGTTATCCACTTTTGCATAACGGATTGTAAGAAATTTGTCAGGGTATGATGTATTTTGTAAATGTCTAGTACTTTGAGTGAGGTACGGAATCGTAGGCTTTTTTATAATAAATATACATGGAATGGAGTTCACCTTTCTGTTTTTGCACTTGGCGTAATACGACGGAGTCAATGATCAGTTGTTCTTTACATCCCTGGCTAAACTTCCTGCAACCTTTCTGCTGTTCGGCTAGTATTTGATTTGCTTCTATATGTTGATAGATTAAATTGGTTACGCATGAACTTATTATTTTGTATATGGTTTGGAGGCAAGTTATCGGTCGGTATTTGGCTGGGTTAGCTGTGTCAGAAAGGTCTTTTGGGATCATGTATGTAGTTCCTTCCATTATGTATCCTGGTATAGTTTGCGGGTTTTGGATAAATTTGTTTATGTAGTTGTGTAAAAACGGATGGGTGAATGTTAGTTTTTTATACCAGAAATTGTGTACTTTATCAGTCCCTGGGGCCTTCTAATTATGGAGTTGACTAATTACATTTTGAAATATATCTATCGGAATAATTTCAAAAGACATTTGTGGTTAGTGCTCGTTCCTCTTATACTCTGATTCTAACCAATCTGCATTGTCATTATGTTCCTTAGGTGCTTCCCATATTTTGGCCCAAAATTTTCGAAGTATGTCAGGTAACCCTCCATGGGTTTGGAGTACTAGAGGAGTTAATATTGGTTGGTGTATTGTTAATTGTGGTTGTTTTTAAGTTGCGATAGAAATGTTTCTCGTTGTTTTGAAACTGGGTGTTCTGTGTTTTGCGTAGGGTACATGCTCGATATCTATTTATCCTACTTGTAATAACCGTAAGTTTTTGTTTGAGTGTGTCTATGAAATGTGATATTTGTGTGTTTGGCTCTTCATGTATTGAATGTATCCTATACTGTTCCAATATTTTCTTAACTTGGGCAACTAAGGTCGGGCACCTGTTTCCGTTTTTATATTGAATTAATCTGCCTATTTTCGCTCTTAGATCTTCTTTCTTTCTCTCTAGCCTAATCTCTCACTTTGGTCTATTAGATCTCACTCTATGTGTGCTTTCATTTGCATTCATGACCATTTTTGTCCCATTACAACTAGCTGCTGTCCACGCAGCGCAATAAATTATTGTTTGGAGTGTTTTGAAATCTGTGTCAATATTCAAGTATTTTGGTAGGATTGAGTTATTAATGTAGTGTATTATTATTGCAAGCTTTTTTGAAGTTTTCTGTTTTGGGATGAATGGCCTATTAGTGGGTTCAGTATCTGTAAAACTTTTGAGTGCTTCTTCGAATGCATTATCAATTACGAATGAATCTAAGTTTTCATTGTGAGTATTGTGTGTTATTCTTGTTAAATTGATGTCTTCTATCGTATTTGGATACTAGTGTCAGGATGTGCATCGTTTGATTGTGTAAGTGTTCTTGAGTTATGGGCGGATTCGGTTACAGTATCCTGAGTCTGTGAGATAATGCTTGTCACTTCTTCTGCGCTATGTAATTCAGGGCATGTGTCGAAATTAATGTTGGCATTCTGTACTTCGTCTTTAAGTTCTTGTAATCTACTAGGTTGTAGCAGTCTATTATTAACTATCGATCGCCGTTGATCCGATAGTCTTTGTGCTGAGATGTGTGAAAGATTTGGGTGACGTTGTGTAAATATGTTCTGAAGTTTTTTCCGGTATTCTGTCATGTTTGTCTCTACTTCTGTGTTTGAGAGTTTAGGCAGTGGATTACACGTGGAGGGCGACAATGATAGGTGGAAAATTGGTATAGTCAGATCGCTTATAGCTAGGTACTTGCCACATCAGTTTTCAGGTGTTTTTGGTATCACTTCACACACTTCACAGGCCACAATCACTCGAAATGTCTGTAATGAGCTTCACAGGATACACACGCGGCGAAAGCGCTCTGGTCGGTCTAGTACATGTGTCATAGGTAACGTCTCGGTGACAACTGGGGGCTCCGGGGTTCTCACGGTACGTTTTTAAACAAATAAAAACTAGGCAGGTACGCGTGCGAGTGCGCGCGGCGCAGTATCAATAGGGTACACAAACAAATCAAAATATTGTAGTAAACATTCTGTAACAATATAATAACATCTGATTAAGCTTTCATTTAATTCGTCTGTCCATCTCATTTTGCTGTTGGTGTCAGTGTTGGTAGGTGTGTCAGCAGTTTGTGTGTCACTGCTTACGATACGAAGTTCTTCGGCAACATCTTTTCTGATTTCTTGTAAACGGCTATTGCTTATTAGTTTATTGCGTAATATCAGGCGTTTTTGATCGACTATTCTTTGTTCAGAAACATGTGAAAGGTCTGGGAATGTTGTAATAAACTGCTGGTGTAATTGTTTTCTGTATGTGATTCTAATAGATTCCAATTTAGTGATGTGGTAATAGGACCTAATTATTGCTTCATTATATTCATTGGTCCATTTCACTCTAGGATTTATAGTTTTCAAAACAGTGGGCGCAGATTTACTGACAGATTTTGTCTCCTGTGCAACATCCGCTGAAAACTCACTGGTTGTGTACGATGATGGTGAACTCGGGTTTGGGGTTTGGTAAGATTTTGGGGATGAGTTTGGTGACTGGAAAAGGCTCTTTGTGGATGATACCGGAGACGGAGTATTACTGGATCTATTGGTTTCGGCTGTAGTATTTTTGTCGACGAGAGCCCGCCTGCTCAGCTCCTCGTCGCCGGCGGATCGCATGCTGGAACACCCAGCACCGGCTCCAGGTGTGCCCCGGCGATAGCCCCCGGGCAGCGACTCTATACTCAAAACTTTCTTCGAACGTAGCTCCATTTTGAATGGGCACCTTTGCCTTGTTGGCCGCGTAAGTTTCAGCAGTACGCGTGTCCGCCCCCTACGTGGTCTGATGTTCGACTCGGACGTAAGGTAGGATTTTAGGGGGCTATTATTATTATTATTATTATTATTATTATTGCAAAAATGGCGGACTTAACGCTAAAAGCATTCTCTACCAGTCAACCATAGGTCATAAGAATCCAGACTGTCGCACGTGAACCTTCCGGATTACCTTGGGCTTTTAACTTAGATATTAGGCATTGAACAAGTCCAGAACAGCTAATTCGGACGTAAGAAGGTAGGCTTAAGGCTATTATTAACATCATAGTTCAATACAAAACTATAAAGTTTATTTTATTTTATTAGAGTACCCTAATATGTTTATCCATACTAATATTATAAATGCGAAAGTGTGTCTGTCTGTCTGTCTGTTACCTCTTGACGCTTAAACTACTGAACCGATTGAGATGAAATTTGGTATGGAGACAGTTCGAGACCCTGGAAAGGACATAGACTACATTTTGGCGCGATATAAAAATATTAAATTTAAAGGGGGAAATGGGTGATAAAAGTTTATATGGAAAATCCAACTCTTGCGGGCGAAGTCGCGGGGATCCACTAGTGTACGTATAAATATGTAAGTATATATTGATACTTTCGTTGATAATTTCCCTCTTTCTTCTTTTGCACCGCCCGTATCTTCTCTGTGTCTGACCTATGGTTGACTGGTAGAGAATGCTTTTGGCATTATGTCCGCCATTTGTACATTGTTTTTAATTTGTGCAAAAAAGTATAAATAAATAAATAATATTTTCTTATGTGAGGAATCAATGTCTGAAAGGTTTCTGAATTGTATTGAACTGAATTACAACGCACACCGGCGAGAGCTAATGGACAAACTTAATTACAACATTGGTTGTGGAAAATGTACCTTGTGCTGGTAACACAACATTTTCCACGAGAAAGCTCCTATTACCCGACCGATTGAAGTTGTCACAATTTCAGTCAATATTTTCATTCCGATAAAGACCATTTTCCTTCGTCGCTTATCTTATGATATGAGTGATGCTGGATTATCTACAACCTAATGATACGTTTTCAACTCTATTTCTTTCGTAATAAGGATCATGAAAGAAACTTTTTACCGTTTTACATTGAGCCTTATTGCTTGGAGTTAAAAGAAAACGTAGGAGGGTCTGATTGTGAAGCTGAGTTGACTTTTGATGTGGTCATTATTTGATTACAGGAATTTGGTTTTCTAGTTAATAATGTAAGATGACTCTTAAAAACTCATAGCTAACTAGCTGACTTTGATGTTTGGAAGATAAATAATATATCCTAAAATAATTTGATTTTAGGTCCTGATCTGTCAAATTTGTTTTTAGGGTTCCGTACCCAAAGGGTAAACACGGGACCCTATTACAAAGACTCTGACGCTGTTTGTCTGTCTGTCACCAGGCTGTATCTCATGAACAGTGATAGCTAGACAGTTGAAAATTGCGTAGATAATGTTATTTTTATTGTCGCTATAACAAAAAAATACTAAAAACTCAATAAAATTAATAATTAAAGTCGGACTTCAATACGAGAAACGTGATGTTTACCGTTTTTTGCTCGATATTAAAAACGGAAACAGGTCGAAATATTTACAGACTGTAAAGTTGTATGTACACACTTTAAAAATAAATATTTTAATGAACCATTTTTAAAGCTACGATTTTATTTAAGTGTCTAACATTGTATATGCAGCCCTTCGTACGTGAGTCCGACTCACACTTGGCCGTTTTTTTAATCTAATCTCGAATAAATGTAGGCGATTTGTATTAAAACGAATATTAAAATATTGGGTATGATTCAGCTACTCTATGAAAATAAAAGGCCATCGTGTCTACTCTAGCACAGAAAAAATCGATAAGGTTATTAGTACAAGACTAACTTATTACCATAGAGCCTCGAAAGCAATCCCGGTATGTAAAGACGCGGGTTCGATTCCCGCTTACGAAGCTCATCATTACAAAAACTACCACAACCATCGAATCTTTACATAGTCAACCCTTTCCCATCCTATCAATGTTTGCAGCAATTCAATTAGGTAATAAACATCCCATAAGTTCATATGGCTACGTAGGCCATCCCCACATATAGGCCATAAAAATTATGTACTTTGTAGTCCAAGGGAGGAGTCCCGATGACGTTACGAGCGGCAATATTACAAGTGTCCACTTTGTAATAGCAGGCCTGTGTATCTTCCCGCGTAGGTAGCAAAAACGTACCTACGCGCAGCGACCCCTTGGTAAGGGACTAAACAAGTTGGGTGTCGCTAGCCGGCAGCGACACGCTCCCGCGATTTATTCACCGGCGGTGCGCGACACTAAGTTGCTGGTTGGACGAGTGTGAATAAAGTCCTAGAAAGATGCGCTAGATGGCGTAAGTAGCTTCTTGTGGCAGTCAACCTTATCGCGTTGCGTGATAGTACGTTACTGAATAGGTTTAGTGTATTATGAATCATATTTCAGAGATATAAGAATGAAATTATCTTGCAATGTATTTCTGTAGGTGTCTACACGAAAATGTGCTTGAGTCAAAGGCGAACTGAAGTACACCATATCGTTGACAACATTGAGTAGATATTTCTTTGAATTTCATTGCAAAGTCATACTTCTGTACGGAGTACTAGTACTTATTCTGTGGTAATAGATTGACGAAGCTAGGCCAAGAAACAGGGTTGTACAGTCTGACTAGTTTACGTAATTGGCATTTTATGTTCTTAAGCTTTTTTGCCTTCACTGACTTACACTTAGCGGAGGCCTTTTTGGTACCAAAATATTATAATTGATGGAATCAGGCGTTACTTTGCGGAAATCCATTATTAAATGGGAAAAATGAAATTATTTTGCTTTAAATTTCCCCTAAGAGACGCTAGCGCACTAGGCACCAAAACCACACCAACCGCAACCGCGTTGAGTATTAGTTCAGGCAAATGCAGAATTCACCGCCCGCCCTCCCTCAATACGCATGCACTACAGATAATGCAGTTGTTAGTAACCAACACCATCCTCCTAGCGTTATCCCGGTTTGTGCACTCGCACACGAGGGCCCAGGGTCCGCTGACCATGAGCCAGTATGTAGCATAAAAGTAAAAGTCATAAAAGTCATTTATTTATGCATGTAGACCCACTGGGGGCACTTATACACGTCCCAACATATGTTTTTTACCTACCACTGCTTCGGGACAAATTCTAGGCTTGTGCTGAGAAGAAGCAGCGCAAGAAACTCAGTCACTTTTGTCAAAGCCTCTTTTAAAAATAATATTTTGATACAGAAATTAAAATTTTACTTGTGCGAGCTGGTCCACACGTTGACATCATTCAAATAATCGTCTACCTTATAATAAGCCTTTGTCATTAAAGTATCCTTAATTAATGATTTAAATTTATTAATTAATAATTCTACAATATGTTGTGGTAATTTGTCAAAGAAATTGATATATTTCCCCATAAAAGACTGAACAACCTTTTGAAGCCTGAATTGTGGAACAGCAAGTTTATTTTTATTTCTAGTGTTAAAACAATGTGTATCACTTTTCTTTGTAAATAGATGCAGGTTTTTGCGCACATATATAATATTTTCATAAATATATTGAGAGGCTACCGTTAATATCCTTATCTCTTTAAAAAAATTTTTTAATGAATCTCGAGGTTTGAGGTTATAAATAGCACGTACGGCCCTTTTTTGTAGTACGAAAACTGATTCGATATCAGCAGCTGAGCCCCACAGTAAAATACCGTACGACATCAAGCTGTGGAAATAACTAAAATATACTAGTCTGGCCGTTTCAATATCAGTCAAGCGCCGTACCTTTTTTACAGCAAAAGCAGCTGTACTAAGTCTTCCTGACAAGGCCACGATATGAGGACCCCATTGTAGTTTTGAATCTAAAGTTATGCCTAAAAATGTTGTTGAATCTATAGTATTTAGCAATTTGTCTTTTATCAAAACATGTGTTGAGGCCTGTCTGACATTAGGCATAGTAAACTTAATACATTTAGTTTTATTCCCGTTAAGTAATAGGTTGTTAATGGTAAACCAATGTAATACTTGTGAAAGAGTATTATTTACATCGTCAAAAGTATCTTTCCCCCTTGGAATTTTAAATATAAGTGAAGTATCATCAGCAAATAATACTATATCACAAAGATCTTCCACAAAGTGTGGAAGGTCATTTATATAAATCAAAAACAACAAAGGTCCCAATATCGATCCCTGGGGCACACCCATTGTCATATATGCTCCAGAAGACTCAATTCCATTGATGCAAACTTTTTGCGTTCTACTTGTTAGGTAGGATTTAAGTAAATTTAATGAATTCATTGAAGCTCCATAATGTCGTAATTTTTTCAATAAAGTTTTATGTTACACACAATCAAAAGCCTTTGAAAGATCACAGAAGATACCTAAAGCATCTTGTCTATTGTCATAGGCATCAAATATTTGTTTTAAGAGAGCTATTTCCGCAGCAGCGGTACTTCTACCTTTAGTAAAACCAAATTGTTTTTTGTGTAGTAGATGGTTTAAAGAAAAGTGTGCTAGTAATTGATTGAATATTACCTTTTTAAATATTTTACTAAGGGCCGGCAAAATTGATATTGGTCTAAAATTAGAGGGGTCACTTTTGTCACCGGATTTAAATAACGGTATTACTTTACTAAATTTCATTAGGCTTGGAAACTGTCCATCATCAATGCACTTGTTAAAAATTATTGCTAAGTGAGGAGCTATTGTGCTGATAATTGATTTAATAATATACACAGATAGTCCCCATAGATCCTCAGTCTTTTTTAAATTTAAATCTAGAAAGGTTTTTATAATTACTTCGGGACTGACATGCCTAAAGTGCAGTGGAGAATCGCACTCATCGACATTGGATTTTAGAATCGACTCGGCAAGTTCTGAAGAAGAGGCAAGGTCTTTAGTTGTTGAAGGTGCAATATTGGAAAAAAATGACTCAAAGGCATTTGCAACTTCTGGGTTGGATGTGATCAATTTCTGTCCGACTTTTAATGAGATTGTGCTACTTTTTCTACAAGCAGATCAGGTAATTACAGTGGAGCGACTGCCATCTGACCTCCGTGACCCTGTTACCAAGGGGACCTGACCAGTTTTGGATCATGGTTACACATGCAGTCGCCTGAATGTGCAGGTTTCCTCACGATGTTTTCTCTCACCGTAAAAGCATCGGTTAGTGAAACAACTAATGTACAAAACTCAGAAAAAGTCATTGGTACATGGCGACATGTGGGATCGAACCGGCACTTCTCGCATGAGAAGCAACCCGCTAGCCACTGCGCCACTGACGCTCTGTTAGTAACCAACACCAACATGCAAAAAACCTTGACGCGTTTCGCCACTCCACGCGGCATCCTCAGGAGATGTTGTCGCCTCGGCTAAGCCAGCGCTAGTGTCTCTTAGCGGAAATTTAAAGCGAACTATTTTTTTTTCCCATTTACCAAAATATTTGATTTTTTAAGCACTGAGTCGCCTGTTTGGTTGGTAATTTTTGGTGCTAAATAAATACTTTTTCTTTCTTTAAATATTAGGTTTAAATATTTTGCTAAAATATTTCCATCGGATACTTTGCGGATACAATCCCAAAGTAGTGATGAAAACAAAGCCGGCTCGCTGGCGTGGTTTACAAAAGTACGTTAAGTGACTAAACGTCCTCTGTAGCTAAGTTGGAAAAGCAATTGTCCGAATAGCGCGGGGTCAAATCCCATAAGACCGTCGATGAATTTTTGTGTGCGAAAATGTAAAAAAGTTACAAAGAAGTTGCTCCAGTTCCTGTGCCTATAAAAGGGTCTTGAAAACGTAGGAAGAGAATAAAGGTACAGATATTTTTGCACTCTACAGGATATAATAAGTGACCAGAGAATCAGCCTTGCCTCTCATCAGTCATTCTCTTCATAAAGACCGAATGAAGTGTCGAGTACAGGTACTTTTAAATGTTGTAATATGTAATACTAGCCGTTTCCCGCGACATCGCCCGCGCAGATGACGGATTGCTAATAAAAATTCCCATTTTGTCCCCTATTTCACCACCTTGAAGTTTTATATCGCGATAAAAAGTAGGTAAACTAACTAGGTAGGTAAAGTAGGTAGTAGGTAACTATTTCCACACTAAATTTCATTTAAATCAGTTCGGCGGTGTAAGCGCAGAAATATATACACGCACACACACATATTTATCTAGAATGTGTCAAACACCTTAGCCAAGTAATTGTAACTGGTCTCTCAAGATACAGGCAGAGCCTAGTTTGGGAGCCTCTGGCAATTGCGTGAGGTATATGTATATATATATATATATATAAATATATATACACACCTGTATGTTGTATTTGATTATTGATGTAATTCTTGTTATCAATAAAGATATTTTTATTTATTATTTATTGTATATCTGTGGGTGTAAGAGATAACAAAAAGACAACGCACTTAAGTTTAAAATTAGTACGCATTCGTGAAAAAATAGGCCATTACTTTTAAAGTTAGCTCGCTGTCCCTTGGACAAATGTCCTCATAAAAATTGTCATTTGATATTACGTTAAATGCTTCGCTAATTGTCTAATGGTCAGTACGACTGTCGGTGTGTTACTTTCATAATGGAAATGAAGGATTTTCACAAGGCCATAATAGCTGTAATATGGATTAAATGGAGGGTAGTTCTATTCACGTGGGACTCTCTGATATGTAGGCCACGAATGAGTGTATAGTCTATTAGTACCTGGGCGATTAAGCTTTGCTCGGTTAGTACCTACTATGTAATAAAAAAAAACTTTATAATACGAAAATCTTATTTAAAAAACTAAATAAAAGTTATAAACTTGAATAAAAAATACAAAAGTAAATAACATTTTGTCACCGAACGAGATTCGAACCCTGTCCTCATAGAGTTGTCAGTCCGACGTCATTCGCACTCGGCCACGGAGCTCTTGCATGTCGTGTTGAAACTAGCGACTATATTCTGCCTCAAACAATGTGAAAGAAAAACGCATGAAAACGCGAAACCACGTGTTTTCCTAAACATAAGGCTAATATAGATCGATTGTTCAACCCCAATAAAGGTAAATTTTATTAAATCACATAAAAATAATCAGTTAACTAAATATGTACACTTAAAAAAAACTTAAAAATCTACTTATTCAAAAATGTAACCGTGTCCATGAGGCAAGGAAGCGAGAATGCTGAACCGAATAACAACAACATACTAAAAATTACAATAACATAAAACCCCAATAAATAAAAATAAACCCCAATAATTATTGTTAGAACCCCAATAACATACTAAATTTCAGCGAGATCTTCAGAGCCGTTTCCGTGATCACAAATATATAAATTTTAAGCATTCTCGAAGAAATGGCATATAAAATTACAAATTCTACAATATGAATACAATAGACTGGTCACAATTCCATTGAAAACTTACGGCATCTGCTTGGGTTTAAGTACATATTGATTGTTCAGAGTATAGTATTATTTATATACAAAACACTGACGTCCATTTATTACATCATCATCACCAGTGATAGTGTATTGAAACCGGCCAAGTGCGAGTCGGACTCGCGCGCGAAGGGTTCCGTACCATTACCTTACAACATTAGACAGTATAGGCAAAAAAAGTATATATTTTTATTTTATTTATAATTTCAAAAGTATTCATCACAGGATACCCAAAACAATTTTGAATAAGAGTTTCCGCGCCTGTTTCTTTTCGTGAATGATTTGATTTGAATGAAGTTTATAGGTCAGAGTCCTTTTCAACGATAGGGGGTGCACTCAAAAAAATAATTCCCCCCCCCCTTTACATGTATAGGGAGGTACGATAAAAAAGGGGTAATTTTATTTTTTAGTATTTTTAAAAATGAGATCTATATGTGGAGTATCCTCAAACCAAGTTTCATGCAAATCAGTCCATAAACGTAGAAGATATTCTGGATTCGACGGACTGAACTATCTTATAAGGTAAATTATTATTTTTTTAAGTGATAAGCATTCACTTTGCAATCTAAATATATTATTGGCGGTCATTTTTTCAAGTGCAATAATGTATTTATCTTATAAGGGTTCCTTTTCGGGACTACGGAACCCTAAAAACGAGGTTTGAACATAATCACGGGAACAATATAAGGTGTTTTATATGAATTCATTTAAAACACCTTATATTGTTCCCGAATCGAAACCCAGCTTTATAATAGGCAGGTTGAAATCACGATACCGCACCTGATTCACATAAATGGCTCGATTTTCAATATAGTCCTGACTACGTGAAAATTCAGGTAATTTGCAGTGCTGATTCAACAGGTGGTTAAGATAAAATTCAGGGTTATTCATTTTGCTACGTGGCCGTGTCACATTATAAGAAGGCGCAGTGTAGGTAATTCATAAGGTATTCATATATCGTTATATAAATCATATATCATAAGGTAACTACAGTAAAAACAAAATAATTAATTACTAAATATAATTTAACTCCAAAAAGCCACACAAACTCCCATCAAAAGCCCGAAACTGGCAGCTTTCAGTACCAGGGCAGCAAAAATGGCTGGGCAGTCGGACCTGCCGCAGCAGAGGTGGCAGACCAGCCAGTCCAGGTTGTATTTGTCAGCCAGGAGTACCAGGAGCCCATCGGCGTTGTGGAGTATGTAGTCCTCGACTTGTTTCCATACGAATATGAGAGAGCATTCTAGGAGAGCGACTGTTGTGATTATCTGAAACAGGTGTGCTTTAAACAATCACTGAACAAAAAACCGGGCAAGTGCGAGTCGGACTCGCGCACTAAGGGTTCTGTACAAACTTGTGCATTTTTGTAATAGAAAAACTAATTCACTAGTTTCGAATTTTCCCCTTTACTTACTTGTGCTGTAAAACCTTCCTTCTTGCCAAATTTCATGGTTCAATCAAGCCTACCTAAGGCTTTGATTCTCCTGCGAATTTTTCTGGTAAGCGATTGTAAATCTTAGAGAAATAAAATAAAGGTCTTAGATGTTACAAAATAAGGCTCAACCTTTGCATGGCGTTAACAAGCTTGATTTTTTTACTCTTTTAAGGGACTGCAGATAATATTATTATTGTTAATTTCAACTTGATACCTCCACGCGTTCCTGACAAAAAGGGTTTTGACAGGCGGAAGTACAACAAAGTGATCCTATGAATTCCATTTTCTTTCTGAGGTACGGAGCCTTAAGAATTAAGGTGCTCAATAATGTCATCATCATCATTAGGTATCACTTCCTCAGGGTCAATTGTCTTTCAAATACTAGGTCCTATGCCGATCCTATCCAAGTTATAATTATGTAAGGTAAATGCTAAAATATGATTAAAACTTACTTCCAATATGAAGCAGACCGGGGAAAGCTTTCTCCAGAAAATTTTGGGAATAACATCCACTCTTCTCAAAACTAAGCAGACGCTTAGAAGATAAATTAAGTTGGACGCAAAGTACTTGTTCTTCAGGATATCCGCTACAAGGCAATGAAGTAATTAGTAATTTGTTTATTTAATATAAGTTTAATAAGAAACCAAAAATTCGCACACGGTCAGTATTTGAACCCATGACCTTGGCTAACCGGGCCAACGCTCTTACCAACTGAGCTACCGTGCAGTCAATCCACCCGTGTGAAATTCTTGGTCTCTTGAAACACGGTAGCTGAGTTGGTAAGAGCGTTGGCCCGGTTAGCCAAAGGTCGTGGGTTCAAATCCTGCCCGTGTGCTTTGGTGTCTTATTTAAACTTATATAAATAAGAAAGAACACTGAGTTTTAAAAAAGATTTAAAAATATTGTTTATTTAATTATTCAATACCACGAGTTCACCAAATTTTAAACAGCCGGTTAACAGAATTCCCATACAAAATATGTCAAATAATGCTAAACCGGCTGATTAAAAATAAAACTTGTGTTGATAAACTTCAGGCCAAAAGTAGTTCCCTACTTATTTAAAACCTGCCTCTACTGCCTCGTTGGTGTACTAGTGGGAACGCTGCCTTGTATCCAAGAGGTCACAGGTTCATATTCCGGGTCTGAATAAAATTATCCGCCTCGAAATAACTCGGAAACAGCTTGGAAACAAGAAGTTGGTGGTGTTAACACCTCCGTGTCTCGGAAAGTACGTTAAACTGTTGATCCTGCGCCTGATCCAACCATGGACATATCGGATTGCTGCCTCACCGAACTTCAGAACAAAGAGTGCAACTCATTGAGCTCATACTTGTGCACTACAATAATAAAAATGGGCTCCCAATGCGCCATGTCTAAGATTAAATATAAGTCCAGTCTCTCTCTTTCTCTGCCAATTAACAAAATATAATAAGTCAGACTATTAGATCCCACTGCTGGGAAAAGGCCTCACCTCAACTATGAGGAGGAACGAGCCATACTTCACCACGCGGGCTCAGTGCGGATTGGTGGAGGGGTGTATGTAAGGCAAGTGACAAACCTTACTGTCAGAAGTTATCAAGCCGCCCTAGGGCCTCTGACTAGGCTTAACGACTAATACCACAGATATTAGCCGGGACCAACTGCTTAACGTGCCTTCCGAAGCACGGAGATGCTTGTCATGGACGTCACTTAAATGGTCGGAATGGTCACCCATCCAATCACGACCGCGCCGTGGGTTGCTTAACTTTTGGTATCACTACCAAAGCGCTGCCGCCACTGCGCCACAGGCACTTCACATTAACAAAAAGATACAGACTATATTAATTTATAAACGTCAGACTAAACAGCTGATCGTTGCTATGGACATGCGAGAATCCATAGACAATTTAGTATGGATGTCCATTATTGTCCATGTCATTCGAGGACGACTAAAGTTAGACGAAAACACGGAAAAACTTGTAAAAATACGTAAGAATTCGCATCACTTAATTTGACGTACCTAAATTATTGTAGTCCGACCCTTTTCGTTTGTTTGACGGACAAACAGAGAGAGTGAGAGACTGAACCTAAAATTAATCTTAGACAGGGCGCATTGGAATTGAGCCCAATGTCCTCCTAGCCGAATTTTGACTACAGTGGCCAATCTTAACAGAGATTAGCTGAATGCGCGGGAGATATTATAGTGCACAAGTGTGCGCGCAAATACACAGGTGCACTCTCTGTTCCTTCACTGTCATAATTCGGTGAGACGGCAGTCCAACATGACCGTAGTGGGATTAGGCGCAGGACCGACGGCTTAACGTGCTTTCCGAGGACTCTGGAGCTGTATCTGAGTTATTTCAAGACAGAAAAACCCAACACTCTCGGATCAACCCGGGATTCGCGCCCGGGACCTCGTGGATAGTACCCAGCGTGCGCGCAACGAGGCAGTCAATATCTCGGTACACTACAATATCTCCCGCACAGGTTTGGTGCTGGTAAGAGATGGAGAGAGAACCACTTACTGTTGTAAAACAGAGTAAACTCGTGTATAAGTAGAGACAGAGCTAAGACAAGCGAGGCTACTTTTGTCATCTCATTGTGTTTCTACTTTTGATATTTACTTGCTAGCTATTTGTTTATAAATTTTAGTATATCAGCAACATTTATTTTAGTCTTTATTAAATGTCAAAATATTACCAAAGAGAATGTAATAACCGTGACTGTCAAAAGTAAAAAGTCACAGTTCATGCAGGTTTTATGTACAGTAAGAATACGGGACATAGAGCTAGGTAACTGAAATATTACTGGCCCACTGCTGGGCAAAGGTCTCCCCAAAACATCTTGAGTACTTAGTTATAAGAACCGAAACAAAGTTCTTCAAAGTAACAACGTTAATATGATAAATTATTGTTTTTAATTGATAAGCATTCTATTTGCAATATAAAGATTGCATATTTCACTTGATTAGATATTTCCTTCTCTCTTGTTGACGTTTTTTTAAGTGCAATACAAAATGTTTAACATTATTATTGAACTTTCCTTTTGCTTGACGTCCATCTCGAGACAAATATTTTAAGGCACCAGCTCGCCAAGTATCGATTCAGCTCAGTAGTAGTTCTATCCATAAGGCCCCGGGTTCGAATCCCGGGTCGGCCGGAATTCGTTTCTGGGTTTTCCTATCTAAAAATAACTTGGAAACAGCTCGGAGTCAGGAAATTTATGGTAATTAATATCTCCGTGCCTCGGAAAGCACATAGTCCGCGCCTGATCTCTCTACGGTCAGGGTCGGATTGCCGTCTTACCGAACATTGACAGTGAAGGAACAGATAGCGCACCTGTGCATTGCGCATATACTTGTGCATTAAAATATCTCCCGCGCAGTTGCCTAATCTGAAATGAGATTGGCCACCGTGGTTGATACTCGGCTAGCAGGACATTTATTTAATTAGTTGGGTGAAAATAAACAGAAGTTCTGGATCTAGATTGGATGATAGTTGACCGGATCTTAAGACCTTCAATACTCGAATAGAAACGAACGAAAAGAGGTAGTGAATAAGGACTACCAAAAATCTTCTCCTAGCCACGATGTAGATTTTAATTATAAATTTTAACTGCACCGTTGACCAAGACCCTAATGAAAAGCAATACCGTCGAAGGTCGATTTCTTCATAAATGACGCAGAAATAATTTTGGAGAATTTTCTAAATTAACTTCACGCATTGTTACTCAGATACATGTCATCACAATGTTACTCAGGCAGAGCCAAACAAAACTAATGTTCAAAACAATAAACACAAGAAACCTAAGGAAACAAACCGATCAGCTTTACGACAGAATCGCCCATAAAAAGAACCATAAAAACACTTTATCGCAACATTCTAGTACCTAGAGAAATAAATGAGCGTGGCAGCGATGCCTCGTGCATTGAAACGGTTAAGACAAAAATGAAATTATAATGTTTACAACAAATATAAACCAGTATATAATAAGGACACTAGTTATAGTACAAATAGTGACAGATGTGATGTGTATAGAACTAATAAAGATAAGTCCGCGAGTGAGTTATGAATCGCTATTCAAAAGGGAGGAACCAGATTTTGTGATTGAAGACAAAGAATCTTTAAGAGAAGGCGATAGTTATGATAGCAAAGAAGATGAAGATATCAAAACAATGCTAGAAAATAAATATAAATTCAGAAATGACGAGACTTCGACGAGGTTTAGGATCTCGAATGATGAGAAGGGGTATCCAGGTTTGGTTTTATAGATTTTCGTTTGGTATGCTGTGAAGTTTATGGTCATCGATTACCACTTTGTAGGGCTTAAATATTTTACTGCAGGTAATGAATGCGAATGAGAAAAGTATAGCTTTTGGCTTTCTCTGAGACTTAGTTCTTTTTTACTTTAATGACTAGGTACTTATTTTTAGTGTAAACACAGTACAAGTCAAACTTACTCACTTTGACCTTGGAACCGCCTCCATTCCCCACGTAATAAAAGCTGTAGTTCAAACGGGTACCCTGAGTCAGGGTCGGGGGCCAGAGACGTCAGGGTCCCTGACGTGCTGCCGAGTGTATGTAGAAAGTATATAAAATATATTTTAAAATCTAAAAACAAACTGTTCCTTTAGGCATTTAATTAGGAACTATAATGAAAATTTCAAGGACACACGTGGAAATCACGTGGCAACGTTTTATCAGTTTTCAACGCCAATTAAAGATTTAATTAAATAAGTAATTTTGCCAAATTGCTATGGAAATGGCTTGGAAATAAGCTTGCTGTTCCACAATTCAGGCTTCAAAAAGTTAGGTTTTCTTTTATGTGAAATATAGACAAAAATTTCTTTTTAAAACACAATTTTACGGATTACTTCGCGATTTATTTACATTTAATTTAAAACCTGACGTTTCGAACACTTTACAGTAGCGATGGGCAAGGGAAAGAAAAAATTGGGATGGAAAAGAAAAATACGGGAAAGTATGGGAAAAAACGGAAAGATTGGGAAATATTCCAATTCGGCGGGAAAATACTCAAAAGTGGACTTAAATTAATAAAATGCGAGAATTTAACTACTGTAACAATGGTTTTACGCCTGTAGCACACCCTTACATAAAACCACAACAGCGGGGCAACGCTAGTTTTGCCTATTTGTCAGTTTTATTACACCAAACGTAAACTGCATGTGCTAATTCTTAGATTTATCTGAGTCTTTTTTTGAGATTCGACGATCCTGTAATAAACTTCCTATTACTGTGCCCACGATGTTGCGAATGGGTGCAGAAATGTAGACGTTTGAGAAGGATTGGAGAAATGCCGACGTAAAGAAACACACATTGTAACATAGTTAAATCTCTACATTAGAAACGGCAGTTTGGATTCTGTTAAGTTTGAATATTTTAGACAAGTGATAATAAAGTTAAAACTTCGTAAATTAAAAACAAGAAATTCAGAAAACAAATGGGTAGGTTTATTTTCTTCGAGGTGTCTAGGTGAACATACTTAAAGTCCCGAATGTGGTAAGTGAGCTACCAACGCAATAGTGAAAGAAAGGCAGTTCAATTGTTTTTCCATGTAAAAAGGCTTTTAGTTATAGCTTACGCTCACTCAGAAATCTGATTTAGTCAATTTTGACGGATATTTAATATTTTTTTTCAAAAAGTTGTGATTGAAAAAATGCCAAGAGGATTAGAAAGAAAGAAAATACATTTATTAATGAATGGACATCACATAACACACGAAAACAGACAACGTGACGGGCACGGTTATAAAACAAGAAACACAACAAAATTACAATTTATGTGGGTAAGCCAGTCGGACTGTGCAGTTGTGCGCCTGTGATGTCCATATTAAAAGGGCCCCACTCAGCTTAAGTCGTGACCCGCTAGGGGCCCCGACGCTGGTTTTCAGAAGACCCTAGCCGAGTGAGGTCACGGACTGATACGCCAAACATTATTAAAAATAACAATACCTATTATTAATAAACAGTAAAAAACTAAATTATTGTCAAATATATATATATATAATGTGTATAAGTGTAAAACAATAAATACAGCACGGACAGATATTCGGATCACTAACTCACGCAAAACGTAATTATTGCTACGCTCATTATACTTCGTAGTTCGTACCTACAAAACAAGATTCAAGAATCGCTGCAAGATTATCAGAAGTTCTACGAGCAGGAATAGTAGCAGGAAGAAGGATACAGCACGGGAGATATAGCACGCAGACTTGCTATATCACAATCCTATGTCGTGAGCACGTTGCAGAGGTACCACGGGATGGGTAATTTAGCTGACCGACCCCGCAGTGGTCGCCCAACTATATTGACTGCTGCCCAAAAGCGCTTTATTAGATTGCTGGCATCCCGTAACCCAACAATAAACGCTACTAAAATAAAAGCAGAAATTCGGGCCGCCTCTGGGCTTGCAATTAGCACTCAGACTATTTGGAATTGCTTGCACCAGGCTGGAGCACGGAGGTCTTAGCGAGCGCCTCTGAACTCCCGGCAACGTCAACGACAGAGATTGGAGTGGGCTAGGCTTCGGCAGAATGAAGAAGATGAAGAAGAAAACATTTAGCAATACTGTCTCTTCGTTGATGTATCGCGAATCAGTACTCATCCAGATATCCGACGTGTTTGTGTCTGGAGAAGACCAGGAGACCGTGAAAGGCAAAGAACTGCCACAGGAACAGTTCAGCAAGGCGGGAAATCGGTGTCCTTTTGAGGGTGGTATTGTGGATGGTTATTAGAGCTAAAACACTTTTGATCCCGTACCGAGGTTTCATGACAGCAGAAATCCATAAAGCAGTTGCTATTGTTGGAATTGTCAGAGCTCAACGAGTCAATGCTGCTCTCCGAGAATACGACATCACAAGGTTTGACTGGCCTACCCGCTCGCCTGACTTAAACCCAATAGAGCACGCGTAGGATGCTCTTAAACGAGCTGTTTGGAACCGTCAGTCACGTCTCCAGTCAGTGCCAGACTTCAGGGAAGCCGCTATTCAAGAATGGGACAGGTTACCCCAAGAAATGCTGGATAACTTGATCCTCAGCATGCCCAGGAGGATCGCCGCATGTGTTCGAGCCAGGGGAGGAGTTATATTATATTAAATAAAAACATTTTATTTATAAATTGTGGTTAAGTTTGGTTAAACAGTATTTTCCTTTATATCAAATTTCTCCTTCAATTACATTATGGTTAATTACTCAATTTTTGCTATTAAAAAAATAAAATTAGTTTTTTTTTCTTAATTTCTAAGGGTTTTTTGTTTAAAGAAAACACACAACAAAACATTTTTCTCGATAAAGTTAAATTTAAAGAATTGTATTAGTTTATGCTAGTGATCTCAAACTTTTTTTGATGTTATTTATACAAACGCTAAAAAAAACCTTACAATTCTCTTTAATTAAATCTATTACATGTGCAAAGTCGCCTTTATTTGTTTTAAACATTAAATTAGTATATCGCGATTTGTCCGCATATGGAATTAAGTTTTTGAACTTGTTAATAAATCAGATACTTTGTAATATCTTGTTCACTTTTGGACCTATAGAAAAATAATCTAAATGAATGTGTCTTAAAATATACCAAGCAGTTTTCAAGTTTACAAGCAAAAAAGTATAAAAAATGAGGCGCCTTTCTTTTACTATTCCGTTGATAGCTCACTAACCACAATCGGGACTTTAAGTATGTTAACCTAGACACCTCGAAAAAAACAAACCTACCCGTTTTGTTTTCTGAATTTCTTGTTTTTAATAAAGAATAATAAAGAACTTTATTATCACTTATCTCAAATATTCAAACTTAACAGAAGCCAAACTGCCATTTTTAATGTAGAGATTTTACTTTGACCCTGATTGTTTATGTCAAGATTTCTCCAATCCTTCTAAAATGTCTAAATTTCTGCACCAATTCGCGACATCATGGACACAGTAGTAGGAAGTATACTACAGAATCGTCGAATCTCAAAGAAAGAGAGACTCAGATAAACCTAAGCATTAGAACATGCCGTTTACGTTTGGTGTAATAAAACTGACAAACAGGCAAAGCTAGCGTGGTTCCGCTGTTATGGTTTTATGTAAAGGTGTGCTACAGGTGTAAAACCATTGTCAAAATAGCAAAATTCTCGCATTTTATTACTTTAAGTACACTTTTGAGTATTTTCCCTATTTTCCCGACGAATTGGAAATATTCCGCATACTTTCCCCGAATTTGGGAATAAACCCAACAGTTGGAAATATTCCGGGGAGTAAACCCAACGCTACTTTACAGCGATTGTGGTCACAGGGAGACTCCCTGTGACCACGATCGCTGTAAAGTTCAACAATTCGCGTAAACGTAAAAAACAAATAATTTCTTTAACAAAATACCAGTACGTTAATATTGTAAAACTCCCTATTGTTAAATTTAAATCAACACTTAAAGACGTTAATGACAAAAGATTATGCAAAAGTTGACGATTATTAAAATGTTGTAAATATTATGGACCTTCGCACTCGCACAACTTCTGCTTTAAACTGAACAATATTTTAAGAGGCTTTATCTTTTTGCTTTGCCTAAAGGAATTACATGAACTTTACAGGAATTGAAGCGTATTTGATTGCTGGCTAAATTCAAGGGCACTTTTATCCGTCTCTAACTCTTTTGAATAACTTTGACTGGTTCCATGCCACAGCACGCACCGGTGCGAGATAACAATTGATTTTCTATTGTGTCTCGAAATTGGCAGCGAATGCGTTAAGTCAGTCAACTAATAAGGAACTTGCAGATTCTTTAACGAAAATTAAACCGAAGCATGGGAATAAATAAAACATAAAAATAGCTCAGCTTAATTTGGCCTTTCTAAAATGTAAAGCCTCTTTGGATTATCGAGGGAAGAGCGAAGAAGTCATAAACTAAAATTTCGTTTCAATTGGCTAGGTAGAATCGAGCTCAAAGCCTAATGTATGCCTTCTAAGCTCTCGACATACAAACACATAGAACTAGTTGATCTCTACATTGTGCTTCCTGCACAGGACTTTCAAAAACAAGTTTGGCTTTGCTAGTCACGTCCATGTAATTCACCTACCATTTCACCTATTTCAATTGTTATACCGATAACTCGGTATCCATTCAAAGTCAGTTATAGAAACATTTTGTAGCTTCTTAATTAGTTATGCAAAGAACATCTTTTTTTTAAAATTTATTTACCATGTACAAAACATTACAATATATGTTAGTAAAATCACGTACTTAAACCACTAAGGTTTGTTATGACATGACCTGAGTCGACGATATAAGTAGGTACAATTTCCAACGATATAATTTAAACACACTTAACTAGGTATTATACAAAACGTACTTCAACTAGGAAATGAGTAAGCGCATAATATGTTTATAGAAGAGAATCCAAATAAAAACTCAAAACATAACTACCTACAAGTTTTTTAGACTCTCAACAAAATACCTTTTAAGTTTCAGCTTAACATTATTTTCGTTCAAATTGTCACGCACCTCTGTAGGTAGTTCGTTTATGAGCCGTGGAACAATCTATTTGTCGTTGTAATTTACTATTATTGCGTTTATGAAATAAGGCCCTGGCCTTACACTAGCTAAGGCTATTGCCGTTGACGAACACGTCTGGGAGGACCGTCATCATCGCTTGTGACGCAATGGCGGCAGCGCTTTGGTAGTGATACCAATGTTAAATAACCCATGGCGCGGTCATGATTGGATGGTCGACCATTCCGACCATTTAAGTGACGTCCATGACAAGCATCTCAGTGCATCGGAAGGCACGTTAAGCAGTTGGTCCCGGCTAATATCTATTGGTATTAGTCGTTAAGCCTAGTCAGAGCTTGATAACATCTGAGAGTAAGGTTGGTCACTTGCCTTACAGACACCCCTCTACCAATCCGCACTGAGCCCGCGTGGTGGAGTATGCCTTTGCCCAGCAGTGGGGTCTTTCTAGGCTAACTTTTTCTTACCATTGCAGAAGACAGACACATGGCGTGGGCATTCCGCTCGTACGCCGTCCGGCGCATCGTCGGAGGCATGGAGACCAGCATCAGCATGTACCCGTACAACGTGGCCATATCCAGGAACGGCAAGCACTGGTGCGGGGGCTCCATCATCGATGAGCAATGGGTGCTGACCGCTGGACATTGTCTTGAGTCGTAAGAACTTTATAACTTAGACTCTAAAATACAACAGATATTATCTTAAAATTAAGCATAAATATAATAAATAACTATAAACTATTCTCGGCCCGGCGAACCTTGATCCCTATGACAGTTCATGTTAGTGATGGGTCGTGTGGATGTAACTAAACTTTTTTATAACTTAAATGATTATAATAAAATAATAAATAAATTGTTCCAACAAACGCACCAATTACCTAGCCCCATACTAAGCGTGAGCTTGTGCTATGGTGACTAGGATAACGGGTAGACATACTTAAATGATTTCATGACTTAGGTACAAATGCTCGTGCTCATCACACAAACATTTGCCCCTTGCGGGATTCGAACCCGCAACCGCCTGGTTTAGAAGTCCGTGGCGCGAACCACTACACCAAGACGGTCGTCAACGGTCGATTATAAATCATGTACACTCGTTTCCACTATCGACATTTGTTTATCGATATTTTTCGGCACTAGTCGATATCTTCCAAACGAAGTAACTTTTGCGGGACGTAAACGTAGTCTGATTGAGATAATTTCTTGTAAATGTTAAGAATTGGTATAATTCCGACGGAATATCATAATACATGTATCTACCTAAATTAAATTAATGATATTTTAGAAGCCTCCAATTCGATTCTAATGTACCGGTGACGCCACTACAATGTTATGTCGTAGGAATAACTGTCAATGTCATAGGGATCAAGGTTCGCCGGGCCGAGTATAAATCCAAACAATACATAAACATATAAAAAACACCAAAATCCTAAACTGTTTTTAAAAAGGGCTCTTTCCCTAATTTTTTTCTCTGCAACCTAACTGATTCAAAGAACCCCATTATGCCAGCCGCATTGCCATGCTGAATGGCAAATGAGACCTGTTGAACAAACCAGGATCCATAGCAGGGATCGTTTTCTTTCTAACTGAGACTCTTCTCTTTATGACTTCCGTACGAATTTTAAAGTGTAACCGAATGATATTTTCTGAGACGCTTCTTCGTATTCTAATGCAAGTCAAAATTTTTACACATTAATCCTACTTACTGTTGATATATGTTAATAATTATACCATACAGATCCGAAACACCATGAGCCTTATAAGAAAGCTTAAGGTCACACAGGAAGCTTTAGGTGTTTTTCTACTAGAAAATCAGGAATGAGAAGATAAATAGAAGAACTAAGATATCGGACGTAGTGATTAGTGAAGAACTGATCGTTAGGGAAGAAAGGTCCTTGATTGGAGGCTATTTGATCTTAAGCAAAGCGTAGAGCGACCACCGGTAAGATAAATAGACGCATCGCACTGAATGCAGGCTGCTTGTAACAGGTCATTTTGATAATCTGTGGGGAGGCCTGTATTTAGCAGTGGATAACAGCTGATAATGATGATGAACTCAAGTCTCCAAAAATAGTTCTGGCTCTGCATATCTCTTCTCTGGTCTCCATGGAAAGCTATCAACTACTACTGTTACTAACTTGCATCAATTCATCAACATCATAGCATATTTGACAGAACATACATTATTTTCAGCAACAGTGAAAGGCTCCACCTTTTTTATTTAGATCAATTTTATTCCAGAGCCTTTGATGGCAATAAGCAGAAACTTCAGCCGTTCATAGTAAGAGCTGGAAGCTCATTCCACAATCGAGGTGGATATCAAGCTAGAGTCAACAAGGTAAGATATTTTTAATACCATTAACATTATGAACACTAGCATTGCATTAACAAATTCTTAGTAAGAGCACTTTAACCTCTTAAATGCCTACTCTGGAATTGGAAAGGATTTTGGTGCCAATAACAACTTTCTTTATAGGACCAACATCGAATTAAAAAAAAAAACCTTTATTTATACAATAGATCCTACTCGTATGTTGGTCTCATAGGAAATATTGCTATATTTGAGCACCAGAATAGGCCGGATTTTAGGCCAGAATAAGAGGTTTTTGAGGCTCTCCAAAATAACCCTGTATATTTTTCTTGTATTCAATAGACAAGAAATAGACTAGTGGTTGTTTAAGAAGATAGATTATGAACATTTCTGAAATTAAATACTGATGATGCCATGTAAATATGTATGTACAGACGGCCGCACGTCAAACTACACTACTTTGACCTTGAGACCAGTCGGTCTTATTCCCTACTGAATGCTGTTTTCGGAGTTCAAATGGGTAACCTGACGTGCTGCCGCTGTACAATCTTAAACTATAAATTGAATATTATAACCATTTACCAGGTCTTCTTCCCAAAAGACTACACGCCAGGGAGTGCGGACTACGACTACTCCTTGCTGAGGCTGGACCGGCCGATGCCGATCGGTCGGAACATCGCCGTTCTGAACCTACCTTCCAAAGACTACGTGATTAAGGAGGAGGATATCCTCATTGTCACAGGGTGGGGGAGCACTGATGTAAGTAACTTGTTATTGGTTTGACTGTGTTTGTTGAAACTACAGCATTGGACCAAATGCAACTGCGGATATTTTCGAATGCTATATGTAAAAGCTTCTGTGTCTGGGATACCTCGGTATGATAATAATCCTAATATCTAGCCCCCCTATTAAACTTTTTGAAGTCTTATTTACTCATTTACAAAAGTATCTGCCGTTTGCAGTCTTATTGGAAGAGCTAATGTTGTGACTTCAGGCCCTTGAAAGTCATTGGGTAGGTACCCCAAATAATAAAATCAGCTCAACAACAACATTGTGATTGAATGATAGATGATAAAAGAGTGACCAGAGATAAGTTACAATCTATACTAGAGCAAGCTTCACTGTCACCAGTGCAATGTCAAAAGATGTATAAAATAATAACATATATGTTTCCATGGCATACGGAAGTCCCATACCTACACTTTGTTAACGATAACGAACATCGCTGTAGAATAGATTGCATCTAGTGTAAAAGTAACGGAGCCTGTGCTCCTATCTAATGAGTTATACTCTGTACTGTAACTCATCAGATTATGAGTAAGTTGGACAATCTGCTACCGATGACACATTCTTTGGCAAGATAAGAAATTATTAAATTCTTTTAATTAGGACTATTATACGAAATGGAAAATATAAAATTATTTTGCTTTAAATTTCCGCTAAGAGACGCTGGCGCAGGCAACAAAACGACACCAACCGTAACCGCGTTGAGTATTAGTTCAGGCAAATGCAGAATGCACCGCCCGACCTCCCTCAATACGCATGCGCCACAGCACAGCTAATGCAGTTGTTAGTTACCAACGTGCAAAAACCTCGACGCGTTTCGCCACTCCACGCGGCATCCTCTGGAGATGTTGTCGCATCAGCTGAGCACGGACGAATTTATAAAGAAAAACAACTTTCATTTTTTCTCAGGAATCCGGTTTCGGCCACATCCCGGACCGGGTCCGGTTCGTGCCGGTGCCAGTGATGCAGCTGGAAGACTGCCAGAAGTCGTACCGTTTCTACATCACGCCCAGGATGCTTTGCGCAGGATATGCTACTGGAGGGAAAGATGCTTGCAATGTGAGTTATGTAATGTGACTAACGGTAGCCTACTGCTTACTTCAGTCTTTAGCAGTATCAATTTCAAAGCGATGGCAGATTAATTTGCCTTGCCTGCTTTTCACTCAACACTTTTCACCCTTTAGGGTGGTGAAGAATCTACCTCCTAGGGGTCCATCCGGGACAACGTGATCACAAACTCCAGTTTGTGATCATTCATCATCAAAATCAGTCAGAAAGTCAATAGTAGGTTCCTGATTGCGGTAACTAAAAATATTGGATTTGATTTAATGAATATTTTTAGTTCCACCTCGCTTTTTTTCGCAAAAAAACACGTGAATATTAGCTTGGAACAAAACAAAAATAATAATCTCAGATAGGGATAGCGAAGTAATCACTTGATTGATGATATTAGATTTATAAAAATTAGTAACATTTTTTCGACTATGGTACAAACTGGCTATGTCTTACTGTAGTGAATTAAGCCCTTAATCTTATGAATTGGCGAAACAAGTAGACTACAACCGCATTTTCCCACCAGCACGACTCAGGAGGGCCAGCGGTGCGTGACGGGGTCCTCCTAGGCATCGTCTCCTTCGGGGGCAAGCAGTGTGGTGACCCTCGCTCCCCTGGGGTGTACAGCCGGGTGTCCGAGATCACAGAGTGGGTTGAAGACACCATCACAAAGAACGAAGCCAGCACTGTGCCGGAGCTGCAGTCCAAGATTAGGAAAGCTAGGATGAGGGAGAGAGAGCTGCAGAAGTAAGTCTGATATTCAAATAGGTACATACAGCTCGTGAAACTACCCCACTTTGACCTTGAGGCCGTCTCTATTTCCTAGTAATAAAAACTGCTTTCGTAGTTGCAATGGATAACCTAGCGTGACGGCAAGTCAAGATAAACAATGTGGTGTCTTACGCAGTCGTAATAGGAAAGAGTTTGCAATAAAATATGTATAATGCAGTCTGGTTTGCTAGCTCCTTATTTCGTTATAATTAATAGAATCAGGCGTTACTTTGCGGAAATCCATTATTAGATGGGAAAAATAAAATACAATTATTTTGCTTTAAATTTCCGCTAAGAGACGCTAGCAGTCGTCCGTGCTCAGCCGAGGCGACAACATCTCCTGAAGATGCCGCGTGGAGTGGCGAAACGCGTCGAGGTTTTTTGCACGTTGGTGTTGGTAACTAACAACTGCATTAGCTGTAGTGCATCTGTGCATGCGTATTGAGGGAGGGAGGGTGGTGCATTCTGCATTTGCCTGAACTAGTACTCAACGCGGTTGCGGTTGGTGTGGTTTTGGTGCCTGCGCTAGCGTCTCTTAGCGGAAATTTAAAGCAAAATAATTGTATTTTATTTTTCCCATCCTTAGTTCGCTGTTTCAAAAATTCGGTCCGAAAAATACAAAGTAGGTAATGTGACTGGCAGGAGATATTAACCAAGTTTTTCATTTAAAAAATGTTATTATAAGCATCTAATATTTAAAATAACCCAGTTATTTTTATTAGTCTAGGTTTCCCTCCTAAGTTTTTTCCTAGATTTTAAATATTTGGCTAACGTTATAGCTTACTCTGCTACATATGTGCTCGGTGGCTACATACAATGAAACTCTAAATATCTGTGAAAAGTTGACTCCCCGCAGATGACACAGACTTTCTATTGGCAGATTGGTAGTTTAGGTGGCTTCAATCAGTATGAAGAAACTATTTTTTCGGCCGATTGTAGTTATTGTGCGCACTTGCATACCTCTTCCCTGTGGAAGAATATGTGTATATTATACCTCTTCACACACATTTTGAGTCAGTCAGTCAGTTACCATCGTCCAATAGCACCACAATATTACATTGAATCCGAATACGTTCATCATCATCATCTTAGCGTTATCCCGGTTGTGCGCTCGCACGCGTGGGCTCAGGGTCCGCTTTGAACCATAATCCAGGTTGTAGCAGATCATGTATTTACAGTGGAGCGACTGCCATCTGACCTCCGTGACTCTGTTAACACGGAAATCTGACCAGTTTGGATCATGGTTACACATTTAGTCACCAAAATGTGCAGGTTTCCTTACGATGTTGTCCCCCACCGTGTCGGTTAGTGAAACAACTAATGTACAAAACTCAGAAAAAGTCATTGGTACATGCACAGTACATGGCAGCACGTAGGATCCAACCGGTACCTCCCGCATGAGAGGCAACCCGCTAGCCACTGCGCCACCGACGCTCTAGGGCTCAGGGTCCGCTGTGGACAAAAAATAGAGGTTATAATAGCCCTGTATTATTTTTTCTCATTCCACTCGGTATTAACCTATTTCCTCTTCAGATTCAAAGCACGAGTGGAAGATAAGAAAAACAAAATCAAGACCTGGCTCCGTGACACTCTGAAATCTCCAACGTTCATAAAACTGGCCAAGAAGAAGCTGCGAGAAGCCGGCTACCAGACCAGGAGGTCGCTGATGACGGAGTCCAACTCCAGTACCTTGGACGATAAGGCCATGGATGATATCAACCTTACTAACTTGATACACGACAGGATTATTGAGGGTATGGTTTATTAATGTTAATAGATCACACGTAAACAGTATTGTATAAGTAGTCTGAATAATCTAATAGGTTCAATTTGACAGCTCAGAGTTAACACAGAACGTAGCAGTTTATGCGGAGGGATTCCATAGACAACACATAAAACAATGAAAATAAAATGCTATTGATTTTAAAATAAGAAAAGACAGATAACACTGACTTAAAAGTATGTAATGCTACATATTTTAGTTTATAAATCTTTTTTAATCTTCGTTCGTCTTGCGTACGACTAGAGAGTAGAATTCGTTGCCAGCTGAAGTGTTTCCTAAACACTACGATTTGGATTCCTTTAAGAAAAGAGTGAATAGGCTGCTTCTAGACAGACATGTCCCATCAGGTGAGATTGCGCCCAAATGTCTGCCTATTAAGTAAAAAATAAAATATATTTTTTACATAAAGTGTAAAATAAATCAAAATTCTATATTGCTGATAAACGTCTTAAAACGGCCATGTTCTTTTCCGTTTTTTTCTTCATTTTAGTGTTGTTACCTTTTTACTAGTTACGGGGGTTACATTTTCATCGATTCATCGGTTGGTATTGAACAAATAACATTTTCAGTATGCAATTTAGTAATAACTAAAGTAATAAATAGTCACTAAACGTAAAATATTTTGTAATGATTAACAATGTTTTGAATCGATCGTAAATCGATCCTATGTCTGAATCGTTAATTCTATCTACGTAAACACGCGACCCTATATGTCAACTGTCAAATTAAACCTATTAAGTTATTCAGACTATAGTAACGCGCCTAACATTTAAGATGCAATTTTATTATCTAACTAGTGGTTCCCCGTGACTTCGCCCGCAAGAGTTGGATTTTCCATATAAACTTTCATCTCCCATTTCACCCCCTTAATGTTTTTATATCGTAACAAAATGTAGCCTATGTCCTTTCCAGGGTCTCGAACTGTCTCCATACCAAATTTCATCTCAATCGGTTTAGTGGTTTAAGCGTCAAGAGGTAACAAACAGACAGACAGACACACTTTCGCATTTATATAATATTAGTATGGATTTGGACATTTTAACTTAGCTATGACTGTTTTTATAGACAATGAATAAAGTCTTTACAAAACAATTATCATGAAAGGTGAAATACAATAACAAGAATTTTAATTAGGTACACAAACAGATAAGAAAGATTCCAGTAGACTTATTAAATCAAGACTGGTTGGCCAGCTAAACAACTTAGGTATGTTTTATTTATTAATTATAGTTAATTTATTTCAGAAAGGATTTCATATAATGGGTTACTTATTGTAGGTAGTAAAAATACAACAGACTAATTAATTGCTAGTAACTTATTCTACTAGGCATTGCTATTGCTATAAATATGAGAATAAATTAATGATAGACATGCACTGACCGCTATAATTCAAGTAAGTACGAGTACGCTTGGCTAAACGTCCTCTAAGAAAATTACAGATGATTTTTGTGCCGAATCAAAGCGCCCCCACCGATTTTACAGGGACCTAAAATAGGGTAACTTGCATGTTTATGTCATTTCTCATTAGTTCCGTGGACTGTCACCACACGCTCACTACAGACGTCAGCGCCAAAATGGGTTCGAGTCCCACTGGATGACACAGTCGATTAATTTTTGTAAGGGAAATTTGATTTAATTTCGTAAAAACTTGCAAAATAATTGCTTAAATAATAAAAAAATATAATAAGTTAAGCTGATTTCATCTTACCTGATGGTTTAATATTTGTAAAAATATTTCCATTGGATACATGCGGGTACATTCCCCAAGTATTGATGAAATCGAACGCCGGCTCACTGGCGTAACAAGCACTTGCAATAATTCGTCGACTGACTAACGTCCTCCGTAGCTTAGTTGGTAAGAGCACTCGCCCGGATAGCGAAGGGACGTGGGTTCGAGTCCCACCAGATGACACTTACTTACTTACTTCGCTGGCTCAGCGACCCGAAGTGGATCTTGGCCTCCGACATTAAAGTGCGCCATTCTTCCCTATTCTGTGCCAAATCTGACCAGTCGGGCACTTCTAGCTCTTTCAGGTCTTTGGCGACTTCATCCTTCCAGCGACATCTTGGACGCCCCACCGGCCGGCGGCCGGAAGGTTGACCAAGATAAGCTCTCTTTGCGGCTCACCCATTCTCTCCACATGTCCTAGCCAGCGAAGTCGGGAAGATTTTATTTCTCCGATGATGTTCGGCTCAGACACTAGCTCTTCTATCTCTCTGTTGTACCTACGCCTCCATGCCCCATCTTCTCGTCTTGTTGTTGGTCCCAGAATCTTCCGCAATATCTTTCGTTCTGTCACTAAGAGTTTGTTCTCCTCCTTCAAAGTTAACGTCCAAGTTTCGCACCCGTACATTAAAATCGGCCTAACGACTGTTTTATAAATCCGAATTTTAGTAGTTCTGCTTATCAACTTGGACACTAACACCTTGAAAAGATGAAAGAAAAGATCTTCATGTGAATAACATAACCGGATGACACAGTCGATTAATTTTTGTAAGTGAAATTTGATTTAATTTTGCCAAAATGGCGATAATGAAATGGCTTAATTTTTAGGTAGACTGTATGCAGTCCAGCGTAGGTACTTGTATTATACAGGTCAGTGGCAGACATGTCATAGTGGAGACAAACATTTCAATTAAACCATTCATATTTGTTCAAGTGTTATAACAATGGCATAATAATTATTAAGTTGTAAGGACTTGCGCAAATCAAAAAGCAAAATATGTACTTACTCGTTCCTACTTAGGTGCATTAAATGTCATGTTGAACTTTTTTAATCGACTCCAAAAAGAAGGATCTTAATTCGACTGTATATTTTTATCTTCAATTCAATTAATAATCTGATAAAAGATTTTTTTTATGATTTTATCATAAAAAAATTCTTTTATCAGAGAAAATAAATAGTTAAGTATTGAATTGAATTCGTTTAGTTAAGGTTACATTGTCCTATACATAGTAACCTACTTGCACTCTATATAATGCATTACGAACTTTGTGTTTAAATGAATAAGGCACAGTTTTGTTTAACTTCAACAGCTGACGGGGGAAACGAAGCAGATAAACTCCTGCGCACATTGGCGCTCCAAGAGGTGATGCTCAACGTCAACAGCGAAGAAACGGTGTACAAAGATATGGCGAGCGGCAGCGTGGAGGCATTCATTGCCTATATTGATGGAAATTGAATTTATTTTCAAAAATGAAATACCAAAATAAAAAAATGTCACGCACATATGTTTACGCAAAAAATAAAATAAAAATATTTTTGATAATGAATTCTGTAGAAAATTATAATAATGTTTATCAATAAAATAATTTTGCACAATCATTTTTAGCGGCCTGACTAAAATTCTTAGTAGCGCCATCTATTAGAATTTAGTCAAACTATTTTGTCAATGAGAATTAATTGTGCTTAGACACGCATTAAATGCGCTGTAGTTCAAGCCCGTTCTAGTAGATGTCGCTACAAAATAGGGTTTAGTTTATCTACTCACCACTAGATAGAGCTAACTACGACAAAAATTAGTAATGCTTTTTGCCGTTAGATGCCACAGGTTACTAAAATTATTTTATGCACTGACCATTTTTAATAATAATAATACATATATTATTACCTACATCATAATTAATTAATACAGTTCTTTCCTGTAATTTTAAAATATTATTTAGGAATAAAAATCATCATCGTCCTAGCGTTATCCCGGTTGTGCACTCGCACGCGAGGGCCTAGGGTCCGCTGACCATGATCCAGGATGTGGCAGATCAGGTGATTACAGAGGAGCGACTGCCATCTGATCTCCGTGACCCTCATTTAGGAATAAAAATAACGAGGTAAAAATAGTTTTATAAGAAATTATTAGCAGTCACCACCATTTAATAATATTGTATGTTGAACAAAATCATCCTGTCTGTATCACTTCACGATCAATACCTTGACGCCACAGACATACTTAGCAACAATTAAAATTGTTTTATGTTGTGTAACAAAACGTAATGATACATCACAAATGCATGCGATTTTAGGAATGTGCGCAATGCTATAAGCCTAGTTGTATCGTGTGATAAAACAATATTGATGTAGGTACCTATGAACCGATAAAAATGGTAGGCAGCCCTCATCTACGTGAAGAAAAATATGGACTCCGTGTCGCCCACATTAAAACTGAAGCACCAAAGTAAGCCACTCATCGTCGTAAATACACGATCTTCTCACGCACACACTCACACCAATGTAAGCTGATCGGCCGCCATTGTAACCCTATGATCTCACACACACAGGCTTTAAACCCTGCTTCACTCTTTAGTATCGTAATACGGAGTCCATATTTTTTTCAAGACGATGGCAGCCCTGTAAAAAGGCTATTTTTCCAGAATTAGTGTCATTTTCCTGAAATTTAGATGCGCAATATGAGAGTATTATAGATCCCTTAAGTAGGTAGGTATATCTTAAATAAAATTAACCGATTTAGGTCATTTTAGGCAAAGAAAGGACAAAGAAAAAAAAGACATTGGAGAAAAGCCAAAGGGGATGAATTATTTTATAGGAAATCTGACATTTGTGCCGATTATGTTATTCATATGATGATGATGATGATGATGATGTCCTCCTAGCCGATTTCGACTACGGCAGCCTATCTCAACAGAGATAAGCCAACTGCGCAGGACATATTATAGTGCACAAGTGTGTGCGCAATACACAGGTGCACTCTCTGTTCCTTCACTCTCATAATTCGGTGAGACGGCAGTCAGACATGACCGTAGAGAGATCAGGCGCAGGACCAACGGCTTAACGTGCTTTCCGAGGCACGGGTGATAACACCACCAACTTCCTGACTCCGGAGCTGTGTCTGAGTAATTTCAAGACAGAAAAACCCAAACACTCTCGGCCCGACCCGGGATTCGAACCCATAATATCTCGTGGGACTGTCGGGACCTCGTGGATAGTACCCAGCGTGCTGACCACTAGACCAACGAGGCAGTTATTCATATAATCCTATTGCAGTCCACTGCTGGACATAGGCCTCTCCAAGACGGCGCTAACTTTCACGGTCCTCCGCTTCTCGCATCCAGCCACCACCGGCCACCTTCCTCAGGTCATCGGTCCATCTAGCAAGGGGGCGTCCAACACTACGTTTCCCGAGACGTGGTCTCCATTCGAGAACCTTCCTACTCCAACGCCCGTCGGTTCTGCGACAGACATGACCAGCCCACTGCCACTTCAGCTTACTGCACCTCTGAACGATATCTATGACCTTCGTCTTTTGGCGGATGATCTCGTTTCGGATTCTATCCCTTAGCGAGATCCCCAGCATAGACCCTTCCATAGCTCGCTGAGCGACATGCATTATGATAGATTATGTCATTGGAGACGATAAATTCATACGATGTCTAAACATAGTTTTCCGTATATCATACACAACAAAAACAGACAGAATACAAATAAGCAGAAGCTGGATAAGTGCTTACATTCTAAAGTATATTTTATAAGAAACTAGTGGTTTCCCGCGACTTCACCCGCAAGAGTTGGATTTTCCATATAAACTTTCATCCCCGTTTCACCCCCTAAATGTTTTTATATATGCGACAAAATGTAGGCTATGTCCTTTCTAGGGTCTCGAACTGTCTTCAATTTCATCTCGATCGGTTTAGTGGTTTAAGCGTCAAGAGGTAACAGACAGACAGACACACTTTCGCATTTATAATATTAGTATGGATTATATAAACCAAATCAAGGCGATCGACTAATTTCCACAGAAACGAAGAAATTCAACTATCGCAGAATTTTCCACACGAAATTACTCAACGATGAATAATGTAAAGAGTTCTCTAAGTCACTGTGTCATACAAATCCAAATACATTATAATTTATTATTTGTCTACGAGTGACTAATGTATAGAAATGCATTTTAATTGTAGCGGCCGGAATTTTGACAAATAATTAATGTCAAGGTCTTTCACAGTACGACATCCCACTAAATACATGTTCATGTTAAATGTTGCCAAGACGAGACCATCTGACTTGCACTATCAAAAAGTTATCACATCTCATGTAGAGCCTTTCCGACTTTTCACGCCCTAACTCTACAAGCTCCAACTCGCTATGCGCTGACAGAGGCATATACAAAACAGCATGCAATGCCTTCCAAATCACAGTATCTGACTCATAATCATCAAAAGATTTAAAACTAGTACTTGAACCCGCAGTAAGGTTTGTCACTTGCCTTACAGACACCCCTCCACCAATCCGTACTGAGCCCGCGTGGTGGATTATGTCTCGTACCACCTCATGGTTGAGGTGAGGCCTATTCCCAGCAGTGGGATCTATACAGGCTGACTTTATTATTTTATTATTTATTACTATAATAAATAGTAGTGGTCCCGGTCGCGTCCTTTCGCAGCCCGGGGTCCGCATTCCTACCCTTATGCCTCTACTTCAGACGCTCTTCTGCATCCTTAATGGTAAGCCTATTAGCACACATGTCATCCATTTCAACGTCAAGTCGGGACTGTTAAGGTCTTCCCCTTCTACCAAGACCCGGCGGAGGCAGCATAGCCAGACATTTGTACCCAACGTAACGTGCTAGTTTTCGCCGGACATGCTTGTACCAACGTAGGCGGCACTCCTTTAATTTGTCACTACCACAAATGATTTATCGCTACTAATAATGGAACCCAGGGCTTCGGAATCAGTAGACTTAATAATAAAGGCGCAGGGGCAGCATGTGGCGTGCTGTAGGTGAGTGGCGACACCTCGTACCCCGACTCCCGAGGGCCCGGCTTAACTTATATGGCCCTCGTCTCTTGTGCTTGCCTTAACCGGCCGGCCAAGAGTGGAGATCGCAAGAGCGGAACCTATGCTCCAGGTTGGAAGTGTAAAATGTCATAAAGCCAGGGGCCTGCTGGCCGGTGCGCTTAGCACTGGCCACCTGCACCCCGCAGACTCACCTCTCTACAACTTTAGCCGCTCACACCAATGTTGCTGCCTTGCTACCCACCTGGTAGCTATTCTAGGCGGCCCATTTAGTGAGCGGCGAGTCACCGTCTGCCGTGATTATCGAGATGAGACATTAGATATGGCAGGCGTCCCGTTGTCTCATCAATATCCCGGCAACCGGTCCAGCAATTTCCATCCATAGAACCAGTATTAGTTCCCATCTTCTCCGCAATAGTCCTTGCACCTAGCGGGTGCTGTCTTTGGCTGTATCTTCTTAATAGTGCAGGCAGAGATAGTTTCCACTAGGTGTATATATCCCAACTCATTATCGTATCTCAAAGGGGCCTCTTCGTGTTGGATCCATATCCCCGTACGCCTTCCAAAAGGACCGGCCTCGTGCCGTGATTTCCCGCAGGAGAGATACAAATAATAATAATAATAAGTATTTATTTCTTCACAAAAAGTATTACATAATTTATACAGTCAGCACAGGTCATAATAATGGTGGTTACAGTTTTACTTTTGTGAAGACTGGTGCTTGCTGTGGATTGAGACAATCTGTATTACAAGACACCAGGTCTCCACCTCCTACACTTAGGATCTATTCAAACAGTAGTCGTTTTTAAGTTTTATACCTAACAGTAACTGTACAATAATGTTTCCTAAATTAAGTGAAGAAAGGAATAATGTATAATAAAAATAATGTTACTTTTAGATAAGCAAATACCACCTAGTAATGATTATGCAAGTAACATTCACACATAGTATTTTTGAAATAAAATTAATATGTGCTAGCTTAATTCAAACAGAAGCAACTTATCATAATACCAAATTATAATTAAAATACCAAAAATATGTATTGTATGTTAGCTGGGAGTAAGCTTGTGATTAATGTGTATGTCGTAGTAAGCTAAAATTTTGCAGTTAAGAATTTACTCGTGTTGTTTTATTTTTGTAAAAAAGATCGGAAGAAACAGCTTACAAATTATATTGTTATCCAAACTTAGGGAGAAGGACTTTCACGGAGGTAGAAATACTAGAAATAATCATCAGGTATGTACCTGAATAGGTGATGATGATGATATACTTCAACGAATTTCAGCTATTACGCCCAATCTCAACAGAGAATAATCCGATACGTAGAAGATATTATAGTGCACGAATGGGTCTCACACTCTGATCCTTCACTCTAATAGTTCGTTGAGACAGTATTATAATTTTTTTAAAATTGGACACCATCACACGCATTGCTCAGATCCCAAAATAAGTAGCTAAAGCACTTGTGTTATGGAAATGTGAAGCGACGGTGTGAGACAATATCGAAAATATGAATTTCTATATAGACCAGACCGGGGACCGAGCTCGGGACCTCAGAGACGACACCTTGAGAACCGGTGCGCTAACCACTCGGCTATGAGAGTCCTCATCATGACCGGAGTGAGATCGGACGCAGGAGACATGAGAGTAATTTTTCTGACTCCGGGCGCGGGGCAGTTTCAGTTTCTTTCAAGACAGAAAAACTCAAAAACTACTTTCAGTTTGACCCGGAAATCGGACCCGGGACCTTGAGGATCTCGAAGCCAGCGCTCCTTACCAAGCTTAATACTACTACACATGGCCGCAAGTAAGACTCCACATGTTGAACTTGAGACCACTTCTATTCCCTACGTAATACAAAATGTTTTTGTAGTTAAACGTATCATTATTTTAACAACTTAAGCAATTTGTTTGTAAAGTTTTACGAAATTAAATTAAATATCGCTCACAAAAATTGATCGCTGTGTGTGTTGTTATTGTTTGTTGGAAAATATGAACACAAACCAAACGCCTGATCCATTCACAATAGCTAAATCACATCCTTGTAAACTTTAACTACCCAAAAATGTTCCCTCTCTTTCTGCCATACATACGTCATACGCTCGCAATGTACTCTGTAATTAATTAGCTTAATTATTAAAATAAAACAGTTTTCAGTCAATCTTGCATTTAATTCAACAGGTTATGGGCCCAGCGCCTCCTGTGAATTATAGGATTTGTAAAGTATAACGTAATAACAGTAAAATAGTAGTAACAAAAATAGATAACCTCAAAAGTCTTCCGGGCGCGAGTGATTTCTACTTTCAGCTATTTTCAGCTTGAAAATGGCAACGAATAATGCCATGGTATCTATTGAGTAGCTCGTTGGGCGAGATAATTGGGCAAGCTGGAGTTTTGCAGTAAAGGCCTACTTGCAACACGAGGAACTATGGGAGTGCATTGAAAATGAAAGTGAAATAAAAGACGCAAAAAAGGACTTAAAGGCAAAATCAAAGCTAATACTGTTAGAAGACCCTATAAATTACGTTCACATCCAAGATGCTACGAGGGTCAAACTGAAAGTTCTTAGAAAATCAAAAACTGATTACATTAGCCAGTTATTAGTTTTATTATATCTTTTCAAAATATTGTCCATTGACGTCAATACACCGCTGCATGCGATGGAACCACTGGGAAAAGCACTTTGCCCACTCGTCCTTAGGGGTCTCTTCAATGGCATCGCGATACGCAGCCACCGCTTCTTCAGCATTCATAAACCGCTTTCCTTTAAGTTTTTCTTTAATTTTTGGAAATAAATAAAAATCACAAGGCGCGAGGTCGGGGCTATACGGCGGGTGACCCAGTAATTCAACGTTTGATGTCGCCAAATAGTCGATCGTTCGCTTGGCGGTGTGCGACGAGGCGTTGTCGTGGTGAAGGAGGATCCTACTGCGAGGTCGTTTCTCTCGAACTTTTTCCAAGACAAGTGGCAAACAATTGGTAGTGTACCATTCTGCAGAAACTGTTTTTTGATCCTCTAACACAATTGTTGCGAAATGACCTATCCTTCCAAAGAACGAGGCCACCATTTTTTTTCCCGCACTTCGATCTCTCTTCACTTTAGTTGGCAACTCCTCGAAAGGAAACACCCACTGAGCAGATTGTCTTTTGGTTTCAGGATCATAACAGTAAATCCAGCTTTCGTCACCTGTTAGTATGTCGAACACAGCATTTGAGTCACCTCCGTTAAATCTTTCAATCATTTTACGGCACCAATCCACACGATGGAGTTTTTGAGCCTTAGTCAAATTATGAGGTATCCACCGGGCGCAAAGCTTCCTGACCGCTAAATGTTCGTGGAGGATTTTGTGCACTTGACTCATACCGATGCCTAAGCTTGTCCGAATCTGCTGATAGGTCACTCTTTTGTCAGTCTCTATCATACGCCGCACAACACAGATGTTATTTTCAGTCGTCGCCGTAGAAGGCCGTCCCTCACGTACATCATCAGTGAGATTAGTGCGACCACGTTTAAACTCATTAAACCAGTTGTAAACAGTCGCACGAGATGGGGCTTCATCGTGAAAGGCCAATCGTAGTCTATCATAACTTTCTTGTTGACTTAAATGACATCGAAAGTCATAAAAAATCATTGCACGAAAATTTTCTCGTGTTAAATTCATTTTGACGTGACACAGACAATTTTCAATTTGCCGCCAAGTCGTAAAACAAATGACAAATGAATGAAATATATACTCAGTAATATTGGCAAAGAGTTCTATTTTCAAATTTTAGAATATTTTTTTTATTATATTGTTTATAAGTGGCCAGTTCTAAGAACTTTCAGTTTGACCCTCGTACTTCAGCAAAAGAGGTATGGAAAAATCTTTCACAAGCATTTCAAGATTCTGGTTTACTTCGCAAGGTTGGCTTACTAAAAGACCTGATAAACACGACTTTAGAGACGAGCACAAGCGTTGAAGACTATGTTAACAAAATATTGTCCGCTGCTCATAAGTTACGGAATATATCATTTCAAGTTGATGATGAATGGCTCGGTACCTTGATGTTGGCTGGTTTGCCAGACGAGTACAAGCCGATGATTATGGGGATAGAGAGTTCCGGAGTTAAAATAAGTGCAGATTTAATTAAAACTAAACTTTTACAAGAAGTAAAACAATCTGTCACTACAGCATTTTACTCAAATTCCAAGAAAAATCCTTTAAAAAATAATCGGTCAAAGGCAAAAGGGCCTCGGTGTTTTCACTGTAATAAATATGGGCATATGAGCAAAAATTGCTGGCATAAAAAAAGGAAATCTGAGAATAATACTAGTAGTGAAGAAAATACAAATGGTTTTGTTGCAGCTTTTTCAGCAATGAGGTTACATGACTGCACACACTGGTATATAGATTCTGGTGCCTCAGCACACATGACTATGCACAGAGAATGGCTAGAAAATGAGACTGCTCCACCTGTACATAACATCAGGATTGCTGACAACAAGGTGTTGCGTGTTGAAAGTTGTGGTAATGTTACAATACAAGTACCTACCCAGGATGGATGTAGCAAAGCTATTCAGGTGAGAAATGTGCTTTATATCCCAGAACTATCAACTAATTTACTATCAGTTAGCAAAATTATAAAAAATGGTTGTAAAGTTGAATTTAATAATCAGGGCTGTGTGATATTTGATCCAAACGGGCAGAAGGTAGCCAGTGCAAATCTTATTAATGATACAAACAGATTAAATGCCAGCAATAAAACTATACTTGCTATGACAGCAGCAGCAGAGACCGATACCTACTTATGGCATCAGCGCATGGGTCATTAAAATTTTACTGATGTCACTAAAATACCAAACTGTACTACCGGTGTAAAATTATCACCGCAGAAAGAAAGTTGTATTTGTATTTCATGTCTTGAAGGCAAGCAGACAAGGCAGCCATTTCCAAGCAATGGCTCCCGGGCAAATGAGTTGCTAGAGCTAATCCACACCGATGTTTGTGGTCCGATGCAAGTTGCTTCAATTGGTGGTGCCAGGTATTTTACAACTTTTATTGATGATTTTACACGAAAAGTATTTGTGTATTTTATAAAAAGTAAAGCCGAGGTATTGGAGAAGTTCATTGAATTAAAAAATCGTGTAGAAAATGAACTAGATAAAAAGATAAAGACTATAAGAAGTGACAATGGGAAGGAATACATAAATAGAAACTTTGATTTATTTCTAAAGAAAAATGGAATTTTGCATCAAACTTCAAACCCTTACACACCCGAACAAAACGGCTTGAGCGAACGAATGAACCGCACACTGATTGAGCGCGCTAAATGCATGATATTGAATTCTGATGTACCAAAGGATTTCTGGGGTAAAGCTGTATCAACAGCAGCGTATCAACCGCTTACCAACACGTGCTCTTGCTGACATCACACCTGAAGAAGTATGGACTGGTAAGCAACCAGATCTAAGTCATATGCGTGTGTTTGGGTGCAGTGCAATGGTACACATACCAAATGAGAAGAGACAAAAATTGGATGCAAAATCAAGTAAATTGATTTTTGTTGGTTACTCAGACTGTACAAAAGGATATAGATTTATTGATCCTAAAAGCAAAAAAGCTTTGATGAGTAGAGATGTAGTATTCCTTGAAGAGAGTGTAAAAAGAAATATGATAAATACTTCTTCTTCTACGCTGCACTCCGCTACCATTTCTCCATCTGAAACCAAAAAGGAAATAAATAAAAGAGAAAATGATATTATTGAAAATGAAAATAAAGTACACCTACCTGTCAGCAGCCACCAGCAGGAAGAACCTAGAAATGAAAATGATAATGTTCATGATAGTATTGTTATATCACCGAGAACTCCAATCAATCATTCTTCTAATAATTTAAGTTCAACTGGCATTGACCTTGATATTCATGATGATACATATATACCCGAAGATAAGTTTGATACTCCTCCTGTTTTCAGTATGAATTTAAGACCACGTCGTCGTGAAGAAATAAATAAAGGAACCCCTACATCTTACTTATGTATGAATGCAGAATCTGCATCAAGTTTATTAAACAATGACCCTCAAAGTCTTGATGAAGCTCTGAAAAGCAATGAAGCAAATGAATGGATGGAAGCTATGAAGAATGAGTATAAGTCATTGATAGAAAACAATACTTGGTCCATGGTGGAATTGCCTGCTGATAAGAAAATTATACCTTGCAAATGGGTTTTCAAGACCAAATTAAATGAATATGGAGAAACCATGCGTTATAAAGCCCGCCTCGTCATTAAAGGCTTTCAACAAAAGAAAGGCATTGACTACAACGATGTATATGCACCTGTAGTAAGATACACATCCATTCGATACTTATTTGGATTAGCTACAAAATATCAACTACACATTCACCAGATGGATGCTGTCACTGCATTTCTTCAGGGTGATATAGATGAGGAAATTTATATGTCTCAACCACCATTCTTTGAGCAAGGAGAAGAAGTCTGCCGCCTGAATAAATATATCTATGGCCTAAAACAAGCCAGTAGATTATGGAACCAAAAGCTGAACAATGCTCTTTTGGAAATAGGAATGTCTCGCTCAAAGATGGACCCCTGCATATATTTCAGGATTTTAAACAAGGATGACATTTTTTTTATCTCAGTCTATGTTGATGATATGCTCTGTTTTTTTAATAATAATAACACAGCTGAAATGATCAAGAACAAACTTAAAGAAAAATTTCATATGAAAGATATGGGCAAAGCAAAGCAGTGTATCGGTTTTCGTGTGGCAAAAGAAGGAGATAAAATATCCTTGGACCAATGTGTCTATATTCACAAACTCTTATCTCGATTTGAAATGAATGAATGCAGCCTGTATGGACTCCGTGTGATGCTAATTTACAACTTAAAAAGGCTGAAAAACAAGAAGACATCGTAAAGAACATACCATACCAAGAAGCTGTTGGCTGTCTCCTTTATTTGTCCCAAAGAACAAGGCCTGACATTGGCCTGACAATGGTACACATACCAAATGAGAAGAGACAAAAATTGGATGCAAAATCAAGTAAATTGATTTTTGTTGGTTACTCAGACTGTACAAAAGGATATAGATTTATTGATCCTAAAAGCAAAAAAGCTTTGATGAGTAGAGATGTAGTATTCCTTGAAGAGAGTGTAAAAAGAAATATGATAAATACTTCTTCTTCTACGCTGCACTCCGCTACCATTTCTCCATCTGAAACCAAAAAGGAAATAAATAAAAGAGAAAATGATATTATTGAAAATGAAAATAAAGTACACCTACCTGTCAGCAGCCACCAGCAGGAAGAACCTAGAAATGAAAATGATAATGTTCATGATAGTATTGTTATATCACCGAGAACTCCAATCAATCATTCTTCTAATAATTTAAGTTCAACTGGCATTGACCTTGATATTCATGATGATACATATATACCCGAAGATAAGTTTGATACTCCTCCTGTTTTCAGTATGAATTTAAGACCACGTCGTCGTGAAGAAATAAATAAAGGAACCCCTACATCTTACTTATGTATGAATGCAGAATCTGCATCAAGTTTATTAAACAATGACCCTCAAAGTCTTGATGAAGCTCTGAAAAGCAATGAAGCAAATGAATGGATGGAAGCTATGAAGAATGAGTATAAGTCATTGATAGAAAACAATACTTGGTCCATGGTGGAATTGCCTGCTGATAAGAAAATTATACCTTGCAAATGGGTTTTCAAGACCAAATTAAATGAATATGGAGAAACCATGCGTTATAAAGCCCGCCTCGTCATTAAAGGCTTTCAACAAAAGAAAGGCATTGACTACAACGATGTATATGCACCTGTAGTAAGATACACATCCATTCGATACTTATTTGGATTAGCTACAAAATATCAACTACACATTCACCAGATGGATGCTGTCACTGCATTTCTTCAGGGTGATATAGATGAGGAAATTTATATGTCTCAACCACCATTCTTTGAGCAAGGAGAAGAAGTCTGCCGCCTGAATAAATATATCTATGGCCTAAAACAAGCCAGTAGATTATGGAACCAAAAGCTGAACAATGCTCTTTTGGAAATAGGAATGTCTCGCTCAAAGATGGACCCCTGCATATATTTCAGGATTTTAAACAAGGATGACATTTTTTTTATCTCAGTCTATGTTGATGATATGCTCTGTTTTTTTAATAATAATAACACAGCTGAAATGATCAAGAACAAACTTAAAGAAAAATTTCATATGAAAGATATGGGCAAAGCAAAGCAGTGTATCGGTTTTCGTGTGGCAAAAGAAGGAGATAAAATATCCTTGGACCAATGTGTCTATATTCACAAACTCTTATCTCGATTTGAAATGAATGAATGCAGCCTGTATGGACTCCGTGTGATGCTAATTTACAACTTAAAAAGGCTGAAAAACAAGAAGACATCGTAAAGAACATACCATACCAAGAAGCTGTTGGCTGTCTCCTTTATTTGTCCCAAAGAACAAGGCCTGACATTACTTATATAGTCAACATGCTTAGCCGTTTCAATAATCAGCCAACTGCACAGCATTGGTCAGCATTAAAAAGAATTATTATCATTAGAAGATTTCAGCCAATCAAGTGTCTGTGAAGTATGTGAAATCAGAGAATATGGTGGCTGATGCACTCACAAAGGCTCTACACCGTTCGAAACATGAAGCGTTTCTCAGGCCAATGGGTTTGTGTCCAGGAGAAGATGTTGGAAAATATAAACACAAACCAAACGCCTGATCCATTCACAATAGCTAAATCACATCCTTGTAAACTTTAACTACCCAAAAATGTTCCCTCTCTCTCTGCCATACATACGTCATACGCTCGCAATGTGCTTTGTAATTAATTAGCTTAATTATTAAAATAAAACAGTTTTCAGTCAATCTTGCATTTAATTCAACATTGTTAAACGTATAACTTAACGTGCGACTATATACATCCTTATTTGTACTAGAAAGCGTAAAAAATTGTCACTGCCAAGTTTTTTGCAACTTGTATAAAGGTGTATGTAAGAAAATATTGCTATTGCTGATACACTCGTAATTAAATCCATATTAAAACAAGTATTTATTTAATTATAACAGTAATTAAACACGTCTTAACCTTTTAAAGATATCTTTGACATCTCACGACTACTTACTTATGTAATTGCTATTAATAATATTGTTCGATTATAAGTTTTCCCATGAATTATGCTATTGGATCGCCCATCATTTGGGTTGTTTAAAACTCGTCACAGAGTATATACAAATAAGCCGTTAAATTTGCAGAAATTCCTTAAAAATAATTATTTTTAAAACAACCAAATGATATAACCGCCCTCTATTCATTTATGCTTAGCCCAAAGGTATGACTGGAAGAGAATGCCACTAGGCATTAAGTCCTCCTTTTGTACAAAGTTTTAGTTATGCAATAAAACTTAAATAAATAAATATTGGACGATATCTATATCGCACTGAGCTCGCGTGGTGGAGTATGGCTCGTCCCTCCTCATAGTCGAGGTGAGGCCTTTGCCCAGCAGTGGGATCTATGTAGACTAACTTTACGTTTTACTTTTTTACTAAACAATATCACATCATTGCTCTAATTCAGAAGTAGGTGCCCGACCAGACCCGACACATTATATAAAATTGGATTCTAGATTTACCCGGGTATCGAACCCGGGACCCCAGAGTTGGCGACACCTTGAAAACCGTTGTGTTAACCACTCGGCCACGGAGCTCGCCATAACAAACAATAGAACAAAATAGATAAGTATATTTATATCAGTAAAATAATCCAAATCAATTATGAATAAGATAAAAAAGCGGCTTCTGCTCCCGCGCAACATTAATACGCATTTATAATAGGGTTGCAAGTTCGTTCACTATCTAAATATTTTAAGTAGGTAGGTATAAAATTCAAATTGTAAATTCATTCAGCTAAACCCATTAATCTATGTATTTAGGAATACATACCTTTTATGTACCCAAAAAATATTTTTAATATGGTATGGATATTAAAAATATTTTTTGATAGAATTGAAAAATTAGGCCGTCTTATCGCTAAGGGCAATCTACTTTGACAATGCATATTAGTGAAGATTGTTATATTTGTAGAAGTTATAGGAAAAGTGGCCAAAAAGGCGTCGTGTTTCGGCGTTTTCGCGAAAGACTACGCGACACCAAGAGCAACACGTCATCGACTTTACGTGTGAATTAGTTGTTTATTTTTATTATAATATTTTGATATATGTTCGTCCATAAGGCATAAGGTGTTTATATTATCACTCAGGAGTGCTGTGATAGGTTAATAATAACCTAAAAGCTATGTATATATTTTTTATTATTCGAAATGGGTTTGCTCTTGACTCTAGACTAAGCCAGACGTGGCGCAGACAGAGTCGATGATGGAGCGAGCTCGCCCAGAAGAAGCCTTTTCACTCTGAGTTTGAAAGTCTTTGGGTTGTAATCCGTTGGAAACACTGAAGCGGGTGGGTAGTCAGTTCCACTACTTAGCTGTGTGCATTATAAATGTTGATAAGAAGCGCTTAGTTCGTATCGTTGGTATATAGCTCGAGCATGGTTGATTTGATTTTATGGATATATTTAAATTGTCCAATCATAACTGCAGCGAACCTATCGCACTAATATTACTCTTCCATTTTTCTTTATCTAACCCGAGAAAACAACCACTTAAAATATAGAAAGACTGACAAAAAAAACAGATTAACCAAGGCGGTCTTATGGCCTGCCATGATAAGTTGGCTAAACTCAAACCGGAACCGTCTAAATCGGCTTCCACATAATCTCCCGAATCCTAACCGCACCAACTTTTACAGGCCCATCAAAACCTGTCATAGCCTCATCAAACTTGTCATAACTTTATACCACCCACATTATAATTGTCTTCCCGCATCCTCGTAGGCAGCCCTAACCACACACACACACACACACACACACACACATGCGTACGCGCAGCCCTCTGTTGCAATCCCTTAAATAGGTCACACGGACGGCAATAGAAAGAAGCAGGGCCGGCGCCAGGTCGATACTAATCGATTTTTTATCGGCATCGGCATCAAGTTTTTTTGGTTATGCCCATAATTTCTGTTTTGAAATGGTAATGTAATGGAGATAATTTTTGGGTTGAGGAAGTGATGATTTTTGGAGATTAAGTATTGAATAATAGTGCAAGTAAACTTACATGATATATGTGTGAGCCTCTTTTCCTTCTTCTTATGTTCCCATTTACCAATAAACAGGCGAATTCTGTAAAAAAATAAAAATAAGTATTATTTATGACGCTAGGTGACATGACAGCGACCCTTTCTGTAAAGGTACACTTCGGTGTAATGCGGCTTGATGGCCGCGAGGCTATCTTGAAACTATATGCACAAAAGAAAGAGAAAGGGACCCTTTCAGAGGGATGCATTATCATGGCCGCATGTGGCCATTCCATACACTCCAATAGTTAAGTGATAGCCGTGCGGCTTGAATAACGCAAGCCGCAAGCCGCATTGCTCTTTACCAGAATATTACCAGAATATATACAGAGATCTAGATATAACAAACATCACAACAGAGGAAGTTAACTTTTTTGTTTTTGGTGATAGTCTCTTAAACATCTTATTATTTTAGGCATCAAATCAAATCCTTTTGTATCTAGGAGGAATTTTTAACAATCGGTATTTGGTGTTTATTTTACCTACACCTGAGCCCGTAGCCAAATGGCAATCTTTCTGGAGTGAACTTCGCTATCGCCACCGAAATGTCAAAATATGTATGCAAAAGTCACGTGATGTTTCGATGGCTTATGTCAGTTTTATATACATTTTGTTAGCGATAACGAACTTCACTTGAGAATTGCCACTTGGCTACGGGCCCTGAGTCCGGCTCTTAATATTAAAACTTAAAAAGATTGTTTGCATCTTTTAGTTAACAATTTTTAGGTCACAGGCCCTTCGTGGGTGTGTGTGTGTGCGTCTATTTTCGTTGATAACTCCATTTGATACGCACACAAGTTTGCACTATTTGTATCAATCTGCAGTTGTGGAATTTATTAAGATTTATATTGGAGGAATTCCATAAATTTCACACATTTTTTTAAGATAAACACATTATGTCACAGGTCAGGTTATAGTGGAATAGTAACACAGACCAATGTAGGCACAACAGAAGGGAAATTGAATAGGTAGGTAGTTATTTTTGTAGCTTTTGAATTTTTAGGGTTTTATTACTGCAAGATGCTTACTACCTCTGCTGCTATGCTATTAATCTGCCTGCCTTTCCTATCTTAAAGTAAGTACTTATCTCGATCAATTAATAAAAACGAATATAAAAACAATTGAACTTGAAATTTTTATAATAATAAAGTCTATTTGCATTCATGGTCTTCACTCTGCACTCTATGCAGTTATTACATTTTAAGAGGTAGAAATAAAAGCCCTTTACGTTAACCGTGTCGTATTACCAACGACTTTTACTGAGTTATGTACATTAGTTGTTTTACTAACCGATACGCTTATAGCGAGGGAAAACATCGCGAGGAAACCTGCACATTCAGGCGACTGAATGTGTACCCATGATCCAAACTGGTCAGATTGCCCTGTTAACAGGGCCAGATGGCAGTCGCTCCGCTGTAATAACCTGATCTGCCACATCCTGGATCATGGTCCAAAGCGGACCCTGGGCCCTCACGTGCGAGTGCATGAATGCGATAACGCTGGGATGAAGAGGATGAGGAGGCTTGTTTCATTATTTTTACCCGTTGATTTTAACTTGGCGGATGTGTCACACTACTGACTGCTGATAACTAGATTCTCTAAATAGTGACGTGATGACCTCTCGCCAATAGCCAAAATACGCAGTTTTCTTTGACGTCGCATTATGCGGCCCAAGGTTGCAATGAATGCAGGCTACAGGTCACATTGGCCAACTAATTCTTAATGTGTTAATTGTATTCCGTCTGTAGGGTAATGAGGCCTTGCTTGTATTAGTTTGGATAATTAATTAGTTGGTGTGATTATACAATCTTTGTGTCAGGCACTACTTACTCTTTATTCCTGAAATTGCTAAGTCAGCCCTTGATACATTTAGGACGTAACGTACTACGTGACATCTTAAATTTATCCTTGCTTTGGGCCCCCAGCAAATTTTGACCGTGTCGCTTTGATAAAAAGGTCATAAAGTCAGAAAGGGATTTTTTTTCAAGGGGCAAATAAACACGTCTCAACATATTTTGAGCGCTTCGACTGCTTCGGGAAAATCGTAGGCTAGTACTGAGAAGAAGCAGCGCCAGAAACTCAGTCACTATTATCAATGTTTGATGTAAGCTTCGTCACTGTTATTTGATAATTTTCACAAGGAAGATAACAGATGCGGTGTTATATGGGCATAAAACGACTGGGTGGGAACTAAATAATTGGAAATTGCTCAAGACTGAGTAAAGAAAGGTGGATTAAGCTAAAGAAGACCTCCAGCTTGACGGTTGCAAACGACAAAAAAGAACATGGGTTCTTAACATGCAATCCAGGATCAGCTCTAAATCCATGTCTTGTGGTTAGGGCCAACTGTCCCATTGCGTCGTTGCTGCGCAAATTTCGCTTATAAAAAATGTTTTTCGCAATTTCATGAATGAAAATTTAAACAAATTAAAAATCTACTCCCATTGTTTTTATCTTTGTGTAATGAGTAACAGAATAACATTTAAAACGATATTAAACATGCAAAGCAGGAGGACTTTCTATCAACCCTAATTCTTTTTGATCTTTGAAACTCTTACGATCGAATTCCAATCATAACAATTAACTTTCCTAACACGCTTCTTCCTGATTGAGCTTCTCATACATTTGCAAGGCATAGAGTATATTTCGTCTTAATCATTCCCTGCATATCTTATACTCCTTTTAACGAGCAATTCATGTATGTTTACGAAATGGGTCAACGATTTCGCTGAAATTTAGTGTGAAGGGTGAAAAATTGATCTAGATTAGTCTTATGTTTGGGAAGTTTTTTTCAAGTTTGCATGCGTTTTTCATGTGCATTGTTCGACGCAGAATACGGTCGCTAATGTCGCACCGGCTATCTTGAGCGTCTTGGCGCAGTGCGTAACACCGTCAATTGAAGACGTGGGTTCGAATCTCACTCGGTTTTGGTCTTTATTCAAGTTCATAGCTTTTTTGTTTTTTAAACAAAACTGACGAATTAAAAAGCTTTTTTTATTAAATAGTAGTAACTGAGCAAAGCTAGGGTCGCCCATATACTTATATTTTATAACAGCTAAGTCCGGGGGCATCCAACATGCAATGGCTAGTCAACAGATGGCCATTTCTTCGAAGAATTCGCTTCAATTATGTCATTTTTCCTTGGTCCGTATCGGTAGGTAATGCAGGCGCTGTGTATTCTTGATTGCGATCATAAGGTTTAGTGCTCACATACGCATTTTTTTAAAGATGCAATTGAAGAGTAAAATAATAAGTACTTCAATTACCAATAAACTTCAAAAGGTTTTTTTCTGTATGCAAATATCAGCAAGTGATCCTCTGAGTAAGTAGGTATGTTTTATATTTTATAATATTCTTAGGAACATCATCCATTTTGGTCCAAATGCGAAAGTGCTGGGCAAAAGAAAAAAGTGGCTCATTTCGACAAAACTCCAATTCTTCCCGAGCGTTCAACTCCCTACACGTCATGACATCAGCTTTTCCTTCAACTGCTGTGTTTATTAGCCTTTCTTATCTTCTTGGCCTTACTTTTCCTCTTCTTCCTTCTATATTGCCGTCCAGTATTGTTTTTATAATAGACAGTCACCTGATGGCCTACTACTGGTATTTATAATCGACATAATTTTTTAGCTGTTTTGTATAAAAAAATTGGATTCTTTCTTTCTTATTCTAGCATTATTGCCTTTGTTTTACTTCTATTTGAAAAATGTTTAAACTGAATTAAATAACAACACATTGTTTGAAGTCATATATGACGAGATAAAATTAAATTGACTATATTGGTCTTACCTTTTAACTAACACTAAAATATAATCCTCAAACTATCACTAATAATATGCACCAAGCCCAACTTAACCTGGGGAATACCATCCCTACCACCGCGTGGGCAGCTGACACACTTTCGCCGCGTACCGGCGCGCAGACGCAGCATTTGAATAGACTTTACTTTTCGCTACTGGCTGTATGGCGTCACGATACGATTCGAAACGAGATGCTACTCTGCCAGGATCAAAGCCTGATCCGGTAAAACCGGCATACCAAGAAGCACGATTTTTAGGGAAAAGGGAGACCCATTAGCCAAAGCTCGTCGGCCGCAACCAATTAGATATGCATCTTAAGCTTGGTGTAGAAATATAGATAAATACGATTGAATAAGCGTTGGTGAGATCTGGAAAAAATATGGTAAAAAGAGACAAAGATCCTAAATTGAGATCAATAAATGATATATTGTCTGATGCAATTATAGTTTAGTTTAAGTGTTATTGGTATCAAAATCCTAAAAATATTTTGATGAAGATATTGTTTTGAAATAAATGGAAGCTTAACAAGCTTTTAGATTAATAACTCTATCTCATAGGAAGAAGGAAGCAAGGAATAACAAAAACAAGCTACATGCAATACCTAATGAAAAGAATAAACTTCAGGAGGTGAAGAGAAGAGCAGAAATCAGAGAAAGATGGAAATACTCCACCAATAAGAGCTAAGCTTTTAAATTGAATTGAATTGAAGATTCCAGCGATATCCAGTTTAATATATCAGGAAGTGCTGAAACCAGCACTAAAACTTGTAAAGATCTTCCGAATGAAACCTCCAACATATGATCAGTGCCCGACACTCACAAAGACATAGCAAACGTTTGCTATTCGAACCATCAGTCATGTTAGACTCCGAGTACCAGGCGCGCATAACCGCGGCAGTAGTGGCAAGACAAAGCAAGCTCGGCCTCTTAGGCGAAAGCGAGAGTAGGCCAGTTACGCAACGCCACTCGACTCATGCCGCCCTGGTACCGCGCGTTAGAGTTGAATAGCCAGCGATAGTTATATCGATACTATCGATGTAGCTGTTGATTTTTCAGTCCACAGAGTGCAGAGGCACAACAGACCGATTTGTTTTCTATATACATATATATATATATATATATATATATATATATATATATATATATATATATATCGTGCCAGAGGCAGCTAATTAGTGTCTTTGGATTTAAAATTAAGTGTTGGTAGGATCTATGTTGAGAATTAAGATTGTTAACTAACTACCCCTGACCTGATATAGTGGTCATGAGGATTTAAAAAAATTTTACTCAACTTTCGATAGCAGAGCGATTTTTCACTCTAGAAGGCAAAGCAGAAAATATTGTTGATTTTATTAGTTCAATAGTACTTACAATAGTTTAAGTATACCAATATTATTGCCCTGCGCACGCACTATTGCAAGTAGTATTGAATTCATACTATTGAATTAACGATGTAGATTACTGGCAAACTATCGATAGTCGCTTATTGACAGACAACACTACACCACAAACCCCACCACGTTTTTGTGGCAGACTGCCGATCTGTTTGGTCACAATCCCACATGGTTTACATCTACCCACATAAGCTTATGCGAAGTTTTTGTGAAGATGATCACACCTTCATGAGCGCCTATGATTAATTTCATAAAATTTTACAGGCGTCATTATTATTATTCGTAATATCTGATAATATTGCAAATTTAACGCTTTTGAGTGCTGTAAAGAAATGCAGTAATTCAGCTGTGAGATCAGGTTTTATTATAACTGAAATTGCACCAAAATCGATAGATCGTCAACCATCTTGGTGCAGTGGTTTGCGCCCCTTACTACAAAACCAGCTGTTGCGGGTTCAGTCCCGCAAGGGGCATTACTTGATTATCACAAGCATTTTGTAGGTACCTAAGTCATAGGTATTTATAAATGTATATTATTATTTTTATCCGTTATCCCAGTCGTCATAGCAAGCTGCGCATCAGGACTAGGTAATTGGTGAGATTGTTCAAACAATTCAAATATAATAAAAGGTGTCTTAAATAAATGGCTTATACAAATATAGCACAAACTATGCAATAGTGTCCAAGCTGTCTTACTTCAATGGAAGCTATGAAGTATTGATAGTACTAAAAGCTTTTGAGAAAGAAAGAAGTTACCTAAGTATCTTATAATTGACAGAAAAAATCATATACAAATTCAAAATCAAACCTTCAATCAATATTATTAAAGATAGCAGTTCCCCGCGACTTCACCCGCGCCAAAAGTCGAATTTTCCATACAAACTTCCAACCCCTATTTCACCACCCTGATGATTTAATATCGCGATAAAAAGTAGCATATGTCCTTCCCTGGGTCTCAAACTACCTCTGTACCAAATTTCATTTGAATCGGTCCAGTAGTTTCGAAGCCTATTCAATACAAACAAACAATCAAATCTTTCCTCTTTAGAGGTATAATATTGGTGTGGATGTAGATATTAATCGTGATTCTCATAGTTTAATTTCGAATGTTGGGTAAGACATTTAATAAGTCGATCGGTCCAATTAAGCCATGGCATAATGACATGCTTATTGCAACTTCTTTAGTCTGATAGATATCTACTAAGGATACTTACTTACTAAGCCCACATCCATGTCAAGTTATTAGTAATAGGTAAACTCATACACCTCTTTTTTGGTCTATCGTAGGCGGACAAATGAGGTTAACGCACTATACTTAATGCATTTCTTACCTAAGTTACACATAAGAAGATTATCATTACATTCAATTAAGTGATATGGGCAAAAAGTGTACAACTTGGTACATCGAAATCACTTTTCAACATTATCTACGAGTAAAACCGATCTGAGGGCTGATTTTGAACGAACGAATGCAGGTTTCAAGTCGGAATTAATATCAAATATGTACATAGTTCTGTGGTCGCATTGAAATGTACTTCTGAATAAGCTGCTGACAGCTTACTTAAAAGACAATTTGCCGAATCTATTTATCTTTTGGAACTTCTTATGTAAGACAGGCGCGAACCATGATAAATACTCAACTTCCAACGTCTAACCGATCCTAGTAACAACACAACATTTCCTAAATCAGCTGTAAACATCCCCCCTCCTAGTGGGGGGTGCGGTGAGCGGCCGACTGGCTGTGATGCAATGCGCCGGCGCTGTATAGTGCTGACGGTGTGCATTGGCCACTTGGTAATTTATTTTATTCAGACTAAAAGGTTGTATTGATATTCCTATGAATTCTAATATCGTAGCGTGAGGTATTTTGTTATAGTTTTAGTTCAATAGAAGACGACCTTCGTAGCTGAGTAGCTAGCCAACCGGTTTTCAAGGTGTCGCCACCTACGGTCTCAGGTTCGATCCCCGGTCAGGTCAATATAGCAATTCATATTTTCTATATTGTTTTGGATCTGGGTGTTGTGGTTGTTGTTTCAAATTTCCGTGGTTGTGTGGTTTAGCTTCTTACTTTAGGATACGATGAGCAATGAACAAGATATTTTCCAATTAAAGAATAACAATATATATCTAATATTCGACCTATTGATTCTGGATAAATTTGTTTAAAGTTTCGTACTTAATAACATTGCAAAGTAAAGCTTCTAGTTAGTTGGGTTGTGCCTATCCTAGTTAGATGTTTAAGTATCAGTTCAATATTTATCTACCCTCAATCAGAGGCCCAAGTCTGCTAAAGTACACTGGCAAAATTGTAATATAATGGATGATTTTCACATTCGGTCCATACGAGAACTGTTTCAATTACGATTCTATTAAAATTTTGCTAATGTAATTTAGCAGACTTGGCCCCAGTATTTATTTTGGGCCTCAATTGCCAAATTAAACCGAACGCACGTCTCAATGAGTGGGTAAGTAGGCGAGCGACAGTGCAGAAAGTGGTTTGTGACGCAACCGCCACGGTAACCCAGTCACCGTGCCGTACCAGACGCCGCTGATGCTGCTGGCTTCTACTGCTACCCTGTATGGAACCGCATGATGATGTACTTCTGACACTGTATTTAGGTTAGGTGTTATCCCCTAGCCAAAGAAGATTGGCATAAATCGACCCAATAGACAGAGACGCCGTACTAAGTAAGACACATTAAATATAAATATCACTTTATTAGCAGGCTTTGATTTAAAAGTAAATATATACACCTACAGTGGAATTCATATAAATAATAAAACATGGATTTAATTTAATTATTGTAAATTAATTCCTACTTCTCCCTTATAATTATTTTAATTTAGTACCTTGTACTTAATACTATTTATTAAATCACATAAAAATAATCAGTTAACTAAATATGTACACTTAAAAAAAAAACTTTAAAATCTACTTATTCAAAAATGTAACCGTGTCCATGACGCAAGGAAGCGAGAATGCTGGCTGCGTTTCCGCGTTGGATAGCCATACTTAGCCTCTGAGCGAGAAACGAGCCAGCTTTTTTGTTTTCCAGAATTGTATTTAATTTAGGGGCTATTTTTCTAAAAAGTAATTTGGCGTTAGGTCCCCACGGTCCAAAAGTTTCAACGCCAAACGGTGCAAACACATAATCACCTGCAAGAGACTCGTATTTGCGCCGCTTGGCGTTTTCTGCCGACTCAGCGGCAGACCCAGCTTTAAAAGCTGATTCCCTGAGATGAGAAGGGGCCAAAGTATCAACACAAGTTGCGTCCTATACCAAGGCCCGTCCCCGCTCCCAGGGAATGAGCGTGAGGCCATCAGGTCTCCTGCAATCATCACGGACCAACCCACGAGGTTCTAATGTGGAAGGAACGTTAATGCTGGCAAGAGCTCTTCTGAAGTGCTGCGTGGCGGGCGAGACGCCCCGCACTTTGCTGGCAACAAAGACTATGAAGACCTAATTTGTCGACCTCCTTGCCACAGGGACACGTAAATGGTTCACAAACCGGGGCCCCGATTCGCAAATGCACACACACCCGGAATGTCTCGCTGTCAAAAATGTACCTATATTTTTAGATGGGAGGGCGTGAAGCCAGTGGCCTGATTCCTTACAGGAAACTGCCAAGAGCCTTGCACGATGACAATCACTAACTGAATTTTGAAGCAGGGTATTGAAAGTCTCTCTTGCTAGAGGGACATCCCAGAGTTTTTGGTTGTGTGTTTCCTTTGGGATGTCTTCACTAGTACAGAGACTTTGCCAACATTCCTCCGCCTCTCTCAACTCAGTTAGCTGGCGAGGGTGTTTAAAGATTTTGTCTACAAGACCAGCAGTGCTATGAAGAGAGGAGAGAAAAGCGGGGAGGGCAATACTAGAAATTTTGCGAACGCCGATACCACCAAACCGAATAGGAAGCGTTGCTTGTAACCAAGAGTCGTTTTTTAGCTGCAAATTCAGAATTTTTTCAAGATATGTTCTAAGAGTGGTATCAACAAGTTCTACAAGATGTAGTTTTTTCCAGATTGGACTTGCGCGAACGTAATATGTAAATTTTGGAACAAAAAGGCAGGATTTTAGAATGGTGTAGGCAATATGAGAGTTAAGATGTTCCAATCTGGGGGCTAACAGGGTGAAATGATTTGTATGATTACAGGATTTTGTATGATTTTATGATAATTTAAAAAGCAAGGATTTAAAATTTAAAATATTTTCAGAATGTACAAATTATTAACAACTAAACGTCTTCAAGGATGCAAAAACAAAAACCAACGACGTGAACTTTGACGTGTCAGTCAAACATGATGAATATGTTTTATATCGAACGTCAATGTTAACCGGATCATACATTGTTTAAAAGTCAGTCCGACATATAAATAAAATGTCGTTCAATGTCAGTTATATAATGTTTTCCTCTATACAGTTTAAGGATTTTCACCAAAGACTAAAATATGCCAGCATTTGGGGCTGAGCATCAAAGAACTTTGCCGTTCTTCTTTCGACAACGGCTAATCGCAACCGAAAATAAATAGGTATTTTAATAAATGTAATGCGTAACTTAACCTTGCTCGTATATAAATATTGATAAAGAGATGTATATATGTATATGTCTGTAGTCTACGTTTCGTAAATAGGTGTCACAAAAAAAGAAAAACCCACGAAAAAAATCTGTTCTGTACCTATTATTTTATAATATGTCTTTTGCACCAATCACCCCCTTTCTCTGATTAAGTATTTCCTATACCCAAAGGTTGTCTGGAAGAGATCGCTTTTAGCAATAAGACCGCCTAATTTGTACATCTTTCTTTGTAAATTGTATTGTTGTTACTCTTATGGTATGCAATAAAGAGTTATCTATCTAAAAATCTGGTCCGACTCGGGATTGAAACAATGGACCTCGTAGATTGATGAAGCCAGTCCATCGTGCCGACGCTTAAACGTCAAGTTTTACCTACCCATACTCCCAAACATGATCTATATTTTTTGTAATCTTAATCGTAAACAAGTAAACAACATTACTAAAAAAACAAAACACCAGACTGCAAAAACTATTATATTTTTAATTGTCCTTGTACTATCTTCAATTTGATACCCATATTGCTATGGTAAGGAAAAAATCAATCCCCATTTGATTCCATTTGCGGGCGTCATTTTTTAAATGTATCTATATAGCCTATGTCACTACCACAATTTTGACGAATTCAACGACACCTCGTATTTTAAAAACTGCATATGTCTAGCCGTTAGGCCTGTAGGGCGTGCCAAACAATTATACATACATACATACTCTCGAAAAACATAACCCTCCTTCCGCAGTCGGGTAAAAAACATATAACACTAGATTGTCAAACAAATTACAATACGATACGACCATTTTAGTCGTATTTTCAATTTTGCAGGGGATCAAAACCAATACTATATATACCAATACTAATATATACTTCCCATAGGCCTAGTCATAAAATTTGGCAAGAAGGAAGATCTTACAGCACAAGAAACTACATAATAAAATCATAGTACATAGAAAAATGCAAATTTGTGGTCAGATCGTAGAAAAAAAATATTTCTTTGTATAGAACATTCAGCGGGTTCGATTCCCGGTGCAGGCAGACGATTATTTAAGCATCTTTGAATGCAGTTAAAATTATTTTTACCCGACTGCGGAACGAGGGTTATGTTTTTTCAGAGTATGTATGTTATATATAACCGTTTGGCACGCCCTACAGCCCCAACGGCTAGATAGTTTTTGACATATGAGTTGTAGTTGAATTTGTCAAAATTGTGAGAGTGACATAGGCTATATACATTTAAAAAATAAAGGGGGGACGGGAATCGATTTTTCCTTACCATAGCAATATGAAAGCTAGTAAAAAGACCGTTTTAAAAATAGAATAATTTTTGCAGTCGTGCGTTTTGTTTTTTCGTAAATTGTGTTTGCTTGTTTCAAATTAAAATGAATTCTCCTTCAGTAAAATTGTATATTTGCCATATTTGAGTTACTTACCTCCATGTGGCATATTGAACGCTCTGTATCGTTTAGCAGAGATCGGAGTAGGTAGATTCATTTGGGGTTAATGACCGCAAACATTGATATTAACATGGATAGGCCTCCGGTATTCCGAAATCTCAAAAGTATTAAGACTTAAATGGTATTCTAGTCGTAAAAATTAAGAGAAATAACTGCCGGACTCAGAGACGTCAATTAAAGTTAATCCTTCATTAAGTGTCATGCCGACCTTTTCTATTCCTTTGACAAAGAAAGTGACAGAACGGACCTTAACTATAGATTACATTTAATTGACGTCTCTAAGTGCGGCAGTAAGTTTTGTAAACTGCCAAACCAAGTAATTTCAGGTGACATAAAATAACTAAGATACTATGATAGGGGCACTGACCAAATCCTATAGGTTTTCGTCGCACGGACGAGGGTGATCGCGTGAAGCTCGCACTTAGACCTGTTTTAGTTTTATTTTAGTTCTTTTTTATGTGCTCACACCATGCCCGAAGGTTCCCGCTGAAAATCAGTATCGTGACAATTTTAACTAGTCACGACTTAAACTAAGCGGGGGACCTTTTTGCCACATGTTTTTTAGTAAGTATTCCATTCCATTTATAATGTATGGTATCAATTAATTAATCCCATTTTTAATGTTTAAGTAATTCCTTGTGTTTTGTTTGCCGTGTGCCAAATAAAAACGATTATTATTATTATGTTGTTGCTTTTCCTATCTCGGGACCATGGGGTCCCGGACCTTTGGAAGGCGTACATGGGGCCGAAGCCAACACGCGGAGGCCCGTTTGACAACATTAATCTAAAAGCTTTGTGACACAAGCCGGCAATTATCCCTGTATGTACCTACTATAAAAGTACACCCAAGGACAATCACCGGCTTGTGTAGGACTATTGCAGAATACGGATGGAAACAAGTCTGGGTTATGGGTTTGGGTGCTAGGAAGACCGGGTAATTGGGACTATGGAGGGAGAGACTACGGGACACCTGCCTAGATCATTATTATTATTATGATAAAAGCCGGAATTTTGCGTTATCGGTTCTTAAAAAAAGCATATCCATATAATTCTCACATTTCCAAGTACATCAAATCAATCTACTTACTCCGATCTCTGATAATTAGTCATTGAATTTGTCGATCACTAAAAATCAAATTCGAAACCTTGTGTTTTTTCTATATTTAATTGTAAATCGCTTGTTGAATTAAATAATACGAAATAAGCTAAATAACTTATTGTTTTCACAAAAATTTGGTATAAGCCGTGAACAGCAAGATCATATTACGCCAATAAGGACAAACGATGTTAAGTACCTATAGGTAGGCGTCCAATTTTAGCACGTGTAGATAAGTCATAGAATCATACTTTACTTAAGTTGAGCTATCCACGGAAATGAATACGGTAGCTTTGTTAAAGGGACTTTGAGTATGTTTATATAATCTGTGGTTATGTTGCATGTTTTTTTTTAAATTTATTTTTTATTGTTTATGTTTGAATGTCATGTTGTTTTTATTGTACTATGGGATGTTATAGTTATTTTTGATAATATGAAATCTTTAATTAAAATGAATTTAATTTATGTAATCTTTATCTTTATTATGTTATCCAATGCTTAATTATTGGATAACATAATATTAAATACCCTACTTAGTAATAAATAATAATCTTATCTTATGTAGGTAATGTTGTTAAAATGTTGAAATTGATTATTAAGTTATTTTATTTTAATTTTGTCTTCCTTTCTATGTGTGTACACAGTGCCCCAAGGGTTCCTGCTGAAAATCAGTATCGTGACATGCCTCGCGCTGTCACGATTATTGCTGAACAGGGACCTTTTTGGCACCATTTGGTCTAATATGTACCACCTAATATTTAATATGTCTGCGTGCCAAATAAATGATTGAATTTTTGAAAAAAAAGTTTCCTATTTTAGTAAAGGTTAGTTTGACCGACTCATAACATTGGGAACATTTGAAGACCATAACTTCCATAGGGGATCCAACTCATGAACAAAAAAACCGGCAAGTGCAAGTCGGACTCGCGCACGAAGGGTTCCATACCTACTTCTGTATGTACTTTATCTTAGTCACTTTAGGTAATTTATTCTAAGGATTTTGTATATTTGGTACAAATTAAAACACAATTTTACGGATTACTTCGCGATTTATTTACGTTTTATTTTAAACCTGACGTTTCGAACACTTTACAGCGATCGTGGTCACAGGGAGATGAGTTCAACAATTCGCGTAAACGTAAGAAACAAATATTTGGTACAAAATTATCCAAAACCCAAAAAACAAAGTTCTACGAATATAACTGCTACACTAATTAAGATATATTTACTGCTATAGTTTTCCTTGAAAGTTTATAAAATGTACTATCATCATGATTTTTTTCTGATTTTTCAGGCCAGCGATTAAGCTGTTAGAGTTGGGCTACAGGACCAAAAAAAGCACAAATGTTTTATATTTTGTAAATGGAAAAAAGTGGTTTATAAACTTAAGCTGACTTATTTCGAGAGCGATTTCTGACACACATCTTTTGGGTTGATACCAAAAAGTTTGTCTGGAAGAAATTGCTTTAAGACCGCCTTTTGCTTTTAAATTGTTAAATTTCTGATAACATTTTGTAAGTGTCTACATTGGTTGGTGTTGTATGGTGTGGTTTGCATGTTAGAGAGTACATGCATTTTATCATCATCATCCTCCTAGCGTTATCCCGGTATTGCACTCGCACGCGGGGACCTAGGGTCCGCTGACCATGATCCACGATGTGGCAGATCAGGTTATTACAGTGGAGTGACTGCCATCTGACCTTCGTGACCCAGTACAGGCATTTTATGATACTTGTCTTAAATTAGCCGATACCCCGTGACTTCGTCTGCGCAATAGTCTAGAATATCCCAGACAAACTTCCACCCACCTCTTCAGCTCTTTAGATGTTGAACTTTCAAAAGTCCTGAAATATATCACTCTTAATTTTTAAACCAAAAACCTATCACATTTTTTTTTAAATTGACGGAGTTTTTTATGCAAACTTACCGCCCCTTTTTCACCCCCAAGGAGCGAATTTCTAAAAATCCTTTCTTTGTGCCACTGTACTCGTACTATTAAGGAAGCATGGTGTATAAAATCAAGTTTCTAATCCTAGTAGTTTAGGCTGTGCGTTGATGTGCCAATCAGTCAGTTGTTAACGACGACCGTCTTGGTGTAGTGGTCCGCGCCCCGGACTACAAAACCAGCTGGTTGCGGGTTCAAATCTCGCAAGCGGCGAATGTTTGTGTGATGAGCACGAGCATTTGTACCTAAGTCATGGATATGTTAAAAGTGCAAATAAGTTTGTCTATCCTTTATCCTAATCACCATAGCACAAGCTTGGCTTAGGGCTAGGTAATTGGTGTGTTTGTTGAAACAATTTATTAAGCCAGCTTTCTTTTTTAATATAGGTATTTAAATAGATAGTCATATACAATGTGTCCCGGCACCGGTGTCGGAGCCTCCATGTGGTGACTTAGAAGCAAAATTGCTACCAATTTCATAATAAGATCAACTTTGAAATCCCAAATATTTTTTTACTTCCCCATACTATTTAGTAAATCGGCTAGGTGCATTTGTATGGGAAGGTGATATTTTTTGGTCTGTTTTCGAGGTTCTTGTAATAGAGAAAAATGTTGCAGGGGAACTCATCTATCACCTCTTGAAGGCTCCGACATCGGTGTCGGGACACACTGTATAGTATGAACCCTTCTGTGGTATTGCGAACCCCAAATAATTGTACAAGTCAAAATCTCAATTAATTATCCAAACTATTACTACAGCAATGTCAAGAATGTCATCAATGACAACACAACACGTGTCATCACGTGATCTTTATCGATTTTACACAAAACATTTCTCAATTTTCGTCCACGATCGATACAACACGATCGTTCGTGCTGGATCAATGATCGAGATCTATCGCGATTAATTGATAATCTCGTGATGATAGGGTGGTGTGGTCACGTGTTGGGGGAGGAGAATGTTTTGATTTTTAAAAGTTACGTAAAAAACATGTCCTCTTCATCATCATCTTAGCGTTATCCCGGTTGTGCACTCGCACGCGAGGGCCCAGGGTCCGCTTTGGCCATGTCAAAAAATATGTCCTATCCCAGAGAATAATAATAATAATGTCCTCTTAGCTGATTTCGACTACGGCGGCCTAACTCAACAGAGATTAGCCAACTGGGCAGGACATATTATAGTGCACAAGTGTGTGCGCAATACACAGGTGCACTCTCTGTTCCTTCACTCTCATGATTCGGTGAGACAGCAGTCCAACATGACCGTAGAGAGATCAGGCGCAGGATCAACGGCTTAACGTGCTTTTCATGGCACGGGGGTGTTAACACCACCAACTTCCTGACTCCGGAGCTGTGTCTGAGTAATTTCAAGACAGAAAAACCCAAACACTCTCGGCCCGACCCGGGATTCGAACCCGAGACCTCGTGGATAGTAGCGTGCTGATCACTAGACCAACGAGGCAGTCCAGATATTATCATAGACGTTCTCAAGGCAAAAAAAAGTTAACGGACAGATGAAAAATGTACAGTACAATGTTGAAATGAAAGAGAATACTCGTATAAGGTCGACATTTTTATACAATTTTATTCAAATTTCTGAACGCATCAATTTTTATTCTGCCTCATAAAAAGTTTATCGCAGTTAGTAGGAGGTTCGATACTTGAGCTGAAACGTTATTTTACGACAAGTAGGTTTAGGAGCTTTAATAATAAGCCTTAACTAGTACATAATATAGACAGAATTATACCTACCTTTGAATATATATTTTAATTTTGTCAGTCAATAGATTAGTGCGTTACATTATTTTTCCTAATGCTGAATCACTGTTCAGGAATACCTAAACAGTAACATAACTGTCCAATAGTTGTGAATATTAATATCAAAACTACTTTGTCATAATAAACACAAAAAAATTTAGGCTGTAGGCTAAATAATTTCGGGCGGTCCTGCACGAAATTAAGAAAATTAACGTATTTCTTAATCACTTGTACGACGAGCTGAATTAGTTAAATACATTAAAACAACTTATTTACGATAGCCTCATCATTGCACAAGGACCTGGTCTTGTTGAAATTTGAAACAAATTCTATGTTATAATAAACATGACTTGTAGCTAATGATATCTAAGAGCATTTTCTTTTCGAAAACTTGGTGATTTTTACGCATGAAGCAATAATTTGTACATGAAAATAATTATATTGATATTCCGCAGGTCCCCATCTTTTTAATATACACGAATAAAATATAAATAAGATGATATGAACACTTTTCAGTTTTTAACACAAACGTCTGTTGGTTTTGCGCATTGCGCACAATAAAACTGCTGTTCTAATTAAATCATCAAGTCTAAAATTTTAAAATGAATCTAATTACTAATATTAATAAGTTCGATTCTGTTTGAAGATCGTTTATACTTAACTCGACTTGCTTCGCGCTGTACCCCCTTTAGAGTTAAATTAGTCGTTAAATATGTAACCTAGTCTAATTTACGCGAATAAGATATATTTCATATTTAATAAATTGTGAACATATTTTAAACAAACTTAGCAAGTAAATTTTTTTATTTGCTTTCTAACCCCCCAGAAAATGAGCATTTATTTACTTATATTCGGTTTCGAAATAAGAATTTTTGACATAACGTTAACAAACGCTGACGACCTTTCAAATAATAACTTAATACAATAAGCAAAATAACTTTAACAACCACGCTACACACCATACAATCTATAAATAGACAACCGCACAAAAATAGTCCGATCGGCGAGTCACGTGTTAAGGAAAACCCTAGCTTCAGTCTGAAAAAAAAAACGCGAAGCATCCCCGTCGAGCTTAATTTCCTTCCGGCAACCTTGCGGGCGGCGCGCGAGTCGCCAGTCCGCGCCCGACCGCCGAAGCGCACGCACGCGCCGCGAGTGCCCGTGGTGTAAACTGTGAAGTGCTTTTTGAAGTGGAGACTCGGGCTACCGGTGCCGCTGGGCCACCACTAGGCCCGAGCGGCGGGATGGAGTCCCCGCAGATGTACGATGCGGCCGCCGCGCCGCCGCCGCCACCCCAACCGGACCTCAAAAAGGCGGTGGAGGAGAAACGACAACCCTTCCCACCGCCAGACTTAGACGACCTAAATGGACAGGAGATCAGCCTGGACTTGCAACACCTCATCGAGGACCAGTTCCGAGGCGAGGAGACCATGGCGTTGTTCCAGGAAATACTGCCTGGGGGACGCTCGCCGCAGCCTCGGCAAAGCTTTGCGAGAACGACGCTGGCGTACATGCCTCAGCCGGTGCATTCTGGCGCGTCATACGCTGCCCCCGTTCAGTCGAACTCGGGACACGAACAGGCTCCCCCAATTAAAGAGGAACCACCGGAGCCGCATGACTTTAGGCGGTCTGTCACATGTGCTCAATACACGGGTCAGTACAACCCTCAGCCTCCGGTTGGTGTCAGCGGACCTTACGGCGGAGGTTTCACGCCTTTACCGCCGTTAGGGGCACCGTTACTTCCTCCGCTGCTGAAACACAAGCCCGCACCCCCTCGCCGGTCCTCAGGGAAAGTCATCGACAAAGGCACAGACGAATACAGAAGACGTCGGGAGCGCAATAATATTGCAGTGCGGAAATCGCGCGAAAAGGCCAAAGTGCGTTCTAGGGAGGTAGAGGAAAAAGTGAAAACGTTGTTGAGAGAGAAAGAGGCGTTGTTGAAGAGGCTAGAAGCTGTGTCAGGAGAGTTGAGCCTACACAAGCAGATGTATGTGCATCTGATCAACTTGAATCACCCGGAGATCACGGAGCTGTGTCGGTCGATGTTGCAGCTAGGAGCGCCACATGCGCCTGACCATACACTCTGACCTAAGGTAGGTTCAACGTTTCATATTCTTTATACTGACACAACAAAATTATTCAAAACTGTGATTGTTGATGTGTTTGTTGGATTTGCTGAAAGTACAGATAATGAAGTGTGTAAATTGCATGTAAGATAAATATATTTTTACGGAATTAGGGTGTTGTGGTGTTGTAATAGAAATAGGTTGTATGACAGTGGTTACCTACAACAAAATGTGAACGAAGTGACGCTTACAAATATATTATTATGAATGCATTAGACGTGGGTGGTGTGACCTAATTTCCGATGCATTTATTATTGAATCTGTGCTTTCCGTAAACATGTTTGAATGAGACTAAAATAAAATTATTAAAGTTACAAGTGTTGTGGAATTTGAGAAATGTATGAATGTGATCTTGTTTTCTTATGCATTGATATTTAATGCCATTGCAAAAACCATTAAATAGAATTTGTGAAGAACAGTGACAGTACTGTGGTGTTAGACGATTTCCTGATCCATTCCAAAAGTTAACACATTAGCAAAATAATTAAATGATGCAGAAAGAATGTTGAAAATTTAGTGATTAGACGCAAAAATTATTAGTGCATATAAAGCTAAATTGGTGATTACAATATCGGACGGATGTAAGGATAGATACATAATTTGGTCATAAGTAAAAACTTTAATTATAGTAATGATACAATTTATTGGAAAGTGTCATCAGTGAATGATAATTGCGTAGCTTTCTTTTCGAATCACGTTCTTGGGATCACGTGTTTCAAGGGTGTTATTATGGGATTAGTTTATGTAACATGTTACAATCGTTACTATGACTCAACACACGTGAACTATTAATAATACGGTCACGTGGGAAAAGCTTAGCGAAAATGCAGATATGGTATCAAGTTAGCCTTTTAAATCTATGACATAATGTCTAGACCTAGACTAACAGTTAATTGTAGCTTTAGGAATATGCCCATATAAGTGCTGATAACATGAGAAATTTCTATGCCGTGATAGTACACTTTACATAGCTTGCATTATGTAATTTTGATTGGCATTTTGGCATTGGCATCTTGTCCTAAAATCATATTAAAATTACGATGTTCATATTGAGATTTCTGATTTCATATTATATCTTAAAATATTTATAAGCACAAAAGCTCATAATATGTAGATCTAAGTGTGTAATATTCTTACGAGTTATCTACAAAAAGTTGCATCATTTTTCTAACCATATTACCCTTTTTATCTTGGCCGAGGCATACGCTTTTTCCTTTTAGGACCACCATGACCTTCCCTGACTGACGACTGATGACCTGTATTCTGTGTCTGTACAGACCTCATCTGGCGGTTTCCCGCCTTTAGAGTTGTCAAATGTTTTTTTTTCATCAGATACTCGCCATGCCCATCTAGTAATCCACCCGCACCCACACACGCCATCCGAAAGTGACAGTGCACATTCGCAGTCAAAGCGCGTGCGCATCGCATTCAAATTCAAACCTTACCCCCTTCCAATAAGCGTCATCGCTCACACAAACACCAGCGTGTCTGGAGTCACCTTGGCTTCTTTTTATCCTGTTCATAATTTTGGGGAAAGTTCTCGAGTTTTGTGACGAAGGTTTTATTTTCACTGTTGAGTTGTGTTAGTCCTTCATTTATACTGTTAACAGGTTTCTCATTTCATTAGCTTGATTGAAAGCTAATGAAATGAGAAACCTGAGGCTGTATGGTGAAAACCTTTGCCTTTTCTAAATCAGAAAGAAGAGAACCAAAAAAAAACAAGCTTAAGACATAGGTACTAAGTTGAACTGGTATTTTTCCGCGCCAAGTTAATCTAAGTGAACTGTGCATATTTCAAAACTATCTGTTATTCCAGCCTTGTATACTACTAGTTTATAAATACCATATCAACTCAATTTTAATGGTGCATTGTACATTTTCAGAACTAAAATTTCAATGGAAAGAAAAGAATGAAATTATCATAGGAATCCATTATTTTTGCGGAATAATAATTTAATATCCCATGACAGTCGCATGCGATTGGCAGGTCGCGCATCAACATGTCTTGACTATGACTTTGTCGTTATTACCACGTAGAACCACTGTCTAAAGTCATGGAACACAATTTAATTTAAAAAATGGAATTTAAAAAACATGTTTTTAAATATAAAACCTTTTTGAATAAAAAATACCTTAAAAGCCTTACAGATTTTCGAATGTGTTTTATCTTATTGATTTAAAAATGAAGTATTCGGAATATTTGGAGTGATTACTCTGATTAGCCTTCCCCATTTATCAATCACCAGCCAGTGGATGTCATTTACGTCAATTACGTTATTGGACCGCATTATGCGTTATGTAGCCAAAGAATTCATTATTATTATCAATATTTAGTGAGAATTACCTGTCACTACCGGCCGTACTCAGAGACGTCAATTAAAGTTAATCCTTCATTAAGTCTTACGCCGTCCTTTTCTATTTCATTGGCAAAGAAATTAACAGAACGAGACTTAATTATAGATTCAATTTAATTGACGTCTCTGAGTGCGGCAGTAAGTATGACATATATTTTTTTCATTTTTTGTAAGACACATAATATATTTTGTGTGTAAAATATGAAAGTTAGTTTTCTAAAAATACGGTGCTTTTTATTTTATTTATTTACAATCTTAATCACAAAAAGTGTACGAACTTAACTATAGACTTAAAGATCGCTTTAATGTGGTGCGTTGTAGTTTTATTTAATTTTAAAAGCTAGAAAATACATGTGTGTGCGTGCGCATTGCCATTATAAATATTCAATTCAAGTTTCTGTTTGACTATTACGCCAGCTTTATCAGCTACAATCTCAAATTTCACTTTTTTTCTCTTTCATTCAAAATGTGACCATGAAGTACCAGGAGCCCATAGACAGCTAGCAGTCATAACTCTTTAATACCGGATCGAGAATTCGTATTCAAATTCATTTGTGCAAAACGTAGCCTGCTTGCAACTTTCGTTTTCACCGCGAGCCTGCGCACGAGTGTGAACTTTAACATTTTAGTTTTAGCACACAATTTTGCTTGTTGGGTGTTGAATTTTCGCCGGTCGTGCCCTACATAGTGGCTTCCGTTGGTTTGACTTGTTGATTTTAACAGTTTTATGCTTTTACACTTATGGGACAGAATTAGTACAAAGGATACTAACTTAAGTTATTGTTTAACGGAAAAATATAGAAAAACAGTTAAGTGATTCATGAAACCTCATCCACTGATAAAATTACCGTAAACAAAAAAGTTTCACAATCGTGTGCAATCATGATGCAAATAGAACCAGTGACTCTATTCCCGTATTTTCAACCGATAGATACAATTTGCAATTCATACTTAGTCAAATTCGTCAACGAATGAGTGGGAAATACCATTTTTGACAACTTTAATATTTGGTACTTCAATTTCACAGTATTTAATACACGTGATTTAAAAAAAAATTACCTCAACGCATATTTTTTAACATTAACCTAAATCCCATACTGTAATCCCACGAGCAATTCTCAAGAAAGGTGAAACAAAAAGTATGAAGCAGAATCGATAACTTGCCGACAGTATTCTCACGGTAATGTTAACTATATGTCATTAGTTTAACTCTAAATACTTCATTTACATATTAACTGCAAGGACAGTGCAACCCACCTACAAGTTATGAATCAGCCTAATATTATTAACAAGCTTTAGACTGCGTGTTTTCTCGCGCGGATTTTGGCAGAAATTATTTCTAAAACTTGGAAAACATATTACAGCATCACTACATCTACTTTATTGCTACCGTCTGTATGTTCTTTTAAAAAGTTTATCATGCGGTTTACAATAATAAACACAGTGGTTATTCTGGAAGTTTTATGTAGAATTCGTCTAAGGGTGAATTTCATTTCCTAAAAGGGGAAAAATATGAAATTCTGTCAGTTTTGAGATAAATCGATTAAAAATGATATTTATCTATTTGGTTAGAAATTGCAAGGAGCATTTGCGCGGAAGAAGTCGCGGGCAAGCGCTAATAATCAATTAAGTCAGCAAATCACTTTTGAAATACTAATGAATATACATTCATCAAATTCAATACACATACGTGTATTAGGATGAAATAATCTACTAGTCTAAGTGCATAAGAACTACTTGTAGTTCTTAAGCACTTAGACTTAAGGATACCTTGAGGTAGGTAGTTTCCTTAAGATTCTTGAAATTTAAGTGTCTTAGTTATCAATTTTACTCTCATCGTAGTATTGTTGACATAGTTAAATGCATAAATTATCAGTATAAAATAACCATAATGAATTCAAGGTTTTAAAGAATATACTGTTCGAACTATTTGTGAACAAAACTGCAAGAACCATAAAAAAAAATTCTATGCACTCATTATGGTAAACTAAAAACACCAAAAAATTAAAAAAAAAAATACCTGAAAATGTTTTAATATTTTTAACAAAAAATACACTCAGCCATTTGACATAGCAACCAAATCTCAAAGTCTCCATTGGAAACAACATCAAATCGTAATAAATCTCATAGGCGCAGCCCATCGAAACTGCTGTTATCTACGCGCCTACAGGCGATGAATCAACCATAGATTACGCGTGCGCGGGCGGCGAGCCGACTTTCACTTTTTTTCGTTAATATGCCTTTTGTGTTTTTGGACGGGGTTATGCAGGATGCGTCGCGATTCACAATTATGTTTTTCCTACGTTTTTATGTAAATAATTGTGGGGTTATGTAAAAGTGTTTTGAAAAATGTTCGATGCAAGAAAAAATATTTTGAAGTAAAATCTTTTCAATAAACTAAACTAAACTGTTGGATATAATACTGCACTATTTAACTACTATTAGGTATTCATTATGTATGTTTTTTTCTGAAACATAAAAAAACTAAAAACGTGCACGAAATAGCTTTTTATGTTTTGAAATTAAATTTCTATTTGCTTTAAATGTGGTTTGAAAAATCTATCAGCAGAGTGGGCAATTTCCATGGTTGTTCATACTAAATATTTGGTTTTGTCACCATGAACAGTGTGATGCTTGCTACTTCTGAACACAGGTATTGCCCAACACTGATGAATTCTGCCAATTGTGCAAATTTTGTTCTGTGTTACAAATAAATAAATTCATCTTCTCGTCGGGATACTTCAGAGCTAGACCAACCGATATTAGCGCTAAATCGTTGTTGACCATAAAGCGAGTACAGACTTAAGAAAACAAACAAAAATGAAAGGAAATGCATCGCGTACACCGAGGGTTGACCGGCGACCGCGGTGCCAGACAGCGCGCGCTTGCGCAACCAGCGCGTATGTGTGTTAAACGATCGCCTTTGCAAGAATGAGCTAGAAATTGCGTTTGGTTTTTTTTGTTGTTGGTGCTTCTGCCAGGAAGACTATGTAAAGAGTTTTAAGAATATATTTGTATTTATTTACGATTTTTTTTTCGCAAATAAAATGGTTTGTTTGCTTTTTTAATACAGCTTTTCTGTCATGAAATATTATTCTTCGGTTACTTAAAATTATAATTTTATGGTATTACTTTGCTACCCAATAATGCGGTTGGGTTTTTAACTTAAGTAAATACTAACCGAGTAATAATATATATTACCAACACGGCGACTTAATTTAAAACTAAATAATAAAACTGACATTTCAAAATGGAGAATCGAATATTGCTATTATCAAAATAAATTACAAAAGTTTTTTTTTACTGGTCTCTTATGAAAAATTATGTGCCCGTAAATTGGCGAACTCTCGCATAATCTCACCCACAGGCTCAGGATGCCGCGATGGAAAGTGGAAGGGAAATCGGTACAGCATCAATTCACTTATAATTGTAAATTTTTCTGCATACAAATAAACAAAGAAAAATGTACACTGTACAAGTGTACATTTTTATTTGTTTATTTCGACACAGAGGTTTCTATTTGCAAAAGTGAAATTTTCCGGCAAATTATGATTCTGACCTTCACACAATGGGGATTGGCGACCTATGATCCTTGACTTACGAGCAAAAAGAAAATTGATTAGCACTTTTAACTTTTCCCTTTCATAAACGGGTTGTACTTTTCGAACGTAACTCAGAAAAAGTCATTCGGTGTTATTACAAAAAATTTAGACCAGGTTTAAAATAGGTCTAAGTATTAGCCGACAACAGAGGAATGAATGACACATTCGTGACATAACCTAATAGAGAAACGCTTTTCTAATTGGCTAGCTAATAGCTTAGTCCTGGCTTAAACCTGGTACTAAGTTTTTGTAATAACGGGGTAAGTTTTTATCAATCTACTAGTAGTAGTACCAGGCCTGTGTATCTTCCCGCGTAGGAAGCAAAAACGTACCTACGCGTGGCGAGCCCTTGGTAAGGGAATAAACAAGTTGGGTGTCGCTAGCCGGCAGCGACACGCTCCCGCGTTTTATTCACCGGCGGTGCGCGACACTAAGTTGCTGGTTGGACGAGCGTGAATAAAGTCCTAGAAAGATGCGCTAGATGGCGTAAGTAGCTTCTTGTGGCTTGTGGCAGTCAACCCTATCGCGTTGCGTGATAGTACGTCACTGAATAGGTTTAGTGTATTATGAATCATATTCCAGAGTTATAAGAATGAAATTATCTTGCAATGTATTTCTGTAGGTGTCCACACGAAAATGTGCTTGAGTCAGAGGCGAACTGAATTACACCATATTGGTGACAACATTGAGTAGATATTTCTTTGAATTTGATTGCAAAGTCATACTTCTATATGGAGTACTAGTACTTATTCTGTGGTAGTACTAAGTAAGTAGTACTGTGGGTAGCTACCACAACAAAGTATTGTGTGACTGGATAAATCCACGTAGTTTGGTTACATTTTACACAAATCACTAAAACAACGCCATTCATAGTCACGACGCACGATAATTCACAGGAAGAGCTGATAATTTTGCGTTCTGGTCAAATAGGCGTAAATTCGCCGAACTTCATGTACAATTTAATTAAAATTAGCTGAATTTCAGGAAACTTGATAAGTCACAAGTTTGCTATTTTTGTCGTCGTCTACTCATATTACCTAACAGAACATAAGTTGAGACTAAAGTAGACTTTGAAGTTCGTATTTTTAAGCCCTGTTCAAAGAGTTGGACAGGCCTTATCGCTATTTGTGCTTGTCGGTAGGGGTATCCTAATACTATGCGAATGATGGCCGACTTCCAGGCGTTTTCCACACAAGTCTACCTAAGAAACAAGTACGAGTATACCAAGGCTCATCCTTTGATCCAAAAAATATTGGTGTTGGCGTATTACAACCCAACTACTTTAACGCGCTGTTCAAACCATAGCGCAACGCTGGCAGGTATAGTGATCTTCCAAAGATGCTCGAGCTGTGATGTCGTTGTCGTGTCTTGCTTGCTTTCATCCCCCATTTCACCCCCCTGATGTTTTTTATCGTGACAAAACGAAGCCTATGTCCTTTCTAGGGTCTCAAACTATCTCTGTGCCAAATTTCATCTGAATCGGTGCAGTAGTTTCGGAGCCTATTCAATACAAACTAACAAATCTATTTTTTCCTCTTTATAATAATTAGTGTAGATAAATAGGCCCTTTGGACATTGCTATTTACTGTAGCATAAAATATACCAAATGCATATTATATCAGAAGGGGCATGGGTAAAATTTGTATGATCAATCGACAATATTGCCTTATTAATTGTGTAGTATTGTTCAACAATGCCTTTTCATTACCTATTAGGTAATAACTTTTCAAAAAAGATACGATTCTTTCAACAGATAAAAGGTTATTGACATGCAGATATAAATAGCTTAGCTTGAATATTTAGCTCAGTTTATTTTTAGCTCGCCTCAAGGTTACTACTTTGCGTAATCTTACGTCGAGTATCTTGATAATTGTGGTTGAATGACATTTTGTATCATGACGTGTCTACAAAAAATCATGAATGAAGTGCTCCAATTCACGAGGTACGATTCGTGTTTTTGACGTATCATCTTTTTTCACTTCCTTATTTTTTTAACAAAGATAATGCACTTTAAAAGCATCACTTGTTCAAAAGCGCCGCGTTCAAAAGCATCACGAATCGTGAAATATGACGGATAAGACGTGAAACAGATATCGTCTTCTGAATATCACATTCGTCAAAGAACATGAACCGTCTGGCGACGGATCGGCTAGTTCCTATCGTATGAAAATATGATTTTTTGTAACGGATTCTAGAACTAAAACTTACTTTTTAACGGTTTAGGGATAATTAAAACTTTATTATCACAATTATTGAAAAAAATCAATGAACGTATATCCATACTATAATATAATATTATAAATGTGAAAGTGTGTCTGTCTGTCTGTTACCTCTTGACGCTTAAACCACTGAACCGATTGAGATGAATTGGTATGGAGACAGTTCTAGACCCTGGAAAGGACATAGGCTACATTTTGTCGCGATATAAAAACATTAAGGGGGTGTAATGTGGTATGTAAGTTTATATGGAAAATCCAACTCTTGCAGGCGAAGTCGCGGGGAACCACTAGTTTGAAATATGTTTGTTAATTTCTAACAATAACTTATATTTTTGACACAAAATATTAAAATTCAGAAAGGTAATGTTAAAATACATACGTAAGCTAACTGCATAGGTATTATACCATAAATATGTGTGTATGTGTGTGTGTGTGTACTACCACTAGTACGACCTATTACCTAAAATCAGACAACAATTACGAAACGTCGTTCTCCAACCCATACAAGATTTGTCAAAGTTTGTAAAAATGGGGTTGTGAAAAAGTTTTGTGAAATACCAAAAGTTAGGGAGTTCGGGGTCACGTTGAGCTCGGCACGTTGTTTAAGACGTGTAGTTTTAAGTAGGAATTTTACACTAATTTATTGAACAAAAATAATACATTTATTTTATATATACTAGCGACCAGCCCGCTTTTACTTCACCAGTACCTAGGTACTTATTTGATGTGTGTCTGGGGGGATGATTGTCCCTCCAATTATTTTGAACCCTGAGTATAATATTATAAAATCTATATAACTTAAGTTACCGCGGCAGAAACTGTCTGGCAAAAATGATTTTTAATTTGAACAACATTTTTAACACGTGTAAAACTCAGCACCAAAAATTAAAGAAAAGTGAATATTGTTTAACTTTTATCACCTAATACCCGATTACCATGGCCAAGCTCTAGGTACTTATGCTACACTCAAGTTGATAGATACTTCTTTTTCTTATGAGGTATCCGCATGAGCAAAGTACAAAGTAACACTACATGAACTCATACATTTTTTCTGGGCGCCCTGGGATCTTACTTTCAGGTGTGATAATTTTAATATGATGATGATGTCAGTAAATATGTTTTTTTTTTTCGTTGTCTATTTTAAAACAGCTGCCAAGAGTTTTGAAATGTACGGCCTTAGGTTGAATCAAAAAGATAGTGCACTTTAATAGTGCTACATGAAATGTCCAAATATGTGAGGTCTGAGCTCACAATTTCGTCGTTCGCTGTTCGTTTTGATAAGTCCCCCTACTGGTTTTTGATTGTTACGTAACGCGGAGCTGGGTTGGACTATTTTTTAACGTGAAACAAAAGAGAATACCTACTTATCTTCCCTTCTGATATGGCTTTTGCATAAACTTTTTACTAGAAAGTTCCACTTGCCACGTGGAGTGTCGCGTTGAGATTGTTTTGCAACTTTAACTTAATTTGTGAAATATACAAGCCTCGTGGTTGCTATAAATAGATGTCTGAAAAATTTGTGGAAATTTTTGTAACTCGGCAGTTACATAATGGAACTAAAGGTCGCCCTGTCACTCTGGAGCCCTATTTTTCATTCACTCTGTATGACATTCTGTTGGCGAATGCGACATAATTTTCACTTTTCAATTTTCACATTAATGTTGTAGTTTTTTCTATCGCTCGCCTTCTGTGACGAGTAGGTAAGGGCACTCTTCGCGGTTCCGAGCGGTCGAGTGATTCAAAGAAAGAAGGAGAAATCTGCACGCGAGTAAATAAAAAATTAAGCTCCTGTTTAAGTTAATATTACTAAAATATATATAAAAGAAACAAACAAAATACTGTGTGTGTTAAAATTGCTACAACCCAACATATAACGGTCGCGGCGTTGTTTTTCTGTCAGTCAGTCTTAAAACAATAAGAAATAGGAGTTGTGGCAAGCCTGTGCTATTTGCTCGGACGACTCGAGTATGTTGCTGGCCGGTTAGAAAAATGAAGTTAATGAACTGACAGATCGGACACTTCTCTTCAATTTTTCGTTCACTTGAATGTTTTTGTGTTTTCCTGTAAATTGCTTTTATTACTGTGTATTATAATTCCAATCCTCACTACCTACTTATTTTTCTGCTTTAGTTAATTCCTGCCCTTCTGAATTTCTAATTTTTATTCGGCGTGCTAGATCGCCGAATATCGTGTGTGGGATCCCGTCTCTCGGACGCCCCACAGAGTCAGGAAGTTGGTGGTGTTAACACCCCCGTGCCTCGGAAAAGCACGTTAAGCCGTTGGTCCTGCGCCTGATCTCTCTACGGTCATGTCGGTCTGCCGTCTCACCGAATTATGAGAGTGAAGGAACAGAGAGTGTACCTGTGTATTGCGCACACACTTGTGCACTATAATATGTCCCGCGCAGTTGGCTAATCTCTGTTGAGATAGGCCGCCGTAGTCGAAATCGGCTAGGAGGACATCACATCGCCTCGAAAAGCACGTTTTAACGTTAGTCCTGCGCCTGATCTTTCTCCGGTCATGGCCATCTCACCGAACTACTCGTATGAGAGTGAAGGAACAGATAGTGCACCTGTGTATTGCGATCGCACTTCTGCACTACAATACTTATCTCCCGTACAGTGGTCGAAATACCTATAAGCAAGAAAATTCCTATATATTAAATATGTAATAATTTCTTTTATATTAAATATTCAAGAATTTTAATATAAATAAATACATTTTATTTATTTATATAAATAAATAAATTTTATTTATTTATATTTGTGATCTTGTAAACGGCTTTAACGATTTCGCTAAAATTTGGTATGCGGGGTTTATCGGAGGTGAAAAATCGATCTAGTTTAGTTTTATGTTTGGGAACACGTGAGTTTTCATGCGTTTTACTTTTGCATTGTTTCACGCAGAATATGGTCGCTAATATCGCACCAGTAAGAATGAGCGTTGTGGCTGATGGATGGAAATTTTCACTGTTTTTGTATTTTTTCCAGTTTATAGCTTTTTTTTAGTTTTTTTATTTATTTTAGAAAAGATTAAAAAATAAAATTGTAGTGAATGTTTGAAATTATATATTTTTCATAGGTACATATATCTAACATTCGCCTTGCATTAATGAGTAGTAACCTCGCAACGCTTGATCGCTCGGGTACTTATTATCCAACATACGATACAAATTCAGACCCAAGCGACGTTACCTACTGACGTAAAGTTCGATAAAAAATATCGATTTTAATCACAATTAACCCTTCAAATATAATGTATAACTCAGCACACCCTTGACCGCTCAAAGTTCACGTTGTCATAAAGTTTTTGATTGTATTATTTCACGTTAAGGTAACAGAGGTTGGGGCAACTTTTTCGGGTCACGCGGTACTCGGCGTTTTCGTCATTGAATGGAGAACTTCCAACTCGTTGGAGCCGACATGCTTAATGGCACCGTGGTACCTCGTGTTTTGTTTGCATGGACTTTAAAAAGTTTTGTTTAAGTAATGGGTTAACTTTTGATCTTCATCTTAGCCTGAGAGCAAATATAAGGTCTACGATGGAGCGAGCTTGCCCAGGAGAAGCATGTTAACACGCACCGTAACGCCACATAGTTAATTGTTTAACACTGGAAATAAAAATAAACTATTCCCCAATAATTCTGGCCAAAAAACTTGGTTGTTCTTTCATTTTTAATAAATTACCAGTGGTTTTGATCGCTTTTATATACCTTGAAGGATTCATTTTGACGACCGTCTTGGTGTAGTCGTTCGCGCACCGGACTTCTAAACCAGGCGATTGCGGGTTCGAATCCCGCAAGGGGCAAATGTTTGTGTGATGAGCACGAGCATTTGTACCTAAGTCATGGATGTTTATATGTATTTAAGTATTTCTATCCGTTATCCTAGTCACCATAGCACAAGCTCACACTTAGTTTGGGGCTAGGTAATTGGTGTGTCTGTTGAAACAATTGATTTATTTTATTTATTTATTTATATTCATATTTATTTATTTACACAGAAACACGATACATAAAAAAACATAAAATTAAGTCCGACATGTCTCGCCACAATTAAGGCATGTAAAAAATATTGTATTTTTTTAAAATTTTATATAAGTTTCAGGTGATACTTACACTAACAACCCTGTTAAGATGAATCAAAAGTCCAAGTTCTCTTACAATGTTAAAATATAATACATCTTTTAAGTCAGCGTCATTGGCAATTGTACATCAAGTCTTTCGAGGAACATATAAAAGTAAATAATAATAAAATAAACTAACATACACGCTGATACGGGCTGAAACTCTGAAAGCCCTACGCTATTTAGGGCGCGATAGCAGTGACACACATCGTTATCAATAGACAAACAAACAAATCCGATATCGATGAATGGTGCCGTCTTCAAGTGAGCTGATCTCAAGTTGTTAAAGAGTTTAAAGTTTTTTAGTTGTAATAAAACGAGTTCCTTTTGATGTCTCATAGCGTAAGGCATTTGTTCTTCTGCCATTATGTGACAACTTTTTCTATGAACCAATATAGTCAATAAAAATGGGGTCTCCATAATTATTAACTTTTCGATTTTAGTATAGGTGCCTCATTTTTTTTTTAATTTTGGTGCCGTGGAAACATTCACCCATTATGGGAGTAAAAAATTGGGGAAATAGTTTGTATACTTGTACTTCGTCAGTTTTGAAGCTACATGGATAAAAGTTAGTATTAAGCTAGTTGGATAGAAATTAGGAATGACCTATTTCAGGATTTTTGAAAATTCTACCTCTAAAGGGGTGAAAAGGGGCGGTGGAAGTTTGTTCAAGAAATGCGACATTCACACAGACGTGGTCGCGGCTAACTTACTACATGGGTCAGGGACATGATGAACTAAAAAAAACTGCAAGCAATCGTTCGTTTCGTGGAGTTTTTTAAAATCATCGTCGAATTCGTTGTGAGCCCTTAGCTTGGTCTAATTGTGGGGGACATTTTCCACCTATATAATTTTTTGCCAATTTTTTTTACACCAAGACCTGTATGACTAGATGCTTTTTCCCTTTTCTTTATTGGGTTTAATATATAAAACCATGCAGCCTTCGAAGAAGTCTATGTCCAGCAGTGGACTGCAATAGGCTGATATCCATACTAATATTATAAATGCAAAAGTGTGTCTGTCTGTCTGTTACCTCTTGACGCTTTAACCACTGAACCAATTGAGATGAAATTTGGTAAGGAGGCAGTTACAGGCCCTTGAAAGGACATAGGCTATTTTGTCACGATATAAAAACATTAAGGGGGTGAAATGGGGGATGAAAGTTTATATGGAAAATCCGACTCTTGCGAGCGAAGTCGCGCGGAACCACTAGTGATGATATAAAAAAATATAGGACTCGATTCCAATATGGCCCCATCTGAGAATGAATGTAAGTTCAGTTTACAAACCGAACAAAAGAAACAGACTCCAATAATTTAGAAACGTCAGATTAAGTGATGCGATTACTTCCGTATAGTTGTCAATTTTTTTTGTCTGACTTTAGTCCTCATCAACCCTACCAAATTATCTATGGATACTGTAATTTCCTTAGCAACAGATGTATACTTGTTTGGCACGCCCTACAGCCCAAACGGCTGGACAGTTTTTGACATATGAGGTGTCGTTGAATTTGCCAAAATTGTGACATAGGCTATAAATATTTGAAAAATGGCGCCCTAAAATGAAAAAAAGGGGGAGGGGTGATTGATTTTTTCCTTACCATAGCAATATGGGTATCAAATGAAAGCCAGTAAAGAGAGCATTTTTCAAATATTATAATTTTTGCAGTCGGTTTTTTTGTTTGCTTGTTTTTGTCTGTCTTTACTTGAATTCTATTTTAGACAGGACACACTGGAGTCGAGCTTTTTTCTATATTGTCTCGGAAGTTGTGTTTTCCATGACACAAGTGCTGAAGCAACCTACTTTGGGATCAGCGCAATATGTGTTGTGGTCTAATACTATTGATATTAAAATTTATAAATAGATTCTGATTAAAGCATCCAATCTGATATCATGCTAATAAAAACTATTTACTCCAGAAACTGCAGTTGACTCATCCGTATCTTTTTTATCGTGTTAGTTAAGTAAACAAACCATTGAATGGAAAACTACAACAATAGTAAGATTTTATAGTGTGTTAGGTTTTATGATTAATCAGAGCGCAGTTGTTCCGATAACTATTGATAGGTACATATCTACTTAGGAATAAATTTTATTTTCTTGTTTGACGCTTTCTTGTTTGGATCTCAGATTAATGTATATTCTCATCTATATATCTATAATCCATACTAATATTATAAATGCGAAAGTGTGTCTGTCTGTCTGTCTGTTACCTCTTGACGTTTAAACCACTGAACCGATTGAGAAGAAATTTGGTATGGAGACAGTTCGAGGCCATGGACAGGATATAGGCTACATTTTATCGCGATATAAAAACATTAAGGGGGCGAAATGGGGGATGAAAGTTTATGTGGAAAATCCAACTCTTGCTGGTGAAGTCGCGGAAAACCAGTAGTCTCATATGAATTTTACTACTTAATGTCGTTCCAATTTTGGTAAAACTATTTAGTTTAAGAATTTCGACATACAAGCTCAGACAAATAAGGTATATTGGTTTAAAAAAAAATGCCATGTAATAGTACTAAGGTCTGTAAATTTCGCACGAAAAAATTCATCAACTGTCTTCTGGTGGGACTCGAACCAACGGCCCTTAGCTATTCGGGCGATCGCTCTCTCACGGAGTAACTATCATATACCTGTGACTCAACTGAAATCAGTCAGAGTCAGGTTCTCGACTAAATTTTGTACGCGAATGTAACTATTTAAAACCTTGCAAAGAAATTGCTTCAACTATAAAAACAAATAATAGTAGGACAGAGTAACCTATAAAAACATAATTTTTAAGAAAAAAAACACCGGCTGAAAAAATTAAAGTATTTTTGAATGGTCTTTCCACTAGTTTTCATTTGATATCTATATTTTTATCGTAACAAAACGGAACAACTCCACCCGCCCTTTTTTTTTGATTCGCGGGCGCCATTTTCCATTTTTTGTAAAGGCTTTGACACTACTACAAATCTGACGAATTCAACGATACCTCTTATGTCAAAAACTGTTCAGCCTTTTGGGCTGTAGGGCGTGCCAAAGAAATGGGCATACATACTTACTTATATACAAACATATATACGCTCGAAAAACATTACCCCCCTTCTGTCGAAGTCGGTTAAAAATTATAAACCTAGATGTCGGATTAATCATACAAATTTTCACTTCCCTTTTGACCTCTTTAAAGGGTAATTTCTGGAATAAAAGCTCTCCTATTTACTTTCCCAAGACTTAAACTATCTTGATACCAAATCTCATCTAAATCGGTTAAGAGGTTTAACCGTAACGAGTTAATAAACAGACAGACAGACACACTTTCGCAATTGTAATATTAGTACTCCTTCGAGTTGATACTATCTTGAAAAACTGGACATTTATCTTATTATATTGTAATAAGCATTGCTATCCAACGCGGAAACGCAGCCAGCATTCTCGCCTCCTTGCCTTAAGGACACGGTTTTGTTTTTGAATAAGTCATTTGTTTTTTATTTTTAAGTTTTAGGTTAGTTTACTAGTGTATTTAGTTTAGTTGAGTTAAAGTTAGAGTACCTATACCTACATATTCCTAATTCATCCTTCGACATCCTGTGTAGCATTAGAATAGTTATTTACGGGATTGCTACCATGTACCTTTTTATTTTCGAGTTTCCAATATTTCGGCGCTGTTGCAAGCGCCATGATCACGGAATAACTGAATCCCGTAAATAACTATTCTAATGATAAAGACCATGAAAGTTTAAAACAGTATAGTCCCGTGTAGCATAATCTTCTACATTCATCCTTTATATATCCTGTAGGTATTTGCGAAATCTACCTAATGTCCCCTATCCCACCTTCTAATAATAGATATCCAGTTTGAATCAACATGTTGACATTTTTTGCTATCAAAAACAAATCTTATCTATGCACTAGAACGTATTAGGTGTTAGAACTAGCTACTACCTAGACTAGATACTAAAAATTACTCACTATTTTGTAATTGTGTTGAATCCATAGTTATATTAAATATATACGAAAGTTTGTCCGTCTGTTATGTACTAGAAGTACAAACGTGTGTCTGTCTGTTATGTACTAGAAGTGTAAAATACACTTAAACCGCTGAACCGATGCTGATGAAATTTTATATAGAAATAGTAGTAGACCCTGGAAAGGATATAGGCGGCTTTTTGTCGTGATACAAAAACATTAAGGCGTCAAATTGGGGATGAAAATTTTCAATGTAAAATCCGTAATATCATAAATGATTACACAGAAAACAAAAAAATACAAATAAGTTAAAAAATATATATATCAACCCTGTCAATCCAACTAAGCTTCAAAATTTACATAGGTGCTTTTTAGTTAGAAATCTATATTTGTTTTAATTTAACTTAGTATTTATAATTTCATCTTTATTTCGTGTTAATTTGTCTAATAAATTACGTCTTTTCCTCAACTTATTTGCAGATTTTTCGAAACTTAATAATTAATTATTTTATAAAAAAAAACTTTGAAAGTTTTACGAAGTTAAATATTGCACTCAAAAATCAATCGCCCGCCTTCGTGCGACAACTTTTACAACTTCAAAACTTTACTTTTTTTTTAAACTCTAAACTTATCGAACTGTTTGTGCCTATGCATGTTAACCATTGTCATGGTATCGGCATGTCTGTTTGTTGAACTGTTGACACATTTCAATAGCCATGGTCATTGGTTTTGTTAGCCAAAAATGTTTTAAATTTTGGTTTTATCTAGTTTTATAAGTCTTAACATTTTAAACTTTCATGTTGCATTTTTAGTTCTTTATCCCATTTAAATTATGGCCTAGTCTGATTTATACTTTGAACATTACTTGTCAAATGCAATCCTTTTCTTTATGACTCATAATTTTGGGAATGAATAATGCCCTCCTAGCCGATTTTCGACTACAGTGGCCAATCTCAACTCAACCAGATTAGCTGACTTCGCGGGAGATATTATAGTGCACAAGTGTGTGCGCAATACACAGGTGCACTCTCTATTCCTTCACTCTCATAATTGAGTGAGACGGCAACTTCCTGACTCCGGAGTTGTGTTTGAGTTTGAAAAACCCAACATTTTTTGGCCCGACCCGGGATTCGACCCGGGACCTCGTGGATAGTACCCGTGCTGACCACTAGACCAACGAGGCAGCATTATACAATTTGACTCTACTTTTTTTTCGTTGCATTTTTTAAGGATCGTAAAATAATTCATGCATTATCGGCTTCAGAACCACTAATGAAATCATTTACCAAATAACCACCAATTTCAATAACATTTAAGTAATAGTTTAATATATTGGGAAATAATAAATAAAAGCATTATCTAATTTATACAATTTGATTCTACTTTATTTCGTTGCCTTTATAAGGATCGTAAAATAATTTATGCATTTATTCTGCTTCAGAACCACTAATAAAAGCATTCACCAAATAACCATCAATCTCAATAACATTCAAGTTATTTTTAAATAATATTGGGGAATAATTAAACAGTATTCATCTAAATTATACAATTTGATTATACTTTACTTCGTTCGTTGTCTTTTTAAAGATCGTTAACTGATTCATGCATTTATTTTGCTTCAGAACCACTACTAGAGTCATTTACCAAAAACCGTCAATCTCAAATCATTGTTTACTTATCTCAAAGTTCAAACCATACAGTGACCTCTACAATTCATTATAGTGGACACGACCACGCGCCGCCGCGGTCAGCGGCCGAATGACAACGCGCGCACTTTCACTGCGCGCGCGCAGCGTAGGGGCGGGCCTACAGTTTTTTTTTATTAATTTAACCTACATTTCGGATTCTGTTACGTCAACGCTCTGGATGTAGGAAACACGCGCAATGTCATACGACGTAACAGTTTTTGCTCATTTAGTTCGACTGGTTTATTTTGTTTGGACTTGAACTGAAATCGTTGTTGTGTAATGTTATTTGCCTAAATGAGATTGAGTTTTTATGGTTTTAATTAGATGGCCCAGTTTAATCTAAATATAAATAACACACAACACCTTTTGTGTGCATACAAAGTACCCATTACCCAAAATGTTTTACAATTTAAAACAAATTGTATTATTCAAATTATTAAATAATATTGTTTTTACAACGATTGGCGTTGCTTTTAATTTTCATTCAAATCAAAATATTCTGTACTCGTTACCTTTTTTTCTTACCAAATATCAAATTTATGTCTGTATTTGAACCAGTTTTATTTTTATTTTTAAGAACTTATGCTTTTTTTGTTAGAACTGTTTTAACAACAAGCTAAACATCGGTTTGGGGTTTAATTGAGTTTTTTTTTGCAACAAAAAGTCAAAGTGCCACATCCATTCCATCTTCATTTTCTAACATGAACGTGATCGCTATGTTTACTCCGCGATGCGTGCTTGTGGCGTGTAAACTTTTAGCTTATGTAACACATAAACGCTTTATTTAACTTCTTTTTTATATTATGTAATGCTTAGACGACCTTGGCTTTGTTTATTTTCCATCCAATTTAATATGTAAATAGTTTTCAAATAGTTTTTTTACCAATTTTTTTTCTTCATAATTAATTTTATGAGCAAAAAATTGGATGTAAAAGTATCCACTTTTATTTTGCTCTGATATTATTAAGTATTTTGCTTTCTTTAAATAGCATTATTTAAATATCTTTTTAAAACAGTGGGTAAAACTAATTAAAGCAGCTAAAGCGAGATTCTAAATTTATAACTATTCTTTTCTTTTTGTTACTAACATTGTATGGACAATAGTCTGAAATAAATCAATTTTATTGTTTATTTTTTTTATTTTAAAGTTACTTGTTTCTGTTTGACTAACTAGCTAGTCCTGATAAAGCCCAGAACAATGCTAATGCATTTTTTTGACAGATCTTACATGATTAAGCTAGTCATATAGAATACATGTTTTTGCAAAAAATACACTATTGTGACAACCCTAACAACATCAAACGCGCAAGTGAGTCCGGCCGACAAAATAGAAAAAAAATAAAGGTCACAATGCATCCGAGAGAGAACAGTCATAAAAAAATCAGACTGCACCGGGGTCAATAACCCACGGGTCGGTACCCGAAACATGGGCATTGCACTCCTGCACTATCCAACGAAAAAATCTTTACATCTAATCAAAAATATACGCTATCTCACATGTTTAGAGTCCAAAATCTGAGTAACCGACTCCCGCGCATCTATTTGACGAAAACGCGAGTCTATAAAGTGGAAAAAAAACTTTATTCCCGAACGGGTAAAGTTGAAGTTAGAATAGGGATGTGTTGGTAAAGATCACAGGAAAGTTTTTAGATAACGTAATAGGAAATTATGGCTTTCGAGTTGACATGAGCGTGAAAGACTTTTTTAACAACAAGCTTTAGAAAGTGGTTTGGTACCTTCGCCTAAGGGCAAAGACCTGCGTTCTACGAACTATAGGTTTAGTAGTTAAGAATTGCTACGCGAAAACTGTAGTCTTTTCTGCGTGGCTAGTTTATTATATAGTAGATGATAAATCAAACAATTGTGTATACTCATCTTTTAGTTTATTCCATTTTACATATTACAACCACAATAATTAACATCTTTAACACAATTTCCACGACTCGCTCGTGATGGCGCGTAATTTGCGAATGACGGGTGACTGATTGACTTATTTTAGCAAAACGTCACTTTTGACAGACGTCAGAAGCTGTAGGTAATATACAGCCTTGTAGTGTCCATAGACAATGTGTCCACTCCATAGCTTCTCAAGTCAGTTTCTAACAATTCGTTCATAGTAAATAAAGAGATTTTTGCGCACCTATATTTTCAAGAATTTTATTTAAGGCCTAACTGTTCGATTGCATCGTCGCCGTGCAGATTTCGCACATGAAAATGGTTTTGGCTATTACCCATTAACAGTCAACGCGAAACTAATAACAACTCACTGAGACTCGAACTTATTCAAATCAGTATTTTATAAAAATTCTGGCAATCGTAAGGTAGAAAACAGTTATTACTCTTTATTTAGCTCTTGATATTCTCACTTTTACCAAATTACGAGATAATCAACCTACATTTATTAAGGAATTTACAAAAAAAATATGAATTAACACTGTACTCGCTTGAGTACAGCGGCTGCAAATGGGTTTAATGAAAATTTAAACAAAACAAAAATGTATTTCCATAGTTTTTGTCTTTGTGTACTAAGGAACAGAAGATAACAAAAGAGAGGACTCCGAAATTCCCAAAATGCAAAGAAATTCTTTTCAACTTTCTATCTTTGAATTATCCATCGAACCAATGCCTCTTATCGTGTTTCATCCATAATGATCTTAGGCATGTTCTTATGTTTCTGGTAATGTACGAGTAAGTTTGAAAATCATAAGATCGAATTCTTAGCCGGGCAAGCGCGAATCGGACTCACGCACTGAGGGTTTCATACAAACAAAGGTATTTTTTACGATGTTACCACTAATTTGGGGTTTTCGGTTTTTTTACTTGTGTTGAGGTGCTTGTGGCGCAGTGGCGGCAGCGCTTTGGTAGTGATACCAAAAGTTAAGCAACCCACGGCGCGGTCGTGATTTGATGGGTGACCATTCCGACCATTTAAGTGACGTCCATGACAAGCATCTCCGTGCTTCGGAAGGCACGTTAAGCAGTTGGTCCCGGCTAATATCTTTGGTATTAGTCGTTAAGCCTAGTCAGAGGCCCTAGGGCGGCTTGATAACTTCTGACAGTAAGGTTTGTCACTTGCCTTACATACACCCCTCCACCAATCCGCACTGAGCCCGCGTGGTGAAGTATGGCTCGTTCCTCCTCATAGTTGAGGTGAGGCCTTTTCCCAGCAGTGGGATCTAATAGGCTGACTTATATTATTATATACTTGTGTTGTAGGCTGCGCCATTCTTGTCAAATTTCATGATTCTAGGTCTACGTGAAGTACCCTATAATTACAAAAAAAATAGACCAGGATTAAACTAGGTCCGAACAATAGTCGACAGCAGAGGAATAAATTACACATTCGTGACATAACCTAACAGAGAAACGCTTTTCTAATTGGCTAGCTAATAGCTAAGTCCTGGCTTAAACCCGGTACTAAGTTTTTGAAATAACGGGGTATAGGTTTTGATACCCTTGCGAAATGTTAAAAAATAAGACAACTGGCCGTTTTTTGGGACTGCGACAAACTTGATTTTTTTACTGCTTCAAGGGACTGCTGACATAAGTATTTGATGTTAATTTCAACTTGATACCTTCACGCGTGAAAAAGAAAAATGGCCTTGAAGACAGACGGACGGACGGACAATTCCTTTGTAGGTACGCAACCCTATAAAATCCAAAATTGGATAGATAGTACACCGCTCACTTCAATCGAGGTCACAGTCACCAAAATCTCGAAATAAATCATATCAAATGCGTGTACCATGTCATATTGTCACTTATCTCTTCCCGGACAGGAATCCGTGACCTGTCCTAGTTACGTTGCACTATTTAATTGATGGCCACGCCTACCAATATTGTTTAAAAAAAAATGGTACGTCAATTTGATGCGAACATCTAGAGACTAGAACTCGCTGCTTGCTATATCTTTCCTAAAGACTACGACCTGGGCCTTTTTACCTGACTGCGGAAGGAGGGTTATGTTTGTCGAGAGTATGTATGTATGTATAATTAGCACGCCCTAGTGGTTTACTGTGAATGTTTCTGGTCACGAAGCGCTAGTAGGGCCTAAAAATAAAGTAGATATGTTCTTTTGATGATGAATATTTATTATTCACGTCTTCTGTCCTAAAATAAATTATTTTTGACTTTAACTTTTTGGATATATCACTTACCATCCCCTTCTTCAATCGTTCGTGCCAAATAAATATTTTTCATTTCATCTCTGCTCGGCCTAGGCAACCTCTACTGCTGATACGCTTCAGGTTTGCTACTGCTAGTGGCTGGAAAAGAAAAACGCGATATTCTTTGTAGTACAGCCCTAGATATTTCAAGCGTCTGTGTGATTTCATTCATCATCTACATTATGCAAGTTCAAATTATTCACGACAGTCAAAATTATGAATTTATTTATATTGAAGAAGTAAACAAACAGAAAGGTCTTATCATGCTAATACTTACTCGCATACTCAGAGACGTCAATTAAAGTAAATCCTTCATTAAGTCTCAGGCCGTCCTTTTCTATTTCATTGACAAAGAAAGTGACAGAATGAGACTTAACTATGGATTAATTTTAATTGACGTCTCTGAGTGCGGCAGAAGTTCAAAATTCTAAACTAAACGGCAGTCAAATAATACTGTACTTAATGTGATGACATTTTCAAAGCGTAGTGCAACTGAATAAAATATGGTTTTATTACCATATTTTATTCAGTTGCACTACGCTTTACAATCAACCGTTTAAAAACATATATATGTATCAAAAATGTTAGGTTATATGAGATGTACGAATAAAAAGGATTTTAATGACGAGGTCACAGTGAAAGTTTCCAGCTGAAGTTTCCAATACGCTCCAACCCCTCAAAATCTCACAGCTCTAAAATCTTGAACTACCGACCGTGATTCTAGCTGACATTTCACACGTCCTACATTCGGTAGACTTCCAAAAAGCGTTGCATCACAGCCTCAGTGGGACATCGGGTCTTTAGGTCGTTATATAACGTTCTGTTAACGTTATATAACGTTGGAAAGCCGGTCGTGCTTCCGTGGTTGTGCAATTTGATAGTGTGGACCCTGGTTCAGAGAGGTCGTGGTGTATTGAAGCTATTGGGGGCGGCAATTAGTGTGGAAGTAGGCTGAGTGTTTGAAGATATGGTTTTTATAAGCTATTTGGCTGTGGTGGTATACGTTTTCCAATGGTATCGGAGGTTTTATTTTATTTAACAGTTTACGGGAATCGCACAGCTAGGAATTTAATATTTAATACAATAGAAGAGTAAGGCCATTTAAAATTTGGCCATTTTGGATTTAATTGACCCATTTTGGATTTTCAAAATGTTTGTTTTCTTGCAATTAAGAGTCCCTACTACATTTTATGTATTACTAGTGGTTCCCCGCGACTTCGCCCGCAAGAGTTGGATTTTCCATAAAAACTTTCCTCCCCCATTTCACCCCCTTAATGTTTTTATATCGCGACAAAATGTAGCCTATGCCTTTTCCAGGGTCTCAACACCAAATTTCATCTCAATCGGTTTTTGTGGTTTAAGCGTCAAGGGGTAACACACAGACAGACACACTTTCGCATTTATAATATTAGTATGGATTATTTAACTTTTTACCAATATTCTATTATGGTAAATGTTGAATAACGGCAGTGACGGCAGTAATCGTGGCACTTGCTACAGTGCCGAAATATCGGAAACGCGAAATTAAAATGTACATAGTAGCAATGGAAATTTTAAACAATATAACGAAAGTGACGTAAAAAATAGCAATATAAGAGCATTATATCAAGGACTATAGTAACATAAATACTGCCTCGTTGGTCTAGTAGTCAGCACGCTGGGTACTATCCACGAGGTCCCGGGTTCGAATCCCGGGTCGGGCCGAGAGTGTTTGAGTTTTTCTGTTTTGAAATTACTCAGACATAGCTCCGGAGTCAGGAAGTTGGTGGTGTTAACACCCCCGTGCCTCGGAAAGCACGTTAAGCCGTTCGTCCTGCGCCTGATCTCTCTACGGTCATGACGGACTGCAGTCTCACCGAATTATGAGAGTGAAGGAACAGAGAGTGCACCTGTGTATTTCCCACACACACGTGTGCACTTTAATATGTCCTGCGCAGTGGGCTAATTAATCTCTGTTGAGATATGCCGCAATAGTCGAAATGGTCGAAATTCGGCTAGGAGGACATTATTATTAACATAAATACTAGTAAAAACAATGTTTACACTTTGATGTAATCGCATCCGACACTTATTCCAAAACACCTAAATAAAGAGTTGTAGTTTCGTTCTTTCTTTTGCAAGTTAATGAATGAATGAGCGAGGTGAAATCGTAATAATTGTAATGAACGAATGAAGCAAAAAATCCTGTTAATATGTAAGAACTAAGATATTGTGTTTTTATATTTCATTTATTTGTTTCAGATGGAATCAGACGAGGCGGTGGACGGGGTCGGTGTGATATGTGCATTAAGTGACGCCTGCTAGTTAGAGAAATTACTTCTTTGTGATTTTAACTTTTACATTTTATACACGGATAGTTTAGTTTAAGTGACGGGTCGAACATTGACGAGGACTGACCCTCGGGTGCTGTCATTTTATGAGCGTAAGCGGGAGCGATTTTGTATTAAAACTCATATATTTTTTATGAATAGAAACCACTCTAATTTATAGTTTACGTTAATAATTGATAAGATACTGTTGAAAATATTCATTTCTTATGCCCTCTAAAAGGAGCATTTTTTGTTAGTATATTACTGTTACGTTTTATGCCTTCGATGTCTATAAAATTAACGTATCTATTTAATCTCTTAACTAAGGTTCCTACTTTCAGTACGCTAGTCATGTTTTCTAAATGACTTACAAATACTTCTTAATATCTTCTCTGTTTTAGACCTATGGTTGCCTGCTAGAGAATGCTTTTGGAATTATCTCTGCATTTTGTACAAGTGTTACTTGTGCAAAACGTAAAGTAAATAAGTAAAGCTTCTAAATCGTAATTTGTAGTTATTTTTAAAATCGCTACAAAATCAATGAAAGTTCTACAAACTTTTTAAACTGGACATGGATATTGTAGCGATTGAAAGAATTTACGAAATATAGTACACAAATCTTTCGAAAATCGCTCCCGCTACCTCTTGTATGTACATGTGATTGCACTAATTGATAATCACCTGAGACGCAGGGTTGTCAAAAGTAAAAAAGATAGTCAGTCCGCTGTCAATATTTTATCTTGTAGATTTAACCTGTATATGAAAACGCGGATTTTGGCTGCAAAGAAGCGATCTCATTTTAGCCGCCATTATCCGTTTATAGCTCACACAGTCACTGCCATTGTTGTCTCGAAAAGGCTCTTAAAATTAGTGAAATGAAGTCTTGGTTTAAAGGCTTCTGTAGATAAATCATTCAATATTTTAATGTCATTATCAAATCATTTCTAAAATCATTTTAAAATAACAAAACCATTGCTAGTGTCATCAACAACCCATAAAAATCACTCGAAGGGTATTTCACCTATTCGTCCCACTGAATCTTAGTCCATTTGGGACAAGTTGTAGAAAATCTAAATAAAAAATATTTCTTATATTCCCATTTATTGGGTAGGATGTTGCAAGACAAAAAAAAAACAACTGCAACGTATCCCTAATAGGACACAGTGGGACGAGTTAGGCGAATCACCTATTTCCACGACTGATATTTTTTTTGTAGAATTTGAAATCACTTTGGGTATAAGACTAATGTAATATAGAGTACGTTGTAAATTGGTTGTATATAATTTTGGATCAGTAATTAATCGAATGTATTAGATTATAATGTTTTTGTTACAACTTCTCGAACTTATTTCAATAATAAAGAGATGCGAGAGATCCACCAATGTGTTTAAACTGTGTAAAGCTTTGAAATAAGCTGTATTTGTTAAGTTTCAAAATTTTCTTAAACTTACAACTTTTTTTAAGTTAAATTATTTTTCTGTCTTCCACTGTTATTGTGTTGAGAGATGCTTCTATTTTTGTTTTAATTAATTTAATGTATGTAAATAAAATTTTTATTTTTAATTTTAACGCTAAGCGATTAAGTTTAATTGTATGGGTAGTAATTGTTGAGTTCTAAAATTTTTATTCCTAATGACGTACCTTTTAAATTTTGTTAAATATTTTTCTTGACTACTTTAATTTTAAGATTGAGAAAGGAGTTTTTTATGATGAAATCATGAGTCGGCGTTGCCGGAAGGGAAGTACAAGGAGTTGTTTATATTAAAAATACGTATTGATTTAAATTACAATACTTAATCGTAAAGTAGCTACGAGCACGGGTGAAGGCTGCTTAAAACAAAAACTTTTCATAAATAATAAAACACATGTACTGAGAGACAACCCTAAAAAATCTATTTTTTGAGCTAAAAAAATATATTTTATAAGCTTTTTAAACTTGCGAAAATAATAATGCAAGATAAGTGTATACTAATTTAAACTATTTTTGGGTTGACTGGCATAGTTAAAACGGGTCACGAAACATATAGTTACCAGAATGGATCCTACAATAATGTTTTTATAATAGAAAAGAATGAGATCTACACACCAGATCCTACTTAAGTATAAAATTAAAATACGTAAATATTAAGAAAATAAGAAAAAAAAACACGTATGTATACATTATGAACCTTATTTACTACCTACTTAAAATAACCAATTTTTAATACAAATATATAAAGGGTATTTTTTTCAAAGGGTTTTTTAATCAATGTTCTCTAAATAAAAAATAAAACTATTTAATCCTAGAGATGTCTTTAAAAATTCCAAAAATGTTTGATTTTAAATTATAAATCAAAACAATGAATTTTGATTCAATCACTCTTTTAAATAAGGTAAACCTTGTTCCTGGTGTGTAGATACTTTGAATATAAAATAGTCGATATATTACTCCGTCCCATTATACCTGAGTTTGTATGTTTAAAATACATAATAATAAGAGAAAATAAGTACATAAAAGCATACTATTTCATTTACATTTGTATATATTAGTTTAAAAATCTTAAACTTGAACTGTAATAGGCCTTTCTATGAAGTCTTTCCTTGGCATTTGTTATCATATTGTTGATTTATTTTATTTTCTATATGTTTTTTATTATTTCTCAACGTCCAAAAGGTGCTATGAGATCAAATCTTTCTTTTTCTGAGCCAAAGACATTTTTTTATGCTTCAACATAATATTTTTTGACAGAGGAGCCATTTTAAAATGGTATCATTAATATTCGCCAACCCTGTAAATGATATAAATAACGTTTCAAATACGTGTTTTCATATTGTTTCATATGTTTGCATATAATTTTGTTATTTATGTATATTTTTGCTTATACTGTTTCATGAAACATGAGGCCTTCAAAATTTCTCCGACAATAATGTTAGTTTAATGTTAGTTACAAAGCCGCATAATTGATGTTATAGGTGCAATTAAATGTAATATATACCTATTTAATATAAATCGCATTATCATTTTTAACCCTAAAAAAATGTCCTCCTAGCCGAATTTCGACTACGGCGGCCTATCTCAACAGAGATTAGCAAACTGCGCGGGACATATTATAGTGCATAAGTGTGTGCGCAATACACAGGTGCACTCTATGTTCCTTCACTCTCAGATCAGGCGCAGGACCAACTGCTTAACGTGCTTTCCGAGGCACGGGGGTGTTAACACCACCAACTTCCTGACTCCGGAGCTGTGTCTGAGTAATTTCAAGACAGAAAAACCCAAACACTCTCCGCCCGACCCGGGATTCGAACCTGGGACCTCGTGGATAGTACCCAGCGTGCTGACCACTAGACCAATGAGGCAGTCTTTTCAACCCTATCCCTATGAGAGGCTTAACCCTACACTACATCCGATTCGAACGCGATCCGAGTCCTACAAAATAGGTACGTTATTTGATTTTAAATATGAAAAACCGGACCGTGAATGACGGACGTTGTGCGTTAACTGTCATATAAATAGCTCAACGAATGCCGGATCGAATTTTTGACGAATTCGAATAGGATTCCGATCGGACGTTGTGCGAAACCGCTCGAATGCCCTCTTGCGCACGGCCGGATTGGCTAATCCGGACTGGCGCAAGTGGATCTGCCGGATTAGCTAATCCAGACTTGTGCAAGTGGGCTTTCAACTCAGATAAAAAACCTTGAACAAATCCAGATTAGCTACTCCGGGCCGGTGCATGTTTATCTTCCGGATTAGATAATCCTGACTTGTGCAAGTGGGCTTTCAACTCAAATAATAGGCATGAACAAGTCTGGAATAGCTAATCCGGACATGCGCAAGTAGGCCCTACGCAGTTTTCTGTCTCACTGCCGACGAATAAACAAGTAACTATCGGCGAATTTCTCGCACAAGAAACGTAGGTGCAATAGATATTCCGTGTAAACAAAAGAGATTCATAGGTACTTTATCATAATAGTTGACAGTGCCGTCGAGACCTAGCTTTACTAGTTTTTAGCTGAGTGGCAGAGCTGTTGAGTAAGATGCTGCAGCAAGTAATAGTAAATTCTATTCCAAATTCAAATCGCCTGGGAAAAGTGATTATACCTATAAATATAAGTGCTTAAAAGCTTTCACACAATAGGCTTGTCGATGAGAAGAATTTTCAACCCAAAGATTCCAACAAGAAATCGCAAGTTGGCCGAAGTAAGGAGAACATGCAACGATGGGGTTTTATGTACAGTGAATGTCTGCTGTGTGGTATTTCTCCCAAGACAATGGTCATGCCGATAGTCATGCCCTACGTGCCAGCACCTACATCTGCACACGTGAGGACCTGTACAACGCGACTGTTAATGCTCTTTTAGCCGCTGAGTATTGGGCCTCAAAAATATAACGCCAAAGTGTAGACGAAAAATAAGAAAAACAAGCAATCGCTGCTCAAGCTCAGTTGCATCATTTTAATTACACCATTCGCACCCTAACGTAAAAAATGTTATGTATTAAATAGACAATCTTTGAGTAGCTGGTATTTTAAAGCATATTGCCTATATGGTGCTGTATGTGGAACAAGAAAAAAAGAAAAACTCCCTTTTACATTCAAACACAAAGCAAGCAACCCGTAATTCTCATAATTTCGATTTCTAATCCAAAATGAAACACCAGAACAAGCCCTTTCGGACTTTGTCTATGAAAGCAGACGCGATACGTAGCTCAACAAGCCAAATTCCTGACAGATGAGTCACCCAGACAAATACCGCCAAGTTCCAAAGTTGGACCAATGTTTGCTGCACCTGGGGCTATTTTTGATAGGAAATTGTTGGTGAGTGATTGAAAGAGTCAAACAAGATGCTAGGATGGTAGCGAATTGTCAAGTAGCAAAAGTCTTGGGGTGGTAAATGATCTAGTTCCTAGTGGTCTACCCCAGGCAACGACATCAGAAACTCCAGTTTGTTTCGCCGCTGAGTAGAATGTGTAAGCTTGCTTCACGTTAGAACTGGTGAATTTAATACATTTCGTTTTTTTTTGTATTAAGAAGCAAGCTAGTGAACCAACTTAGTACCTTAGAGAGAGCTCTGCTTACGTTGTCAAATGATTCTTCTATTCTTCGCCTTTTCTTGACTTGAAGATTAAAGAATTATCATCAGCCAAGAGAACAATCTCACAAAATAAAATGGGAATTAAAAGGGAGGTCATTAATATAAATCAAAAATAGCAATGGTCACAATATTCAACCCTGGGGTATTCCCATTTGAAACGGTGCACCTGAGGAGTTAATGCCATTAACGTTTACTGTTTGTAGTCTGGCTGAGAGGTAAGAATAAAACAATTTTGACGCGTAAATAGATACACCGTAATGTTCTAGCTTAAAAATGAGTGTTTAGTGATTGATCCAATCAAATGCCTTCGATAAATCGCAGAATACATCTATCGCATCATGTTTATCTTCATAAGCATCAATAACGTGTTCGACAAGTGCGACCCCAGCATCTGTTGTATTTCAACCTTTGGAGAAACCAAACTGTTTCTCGTGTAGTAACGAGAGAGCAATTGATTAAATATAACTTTTTAAAAATTTTGCTAAATGCATATAGATTAGAAATTGACCCAGATTAGCTCAGAGCTAAATTCATGTTCGTCTTGCATATTAAAAATAATTCCCAGCCATATAAATAGCAAATTATTAATCAGTATTAATATAACAAGCTTAAAATAAATCACCTTACGGCCAATATAAGTTCTAACCATTTATTACAAATATTTGGTCAAACATTGGCTGATACCTGACTGAATAGAGGATTTGGCAAACTCATGCCACCCGAAATAATTGTAATTGTCTCCCAGTCACCTTGACCGGTAATAAAATCGCTGGTAGGTCTATCTATCTAGTATTTCGATAATTTTACCATATTGACAATCATGAAGCTTGATCTCTCTCCGGTCATCTCAGATAGCCATCTCACCGTACTATGAGAGTGAAGGAACAGAGAGTGCGCTCTCATATCTAAGTATATAAAATGAAAACTGACTGATACCCTTAAAAGTCTAGAGACTCCAAAGGCACATAGGTTCCATATGAGGTTTAAGGGTGCACTAAGAAAGGATTTGAGGTAATGTATAAAAAAGGGAGTATAAATGTGGGGCAAATTTGTATGAAACTCCATTAATTTTGGAGCTTAATCGATAAAATTTTGTATTTAGCTTTTTTTGGTTAGAAATTCAAAATGACGTATATCAAAATTTTTGGAAACATAACCTCTAAGGGATTGATAATGGGCAGGTATCCCTGATGTTTAGAGTGCGTAGCAGCTCAAACAGTGCCCTGAGAATCATTGCTGGTCGACAACATGTTTATCCCTTAATGTGGCACATCATGAGCCAAAACACTTGCACAAAATTAGTGATAAAGTACTTACATAATATAACATAATCCCTTTTATGTCGTTAAGTGTATATAATTTAGAAACGCAAAAACGTTTGAAAACCTATAGGTACTAACATAGTTTGTAAGCGATTTTGTAATACTAACCCTTGGATCTTTGTTGTCTGAAATCAATAAATTATAATTAATGGGTTAGTTTGAATGAGAAATTCAATATTTGCTCGGACAAAGTCGCGGGCATCCGCTAGTCATTCACATAATATAGTTGGCTAGTCTCTATTGAGATTGGACGCCGTAGCCGAAATTCGAAATAAGGATATTATCCTTCTCCGGTATTTTGGTGATGATTAATATCTGCGAAAGGGATATTATATAAAGATAAATATTTTTTTATTATTATTACATCCTTTGAGAATTAATATCACTGAAGGAAACATTCGTAAGGAAACTAGAAAAGCCTCCACACGTGTTTGATGATTGTTTAGTGTGTTAAATACTACTGACTGCCTTGTTGGTCTAGTGTTCAGAACGCTGGGTAAGTACTATGCACGAGGTCCCGGGTTCGAATCCCAGGTCGGGTCAAGAGTGTTTGGGTTTTTCTGTCTTGAAGTAACTCAGACACAGCTCCGGAGTCAGGAAGGTGGTGGTGTTAACACTCCCGTGCCTCGAAAAGCAGGTTAAGCCGTCGGACCTGTGCCTGATCTCTCTACGGTCTTGTCGGACTGCCGTCCCACCGAATTACGAGAGTAAAAGAACAGAGAGAGCATCTGTGTATTGAGCACACACTTGTGCACTATAATATCTCTGTTGAGACAGGCCGCTGTAGTCGAAACTGGGCTAGTAGGAAATTATTATAAATACTACTAAGTACATTTATTTTTCGGACACAAACAAAAACTTTTTTATCTACCGTATGGACGCATTAACGTTTACTTAGAAGCAGGCATGTTATTCAGAGAAACGGATCTTCAAACCACCCACCGTTTCCTCGGCATAGATTTATTGACTTCTATAAAACAATACTTGCGTGTCTATGCGCAGGAAAAATAACAGAATCACCATTGTTTGTGATAAGTCCTCTTATTAGATGCAAGGTCGTATTCTTTCCGGGTTTAGTAGTACACTTCCTATCGTGAAGTATCGCTAGTTTGTTGTAATTATAAATAATAACTAATTGATTGGTAATCGATCATCCTCATTTGAAGATGTCTCCTTCTTAATGTCACTTTGGTGAAACAATGCTTTATTTTTTTTAATGTAACACCCATCGGATTTAACGACTAGGTTGAATTAAATTAAGTATTTAATTCAATTTTAACATGAAACATTCGACTTTGCTTGTATATAATGTAGCAATAAGGCTTGTTTAATTACAGAATAGATAAATAATTAGCACTGTACTGTCAAAATCGGCTCAGTAACATTATATGCTACAATAGAATATTTATTGATACGTAATTTTTTAATAATAATGTTTTAACTAATACATGTTGTTTTAGATAATAAGCTAGGTTATTCTGGAATATCTTTTTAAGTTTTTTCGTAGCAAAATGAAATTGGTCTTTGTTTTTTTAAAACTCAGAAGCTAGCTAGGGCTTAAGTCCTTGCTATCGCGAAGACTCATGTACAGTCTGGCGTACAAAAAACTGCAGTAACCAAGGAAGATGATGCACCGTCTAATATTACGCCGAGCGGTGCGAGACTGCCCTACAAACGCATCCCACTTTAGAATTTGGGACGATATAAATACGAAATGCACTTGCACTGGATGCTAGGGTTGTGCTTCGATAGATTTTGTAAGAGCGAGAGTGAGAAACCGAACGCTACATTAAGTGAGTATCGATCAATAAAAGTATTCTGAGCGTCTAGACAAGGCGCAATCTATTCTTTAGCGAAGTTCGCTATCGTTACCAAAACCTATGACACTGACATATTAAAGCCATCGAAACTGTGACTGTTGCTTACATAAGTTGGCATTTTGTTGGCGATGGCGAACTTCACTGTGGAATACAATGATTGTCATTGTACTCATTTGTCGATCTATACCTTCAAATATACCGGTATAGTTTCGACATTTTTTATTCCTCTAGGTCTTCTCTATCCATACATATCACTTTCTTCGTGTACCACGATTCCGAAAAAAACAAAATGGCGGGGGTCGATATGTCAGCTTCCATACAAAAAGTTTTAGACCCTTTCATTTTTCAAGAGTATACTTTCCATATCTATACATTGTTGTTGGGAGTAGACATGTGTGTGATGTGTAGATTTAATGTGCAATCTCTGCAAATTATAAAAACATTGCTGGCAAGTGATTATAAAGTGCTATCCGTTATTATTATTAGTACCGGGTATTGGCTAGCTAATAGCTTAAGCCAGGCTTAAGCTATTAGCTAGCCAATTAGAAAAGCGTTTCTCTATTAGGTTTTGTCACGAATGTGTCATTCATTCCTCTGTTATCGACTCATATTTAGACCTTGTTAAACCGGGTCTAGATTTTTTGTAATAAGACTGTTAAAGTTTAATTTCTCTTTGTGGCAGCCCTATCCCTTCAGCGTCTGTAACCAGGCCGAGTAAGCGTAACTAGATTAATACATTTATTACTAACGCCGATATAATGCGTCTAAATACAGAATTAAAAGGTAATTCAATCAAATAAGTCATTTGCTAAAATTTATAGTTCTAGGACAGTAGGTACTGTACCGTTTTTGACGATTTGTTGTATCTCAATACAAAAAAAAAGTTTGTGCAAAATGCATTATGGTTTAGTAAGTCTTGCCACTAACTAAACACTAACCCCCTTACTAATAATGACTTTGCTACTTCTACACTTGTTTTAATATGCGACAGCTAGTTATGCATTAATGACAGATAGGTAACATCAATGAGTCATCATCAATAAGTCCATCAATAGTGGAGACAAACATTTCAAATTAGTCGCCTCATTATATCAAGTGTTAAAGGGATGTCCAAATCGCTATCAGAAGGGGGTAGGTGTGTCAATGGCTTAGCTAAGTAGTTTTTATAGTGACATAGGTAATTACATTTTTTTTTTGTAAAAAAAAACAATTTATGGTTTTTTGGTAAGAGTGTTTCAATATTAAAAAGCGTGTAGCTCTAGAAAAACTAATAAAAAAATATAATATACCTACCTAGTCAACCCAAATAAAAATAATTCGCTAAAGGTTTTCTGAGTCAGCAAGTTATACAAGGTCTTCTTACAAATGCAACAACTGTAGGACTAACATCGAAAACACAAAAAAATATATCATCTGATTACTTTGTCCCATGACAAGTTATTTATTAAAGTAAATATTATTATTCCAATATTTAACCTATAATAAAAGTTTTAGCATTTGACAAGTTAAAGCGCTTCGGAACACAAAATCAACAAAATCCACCTTTTTATTCTTGACCACTGATCAGCTGTAGTAACTATTTATACGAAAATCGACTGACTTTATACGAAGTTGTTCGATTACAGTAGTAGAAACATTGTCTGAAAGGAACACAGATAATAAAGTTGAACCTTATAAAGTTAATTCACAGGACACATCACAAGAATGAACCACAGTCGTTGGATCAAGAGAATCATGTAATGGCGTCCCCGCGCTAACACCATTGGCAGAGGACGACCACCTAAGATGTGGACATCAGGGACAGGCTGGCGTAAACTGGATGCAAGTGGCAGCAGACAGAAGTCAAAGATTTGAGACGAGGCCTTTTCTAAAGATGGACGCACCAAAGGCTGTGATGGATCTATGGATAAAGTGAAATATAACAAAAATCGGCATCGTGGTATGCTACGTGGGTAAGATAAAGAAAATTTTTCAGTGAACAATATTTTTACTTCTGAATTTCGACTACGGTATCCCAACAGAGCAAACCAGATACGCAGTCAAGAGATATAAAATATAGTGCACAAGTGTATGCGCAATACGGTGCACTACTATTCCTTCACTCTCATAGTTCGTTGAGACGGCCATCCGACATGACCGAAGAGATATCAAGAGCAGAATCACTGGATTAACGTATCTGGTATAACACCACCAGCTTCCTGACCTGTTGCTGGGTTACCCAAACCGGGATTCGAACTAAGGACCTCGTGGATAGTAGTCGTTTTTTTATAATCATAGAAATATGTACTATTTAGGTTGCCTGATAACTATACTAAAACAACAGTTAATACCATGAAAGGGTTTTGGGCATATTCAGAGTCTCTTTTGACAATTAATATTTACAAGATGATTCTATTTATTAAATCACATAAAAATAATCAGTTAACTAAATATGTACACTTAAAAAAAAACTTTAAAATCTACTTATTCAAAAATGTAACCTCATTTATTGCCTTATTGTTGCAACTGCAAGCAATTTCTTTCATACCACCTTCGGATAGATGACAGTAAAAAAATGTGCCAACTACTAGACTAACGAGGCAGTCAACTTCTTCCAGTTACAGCTTCTTCATTTAAGTATTCTTTTAACATACATAGTAGCTTTAAACATACTTAAAATACGTCAAGTCAGTCAGTCCATTCGTTTCAAGGACGCAACTTTCTACCAAGGCTCAAAGCTGATAATTTGATTAACACGAATCTTTCTCACTTACTGTGTTTTAAAGATGCTATACGGTGGAACTGCATATTTTAGTATTTGTTACAAACACGTTTTAAATCATTTTTGGAGAAAACGAGCCCAATTTTGTAATCTTTTATACGTAATACTTAAAATATCATTTACAGGCCCCTCGCGTAGTACGCTCTCCAGTCATGTTCTTCCTAAAGTCTCAAATATTTCCACATCAATTAAAATTGATTCTAATCCACTGAATCAAAGGGCTTGAAAAAAATTTTTTTTTAATAATAGGCAGACATTTCACCTGATTTGAATCTCACCTGATGGTAAGCGACGATGCGGCAGCGGATTTTAATTTATAACTAAATATCAATAGGGAACTCCAGGTATCTCCAGTCCAGACAGTAGGTATAACATCTCAGTCCAGATATAACCGGCAAATCTTCCGCCTCGAAGCATTTGTTAACAAACAGATCGTTTTCCGCTAACCGCGCCCTACTTAACCAGCCGTTAAAAATAACCGGCAGCATTCCTGCCAAAGCTGCTCTGCCAAACGGCCAGCCCTGACTGTGACGTCTGGCCCTTTGGTTAAATGTTAACTAGCCAATGGAACCGGGGTTTGAATTAAAGTCAGCGAGTAACTTTTAAACTCTTTATTTTGTTTTCTTCATATCTTACAATACAACATATTCCTACTTTTTTAAGAGTCATTCCCATACGATCCCATGCATACAATTCACCAGAAAACACATTTTCTTTTCCAACTTATTTCTCAATGGTATCTTAAAGAAACGTAAGCCTGATAAGTACTGGAAACTATATAATAACTACCCTGTGTTCTTTCTCGAAGGAAAACCCTCTCATTTGACCCCAGGGCCCATATTGATTGTTATTATTGATATTGATAATAATTCCTATCTTTTCTGTATTCTGCCTGTGATACTAATGTAAATGAAGAAAAGGAGTAAGAGAAGAGAGAAATAAAATCAAGAAGGCTCGGAGAATTCTTCGCAAAAAATTACAAATTACGTAGAAGGAAAGATAGAGGACGAAGTCGTTTTTTGTTCTGAAACATGAATCATCATCATTCTAGCGCTATCCCGGTTTTATACTCGCACGCGAGGGCCCAGGAACCGCTTTGGACCATGATCCAGGATGCGGCAGATCAGGTGATTACCGCGGAGCGTCTGCCATTTAACCTCCGCGACCCTGTTACCAGGGGAACCTGAAACATTAATGCTGGCCTGTTAATCCTTTAAGTATCATGTTTCAGACACAATAGGCAATCGATTGTTATCAGGATGCGGCAGTCGTATGATCCTTGAGACGATATTTGAAATCGATTAACTTTTGAATTATTGATCTGGAGGTGTACCTTTTCTAAGCTACCATAATTTCAAATGGAGTCAACATTTCATTGCGATAAATTACATTTATAATGAATTGTAAATCAAACAACCTATAAAACGCCCGTAAACCAAACTCGAGCAGATTTTATTGTAGCAAAACTAATTTGTGATAAAGTTTACAATTTGCTGCGGAATCTATGTATAAAATTCCTTTTCAGAGAAAAAAAAAACAACTGTTGATGCATAGACAACTCCAATATTTTTGTGTTCTTGGACCCACCCAGAGTACAAAACGAATTTTGTTCTTTCACGTTATTTATTTAAAACTAGAACATCTAAAAGTATGCCCATCGGTTTTAAAACACTTTTTCACTGTCACAAAGCTTAACTTAAAAAAACAAGTTACAATTAAAAATGTAACGTAAAATGACACCTTCGCATTCTCAACTCCACAAATTTCTCGAAGTGTTTTCAAATATTTAAATAAAAATTACAACTAGCCAAATACCTGTATATCACCGCCCCCGCGGCTTTGTGACACACACAAACAGATAGACATACAGAAATATACGACGTCGTAGTAAAATATACACACAGACATTACCGCAGTAAACCATGCACTCACACAAGTGCACCTTATCAAAGAAAAACTTCCAAAAATCAAGCGCACACGCATAGGCTACATCCTTATGAATGTGAATAGGGTTGTCGACATGAATCATTATTAAAAGTCGAAAAATAATTCTGTAAGTCTGTACCTGTGTACTGATTTAAACATTTTTTTGTAGACGAGATTTTGAAGAACAGTTTTCTTCTGATAGGAAAATAAAACTTGATAGGAGTAATGTTTTAAAAGTTTTTTGGAGAATATACCTACTACATACCTACGTGATGATAAATGATGTACTTACTTTATGACATTTACTAATAAAGGACCCTGATTTAATTTGTAATGACCCGCCATAAATGTCTGAATCCTCCGTTTTATGCACATTTGTTTTAAAAAGATAAGCAGCCTTTCGCGTTTAGTAAATTGATAACGAACGGATGATCTTATATTTGACAATTTACACAACAAGCGCCATCCCTATCAAATAGAATCATAGACAAACCATACAGAAATGATACACACACCGAAAATGCACATGTGTGCATGGTGCATCGTCCCACACCCACTGCCTATGTGTAAGTTCTGTGTGTGTGTGAAAGTAGGTCACAGATAGGAGAGACACGTGTTGGAGGGCCGAGCCTTTCTTACCGAGCATAGAGGATCGTGGAGGTGTCATCACTAAATTAGTATCACATACAAACAACAACAGGGGCATTCCATGCGAAGCGGACAGCTAAAAAAAATTGATGTTTCCGATTTCAGTAATATTTGAGTATGTTTTACCTATACATGTCCTTGATACGTGTACCTAATATTTTTTTAATAAAGTGCCTAGTTAGAGAGTAGGGGGACTTTGAAATTTTGACCAACGAGTGGGCATGCAGTACTTCAAAGTCGATTACCAAGTCAAAAGATGATAGATATAAATAATTAAACTAATGTATTTATTACTCCATTTAATGAGGTTTTTAACTGAATTTTAGGATACGGAAAAAAGTTTTTTTTTTTTTTCATAAAAAAAATGCGATTTCATTTTTTTTTCCTTGACTTTAACAAACTTAGACCGTTTCGATTTTAATTATTTTTTTTCTAGAAATAGATAATATTGTAAGAAACATTCGTGTTAAGTTTTATAATGGGCGTGAAAGTGGTTTAGGAGCTAGACTAGAAACACTGTTGAAGCGTGGCGTCCTGCCCCACGCCGCGCTTAGCGCCTGCCACTTGCGTGAGTTTGGAGAGTACAGTTTTTCTTTAAGATAGTTTGATATATTATGATATTTAAATTTAAATGATTGCTTTTATTAATAACATGTTTTTTTTAAAAAAATACAATTTTAAATGCTTAGCTATTACTCGTTCGTTTTACCATAATACCTTCAGTAATAGGAATGAAGGCATGATATTTTTTGGTGCCTGGTATTGTAGCTGCCGACTCAAATCTGCTTTTTGAAAACAATCTATTTTGTTAAATATTCTCTTTTCGAGCATAGAAAACATGCGTTTGGGGTATTGATTTTCTCGCCTATTCGTACAAACGCTCGAATGTGGTAATTGCATTGTTTGACGCCGACTGTAGGCTAGCTCGAGTCGCCAGACGTTTTAAGTCCACCACATGAACTATTTTCGATCAGGAAATTTTCTCCAATGCTACCTATTGTACGTTATTTAGACTTATTAAAAAATATATTTACAAAAGTGTAAATGTAACATATTAAAGTATTTAATAGGTATTAAAATGTATTAGTATTATTAAAAATGTATTAGTATTATACAAAATATGCGAAACATTCCGTCAAATTTTTTTTCATTTATTTGATGGTGATTTGTCTTAGTAGAATTTTCAAAGCAACAGGTTTCTAGACGTAAAGTTTTCAAAAGCCTACGAATTTTTGATTTCCTTCTTCCCTATAGCATCCAAACTTTAACTTTGTATGTTTTGATATTTTTTTAACATTTTTACCACTCACAGTATTATTATTATCGCTGACGTTACGTTATTACTATCCTAGAGACCATGAATTTTGCACGGGTGGAGTAACTGCAAGGTAGCTATGATGGTAAGAGCGTTCGTCCAGTGGCCAAAGGTAGTGAGTTCAGATTCTACATGTAAAGTTTTTGGTTTCCTATTTAATATTTTTGTCTGACTTCATAAAAACTAAAATGTCACCTTGACTCCATAGTGTTTTAGGCGAGCCCTTCCGCGCACGGTAACAACGGCTCGCGCGAGCGCAGCGCGGATGATAGCGCCGATCATTCACCCCGCGAACGCTGAAAACTCACTTTCTTTGTACGAGTGAGATAGATATATGTTTCTAAGACTGAACCTACAGGTCGCCAAACTTGAAAGCTATCGCGATAACTAGTATTTTTCCAAAGCAATAACGAATTAGCAATGGTTCATTAATTTAAAAGATGTCGTTGGCTTTCCTGAAATTTCTGTGAAAGCTATAACTATTGCAATTTGAAAGCAATCGAGTTATACGGCAGGCTGGTCCTCGATAAATTCTGCTAATATTAATTCAATAGTTTTCATATTTGACCCGTACCCGTACGTACAACTTTCAAAATTTCGAGCTACCTAGGTACATACACTTTCTCACCAAAATAGGCCCTGCCCTGCAGCATGAAATCTGCAGTTTTCATAAATATTCGTTTTTAGTATTAAGTATAGTTAAAACTGCGGAAACAACAAATAAGTGGAATCTACCTGCTACGTAATTAAAACATAGTTGTCACCTCCATCTACCGAGTAAAGTTGTAAATATATGAATATATTTATAACTAGCAGTTCCCCGCGACTTCGCCCGCGCCAAAAGTCGGATTTTCCATACAAATTTTCATCCCCCATTTAACCCCCCTTATGATTATATATCACGACAAAAAGTAGCCTATGTCCTTTCCAGTGTCTCAAACTATCTCTGTGCCAAATTTCATTTGATTTGGTCCAGTAGTTTCGGAGCCTATTCGATGCAAATAAACAAACAAATCTTTCCTATTTATAATATTAAGTATAGATACACTGAAAAGCTTGTTATTTTTCAACGTAACTTTGTTGTAGTACATAGTTAAAATTAAGAAGATTATTATTTTATTCACTTATTTATTTTATTGAACCACTTCGCTGTGCTAACGAAGTACCTAAGTCATAAACATAGAAATAAATTGTATAAATACTCGTAAATTATTTCAACAAACACACCAATTACCTAGCCCCAAACTAAGCGTGAGCTTGTGCTATGGTGACTAGGATAACGGATAGAAATACTTCAATAAAAATAAACATCCATGACTTAGGTACAAATGCTCGTGCTCATCACACAAACATTTGCCCCTTGCGGGATTCGAACCCGCAACCGCCTGGTTTAGTAGTCCGGTGCGCGAACGACTAAACCAAGACGGTCGTCTTGTAATAATGAGTCCTGAAAAAGGATAGAGAAAAGTTTTTATTTTAGCAATAATTATTTAAAAGGATGAAAAAGGGGTTTTAAATGGGACATTTAAAATTTGGGTAGGTCAAGTCGAGGGAAATCACATATCGCTTTGATATAGCTAATTTGATTTGTTTTTTTAAAAATCGTTTATAAGCGTTTTACGTCAGCTATTTGTCAAAAATTGCGCATAAACGTAAAGGCAATTAGGACCATCATTATCATTAATAACCAACTAATGATAGCATCATTAAAAGGGATATCATTAAATTTCTCCAACAGTTTCGGTGTCAGATGCGCGTGCGCCTGTAATTACGTTAAGCAAGTGACATTTAAGTAATCATCACTCTTCACTATTAGCACTTTTGATAATGCCATATTTAATATCAAATAAAAAAAACTGAAGGAATCAGACATTACTTTGTGGGAATCCATAAATAAATAAAATAAATTAAAATTACTTTACATTATAATTTTTATTTAAAACGGAAAGAAAATTACGTGAATTTTATGCTCAATTGTTCGATTAATAAGATTTCGATAATTATTAAACATTAAATTATTAATTAATTGACGACCGTCTTGGTGTAGTGGTTCGCGCCCCGGACTTCTAAACCAGGCGGTTGCGGGCTCGAATCCCGCAAGGGGCAAATGTTTGTGTGATGAGCACGAGCATTTGTAGCTAAGTCATGGATGTTTATAAATGTATATAAGTATGACTATCCGTTATCCTAGTCACCATAGCACAAGCTCTCAAGCTTAGGTTGGGGTCAGGTAATTGGTGTGTTTGTTGAAATAATTTATTATTAAAGGCCGCCTGTTTGCCAATTTTTTTATAATGTACTAGCTGTGCCCCGCGGTGTTACCCCTTACGGCTTATTAGGAAAAATAAATTGCGTAACTATAACTATTTACAATTTTAGAAGCAAAACAATTTAAATTTGAGCATCGGAAAGATCAATTTACAAAATTTAATGAGTGACAGAATCTCGGGTCTCGGGTTGTAGAGAGCTAGAAATCATTTTACTGCAGCACATCGCGGTAAACAACATTGCGGGACTTATTGTTTTCTGCATAAATAAAAAGATTTCTGACACACGCGAGCAACCCACGTACAGTTGTACGTGGGAGAAGCAGGGGGTGCCCAGGTGAATGCCGGCTACTTTTAGAGTTTGTCCTTGACTTTTATTTATCATGATAGAGAAAGTCACTTTTAAATGAAATTGTAGGCGTTTGAACTGGAAGGGTAAGTTTATGGGTATTATAGGGATTCTGGGTATCAATACCGTCTCTCCTTTGGCCCCTTCAGTAAGAATGGTGGCCTGGACGATGTGCCTTCTCAGCTCTGTGATGCGTAACGTAGTGCCGTTGCACAGTCTGCGCGCGTCCAGGTTACGGATCAGTATGACAGGCACACCAACTTTGAGTTCTAACTTGTGGGAGGTACCTGACAGATCGAGGGAATTTAAGATCTCTACTGGGTATACAGTTGCGTCGTCAGTTGTCATCACCGTGTCTATTGACACGTAGGTCCTCACATCACCTGGAACTTGCTCTTAATATTCTTTTATTATTATTTTCTACCAATTCGTTTTTGGGCGCCATAGCTCTTTCGCACAACCGCTCCTCGTTAGCCAGGTTTTCTTGTAAACTCGTAAAAACCTTATTAATAAGGTTATCTTTCGAGCTAACAACATTGCTAAATAAGCTGCCAAAGGTTATTTGGTCGTTAGCATCCGTCGGCATGCGACCTTCGCCGACCTCGAGAAGCGTTTGTGCCAAAAGTCCAGACTCCTGATCATTGAAGAGCTGGACACACATGTTAGTAATCAGCTGTAAGCGCTCTACTTTAGCCCACAACGAAGAAGCCTTGAGGCATGCATTTATCTCGTCTGCTGCGGTACCTCCCTCGATAGCCGGCAACGTCTGCCGGAAATCACCTGCCAGCAAGACGACCACTCCACCCATCAAGATTCGATTGCCCCGAATGTCTTGTATGCTGCGATCCAGTGCTTCAATCGCTCGCTTGTGCGACATCGTGCATTCGTCCCACACGATCAATTTGCACCATTGCAATAGAGCACCGCGAATACTACTTTTCCTGATGTTATCGGCGTTTCTTTACTCGGAAGCGCACAGTTAGGTATGCAACATCGTCGGTGTAAAGCATGCTGCCAGGTCTAAGCAGATGGTGGACTTATGGTGATAAGGGCGGTTTTATAATTCAAAACCACGAAAAAATTGTACACATTATGATTGTACACATTAAATCCACCGACACTCGCCACGGGCCGTCCAGCGCGTCTCTCGTGGCGCCGTCATAAGCGTATGGTATTTTAAAACTATGAGATCTCCTAAGACAATTATTTAAATTGAATGGAATAAAAGGCAATTATGGTCTAAATTAAATGCTTGTTAATAATTAAGTATTGATTTGGACAAATACTAATACAGTTCTTATGAAATTACCTTGTTAAGTAATGCACTACTGTAAAACATTTATTATTACCATAAAAAAGGTTATAGTGAGCAAACCTTAAGAGATAGATATATACTCTTGGACACTTTTCTGTAGAACTATTAAAGGCAAACATTTCTGACATACATTATATTGGTGTAACTCTTACAGATTTTTTTCCGGCTTCATTAACACTTATCGTCATAACTTCGGTATTTAAATACGAATCCTTATGAAATATAGTCTATGTGTTATTCCAATGTAGAAGCTAAATTTGTGTTAAGTTTCATCGAAAACTATTCAGTAGTTTTTGCGTGAAGAAGTAACAAACATACACACTCACACACTCACAAACTTTCGCATTTATAATATTAGTGGGATTCATGTCCTTTTGTAATTATATTGTATTTGTATTTACACCAAACCACACCAATCTGTCTGCGCCAGCGTCACTTAGCGGACATTGAAGGCAATTTTATTTTTTCCATTAAAAACAAACCGGCCAAGTGCGAGTCGGACACGCGTACCTATATAACATTAGACACTATATTATGACCTTTTTTAGTTTTTAACGGTAAAAAAATCACGTTTGTCTGGGAGCCCCCCTTAAATATTTATATATTTTTCATTTAATCATTTATTTTTCATGTTTATAAATAACTTAATATTCTGTGTATATTTCAAGCGTCTGCGTGTTGCCGTTTATTGATACCAAGCAAAAAACGATTTAAAAAACACGTTTGTTGTATGGGAAAAAAATAAAAATACAAAATATAAATATTATTACTATTTAAATTAAAATATTTCTTTTTACTGTTTATATTAATATTAAAATCCTGAGAAAATTTCTAGCGTCTACCTGTTGCCGTTATTAATGTAACGCATAAACCGCCAAAAAAATTACGTTTGTTGTATCGGAGCCCCCCTCAAATATTATTTTTATTCTGATTATAGTATTTGTTGTTATAGCAGCAACAGAAATACATCATCTGTGAAAATTTCAACTGTCTAGCTATTACGGTTCATGAGATACAGCCTGGTGACAGACAGACAGCGGAGGCTTAGTAATAAATTCCCGTTTTTACCCTTTGGGTACAGAACCCAGCAAGCAAGTTCAATAATTTTTATCAGCTGGTAAACGTAAATCGAAGGTTATTTGACACAATTCCCCTACTAAAATTGTCAAATAATATTAAAACTGCTGTTTAAAAATAAGCCATGTGTCGGCGAACTTGGCCCTTATTTCACCAACTGAAATAAATATAAATTAATTAATTATAATATAAATCAGATAAAAATTTATGAAGTTCATTAAAAACATCTATCCAAATTACTTCAAAGAAAACAAACACCTCTGTCAACAAATTACCAGGCGCATAGAACATTCTAGGAGTCGTCGACCGCAGCGAAATTTGGCCACGTGACGTAGTGGTCGTCCTTCGCCGCGCTTTCTACTACCTCTGGCCTATGCTTGCCTGGTACTCCGGGCGAGTTTACGCACAAAAAATGTAACTATAACTATTTATAACCAACTACAAAAACAAACATAGCCAAGAGAGTTTTATTTTGATTTAACAGAAAATTATTTGAATGACGTCATTCAATTTTCATTTGTTTGCCAACGGTTGAGTGGCTAATATAGTCCTTGTTTAAACCTGGTAAGTTCTGAATTCATCGCAGTTCTATTTAAGGTTAAACCACGTTCAAATATTGCTCGCACTAGTCCAAAAAATTGAGGTGATTGTGTCGCAGTGATACCGAAGTTAAGCAACCCACGGCGCGGTCGTGACTGGATGGGTGACCATTCCGACCATTTAAGTAACGTCCATGACAGCATCTCCGTGCTTCGGAAGGGACGTTAAGCAGTTGGTCCCGGCTAATATCTGTTGGTATTAGTCGTTAAGCCTAGTCAGAGGCACTAGGGCGGCTTGATAACATCTGACAGTAAGGTTTGTCACTTGCCTTGCAGACACCCCTCCACCAATCCGCACTGAGCCCGCGTGGTGGAGTATGGCTCGTACCTCCTCATAGTTGAGGTGAGGCCTTTTCCCAGTAGTGGGATCTATATAGGCTGACTTTACTTTTAGTCAAAAAATTTAAGTAAAAAAGACAACTTTTAAAGGGCATGACCATCACAAAGCGACTGAAATTCATGAGACTTTGCTTTTAGGTCGGCACATCTTACGGCGAACACGCCCTCACATTCTTCACAGTGCAGTGCAAGAAAAGGCACGGCGGTTGAAAGTTGGTAGACCAATATATACATGGCAAGATTCCTTAGCGCAAGACCTCAATTACTACAACAGGACTCGCGAAGAGTGGAAAAAAGCGGCAAAAAACAAATCAGAACTGAGAAAAGCAGCACAAGAAATAAGCAGAGACCGACAGCGAATCTGATTTCAGCGCCACGTCATAAACAAACAAATGATCCGAAACATACAACATGAAAAAAGAAGCCCGGAAAGCTCCTAAGGACACGGAACATCTAAGGCCAGACGCTCATCTCACCAACACTCATTCCATATAATTATACTCGTCTTTACCTATATTCCCATACCAAGCTTAAGATGCATATCTAGTTGGTTGCGGCCGTCAGGCTTCGGCTAGTCGGTCTTCCTTTCCCATCCCAGAGCGCGTCTTACCCTAAAAATTGTGCTACTCGGTGTGCCGGTTTTACCGGATTAGGGTTTGATCCTGGCTGAGTAGCACCTCGTATCGTATCGTATCGGAAACATGTCAAACCATTTGCCATTGAGCTTGGGTCCAAGAATTATAAATACTGATATAACAACGTTAAAGAATAACGAATACGGGGTTCAGGCGTTACATAAGTTTAAGCGCTCACCCACTGACACACAGAATCGTATCACTTCCATTCGTATCTCGGTCGAATTCAAAACTGATTGTGTAATTAGTATGTAAAAGTAGTAAGATTTTCGGAATACCTCATTATGTAAAGCATTGTCTTGTTACAAAGGTTTAATAAGTTCATGCGTCTTGTACACACCGCACGTCAGACTATCCCACTTTTATCTTGAGACCGCCTCTATTCCCTACGTGATAAAATCTGTTTTTGTTGTTCACATGGCTAACCTGAACTGCTGCAATAATATATTTTTAGGGTTCCATGGCAAAAAACGTAACCGGTCTGTCCGTCCGTCCGTCCGTATGTCACAGCCTCTTTATTCTGAAACTATAAGCATTACACAGTTAAAACTTGGTAGGTAGATGTTTCCTGTTAACTGCTTTACGATTATTATACAAAAATAAATAAATAATTATATTTTAGGGTATACATGTTTTAGTACATTTTTAGTCAAACCTATGCGTGTGTCTATGGTTAGGTATTTTAAAATGACATCGAGGTTCCTAAGACCATTTTCTCTAAAAGTCTAACGTTAGAGAGATAGACGCTTCAAAAGTGGTAAAATGCCCCCTTACCCCCCCCCCCCCCCCCCCCATCTAACTTTTGAACAAGGCAAGTGTAAATTTTGAAGAAAATACATGATGTAGATCGTTAAAAATTCTTTCAACGAAAATTGGTTTGAACGAGATCGAACTAGTAGTTTTTGTGATATAGCACATTTTCAACAACCGCAAACATAACTTTGTTCTTTAAACAAACACTATTAAAAACAAAGTTATATTTGCTGACAACAAAATATTGTGGTATTTTGGCTAAGTGGATCCTACTTCAGTTAAAGTTGGCACGGAACCCTTAATGCGCGGGTCCAACTCGCAATTTGCCGGTTTTTATATATTTGTACACTGTTGCCAGTATGGCGTCTCATTTTTGGGGCAATCTGTATAATATATAAGTGCCACGAAAAGCACTTTAAGCCGTTTGTTCTGCGTGTGATGTCTGGAATACAATCTCATGTATATGTATAGACTACGTCCAAAATGAATAGGTCATATGAACCACCAGGTGACGTATATAGGACGATATAAGAGCATAAAATAATAAGATTCAGCACTATGCCGTCACTTGTAAGCTGTCCAACTGAGTGCTGGTGAGAATTCAAAAGTGCAGGAGAAGATTCGTACATTTTGGTCATATATTTTTGTACGGCATTTTTACCATCGATAGATGAAAAATAATAAGAAAGCGCGTAGTGCCGTAAAAAATGGTACGCCACAAAGTTGGTAAATTTTGATTTTTCTCATTTTAATTTAATAATTTGAAATTAATTACGCTCACAAAAATTAATCGACTGTGTCATCCGGTGGGACTCGAACCCACGTCCCCTCGCTATCCGGGCGAATGTTCTTGCCAACTGAGCTACGGAGGACGTTAGTCAGCCGACGAATTCTTGTAAGTGCTTGCTACGCCAGTGAGCCGGCGTTCGATTTCATCAATACTTGGGGAATGTACCCACCCGCATGTATCCGATGGAAATATTTTTACAAATATTTCACCCGGATAGCGAGGGGACGTGGGTTTGAGTCCCACCGGATGACACAGTCAATTAATTTTTGTGAGCGAAATTAATTTTAATTTCGTACAAACTTGCAAAATAATTGCTTAAGTTATAAAAATAGTTTTTCATTTATTACATATTCTACAGTGGTTTTACTTATTCTTTTTTTCTTTAAATACAAAGTTACTCATTTCAATCAAAATATTTATTCATTCTCTATTATTTCTTCTGTATGAGAACCCGTCTAAATCGCTATCACAGCCATACGTTTTATATGCACGGCGAAAACACTACAATTGTCACGCAAAACAGACTCAGCTCCAACCTCATGTGTTTAATTCCCGACAATTCTACAAATATGTCGAGTTGTAAAAAATGTTTCTGTTTCACAACTGTACTGATACTGACAATTGTCACATAAATGATAGGAATATTTACAATTTTTAGCCAGCATATGTCACTGACAATTGTCGGCTTGGTGTAATAGGGCCCAGGAGGTAAAGAGAAGGGCGGAAATTAGTGAAAGATCAGGAGATACGATACGGCTGTTTTCCTTTATTTGCTGCATGGCTTATGCTTTGATGATAGCGAGGCAGAATATCGGAAACGTTTTACGTCCAATAAAAACCTAACAAAAGATGACCAACTCAATTCCCTAGCTCAGTGAAATGAAGTTGATTTTGGCGAAAAAACCGTTTAAGCAAGGAAGTGCAAAAGTGGATCTTGGCGTCCGACACCAGAATTTAAGACGCCACTCTTTCCGACCCTTCGCAATCACTTCCCAATCAGCTTTTTGGAGTTCACATAGATCCTCCACCACATCTACCCAACGCTATCTATGAGTCTGATCTCTCTATGGTCATGTCGGACTGCCGTCTCACCGAATTATGAGAATGAAGGAACAGAGAGTGCACCTGTGTATTGCGCATACACTTGTGCACCATAATATGTCCCGCGCAGTTGGCTAACTCTGTTGAGATTAGTTGAGATAGGCCGCCGTAGTCCTCCGGGTCTCGACGGCATCCACGCCCGAGCCTGGGTCCTGGCTCTGTCAGAAGAGTCCGGGACGCTCGAACTCCAGCTGCGGGGTCTCTTCAATGAGTGCCTCCAGCAGGGGTTATTCCCCCGGCGGTGGAAAGAGGGTCGCCTGGTGCTCCTCCGTAAAGAGGGGAGACCAGCGGAAGATCCCTCTGGGTACCGGCCCATCGTGCTGCTAGACGAGGCGGGCAAGCTCCTGGAGCGAGTAGTCTCGCCCACCACCTGCACGGTGCCTGTCAAGCACCTGGAGGAAGTCGGCCCCAATTTGGCCGACTCCCAGTATGGGTTCCGCAGGGGCCGTTCGACAATTGATGCGATCTTCCGGCTGCGGGACCTGTCTGAGGAGGCGGTGTCGGGAGGAGGGATGTTGGTGGCAGTGTCGTTGTACATTAAAAATGCCTTCAACTCCCTCCCTTGGCAGACAGTTATGGAGGCACTCCGGTTCCATGGAGTGCCTCCGTATCTTTTGCGGTTGGTGGGGAACTACCTGTCCGATCGAGCGGTAGTATTCCCCACCAGAGACGGTGTTGGGTATCGTCGGCGGATGACGGCCGGTGTTCCGCAGGGGTCCGTCCTTGGCCCCTTGCTCTGGAACATCGGCTATGATTACGTTCTGCGCTGCGCAAATCTGCGCGGCGTGGACGTAATCTGTTACGCCGACGACACACTGGTGACGGCCCGGGGTTCTGATTTCCGGGCCGCACAGGTGTTGGCCACCGCTGGAGTGGCGGCGGTGGTGAGCCGAATCCACCTGTTGGGCCTGGAGGTGGCCCTCCACAAGTCGGAGGATATTTGTTTCTGCAGGCGCCGACGTGGGCCACCGGGCCCTCTTGCGTCAGGTGCAGAGGGTCCTGGCAATCAGGGCCATCAGGGGATACCGCACCATCTCCTACGAGGTGGCGTGCGCTCTCGCCGGGTCCCTTCCGTGGGACCTGGAGGCCGAGGTTTAGTCCTCGGTCTACTGGCGAGTCGCAGCGCACGCCCAGAGCCAGGGCTGCCGGCCCCCACCCGACACTGTAGTGCGGTGGCGACAGGAGGCCCACGAGGTGGCTCTGGAAGAGTGGCGGCGGCGACTCGTGGAGGGACTCGGTGACCATCCTACCGAGTCCGGTCGCCGGGCAGTGGAGGCCGTCCATCCCGTCCTGTCCAGATGGGTTGGACGGAAACATGGGTCAATTACTTTCCGGCTGGCGCAGATCCTCTCGGGGCATGGATGCTTCGGGAGATATCTGTGCGTAGTCGCCGGAAAGGAACCGACCTCGAGATGCCACCATTGTGACTGCGTCGAAGACACGGCTCAGCACACAATGGTGGACTGCCCGGCGTGGGCGGAGCCGCGGGCGGATTTGGCCGCGGCTCTCGGAGGCGGAGACCTAAGCTTGCCGACCGTCGTGTCTAAGATGGTCGGAAGCGGGGGGTCTTGGGAGGCGGTGGCCCATTTCTGCGACGTGGTGATGTCGCAGAAAGAGGCCGCCGAACGGGACCGGGAAAGAGACCCGGCCTCCCTACGCCTTCGGCGCCCGCGGGGCGCGCGCTCGGGTCGCGGTGCCAGAACGAGCGGCGCCTCGACGGGAGGGTCTCTGGCAGACGGTGTGGGGACACCTCTGCCCAACCACCAGGGACCCTCCTGAGAGACGGTGCACTGTACGCCCAGTACGCCGTCTGGAGTGGGGGTGTTGGGTACATATCCACTCCCCCCTCCGTGGAGATCCGCCCTCTGAATTAGAGGGCGGAAGTTGCCGCTGGCAGGGCCGCGGGACTGTCGAGATACCGCGGCCCCTGCTGTCACAGCCAACACATGCGGCGGGCGTCGTCAGGTTTTAGTGGGTATACCCGAGTCCGGGAGAGTCCCACACACGCTTCTCCGTTACCCGACGGAGAGGTACGGTGCGTAAGGCATTTCCTGATGTAAAAAAAAAAAGGCCGCCGTAGTCGAAATTCGGCTAGGAGGACATTATTATGAGTCCGATCGGGCGTTTCTCATACAATCACGGAAGACAAGACACAATTCTTTATTTCCCTGACCCAAACCTAAACAGAGCGTGGACAAGCCAAGAACATTACCCCCAATAGTTACAAAAAACAATCGTGATTACATAACAGCGCAAATCGCAAAATGTCGGTCAGTAAGTTGCGCAAGAGTGAAAGGTTGCATAAGGCTAGACCGAGACGAGATGAGACTCTTGCAACATACCAAAGAGTTGGGTACAGAAGGTCCAAGTCGGCATTTGAACCTACGACTAATTTTAAAGTAAGGAAACCTGCACATTCAGGCGACTGAATGTGTAACCATGATAAAAACTGGTCAGGTTCCCATGTTAACAGGGTCACGGAGGTCAGATGGCAGTCACTCCACTGTAATCACCTGATCTGTCATATCCTGGATCATGGTTCAAAGCGGACCATGGGCCTTCGCGTGCGAGTGCACAACTGGGATAACGCTAGGAAGATGATGACTAATATTAAGAGACACAGTGGTGTAACATGACATGTTATGTAATAATTATAATTCATGTTATGTATACTCGTAACTAAAGATACTGATGTTATGTAATAAATACTGAGTAACTATAAATAAAAATATTATTAACACCAACTTCCTGGCACCGGAGCTGTTTCTGAGTTATTTAAAGACAAAAAACCCAAAACTAATTTCTGACCTGGGATTAGAATCCGAGACCCTAGTCTATTTATTATTTTACAATTTCATAATGATTCGTTATCAGATGTTTAAATAAATTTTCCGCTATTACTGTACGTGTGTTATCTCCTACATGCAACTTAATCATAACAAAAGTTATCATAAAAAATACGTGTCCATAGAAGTGTCAATAAATTGTGTGTCATTGTGAAAGTATACATATTGATAAAAAATAATTATAACTACGGCTGCTAAACAAATTAATAAAATGGCCATAAAAATACAGAGAGAGAGAAACTTTGTCCAATTTCATAAAGAAGACCAGCGAAGTTATTTGACGCTGAACCGTGATCATTAATGAAATTAAGCTACATACGCACATCTTGTTAAAATGAACTTAATTTTTAACAACCGTATCCCCGAAAAGTAAAGATATAAGAGATGAATGTATGAATTACACATCAGCTAGCTAGCTACAACAATATAAATGAATAGTTTTTCATAAAAAGCAATAGGATACTTATGCGTTTATTGGAACGCACTTAAACATGTATCGATGTTTCTACATCTATCAAAATTGTTTTATGATATTTTATTTTCAGATGCCCCGCTTTGTAAATTTTCATAATAACAAACAAAAGTCAGCCAATGGAATGATAAATAAATAATAAAATATATGTATGTCTCACTTAGTATGGTTTCTTGAGTCCCTTCATGCCAGCCATCTTTATAATAAGAATAACATACGTACAAATTATGTAGTATATTTATATAATATATAAATAATTACTTTACTGTCACTAGGGTAGGAACATTGTTACTACTTAACAATTTAATATAAAAAGACAAAAACTTTGTTAATATAAAAATTAGAATACTACAAGATTATTTCTAAGAAAGATGGAAGTCTCTCTTAACAGTTGTTTTATGATAATTTAGCTATACCAAGCCATACGTAATTTAAATTTGTTAAAAGACACTAATAAAGCCAAATCAAAGCCGCCATAAGCCTTCCTCTATTTTTTGCGCTTTATTTAAATCTGTAAAATTATTTATGTGTATTATGCCAAAATCCCGCGTCGGGCCGAAAGTGTTGGGTTTTTCTGTCTTGAAATAACTCGGAAATAGCTCCGGAGTCAGGATGTTGGTGGTGTTAACACCCCCGTGCCTCGGAAAGCACGTTAAGCCGTTGGTCCTGCGCTTGATCGCTCTACGATTATGACGGACTGCCGTCTCACCGAATTATGAGAGTGAAGGAACAGATAGTGCACCTGTGTATTGCGCATACACTTGTGTGTGTTACGTACTCGGCTAATCTCTGTTGAGATTGGCCACTGTAGTTGAAATTCGCCTAGGAGGACATTATGCCTAAATGTCTCTTCTGTCTCCCCTCTCTCCCTCCCATACTCTTTAGCAATCAAGAGGGGAGGTATGTAGGTTGCCGCTGGGTCTTTGTCTCCCCCCTTTTGCTGGGTTTCCCACCACCAGCCAAACCGGTTCGCACCAGATCAGACGGGGTTTGGCGATTTGTTTCGCGAATTTAGCAAATATTATGTGATGGTCGTATTAGGTTAATGTTGTTTTTTTTAAATATAATTGGTACTTGGATAAACACAGATAGTTATTCTAAGTAGCGATAAACCTGTAAGACCCGAGTTTACCAAATTTTAAACAGCCTCGATTGACGGTTACGGATTTGACAGAATTCCCATACAAAATTAGAATCAAAAATGTGTTGGTGAACTCCAGGCTAAGACCTAACATTTCGATGTTCATAACATCATTTTCTCACATTGAGATCATTTTCTCCAATAATAAATACTTTTATTTACTGACGTTGGTCAAGTTCTTCTCATATTGGTATATATGTATTTATTTGTATGTATGCATGAATATGTATGATTTATATGTAGGTATATTTACTTAAATAAGTCAGCCTATTAGATCCCACTGCTGGGAAAAGGCCTCACCTCAACTATGAGGAGGAACGAGCCATACTTCACCACGCGGGCTCAGTGCGGATTGGTATATTATATAGGTATATTTACTTATTTTTATGTATTTTATTTATTATTATTTATTTGTTTATTACACCTATTCTATGATTTTGCACCAAACTCCCCCTTCCTGTGAATGAGTATGTTCCTTCACCTAAAGGTTGTCTGGAAGATATCGCTTATAGCGATAAGACCGCCTACATTGTACATTTTTCTGTGTAAATCGCTGTACTTACTGTATTTTCTGTTATGGTGTGCAATAAAGAGTTATCTATCTATCTATCTAACATATTAAAAGTAGTAGAGTAAGTATTATGGCACTACGAGTAGAAGCGACCCCTGAGCTAAATATGAGTAAAGAAATATATAGATACCTATAAAGTACATTAATTAGTCTTATATTTTAATGGTCTAGTCAAAAACTTCAACTTGATGTTAAAGCATACCGCTTTAGGAAGTCAAAAATCTTTCATGCCTATCAATATTGCACAAAAACCATTTACCTATTTAGGTACCTAATACTAATACCTACCTAAAAATAGCTTTTACTAGCTATTTAGATTTTTATGCAGTGCTTAGATTTTTATTATATTATACAAAAACGACTGTCTTGTGTAGTCGTTCGCACACCGGACTACTAAACCAGGCGGTTGCGGGTTTGAATCCCGCAATGGGCAAATGTTTGTGTGATGAGCACGAGCTTTTGTACCTAAGTCATGGATGTTTATATGTATTTAAGTATTTCTATCCGTTATCCTAGTCACCATAGCACAAGCTCACGCTTAGTTTGGGGCTAGGTAATTGGTGTGTTTGTAGAAACAATTTATATTTATACATTTATTTATATTTAAAAGTTAAAAAATTGAACCTTCACGTATCATATTTCCACACACGATACTAAAAATTAATTGCTATAAACCCGCCCGCGGTCTTATAAGGTTGGATAAGTTAATGTTTCATCAAATTTACCTTTTAAATTTACTTGGTAATGCTAGGTAATTTAGCTATAATATGTACCTACCTACTATACTTATTACTGCGGCGACGACCCCTTCATAAAGAAAATTGCACAACAAACAAAATATCAAGAACTAGAGCCCTTTGACAAGATGCAATCTGCTCTAAGAGAAGTTCGTTATCGCCAACACAATGTATGAAACTGACATAAGCCATCGAAATATCACGTGACTTTTGCATACATTTTGTTGGCGATAGCGAACTTCGCTATAGAAAGATTGCATGTTGTCTAAGGGCTCTGTCTCATGAATCTTATGATTCAGCGAAAAGGTGTCATGGTCACACAAAAATCAGTTTTCTCCGAACGCCAACGAAAGCGAATCCTGGTTCCGGTAACGGTATTCAGATGTTAATTTTTTTGGCTGCCAGAATTTGCCAGCATTATGGGAAACCCACACATTATAATGCCTCTGAAGTTGGCGAATCCTTTTTCTTATTTTTACGGTTCCGTTCCCGAAGTTTTAAAACCGGAACCTTTCACTAAGATAAGCCCTTCTCATCGACATTTATAATTCGCACAGCCAAGATGTGAAACATAAAAATCATAAAGTCATAAAAGTCATTTATTTATGCATGTAGACCCACTGACTGGGGGCACTTATCGTGTATAAGTACCAACATATATTTTTTACCTACCACTCATTCGGGACAAATTCTGGGCTAGTGCTGAGAACAAGAAGGAGGAAGGAAGACTTACTACCCGCGTTAGTGTTTTCAACGAATTACAACCCAAAAACCTTCAAGGTCAGAGTGAACAGGATTCTTCTGGGTGAGCTCGCTCCACCGTCGACTTGGTCTGCGCCACGTCTGGCTTAGTCTAGAGACAAGAGCAAACCCATTGCGAAAAAAAGAACTCCACTGTCAATCCGACTGTCTCCCTGTCAGTAATACTAAACTGTACCACTGTCCGTCCGTTTGTCTATCTGTTAATAATAGTTACTTACTAAACACTTAATATCCCTAATATAAGGGGACATGTTAAGGAGATTAATAATTTTAAGGGTGGTTTGTTATTAATAGTAGACCTGAACCCACTTTCAGAACTAAGGGCAGCCTCGACAGAAATTCAAATTCCTACAATTAGACCAGAAATACATTAACTTAGTCCTCCTCCTCATATTAAACTTGTGTTGCTAAAAAAAACAACAACAGATGATAAATTAGACCCGATTTCAGGCATTTAAACAGCCGTTAAACATAGATTGACTCCCTTAAAAAATATACTAGACATTGTGTTGGTGAACACGAACCTTATAAAAATAGCATTGAAGTTTTATAGCTACAATGTATACGCATATTGGATCGAAATTCCCCAAACGGTGTTTTCCGTATGGAGTTTGACAGATTTTTTTGACAGTCAGGTTTGTAACTCAACTGTGACTTTCCATTTCATCAGCCCGACATTGATACAATCAGTACACCACAGTAATAGTTAAAATAAGATGGTGCAATTCAGCTTTAGTCACTTAATTTCCATCAAGATCCGACTTGACTTTATCCACTGACTCAAGTGGGCCACTCACTTTCCTCTGAGCTCGCTTTAAATCGAGTGACACCATTCGATTAGTTACATAAATCGATAACCGGTCGGAAAAATCGATTAAACGCCAAATCTGTTTTCCTGTTGATTAATAATACGTAACACGACGGAAACTATTTAGTGAGATTTATGCTGGATTTGGAATAAAGAGGTTAATCTATTTGTTTGTGGTTAAGTATTAAGGCTTAGGGCACACGGCTTACCAGGGCCACTGTGCACCATTATTTATATATATTTTTTAAATCTGGTAACTGGGACATAATAAAAAAAACTTTAACCAAAAAACATGCTCACGCAAAAAATCGGGCCTTTTGTGCAAGTTTTTTAAGTTACTATCAAAATGATTACAAAAAAACATGTATTTCTTTTTCTGTATTACTGCAGTCTCAACTTCTTCTTGAGTGTGATAATAATAAAGATGTCAATACGGCACAAATATGTAAATTCAACAAAATAAAATATTGTTACGTGGTCGACCAGTTTAACTTATCAGATTTTTAAAGAACAGTCTCTAGTTCCTTAACAAAACAGCCCTTAAAATCGAGGCCAATGGCGAAAACCATGAAACCCCATAATTTGAATTTCGTACACGACGAAATCCAAAAAAGGATGATCATCCAACTGACTCCGATTCGCTAGTCAGGCGCATCGCTAGCTTTTATTTAAAAAATCGTGACACTAACTAAGTCCAAAAGATTCATGTCATTCGATTTCATAACATGCCTAAACGTGGATCCGTAAGGCTTCAAATCTCTCTTGGCGGAACCATTGGATTATCCATTCACTTCCAAACGTCCTAAAACCACACCTATTTCAACCCAAATTTGTCTTTAAGTCTTTTTGTTTAGGGACCACATTGGTTCGCTACTGGTGTCTCCACTTTCGACTTTTGTCATCGAAATCTTTCACGGCGATGAAGTTCTAAATTTTGCTTTTACAGAAACGAAAAGACACTCTAAGGCACTAGCTTTAGGTTCATATTCAGAAGTTGTTGATAAAGTGGATGGAACTCTGTCGAACTAAACAGTTTGCCCTACAACGAAAGTGAAAGTCGGTTGGTTGGCCCTGCGGGAGGCGCGGTGCGCATGAGTTGAAAATGCAAAACTCTGTTTTGGGTGTTTCAGTACCCGCATCACGTATCTCGTCATATCACCACTTTGTTTAGATGAAAGTGATCTGGAGACAGATATTGTGAAGAATACATGAATGATCCCTACATTGGATTAGGAAAGAAGACGAATCAGGTTTCCCTAATGTTCTACGAATTATTAAAAAAACACAGTATTTGGTTGAATCTCGAGACTTCGACAGCTTAGACCCGAGTTCACAAATTGTTTAATAGCCGATGAACCTCAATTGGTGGTTAATTTGACAGAATTCCCATACAAAATATGTCAAATTATGCTAAATCGGCTGATTAAAAATTAAACATGCGTTGGTGAACTTCATGCTAATCGCAACATAGGTTAAATAACCAACCAAAACTTATTCCATACGTTTCTAAAAATAAATACTCAAATAATTTTACGGGTACAATGCAACGTGTTGCATTTAATTTAATTTCGCTTACAAAAATTTATTGACTGTGTCATTCGGTGGAACTCGAACACACGACCCTTTACTATCCGGGCGAATGCTCTTACCGACTCATAAACTTTACTTATTTTTTAAAGCGAAATATGCTTCATGCCTTTCAAATGTATTATAATATGGATTTTGAAACACATCATCATCCTAGCGTTATTCCAGTTGTGCGGAGGGCCCAAGGTCCACTTTAGACCCTGGTCCAGAATATATCAGATCTGGTAATTACAGTGGAGGGACTGCCATCTAACCTCCGTGAACCTGTTAACAGGGGAACCTGACCAGAATCATGGTTACACATTCAGTCGATAAGAGAAAATCCTCCTAAAGTTGGTTCTAACGTTGCCTTCGTTGCAGGTACCTATTATGTTTGTTGATTCTGAAATTCCGGAACCTTCTATATTTTTCTGTCCCTCAGTAAATATAGACGAACTAACACTTTTGTGTTGTGTATATTTTCGTTTATGAAATTGCCAAAATCCATTTTCATGTGCGAAATTTGCGCAGCGACCGACGACGCAATAGGCCTTAAATAATAATGATCGAATGATTTAATAGGAAAGTAAAGTACTAAGTGACTCGTTGGTCTAGTGGTCAGCACGCTGGGTACTATCCTCGAGGTCCCGGGTTCGATACCCGGGTCGGGCCGACAGTGTTGGGTTTTTCTGTCTTGAAATAACTTAGACACAGCTCCAGAGTCAGGAAGTTGGTGGTGTTAACCCCGTGGCTCGGAAAGAACGTTAAGCCGTAGGTCCTGCGCCTAATCTTTCTACGGTCATGTCGGACTACCGTCTCACCGAATTATGAGAGTGAAGGAACAGAGAGTGCACCTGTGTATTGCGTGCACCATAATATATCCCGCGCAGTTGACTAATCTCTACTGAGATTGGCCACTGTAGTTGAAATTCGGCTAGGAGGGCATTCATTAATCAAAGTACTAAGTAAATACCTCTAGTTAAATAAATGCAATCAGACTCAGTCGCAGTTGTATAATATGCAAATGAGTTAAGCGAATGCTAATCGGCGTCTGGACGAAAGTAAAACTGTGTTGAGACCTACTCCCATTATTTCCCTGCAGACTAGAATGTTTATTTATTTATTTAAGCTTTATTGCACTGAAAATGTTTAAACGCGGACTTAACAACATCATTCTGTACCATTCATACATTTGGACTACGCAAAACTGGATGGTGCGACAAAGGAAAAAACAAAACGATAAAATTTTAAGTCAAAATCAGATAACTAAAACCCTGGTTCTAAAATTGTTAGACAGTCGGTAAACCTGAATCGACGATTAATTTCATTTTCCTATAGAAAATTATGTCAAATAATATTTTAACTGCTGTTTAAAATTAAACATGACGTGTTGGTGAACCCGACCCTAATAGTAGTAATGTTAATTCTTTATTAAAAGTTCTTTTGTGGTTATATATTAAGGACTCAATAGAAACTTTTAAAAGGTCAGATAAACGCGGTCTTCATTAAATTGTAAAATATAGGCAAAACTCTTAAATGATTTTTGACCTTCCCTCTAGACTAAAATAACTTATTTTAGTAAAAATGATTTTGAAAATATTTTTTGCCCATTTTCACCAGTGTAGTCAATGCTAGGGCATTTAAATGATAGTGCATAGGGAAAGACGAGCTTCTTATTTAGGTTCTGTCGTAGACCACGGTGGACTACAGGTATTCAATGTCAATTTGTAAAAAAAAACAATTGTAATGGATCTATCACATAATTTTGCCAGAAAAGTGTTTACTTTTTTTGGAAAATACGTGACTTAAACAATGAATCGAAAATGCCTATTTCATTTGGATTGTTCACCATTTCCAAAGGGTATAATATTCCTGTCATGTTTTCCACAAACTTAGCCATTTAAACATGGATACTATAGTTAATTGAATGAGAATTCCATACATACGCGACCAAAGTACCAGGGCGACAGAACCGAATAGCACACTCCAATATTCCCTGGGAACTATCCCACGAGATCAAACTTCATTGTCATTATACAATAGAATCACTATACCTTAAACCTTTGTAATAGAGAACACTTTTGAATGACAATAAAAGTACACACTTTATTGGGAATACTCGAAGACATTTCAAACATAATCATGTCTTCAAGTTTTTACAAAATTTTGTAATTGACTAGTGAATTTTTACAAAATTATTATTGCTTCAAAAATAAATGTCAGGTTTGATAAAATTCATTGTCTGTTTGTCAGTAGCTAATTCAGTGAGGCTTCTTTATAGTAGAAGTTCAAAAAGTGCGTGTTACTTAAGTTTCACAATGTTTAATTACCGATTTCATAATCTGCCGACGCTTTTCTGTTGTGATTTCGTGACGAAATATATTATAAGATCCAAATTCACAATTTTTTATAGCATTTAACAGCCGGTAAAGCTAAATCAACGTTTAATTTGACACAATTCCCATACAAAATATGTCAAATAATATTAACGACTGTTTAAAGATTAATTGTGTGTTGGTTAACTGAATCCTTAATCACATATTTTGGTATTTTATTAGAAAAAATAAAGAGTTGGTATATAATATAAAGGGTCTAATGTCAATGGAATCACAATTTTGCTGTCAATTTTTTTTCATGCGTTAATTGGTATAGGTGAAGGTAATTATGTACAGACAAAGAGAAAAATTAATTTCATTTTTTCTCTAAATCGGAGGCCTTAAAAATATATTAATTATGCAGAAAGGCTAGTTTTTGTGAACTCTTTCATATAATATTTAGTTTATTCTGGTTAGAAATATTGACGAATAAAAAACCATTAATGGACAAGTCCTTTCTTTATTGATTCCAAATTAATTTCACATAGTTCTGGAACACCCTTTTTAAGCTGGACACTTGTGTTAGGGGGTCCCGCTCTTTCCAAATACAAAGTATATACTAGAATAAGTTAGTTAAGTTAGGTAAATTTATACAATTTAAAGTAGGTGACAAGTGCTTAAGACTGAGTAATATTGTGTATGCGAGTGAGTGTGTGTGTGTGTGTGTGTGTGTGTGTGTGTACTACAGGTATTCTATGTCAATTTGTAAAAAAAAACAATTGTAATGGATCTATCACATAATTTTGCCAGAAAAGTGTTCACTTTTTTTGGAAAATACGTGACTTAAACAATGAATCGAAAATGCCTATTTCATTTGGATTGTTCACCATTTCCAAAGGGTATAATATTCCTGTCATGTTTTCCACAAACTTAGCCATTTATAAACATGGATACTATAGTTAATTGAATGAGAATTCCATACATACGCGACCAAAGTACCAGGGCGACAGAACCGAATAGCACATGTGTGTGGTTGTGTGTGTGTGTGTATGTGTATATATGTGTCTGCCATTTAGTGCAGTTAAACTAGAATGTAATCATATTAGTACTGATCATACTGATCATAATAAGCTCTTGAGTCACCACTGATGTAAAATACTTAACCATTTCAATTTTCCTCATTACTGAAGGGTAAATAAAAAGACTGATGCGTTTTACTGCAAGGTTTTATAATCACTTCCTGAAAAAAATATAGTGATTTTAATCGATTGATAGATCCAACGATTTGTATGCAAATCAGGTAATTGTCCATTGATAAGCTGTCGGCTATATTAAGGCTTAAACAAAACAATTTCCACCTTATTACAGGTAGGGCTTAAAAATATATATTGGGACGTGTATAAGTGGACCTACATGCATATCTAAAAATTGACATTTATGACTTTTACAAAAAATAAGATAAATAAATAAAATAAATAATTAATTCAACAAGCCAATAACCTAGCCACTAACTGAAGCTTTGTTTTTTTAAGCATTTCTATGTAAAGTCGTTAGTTTGTTTTTAGAATAAAGCAGTTTTAAGCCACTTTATACATAATTTTGCCAAAAGCGTCTAATGGTGCATCCACACCACAGTGACTTTTTGTGGAGCAATAATTTCAAGTGTTAGCCTGGAGCTCACCAACACCATGTTTAATTAACCGTTTTAGTATTACCTGTGATCAAGGTTTATGTGCCAGCTGTTTAAAATTTGTCTTAGTAGGCAACATCCAATAACAAAAAGTTATTTGTTGTTAGTATATCAAAGAGTCGCAAAGTTGAAGAATATTACATAATGTTAGCGTGTGACGTATTCTGTTGCACCACAAAACTGCGGTGTGAATGCACCTTTAAAAATATTACCTTTAACGAATTTTCGTTTTTAAGTCGCAACGCCATAGGTAAATTTATTTCGACGCAATTAAAACAAATAATGAGGTAACAATTTAATAAAAATATGACTCATAGGCAATAAAGATATCAGTAAGAATACTCAATAAAAATTATATCACATTACGAAGGAACAGATTAACCACGCCATTTTCCCAGACCGTCAATTAACTAAGTAACACTTAGAAAAAACAATGACAGCGAATGACCTAGCCTTACGTATTATCTAGTGGGCTATCAAGTCATCAGGTTAATAAGATGAATAACTAACGATGGTATTAAAGTTTTACCAAGTTCCTTGGGAAATGGTTTCAATTAATTTAAATTATCTACATCTAGATTTTAATGAAAATTTTCTGAACAAGCCCGAACAACGTCTACAAAATTTCTGTATACGAATAATTTTCGAAAATATGATCATGTTTCCGAATTCCGTGCTCGACTCAAGTGGCTCCCTATACTATTTAATCCGAAATCCCCGTCATATTTAAAAGAGCGCTTCCAGTTTCTGCAGCCGGCACGAGGACACGACCTGCGGTCATCTAGACACCTCCACCTCCAATTCCCCCATCATTCTACCAAATACTATGCTGATTTTTTTACTGTCCAATTAGTACGCTTGTGGAACTCCTTACCTTTGACTATCAGACAGTCAGAGTCCATCGCTATCTTTAACAATAGACTTTCATTTTCTCCAATTATAAATACTTTTATTTACTGACGTTGGTCAAGTACATGTATATGTACGTATGCATGAATATGTATGATTTATATGTAGGTATATTTACTTGTTTTCATGTATTTTATTGTTTTTTATTTATTTATTTTTGTTCATTACACCTATTCTATGATTTTTGCACTAAACTCCCCCTTCCTGTGAATAAGTATGTTCCTTTACCTAAAGGTTGTCTGGAAGAGATCACTTATAGCGATAAGACCGCCTACATTGTACATTTTCTGTGTAAATCGTTGTATTTACTGTATTTTCTGTTGTGGTGTGCAGTAAAGAGTTATCTATCTATCTATTATGTCATGATTTTAAAGCGCAACGCGTTATAAATGCACCCATAAGAAAGTTAAAGAAATAAAACATATTTTAACATAATTACACACATAATTTAATGCTCATCCACAATAACATGATTTCGGTTGAGTATCATTATTGACTGCATGTAGACGTTACTTGTTTTTTTTAATAAACTCTCGATCAATCATAAGATATTTTTTCTGGTTGACATTTAAACTGTCAAATTCGTAGATGAGATTACATATAGTTATTGAGATAGAGTAACGAAAAAAATCAGTACAAAAAGATTACGTAGGTAAGGCAGGTTCTATGTTCTTAGCTACGAGAGTACTTGTAATTATTTTTAAACACGTCTTTTACAAGATTTTCTTTTGCACAATGAGCAATTTTCCTAGTGTCAAAAATCAGTACTTAAAAATCCACTAGATGGCGTATTAACGCATACAGACAGGTAACTTTAACAATTTACATCATCAAGACGTTTTTAGGGTTCCGTAGTCCGACAAGGAACTCTTATAAGATCGTTCAGTCCGTCCGTCCTAGTCTGTCACAGCAGAATATCTTCTACGTTTATGGACTGATTTGCATGTAACTTGGTTTTAGGATACTTCACATATAGTTCTCATTTTTTAAAATACAAAAAATTAAAATTACCCCTTTTTAAGGGTACCTCCCCATACATGTAAAGGGGGGGGGGGGTTTAGTGCACCCCCTTGTGTGGAGTATCGTTGAAAAGAACTATGAAAATAAGGTAGGGTTTTCATATAACACTTTTTTATCAGCTTTACCATTTGCGAGATATAGCCCGCCGAAGTCGTTTACACGGTGTCCCCCCCCCCCTGTAATTTCTAAAGTCTTGGACCTATAAACTTCAAATCACTCACGTAAAGAAACAGGCGCGGAAACTCTTATTTAAAATTGTTTCGGGTATCCTGTGATGAATACTTTTGAAATTATAAAAAAAATAAAAATATATAATTTTTTTCCAAAAGAACAGTATAAACTTAAAAATATTTTTTGCCTATACTTTCTAATGTTCTAAGTTAATGGTACGGAACCTTTCGTGCTCGAGTCCTACTTGCACTTGGCCGGTTTTTTCCATTTAGTTTTATTTTTAACTGCATTTTGAAACTCTTATTTTCGACGTATGTTCTTCCACTACATATTTGTACACGTAATATTACAATTCTATTTTTGTTTTAAACTTAATGCTTTCGACGCAATTATATGACTTAGACGGATAGCGCAATCTATCAGCATTATATAAAACTAAAATTTTGAGCTGTCAGAAAACCCCTCATTAAATCCAATCAAAAGCTTAACGGAACCAGTTACAAAAATCCGGTAGCTCCTCTAATTCTAAGAATCAGCCGCCCAAGCTGATGTCATGTCAGAGCTTTTTATAATATTAATGAGGACCTCGAGTGCTTCAGTGAAAGTTGGGGATGATTGATATAGGAGGATCTCGCTTTCGTTGGTCCTTCAAGCTTTAGACTTTGTTTTAACAAACTTTTGATTTTTAGCGAGCCGTTTGATCGAGAATTACTAAATAGTAATAATTTTTAAAAGTTTGTTTTAATATGCATCGTGGGTTCAACATATCATATCATTGTTGAATTTATTCGTGTTTTGCACAAAGTATTATTATAGTAGGATGTTATTTATATTCCAATCAATTTATAAAGCTAAAAAATCAATTTAGCTGTATTCATCGTTTATCCGCCCGTACTGGTATCGCGTGGCAGTTTGGCGGCCTGTACAGTACCTGCTTGCTCCATCGTCATGTCCACCATCACTGTTCCTTATTTTAGTAATTCGTGGTCAACTGTAATTGGCTAATTAAGTTATTTCTTCTTGTAATTATTTTAAGTCATATGCTGTTGTTGTCCCAATAAATAAATAAATATATAAATGAAATCCTCGTAACGAGGATTTAGGATAATCTTGAAAGACGTTTATTCAACTACCACAGGTTTTTTTTATAATTAATTAAATTAATTCTTAACCATTCAGAGATCAAATTTCCCATTGTTATGATCGCCGACGGTCTTATGATCCTCAAGGCATTAAGTCACGATAAACTTAAAAATTCAGTTCAAACCACTTCAGACATGAAAAGATACCTTGTTTTTTTAAAATACTCTCATTATAACATTTTAGATAAATAAAATAGTATTTCCTAAAACATGTGAAAAATAATTTATCGATTTTCCTTAAAAACTCCACTTCTCATTTCCATCGAACAAAAAACTCATTCCACAATAACGACTCAACAAAAATAAAACGCCTTTTTTCCACACGATGTCCCGAGGCGTTGCACTGTGGGGGGCGAGGGGGGGATGCGTAAGAGCATTCCACTATCGCTTTCCAAGCTTTCTTCCTCTGCAGCCTTGGAGATTTGGGCCAGAAGTGGCATAGAGACGTTGAATTATCATTTTTTCACTGCACCTTTAACGCAATAATCACGATTTTTATATATTTTTCCATACTATTCTAAGGTGACCGGTGGTGGCTGGATGCGAAAAGCGGAGGACCGTGAAATTTGGCGCAGTCTTGGAGAGGACTATGTCCAGTAGTGGACTGCAATAGGCTGATATGTATCGGGTATATATATATATATATATATATATATATATATATATATATATATATATATATATATATATATATATATATATATGAATCGGGTATTTGACCGTAGTCACACTGATCACACGAGATTGGTATATGAATATAGATTATGAACTATTGTAGACCGCGTCTACACGTCACATCAATCAGACGTGATTAGCTGCATATCAAATACCAGCTTAGAAAAGAATAAAAAATTAGACTATGCCTGCCTTATCAGCGGCAGTTTTATCGTCTCATACAAAATCGAGAAATAAGTTGTACAACCCTTATAAAAAACGTATATTGCAGCAAACACACTACACTTATCGTAAAAATCGGATGCCCGTAACTGAAAGACGATACAACAAAATACAAAACTTAGTTGCTATGAAAACTAATTACAGTACCTAAATCAGTAAATAATGTTTTGTAAATCTCTTTTAACTAGGTGTTTGCTTACTTTGTGAAATTAGATAGGCAACCAATAACACAGAAATTTGACATTCAAGTAATTAATTGTTTAACATTTCTTGACGCTTGACGCAGATTTGCAGTTTCTGCAATAGCTGCAGTGCCAAGGAACTTAAACTTATTTAAAATGTTGCATATAACAAGGGCACAGATATTATAATAAATAAACGAATATTATAAATGCGAAGGTATGTCTGTCTATCTGCTGTCATATGAACAGTTACCTTTTCACTCACACTTAAATCGCTAAACCGATTAAGATGAAATTTGGTGTGAAGATAGTTTGAGACCCTGAAAAGGACATAGGCTACTTTTTGTTGCGATGTCAAAACGTTAAGAAGGTAATATGGGGATAAAAGTTTGTACTCGTAATGGCAAACCCAAAGTTGGCGCGGGGTCAATTACAGGGAAATACTAGTACAGTCGGCAGCACGTCAAATCCATACCAATATTATAAACGCGAAAGTGTGTCTGTCTGTCTGTCTGTTACCTCTTGACGCTAAAACCACTGAATCGATTGATATGAAACAGTTCGAGACCCTGGAAAGGACATAGGCTACATTTTGTCGCGATATAAAAATATTAAGGGGGTGAAATGGGGGATGAAAGTTTATATGGCAAATCCAACTCTTGCGGGCGAAGTCGCGGGGAACCACTAGTTATATAATATAAGAACTACGAAAACAGCTTTAAATACGCAGAAAATAGAAGCGGTCTCAAGATAAACATGCATAGTGTTTTTTTGCGTCTGTGTGTGTCAATATCAAGACTAGTAGAGATTCTTTGATCCTTATAAATTCCTTCCAAAAACAATATTTTAAGTAAAGTCGACTCTACAGTTTTATCTATGCCATCCCAATGTGAATGAACTAAATGAGTGAGGTGGTCCCGGACTACTTTCTCTGAGGTGAAGGGCCTAGGGCCTAGAGGGCAACGCACTATATCTGCGCCCGAAAACCTGGGAACAAGTACCTGTAAGTACTTAAAGCTTGCTTTATTTTTTTTTTTCCTTTAATAGAAAATGGTACAGATAACATTAAAAAATAATCACAAGCACCTCCATAACAATTGTAGGTTCTTTACTAGAACTCATAATATCTGTGCTAGAACGATACCATGATTGGCATGCCTCAAGAATTATTTAGAAAAACTTACTTTGTTTGAAAACCGGGAGGAATTATTTACCAGGCCAATACATCAAGTTTGGTGTAATAATGTAAATAATGCCACTAATAGTAGAGTTGAATCAAATTGTAATATCATATCAGCCTATTGCAGTCCAGTGCTGGACATCGGCCTTTCCAAGATGGCGCCAACTTTCATGGTCCTCCGCTTCTCGCATCCAGCCACCACCGGCCACCTCCTTTAATTTTATAATATGTCTTTTGCACCAATCACCCCCTTCCTGTGATTAAGAATTTCCTATACCTAAAGGTTGGAAGCAATCGCTCTCAGCGATAAGATCGCCTAATTTGTACTTTTTTTTTTTGTAAATTGTATTGTTGCTACTTTTATGGTGTGCAATAAAGAGTTGTCTATCTATCTATCAAAAATTTGGAATTGTCAGAAAATCCCTCATTGCTTATTAAGTGCACAATTACAATTGCTTAATTTGTGTAGAAAGTATAAAAAAATACTTAAATTAATGTACCTAAAACATCCATAGTGCACCAACTATAACTTTCTCATAAATAAATCATCTAATTGGACGCACAGTGCGTCTGCGCTGTGAACTTGCCGCGCATCTCATTACCGAAAACTGCATAGAGCCGTGTCAACGCACCGCACGCGCAGTACACCCGCAGGCAAAATGCGATCGAGATTGCAGTTTGTTTTTATAGTCTACTTGGTTTATGGTGTAATTATTTTTTATTTTTTTGTGATGTCGTTTAATTTTATTTTCTACTAATACCTACAAAGTCTCTTATTTTTTACCCGACTGCGGAAGGAGGGTTATGTTTTTCGAGAGTATGTATGTATAATAATTATACCCATACAATTATTGTTTGGCACGCCCTACAGCCCAAACCGCTGGACAGTTTTTTACATATGAGGTGTCGTTAAATTTGTCAAAATTATGAGAGTGACGTAGGCTATATACATTTTTAAAATAGCGACTGCAAATTGAAATGAAGGGGGGAGGGAGGATTGATTTTTCTCTTACCATAGCAATATGGGTATCAAATGAAAGCCAGTAAAAAGACCATTTCAAAAATATAAAAAAAATGCAGACGGGTGTTTTGTTTATTTTGAAATTATTTTATAAATTATATCTTATTGCTAATTAAAACTACCTTGTTATTTTATAGCCCCTTTAACAGACCTTCCAGTGCGTCGATAACTCTGCATATAAAATTCCCAATATACTTCTTCTAAGTCACTGGACCCTAGATATGATTAAGCGGAAAAGGACTTGTGGCCCAAGCTGCTGAGTCCCGCTAGAAAATTGTAACGGATTAAGTAATTGAAAAGTTTGATTTTGACATTTGGCCCATACTAGAACTATCTGAGTGTTACTATTCAATTAGGTACAACTCCGTTTTACATATTGCTTTTGGAATTTAGCAGGCCCCTGCGTGAACTCTAAATAGCCGATTGGCAAGAGATCGAGAGTCAGAGGACAACATCCACTTTTGACCGCTGAGCCAGCGAAGTAAGTGAAGTCACTGTGTCGTTCGTGTGTACGTCGCGCACGCGCAAGGCCGGCGCGGGTCGCCGACCCACTCACGCGCAGCCTCTACTCTCGGGAAACACGAAAAGCTCGATCCTTTTTTATGGTTTTGTGTAATGTTTCTGTAAATGTCAATATTCATGAACGAAAGATCAGACGGCGGCGAAAGATGAAGAGTTTCAGGAGTACGTTTTTGAGTTCTGAAGAAAATTTTAGTATCGAAGTAACTTACATTTACTTGTTTGTAGTTTCATATATACTCGTGTTGTGTCTGTTTGTTTATTTTCTATTGTTTTACGCGTCATTTTCAGTAATTTCTTGGTGTTTCCATTTTTGAGTTCCCGAATTCGATCCCTGGTCGTGTCAATGTAGCAAACCATATTTTCTATATTGTCTTAGTTTTTTGTGTTGTGCTAGCCTACCACCGTTATTCTTGATTTCCTTAACACAACAACTTCTAGCTATTCAGGATCAGAGCAATATACATTATTATATTTTTTATCTTAGGGCTTGATTCTGAAATACTGCTACCAGACACACACAATAATTTGCAGGAAACCACATCTTACAAATTGTTTTAAAAAAACTACTTATTTTATTTTATTGAAGACAGTACACTGCAACTAAAAATAAATTCATATAATTAATTTATTTCTGTACATAGGCTCGCAAGGAGTACTTATACACGTCCCAACATAAAATAGAAACCTACCACTGCTTCGGGACAATTGTGGGCTAGTGCTGACGTCAACAAGCCTTAAATTTCATCAATCGAAATCCAAGATCAAAACAAAATGTATTAACATATTTTTGTGCCAGTCGATAGCATGAAACACGTGTCTTATTATTATAGGTAAACACGAATTTTTACTGATCTAATCAAATACCAAAATGCGCTATATTTTTCATTTCTATACACTCAGCAATCTGGTTCCAAGTAAGTAGGTAAACAATGTCGGTCTACTGACGATGCAGAATCGAATGAATGAAAATTGCAATGACAAAGAAATAATTTTGACAATGGTGGTACGATTTACTTCTTGGTATAGCACTTGCAGTTTGGAGGTATTTTTATGTGTAAAATTAGTCATTTGAAGACCACCTGAATGAAGGTTTATTATCATTTTATTAAGTTAATATATATTTGTAATAAGTGTGAGGTAAGTAGCTCTTTGCCGGTTATTTTATAATTAGGTACTCCAAATTCTTAATGCTTCAGACCTAAAATCCCTTACTAAAAGGTTTTAACTTACTTTGAAAGAAATGTCTTTCTAGCCGAATTTAGACTACTAGCGGCTAATCTGGACAGAGATATAAGCCAATTACTGCGCGGGAGATATTGTAGTGCACAAGTGTGTGCACAATACACAGGCGCATTCTCTGTTCCTTCACTTTCATATATTAGTGAGACAGCAATCCGACAAGACCGAAGAGAGATCAGGCGCAGGACTGGCTTAACGTGCTTTCCGAGGCACGGAGGTGTTAACACCACCGGCTTCTTGACTCCGTCTGAGTTAATTCAAGACAGAAGAACCCCGACACTACTTCTAGCCGATCCGGGATTCGAACCAGAGACCTCGTCAATAGCCCCAGGGTGCTGACCACTAGATCTACGAGGATGTGTATATGCCATTATCATTACTTTACTTACATTTGAATTCTTTACCCATTTTGACCTAAATAGTTTTCTTATCCTCTACCCGAAGGTTGTCTGGGAGAAATTGCTTTGAGCAATAAGAATTTTGTGGCCCCTTAGTCTCAGGTCCTGCCCACAGTACTGGAGAGACGCTAAATGTACCGACTTTTGACATCTTCGTTTTTTATTTTATTAATACAGCCAAATTCAAATTCATTTATTTATTTGGCACGGAAAATGTTGGATAAATTGTAAATTGATTGATTTAATTGTTTCAACAAACACACCAATTACCTAGCCCCAAACTAAGCGTGAGCTTGTGCTATGGTGACTAGGATAACGGATAGAAATACTTATATACATATAAACATTCGTGACTTAGGTACAAATGCTCGTGCTCATCACACAAACATTTGCCCCTTGCGGGATTCGAACTCGCAACCGCCTGGTTTAGAAGTCTGGTGCACGAACGACTACACCAAGACGGTCGTCAAATGCTTAGGTTATAGGTACATTAAAGATCAAATGTGTGCCAAAAAGGTCCCTGCTCAGCATAAATCGTGACAGCACAAAGCACGTCACGATACTGATTTTCAGCAGGAACCTTTTCGGGCACTGTGTACACACATACCAAGAATTAATTAAAACAAAATAAAATAATAGGTGACAAACAAATTCAATTTGAAATAATTAATTTATTACACATATCAATTAAAACTTTTTATACTACATTAAATAACAATATAGATTAATAATAACAAAATATAAACAATTTTGCTATTATTAAAATATAAAATCTATTCTATGCTCTTATTGTTAAAATAAAATATATATATATATATATTAATTTAAATGTTCATATCCATTTTATCTATACCTAAGTAGTAAGTTTATAGACTAATTTTGAGTCTGTGTATTGTTTTATCTAGTAGGAACTTCTACCTTTATTATTTTAACTATTATTAAAAAAAGTTTTTGTGATTATTTTTGTCACTCCCGATTTTTTCATTAGACCCCATAAAAATATTGGGAAAGTTGACAACCCTAGGTCTAACCTAGCGCAAAAATAACTATCAAGTCTTAAGTATACCACCCTTATCTTTATTATATTAATCCACCCACCGTGAAGTGGCAACCAAGCGACCATTTCCACAGGGTGTTGCACAACCGAGGGAGCAGCAACTAGACCGGAACGCTATCGTGTACAGGGTGATTCACTTTCTAAGTCGGTCGGTTTTTTTGCGAAACGACCGATTGATCATTCAAATGGGCTTGAAAGACGCATTTGAGTGTGTAAATAAAAGATTCCTTTATTAGATGGGTCTTCAAATGGAAATTTAAAAAAACAATTTTTAACCGAAAACTTGTAGATTTTTCTTACTTTTTTGTAAGTTAGTTTCAAACATTATGACCTGCAAACTTTTAATCAAATTAAGTAATTACTTTTATAGTAATTTAAGCAACTTATTTGCAAGTTTTTGCGAAATTAAATTAAATTTCGTAAAAAAGAAGGACCCTTTTAATGATTTTTGTTTTTCTATTATTAAATAATTTATCATTATTTTTATTAATAACTTGTACATACAATACTATTAGTTATTTCGTGTAAATAGATTTTACTTAATACTGTTTGAAGCTGCGCTAACTCTAGGCATTCACCATTATAAGTATACTCAAATATACTTTATTTTTACACAAAAATAATCTAAATAAATTTTAGAACAGCCTGTAGCTTAGAATCTTAAAATTGCAACCAGTTTTACGCAACGCGCGAAATGAGAAGAATCAAAGGCAGTATAATCGCTTCCTAGTGTTGCGTCACGCGGCACACATTTCGAAGAAAAAACGACTGTTTGTCTGTGGTCGAGTTATAATATCGGTCAAGTTTTTTTTTTAGAGCTACAACTAATTTTAGATAATTTACAGAAATAGTAACCTAGTACCTAATAGTAACCCCTCCCGACTTTTTTAGATTTAGTAGTCCTTACAAGGAACACTAACCGTCTTATTACAAAAAAAGTTAGACCAGGTTTAAAACAAGACTCAATATTAACAGACTTAATAGAATGAATGACACATCGATGACATGACCTTAAAGAGATATGCTTTTGTAATTGGTCGGTTAATATGTAGTCCTGGGTTAAATCCGGTACTATATTTTTTGTAATAACACCGTTAAAGTTTGTCATGTCCGTCTGTCTTTCTATCCGAGATTTTGCTAAGATACCGTTAGTAGGTGTATGTATACAAATTACGCCGACAAATAGGTAGAATAAAATTTTGCACGCACTTGGCAGGTTTTTTCTTTATTATTAACTAGTGGTTCCCCGCGACTTCGCCCGCAAGAGTTGGATTTTCCATATAAACTTTCATCCCCCATTTCACCCTCTTAATGTTTTTATATCGTGACAAAATGAAGCCTATGTCCTTTCCTCGTCTCGAACTGTCTCCACACCAAATTTCATTTCAAGCGGTTCAGTGATTTAAGCGTCAAGAGGTAATAAACAGACAGACACACTTTCGCATTTATAATATAAGTATGGATAGGCAGACGTTTGACCGCAATCTCACCTGATGGTAAGCGACGATGCGGCAGATGATGGGTCATGTCTGTCTAGAAGCAGCCTGTTTACTCTTTTTCTAAATTTTTGTGTTTAAGAAACACTTCAGCTGGCAACGAATTTCAACCTTTATCCTTAAAATAACATCCAGCCTTCTCATTCTGTCTTAAAATATAAGTAACCTAGAAACAGCACCAAAGTCAGGAATTGGTGGTGTTACACTTGTACTATTATTCTGTGGTGTTATATCCTAGTGCCTCGGAAAGCACGTTAAGCTGTTGATCCTGCGCCTGATCTCACTACGGTCATGTCGGATAGCCGTCTCAACGAACTATGAGAGTGAAGAAACAGAGAGTGCATCTGTGTCTTACGCACACACTCATGCTGTTGATGATTAACTAGATCCGCAAAAGATATATCTAGTTAATCTCTGTTAGGATTGGTCGCCGCATCGCAGTAACCTAATTTCGGTAAGAGAAATAAAATTGGATTGTCGAAGTTCAGTAAGAGAATATTAATTATGAATATTATTCCTCCGTGGCCGAGTGGCTAGCACACCGGTTTTCGATGTCGGTTAAGATGTCCCGGGTTCGATCCCCGGTCGGATCAATATAGATATCAAATAACAATTTTTCTTTAAGTCTCGGATCTGGGTGTTGTGGTACCACCGTTGTTTTAGATTTCAATTAAACAATTGTTTAGCTACTTACTTTAGGATCAGAGCAATGTTTGTAATCCTGTCCAAATATGTAGGTATTTATTAATTATTCCAACTTTTCCCCAGTTGGTGTAAATGTTATGGATCAGGTGATTAATGCGGGCATTATGAATAATGTGCGGGCATTATGAATAATGTGCGGGCATTATGAATAATGTGCGGGCATTATGAATAATGTCTAGCTCTATCGGGCTATGTGATTAACAAGTATCTAAACTTCATTATTTATCACATTGCACGGTCATTATTATATTGCTACGTGACGATTGGGCAATTTGATAATAAAGCTAAATTTGACGCGGTACGGGGAAGCAAGCGGGTAATGTGGTATAGTAGATGTGCTTTTAAAAGTGGTTGCAAGTCTGATAAATATAGTTGTCAAAAGGCAAAAGTTGAGTTCCTCAAAATGTTAGAGTAGCCGCAGTTTTTCTAAGAAATAAACCTATTACTTGCTACATGTTGTAAACAGGGGGTCCCTGTTTACAACATGTAGCAAGTAATAGGTAAAGCGGAAGTCCAGTAATAGGGTACCTCTTGGGGTACCCGAATCACCCCCATGTAATGTTGAAATAGTAATTAAATATGCCTGTATTACTCTGCCCAAAAGCTGATGGACAATATGTATAACGCCCGATCAATTTGATTATTTGAATAATTATTATCAAACTGCACTCTTATATTAAGCATTTTTCATAATGACCGGGCATTATGCATAATGCCTAATTTATCACATAAATAAGTGATACAACTAGACGATTTCCAATAAAATATGTTTGTAACTCATTATGACACAACATTTCACCACATATTATTTCCTGGGTACTTGCTTGATAAACCTGCCTATAGCAAATCAGACAATGCCCAGATCAGACCAGATCATTGACTATTTCTACAGTTCTGAGGTGGAGGCACCTTATCATGTCAATGACTAGAATATCAGGGCGAATACCTTCTAAGAATTACTCGCACCTATTGTACTGTCTTCATTTAGCTATTATAAACAACTAGTGACTCCCGCGACTTCGCCCGCAAGAGTTAGATTTTCCATATAAACTTTTATCCCCCATTTCACCCCCTTAATGTTTTTATAATGCGACAAAATGTAGCCTATGTCCTTTCCAGGGTCTCGAACTGTCTCCATACTAAATTTCATCTCAATCGGGTCAGTGGCTTAAGCGTCAAGAGATAACAGACAGACAGACAGACACACTTTCGCATTTATAATATTAGTATGGATAAGTTACGTATAGCTAAAACAAATGTCTGTATATATTGAAATCCTAATACATTTCCGAATTTTTTTGCTTAATGTCTATAGTGCGTTTACAGGAACAATTTGTCAAATTATTAACGTCATCACTAGGTTATCAAATTGAATTTCGCTCACAAAAAATAATTGACTGTGTCATCCGGTGGGACTCGAACCCACGTCCCTTCGCTATCCAGGCAAGTGCTCTTACCAACTGAGCTTCGGAGAACGTTAGTCAGCCGACTAATTTTTGTAAGTGCTTGCTACGCCACAGAATAAGTACTAGTACTTCAGCTACGCCAGTGAGCCGGTACATACCCCAAGTATTGATGAAATCGAACGCCGGCTCACTGGCGTAGCAAGCACTTACAAAAATTCGTCGGCTGACTAATTTCCTCCGTAGCTCAGTTGGTTAGAGCACTCGCTCGGATAGCGAAGGGACGTGGATTCGAGTCCCACCGGATGACACAGTCGATTAATTTTTGTGAGCGAAATTCAATTTGATTTCGTAAAAACTTGCAAAATAATTGCTTAAGTTATACAAATAATTATCACTAGGTCAGTTAGGGGAGCATCCGCCTGGATAGCAGGGCTTTCAACTCAGAAGATAGGCCTTGCGCTAGTCAGGACTTGAGATTAGCTAATCCAAACCGGCGAAAATGGACCTTCCGCATTAAATAATCCTGACCTGCGCATGTGGGCTTAAAACTCAAATAATAGGGCTTACACTATTCCGCATTAGTTAATCCGGACTTTCAAATCAAGTAATTGGGCTTGATCTAGTCCAGATTAGCTAATCCGGACTTGTGCAAGTGTGCCTTAGTTGTAAACCGTAACTCCAGTTTAAAAACCCCTACACTGCATAATAAAGTTTATTGGCAGGACAAACATCGTTATCTGTCGTTGCAATTTTTATCGTACGATGATCTACGCAGTTTTTTTTCCTGAAAGTGCATAGCAGGGTGCAATGGATGATAAGGTTTGAAAAATAAAGGTTTTGTTATTTCCGCGGATGATATAGTTACGCACTTAGTGCGAAGTGTTGATAATATTTCTGTATTTATCTACTTACAATAATGTAAATAGGACCAGACATTACCCAAACAAAAAAAACCGACCTTATATGTAATATTTATTTATATAATAAATTATTGTATTTAAGTGATAAGCATTTACTTTTGCAATCAAAATATTATATATAACTGCACTTGAAATTTATCCATACTAATATTATATATGCGAAAGTGTGTCTGTCTGTCTGTTACCTCTTGACGCCTAAACCACTGAATCGATTAAAATGGGCGTGGAGACAGTTCGAGACCCTGGAAAGGACATAGGCTACATTTTGTCACGATTTAAAAAAACAATAAGGGGGTGAAATGAAAGTTTATATGGAAAATCCAACTCTTGCGAGCGAAGTCGCGGGGAACCACTAGTTTATTATAAAACTGTTTAGAAAAACTAACGAGTGTTTGATATTTAAATTTAGATTGTTACTAGTCGATCTTTTCGCAGGTAAGGTTGAAAGATTGATTAAAAATGATGCGTACTATGGGAAGTAGGTGTTAAGAGGGTAATTATTTAAGGAGTTCATAATATTTGTTTAGTTTATGGAATCAAGAAAAATCGAAATCTTTCCAATTCAATACAACTAAACGTAAAATAAAATTCGGTTTCAATTTCCTGATTGCCAACTTAGCGCCTTTTAGCGACATCTAGTGGTCAGTAGTAAATCTTCTTCAGAAGACGTAAAGCATCGGAAATAAGAATAATTGCAATGCTTTTTATAGCAACATCGCGTAAATAGTCTTCAAACTACTCATTGGTAGGTGGCGCTACGAGTTCTATTTTATAATTTTTCATTTTAAATATTTATTTATTTTAATAAGAAATTTAAATGAATACCAATATTATGGATTAGCGTGTCGTAGTAGTACGAGCGTAAGGTAGATGTTAGTCGCCAGCATTGCACTGCTGTTTAGGCCCACCAAGTAAGATAGATGGATTTATTCATCATAAAAAAGTTTTTAATAATAACCGAAAATATTACCGCGATTTCAGATCAGTCTTTGGATCAGTGAGTGCATTTTAAAAGACAGAAATGAAAAAGAAATCGAAATGCAAAAGATATGTTTCCGCCCGGGATCGAACCGGGGGCCTTCTGCGTGTTAGGCAGATGTGATAACCGCTACACCACGGAAACCAATATCTATTGACATGAAATTATGCATTAGCTACTATTTTATGTACCCTAAGACTTTTTATAATTAGATCCATCTTCAACAAGAACTTGCTCCGTTTCAGACGGACAATAATATACTTTATAAAGAGTTCATTCGAGAGGAAACTGAATAACATATTATCATTAATAAATTAGAGGTACAGTCGACAAAATTGAATCATGACCCACTTTGCCGATTATTCCTTTGTATTCATTAATGTAGTAAGGTTTTCTTCGCTGTCATGCATGTTGCACATAGTACGTTTTAAACATGAATAAAAATGCGTCATTACGGGTCAGAGATCTATGCAAGTTTAACCTTTATTATCACTGCACTAGACATGTTTTAGATAAACCAGTCTTAATATGAATTTAAAATAAGTCCATAATCCAAACTCTTTTCACTACGAAGAAAAATGTATTATAATTTAGGAAATAAAAAACGTCGTGTGTCAGATGTCAAGTATATCTAGTAAGTCTGAAATTTTATAAAAATCTAAGTCAATATCTACAAACAAATCGTATAATGGCCATTTCGGCAGAAAAAAGAGCTAAGAATAAGTCGGAACACAGTCAGAACCTGGATCAGACGGCATGCTAAAAAGGGTACCCTCGAAGACAAACGACGACATAATTATGGCGTTCATTGAATCACGAACCAACAGAGAGCGGAAATGCAACACTATTACGAATAACATCTTTACAGACGAGAAATCATTTCGCTCTTCTCAACATGGTCGCTTAACTTCGTGGCGTTACGATAACACGCGATACACAGAGGATCACGTAGTGCCCAACCAATTATCCGGCTGAATTTCAGCCAACATGTGTGCCTGGATGGATGCCGGAAGTGTCAGAGAACTTGTTCAAATTTCTCCTCGTCATAACACTATAAACTATGTCAATTTATTGGAAGAATCAATGTTATCGACTTTACGAACAGCTTACTTGCGTGAAGAAGTGCCAGTATTCTCCTTTGTTCATGATAACTGTCCAGTGCATATTGCCAGAATTGTCTCGAATTGGTTTACCCAGCATGAAGATGAATTCACTCGTATACCATGGCCGTCTAGGTACCCAGATCTTAATCCAATAGAAAATTTGTGGGGTTTGGATGGGGAAGTGACATTTGTAGTCGTCTAATCGGGTCACTTTTTACTTTACCAATTTAATGCCACTTTTTAAATATATACCTAAAATAAATATTATATTCTTCAACTAAGTATACTGTTTTATTTCATCATGGCTAACACAAGTTCCAGTGGAACTTTTATGAAGAAACTGGTTCCCGATACAGACTTGGCGCCCGGCTGTGCCGAATCCCAAATATCTACCTATAGCCTGACCAGGAATATATGGGACCTGAATTAAGGGCGCTTCGAATCCATTTTATATGACAACACTCTGTATAGTCATACCAGCGTAGATGGCAACTGAACATAAAAAAACATATTTTTATATGTTTACATTCATGTTATTTTTTTAAGCCTGTTGCCTAATAATAAAAGATTATACGACAAAAGAGCATAACAGAACACTCGCAAATTGAGTACTTATAAAACTCAGTAACTCTTTGTAATATTGGCCTTGAATTTTTGACCAAAACACAATATTTTTTGCAAAACCACTAACGGGTAAAAGAAATATTTATCGATTGTTTTTCTACATGATATTATTTACAATGTTATCATAATTTTAAATAATGTATAGGGAATCATGTAAAACTCTACGAACTATTTTGGTTGAAATATCCAAGTAGGGTTAAAATATAGAAAATAAAAGTCAAAACAAGTATTTATTATAATCATTTTTCAAAATCGGTATTAAAATATTATCCGTAGCCATAAGTGGCCAATTTTCACTATTCGCACCATATGACATACCAAAAATTTGTGTTGACAACTATAGCATTCATTAGTTTAAAGAAACCGCAGTGATCACATAGACTTTCTTTTCGAAAAACACTACAACACCATGTTAAACCACTTTTCTTTAGGAAATTGAATAGCTCTCGGTATTTTTGTCACATAAAAATTGCACTTGGTCGAAAATTAGATTACGCATCCACTTTGACACTAATCATTATGACAATTGATGACATGTCAATGACGATTTGATTTTTCTGTTGCCAGTAAAATAAATTAGTTCCAGTTGTTTTCCGCAATATGGCGAGGTCCCATATATTCCTGGTCAGGCTATACCTACCTGTGTGTTGCATTGCAACCCTTACCTAAGTTCTCGCCGATTTTCATACAAACTTATATGTACAGATAGCGATCATAGCCTTGTCAGTAACTGTCAGTGTCTAATAAAATGATAACAGGTTCGTTTCTAGGAAATGTATGTTCAAGCGAATTTCAACCTACTTGTATAGAATGACAGTAGAAAAATGACCATAAGGTGGGTCATGATTCAATTTGGTCGACTGCACATTTGGTTTTGTCGATTGTTTAGTACCTATTTAGGCATTGATTATAATATAATAAATCAATGTATTTAGGTATACCTACTGCTGTTGTGGACACATGTTTTGGAATAGCGTCTAGTCTTAATCTTATAGCTAAGCGTATATTGTATATTTAATGATGTTATTCTGTTTTGTTTTCCTTACGAAATAAAATAAAATAAAGATCAATCAAAATCATAACGATATAATTTAGCTTTACACTATAATATTAAAATTATATCGATCACGAAACTGAAAATATAATACATCTATCTAACGTTATATACTTACCTACATAATACTACTAATTACTTATTATTAACATATGTGGTTGGTATTAGGTACTGCATGGTGCAAAATGCAAAATGTTAAAACTGCAAAGGACTTGTCCTCTTTTTGTATGGAGGCTGGTTTTTTATTCTAAGATATCACCAACCACTAATAAACCTATATTAATCTTTAAGCTACATAAATATGAAACACGTAACCATAGAAATCAGAATTTTAAACGCCTCCATTTTTGAGAAAAATTTTTTTTTGTAACAGGCATCATCCATTGATCACTTACTTGTATTTCCTGGCTATGTACCATTGCCTTTCCACTAGTGGATAAATACTACAAGGTACTACCACAGGTTATATAATAGGTACTACAGTACTACTGTCAATGGAATGTCAATTTTGCTGTCAATTTTTTTTTCATGCGTTAATTAATATAGGCGAAGGTGCGGTTTCTGTACAGACAAAGCGAAAAATTAATTTCAATTTTTCTCGAAATCGGAGGCCTTAAAAAATATTTTAATTATGCAGAAAGGCTAGTTTTTGTGAACTCTTTAATATAATATTTAGTTTAGTCTGGTTAGAAATATTGACGAATAAAAAACCATGAATGGACAAGTCCTTTAAAATTGATACTTAGTTATTTAATTACTTTCTGATGCTTATGTAGGTCGATAAAAATTTTCCTTACCGTTAGAACAGCCCAGGAATGTCTTTCAGACAAATTCAGCACACTAACTTTACACAAACAATGAAATCTCAGCAAATTTTCTTTGATATGTTTAGTGTACCTACCTACACTTCCAAATCCACAAATAAATGTCACGTCAACAAAACACAAAAAATTGCAGAAAATGCCTAGGCCCTAGACGCATACCGTTATAGGAAAGAAAACGGTTGAATGATCGTGATTGGTCGGCTGTCAATCAGCCAAAAGCGCGACTAGTAACTATTATATAATCTGTGGCGCGACAGCCAATCAGAGGGCGCTGGCATTGTTGGCAGAATGGCAGATTGTCAAATTCAAAAGTCGATCGATAAGGCGCGACATTTAAATAATTTACTAACAAAGATTTACTTGATTATGGCATTTATGGCTAGATTTACTTGATTATGGCTACGACTTTATCCCCGGGACATGCTGTTTTATCATTGCTGCCATTTAGAAAAAAATGTTTTACAGGTATCATATTTTAATATTCATATAAATTCTAATAAAGTAGTTTTTTACTGTACATAACAAAACAATTAAGAAAAAAGTAGTTAAATAAGTTAGTTAAAATTAAGTTCACCTCATTTTTGTATGCATAAAGCAATTTAGATTATTATGCTAGTAGATTATTAATAAATCCATGTACAATATCCTCTATGATATAAATATCATGCAATAGGTTTAGGAGTGTTTTTTATGCTGGAAAATTGCCAGCACAACTTGAACCCATTACTACAGCTATTCACCATACACTGAAAGGTCAGGTTATACTGTTCATATATCCAACGTTACCTGAGCTCTCACTTAAGGCACTTCCCACACTGTGAGAGATCAACTTTTATTGGTAACTTAATATACAGAAATGACGCACGCGCAGTCAACCAAGCCGGCCTCTACAGATGTGGTCAAGCGTGCGATAGTACTCAAATAACATTAGCACCAATATCCATTACTTACTTATGAACAAATCAATTATTATTGCAGTAGACATTCTTTGAAGTAAGATAAATTCATAGATGAGCCTACGATTAGGCGGTTTTATTACTATCTGGCGGAACCTCCGCTCTAGTGACTCCCTCCGACTTCTCATCCCGCATCACACTTCTGGCTTTATTAGGGTTCCGTAGTCCGACAAGGAACCCTTATAAGATCGTTCAGTCCGTCCGTCCTAGTATGTCACAGCAGAATATCTTCTACGTTTATGGACTGATTTGCATGTTACTTGGTTCGAGGATACTTCACATATACAAGGTGTTTCAAAAAAACGAGTAATGCTTGATATGTCATAGAAAGTAAATGAATCTGAAATAACTGGCGCTGTTCCTTTTCTTCCTTTTGTTATAGTTTCGGAAAAAACTTATTTTATTAAAATATCGAAATCAATTTATCGTAATTACCACACTATTCTATCAGCTGCGCGAGTCATTAATCTCATAAATCATATTTTTTTGAAACACCTTGTAGATATCATTTTTAAAAATACAAAAAATTAAAATTACCCCTTTTTAAGGGTACCTTCCCATACATGTAAAGGGGGGGGGAATTATTTTTTTGAGTGCACCCCCTTGTGTGGGGTAAAGGACTATGAAAATAAGGTAGGGTTTCCATACAACACTTTTTTATCAGCTTTACCATTTGCAAGATATAGCCCGCCAAAGTCGTTTACACGTTGTCGTCGTCCCCTCCCCCCTGTAATTTCTAAAGTCTTGGACCTTAAAACTTCAAATCACTAACGTAAAGAAACAGGCGCGGAAACTCTTATTTAAAATTGTTTCGGGTATCCTGTGATGAATACTTTTGAAATTATAATAAAATAAAAATATAAATACTTTTTTGCCTATACTGTCTAATGTTTTAAGTCAATGGTACTTACTGAACCCTTCACGCGCGAGTCCGACTCGCACTTGGCCGGTTTTTTGTCCAACTCTTTCACCCTAACGGCACCTCGTCTCTGGAACGGGCTCCCCACCAATATCCAGTAATCAACCATATTTTTTTCCTTTATTAAGCAGGCATTAAGAATTAATTACCAGAAAGAATTCTCTCTGTCTACCTGGAGCAAATGTGTTCTGCTTGGTATTACTATTATGTATGTGTATTATGTGTATGTTTATGTATCAATATGTATTTCATCTATTTTATTTATGCATGTAACTATGTAGTGTGTATGTCTTATTGTCTATTGCTATGTTCCTTTTTAGGGTTTCGTACCCGAAGGGTAAGTAAATCTACGTTGCTATGCTTCTTTTGCATTGGTTTTCTCGGCCATCTTTTTCCTAATTTACGATATCTTGCACCGTCTGTATTTCTGTTTGGACCTATGGTTGACTGGTAGAGAAAGCCTTTAGCGTTAAGTCCGCCATTTGTACAATAAACTGTGTGCAAAAGTTTAAATAAATCAATAATTATAAATTTATAATACCTAACTTCGGAATCATCATACCTCTATTGGTATTTGGGGTGGCGACTGAACGATTAGGTGCTGTAAGTTAGGTGCCGCCAGGTAGCTACCACCCTCCCACCGGAGCCCGGCGCCAAGCAGCTTGCTAACACAGCAAGCTGCTTGGTGAGTGGGAGAGCCAGAACCTTCAGGGTGAACTCGCTCCACCGTCGACTCTGCCTACGCCACGTTAGTCTAGAGTCAAGAACCAATTGAAAGTCAGTCAAACCAAAAAAAGACACACAATCCATATATACCTACAGGGTAAAAAGTAGTGAAAACTGAATTCCAGAGTTAGAACAATGCAAAACAAACCCGAATATAACCCGTGTGGTTTTAGATTTTCCAAGATCCAAGATGCCTATTATAACTTTACAAAATGTATGGGACGCTCAAAATTTTAATGAATTCACAAATTTATTGCTAAACATTTTTTAAGGAACTTGTATAGAAAATATCTCGTAAATAGCGATAAGTCGTATAATATAGGGGTTCCGGTAAAAGGGTGTAACTGCCCTGGCTTAGGTCTCTGGGCATCAAAAACACATTACAGGGTGTCCTAAAAGTAGTGTACAACTTTTTGGGTCACCTGAATGTGATTTTTAGGTTGTAATTCTAATCATACTAGATATAACTGGAATAGAAATCCAAGTTCAAAACGGTTTTTCTACTACTTCATTATAATTTCATACTTATAAAATATTTTAATAGGGAATTAATTATTCCGGTCAGATGACCAACATTTCAATTGAAGTTATAACTTTTTGTGTGACTAATTAATGATGATCAAACCAAATTGGTTGCAATTAGCCAACGCGTCATGTCGCGAACGAATCATTAAAAATGATATCGTCATTATTAGTGAACCAGTTCCTCGGTTTGATTAGCTGAAATACACATCCATAAATTAATGATCTGCCTGCATCCTGGATTATGGTCCAAAGCGGACCCTGGGCCCTCGCGTGCGAGTGCACAACCGGGATAGCGCTAAGATGACGCTAAGATGAGGTAGAAAGTCTTACGTCAACTTTTAATAGTTATAATAAATTATTTTATTGTATTTTTCTTTTTGCCATTTAAAATAAAATTGTTAATTTTAGACGACGACGTCAAATATTTGCCTACCGATACATCGGTAAAACACGCTGAACCCATATAATTTGTTTTTATCGTACTGTACCGTGTTTTAAGCAAATAAATGCATTCATTCATTCATTCATTCAACTAGGTATCTTGGCACTCAATGCCCCAGCCTGCAATTCAGACGAGGTAACATTAGATAATATCACAGGTGTGTGTTTTCGCTTTAAGTACAGTTGGTAGCATGTCAGGTTACTCAAAGTCAAAGTCAAAAGTCAAAGTCAAAAATTCTTTATTCAATTTAGGACACAAAATGCCACTTATGAACGTCAAAATATCAATCAATTATGGCCCATATGGGGCAGAACATGTCTCCTTATCTTTTGGGCCCTACTAGCGCTTCGAGACAAGACACAGACAATCTGGCAATCTGGCGCAAGTAAACTACGAAAACCGATTTTATTAAGTAGGGAATAGAGGCGAAATTTGTACATTCAGGCGGTCTTATTGCTAAAAGCAATTACCTACAGACAGCCTATATCCGAAGATAAATGTAGAGAAATAAATCTTGAAAAAAACGTCATTACACAAAAAATATATTTTATTATTTATTTATTGTTCGTCAAAACAACTCGCCCTGTATTTATCAAACTCAGTTGAATGACAATGCAGAACTATAGAGTCCGTGCGACTATGAACAGTGCACCCAACAACGCGTGTCCCCAGCATATCAGGCCATACATGTTTGTTGTAAACTCGCTCCTATTGCAACCGCATAAGATGCTACTGTGTTTAGCTTCACGTGCTGTCGTCCGTACCTTGGGATGACCCCAGTATAAAAATGCTCGGTATGTTTAAGTCACAGCATTGGCCTCATCATAACGCGACGCTACGATCAAACTCTGGTTGGTGATACAGAGGCAATAGAATGGTAGGTACATACCAAGCTGATTTGTTCAAATGGTTGATTGATTTTATAGTGTCAAAGAGTTCTAAGAATTCGCCCCGGGAGTAACAGTGAAAGATGTACATAAAATAATTTCTTTGCACAGCACTGCCCCGAAGGCAGCACTGGCAGGGTTGCCATGTAAGGATGAGCCCCGGAAGTAACAGTGAAAGATGTTACGTTCTAATATTCGTTTATTACGGAACTTATGCTATCGGTTACATAAGGTGTATGAAAGGGAGACGTCATACACTATAGAGTTTCTAGATTATAAAACATTTCGTTATTCGTTCGTTCGTTATAATTATCCATACTATTAATATTATGAATGCGAAAGTGTGTCTGTCTGTCTGTTATCTCTTGACGTTGAACTGAAAATTACGCTTAAACCACTGAACCGATTGAGATGAAATTTGGTATAGAGACAGTTCGAGACCCTGGAAAGGACATAGGTGGTGAAATGGGGGATGAAAATGTATATGGAAAATCCAACTCTTGCGGGCGAAGTCGCGGGGAACCACTAGTTTACGATAAATGTTAAAATTTCTGCAGTCGCCTGCATGCAAGAGCAAGCTGAATATATTGACTTATGCTTTACTTTAAAACCTTGAAATCATGTATGTATTCTAGCAATTTTTTTATATCTGACATCTGACACTTGGCCCATACGAAAACTGTCAAATCACACAGTTGAGTGACCGTTCTATTAGCTCTATCTCAGCAGGCTAGGGTACAGGCAATGGCACTGGCGTATTTGTTTCGTCGCCATTTTTTTGATGCGAACAGCTAAGGACTGGAACTCACTGGTTGGTAATATCTTCCCTAAAGACTACGACCTGAGTATCTTTAAGTAAGGGTAAATAGGTTAAAAATATTTCTTACGAGCGAGACCCATGCCCAGATATTGATGTCTTGACTACTGCAACTTCTATGCTAGAAGTAAAACCGGAGGAAAACTTCTAGTGACCAACTTACCTACAGCATAAACTAATCCATTCTTATCACCAGATAGGAGGTTGATTGAACTTGCAATGTCCTGACCAATTTTCACCGTCTACCAAATAACCTTTACTAAGTGAGGTGGGATTTACAAGATTATCCTTTTGTTTTGATTTCCTGATAAAGACATAATCCCTTGCTTTGGCGGGCTTGCTAAATTATATCGGTCTGTTTTGACTAGACGGATTTTAAAAGGCATTAAGGATTTTAAACTTTACAGCCCAAGAATAATAGAGTCAACAAAAATTTCCAGTCATTATTCTAGGCAAAATAATAGGGTAAAAACAAATTATATACAAGGCAATGTCGAATTTAAATTATTTTAAAATAAACAAAAAGAGCAAAAACTTTGCCTAAAATCCTGTCGAGACTAAAAATTTAATTATTAGTTTGAAAAACGACCACCTCATAGAGTCAGTCACAGAATTCAAAGAAAACTATAAAAAATCAAAGAAGATATAAAATAATCACGACTCCAGTTTGAATTTTAGGAAAAATATGGGAGATTAGTAAACTTAGTTTGGTTCTTCATAAAACCTATCTTTTTAGGCTTTCTAGTTTGGGTAACGATAAATAAACGCTGTCGTTAGGCAGATATTTTTTTGAGGCAACGCTTTTAAATTGTCACTTCAAACGGTGCTACTGCGTCTACTTTCATTATAACATAACCTTTAGCACGGAGGGAGCCAACTGCGGCGGGAATCATCACCAAACATCCTGATTTGTCTTACGACGGCGACTATTGGCCGATTTATGGGTTCGAGATGGCCTGGGATCTTCTGGGCTTGTTCTGTGATGTGGCAAAATAATCACAATTTGACACCATAGATAGATGACGATGCAATTTACACATAGAGGTGCACAAAGTAGGCGGTCACTTGCTAAGAGCGACCTCTTCCAGACAACCTCTGGATACCTAGAAGTAGAATGCCCTGCCTGCGTCTGTTTTTCCGAGTGCGTATAACCCGAAACTCTTTCAGGTGCGTGAAAATAGGCTTCTCCTGGGCAAGCTCGCTCCACCGTAGACCTTATCTTTGCTCTCGGGCTAATATGAAGATCAAGAGTTCGCCCATTTCTTATAAAAAAAAAATTTAGAAAACCTACAGGAAATAAGCACTTCCTAAATATATTTCTGCACTTGAAAAAATGACCACCAGAGGCGGGAATATTTTTTCAATTTTTTCCTGCGCTCATATAAGGTTATCCTGTGTTATGAGAGTCAGGCTCTTCATATATGTATAAAAGTAAAGTAATAGTATCAAATATAGGTAAGAATTCAGACATATTACTAAGAAAAGAAAAGAAAAACAAGATACATCGCCATTAAGTGTTTGTATGCATGTGTGTTTGTGTGTGTGTGTGTGTGTGTGTGTGTGTGTGTGTGTGTGTGTGTGTGTGTGTGTGTGTGTGAGTGTGTGTGTACATAATTGTGTGAGTGAGTATAGCTATTGTGTATTCGCTCATGTGTATATAAGCTAAGTAGCTACCTAGCACATACTAGTAGTAATGTCAAAGATCACCTTTTCTAATTTGTCGTAGTCAAATTGATCCAACCAAGCGTTCGATCCAATTTTTTTCGCGTTATACTGCGGGAGGTCTCTATTCGTTGCAAGAAGTTTATTATATAACCGTGGTGCACTGTATTTGAAATGGCGCTTGGCAAACACCGAATTAGTATCTGGAGTTTTATATTTAGGTACTCTTTGTTTAGGCAAATATAATATATACGAGTATGTGTTTAGTACTTAAAAACTGACTTTATCCATGTTTGTTTAACACTCTGGCGGGCCGTTTTGTCTTTTTAATACCTTCCTAATTAAACTGTCAAAATATGTATTGAGGTTCATGTAGGTAAATATTTACCAACGACAACCAACGCGACGCTGTGTGCTTTCCAAAAATGGCAATATTCTTGGGCAACTTCCAACCTAAAATCCAGTACTTACGTATTCTTGTCAATATTATGATTGTTTTTTTTATTTTTAAAATAAAAGGCAAATGTTTGAACGCAATCTCACCTGGTGGGAAGTGACGATGCGGCTGATCATGTCTGGCTAGTAAGTAATAGCTTATTCACTCTTATCTTGTAAGTATCCAGATTAAACTGTTTAGTGAACACTTCAGCCAGCAAAGAATTACACCCTATAGACGCAAGAGAAACGTAGATTCAAAACGTTTGGTGCTTATTGGTAGTATGGTATAGATATATAGATAGATAGATATTCTTTATTGCACACCACACAGTATAAATTTACATAAATGCTTATAGAGAATGGTATAATGGTATGTCAACGACATAAGGAGACCCCGGATACGTCTTGTGTCCAGATAGTAAAAAGAGGCTGGTGGAATCAATCGACCAATCCTTTCACACACTTCCTGAAATGCATCCCGTAGAACACCGAAAGGCACGCCACTTTACGCCTATGTTCGAGGCTTTGCAGCTTGGTTCCACAAATTGTAACAGGAATGGGTTCGGGATTAATGGCTTACCACTCACGGTTCCAACGACGCTAAAGACGAACATATCTTTGGTGTTGGTGTGAGTTCCGGTCGAATCCTAGAGGATTATAATAAAATTTTACTGTTGTAGACAAAAGGAAATTTCTGTTGGTGTTTTTGATATTGAATTGATTATCCTGCGTCCTCCTCTAGAGGCTCGTCGAATCGCTTTGAATTCGAGGATATGGGTTTTATTTATATATTTATTCCAGAAAAACACATACCGAATTCAATCATATAAAGAGTTACCGCTTCTTTGTCAGTCTAATGGTGGCCTAGTAACACAGCTGCCCTCACTTCCGTGATACATATACCGTCGACTCAAGCATGAAGAAGCAAATTTTCAATGAGAGCTGGTGGTCCTGTCTGATAATATGCTTCTGCAGGCTTTTGTCCTATTTCCTCGAAGCTTCAATCTCGAAGACACCAACAAAAACATCCTGGTAGCGAGGATTCGATCCAAGTGCCTTACCGGACTGACACACCTAGGTCTTACTGCTTATCTGAGAACTCGCCTGCGGGGTACATACAGAGGTGTGGGGGTACCCCTGTACCCCGCAGGCGACGTCTTAGATAAGCGGTCGGAATATAGGCGAATCGTTTTTAAAGGACGCCGATAAAATTCTCGGTGGCTTGAACGAAATATAAGTTTGTTAAAATTGCTTGCGGCCTGACGTTGCGTTAGATGGCTCACAGGTCACAGTGCTGTTTTGGTTAATATTGACTAAATCACCTAGCATAAAATGGCTTAGCATGGGAAAAGTAGAAGGGAAAAGGAAAAGAGGAAGGCCAAGAAGGTCCTAAATGGAACAAATAAAGGAAAAGTTAGGTGTCATGTCGTACCCGGAAGTCAAGGAAAGTCAAGTCACTAAATAGAGAGGAATAGAGAAGACTCCACCGACAAGAGCGTAGCTCTTAAATTATATATAGATAGATATCCACGCACTTCCGCTTTGCCGACGACATAGTCCTAATGGCAGAATCGCCGTGGGATCTGCAAAAATACTGCACAGCCTAGACTCTGCCTCGCAACGCGTTGGTCTCCGGATGAACTTGGACAAGGCGAGACGCTCAAAGTTGTCCAGGAATACTTCTACCTCGGGCAAGTGTTGCAACTGGGTAAAGACAACTTCGACCGCGAAATCGCCAGAAGGGTGCAGCTCGATTGGGCAGCATTGGGAAGTTGCGTCACATCTTCTCGTCGCCACTACCGCAATGCCTGAGGAGCAGGGTATGTAACCAGTGCGTCCTACCTGTCATGACCTACGGGGCCATGACGTGGAACTTGACAGTCAAGCTGGCCCACCGACTGCATGTCGCTCAGCGAGCTACGGAACGGTCTATGCTGAGGATCTCGCTAAGGGATAGAATCCGAAACGAGATCATCCGACGAAGACGAAGGTCATAGATATCGTTCAGAGGTGCAGTAAGCTGAAGTGGCAGTGGGCTGGTCATGTCTGTCGCAAAACCGACGGGCGTTGGAGTAGGAAGGTTCTCGAATGGAGACCACGTCTCGGGAAACGTAGTGTTGGACGCCCCCCTGCTAGATGGTCCGATGACCTGAGAAAGGTAGCCGGTGGTGGCTGGATGCGAGAAGCGGAGGACCGTGAAAGTTGGCGCCGTCTTGGAGAAGCCTATGTCCAGCAGTGGACTGCAATAGGCTGATATGATGCGATAGATAGCCTAGCATAAGCACAGAACTGATCTAGATTTAGGGCGGCTGCAGCGGGGCATAAACAATGCACAACGAGAGACAATTACCGACTATTAGTGACTATTAACCAATCGATTCGTCGGTGCATCCACTGTGACGTACCTCACGGTTCCAACGACGCTAAAGACGAACATATCTTTGGTGTTGGTGTGAGTTCCGGTCGAATCCTAGAGGATTATAATAAAATTTTACTGTTGTAGACAAAAGGAAATTTCTGTTGGTGTTTTTGATATTGAATTGATTATCCTGCGTCCTCCTCTAGAGGCTCGTCGAATCGCTTTGAATTCGAGGATATGGGTTTTATTTATATATTTATTCCAGAAAAACACATACCGAATTCAATCATATAAAGAGTTACCGCTTCTTTGTCAGTCTAATGGTGGCCTAGTAACACAGCTGCCCTCACTTCCGTGATACATATACCGTCGACTCAAGCATGAAGAAGCAAATTTTCAATGAGAGCTGGTGGTCCTGTCTGATAATATGCTTCTGCAGGCTTTTGTCCTATTTCCTCGAAGCTTCAATCTCGAAGACACCAACAAAAACATCCTGGTAGCGAGGATTCGATCCAAGTGCCTTACCGGACTGACACACCTAGGTCTTACTGCTTATCTGAGAACTCGCCTTCGGGGTACATACAGAGGTGTGGGGGTACCCCTGTACCCCGCAGGCGACGTCTTAGATAAGCGGTCGGAATATAGGCGAATCGTTTTTAAAGGACGCCGATAAAATTCTCGGTGGCTTGAACGAAATATAAGTTTGTTAAAATTGCTTGCGGCCTGACGTTGCGTTAGATGGCTCACAGGTCACAGTGCTGTTTTGGTTAATATTGACTAAATCACCTAGCATAAAATGGCTTAGCATGGGAAAAGTAGAAGGGAAAAGGAAAAGAGGAAGGCCAAGAAGGTCCTAAATGGAACAAATAAAGGAAAAGTTAGGTGTCATGTCGTACCCGGAAGTCAAGGAAAGTCAAGTCACTAAATAGAGAGGAATAGAGAAGACTCCACCGACAAGAGCGTAGCTCTTAAATTATATATAGATAGATATCCACGCACTTCCGCTTTGCCGACGACATAGTCCTAATGGCAGAATCGCCGTGGGATCTGCAAAAATACTGCACAGCCTAGACTCTGCCTCGCAACGCGTTGGTCTCCGGATGAACTTGGACAAGGCGAGACGCTCAAAGTTGTCCAGGAATACTTCTACCTCGGGCAAGTGTTGCAACTGGGTAAAGACAACTTCGACCGCGAAATCGCCAGAAGGGTGCAGCTCGATTGGGCAGCATTGGGAAGTTGCGTCACATCTTCTCGTCGCCACTACCGCAATGCCTGAGGAGCAGGGTATGTAACCAGTGCGTCCTACCTGTCATGACCTACGGGGCCATGACGTGGAACTTGACAGTCAAGCTGGCCCACCGACTGCATGTCGCTCAGCGAGCTACGGAACGGTCTATGCTGAGGATCTCGCTAAGGGATAGAATCCGAAACGAGATCATCCGACGAAGACGAAGGTCATAGATATCGTTCAGAGGTGCAGTAAGCTGAAGTGGCAGTGGGCTGGTCATGTCTGTCGCAAAACCGACGGGCGTTGGAGTAGGAAGGTTCTCGAATGGAGACCACGTCTCGGGAAACGTAGTGTTGGACGCCCCCCTGCTAGATGGTCCGATGACCTGAGAAAGGTAGCCGGTGGTGGCTGGATGCGAGAAGCGGAGGACCGTGAAAGTTGGCGCCGTCTTGGAGAAGCCTATGTCCAGCAGTGGACTGCAATAGGCTGATATGATGCGATAGATAGCCTAGCATAAGCACAGAACTGATCTAGATTTAGGGCGGCTGCAGCGGGGCATAAACAATGCACAACGAGAGACAATTACCGACTATTAGTGACTATTAACCAATCGATTCGTCGGTGCATCCACTGTGACGTACCTGTCAACTGCCAAATACCTACTTACATACATAGGTTAATCAACAATTTAAAAAATTAAGCCTAAATATGACACAAACTTTAAAGTGTCAGTTAATTAAACCATGACTTGCTGGCAACATAAAATACTTTATTTAACTATTCTGGACCGAAAGAAAAAAAGAAAGAAAGTGTTGGTGGTGCAGTGGCTAGCGGGTTGCCTCTCATGCGGGAGGAGCCGGGTTCGATCCTACGTGCCACCATGTACCAATGACTTTTTCTGAGTTATGTACATTAGTAGTTTCACTAACCGATGTCCTACGGTGAGAAAAAACATCGTGAGGAAACCCACACATTCAGGCAACTGAATGTGTAACCATGATCCAGAACTGGTCAGGTTCCCCTTAACAGGGTCACGGAGGTCAGATGGCATTCGCTCCACTGTATTTACCTGATCCTAGATCATAGTCAGCGGACCCTGGACAACCGGGATAACGCAAGAATGATGATGATTCTGGACCGAAAAAGCTCTTTAAATACGCCCTTTTTACTCTTTCTTTTAATTGGGATTTTCAATCCTGACTCCTAGCTCAAAATGTAATGTAATTTGTAGCCTAAAATACAGGACTCATACCACCTATCTTGTATAATAACACTTGGAATCAAAACTATTACATAAATCACTAGGTATATACGATTAAATCAATTTATTACTTAAAAACAAGTAGACTCCGTGACTAGACCATCAATTGGCTACCAAAATAATCCTTGATGAGTACGCTTTGCGCGCCAGACATCTGGCATTTTTGCGCATCGATCAATTCTTGATCTTTAAGACCCTTTACACATTTAGATTTTTACATCTATACGATCGCGATACACAAGATGCAACACATTCTCAGCGAAGTTCGCCATCGCCAACGAAATGTCAAAATATGTATGCAAAGTAAAGTCAGCCTATTAGATCCCACTGCTGGGAAAAGGCCTCACCTCAACTATGAGTAGGAACGAGTACGCGTAACGTAACGTACTCCACCACGCGGGCTCAGTGCGGATTGGTGGAGGGGTGTCTGTAAGGCAAGTGACAAACCTTACTGTCAGATGTTATCAAGCCGCCCTAGGGCCTCTGACTAGGCTTAACGACTAATACCAACAGATATTAGCCGGGACCAACTGCTTAACGTGCCTTCCGAAGCACGGAGACGCTTGTCATGGTCGTCACTTTAATGGTCGGAATGGTCACCCATCCAATCATGACTGCGCCGTGGGTTGATTAACTTTTGGTATCACTACCAAAGCGCTGCCGCCACTGCGCGACATGCAAATGTCATTCTTTATTTATAATTCGATGAGGTAAACTTAGTTTCGTACATTTTGTTTGCGAGTGCGAACTTCGCTGTAGAAAAGACTGGATCTTGAGGGGCCCAGTAGATGGTGACCTAGCTGTGATACAGTCGCGACACAAACGCGATACAGTACCTATTTTAGAAGACGCGAGTGAGTAGCAAAAGCTCATAGCATCTTAGAGAATCGTTCAAAGCGTCAATAATAACAATAATTTATTCGCTCTCCTCAATAAACTTACAGGCTTACAGACAAAAAGGACGTTTTATTTATACTATATCGATGTTATCTGAAAGAAAGTTAAAAAATAGTTTCTATTTTACATATCACATAAAACATATCGCATTTGAATCGCGACTGCATCATTCATTGTAGCTTGACACATCTACTGCACCGCGACTGATTCGCAATTGTATTGCTGCAAAAAGTAACAATCACCGTGTAAAAATGCCCTAAGATGCGATGTGCGAAGGCGCAAACACTCGAGTGCCCCCTGCATACATCACGATTGAATATTTAGATAGCGTTGTATTATATGTTACGAAAATTTTAAAGGCTCGAGGCTTGACCGAATTACGAGTTGACTTAATTAAATATTAGGTTAACAGTGACAGATGTTGGTTCAGCGCAAACTCATAAATTAGTACCTACACAAAAACGGTCGTGAAGTTTTAAAAAATCGGAAGATATTACGTAAGTAGGATAAAAAAACATCTGCATTGTGGACTTGTCATACACTGTCTTATTGTTCAGTCAATGTGACTCTACCTTCCCCATATGTACCCAAAACTAAGGTTAGATTAAACTAACTATTGATGAGAATTTCCAGTTTTCATCCTACTCATAAAAATAAATACATTAGTTTGAATGCATGTGATGCTTTTTCTTTAATATGTCCACCGATCTTGTTAAAAATACCCAAAACCCTTCAAAGTCAGAGTGAACAGGCTTCTTCTGGGTGAGCTCGCTCCACAGTCGACTCTGTCTACGCCACGTCTGACTTAGCCTAGAGTCAAGAGCAAACCCATTTCGAATAATAATAAAAAATTGAACTGCCCTATTTTTTTTATTTAGTTTTACCTACTCGTATATACAACTATCAGATATCCTGTACCTACGCATGTATAGTATGTGTCCACCTTCAGTCCGTTCCGATTCATTCCTCCAGCGTCACGGCTTACGTCACGAGTCAGCCAGTGACGCACGCGCAGCCTAGGTCTACGAGTTACGAGTAGTTTCAAATTACAAAAAGGGAAGGTATTTACTTTATTATTGGGTTACTCAGCTCTCAGGTACGTTAGTCTGGTACAAACCACTAATACGCACCGAACGTTTTCGATCAATCTACATTAGATACCAAGTTAGGTACCTACATTTTGTTTCGTACGTGGAATAGAATTCGCAGCTGGGTGATATTTTCCAATTAATATCACTAACTTAAGAAGAAGGAAACAATATGGTTCGTCCAAAAACGTATGTTTGAGACCCCAAACTAATGAATCGATAAGTTAAAATATATCGTTGGGCTTTTTTAGGCAAAAGAACATATGTTTTAAAGGGGAATAAAACGTTATATTACCATACCATGACCTTGACGCTTCTGCTATCTATCCAATCATCACCAAAAAATGAAATTAAAGATGATTTACTGAAATCATAGCAACAATAATTTTGAAATGAATATATAAGTACAAAATCGGTTCGCTGAATAGAGGCTCAGACTATCGAGCTATCTTATCAAAGAATTCCGAATAAGATTGTTTACTCTTATCAAAATGTTTATTTTGGGAACATAAAAATCATACATAATCCTTTGATTGTGGTATTATTTTCAGAATCAGAAATGGTTAAGTAGGTAAGTAGGCCCCACATAAGCCTACCCTAATCTGTCAAATTTCCCCAACTATTTTTTAATCGTATGTTGATCACATAGAGTTCCATATCATTTGAGATCTGTGACAGATTTGGGTGTTGATGCGGGGCCCACTGTACCTATCCCTCTAGCTAGATTAGTAATTTCAAATCACAGTCATAATGGACAATCGTTACAAGACAGTATAATAGAACTCTATGTTATCAACATAAGGTTGAAAAATGGTTGCGGGAATTTGACATAGTGATGGGCGATTATTACCAAATTAATCAAATTATTCGAATGGTCCCTGTAATCGAATGTATTCGATAAATAACCGCAGTCATTCGATTACCCTTTGATTATGCGGCGAGCAATATCGGAGCGTGCGGTGCGCAGGCCGTACTACTAACGAATGAATCGTCATTCGTCGCGTCGATTAATCATTCGTTCGCTGCCTGTCCTGTCGCGGCAATTAAACCGAATGAATCGAAGGGCCGAGATAATCTATTATCATTCGATTGTCGGTTATTATTCGATTATTTTTTTTGCGAATTACTAAATCGACATTCGATAGTTCGAATGGTCGATTGTCGATTCATTCGATTATTATTTTTTTCAAACAATCGCACATCCCTAATTTGACAGATCAGGGTATGTTGATAAGGGGGTTGTGTTTTTATTGGAATCGAGCCCACGCTGTGTTTTCTTCAGCTTAAAATAATTAACAAATTACACGCGCATCAACTAAGCCTTAATTGATTTATTAACTTATCTTTTGTTTTTTGATTGTTATCTCAATTTTCTTCATTATAAATCTATATCAGTTATTAAGATTAATTAATTAAATTTTTATCTTATAATTATTACCTCTACTCAGTGAACTGTTTGTCATTTTTTTTAAACTTATTTACTTATAGACGTTTGCGCTGCGGATCTAAATACAAAGATTTGCATAACATCAAAACAGATAACGGGTTTTACTAGTGTTGTCCAACTAACTATCGTCTAGTAAGTACTTTTGTCGGTAGGTAGATAGATTATGTAGACAAACAGACGAACGGACGGACGGACGCAAGAAAATGAGATACTTTTATTATTGACACCCTGCAAGTATTGGTATGACTGTACCAGTTGGTAAGTAATATTTATTTGCAAGAATACAGTACACAAGTTCTTAAATTTATAATAGTCCTAAATAATGGTATGGTAGAATTTAATAATCTCATTATACTAACGACTTTTCATAGAGTCGTAATAGTAGATTATTCACCAAGGAGGTAAAGTGATGTCTTACGTCACGGGCGTCATCTTGAATCTTGAGCGTAACGAAGGATTCGAGAGTTAACTCCCGAGCGCAGCGAGGGTGTTTAGTGTTTACTCCCGAGCATAGCGAGGAAGTTAAAAGTAGAATCCTGAGTGGAGCGAGGGATTTAAGCTCGCCCAAGACGAAGACATCTTTATCCCCGAGGAGAATACTCTGCTTTTCACACTACCTACGAGGCACTAAAAAAATGTATCAATCAATCAATCAATCAATCATTTATTAATTCATGAATAATGGGTATTACAGGATGTCACACACTACAAAATCCTATCTGTAAGTATATATATCCTTTGACTTTTCTGGCAGTAAATTATTATTATTTGATTATTAACATTACCAGCAGCTTTGCATCTATCTAATGGACTTCGGTGTCATAAAATTCGTCACTCGACAGTTTTACGAAAACATTGTTTGTAATTTCTTAAAATACATAGGTTTATTTTTTCTTTATTTATTTCTTTTTTTAGAAGCGCGCGCTTTTTTTTCATTCGATTCGTGCTAAAATTAATGGCTGCCAGGTTCAAATTTTAAATATGTTCTCTTTGATGCGGGACGGGCTAGTGTGTTCATGCCTACGAACTCTTATTCGAAATTCAAATCACTTTGCCTCCCTAGGGGCGTAATGAAATTTCATACAACATAACGTCCATTTACTTGATGTGTAATTAAACATTGCCGAGTAGGTAGTGTGAAAATTAAGTTACAGTTTTACTTACAACTTATTTTTTACAAGCGTATTTAATATCCCTCCTTAATATTCGTTTTGATCTTAATCAAAGGCAATACCACTTGATTTAATCAATGTATATATAAATATTATTACTCTGACTTACTGCTCTATCGATAGTACGGTACAGATTGTATTGGTGGAGGCACTAGTAACAATAAATTAAATCATTGCAAAACAAATAAATTGAACACAAAATATTGCGACGTCGACAAATGTATGCAAAGCTTGAAGAACTGGTCGGGAGATTTGAGATATGAAACCAGTTGCGAACCAAGAGGCTTTTGTTATTTTATTTTTAATATCCAGCCAAAAAAAATACAAATAGGAGACTGGATAGTGCTATGACAAGTCTTAAAGATTAGCCAAGGGTGTAAGCATCTTAGCTTACCATCATTAGTAACCATCATCCTCATCATCAACCATCCGACTGCCTCGTTGGTATAGTGGTCAGCACGCTGGGTAATATCCATGGTTCGAATCCCGGGTCGGGCCGAGAGTGTTTGGGTTTTTCTATCTTGAAATTACTCAGACACATCTCCGGAGTCAGGAAGGTGGTGTTAACACCCCCGTGCCTCGGAAAGCACGTTAAGCCGTTGGTCCTGCGCCTGATCTCTCTACGGTCATTTCGGACTGCCGTCTCACCGAATTGTGAGAGTGAAGAAACAGAGAGTGCATCTATGTATTGCGCACACACTTATGCACTATAATATGTCCTGCGCAGTTGGCTAATCACTGTTGAGATAGGCCGCCGTAGTCGAAATCGGCTAGGAGGACATTATTATTATTACCATCATTCAAATGAAGAACAAATAATATATATTGTACAACATCACAAACAACATTGCTCTGATCCCAAAGTAAGTTGCTGAAGTACTTGTGTTATCTCAACCAGAAACAAGGGTGGTGTCAAATACACTGTCAGTGAGTGGTACACAGACTCGAGACATTAAAGAAACAATGGTTTTCTACATTAATCCGGGGATCGAACCCTGGACCTCAGAGATGACGTCGCAACGAAAACCGGCGTTTAAGCCACTGGAATACGGAGTAGTCGAATAAAAATGCATTTGAATCAAAATAACATTACGGTGTAGTTTAGTTTAGTTTGAAAGTTGACAAGATCCACTTCAAAAATACCTGGGTATTGATACAACATCTTACAGCATAATTTTAAAGCCAACCACAGCTTTACATTTCGGTGTGTACTTCAAGGACTCGTTTATTTTTCAAACAATAGCAGGCCTGTGTATCTTCCCGCGTAGGTAGCAAAAACGTACCTACGCGCGGTGACCCCTTGGTAAGGGACTAAACAAGTTGGGTGTCGCTAGCCGGCAGCGACACGCTCCCGCGTTTTATTCACCGGCGGTGCGTGGAACTAGGTTGCTGGTTGGACGAGCATTAATTAAGTCCTTGAAAGATGCGCTAGATGGCGTAAGTAACTTCTTGTGGCAGTCAACCCTATCGCGTTGCGTGATAGTACGTCACTGAATAGGTTTAGTATATTATGAATCATATTCCAGAGTTATAAGAATGAAATTATCTTGCAATGCATTTCTGTAGGTGTCTACACGGAAATGTGCTTGAGTCAGAGGCGAACTGAATTACAGCATCGGTAACAACATTGAGTATATTTCTTTGAATTTCATTGCAAAGTCATACTTCTGTACGGAGTAATAGTACTTATTCTGTGACAATAGTGAGTTTAGCTCTATATTTTTTAATTTTTTTTAATATATCTGTGCGTGCAGTAAAGGCTCCAGTTAAAATCAGTGTCGTGATGGCATACTTTCTCCTACCAGTTTATGCTGATCTGGCAAGGCCCCTTGTTGTCGCCATTTATGTTTAGCTGTTCTATATAATTAAAATTATAATAGTGAGTTTCTTGCGCTGCTTCTTCTCAGCATTAGCCCATAGTTGTTGCACCATTGGATAAATATTAGGACGTGTTTAAGTGCCCTTGTTAGGGTCTGTGTATATGCAAAAATAAATTAAGATTTGAATTTTATTGATCACAGATTTTAAAATAATTACCTTAGACTTATGGTTATGGCATCACAGCTACTAAAACCTAATACCAAGTTTGTATAACACAAGAAAAACCAAGCACTATTTTTTACCATAGCAAAACCGATTTGTTTACTAATCCTAGTGTGATTTAAGCTCTAAATTATAGCAAAAACATTGTAACTACTATTTATCTACTCTAATATTATTTATGATTAAACGAACTTACCTGTAAAGATGTGCAAGACTGTATTATTTCTGTTTTATTGAACATATTATTTATTAATGTATTATTATAAACTATCTTACTGCATACCTTCTCTTTCAGGTTACTAATTCTGAAGTACAAATCACGAAGTATAATAAACAGGAAAGCTTTGATTGTTTGTTTAGGCTCCAAAACTACTGGACCGATTCAAATGAAATTTGGTACACCGATATTTTGAGACCCTGGGACATAGGCTACTTTTTGTCGCGATATAAAATCATCAGAAATGGGTATGAAAAAACCAACTTTTGGTGCGGGCGAAGTCTCGAGGAACTGCTAGTATTAATATAAAGACGAACCGTCCAATACAAATGGCATGCATTCATCATCGTTAGCAGATCCATCACAGCTCAGCGTATATAAATCAAGTTAATTTAAAAATTATACAGCCGCGAATATTGACCATAAGGCCTTCCTCTAAAAGGCAATGTCTCAAACCTGTCACTCGAGTGATATTGATGTAAGCTGACCCAAAAGGGTATCCTTGGCTATGTACAGTCAGCATTAAAAATATCTGCACATGAAAAATAATAGTCAGTTGATATGTTAATTGGAAATAAATGATTTATTTATTTATTTATTATACAAATTTAATTTATAATAGAACTGAAAAATCGATCTAGATTAGTCTTTTGTTTGGGAAAACGCGTGTTTTCGAGTTCTCGCAACGCTCGGCGCAGTATATAGTCGGTAATTTTGCACCGGTAAGCATGAGCGTTGTGGTCGAACGGATTAGACGTAGGCCTGATTGTAATATGTATCTGGGGTGCGGAAAACTTAACTTACCTATTTAATCTTATCAATGGTCTCTATAAACGATACCTAATGCCTAGAAAAAAGATGGATGAAGTCACCTGTTTATATCTCGGTAAATATTTTCAATTTACGTAGTAATATTATTATTTTTAGAGTTCTTCTCTAGGTCAGAGGCTACTTTTCTATTTTCTTGATGTGATTTCTATGTACTGTACAACTCTAGGCCTATAGAATGCTTAATATCCATAAAAAATATAGGATCAAAACTCTTCAACAAACTAAGGACGTCCATTTATAATATTTAAATTTATGAATTTCCAGAAATTGAAATATTTTTAATACTTTGTGTCAAATAATCGAACCAAAGTTCTCCGAGCCGAGGTAGAGATAATACTAAAATACTTTAAATAAAAATTGGGATTTGTAACAAAAACTATCTACCAAGATATTTTTGAGAAGAAAAAGTCACACAAATTAAGTATTTCTAATGCTTACTGTACTCTCACTATAACCCAGCTAAATTTTCGATTTTAAGATTGAAACAAATAGTACGGGTCGGAATACCTCGCGTTTTGTGCGCTTATCATATGCGTGTGCGCAGGCTAGCGGCGCGACTTCAGTGAGACGAAGATATTGTGACGAACAGACGTTTACACAGACATGTTTATATTGATATTACTTAGTCTATGTGCGATACTTTGAAAGTATCACACGGTTTCGTGTAATACAGATCTGAACGTTTCAGTTGTGGAAAGCGTATAAAGTGAGTGAGTGAAGAAAAACATAGCGTACCCAATCGAAATAATAACATTTCATAAAAAAAATCAAATAACAGTATATAATTAAAAGTCTATACCTACTTTTTGTAGGTGTAAAAAATATAATTAATTAAGTGATAAAAACAAGTGTTACAAAAATAAATTAATTTGTGTCTTTCTTTTCGTCATAAATGTGTAAATCGTTAAATAAATTAAGTTCAAAATGAATATTTATGCCCAAAACGAATTAAAACCAAATAAATTAAAAATAATCTCATCGAGGATGTAAATCAAGAAGTGTAGTCTCAAAAATGTGTCACTCAAGATCTAAGGAGAATCTTCAAAGGTATTTCAAGACTTATCAGCGGTGACGACATGACGTCCTGGACTAAGGAGCTGGACGAGGCAGCCCTGCTGGCCACGAAGGCTGGATATTGGCATGTGGTGCTTTTCTACTCGTTGTGCGCTTTGGCAGCCATTCCTACTTCTTTCCTGGTTTTCTCTCAGGTAAAGTATACTCTCGATCCCGATATATAGCACCCTTATTCACAAACGTCGGAAAAGTTTCCGTATCGGATCCATTCCGAATTGAAATGTCAATCATGATTTCCGAACGGAGTTTTCGAATGTTAGTTAAGTTTAGTGCATAGTGGAAACTTCAAAGTTTTCGATTCCGACGTTTTAGAATCGCATTTTTGTTACGTCTCCGGGAACCTGCCTCTCGGATTCGAAATCTGTATCTTTCCGACGTTTGTGAATAGGTAAGGGTGCAGTGTTTCCGAATCAGTGTGGCCAAATTTGTATAAAAAGACGATTTTCGATTCCCCCAAAAGGTGTAAACACCCTCTAAATTTGAGAGGATGCCCCCGAACTGGCATCGCTGTCCCAATTGGAGGCCCTGGGGCTCCGTGGAGGGTTCACAGGGATTCCGCGTTTCGTCCGATAGTTAAATAAAACGTTGTTTGTTAGTGGTGATTAAAAGGCTAACAGCACAGTAATATTTTCGATATATTTATGTGGCTAGTAGCTACTTTGGGCAATGTGCAATGGTATCCAGAGGGGCAATGCTGCCCGCCTTTTGGGCATTATTCTTTGTTTGACATTAATATATTCAAACTACAAGATAAATAACATTTGCTACAAATAGATATACGCCAAGAAGTATGATCAATAGGGTTTTGTGGTAAAACGAATCGTTTACGTAGGTAACTTAGTCTGAACTGTGGGTTTTAATAAAAAATAATGTACTCCTAGTCGAAAGTTGCCGCGCGGGAGAAATTGTAGTGCACAAGCACGATACACAAGTGCACTTCAAACTCATGGTTTGGTGAGAGGCAAACCGTCATGACCGGAGAGAGCTCAGGCGCAGGACCACCGGCTTAACGTGCTTTCCGAGGCACGGGGGTATTAACACCACAGATGAACACCACCAACTTGCTGACTCCTGAGCGGTATCTGAGCGATTTCAAGACAGAAAAACCCTTGGGATTTGAACCCTTGACCTCTTGGATAGTAACCAGCGTGCAGCGTGCTGAACACTAGACCAACGAGGCAGTCCTATAAGTATTAGAAGAAGGTTTCGGGAATCTTGTAATATCTGATATTGATCCAACTAAAGTATGACCGGAGTTAAGACCGAGTCATGACCGAGTTATGACCGAGTCCCTAGTACAAGGAACGAGTCATATGTCGGCGATAGGTTAGTTTACCATAATTTTGAAATTATCAATTTCATCACAAATGCATGATTCAATGATAGAGTTGTTCCATATTTTCCCTATTTCACAAACTCTAGAAAACAACCTACCACCAGTGTGTAGGTTTCCTCACGATATACAGGGTGCAATGGTCATGTGTATAGTCTTATCTCACACTATCTATCCATACTAATATTATAAATGCGAAAGTGTGTCTGTCTGTCTGTTACCTCTTGACGCTTAAACCACTGAACCAATTGATATGAAATTTGGAATGGAGACAGTTCGAGACCCCGGAAAGGACATAGGCTACATTTGGTCGCGATATAAAAACATTAGGGGGGGTTAAATGGGGAATGAAAGCTTATATGGAAAATCCAACTCTTGCGGGCAAAGTCGCGGGGAACCACTAGCCTACCTATAATTTAAGAGCCACGCTCTTGTCAGTGGAGTCTCTTCCATTTCTCCCTATTCCATGCCATCTCCTTGACCCCTGGGTAAGACATGACACCTAACTTTTACTTTATTTGGTCCATGTATGACCTTCTAGGCCTCTTTTACTTTCTACTATTCCATCTCATCATTCTAATAAGATCAACGTGTCGTTCCAAGTATCCCAGCATCTATTCTCTCCTATTCTCAATGGTTGCAGTATGAGTTTCTAACACCTTGTTTCTCGTATGTATGATTGTTAGTCTGTGAGGTATTATTCCTATGGGTCTGTATTACTTTGTAATTTGTAGCCTGAATTATATAAATAAAATAAACGACCGCATTAAAATCTTACGATCCATACTAATATTATTAATGCGAAAGTGTGTCTGTCTGTCTGTCTGTTACCTCTTGACGCTTAAACCACGGAACCGATTGATATGAAATTTGGTATGAAGACAGTTCGAGACCCTGGAAAGGACATAGGCTACATTATGTCACAATATAAAAACATTAAGGAAGTGAAATGGGGGATGAAAGTTTATATGGAAAATCTATCTCTTGCGGGCGAAGTCGCGGGGAACCACTAGTATAGAATAAAAACAACTACCTACGTAGTTCCCAATTTTTTGTAACTAAACAAACAAACTACGATCTTTGGCATGTCTGCGTCTGCTACCATCCATCATAAGCTTATTCAGTAAAAAGTGTTTATTTATAAAGCCAATTGGCAATATCAATTATTATAATATAATTTTTTGTTACCTCTACATGGAGTTCATTAGTTATCTTTGTATTCCTTGTTATATTTACGAAGTCCTTATTTCGACAGGTCATATTTTTTGTTGATTTTGCTAAGTAACAAGTAATGCCTAAGTATTTAAAAACAAAGTACCTGACTACAAACTGTATATAGTCTACTAGCTGTTGCCCGTGACTTCGCCCGCGTAAACTACTATTTCTGTATCCTACAGGAACTGTGTTTTTTCCGGGATAAAAAGTAGCCAATATGTTATTCCAGACTATAATCTATCTCTGTGCCAAATTTCATCCATATCCGTTCAGTAGTTTTTGCGTGAAAATATAATAAACGTACACACTCACAAACTTTCGCATTTATAATATTAGTGGGAAGTGGGATGGCACTACCACAATTTTGACAAATTAATTCTGACAAACAGACCTTACATGTTACAATCCGTCTAGTCATTTGGGCTGTAGAGCATGCTAAAAAAGTGGGCATACACACATGCATACTTACATACATACGCTCGAAAAAAATTACCCTCCTTCTGTCGCAGTCAGGTAAAAAACAAATCGTTATGAATGTAAGTAATTGCCCCACCTGCTGTAACTTCTTACTTTTGGATATTTAAAAATAGTTGTCAGTTTTACTATCACTGAACATAAAACTTTTTTTTAATTAAAAAAAAATCTTTTATTTTCAAGAGTCTCAGTACAATGAATTATCGAGTTTTCCCTTTAAGTAGTCATAGACACTTGATTTGGGAATAACTCGCTACTTCCCTTACGGTTGACTAAGTAAAACATAGTTACCATTAGCCATATTGTCTGTGGATGGCCCTGATAGTAAGCGACGGTGCAGCCGAGGTGTCAACCAACAACTTGTATTCTTTTCCTTGAAGAATAGACCCCCTATTAAACTCCAATAAATTGAGAATGACCCCCGCTATACACCTTTTTGATTTGATCCATACTTCCAAGGACAGCCTGTATAAGTAATAGGAATCCTGAACAATAATCTATGAACATACCTCATTAACTTCGTGATCTCATTCAACAATAACAAAATTTGCATAACACAAGCCTGTACGTGCATACATTTGAAACTGAATGCTCCGCCTGAATACATGTTTATAAAGGAAATACATCTAAGTAGGTACAGTCGGCTTCAAAATTCACGTAGGTACATATTCTGCGTATCATCTGCTTTAGTAGGTAGGTGTAGGTATGTGTGTGTAATTCGAGTTAATTAATACATATCTAAGCATTTCCAAGACAGCAAATATAAATGTAACTGAAAGATACAAATGAAATGGAAAGGTACATACATTTTATTATCTTAGCAGATTCATTAATCAAACAATAATATGACAATTTTCTCAAATATTTATGTACCCTTCCTTGTGCATTTATATTTGAACATATACTATTAATTAACTTTGACTGATTACTGTACCACGGATTGTTTAATTTTCTACTTTATTAAATAAATGTACATATTTTTGATGCTGACAATACTCAGTTTTCTCGATTGATTGAGTTTTCGAGGCCATTGCTATGATGTTTAATAATTAAAAATAAAATTTTGATGAAATGTATGCCATTGCCTTCTCCATTTCACAAACTAGTCAATATTCGACCAGGTTTTTAGTGTGTAGGTCGGTTTCCTTACGATGATTTCGTATCTTTTTATTACACGATATCTTTAAAAGACTGTACCTAAGTTGTACAAACTCAGTTGTACTACAGACCAAGGATCGAACCAGATTTTTATGAAGCTATTTTAAAATTATCCCTTTCTTCTGATAGGTGTAGTTTTAAAAGTCAAAAAGCTTAGAACATACTGTTGTGCCTGTTCGATATGATCCATACTTCCCGGGACAGTAATTTAAGTTTAAGCTTTCTCCCCTCAACTATCGCACCTATAAGAACCACATCTGTCTAAATCTTTATAAAAATAAAGCAATAAATTGTTTATTTAATCACACCCATTATCTAGTCCCTAAACTAAGCGTGCGTAGCTTGTGCTATGGCGACTACGAAAACGGATAGAACAACTTATATACGTTTATAAACATCCATGACTTGGTACAAATGCTCGTGCTCATCACACAAACATTTGCCCCTAGCGGGATTTGAACCTGCAAAATTAAATTTTGTCAGAGAAGAGTTTGATGACGCATAGAATAATTAAAGCCTTCTACGTTGTACTTTTTGCATTGCAGTACTTACAGCAAAGGCTTTACCTGTTGTGCCGACACAGTCAGGCAATCTCTACACAAAGTCATACACTACTTACAGGTCTTCACAAACGCAACTCCCGAACATTGGTGCGCGCCACCAGCAGAATTGGAGCCTCTAAGATTGCCAGACGACCTGGTACGGAACCTCACGGTGCCTATCCGTGAAGGAGTGTATGAGAACTGTCGCGCGTACACCCTGGATATGAAGGTGTTGTTCAAGGAGCTGGGAGAATATGCTGAAGACAGGTACGATCAGCTTATTTTCAAATTGACGTATTTCTCATAAAAAAGTCATCCCGTATTTCAGTCAATATTGTTTTTGGAACAAAAAGTAGCCTATGTCCTTTCCAGAGCCTTAAAGTATCTCTGTATCGAATTTCAACGAAATTGGTTCAGCGGTCTAAGTGTGAAGAGATGACAGGCAGACACAAGCTTTGCATTTCTCCTAGCCGTCGACTAGTTACAGCGGCCAATAGAGATTAGCTAACTGCGCGTGAGATATTATAGTGCACAAGTGTGTGCGCAATACACAGGTGCACACTCTGTTCCATCACGCTCATAATTCGCCTTTACAATATAAGTATGGATTGCAACGTATTCTTGGAAGTTCCGCTGGTTTAACTGTGTCAGTACGCTGATTTCTATCCAAGAGTTACCGGGTTTAAATCCCGGGTCAGTTACTGGTTTTTTATGTCTTGAAATAACGCTGAAACCGCTAGTTTGTAGTCAGGAAGTTGGTCGTGGTGACTTGTGACACCCCAATATGTTGGAAAGCACGTTAAGCCGTTGGTCTTGCGCCTGATATCTCCCCGGATCGAATCGAACTATTAGAGTGAAAGAGCATCTGTGTATTTCGCACGGGCACATAAAAATATTTTGCGCAGTAGGCAAATCGCGGCTGAAATTGGCCGCTATGAACGAAATTCGGCTAGGAAGGCATTATTATTTATTATCTCTTTCCTTTAGATTTTTATTATTTAACTGCGTACAAAGATATGACAAATCACGATCTAATAATAATTCTTCCCAAGTACATTATGAAATCAAATACGCGCACTTAAAAGATTAAATTTTGATATTATCGAAAACACTTCAATATCTGTATAGTATAGATAAAACTAACTTGGGTGACTGTATATAGATGACTCGCAAAATAAAAGCGTTATCTTTGGATCATCGAAATTTCGAGAACTCTTTCCATTTTTTCTGGTTCTTAAAGTCTGACACTATGGCTATGATGATGATGAGATCATCCGCCAAAAGACGAAAGTCATAGATATCGTTCTGAAGTGGCAGTGGGCTGACCATGTCTGTCGCAGAACCGATGGGTGCTGGAGTAGGAAGGTTTCCGAATGGAGACCACGTTTCGGAAAACGTAGTGTTGGACGCCCCCCTGGTAGGTGAACCGATGACATGAGGAAGATGGCCGGTGGTGGCTGGATGCGAGAAGCGGAGGACCGTGAAAGTTGGCGCAGTCTTGGAGAGGCCTATGTCCAGCAGTGGAATGGAATAGGCTGATATGATGATTATATTTTTCCGCAGATATCAACCAACTACGTTGCAAATATTAAAATGGTATCTCAGTTTTCATCACCTGCTCATTCCCTATATAGGTCAAGATTTTGACCTCTCATTGGTTTTTAAGAATGAACTATGAAGGTATAAAACCTGACTGGGAACCCCTAAACATTGCTATGTTGACTTATTTTCAGGTCAATTCTAGTCCGAGAAGGCAACGCCTTGAGAGTAGTTTCGACCCAACAACTGGTTTCTGCAAGTCTAGAAAGGGATGAGCAGGTAAATTTTTTACGAACAATTAAATAAGACGCAATGCTCTAGGTGTTGAAACTTTTTTATCTTTGCAGATATCAAAAGCAGTCGAAGCTATCCTTAAAGCCAGGAGTGATGAACCAAGTCCTTGCCAAAATGGATGGAGTTTTAGCACAGAGCACTATCAACGGACACTCGTTACTGAAGTAAGTTTCCTTCTTTTTGTTTCTCCTGGTTAGCCAAAAATCTTATCAGTAAATCTTGTTAGTGGGTGATTGAAATCATCGCCTACAGGTCTTTTTACTTGATTACTTTCAAATTGCGACAGTTATCGCTTTCAGAAAAGCATTAATGGGCCTGATTCAGATGACTAAGATTAATGCTAAAGATGCTACTCAGCAGAGGCCTTACTCAGTATGACGTTTTGTCCGTATTTATTACCTACTGTACTCATTCCAGCATGACAGCACAAACAAGCGTGATGGCTAGACTAGCTAGGCCTGCCAGAGTAAAATCTTCGGCGCAACTGGTTAGGAAGGCAAATGGAAGCGCTTCCTACCGACCGGTTGTTGTGGTCGGGGACTAAGGTCCGATGGTCACAGTCTTGGTTTATCCATATGTAGTTGAGTGATTCTCCGGAAAGCATTCTCCGCGTCACCTTCGTGGCGATTTTTAGTTAAAGTTTTTATGACAAGAAAAAAATACTACACTAAAGAAGGCCTAAAATTATAATGAATCCTGTTGGAATCAAACAAATCGGTTTGTTATTCCCTCCGATATTTAATTTTGAAATTTCGGTACCCACGAAAGTTATTTCTGATTTCACGAAAGTTACGAAACGTATTTTTCATAGCGAAGTCCTATTTTATTACATGAAATTATTTTAAATAAAACCTAAATAACTCATATTATACCTGTTTTAAAAAAAAATGTTTTTTTGAAGTCATAAGCGTGAAAAGCATTAATAAATAAATCTCTAAACCTTTAATATAGTAAAAAGTTTGGATTTGACGATGAAGTAGAAATAAATGTTTTGTTAGCAGATAACTATAGCTAAAGTTATTACATAAAACAACTTAAAACATAAAATCAATTTTATGTATCGGCAGGCAAATGACTGATAATATAATATCTGCTAGCTGTTATTAACTGTGGGCCAGATCATTTTGTCTGTTGTTCATTTGGTCGGCTGTTCTTGTTACATGACTTTGTCAATGATTGTTCACCATGTAGCCAGCAGTCTTCTTTATTGTCTACAAAAGTCTTTCTTTTTACTAACTCATTTTTATTTAGCGTTTTTTTTTTATTTCTTCGTTACACATGCCCAATTTATCTCAGTTAGCTTTGAACCATCTTTTTCGCAACAGGAGCCAATATGAAAAAGGCTGGTTCACTCGTAACGTCATTTAACGAGTCAGATCACTTTTGCTGCTTAACGCAGCACCTCCATCTTAATTATTATTGTATTATCTTAGGAGTTATAAGATGTTTCCTCTTAATTTTATAAGAGATACAAAAAGCCATTGTATTTCACTGAGATAGCGATTCTTGTTTCAACTTATGCGCTGACCGCTGACTAGTCATTATGGTCTTTACATTAATTCAAAACAATTCATTGTTTAGATGTTTCATTTTGCTGCGGATTTTTCTAAAAACAACAATAGAGATAAATGGACACACTTAGGGGAGGTCAATGCCCAGCTATCAGACAGTAACGGCATAAAATGTGTAATATTTTAATAAAAATTAGTAGATAGTAAGTAAAGTTTATCTAGTCCAGTACAAGACTGGTTACATGCGACTTGCATCCAGTGCGATCATGCGACCTTTGCAGGGTCGTCCGTCAATCTTGCTGGTGGACGCCCTACGCTACGCTCTTGACCAAATAGAATCCAATCAAGAACCTTTCTGCACTGCGCCCTGCTTACTGCCACTTGAGCTTGGTGATCTACAGGATAGTCTCTTAGATCATTTAGACATAGGTCTGTTACCTTATTTCTTCTACGTATCTCTTTAATTCAATCCCGTGGAGAAACACCAAACATATAGCTCGTTGAGTGTCTTTAAACTTTTTTATTACGCCCATAGAAAAAGACCATGTTTCGGATTAGTTCTAGACGTTCAATTTTAAGCACTGAAGTATTTGAGTCAAAATGATGCCCTCGCGTAGTTTTTCGGACGCTGTCCAGCCAAGGTGAACCCACGAGTACCTTATTAAATCACTTGTCTCAGGTAAACGTACTCCTCTAAAACAGTAGATCACAGTTTTCATTTCTAATAGATACAGGAGAGAGTGCCACTTAAACACGGGAATTCGACTAATATTCGTCTGGCCCAAGTTAATTTTAAGGCTCACTTGTTGGGAGACAAGCATAGTGCCAAGACCCTCCAGCTTTTTTGCCCCAACTGTGTGTGTGATGCTATTAATCAAAGGTGTGTGATGTATTGGTTATGCCAAATCCTTTTTATTCCATATGTGCACACATTCAATTAAGGCCAGTGTTTTATTAAGTTATTCGTATATGAATTCTATGGAGAGCTTTCCTTATTTACGTCGTTAAATTAATAAGCCAACCATTTATTTAGTTAGTAGAACATCAGGGTTCAATCAAATAGGCATATCAACCATATTTGACTAAAATAGATAAATACAAGAAAAACTCATGCTTCTACCTACACAAACTATCGTTTGCTAATACCTTTGGGAAAAAACGATAACACGGTTATTTAAAAACATCTACAGACCGATAGAGAAGTAAATTAGGATTGCATAAAGAGACCTTCGTAACCTCACGTGGAGTGAAAGATAACCTTCGTGGTCAAATGTCCACGAAAACCATGTCACGAAAGTTACGAAAATTTTACGTTTTCAAAAATTTACTAGTTGTTTCTTGATAAATATAAAAACTAAATAACGGACAAAGTAATTGAAAAGGGGTTTTATACTGAATATTCAACACTTACGTCTAAATCATTCTATTATCTTTAAAATTTTACCATGAAGGGTTTCTTCACAAGGTTGCCAGAAAAAAGTTGATGAATTTATGTGCCTGTATTTTCTGTATCAAAGCGATAAGAAAGGCATTTCTCCTCCAATGATGCTGTAATGGAACTAAAGTTTTCGTAGGGCCATTAAGCTTGTCAGAAAGTTGAGGCTCTTTGATGCTATGAGGCTTTATATGTCGCGTTCACGAATCTACCACAATCGTGTGACCGAGACAAAATATTTTCTAACTCTTTTTGTTTAAGCGATATCATTATTGTTTGTATAATTAATTAATCTTGATTTATTAAAAAATTTTTTGACATATAGTATGTGTACATAACACAACAAACAATAAAGATGTTAGTGGTTGAACTGAGCGCGAGGTCGTGCGGACGCGCGGAGAACACCGGTTTTGCTCCCGTTTTTGGCGGTTAAGTATTATTGAAAAAATAACTGTAAGCCCTTTTTTATGTTTAAAACTATGTTCGTGTAGATGAATAAACAGAAAATCATTTAAAATTGATTCCGAAGCTGTTTATCCAATGGGTTGGGAATTAAGAACGTGTGACCACCAAAAACCGGCCCTCGGAGAATCACTCAGTTAGATCCAATCTAAAGCTTCTCTTGCAGTTGCTAGTGTAGCCCACATTTATCAATATGTAGTTAGATCCAATCTAAAGCTTACATATCGCGGTTTGTGTTGAATGGAGCGGCTAACAGCGCCATCCTGCCAGAGAAGCCGAGTCAGGACGTGTTGCGTCTCTTGCAGTTGCTAGTGAAGCCCACATTTATCGATATTAACAGCGCCATCTAGCCTGTAGAAGCAAAGTCAGGGCGCGTCGCGTCTCTTGCTAGTGTAGGCAACAGTGGTAAGATGTCGCCACAATTCTAAGGTCCCAAAATGCATTGTGTTACTTCGCCCAAAGACCTTATTTGGGACATGTTTTGATGATGTTTAAATGTACCGTAAATGTTTTACAGTTCTCCTTGGTTTGCGATAAGGACTGGCTGCCCCGCACGGGCAACACTCTCTTTTGGGTGGGATCCATATTCGGCAACCTCGTGTTTGGATGGATGTCTGACAGGTATTTTTATCAAATTTTTTGTGGGTTTCTGATTTCAATAAAGACCTAATGATCTGGGCCATATAAAGGCTTGTTTATTCAGTATATGTATTTGGCTTGGGATAAACTCCAAAGACTAAACTATCGCCACCGTACTAGTACGTTCCACAATACAATAAAGCGTTGTCTCAAGGTCAAGATTTTTTCTGGTTTTGACTACGGCGGTCAATCTTAATCGAAATTAGCCAACTGCGCAGGAAATATTATTGTTCACAAGTGTTAGCGCAATACACAGGTGCACACCCTGTTCCTTCACTCTCATAATTCGGTGAGACGGCAAACCGACATGACCGTAGAGAGATCAGGCGCAGGACTAACGGCTTAACGTGCGTACCGAGGCACGGAGTTCCAGACTTACTTTTTCTTCTTCTTATAATAAAAATTGCACTACTACCACTCCTAATATTCTTTCTTTACCTCGTCTAAGAAGCTACTTAACCTTTCCAGGTCCGGTCGACGCCCCACCATCCTTCTCATGATCCTACTAGAAGTTCCTCTTGCCATCGCTGCTGCGTTCCCTAACAACTATTGGACCTACGTGGCTCTGCGCATCGCTGGAGGGCTGTTCTTCCCGGCTTTGTACCAGCAACCTTTTATTCTGGCTCTAGAGCTGATGCCGCCTAGGAGTAGGACTTATACGGGTAAGTAATTTATTTAGCTGGTATTCCTCACACGGACGATAGCATTTCAAAATAAACACAAGGCATCTTATGCAGGTAAATTAGGAGTGATTTTGCAGCAAAAATGTATAGCCTGATGTGACCACTATACATTTTGCCAAATGTAGGTACTTCGTTTACATATAATGAGTGAGTCTTCTATCTCTGATAGCTTAGGAGAAAATGCGTCTCTCCTCTTGTGCGTCAGTACATCCGATCCATAGACCTTTACTAAAGAACCTTATTTTACTTAAAGCAATCTTTAAGAAAATATGTGGCCTTTACTGCTGCCACTGATTCGATCTTGACAAGTGTTGGAAACGGAAGAGGCTGTATTGGATTCTTTGACCTACCAAACCGTATTGTTAGTGTTCGTTTGTTGTATGTGTATTTAACGGTGCCGACTTATTATTATTTTGTGGTTGCTCTTGTAGGTATCGTGGTTGGAATGCTGTTTGCCAGTGGGATGTGTCTGCTGGCGCTACTCGCGTACGCTATGAAGGACTGGTTCTATCTGTCCCTGGCTACTAGTTTGCCATTCATTCTGTTGTTTGGGTATGTAGATACTTTTTATTTGTGCATTCTATTTGTATGCAGATACTTTCTATTTTTTTTTATACTTTTATAATATATTTTCTAATGCTATCTTTATTCGAAGATCTAATTGTTTTGCTTACAAATCTATACTAATATTATGAGGAGGAAAGATTTGTTTGTTTGTTTGTTTATTTGCATCGAATAGGCTCCGAAACTTCTGGACCGAATCAAATGAACAGAGATAGTTTGAGACACTGGGAAGGACATAGGCTACTTTTTGTCGCGATATAAAATCATCAGGGGGGTGAAATAGGGGATGAAAATTTGTATGGAAAATCCGACTTGGCGCGGGCGAAGTCGCGGGGAACTGCTAGTCCTCAAATATTTTTCTATTACGAGTGCCATATTAGTGCCAACATTTTAGTAAGCTTGTGTCACCTTTCAGGTACTACTGGCTCATACCAGAATCTCCAAGATGGCTAGTAAGCAGAGGGAGGATAGCAGAAGCCGAAAGAGTTTTTAGAAACCTCGCCAAAAAGAACGGAATTGATCTACCTCGTGGATTCCTAGTTGAAATTCACGTGAGTATATTTAACCACCTAAATGTACCCTTTTTCATTTCACCAAAAGCTACCTTGAAAATGAGAATATACCTACCGTAACTGGCTTGTTGGTCAAGTGGTCGTGCCGACCACCACCTTCTATCCACAGGGTCCTGAGTGCGAATCCCGGGACAGGCAAATACTGCACTTGGAAGAAGAGAAGAAAGATCAAGAATACTCTCAGACCATGAATCTTTATGAGAAGCTGATTGGGACTCCTTATGGCCCGGCAGCAGTTTCAAATCTAGATTCCAATAGTAGATTAAATCAGTCGGTAAACTGTTCTAAACAGATTAAATTGTCAGGTAGAAATAGGGTTAAAAAGTATATTAAAATTAAGAAAATAATCAACAAAACCGAAAAAATTGTTAAAAAACAGAAATGTTTTTATAATAATGTACAGCTGAGAAAGGAAAAATTAGATTTACTAGACAGCTTTGAAATATATCAAAATAAATTACAAGAAAGCAGGTCCAAATATGATCAGGATGTAGAAAAATTGCAAACTGATATCTCAAGGTTGCAAGAGTCATTGAATTCTATTACAAGTAAATATAACTCTTCACAGGAACAAATATCGGAGCATATCCTGGCTGCTAATAAGCTGTTACGAATGGGCATTCCAAACACAGATTTTTCTTCACTGCCCAACATAAATATAAACTTACCTAATGACTCACCACAACTTAGAGAGGTTGGCTTGCAAAAGTGCCTGTCAAAATGTAATTCTGATAATTTAAAAAAAAATAACTGTTCACAAAATTTTATGATCAAATGTAACAATGTTATTATTTTTTCAGATAAATTAAGGGTTGGTTATGGTTTCTTACTACATAAGAAATTAAATTGTAATATTATAAATAATTGTATGCCCGACGCCTCCTTAGATCATATAGTAAACTGTATCCAAAGTACTGACCTAAATTCCAATTCAATACTTGTAGTTATGATATAGTCAAAATCTTAGTAAAAAAAATATTATAAAAAATTATTCAATATTGTCAAGTTTAGATGTTCATAAAATCATTTTTTGTGCCCTACCATTTTCTAAAAATCATAACAGCACAAGAAAATAACCGTATTCATCTAATGAATACTTTATTATTCAATTTAACCCAGCGTCATAGTGACAAATTTGTGTTTTTTGACACAAATAAATTTAATAACAATTTATTTTCATAGCTACTTTGCTAGCATACAATATTAATTGTTTAAGAAACAAAATAGTAGTAGGTAGTTAGGTAGTAATACTAATTTAAATATTGTAAATTTGACAACCTCTGAGACTTTAAACAAAGAGGGAAGACAAAAGCCAGGTCTCGTTTTAACTTAGTTCACCAAAACATACAAGGCTTGGCTGGCAAAGAACTAGAAATTTCGTTAGTCTTGCAAGATTTAAATGTGCATGTCATGTGTCTGACAGAGTATTGGTATAAAAATTTTGAATTAATGATAAGTATTGATAATTATAAGGTCAGTAGTTCGTTTTCAAGAGAGACCACTACTAGAGGGGGGTCACTCATACTCTTAAGAAATGAATTAAACTGGAATGATCGCAAGGATATTGTGTCACTCTCGATGGAACGAACTATTGAACTAGCGTGTGCGGAGCTGGATCAGTATATTATATTGTGTGTGTATAGTCCCCCAGACGCAAATTACCAACTTTTTGAACCCATTATGGAAGAAGCATTAGATAAAGGTTGCAGATCAAACAAAAAAATAGTTGTATGCGGAGACTTTAATATTAATATTTTAAAACAAACACAGATATCTACCCGATTTCTCAATCTCTTTGCATCTTATAATTTATTTAACCTTTTTAAGGAACCAACTAGGGTGACTCCTAATACTGCAACTTGTCTAGATAATTTTTTTTGTGATTCCAACGCAATCGTAATCGACAAATGTATCTTACGTAATCTTAGTTCCGATCACATCGGTCAAAAAGTCTCATTTCAACACAGTCATGCCTCAAGTGTTGTGGAGACTGTTTATAGGCCTGTCACAGTAAATAGGTTAGACAGATTAAGGGATACAATTTGTAATAGTGTAAACTCAACTATACCCAATAATTGCGATAATGTTGATAAATTATACGAAGACCTTTTTGAATTAATAAAAAATCAATTCAATGAAATCTTTCCACTGAAGAAGGTTAAGACAAATCAAGCTAAATGTAAATTTAATGACCAGGTATTCATAAAAGTAGGATTAAATTGTATGACTTATATAGTATAAGAGAATACTCACAGGATCCACATACTATTGAGTATGTTAAAAATTACTCTAAGATATTTAAAAAAGTATGTGCTGCAGCAAAGTCAAACTATATTCGTAGAATAGTTTTAAATTCCAACAATAAGGCAAAAGCTACTTGGAACATAATAAACAAGGAAACTTGTACAAATAAATCAAAAAGTAGCTCATTCTCACTAAAAGTCGAAAGTAAATTGATCACATCCAATCAAGAAGTTGCAAATGCCTTTGAGTCATTTTTTTCTAATATTGCACCTTCAACAACTAAAGAACTTGCATCTTCTTCAGAATTTGCGGAATCGATTCTCAAGTCCAATGTCGACCAGTGCGATTCTCCACTGCACTTTAGGCATGTCAGTCCCGAAGTAATTACAAAAACATTTCTAGATTTAAATATGAAGAAAACTGAGGATCTATGGGGACTATCTGTGTATATTATAAAATCAATTATCAACACAAAAGCTCCTCAATTAGCAATAATTTTTAACAAGTGCATTGATGATGGCCAGTTTCCAAGCCTAATGAAATTTAGTAAAATTATACCGCTATTTAAATCCGGCGAGAAAAGTGACCCCTCTAATTTTAGACCAATATCGATTCTTCCGGTCCTCAGTAAAATATTTGAAAAGGTAATATTCAATCAACTACTAGCACATCTTTCTTTAAACCATCTACTACACGAAAAACAATTTGGTTTCACTAAAGGTAGAAGTACTGCTGATGCGGAAGTTGCTCTATTAAAACATATCTTTGATGCCTATGATAATAGACAAGATGCTTTAGGTATTTTCTGTGATCTTTCAAAAGCTTTTGATTGTGTATATTCTACAGAATATAAAACTTTATTGAAAAAATTAAGACATTATGGGGCTTCAATGAATGCATTAAATCTACTTGAATCTTACCTAACAAGTAGAACACAAAAAGTATGCATCAATGGGGTTGAGTCTTCTGGAGCACCTCTGACCATGGGTGTGCTCCAGGGATCGATATTGGGACCTTTATTGTTTTTAATTTATATAAATGACCTTCCACACTTTGTGGAAGATCTTTGTGATATAGTATTATTTGCTGATGATACTTCACTTATATTCAAAATTCCCAGGGGGAAAGATACTTTTGACGATGTAAATAATACTCTTTCACAAGTATTGCATTGGTTTACCGTTAACAACCTTTTGCTTAACGGGAATAAGACTAAATGTGTTAAGTTTACGATGCCTAATGTCAGACAGGCCTCAACAGATGTTTTGATAAAAGACAAACTGCTAAATACTATAAATTCAACAACATTTTTAGGAATTACTTTAGATTCAAAACTACAATGGGGTCCTCATATCGTGGCCTTGTCAGGAAGACTTAGTTCAGCTGCTTTTGCTGTAAAAAAGATACGGCGCTTGACTGATGTTGAAACGGCCAGACTAGTCTATTTTAGTTATTTTCACAGCTTGATGTCGTACGGTATTTACTATGGGGCTCAGCTGCTGATATAGAATCAATTTTTGTACTACAAAAAAGGGCCGTACGTGCTATTTATAACCTCAAACCTCAAGATTCATTGAAAGATTTTTTTAAAGAAATAAGGATATTAACAGTAGCCTCTCAATATATTTATGAAAATATTATGTATGTGCGTAAAAACTTGCATTTATTTACAAAGAAAAGTGATACGCATAATTTTAACACTAGAAATAAAAATAAGCTTGCTATTCCACAATTCAGGCTTCAAAAAGTTGGTCATTCTTTCATGGGAAAATGTGTCAATTACTTTAACAAATTACCGAAAAATATTGTAGAATTACCAATTACAAATTCAAATCATTTATTAAGGATACCCTAATGACAAAAGGTTATTATAAAGTAGACGATTATTTGAATGATGTAAACGTGTGGACCAGCTCGCACTAGTACAATTTCTGTATTTAAACATTATTTTTAATAGAGGCTTTGACAATAGTGACTGAGTTTCTTGCGCTGCTTCTTCTCAGCACTAGCCCACAATTTGTCCCGAAGCAGTGGTAGGGATTAAAAAATAATATGTTGGGACGTGTATAAGTGCCCCCTGTGGGCCTACATACATAAATAAATGACTTTTATGGCTGAATTTCGTTTTCATATCACTGAAGTAAATTTACCACATCACTGAACTATGAGAGTGAAGTAACAGAGTTCGCATCTGTATATATATACATATCTTTCTATAGTATCTCCTGCGTACCTGGTAAATCTATGTTAAGATTCACCGTAGCTGAAATTTGGTAGGAGATTACACATTTTGAAACTAAAAATATAACTTGAACTTTCAGAAAAGGATCAAAGAAGAAGATGCTGGAGCAGAAGTGACAACGCTTAGAAATGTTAACGGGCATGTGACCGTTTTCCCTGACCTACCACAAAAAGACGATTACGTAGACCGAAGAATCAGCAACATGCTTACCTTCAAACCTGACTTCACCAAAATCTCTGAAGAAGATGAACCGAATAAAGGCGAACACCTCGAAAGGATCATAGCTTTAGAAGTAGCTGAAATAGTTAATAAGAAAGCTAGATTAAAAAAAGAGACAGACAGTATAAGAGATGTTGAAATGAAAGAAGAAGAGGGTGTAAACGAAGAATCTCATTTAAACGCTGATGCTAGACAAAAGGCTACTCAAACAGAGCCTTATGCTAAATCTCCTGCTAGCACGCTACGGAGAAAGTCTTTGCAGCTTGTCACTAAGATATTTATTAGAGAAGATGGAGAAGATGATATGGAGAATAAAAGAATAGACGAACAGAACTCAGAAGGAGACTGTAAAGCTTCTCCGCTAGATGTTTTTAGGTACCCCAATATTCGGAAGAAGTTTTTTCTGCTTACTTTCAACTGGGTCGCCTTAGGAGTGGTCTACAATAGTTTAAGTTACAATACGCCTAATTTAGGAGTTGATGATTATTTGGCGTTTTTCATTGGTAAGTGTATTACAGTTCTTTTATTTCAAATATTTAACTAACAGCACTTAAAAACGTGTGTCATGTTGCCACGTCGTCGTGTCTTCCTAAAGTGTTTGGTTTCTTTACCTTATTAGGTATTCATCCACTCATAAGAAATAACTCTAATGCACATTACTCTCGGTTAATAATGATGTTTTTATGCTGTAATACCAGCTCTGTAATACGTGGTGCATATTATAATCGTTTCTAGTCATCGCTCAATTCCACTGTCATGATGGCATGAGTAACAGGGCTAGCTAGAGTCGAAAATACGTACAGCATCTTAAATAATAGATTCTCTGGAATTTAACAATTGGTGTAAATGCTGAAAGATTATGATTGATGCAAAATAAATCAATGTGTCCTAGGTGGCGTGGTGGAGCTGCCGTCGTATTTCATCGCGTGGCGTTGCATGGATAAGTTCGGCAGGCGCTGGGTGCTGTGTCTCTTTACCAGTATAGGCGGATTGGCCTGTTTGAGCTGTGTGTTTGTTCCTGAGGGTAAGTGGCATCTAGTATCTTATTGCCTTCTTTCCACCTTTCCATTCATCTGTGAAATCCTATTACTACAAGAGTATCATGTGAGTATCAAAATGGGCGGGCCATAAAAAAGTCTAATCTTTGTACTCTCAGCATGTGTGTCTAATTTTAATGGATGAGTGAGTGACAAAAGTATCTCGTTTTGGATGTGTTTGCCTAATACACCAAAGCCTTTCCACCACTCTATCAAGTACTTGTAGATTGATGAGAGATTGGCAATAATTTTGAACTTATTCAAAAATATTGCAATCAGTAATTTTGATTACTCTTGTTAAATAGCAAACAGTATTGCAGCTAGCAACGACAGCTGTTATTGACACCGGCAGAAAGGACTTGTCCTATTTTTGTATGGAGACTTGTTTTTTATTCTAAGATATCACCAACCACTAATAAACCTATATTTATCTTTAAGCTACAAAAATATGAAACACGTAACCATAGAAAACAGAATTTTAAACGCCTCCATTTTTGAGAAAAAATATGTTTTGTAACAGGCATCATCCATCGATCACTTACTTGTATTTCCTGGCTGTATGGCTATGTACCATTGCATTTCCAATGGTGGATAAATACTACTAGGTACTACCACAGATTATATAATAGGTACTACTGTCAATGGAATGTCAATTTGGTGTCAATTTTTTTTTCATGCGTTAATTGATATAGGCGAAGGTGCGGTTTCTGTACAGACAAAGAGAAAAATATATTTCAATTTTTTTCTAAATCGGAGGCCTTAAAAAATAAATTAATTATGCAGAAAGGCTACTTATTGTGAACTCTTTAATATAATATTTAGTTTATTCTGGTTAGAAATGTTGACGAATAAAAAACCATTAATGGACAAGTCCTTTGACATTATTTTTAGTTACTTATAAAATTACTACAAATACCGAATAAAAACTTGCTTCAGCTTCCCCACCTATCCTTATCCTCCTCACTTCTTTCTACATTTCGTTGGGTCAGCTATTTCTTTCTTTTTTACCTTATGATCTCGTCAAAAGCTCTCTCACCCATTCACGGTATTAAGGTTACAATTTTATTTTCAGCCTGGCCCTGGATCACAGTGGTCCTAGCCATGTTCGGGAGGCTGTTCATAGCTGCTTCCTTCGCAGTCTTCTACGTCCAGATCGGCGAGCTGCTGCCGACTGTACTGCGCGCGCAGGCCATGGGCGCATCTTCGTTCATCGCTGGACTGGGGCTACTGGCATGCCCTTATATTGTGCATTTGGTAAGCTAATAATAATATTCTCCTATCTTCCCGAATGCTTTGGATAATCTCAACAGAGAAAAATCAACAATGCAGGAGATATTAAAACGCACAAGTGTCTGAGCCAGCAAACCAACCACTAGACTGCACTAAGATGTTATAACGCTACACTTGCTGACAGATGACAAGAGATGGCGCTGTCTTCATAATAAATCGCGATGATATGCCTTCTAGATACAAATAATTTGCTTTCGCTTAATTGAGATTATAATGTAATTAATTTCCTTCCTGATTGCCTTCTGCTTTCTCCCATTTTGATTTGAAGTTAAATTTTAAAAAATAGAAGGAAATTGCTGTTCTGAAAGGAAGCTAATAGGCAACTTGTCTCCAGCCCAAGCGCCTTAAACGGCGTAAATATCGATTGCCCACCACACATTTTCATACCCTAGAATACTGCATTATAAGATTTATAACCTTCTTTTAGGTCAGAACCAGGTAGGTCTGTAACTCAGTGTTTTGGGTTGAATTCATCTTGGTAACAACCATAATTTAATCGACTTTCATTAGACTATCGTCTCCTATAAACCACCAACCGCTTACAACGTCACACCGTTCGTGACCAACTTTTTGATGACGCTGTGCATTGCCACAGATTATATAATAGTTACTATGCATTGCGTTGCAAATCAGACGTCAGATATAGCATAAAATAAGAAACCATAGCCTTATGATCACGATAGAAGTATGTGGATATTACTTAGTTAATTGTATTTTTCTTTTTTCAGGCAACCTACGCCAGGTCTCTACCGCTCATCGTGATGGGTGTTCTTAGCGTGATGGCAGGAATCACCTCTCTCTTTCTACCCGAAACCCTCAACCAGCCTCTGCCACAGACCCTGGGCGATGGAGAAATGTTCGGCAGAGACTTCAAGCTAATGAGCTGTGTGGAAAAGAGACGGAGAAACTCCTTAAAGGATTTGGAGTGAATTAAGCTAAGAACCTGATGCAATCATATTTTATGTAATGTTATGTTGGATCTAGGTACCTACTCAATTCGGCGGCACTGCCGGCGGTAGTTTGAACTTTAACGGTGTTATTGCAAAAAAAATGACCAAGGTTAAAATGGGTCTAAATATTAGCTGACAACAGAGTAATGAATGACACATTCGTGACATAACCTAATAGAGAAGCGCTTTTCTAATTGGCTAGCTGATAGCTTAGTCCTGTCTTAAACCCGGTACTAAGTTTTTGGAATAACTCGGGAAGAATCTGCCGATATCTTTAGTTATATCATGGTACCTTAGTTATTCGAGACGCCCTCTATCCACTGTTTAAATTAATTGGTTTCCAAAAACCACCAAAAGGTGGCGCAGAGTTAGATCGCGTTAGCGGAATACATATAACGTTTTCAACCCAAATTAGGATATTATATAAATGAATTACCTTTTGCAATAAAACTAGCTGTTCCCCGCGACTGCGCCTGCGCCAAAATTGGATTTTCAGTACAAAGTTTCATCCCCCATTTCACCCCCTGATAATTTTATATCGCGAAAGTTGCCTATGTCCCAGGGTTTTAAACTATCTCATTACCAAATTACATTAGAATTGGTCCAGCCGTTCTTGAGTTATAAGTGTTGTAACTAAACTTTCTTTTACCCAGTTTTTCGTCTAAATCAAAGATTTTTGTTTATTATTGTCAGGAACTTCTCAACGAATTTAATTTTGAATGCTAGCACAGCTCAACAACTTTCAAATAAGGCCATTTTTGTGTATGTAAACCAAATAAAATCGTAAAACTGTTGTTTTAATAAATTCTTAAAAATACGAGAAATTAAATAAATGTAATTTTAAAATAGCTCTTATTCAGAGGGGTGAGGGGTGCGACCCCCCTTTGTATGGGTTTTTGTTCGTAAAGTATCGGAAGTACTCTTTATATGTATAGATAGACTATAAGCCTAGCTCATATTGTATAGTACCCATGATAGTTAGTACTTATTTTAGTTTATCATGGTAAGTGTAAATTGAAAGGTCACAAGTATTAATCACAAATAATTATAATACCTTTTAGTTTATTTTATTATTTTAGGACCTAAATTGTAATGAGCTTGTACATTATTATACATTTTAGTTATTGAAAGTATTACTTACTTAAATTTATTTTACTTGTATGATAAGTAGGTGTAAATATTAATTTAAACTTTTAAATAAAAAGTACAATGTTAATTATTATTATATTGAAATCGCCAGGCATCTAAAATTACTTATTAACACAGGGTTCGTCCTCCTTCCATCCCTCTTAACATAATAGGTATTAAGCCTCACACTTTCTTTCTTAATTAAAAAAACATAGTTTTTTGCAAAAATTAAGTTTTTTTTTAAGGTTGACATTAGAAAAATTACCTCTTTTATCCTATTCTCTCCTCTTAACTTAGCTGAGAGACCATTGTATTTTAAAATGATATAAATAACATTAGATTACAATGATGTAAATAAAACTTACGGGAATTAACGCGACGAATAGTAAGTATATAAAACATTATTTACCTTTCATATGCCTGAAGTTTCGACCGGGTTGCACCGACCGTGGTCACAGGCCGCCTGGAGAACTGCGATGTCTGTCTTCACTTCTTCTACATTGGTGCAACCGGTTGCTTCCGGATCCTAACCTAGTCGCGGGTTAGGTTAGGAACTTGAAAAAAAATGAAATTTATTCCGAAACGAACCCTATTCCTAACCTGACCCATTTTGCTATGGTAAAAAAAACTTTTTTAAAATTTGCACCGTATTAAAAATAGAATAATAATAATATGAAAAAAAGCAGAGCAAAACCTAAATACGCAATGAAATTAGGTTTATGATAGGAACGATACGTCAGGTCAAGTCAGGAAGAGGGTTACGTACCCGTTCATAACGTCAGGCAAATTAGGTAAAGGTAATCATTATTTTACCGAGATAGTAGGTAAAACAATAATTACCTTTAATTCATCATTCGTCACGTTAATTAATTCGTTTTCATCTAAGTTCGTTGAAATATTGCAACGCGAAAGTTTTACTGTGTTTGATGTACACAAATCAATAAAACATTGTAAGTATTGCGTACTATTATTTATTTTGTGGTATGACTTAATTCTGTTTTCTTTTCTTTTACCTCTATCAGAAATTATTGAATTACCTTTTTTTTTTGCTTTTAAGCTGATTGATTTCATTAATAATTCAGTTCTCCTAGACAGAAAGACTTTTCGACGATGATCATATAATAAATTTCACATTTGATTGGAATAAAACGTAGTTGGTTCTGTTTAAATCAAATTACTATTGAGGACAAGTGCGCCTTTGTTGATACACACAGTTGAACAGGTTGATATTTATTATCACGAATTTATCTTTTCTGTCACAGACAGTTTCCGGCATTCTAAAAACAATAAATTTAGAAATTCAGTTATTTTGAGAAAAGGTGATTGTGATATTTGTTCATTATGAAGCTCAGTACAATATGGGGATTAGTCCAATTTAAAAATGTAATAATGATAAAATATATGGCATTGCTTTGAAATCGTAATCGCGATCGTAAGTTAGGTAGTAAGCCTTCGAGGCTGCCATATCTATCGCCCACAACAATCATCACATCTTTCAACAATATGTTCTCTAAAATTATCTCCTCTTAACCAACAGATTCTGTATCATATCAACAGTTAATCCTTTCGTCTCGGGCAAGAAGATGTAGGCGAACACAGCGGTGGAGAAGCTGACGATGGAGAAGAAGTAGAAGACAGGTCCCAGGCCGATAGAGGAAACGACAGGGTTGAACAAGAAGAGGGCAACGAACGAATTGAACCAGTTCAATTGGATGCATATCATGGACAAGATGCTTTTGACCTGATAATAAAAAATAAGCATTAACTATGTTTAAAATTCATCATCATCCTAGCGTTATCCCGGTTGTGCACTTGCCACGAGGCACAGGGTCCGTTTTGAACCATTATCCAGGATATGGCAAGTCAGGTTATACAGTGGAGCGACTGCCATCTGGTAACAGGGGAACCTGACCAGTTTGGATCAAGGTTACACAATCAGTCGCCAGAATGTGCAGGTTTAGTCACGATGTTTTCCCTCGCCGTAAGAGCATCGGTTTGCCTAACAAGTAATGAACATAACTCTGAAAAGTTATTGGTACATAGCAGTACGTGGGACCGAACTAAAACAACTCGTTTTTCTTACGGTATTTCAAGTGTCTATTCTACCACCAGAAAAATATGCAAGAAATCGTTTTGTCTACCTAAGCATCTAGTCTTCCGTGGTCGACCGGCTTGCACGCCGGTGTCTAGCGTGTCGCCATCTCAGAGGATCCGGGTTCGATCCCCAGTCAGATCAATTTATAAAACTATACTTTCTTTAATGAAATCAAATTGATTTTCGCTCACAAAAATTAATCGACTGTGTCATCCGGTGGGACATTGACACAGTCGAATAATTTTTGTGAGCGAAAATCAATTTGATTTCGTAAAAACTTGCAAAATAATTGCTGAACTTATAAAAATAATCATACTTTCTTTATTTTCTTGAGTCTGGTTGTAATCGTACCTACCATTGTTAATACTGATTTCCATGACACAAGTGCATTATTTGATGTTGTCCAATACTCATTTATTGTCATACCAATTCCTACTAAAACACACAGTTTAGATAAACGGATGGAGTTTAGTGACCCTGTGGTCACGGAGGTCACATGGCAGTCGCTCGACTGTAATTATCTGATCTGCCATATCCTGGATCATGGTCTAAAACGGACCTTGGGCCTTCGCATGCGAGTGCACAACCGTGATAACGCTAGGATGATGTAAAACGAAAATAAAGTAAGCTGGGGTAGAAGACTGTAATGTCGTCACTTACCTCAGGCAAAAACAGTTCGCCTAGTAGCACAAATGGCACGGTTCCAGAGCCAAAAGTGTATGCCACACAGAGTATGTACATCAAGAGAGCTGTGGTCCACTGGGGGGCCCAGTGCATATGAACTTGAGTCCCGAGGGCTAGAGAGCAGAACCCAGCTGAGATGCAGGAGTAGATCAGCAGAGCCTGGAAACAGATCGTATGTACTGCTGAGAACTCGAATCATTGGTTGGTGTTCATGGTAAAATAAGTGTTTTATTTTGCGCTGACTGATAGGTTACGTCATGGTTTTCTGCGACTTTGCAAATGCCATTTCCAAATTATTGTGTGTTATAATCCACCTCACCTTTTTCATCTTCGGAAAAAAATATCAAAGAAAGCTACCTCCAGATTTATTATTAAGTGCTTCTGAATGATATTAGGGAGTGAGGAGTTTCCACAGAGCAAAGTGCAGGAAAAATATAAAGAAGGCGAAGCCCACCACTAAGTGGGACATAATTATAAGCAGGAAATGTGTGAATAAAAACTAGTAGAACATGATGAAATCTGAATTAGTGGTTTACAAAATATGGTATCAGTTTCTCGAACTCCTCCAAAGAGCTCGATATTACGTATTTCGTCTTGCAAGCAAGTATACTCACCCTTCGTCCAGTCACATCTGTCAAGCACCCAGCTACCGATCCAGTTAGCAATGACACCGTCGACAGCAGTGCTGAGCACCAGTTGGGAGACAGCACCTCTCTCGGAACTACCTCCCCGAACAGCTGTATCGAGTATAACTGTACAATGGGCATTCCTTGGAAGATCGACGCTGTCATTATTGTTATTACGACAAGAAACGCTCGTCTGGTGGAGCGGGATTTTTCTGAAAAGCAAATGACAGTTCAAAGCTAAAGTCTCCATCATTTGACGTGAAATCTGCCCTCGATTACTGGTTAAAGAATCGTATGGTTAAAGAATTTAAACAGTTGGACTAAACATTGTAAAACCTTTTTTCATTTTATCAATTTTATTTATAGCCTGACCAGGAATATATGGGACCTGAATTAAGGGCGCTACTAATCCTCTTCATATGACAACACTTGATGTAAGCATACCAGCATAGATTGGCAATTGAACATAAAAAACTTTATTTTATATGTATACATTTGTTAACTATATATACAACTTATTAATAAAAATTAAGATAAATTACTTAATACAACACAAAAACAAAAATTATAAAAAGGGTCCTTGTGGTAAGGTTCCTAGGATGCTGGCAGCATTACCGCGCTGGATAGCGATGCTTATACGCTGAGCAAGGTAGCTGCCAGCTCTTAGGTCACCACTGATGTCAACTAGCCTCTTGGAAATCTCTTTGAAAAAAGAGATAGCGTTGGGACCCCACGAACCCAGTGTTTCGACTCCAAACGGTACAAAGTTGTACCGGGAGTCGATCTGCCTGTACTTGTTCTTTTTAAAGTTTTCGGCACCCCCCGCAGCCAAACCAGCATCACGGCTTGTCCCGGGCAGATGAGAGGCTGCAAGTGTGTCGACACAGGTAGCGTCCCACACAAGAGCCCGACCCATCCGCCAAGGAACAAGTGACATCCCGTCTGGTCTCTTGCCATCATCACGCGCGATACCGTTCGGCTCGAGTAAAGCCGGCACGTTGATAGAGGCAAGAGATCGACGGATGATGTCGTTGATGCTGGCATGACGCGAAAAGCGGCCTGCACTTTTAATACAGGAGAGTCCGTGATGTCCCAACGAGCCGACATCAGAACCACAAGGACATCTGTGTGGAAGGCAAACCTCAGCACCAACACGCAGACCTATCGCGACTCGTAGAGTTTCTGAGTCCAAAAGGGTTCCCACGTTGGCCGAAGGATAGGCCTGAAGCCAGTATCCTGCTTCCTTGGTGGAAACTGCTTTTAGTCTGGCTAGATCCGCGTTGTCAGTGCTACTGTCAATAAGACTTTTCAAAATAGACTCACAAGAAATTTGGTCCCAACTCCTTTGAATTTTAAGATCTGAAGGGAATTTATTCGCATATGCTATATCCCAAGCATTTCTAGCCTCGTCCAGGCACGCCACTTCGAAGTTTGCAGTAGAAGGCTGCAGGATACTTGCAACGAGAGTGGACGTTCTGTAAGATGAGGATAGAAAGGCAGGTAAGGAGACAGTGGAAATTTTGCGCGTCCCAATCCCACCAAAACGGATAGGAAGGGACGCTTGATCCCAAGACCGTTCCAAAAGACGAATGTTCAGAATCTTTTCCAAATGTGTTTTAACAAGATTGTCTAAATTATTAGTCAAATTTTGGAATTTCCAAATAGGACAGCATCGAATAAGATAATTAAATTTAGGAACTAAAAGACAGGATTTAAGTATAAAGAGAGCCGAATGAGCGTTGATTTCCAAAAGGCGGTCTGAACATTCATCAAATTTAGTTACTAATTTTTGAAAATGAGGGGGTATTGCATTATCGAAGATAGGAGAGCCTAGAAGATGGAGGGTTGAGTCTGTGAGAATCTTAATATTGGGGGCCAAACTATGAAATTTAGAAATTATCTCAGATCTTCTTGTAAGAGGAAGATGTTCTGAAATAAAAATTTCGCTTTTGTCAAAATTTAAAGAAAGGCCTATTGTATGAAATTTTTGAATTATTCTAGAAAAGTCTAAAAAAACAGTGTCAGCGTCACCTCCTAGTGTCCTATCGTCTAAATACCATACATTAAATTTTGAGAATAAATTTTGAATGAAGGGGTTAATAGCCAAACTGAAAATGGCAGGTCCAAGAAGGTCACCTTGTTGACAGCCTATAGCGGAATCTATTTCATTACATTTGTATAATAATTTTGAAGGATTGTAATAACATTGATTAACGTAATTGAAAATTTCAGGAGAGTTAATTTTGACCTCGTTTAACAAGGATTTCCTGGAGACTGAGTTAAAAGCATTTTTGACATCCAATTTGAGCAACACCTCTGTCCGATTTTGTGAAAGGAGAGTGCGAAGCGCATGTACAGCTGCCTCGCAACCTCCCTTGGTACAAAATCCTAATTGGTAAGGTTCAAAATGATCCCGGAATTTATAAGTTAAAAATTTTACACATAATTTTGAAGTAATACGCCGAAAAGTGGAACCAATGGCAATCGGTCTAATACCGCCATCTTTTTTTGATAACGCAATTAAATTAGCGCCGTATAAAACTGAAGAAATTTCTGAATTTACTTTCCCAAAAAGCATAAAATTGCATAATTTTGTAATAAATAATACATTTCTCAGTCTGATAACAGATTCTACGATACAAGAACAAGACAAAACACTCGCAAATTAAGCAGGTACTTGTTAAAGTCAGTGACTCCTTGTAATATTGGCCTTGCAATTTGGACCAAATTAGAATAATTTTTGCTAAACAACAGTCGGGTGAAGTAAAATTACCAAATGTTTTTTTAAAATAATATTTTATATAATATTATAAATATGATTTATGGTTTTTTTAATATTTCGAAGGAACTATTTCAGTAAAATATCTTGGCAAGCTTGATATAAAAAAAACTCTCAAAACAAGTATAAATAATATTTATTTTCAATATCGTTATTACAATATTCTCCGTTGCCATCAGTAGCCAATTCGACAAATAAATCGGTAATTAATTTAAAGAAATTATGTTGATTACATAGATTTTCTTGTCAAAAACTACTACAACACATTTTAAACCACTTTTCTTTTACGACAGCGAATAATTCTCAGCGTTTTTAACACATAAAAATATCGCATACTCGAGAATTAGATTACGATTCCACTTTGACACTAATCATTATGACAGTTAATGACATGACAATGACGATCTGTGGTTTCTATTGCCAGTAAAAGAAATTAGTTCCAGTTGTTTTCCGCAACATGGCGAGGTCCCATATATTTTTGGTCAGGCTATATATCTAGTAGTCGCCGTAGGAATAAGGTTAATAATAATTTGAAACCGTTTACTTTTTAGGCGTAACTTTAGTCATTATCCTTTTGGCACTCCCTAACGTAGGATTTAATGTATGTAACTAGCGGGACTTCACGCCTTTCTTAATATAAATGTCTGATTTATTTCCCGTCTAAATATTCATCCCATTCCATTTCACTTCCTATAAAGTGTAATTTTCAAGGTTTGCATCGCTATTCTGCAATTTGGGGCAGAAAAAAATCATGCATAAAAATCGGGTCAGCCGTTTGAGTTAAAATGGTGGTATCACGACTTTGATTTATTTAAAACATATTTTTACATAAACTTACTAAAGAACTGCCACGCAGAGAGCTTTTCACCCGGAGCTATTATTTCATGTTCAGCTGTAAACTTTTCTTCTTCAGGTTTTATTGCTGCAACAGAATATTTGATATGTAAGACTTTTAAGTGTCGTACATATGTTGCATTCCGTATTTTTGATTATCCGTCACTCATTTTAGCAAGATGGGGCAAGAGTGAGAAAGCTGGAGGTGAAATACAGACACAATTAACGGAGTGGGGCTTCTTAGCCTTTCTCCTGATCATCCAAACATCGTCATAATCACAAAAAATAGACTTACCTTGAAGATCGGGAGCTAAAGCACGTCTGATATTGTCAATTTCTTGCATGACAACTTTTGAGTTTGTTTTGGAGTTACGGTAAAACGCCAGTGCTTTTGCAGCTTCCTATAAAACATTGAAAGTGTTAAACACCAGAGGTCTTACTACGGAGTTTGTTTACGTTCCCTTCAAAGATATGCGTAGCAAGGGATGTGCTTGTTAAGAACTAATAGAATCTCTTCATTTACCTAGTTTCACTTAGTACAGCTCCTGTGGAAACGGCTTAAAGGCACATCCCTTGCTACGCATCCTCGCAGATCTCTGGTGGAAATGCAGCGTAAGACCTCTGTATACTAAGAGGTTACGCTCCTCTCTTTATCTTTCGAAAAAAAAAAGACGAACTCACATCTTCCAATCCTTTTTTCATCAATAATGTTGGAGACTCCTTTAATACGCCTAACAGCACCAATCCCACCGTTGATCCCGTCAGACCAATATACGAAATCGTCTTATACTCCAAGAGCCCTCCGAGCAAAAACATGACCAACATGCCCATTCCTGTGCAGAGCATGGTCCCTGAAGATAAGACGCCTCTGATAGAATCCTGGGCTATTTCACTGACGTACACAGGAACGACCAGGAATATAGAACCTGATAATCCTAAGATGAAGATGGTAGTTATGACCACTTCAACTCGATTGGTGAAGACCAGCAATGCCCAGGTTAGCTGTAAAAATATTGCATTGTTAAAAACCAGACAAACTCCAAACTTGTGCCCTTTTTGTGATAGAACCACAAATTATTATTTTTCAGATTTGTTAATTTAGGTACTTGGCGTTGCTTCTTCTTGCCTTTCATAATTCTAGGTCTATGGGATGTACCCTATGGGTTTTGATTCTTCTGCCGTATCTTTGCATTTCTCTGTCTAAGTAACTTTCACAGCTTTAAGGAACTGCAGACGTGATACCTACACGCGTTCCTAAGGCTTACAGACAACGGACAGACGGGACGGGCTATAAAAAGATCTAAATGTTTTTTTCCGGGACCCGATGGAAGGTTGAGAGCTTGCGTGTGTAAGTATTAATCGAAAGTACTAATAGAAAACTTATATTGCACACTATTTCAGTATATATAAATGAACATTTATCTTTTATATTAGGTCCATACGGAGAGACTACTATTTTTTCAAGACAAGTAGATGTTAAAATCGCGAGGAACTGATGTCCATTGGAGCAGAAAAGTTCTAGATTGGAGACCCTTTGATCAAAGGCGCAGCGTCCACCAGCAAGATGGATAGATGACCTTGTAAATATTGCAGAATCACACTGGATGCAGATCGCTTGCAACCGGTCGTTGTGGAAAACTATGGGGAAGCCTATATTCAGCAGTGGACGTTCTACCTACGGCTGACAATGATGACGATGAAGTAAAACTGTGATCTTTGCGGTCCTATATGTTGGAATTTCTTATGAAATATTCTCCATCTCACCACGGGTATAATAGCTATCGAAATCGAAGTCCTCTTTCTCCCTAAGTAGTCCAGTAAGAATCCAGTTAAAGGGGTGCCTATTACCGCCCCTATGCACATCACGCTGGCCATCAAAGACCCCTCCATCTGGGTCATGGGTCTGTCTAGAGTGGTACTATTTGACGTGAAGAGAACCATAGTAGTTGCTGGGACTAATGCTGTGAATCCATAGATGAAGCAGTTGAATCCCACTGAAAGTATATTTTTTAACTTTAGCAACAACAGCAGTAAGTTTAGAAAGCAGGAGTTTATCTAGGCGAGTGATGTGCGAGTGACTCGAGTGGGAGTAAATTCGAGTAGGCATTTTTTCACTCGAGTACGCTGTTTCTTCAAAATCACTCTTCCACATCAAACCAAACACTAATGACAAATGCATGCTCCTCGCGGGAATCGAATCCGTGACCTCATACAGCACCACTCAGATTCATAGTTCGAAATTCAAACTCCTAAACTAAGACAGGCTCATTGTAATATCGATGTGTATGTCAAGTATCTACTTACGTATTATAACTGCGATCAATTGGTAGGTTATCTGGCTCATCTTGATAGTAAAAATAGGATAGAAAGTTTTAATATAAGTAGTACCAGTAGTTCGTATTACAAACAAGCGTTCATCTATTTTAGTAGCAAATTTATATTAGGTAGATATATCACAAACTAGACACTTCAACTAAACCACCATACCGCGGAGTCACTTGTAATGTGTTTCTTCTTAAACATGGTTATGAACATATCATAGAAATTCATATCTTTGAAAGAACATGTCAAACATTAATATATCCCTAATCTTTACAAGTTTACATAGTATAAAACAAAGTCGCTCCTGCTGTGTGTACGCTTAGATCATTTTTTTATTCATTTATAAAATGGGTTTGCTCTTGACCCTAGACTAAGCCAGACATTGCGTAAACAGTCGACCGTGGAGCGAGCTCACCCAGAAGGTTCGGGCACTCCCACTCACCGACGGAACACAGCAAGCTGCTTGGTGCCGGGCTCCGGTGGGAGGGTGGTAGCTACCAAGAGGCGCCTAACGGAGCCTACCACCGCTGTTAGGATCATTCAGCCGCCATCTCAAACTGGAGGTTGTGACGAAGTTGCCCGGGGTGGACCACTAGGAGGTAGATTTTTCATAACCTTTTACCCTAAACACACACAACACCTTGAAACTGCGGAACAGATTTTATACACAGACAAACTCGTGCGCGACCGTCATGCGGAGCGACAGACGTGTGAGGAGCGAAGAAGCACCATTCGTGTGTCACAGAAAATTCACTTCCCTGTAACACCGCTCTGGCATCAGGATGTTTATAAACGCATGTAAGTATCCTAGTCACCATAGCACAAGCTCGCGCTTAGTTTCGGGCTAGGTTATTTTCTTGTAGAAATCGTCTTTCTAAGGTACAGATGTAGGTACTACTGCTAAGGGCACAAAACAAATAAATAGTAGGTAAATATTCGCCTAAATATCCGACATTTACCCAGGTGAAGTCGCCAGAAATCACTTGTTTTAAAATAAACACAGCGTAATTAAGATACGGAAGGAGTGGTAATAATCTTTCTTAAATCTTAAGAGCAGTTTATTATTGCAGACAGTTATACAATATTTGATTTGCAATAAAGTTTTGGCGAGGATGACTTTCATAAAGTAAGAAAAATGTTCTCTATTGATGTGAACGAACCTTCTTTTGTCATGATCTGTAAATGGCTTTTGTGTGACTTAAATGTACCTGAGTACATCTATTTAATTGCTCTTTTGCCCGGGCACGGTAAAAGCATGAATTGTTTGATATAATCTATGGATCAATATAGGTACATAATATAATTTCTACCGAACCCGCACAGGCCAGATGCGAACTTTGGCGCAAAAAAGCCTCTCCGCCTACTCCTTTTGTCCCGCTTACCGAGAATCTCCCTCCTGGACATGATTTACTATGGCCGATCTGGAAGTCCTTAAACAGGCTTCGGACTCAGGTTGGCCGAAGTAAGGAGAACATGGTCAGGTGGGGATTTTCGGTAAGCTCCGATGTGGACTGTGTTTGTGGTGCAATGCAAACTATGGCACACTTTAACATCATGCCCGGCGTGCTCCAACACCTGCACGCCAGCGGATTTAATGGACGGCAGTCGATCCGCAATACAAGTGGCTGAATTCTGGGCTGCTACGATGTAATTTTCTCGTGTTCCATCGACTCGCTAAGAAGACGAAGAATATAGGTACGAGCAGGACGAGCTCCGTGCAGATGGGCTACCGACCGCATCCACCGGTGGCTGCTGTTTACCGCAACAACTAGCTGTTTACATTATTTTTACTTCGGTACGTCGCAACTCAGTGTTCGCGACACGCCACCGATGGCGGCCACTCCAGATTTTGACAAAACATACGTCAAAGCATCTAGCAGATGAGTGTCAATTATAGCAGCCACCGACCACCTTCGTTTACGCGCTTGTTGCGCGGGACCAAAGCTGCCGTCCTAACGAAGAGTGCAATAAGTCGAATTTTTGGGCAATTGACTTAAGACCATATCCGTAATCATGAAAATGAGCTCTATATTTTCGCCTTAGACATATTTTTTGTATCTTTAATCTTCTTCTTCTTGTCGTGTCGACACTGGCGTTATATTTTTGAGGACCAATACTCGGCGACTAACAAAGCATTATCAGTAGCGTTGTACGTACAGGTCCTCACGTGTGCAGGTGTAGGGGCACGTATCTTTAATAGTTTCGGTTCTATTGGTTATCATAACTGCAATCTCTAATACACTCAAAAGAAATTTTTTATCGTTAACCGCGAATATCTCGAGAGTAGTCAAAACATAGTTATTGCACTTTTCGTTAGGACGGCAGAAAGGGCCGGGCGTGGCGCACCACAGCTAGCGGTGGCGGTGGTCAGTGGCTCATATAGACCACAGACTTTCTATCGGCCGATTTAAGACAATGTCGATTGTATCGTATCATTGAGCAGTCCACGGTCCCCACGGCTGCTAGTGTCAAAATACGTGTTCAATGGACACGCTAACAATCGAGATTGACTTAAATCGGCCGACAGTAAGTCTGTACTGTCACGAAAAAAAGTGATATTCATTCTTATAATACAAGAAACAAAAACAAACTTGTCGTTCCAGACTTTACATTGGCCAAAACAATTAATTCATTTTTGGGAAAATGTATTAAATTTTTTAACAATATACCACACAATATTGTCGAACTACCTATTAATAGGTTTAAGTCGCATGTCAAAACTACCCTAATGTCTAATGGGTATTATAAAATTCAAGACTATCTTGATGACGAGAATGTATGGACAAATGGACAGTCCAGCCTGCACCAAACTTATGTACATACCTTTTTACAAGCTTTTATTTAGCTTGCAATGTAACTAACTATGTATGTTTGTTCGGGTGGAATCTTGCAACTCAATTTTGAAGCAGATATCTTCAACCGATTGAGCTGAAATTTTGTATACACGTTTAGTTTGGATGACAATGCATGGTAAGATGCATGACGTCATTCTAAATTCAACATGGCGGACCATCCAGGATGGCGGAGTCGTTATTTACGATGCACTTCTACAATATTAATATCAAATGAAAGGGTTTGCTGAGAGTAACTCAAAAAATAAAGTGACGTTACTGAGAAAATCAAAATGGCCGACTTGTAAATGCAATCCAATATGGGTATCAAATGAAATGGCTGGCTGAGAATAAATCGATATAAATAAGGTGACGTCATTCCAAATCCAATATGGCGGACTTCTAAAGATGGCAGACTAAGTTTTCTTTGCTTTTCTTACAATGTGGGTATCAATTGAACGGGCTTGCTGAGAATAACTCGATAAATAAAGTGACGTCACTTTAAATCTAATATGGCGGACTTTTAAACATAGCAGACAAACATAGTAATGTTTTTAAAGCTTTCCTACAATATGGGTATCAAATGAAAGGGCTTGCTGATAACATATCCATAAATAAGGTGACGTCACTCCAAATCGAATATGGCGGACTATGATTTCATGCTTCCTTACAATATGGGTATAAAATGAAAGAGCTTGCTGAGAATAACTCGATATAGAAGGTGACGTCACTCTTAATCCAATATGGCGGACTTCTAAACATAGCGGCCTTAGTTTTTTATGCTTTCCTGCAATATGGGTATCAAATCAAAATGCTTGCTGAGAATAATTGGATAAAAAAGTGACCTCACTGTAAATCCGATATGGCGGGCTTCGAACTGGCGGACTAAGTTTTGTATACTTTCTTACAATATGGGTATCAAATGCAAGGGGTTTGCTAAGAATTACTCGATACATAAGGTGACGTCACTCCAAAAATATATATGGCGGACTCCTAGAGATGGCGGACTAAGTTTTTGATGCTTTCCTATTATATGGGTATCAAATGAAAGGGCTTGCTAAGAATAGCTCGATAAACTAGGTGACGTCACTCCAAATAAGGCGGACTTCTAAAGATGGTGGACTAAGTTTTTTATGCTTTCTTTCAATATGGGCATCAAATGAAAGGGCTTGCAGAGAATAAGCATGCGAGTTTAACTCCGTTGCTCCGATCCGTTAAGGAATTTGGTGTTTGGTTTCTGTGCGTGTAACTGTGCGTGAAACCAAAATGTTTGAGAGTTTAGGCAGTGGATTACACGTGGAGGGCGACAATGATAGGTGAAAAATCAGTCAGGTCTGAGCACTTATAGCTAGGTACTTGCCGCATCAGCTTTCAGGGGTTCAGGTATCACTTCACAGGCCACAATCACTCGAAATGTCTGTAAGGAGCTTTACAGGATACACACGCGGCGAAAGCACTCTGGTCAGTCTAGTACATGTGTCATAGGGAACGTCTTGATGTCGACTCGATTGGGGCCCAATTCTCACGCTTCGAGAATACGCAACATAAAATTTTTGTGATATCCGCCATGTTTGGTGCTTGGCGTGAAGAAAAGGCGTGATAGCCGAGCGGAGAAAACTTCACTTTTCATCTGTGAGATCATGAGTTCTATCTCCGCCTGTACCAATAAGTTTGTACAAAAACTTATGTACCTACAGTCTTTTTCAGAGATATCGCTGCCTAACGGTGAAGGAAAACACCATGAGGAAAAACCTGCACACTAGTGGCTAGTGTGTGAGATAGAAAAGGCAATGGCAAACCATTCCATTTAATATTGCCTAGAAGTCGTTGTGTGTGTTTCATTCCACATAATGATCATGACCCTTAGTCGTGAGGTATACGACTGTTTAAAGAGGTTTTCTTGGAGTCCTCGATTAGAATTATTGAGGTTGAAGTTTTTGAGTCTGTAGCGTTGGTAGGTAAACTTTGACGAGTTAATTTTGGTGATAGATGCGTCAACAGCGATGGTTTGCCTGTCTAGGAGAAGGATAACTACAAATCAAACTGGAATTGTGTTTACGCTGCGTAAGGCTTAGCTTTAAGTTACAATAATTAGCTTGAAGCTTACTTATGCCTTACGCGGCGCATTTCTCCTAAGACCCAAGACAAGGTGTTGTATCTAGTCGGGTGATAAGTTATGTCACAAATACTTATTGCAGCTCAATTTTAAAGCAAATAATATCTTCAACCGATTGAGCTGAAATTTTGAATACAGGTTATGTTGTCGCCGTGCAAAGAGGGCAGCACCGAAGCATCATCCGTTACTTGATAGTCGCGCGCGCTGCGTTGTAATTGACTGACCAACTTCCGACAACCGATTACGACAACTAGAGGGCAGCACCGAGACTTCATTCGAAATGGAACAAGCCAGCCTTTCATTCTGTTCTGCAGTTCCAAACGGTTAAAACTGTGTCCAAGAGGTGGTTTTCTCAGTCTACATCATATTCCTTACGAAGTACCCTCACAGTATTATAATTATTGATTATTTTTCAAAAACATACGAGGGTCAAACTGAAAGTTCTTAGAACTGGCCACTTATAAACAATATAATAAAAAAAATATTCTAAAATTTGAAAATAGAACTCTTTGCCAATATTACTGAGTATATATTTCATTCATTTGTCATTTGTTTTACGACTTGGCGGCAAATTGAAAATTGTCTGTGTCACGTCAAAATGAATTTAACACGAGAAAATTTTCGTGCAATGATTTTTTATGACTTTCGATGTCATTTAAGTCAACAAGAAAGTTATGATAGACTACGATTGGCCTTTCACGATGAAGCCCCATCTCGTGCGACTGTTTACAACTGGTTTAATGAGTTTAAACGTGGTCGCACTAATCTCACTGATGATGTACGTGAGGGACGGCCTTCTACGGCGACGACTGAAAATAACATCTGTGTTGTGCGGCGTATGATAGAGACTGACAAAAGAGTGACCTATCAGCAGATTCGGACAAGCTTAGGCATCGGTATGAGTCAAGTGCACAAAATCCTTCACGAACATTTAGCGGTCAGGAAGCTTTGCGCCCGGTGGATACCTCATAATTTGACTAAGGCTCAAAAACTCCATCGTGTGGATTGGTGCCGTAAAATGATTGAAAGATTTAACGGAGGTGACTCAAATGCTGTGTTCGACATACTAACAGGTGACGAAAGCTGGATTTACTGTTATGATCCTGAAACCAAAAGACAATCTGCTCAGTGGGTGTTTCCTTTCGAGGAGTTGCCAACTAAAGTGAAGAGAGATCGAAGTGCGGGAAAAAAAATGGTGGCCTCGTTCTTTGGAAGGATAGGTCATTTCGCAACAATTGTGTTAGAGGATCAAAAAACAGTTTCTGCAGAATGGTACACTACCAATTGTTTGCCACTTGTCTTGGAAAAAGTTCGAGAGAAACGACCTCGCAGTAGGATCCTCCTTCACCACGACAACGCCTCGTCGCACACCGCCAAGCGAACGATCGACTATTTGGCGACATCAAACGTTGAATTACTGGGTCACCCGCCGTATAGCCCCGACCTCGCGCCTTGTGATTTTTATTTATTTCCAAAAATTAAAGAAAAACTTAAAGGAAAGCGGTTTATGAATGCTGAAGAAGCGGTGGCTGCGTATCGCGATGCCATTGAAGAGACCCCTAAGGACGAGTGGGCAAAGTGCTTTTCCCAGTGGTTCCATCGCATGCAGCGGTGTATTGACGTCAATGGACAATATTTTGAAAAGATATAATAAAACTAATAACTGGCTAATGTAATCAGTTTTTGATTTTCTAAGAACTTTCAGTTTGACCCTCGTAGTGTTTAAAGTCTTGTAAAGCAAATGTACTCATCTGATTTAATTGTACAGAATAAACTTAAAAGTACCTGCAATTAAGATGTGTATTTTATTGAATTCTAATTAAAGTGTGTTTTCAGAGTACTGGTGCTATCTTTATTTATATCAGAAGTGGAAACCTCCCTACGTCGAGATGCCGCGCAGTCGTAAGAAAACTACCCGAAAATCTCGAAGAGATTCATCTACGGACTCCAGCTCGTCGTCATTATCGGATTCGTCGAGCAGCAGTAGCGATCGAGACTGTCATAAGCATAAACGACGCCGCAGAGGATCACCAACCGTGAGTCAAAGTGCAGTATTATCATCAGTGATTCCTGAATTTGATCCGTTAGTAGACAATATTGATATGTGGATAAATGTTGTTGAGGCTAACGCTAGGGCATTTGGATGGTCGGATAATATGATACGGTACCAAGCTTTGCAGAAGTTGCGTAATACGGCTAAAACGTGGCTTGATACATTGCAAAAAAATGAGACTCGTTGGACAACTTGGAGGTGGAGACAATGGCGTGATAAATTATCTGATACATTTCAAATAAAGCGTGATATGTTCACTCATTTGAAACAATTAGTAGATGCAAAACCGCTTCCTAATCAATACGAGTTCTTTTTTCAACAGAAGGCCAAAATTGACAGGTTACAATTAGAGTTTCGTGAGCAAGATATCATATCGATTATTGTAGGATCAATTGGGGATTCTAATATTAGTACAGCGGCTCAGGCAGGTAATTTTAGATACTGTGATGAGTTAGCGTCTTTCTTGCATGGAAAAGTTTATGCGCAATCTGAAAAAGATAAGCCGCAGCCACCGAAACTTACCATATCTAACAAACAAAACGTTCGATCCTTCCAAAATGAATATTTAAATTTGGAACGTAAACATGATAGCAATACTAAAACTAGTTCTTTTGCCAACAATCATACCCCACGTGATAATATTATAACGTGTTATCGTTGCGGGGAGGTAGGACATAAAAAAAACAAGTTGCAGTTTAAAAGATAATGTTCAATGCACTGTTTGCAATAAGTTAGGACACGTGGAAGCCATATGCCGAATGAAGTTAAAACCTCAAAATTGACACTAAATTAGAAGTTAAAATGATTGCGGAATCAAATTCTAAACAAAAATTTCACAAAGAAGTTATGATCAATGATATTCCAAGTAATGCATTTTTTTATATGGGAAGTGATTGCTCGCTAATCACCAGCCAGTTGGTAAAACAATATGGCTTACAAACGTTTTCTTTAAATTCCCCAATTAATTTAGTGGGTTTTACGAATGGTTCTAACGTCAGTGTTTCTAAGGCGGTGGCCATATCGTTGAAAGTAGACACCGTTGAGTTGATCATAACTCTCTATGTGATTGATGAGTTATTCGGTTGTGACATACTGATAGGATGAAACTTTACAGAGGATAGGAGTATTATATATGTATATACGTGTAGGTGATTCATTGACTTTCCAGCGGTCTGAAACCATGAAAGTTTTCAATGTTAACAGTTGCAAATATAACGACAAATCGCAAGAGCACGAATCAGTGTTAAATAAAATGTTTGCCAAATACCCTCAATGCATTTCGCAAGATTTGTCAACTTTAGGTAAAACGAACTGTGTTGAATTAGAGCTGGAACTAACGTCAAATAAGCCGGTCTGCCAAAGATCATATAGGATGTCAGAATCGGAGCGTTCGGTCATGCGAAATATTACAGATGATTTATTGAAAAACGGTATCATACAAAACAGTAATTCTGCTTATGCTAGTCCAGCCCTCCTTGTAGATAAAGCGTCAGGCGGAAAACGGCTGTGCGTAGACTATAGGATGTTGAATAAAATCACAGTAAAAGAGAAACATCCTATGCCACTGATTGAGGATCTCATTGATTGGTTGCGGGGATGTAAATATTTTACTTCGCTTGATTTAAAAAGTGGGTATCACCAAATTGGGGTCAAATCTGATTCAATACCTAAAACAGCGTTTATTACACCCGACGGGCATTTTGAATTTGTTAGAATGCCATTCGGACTAAGTAATGGACCGTCTGTCTTTCAGCGACTTATGGATGCGGTTTTGGGAAATTTACGTTTTGGTAGGATCATATGTTATATGGATGATTTGTTGATTGCCACGGAAACATATGAAGAAAACATAGCGTGCTTAGAAACTGTCCTAGACATTTTCAAAAAAAATGGTTTGACTATTAATTTAGATAAGTGTTCTTTTTTTTCAAAAAGAAGTCACATTTTTGGGCTATGATATTTCAGGGGCTGGTATTCAACCTAGTTCTCGAAAGCTAAAAGCAATTAAAGATTATCCAATCCCAAAAACGGTGCATCAATTGAGACAATTCCTCGGACTAATTAATTATTTCAGAAAGTTCATTAAAAACTGCGCTCTTATATGCAAACCTCTAACGAATTTATTAAAAAAGAATGTTTCCTGGCAATGGGGTTCATAACAGACACAAGCAGTAGAAGATCTTAAGAAAAATCTTATTGAAAATGCGGTGTTAAATATTTTTGACTCTTATTTACCTATAATTCTGCATACAGACGCCAGTCGCGATGGAATAGGGTGTATATTAGTCCAAGCCACTCCTGAAGGAGAAAAACCTATTCATTTTTATAGTAGACAGACGACAAATGAAGAGAAAAATTACCACTCATTCGAATTGGAACTGTTAGCGATTGTAGTAGGACTACAGAAATTTCGCCACTATTTAATTGGAAATCAATTTAAAATCGTCGTGATTGTAATGCGGTTCGCCATACTTTAAACAAAAAGGAAACTATACCACGTATTAGTCGGTGGGTCTTAAAAACTCAGGAATTTTCCTTCGATATTCTCCATAGGGCGGGTACGCAAATGAAACACGTGGACGCCTTAAACCGTATTCCTGTGCACAAGGAACATTCTGTATTATCCACCATGGCTATAACGGAAAGTGATTGGCTTTTAGCAGTGCAGTTACAAGACCCCAAAATTTGTTGTATTCGCGATATACTGTTGTCAGGTGAGGCCGATTCTAATAAAAAAATATTTAACGAGTATGATTTGTTAGGCAATAAGGTTTATCGGAGAACGCAATTCGGAAGGCGTTGGCTTGTACCTAAGCAGTGCATATGGCAAATTATAAGAGCAAACCACGATGAAGTTGGCCACTTCGCGGTTGATAAGACGGTAGAAAGGATTAGATCACAATATTGATTCCCAAAGCTCAAGAGAACGGTAGCTAAGTATATTGGAAACTGTCTAAATTGTATTTACTACAAAGCTGTAAGCGGAAAGAAATCGGGACTATTGCACCCAATCCCAAAATACGCGAGACCATTCTACACTTTGCATCTAGACCACTTGGGACCATTTATAAAAACTACAAAAAACAATGCTTACCTTTTGGTCATAGTCGATTCGTGTACCAAATTTGTATTTATTGCCCCAGTCAAAAACACAAAAAGTAAAATAGTCATCAACGAATTAAATAAAATTTTCAAAATATTTGGCAATCCAAAAAGGCTAATGTGTGATGCAGGAAGCGCTTTCACATCAAAACTATTTACTACTTATTGTAATGATATGAATATTAGACGTCACATTATTGCAACAGCTGTACCTCGTTCAAATGGTCAGGTCGAACGCTATCGGACGATCCTGGATTCATTGCGTAGTCTTAGTGCAGATAGTAATAACAAAAAATGGGATGATCATATAACCAATATACAACAGGGTATTAATAGTACAATCAACAAAACTACCACAGCGGTACCTAGCGAAGTATTTTTTGGGTATAGAATTCGGATGATGAATGACAGAATCGCTGATAATATGGAGCATTCAGTTGACGTGACGGCATTGCGTGATAAGGTAGATCAAAACATACAAAAATCTGCCGCGTTACAGAAAGCCGCTTTTGACTCTAGACGTAAAGTGGCACCTAATTATAACGTTGGGGACTTGGTTGTGATTAAGATACCAAGCTGTTCAAATGATGGTCAGAGTACGAAACTAATGCCTCTGTTTAAAGGACCTTTCCAAGTAACTGAAGTTCTTGGGCGTGATCGCTATAGAGTGTCAGATATGAGGGGAGCTGAGCGGAGTACCAGACGTTATGATGGCGTTACCTGTGCCGAGAATATGAAGCGCTGGATACACATAATCGAAGATCCTGAAAGAGAGGTAGTACCGGATGTTGTCGGAGGTACATTTTAAAACACATGTAAGATTTTCATTTTATTTTTATTTTTCTTAAATTGTAATAAACATATGTAAACGTTACAGTATTTGAGTTGTTGGGTCTAATGTGTCAGCTTTGACCAATGTTTGTGAGGTGTTGTACTCTTCGGCGGGAATCCGTAGTGAAAGCCGCCTGGGGGAGAATAATAGTAATACAAGACTAGATGACATGGTGTGTGTCTGATAGTTCAAGCTATTATGCAACACTATTACATAAATTATTGGATCAAAGTGGTATTCATTGGTTTCAATTTGTATGGAATAGAATTTCAAATTTCCTGTGTTTGTAAAGTATGTACCCTGTAAACGGAAATCCATTGTGAAAACCGTCTATGGGCCATGGTGATACAAGACTAGATGATGAGTCATTTGGTTCAAGCCATTTAACATGCTATACGAACACAGGAACGCAGTGATATTTTATGACTAAAGTAAAACTATTCTGGAATGGTAAAATCTTAACAAACTAACATTCAAACTTTTGTCTTCAGCTTCCACATTTGACCAGTACGTTGCCCGAGGACGGGCACGTATGCAGGACGGCCGGATGTTGTCGCCGTGCAAAGAGGGCAGCACCGAAGCATCATCCGTTACTTGATAGTCGCGCGCGCTGCGTTGTAATTGGCTGACCAACTTCCGACAACCGATTACGACAACTAGAGGGCAGCACCGAGACTTCATTCGAAATGGAACAAGCCAGCCTTTCATTCTGTTCTGCAGTTCCAAACGGTTAAAACTGTGTCCAAGAGGTGGTTTTCTCAGTCTACATCATATTCCTTACGAAGTACCCTCACAGTATTATAATTATTGATTATTTTTCAAAAACATAGTGTTTAAAGTCTTGTAAAGCAAATGTACTCATCTGATTTAATTGTACAGAATAAACTTAAAAGTACCTGCATTTAAGATGTGTATTTTATTGAATTCTAATTAAAGTGTGTTTTCAGAGTACTGGTGCTATCTTTATTTATAGTTATTTAGATGACAATGCATGGTAAGCTGTGTAAGTCGTCTAAGATTTTTGTGTATTAATTGTACTGAGGTTTTGGACCTTGAAAGTAAAAAATAAAGTTGAATTGTTGTAGTCCGTAGCAGCAATTGTTTAACTTTGATTTGTGTAATTTCGCGAGAGGCGTCAACAGCATTAGTTTACAACTTGCAAGTGGCATACAAACATTAAACCTAACATTGTTCAACATAAAAACAAGCATTAGGATGCTCTCCCTTCGCGCCTTCGGCCTTTAAATTGCACTGTTTATTGGGCAGACTAGTACCACAGCGAAGGACCACGGCGAGTCGAGGTTAAAATAGTTAGTCTTCCTATTTGCTGTATTTTTAAGGGTATTCAAATACTTCAGGGTAATAATTAGTGCTCTTAACTCTCTGGTTTACATTAAATTAGTAGCCAAGCTATTTTACTCGTCGCCTAGCCATTATATTAGCCGCCAAGCCTTTATTTGTTGTTCCTTAATTACATATGTCTTAAGTAAGCGAGCTTAAAACTTTCGCCACCCACCTTTAAGTCACTGTCGTTATTCAATTTTCAAAATAGCCCTTTTTAAAGCTTACCCAATTTAATTGTCACTGAAATAATATTTTGATAAACTGGGTAATACCAAGGTATGTTAGATATTAGTTGCACATAGTTAGTTACGCTTTCAGTTTTTAGTCGATCAAAAAATAATAAGCCCATCGAATTTAACCGACAAACGCCCTTGCCTCAATGATGCGGTGTATGAGATAAACAGTGAGATATGCCTACAGACTAAGAAATCTGTCCAGCGATAACGAAAAAGTAAAAAAAAAATTATAAGTAAGAAACCCTTTTTAAAAACAAGCTTTTACGTCAATGAGCTAAAAAGTATTAAATAAATTTTCCTTTAAACCTTTAACGATAAAAAAATAATATCATTACACAATTTACATTATATAAAAGCTTGTCGCGAGATTTTACCTGTGTAGATACATAAGTAAATTACATAACTTGATATGATTGACTAAATTTTCTTAAAATCAAACTACTAAATACGCCAAGTGAGTACTTAAATCTCGCGACAAGCTTTTATATAATATAAACTGTGTAATGATGTTATTACCTATTTGATCGTTAAAATTTTAAAGGAAAATTTATTTAATACTTTTTAGCGCATTGACGTAAAAGCTTGTTTTTAAAAAGGGTTTTTTACTTGTAATTATTTTTTTTATTGTAACTTTTTTCACTTTTTTATGGCAGCTAGTGGTGACTGAGTTTGTTCCGGTGCTTCTTCTCAGCACTTGCCTGATTGTCTGTGTCTTGTCTCGAAGCACTAGTAGGGCCCAAAAGATTAGGAGACATGTGCGGGGGCTAAGGGCCAATATTACTGATTTTAATTTTTTTTACGTTCATAAGTGGCATTTTCTGTCCTTAATTGAATAAATTATTTTTGACTTTGACTTTGTTGTCTTTGCGGGTTCTAAGTCTTGTAATAACAGTTGAAATATTTAACTCTGTTTTATTTTTGTTATTTTCTTAACTTTTTCTTACTACTCTTAATAGGCTGAGGATGTATAAAAATAATATAAATTGTTCCAACAATCGCACCAGCTGTTAGCCATCCTGAACTAAGCTTATGCTATAACAACTAGGATGACGGATAGACATATATGTAAGTTTTTAATCATCCATGACTTGGGTACAAATGCTTGTAGGTAATATCACACACATTTGCCTTTTGCGGGTTTGGACCCGCAACCAGTAGTTTTACACATACCTCTTAATAGTTTTGGCTATCTCATGAAAAAAACACCGTCACCTCTTTGTGACGAATGCAATATCATAGAGGATGTGTATCACGTTATGATGGAGTGTAACAGAAACGAGGCTGAGAGATTTCAATTCTTACATGAGATCAACTATACGAACGAAATTGGTATTTGTAATAGTATTCTGTCTAAACCGTTTTCTGATAAAGCAATAAAGTTATATTATGTTGTACAAAGAGCATTAAATAGGCGAAACATTGTTAATTAGGCTAAGTGTGAGCACTATGAGAGTGGCACTTTCTTTTAGAAAAAACCCTCCTTAAAATAAATTGAAAAAAAAAACCACTGGTTTTGAAGTCCGGAGCGAGCATCACTCACCAAGATGGTCGTCAACGGCATTAAAAATTTCCCTTTTGTGCATTTTATTTGTGTAATAAAGTTTTTAATAAAAATAAATCAAATAAACCTTTATTTCTCTAGCATGCTTCGCTGGGGTATTGATCGATTTTTTATTTAGTATTTTCTAAAGTTTTTCTCCCGCAAGACTACAAACAAGTTAAATTAACTTTATGATAAAACCAAAATCTTGTTTTGCTGACGATAAGCCCAACTCTGTTTATCCTTCTACATACATTGAAGAATTATTTTATTGTGTGACTTTTTCTAAATAAAATCTTCTTATCAGAGGTACACTACGGCATAGTCCAGACTACTAGATAAAATAATGCTTTGTGTATGACAAAGCATGACGAATATATTTTTTTTATACCAATTACCTAGCCCCAAACTAGCGTGAGCTTGTGCTATGGTGACTAGGATAACGGATAGAAATACTTAAATAGGTACATATAAACATCCATGACATAGGTACAAAGGCTCGTGCTCATCACACAAACATTTGCCCCTTGCGAGATTCGAACCCGCAACCACCTGGTTTAGAAGTCCGGTGCGCGAACGACTACACCAAGACGGTCGTCAAAATGAATTTGTATTTTTATTAATATCTATACTATAGGTTAGGTTGAGAGCGTCGGTGGCGCAGTGGCTTACGGGTTGCCTCTCTTGCGGGAGGTACCGCTTCGATCCCACGTGCCGCCATGTACCAATGACTTTTTCTGAGTTAAGTACATTAGTTGATTCACTAACTGATGCCCTTACGGTGAAGGAAAACATCGTGAGGAAACCTGCACATTCAGGCGACTGCATGTGTAACCATGATCCAAGCAGGTCAGGTTCCCCTGGTAACCACTACGGTCCCCCAAGGTTTTCCTCAACGACCGGTTGCAAGTGGTCTGCATACAGTGTGATTGTGAGATCTTTACAAGGTCGTCCGTCCATCTTGCCAGTGGACGTCACACGCTACGCCTTTGACCAAGTGTTTGGGAAACTACGCAAGAGCATCTCAATAACCTCAGGGACTAAAGAAGAAGAAGAAAAAATACAAAACAACTGGGCGACTCAGTGCTTAAAACAAAAATTTTAAAGACAAGTCTTTAAAGAATGTGTGTTACCAGTCATAATAATAATAAGATGATGATGAGATGAGACATTAGATATGGCAGGCGTCCCGTCGTCTCATCAATATCCCGGCAACCAGTCCAGCAATTTCCCATCCATAGAACCAGTATTAGTTCCCATCTTCTCCGCAATAGTCCTTGCACCTAGCGGATGCTGTCTTTGGCTGTATCTTCTTAATAGTGCTGGCAGAGATAGTATCCACTAGGTGTACATATCCCAAGTCATTATCGTATCTCAAAGGGGCCTCTTCATGTTGGATCTATATCCCCACGTACGCCTTTCAAAATGACCGGCCTTGTGCCGTGATTTCCCGCAGGAGAGATACAAATAATAATAATTTATTGCTGTATAAAACTTAGGCTAAATACATAAAACTCAAACTAAGCTATTGTTGTGTATTGACTGCTAATTGAATTAACCAGTGACAAGAACGCATCCGAAACATGGTCTCTAACTATGGGCCTTATAAAAAACTTAGGTCACGCAACGAGCGATGGAGAGGACTATGCTCGGTGTTTTTATACGAGATCGAATCAGACAGGAGGAGATACATAAAAGAACTAAGGTAGCCTTCCGAATCAGTAAGCTCAAGTGGCAATCGACTGGCATAACATAACCCAAAGAACTGATGGCCGTTGGGACAGAAAACTATAAGAAAACACTAAAAGAAATTGCGTGAGCTATTACCATTAAACTTAGTGCATGTTTCGTGTTTATTATAATTGAGTGAAGTAATTAACTTAAGAGAGACTGCTTAAGGGTGAAAATTAATTATTAACAATAAGGTCAATCAATTATCGGTTAATGAATTGGATAGATCCTTTATAATTCATACGTTAAACAATGGAATCGATGTCAACCTAAACGACAGTTTTTGTTTGTTTTGATCGTGTTTTATTTTTCAACAGCCATTTCATAATCGTTTCTTGATTCATAAATATCTATGTGCATCTGTTTCTAGGACAATGTTAAAAAACTACGCTTACAATGATTTCCAAAAAATGTTGAAACCTCTTGTTATTGCTCAAAAAGTTTATCTCCTCCCTAAATGTATCTTAAAAGACAATTACTTGATCCCAAACAGCAGATTATGGAAATCGCTTGGCATTATCGGAGTTACATATGTGACTTTTCAAAATCTACGTAACTTCATAAAATCTTACGGCAGAACTTCTTTCCGATGGATGGATTCACCCTGGATTTGTTTATATACTCTGTTTAATTATCTATTCAATTTTATTATTAGCTACAACGCCTCGGTTTTGGATTCTCCAAATCATATTAAGTTCCTGATCAAATTGCAAAGAATTTCAAACAGCAACTTCGATGCAAACGCTGTCACTAAGATTTCTCATTCCAACTGGGCAGTTTGTATATTGATGGGCTTTTATCACATATACATAATCGCTGAAAAGTATGCCGCTCGTGAGAGCATAACACTTTGCGTAACAATGTTTTTCTTACAAATTTTTGATGCAGATTTGATTTATGCTGCACAAATCATAATGATAATCCGACAAAATTTGGAAGTGTGGACTGTTAAAGTAAAAAGTGCATCGAGACAAGCTGAAAAGGACAGGAGACACTGGAAAGATTTGTACCAGGTACATTTGGATATTATAGACTTGTTCAAGTTCATTGAAATACGATTTCAAAAAGTGGTAAGTTTGTTATTTCAGAGCGCTATCTTCCGGGTCGCTACGGCCACTTAACCGACTCCGTATCAAACGAAACTCATATATTACATATACATAGAATTATGATAGACAGAGTTACTGGGGTCAGGGGACGGGTTTTGTTTCGTTCACGTGAACATGGTATTTTCTGAACTCGATGCGGTGCCGCACATATTTTTTTCATACAAACTGGATCGACGCTCAGAGACGGTCTGCTAATAGCACGTAAAATTAGTCCTATTCTACAGAGTTAATTGTAATTAGCTGGACATCTCTTTCAGGCAGCCTCTCAACATTAATCCCAACAACATTTGTTCTACCACTTTTTACAAATCTTGATAAATAACACAAAAAAAGAAAACAAAAAAAATTGTTCCCTCTGTTATTTACTACTCTGTATGATGTACCTAAAACAACAACGCCGAGGCGCCCCTACCTCGCCCCTCCTGCATTCATTCAATGTTTCGGTACTAACATGTTCGTCTCCGCGTCGCTGCGTCACCCCGCGTCCCGCTGCACGTGGCGATTATTTTGTCTACGCAAGGTGCGTAAGTAGAGTAACGCAAGTTTAGAGTAAATAAATAATTTTTGTATGGGAAAACTTAAATTTTAAAAACTATTAATTTTGAAAAGTCGTAGAACGAATGTTGTTGAGATTGTTGTGGAGAAGCTGCCTGCAAGAGGTGTCCAGCAAATTTAAATTAACCCTGTATAAAGGGTCAATCTCGAAAACGGACGCACTCGTGTGAACGCTCTGGCGCTTCTTAGACACCAATAAATACCTAACTTGAATTATGTTATCTCATTTAAAAGAATGATGTCCAAATAGTGTACCGAAAAGGGCCATCCAGAGCGATCACATGAACACGCCCGTTTTGGAGATTGACCCTGAAGCACTTATGTTACAACAATACAAAATTTTTGTGTGTAAAATTTTTGACGCGGTGTAGCACTACATTTGTGAGAGTTTGATGCGTTGTCGAACAGCAATCGATCTAATGAAGATAAGTATGATCAGGCGCCGTACTACCTACCACGTTGTGCTCTATAAGACCACTTTTTAGCTAAACCACATCTACCATATTTCGATACGTTAAATTAATGTATAAGCTGTTCGCATCAACGTGTTAATGTCTGTTTATATATGTCATTAATGCGCTGAAAATGCTGAGCGAATGCCTTTTCGGCACTCATCAACTGGAAAGATCGTTTTAATGTTAATTTTTAACTAATGATTGCTGAATAAATGAGTCTTCTTTCTTTCTATATGGAAATTGAATACAGTGAACTCACTTGGCTTCGGTTTGGTAACGTCACAGAATAAGTACTAGTACTTCGTACAGAAGTATGACTTAGCAATTGTATTCAAAGAAATGTCTACTCAATGTCGTCAACAATATGGCGTAATTTAGTTCGCCTCAGAGTCAAGCACATTTTCGTGTAGACACCTACAAAAATCCATTGCAAGATAATTTCATACTTATTGCTCTGGAATATGATTCATAATACACTAAACCTATTCAGTGACGTAATATCACGCGACGCGATAGGGTTGACAGCTACGAGAAGCTTCTAACGCTATCTAGCGCCTCTTTCTAGTACTTTATTCATTCTCGCCCAGCCAACAACGTAGCCGCCCGCGCGGCCGCCGGTGAATAAAACGCGCGAGCGTGTCGCTGGCTGGTAGCGACACGCAACTTGTTTTAGCCCCTTTGTAAGGGTCGCCGCGCGTAGGTACGTTTTTGCTACCTACGCGGGGAGATACACAGGCCTGGTAACGTTACATTTCTATATAAATTGCTTAGATACGTAGCCAGCGACGTTGCCGTAGTGTCAATTGAGATAACGTTCTATAGCTACAGACATAACTAGTTAATCCAAATTTAAACGAAGAATAACAAAACTCGTGTGTTTTAGGTGCTGTATTATATATTTAACACATTTGTACAATTTTTTATGTACATGTACGTGTCACTCGGATTTATGGTAGAAGCAGTACAAATCAAAGGAGTAAGTTGAACAATAATATTACCTAACCATCACAACCTTTCGTTAATTTCCCATGAGTCTAAAAAGTATTTGTACGTAACTTGAAGACGTACAGAATTTATGAATAGGAACGGTCGAAAACATGGGTATCTGCAGTAATGGCCTCTTCTAAGTGAACCAGTTTATTAGAGGTGCTTGTGGTGCAGTGGTGGCAGCGCTTTGGTAGTGATACCAAAGTTAAGCAACTCACGGCGCGGTCGTGATTGGATGGGTGACCATTCCGACACTTTAAGTGACGTCCATGACAAGCATCTCCGGCTAATATCTACTGACATTAGTCGTTAAGCCTAGTCAGATGCCCTAGGGCGGCTTGGTAATATCTGACAGTAATTTATTTATTTAATTTTCTTATTTTCTTGTAAGGATGGTCACTTGCCTTACAGACACCCCTCTTCCAACAATCCGCATTGAGCCCGCGTGGTGAAGTATGGCTCGTACCTCCTCATAGAGGAGGCGTTTGCCCAGCAGTGGGATTTATAAAGGCCAACTTTACTTTTACAGTTTATTAGACTTTAAATACCTACAATTTTTTTTCGGGGATAAAGGAATTTGTACATTGAATTTTTAAGACCCATCAAAATTTTTAATCAACCATCCGTTCGAAAGGTTTGTGTTTGTCTCTATTCTCTCTCCCCAGTCGGTCCCTAATAAATGACTGAGGATCGTGGTCACTCGAGCCTCTCAAAGGAACGATTTGCCTCCAACGTTTCCGGTCTGCAGCAGCCTTCACCATATGGTAGAATTAGGTTGGAGATGAGGCCTCTTTTTAACCCCGACGTAAAAATAGGGATGTTATAAGTTTAACGGGTCTGTCTGTGGTATCCTGTCTGTGGTTAGCTATGATTCATGAAAATCAGTCCAAGATGGCCGCCGCTATAAAATAGCGGATTACATATTTTTTACAACAGGGCTTGGCTAGTGACAATACTAATCAATATGATAAATTTTTAATCCAAGGCAAAAAGGCAAATTTGTTAGTTTTTGCTGTATTTTTGCTGTCAGGAGGCTTTTAAAATTTTTAATTTTACTTTTTTAGGTTTGGGAAGTCCAATTATTCTCTGTTCACTCATTACATTTTTTTTTAAACTTTATAGGTATTCTCATTTATAGAGGTTCTTCCTCTCATGAACGTCTTGTTTTGGATGGTGAAGAACACGATAGTGCTGGCTATCTTGAGTATTGAATGTGAGAGGATGTACCTAGCATGGAAGGATAGCCTGGCCACTTGTCTGTGGGTGACAACTATCAAGCGATGCTCAGGTAATAGAATTTTGGAACCTAGAAGTTTGGACTACGGCGGCCAATCTCAAAAGAGATTAGCCAACTGCGCGGAAGATATTAATAATGCCATCCTAGCCGAATTTCGTCTACGGCGGGCAATATCAACAGACATTAGCCAATAGTCCAAGACGGCAATCTGACATAACCGGAGAGATAATATCTTTTTTTCTTTCTCTATCATGATAAGGTATACTTGATATACATATATAGTTATATATAGTTGGTAGTATTCACCCCCGTGCCACGGAAAGCACGATAAGTCGTTGGTCCTTCGTTCTGACTTGTTTTCCGATCATGTCATGTTGGGGTGGTGAAGGATCTACGTCCTAGTGGTCCGCCCCACCGATCTTAACAGCAGTGGAAGACACCAATAGGTGCCGCCTGCTAGCTACCACCCTCCCACCGGAGCCCCGCGCCAAGCAGCTTGCTGTGTTCCGTCGGCGAGTGGGAGTGCCAGAACCTTCTGGGTGAGCTCCCTCCATAGTCGATTCTGTCTACGCCACGTCTGGTTTAGTCTAGAGCTAATAAATAAGTAATAGCAAACCCATTCCAAAAAAAATAAGCATTGCCGTCTACCTTCTGTGTATAGGTACTTATTTGTTCGCAATATAATATATATATGTTTATTTTACAGAAATAGAAAAGACGATGTGTAAAATCCTGAAAAATACATACAAAACGGAATTCAAAAAGTTCAGTGCATGCGGCTGGTTTGATATTGATGCAGTTTTCCTCTTGAATATGTTAAGCCTAGTTATGACTTACACTTTTGTAATTTTGCAATTTTACTTTTTGTAATAAAACCACTAGCTTTAAATTATTAGTTATTTAATAACGTAATATTATTATAAAAAAGTAAGGATTTTATATACTCGATACCTAGTATGAGATCTTATTTAGCTATTATACAGGCAGGATCATACTTTAATAACTTTTCTTTCTGGGGGTGATTCAGCCGCTGCAATAAAACAACTTCAACTACTTGTGTTTTTGGTTATTTAGGTTGTATGTTATCCTAGTCGCTAAAGCACAAGCTCACTCTTGTTTGGGGCTAGGTAGTTAGTTGGTGTGTTTATTGAAACCACCGAGCACATATAAATATTGTTCAAAATATTTGTCAAGCAAAGAAAAACAGTCTTAGGTATCAGCTGAACATTGTTTTTTGTGATTTCGATGTTGGTACCATACCGTACAAGTTGTTGTATGGAGCAGCAGAATTACCAGTTAAGATTTTAGACCTATAACTGACAAAATGTAAGTCAATACTTGTCTCTTTGGGGATCCAATCCAATCACTCTATAAAGCACAAACTAGACCATCTTTTAAAGTCTGATCTAGTTTGTCTTCAAATATTTTAACTTAGTTCACAAGTACATATATTTTAACTTAGTTCACAAGTACCTCCATTTACCCAACTGCTTCAACGGGGCTTCATGTTTTTACTTTAGTCATCTCGCGAATCAGGAATATAAAAAATAATTATTTTAGCACAATGGGCACTAACGCGTCCCAATATTGATCCAACTTCTGCTTCGGGACAATTTTAGGCTAGTTGTGAAGAAACAGCGCAAAAAACTCAGTCACTATTAAAATCAGAGTCTTTGGTCTACATTTTAAACCATTTAATAGGAGCTTCTTTCTATTTCCCCACCAGTATCTTTTCAATCTCTTCAATACTCTTGCCCTTAGTTTCTGGTATGATGACCACTACTGTGACAGCTCCTATTAGGTTGACAGCTGCGAATATGAAGAACATGGTGTACATTCCTAGGGCGTTGGAGATCGGCGTGAAGATGGCCAGCTGATTCGAAGATATGAACCATGCGTACGTCACTATGCATCCTATTAGTTTGGCTCGTACCTGAAATATGTCATAAGAAGTAAGTAATTAACTTATTAATGTAGGTAGACCCACAGGGGTGCCCCCTCTGTGGATCTATTAACAAACACGTCTTAAATATAACGGCGTTCTTTTTATGCCGCCACGACTATTTCTGCCTCACCCACTGGTTGACTGGTAGAGAATGCCTTAAGGCATTAAGTCCGCCATATTTTGTACTACTCTGTTTGTGCAATAAAGAATAAATCAATAAAATTAAATAAACATAATAATAGCACAAAGTACTACCCTATTTTGTGATAATAGGGCATACCACGCCTCTGGACAAATGGTGGGCTGGCGCTGAGAAGAAGCAGTGAAAGAACTCAGTCAATTATCAAAGCCTATTTTAAAAATATTGTTTCCAAAGATTTTTTAGATACAGAAATTTTGTGTTGGTGCCAGCTATAATGCAGAGGGATCAAGATCAAGGTTGTTGTGATGCTCATTGATTAGAGTGAAGTACCTATAGAAAATTACTGGTAGTGTTATGAAGATCTTGGTTTGTAATGTATAGCTGTAAGTCAATTGAACCAAAAATATATTTAAGCTTTGAGCTGAATTATTCAAAGAAAGAGTCCACACTCAACTAAGCGACCGTTATGTTTTCTAATAATTAAGTCAAATCACAACAAATATGCTGCTATGCTCGGTGTTTCCCTACGAGATCAAATAAAAAATGAGGAGATTCGTAGAAGAACTAAGGTAACGGACATAACCCTGCGAATCAGTAAGCTCAAGTGGCAAAGGGCAGAGGCGAGCACATAGCGCGAAGAACTGATGGCCGTTGGGGCAGTAAGGTTCTTGAGTGGACCCCTTTGATCAAAGGCGAAGCGTGGAACGTTCACCAGCAAGATGGACATACGACCTTGTAAAGATCGCAGGATCACACTGGATGCAGTCCGCTTGTAACCGATCGCTGTAAAAAACCGTAGGGGAGGCCTTTATTCAGCAGTAGACATCCTACGGCTGATAATGATGATGATGATAAATGCCTACAACAGATTACTAGTATTTATCATACTCACTTGAAAGCTAAACATCTCAGACATGATGACATACGCCATAGGCGTGATTCCAGCAGCATACGCCCAGACTGAGGTGCCAATAGCCACTACTGGTAGCCAACTGGGTGGGCTACCACCTTGGGTCTGAAGCAGCTGGGTGATGGCTAAGCACAGCATCGCAGCGGCGGTGAGGAGGTACGTGCTGACCATAAGTTTCTACAAAAATTGAAAGGTTGATAAAAGAAGTCGACCGAATACGGTCTAGTGGCAAGTAACTGAGCAATGGGTTCACTAAAGGTTTGATAAATATAGATTTTTAAACAGTTAATTTATTTTTTAACAGCTGTTGCAAACCGTGGGGTAGGCCTATATTCAGCAGTAGACGTCTTCGGCTGATTGTAATTATTATATATAATATATAATTATATATAATATTACAAAAGATTACCTAGTATTTATTATACTGGATAAGATAGCGCATCTTAACCACTTGTTTGTTTGTTTATAGCAATCAAATGCTGCTTACTGATTAGGGTTAGAGTGTATTGTACGACTTCCAATGTAGGCAATATAAAGTGGTAGGGAATCACAGCAAATCTTTACAATAAGAAACATAACTTGATGTACCTATCTACTGATGTGTTTTAAGGGTGAGTTTCAAGAAGTATGGCTCCGGCATTTAGGTGTACCTACAAATTTGACTATGCATGTTTAAATAGAACCTATGCATTTTTGTTGCAAAATCACCCTATTTCAACAGCATAAGATGCCTTATTTAGCGTGATGTAGTGTCCTCCGTACAAATACAGCAAAAGCATCTGCTTTTGCTATGTTCCGTCGGTGAGTGGAAGTGCCAGAACCTTCTGGGTGAGCTCGCTCCACCGTCGACTCTGTCTACGCCACGTCAGAGTCAAGAGAAAACACAATATCAAATAAATAAATAAAAAAAATCTGGTAAAAATACGCACCTTTCTGCCGAACCTCTCCACGCATACCATAGACACCGTAGACCCGCAGATCATCAGGGCTGGCACAACCAGCGACTGCAGCTTCGGATCGACTGCCACCCCTGAGCCTGACATGATGGTGGACGCATACGTCAGGATCGTGAAGCTGCCGTTAAACGCTTGCGCTGATATCACGAGGATAATCAGGATGAAGCCACGACGCCAAGCTTTGTTCTTGACTGGAAGTAAGATGTGTTGAATTTATTACAATCTAAAATATGTTTTTAATACTGAAACCACCCTCCCATCGGAGCCCGGCGCCGAGCAGTTTGCTGTGTTTCATCAGTGAAGGGGAGTGCCAGAACCTTCTGGGTCAGTTTGCTCCACCGTCGTCTCTTTCTACACCACGGCTCGTTTACTCTAAAGTCAAGAGTAAACCCATTTTATATACCCATTCGCTAGCAAGCGAAGGGATGTGGGTTTAACTCCCACCGGATGACATTAGCGAAATAATAAATAAATAAATTGTTTCATTAAACACACCAATTACCTAGTCCCAAACTAAGCGTGAGCTTGTGCTATGGTAACTAGGATAACGGATAGACATACTTATATACATTTATAAACATCCATGACTTAGGTACAAATGCTCGCGCTCATCGCACAAACATTTGCCCCTTGCAGGATTCGAACCCGCAACCGCCTGGTTTAGAAGGTCCAGGGTGCGCACCACTACACCAAGACGGTTGTCAATCGAAAGCTGTCGAAATTTGATTTAATTTCGTAAAAACTTGCAAAATAATTGCTTAAGTTATAAAAATAATTATAACGATTATGAGAATAGTATTGAATTTAAAATGCGACTGCCTGGTGTCGATGTCGAACCTAAGCATTGTAAGAGCTAAGTTCATAGAAGTCACTTTAGAATGTAATAATTTTTTTTACATCATTAAACAACTTTAAGAAAATTTTGTACCTCGTGGTACATTATTGACTCATCTTAAAAATAAATATAAACTTACAAATATTCAAGAACTTAATCTTCGGTAGAGAGCTGTAATATTTCTCCTCGTTTTTCATAAGCTCCATTTCTGTTTGGACTACTTTGTGATCAACATTCAGACCCCGAAGAAGGGCTACTGTCTTAGCTGCTTCCTGAAATAATTTCAAAGTTATTTGAAATCTGTCAATTATAAGTATTAAAACTTTGGCAGTCTAAAGTGCTGTTCAGCAAAAAAAAAACAATGACTTTTGGATCTAGTATCCAACTCGTGCAGCAAGTACTGCGAGCCTCGCATTAACCTACCCAAATCTGTCAAAATATCTCAAATGATATGGAACTCTATGTGATCAACATCAGGTTGAAAAATTGCTGCGGGAATTTGACAGACGACAAGGTTGATGTGGGACTTCCAAAATCTATCAAGTGGCTAACATCCACGGTGAGCTACCGTGGATGTTAGCCACTTGGGTGCTAATGAGCTCAAATCAATAAGCTAGAAATTTAAAACAGCTGAGAAGCAGGTCCTTACCTCAAACCTCTCCCGCTTCACCAAAAAAGCAGGCGATTCAGGAGCGAAGAGCATCACAACAATCGTCAAGATTGGTATACCAACAACTATCCAAATAACCGTGTGGTAGCCCAAGTAGCTCCCCATGGCGTATATGGCTAATATCCCAAAGTTCTGCAGCAGCAGTGCCATGGATACCACTGCCCCCCTTATGTCATCTTGGCTGATCTCTTTGATGTACATCGGTACTAAGTTGAAGCACCCCCCTGCGGAGATTCCGCTGCAAATTCTGGCTATTATCAGCATTGTGGGACTGGTTGCAGTCAGTTTGAGGATCCAACCGAGCTGAAAAAAATAATCAAATGTCGTGAGGTCCTATATTTGTCTCTTTTATCTTTTTCAATAAGGCACTCAGAGAACCAAAAAAAGATTAAAGGTTATTTAGGCTAATTGCAGAACAGGGGAATTCTCAGGATAGGTTTAAAGTCTTCAGCCTACAAAAACTCGGCTTTGCTGCGAGTACAAAACATAGCACTTCCTGTTAAGTGAAGCTGATCAAGCGATGTAGTCACATTAGGTAGTTGTCCGACCGGCAACGGTGAGCGAGGAGCTAGAAACTAGAAACAGTTCTTGAGCTGTTCTTGAGCAAGCGTGATTTGAATTTGGGATAGAATTTGACCGCTTGTTGGTCTTTTGGCGTAAGTTCTGAACTCCGAGAGAGTGTTATCTTTAATAGCACTTATCCAACTAGTAAAGCCAGTCCTCGCCTGTAGTGTGAACAGGCAGCGATAATCTATTTATGAATGCATCTCTTTTTGTTTTCACGGAACGTATTTATATCTAATAACATTTCTTGAGCGAGAAATTCTCCGATAGATACTCGTTTACTCGTCGGCAGTGGGACAACTGCTTTAACACTTGACCAGAAAACTTTCAAAAAGTACTAGGCTGTTATAAACGAAAAGAGCTCACCGCCTGCGGTGCAGCGATGGCTACGACTCCAAACCTTCTGCCATAAGCATCAGCAATATACGCATATAGAGGCACACTTAAGGTAGCTGTGAACGCTAGTGCACTCCCCACCCAGGACATCTCACTATCACTCAAAGGGCCCGTAGGAGATTCCTCAGACATGAGTAGTTTTGCCATAGGGGAGATCCATCCAGCCTGCATGCCATAAGTCAGGAGTGTCAGGGACGCTGCGAAAAAACTCTCTTTGAATTCTGCACCTCTAGTACAGTCACAATTATTTGATACAATTTAAAGTTGATATCTTCTTGAAAGATGTAATCAATAAGCCTTTTAACTGGGGGTTCAACTGTCCCATTGTGTGTCGTCGCTGCGCAGGTTTCGCGCATGAAAATAGGGTTTGGCAATTTCATGAATGAAAACCAACTAAACAAATTAAAACTGCATTCCCATGGTTTTCGTCTATATGTACTGGGAACACAATTGACGTAAAAGCTTGTTTTAAAAAAGGGTTTTTTACTTGTAATTTATTTTTTACTATTTAGTTATCGCTGGACAGATTTCTTAGTCTGTAGGCATATCTCACTGTTTATCTCATACAATGCATCATTGAGGCAAGGGCGTTTGTCGGTTAAATTCGATGGGCTTATTATTTTTCGATCGACTAAAAACTGAAAGCGTAACTAACTATGTGCAACTAATATCTAACATACCTTGGTATTACCCAGTTTATCAAAATATTATTTCAGTGACAATTAAATTGGGTAAGCCTTAAAAAGGGCTATTTTGAAAATTGAATAACTACAGTGACTTAAAGGTGGGTGGCGAAAGTTTTAAGCTCGCTTACTTAAGACATATGTAATTAAGGAACAACAAATAAAGGCTTGGCGGCTAATATAATGGCTAGGCGACGAGTAAAATAGCTTGGCTACTAATTTAATGTAAACCAGAGAGTTAAGAGCACTAATTATTACCCTGAAGTATTTGAATACACTTAAAAATACAGCAAATAGGAAAACCAACTATTTTAACCTCGACTCGCCGTGTTCCTTCGCTGTGGTACTAGTCTGCCCAATAAACAGTGCAATTTAAAGGCCGAAGGCGCGAAGGGAGAGCATCCTAATGCTTGTTTTTATGTTGAACAATGTAAGGTTTAATGTTTGTATGCCACTTGCAAGTTGTAAACTAATGCTGTTGACGCCTCTCGCGAAATTACACAAATCAAAGTTAAACAATTGCTGCTACGGACTACAACAATTCAACTTTATTTTTTACTTTCAAGGTCCAAAACCTTAGTACAATTAATACACAAAAATCTTAGACGACTTACACAGGTTACCATGCATTGTCATCTAAATAACCTATATTCAAAATTTCAGCTCAATCGGTAGAAGATATTATTTGCTTTAAAATTGAGCTGCAATAAGTATTTGTGACATAACTTATCACCCGACTAGGTACAACACCTTGTCTTGGGTCTTAGGAGAAATGCGCCACGTAAGGCATAAGTAAGGTTCAAGCTAATTATTGTAACTTCAAGCTAAGCCTTACGCAGCGTTAACACAATTCCAGTTTGATTTGTAGTTATCCTTCTCCTAGACAGGCAAACCATCGCTGTTGACGCATCTATCACCAAAATTAAACTCATCAAAGTTTACCTACCAACGCTACAGACTCAAAAAATTCAACCTCAATAATTCTAATCGAGGACTCCAAGAAAACCTCTTTAAACAGTCGTATACCTCACGACTAAGGGACATGATCATTATGTGGAATGAAACACACACAACGACTTCTAGGCAATATTTAATGGAATGATTTGCCATTGACTTTTGAAAGCTGATGCGGCAAGTACCTAGCTATAAGTGAGCAGACCTGACTGATTTTTCACCTATCATTGTCGCCCTCCACGTGTAATCCACTGCCTAAACTCTCAAACATTTTGGTTTCACGCACAGTTACACGCACAGAAACCCGATACACCAAATTCCTTAACGGATCGGAGCAACGGAGTTAAACTCGCATGCTTATTCTCTGCAAGCCCTTTCATTTGATGCCCATATTAAAAGAAAGCATAAAAAAACTTAGTCCACCATCTTTAGAAGTCCGCCTTATTTGGAGTGACGTCACCTAGTTTATCGAACTATTCTTAGCAAGCCCTTTCATTTGATACCCATATAATAGGAAAGCATCAAAAACTTAGTCCGCCATCTCTAGGAGTCCGCCATATATATTTTTGGAGTGACGTCACCTTATGTATCGAGTAATTCTTAGCAAGCCCTTGCATTTGATACAAATATTGTAAGAAAGTATACAAAACTTAGTCCGCCAGTTCGAAGCCCGCCATATTGGATTTACAGTGAGGTCACTTTTTTATCCAATTTTCTCAGCTAGCATTTTGATTTGATACCCATATTGCAGGAAAGCATAAAAAACTAAGGCCGCTATGTTTAGAAGTCCGCCATATTGGATTAAGAGTGACGTCACCTTCTATATCGAGTTATTCTGCAAGCTCTTTCATTTGATACCCATATTGTAAGGAAGCATGAAATCATAGTCCGCCATATTCGATTTGGAGTGACGTCACCTTATTTATGGATATGTTATCAGCAAGCCCTTTCATTTGATACCCATATTGTAGGAAAGCTTTAAAAACATGACTGTGTTTGTCTGCTATCTTTAAAAGTCCGCCATATTAGATTTAGAGTGACGTCACTTTATTTATCGAGTTATTCTCAGCAAGCCCGTTCAATTGATACCCACATTGTAAGAAAGCAAAGAAAACTTAGTCTGCCATCTTTAGAAGTCCGCCATATTGGATTTAGAATGACGTCACCTAATTTATATCGATTTATTCTCAGCCAGCCATTTCATTTGATACCCATATTGGAGGATTGCATTTACAAGTCGGCCATTTTGATTTTTTCAGTAACGTCACTTTATTTTTTGAGTTACTTTTAGCAAGCCTTTTCATTTGATACTAATATTGTAGAAGTGCATCGTAAATAACGACTCCGCCATCCTGGATTGTCCGCCATGTTGAATTTAGAATGACGTCATGCATCTTACCATGCATTGTCATCCAAACTAAACGTGTATACAAAATTTCAGCTCAATCAGTTGAAGATATCTGCTTAAAAATTGAGTTGCCAGATTCCACCCGAACAAACATACATAGTTAGTTACATTGCAAGCTAAATAAAAGCTTGTAATAGAAGGCCATAAAAAATAAAATTCATAAAATTCATTTATTTCTGTACATAGGCTCGCAAGGAGCACTTATACACGTCCCAACATAAAATAGAACCCTACCACTGCTTCGGGACAATTGTGGGCTAGTGCTGAGAAGGAGCAGCAAAGAAACTCAGTCACTATGGTCATAGCCTCTTTTCAAAGCCAAAAAGCAAAGGCCTAGAGTTACATTAGTTTAGGGGAAGTTAATGTAGCTTATTGACTATTTTTTATGTAATTACTACCTACTAATAACCTTTTTGTAAAGTAAACAAACTTTTCATCATAATCCTAGCGTTATCCCGGTTTTGCACTCGCACGCCCGAGGCCCGAGAGAGGAGGATATGGCAGATCAGATAATTACAGTGAAGCGACTGCCATCTGACCTCCGTGGCCCTGTTAACGGGGGACCTGACCAGTTTGGATCTTGGTTAAAAGACATTTAGTCGCCTGAATGTGCAGATTTCCTCGCGATGCTTTCTCTCACCGTAAGAGCATCGGTTAGTGAGACAACTAATGTACATAACTCATAAAAAGTCATTGGTATATGGCGGTACGTAAACGTAGTAAACAAACTGTCTATTTACCTAAAACTGCATAAAACCACTGCACATAAGTATGACCAGTTCTATAACTTTCACTATGAATTTTCGAAATCATTTTCGATCACACACCTTTTGTACTATTTACGGCTAACACAACAACTATCTATCGAAATCATCTGATTGCACTCCCTTTATAACGTTTGTATAATCAATAGGGTTGTCCCATGTTTATTTAATTTATTTAGATAATAATGTTAACTATTTGTATCATTGTAAGAGCGCTAGCAAATATTATACAACAAAAATAGCTTCTAGCTGATCGAATGGGTCTCTTCATCAAACAAGTAACTAAGTCTCTTTTGAGTAAGGCAATAAGTAGTTGAAAACTGGGCCTTAAAAGACAAGATGCAATCTAGGATTTCAAACTTTGTTGTTGCATTTCTAGACATATACTTCACTACACAAACGGGATTTATTGCAACTAATTAATACTTTTTTAAAAGGCAAATTTGTATTTACCTTAAAAAAGTCATAAAAGTCATTTATTTATGTATGTGGGCCTACATACATAAATAAATGACTTTTATGACTTTTATGACTTATACACGTCCCAACATATTATTTTTTAATCCCTACCACTGCTTCGGGACAAATTGTGGGCTAGTGCTGAGAAGAAGCAGCGCAAGAAACTCAGTCACTATTGTCAAAGCCTCTTTTAAAAATAATGTTTAAATACAGAAATTGTACTAGTCCACACGTTTACATCATTCAAATAATCGTCTACTTTATAATAACCTTTTGTCATTAGGGTATCCTTAATAAATGATTTGAATTTGTTAATTGGTAATTCTACAATATTTTTCGGTAATTTGTTAAAGAAATTGACACATTTTCCCATGAAAGAATGACCAACTTTTTGAAGCCTGAATTGTGGAATAGCAAGCTTATTTTTATTTCTAGTGTTAAAATTATGCGTATCACTTTTCTTTGTAAATAAATGCAAGTTTTTACGCACATACATAATATTTTCATAAATATATTGAGAGGCTACTGTTAATATCCTTATTTCTTTAAACAAATCTTTCAATGAATCTTGAGGTTTGAGGTTATAAATAGCACGTACGGCCCTTTTTTGTAGTACAAAAATTGATTCTATATCAGCAGCTGAGCCCCATAGTTAAATACCGTACGACATCAAGCTGTGAAAATAACTAAAATAGACTAGTCTGGCCGTTTCAACATCAGTCAAGCGCCGTATCTTTTTTACAGCAAAAGCAGCTGAACTAAGTCTTCCTGACAAGGCCACGATATGAGGACCCCATTGTAGTTTTGAATCTAAAGTAATTCCTAAAAATGTTGTTGAATTTATAGTATTTAGCAGTTTGTCTTTTATCAAAACATCTGTTGAGGCCTGTCTGACATTAGGCATCGTAAACTTAACACATTTAGTCTTATTCCCGTTAAGCAAAAGGTTGTTAACGGTAAACCAATGCAATACTTGTGAAAGAGTATTATTTACATCGTCAAAAGTATCTTTCCCCCTGGGAATTTTGAATATAAGTGAAGTATCATCAGCAAATAATACTATATCACAAAGATCTTCCACAAAGTGTGGAAGGTCATTTATATAAATTAAAAACAATAAAGGTCCCAATATCGATCCCTGGGGCACACCCATGGTCAGAGGTGCTCCAGAAGATTCAACCCCATTTATGCATACTTTTTGTGTTCTACTTGTTAGGTAAGTTCAAGTAGATTTAATGCATTCATTGAAGCCCCATAATGTCTTAATTTTTTCAATAAAGTTTTATGTTCTACACAATCAAAAGCTTTTGAAAGATCACAGAAAATACCTAAAGCATCTTGTCTATTATCATAGGCATCAAAGATATGTTTTAATAGAGCAACTCCCGCATCAGCAGTACTTCTACCTTTAGTGAAACCAAATTGTTTTTTGTGTAGTAGATGGTTTAAAGAAAGATGTGCTAGTAGTTGATTGAATATTACCTTTTCAAATATTTTACTGAGGACCGGAAGAATCGATATTGGTCTAAAATTAGAGGGGTCACTTTTTTCGCCGGATTTAAATAGCGGTATAATTTTACTAAATTTCATTAGGCTGGGAAACTGGCCATCATCAATGCACTTGTTAAAAATTATTGCTAATTGAGGAGCTATTGTGTTGATAATTGATTTTATAATATACACAGATAGTCCCCATAGATCCTCAGTCTTCTTCATATTTAAATCTAGAAATGTTTTTGTAATTACTTCGGGACTGACATGCCTAAAGTGCAGTGGAGAATCGCACTGGTCGACATTGGACTTGAGAATCGATTCCGCAAGTTCTGAAGAAGATGCAAGTTCTTTAGTTGTTGAAGGTGCAATATAAGAAAAAAATGACTCAAAGGCATTTGCAACTTCTTGATTGGATGTGATCAATTTACTTTCGACTTTTAGTGAGAATGAGCTACTTTTTGATTTATTTGTACAAGTTTCCTTGTTTATTATGTTCCAAGTAGCTTTTGCCTTATTGTTAGAATTTAAAACTATTCTACGAATATAGTTTGACTTTGCTGCAGCACATACTTTTTTAAATATCTTAGAGTAATTTTTAACATATTCAATAGTATGTGGATCCTGTGAGTATTCTCTTATTCTATATAAGTCATACAATTTAATCCTACTTTTATGAATACCTGGTGTAGCCTAGTCATTAAATTTACATTTAGCTTGATTTGTCTTAACCTTCTTCAGTGGAAAGATTTCATTGATTTTTTTATTAATTCAAAAAGGTTTTCGTATAATTTATCAACATTATCGCAATTATTGGGTATAGTTGAGTTTACACTATTACAAATTGTATCCCTAAATCTGTCTAACCTATTTACTGTGACAGGCCTATAAACATTCTCCACAACACTTGAGGCATGACTGTGTTGAAATGAGACCTTTTGACCTCTATGATCGGAACTAAGATTACGTAAGATACATTTGTCGATTACGATTGCATTGGAATCACAAAATATATTATCTAGACAAGTTGCAGTATTGGGAGTCACCCTAGTTGGTTCCTTAAAAAGGTTAAATAAATTATAAGATGCAAAGAGATTGAGAAATCGGGTAGATATCTGTGTTTGTTTTAAAATATTAATATTAAAGTCTCCGCATACAACTATTTTTTTGTTTGATCTGCAAACTTTATCTAATGCTTCTTCCATAATGGGTTCAAAAAGTTGGTAATTTGAGTCTGGGGGACTATACACACACAATATAATATACTGATCCAGCTCCGCACACGCTAGTTCAATAGTTCGTTCCATCGAGAGTGACACAATATCCTTGCGATCTTTCCAAGACGTTTCCTTCCCTCTTCCTTCTTCCTTCCCGACGTTTCCATTCGGTTGCACGAATCATGGTCGCGGGTTGTCAACCCGTTTGTGTAGTGAAGATGCAATCTTTTAACGGCGAACTTCGCTATCGCCAACGAAATTGTCAACATATCTATACAAAAGTCACGTGATGTTTTCATGGCTTCTGGCTTGCATATGTTTACGGGCCCTGTATTTGAGCCTGGGTACCACTTTTTCCACATTACCCATCTCTAAAACTATTACTATTCGTCTTCTTTGCTTGACTTTATTTCTTTGGTTAATTTTGCCTGCAAACTGGTGTCAAGCATTTTGAGCTTCATTGAAGTCTGAATTAGCTCAATCTTGCTTACAGCGTATCACTTAATGTTTCTTATGGAAAATAAATGTCAAACCTTGTTGATTCATCTTTTGCTGCTCGCTTTTTTTTAAATAGGTTTGCTCTTGACTTAAGACTAAGCCACATGTGGCGTAGAAGGGACTACTCCTGTTAACGATGTCCGTATTTTCGAGTCTATCCATTACGCTCGTTCGCGTTGTCATTCTGTCTTGAGTGAAAGGGACGGCTACATTCGAAAACACGGACATCGTCAACCAGAGTAAGGCCTTAGAGTCGACGGTGGAGCGATCGAACCCAGACGATTCTGGCACTCCCACTCGCCAGACGGATATCAGCAAGCTGCTTGGCGCCGGGATGGGAAGGTGGTGATGGAGCTACCAGGCGGCACCTAACCGTTTAGCCGCCATCACATACTGTAGTTTGTCACCCATCCCATGCTGGCCATCACATGCTGGGTCGTTACCCGGGCTGGACCACTAGGAGGTAGATCCTTATCCACGCCTTTTATTCATTTCATTGTCAGAGGTGTTATCCATACTATAATATTATATATGCGAAAGTGTGTCTGTCTGTCTGTCTGTCCGTCTGTTACCTCTTGACGCTTAAACCACTGAACCGATTGAGATGAAACTTGGTGTGGAGACAGTTCGAGACTCTGGAAAGGACATAGGCTACATTTTGTCGCGATATAAAAACATTAAGGGGGTGAAATGGGGGATGAAAGTTTATATGAGAAATCCAACTCTTGCGGACGAAGTCGGGGAAAACCACTAGTTTTCTAATAAAACAAAATTGTACAACCCTATTTAGTTCTAAAAATAGATGACACTAGTAACCGGTCAACACTATCGCAGCAGGTTGTGTTGTACGTTAAGAAGCAAACGATAAACAATTTAATATTTGCACTTATTAATATGTAAAAATGTAGAAACTTTGAATAAAATTTAATACAAGTTGCAACTCCATACATTGTTTAAAAGTTATTCTAGGTGATAGAACAAAAGGCCAAGTGCGAGTCGGAATAGCGCATGAATTCGTACTATTATGTTTCTATACAACATTATAATATCATTACCTTTTTTGTTTTAAAAACGTCAAAAAAACATTTGTTGTATGGGAGCCCCACTTAAATATTTACTTTATTCTGTTTTTTTTAGTATCAAGTTGTTATAGCGGCAACAAAAATACATCATGTGTGAAATTTTTAACTGTCTAGTTATATATTTCATTAGACACAGCCTGGTGACAGACAGACAGACGGACAGCGGAGTCTTAGTAAAAGGGCCCCGTTTTTACCCTTTGGATACGGAACCTTAAAAAAACCTCCAGCTTAACAAGAAACAGACAGACACATTTTTAGATTGTTTATTTTCTATTTACTATCCAGATTTTATTATCAGGTATATACACCAAACTTGATTCAATATTGAATTATTCAAAATGTAAAAATTGTACTTTTGGTTTATATTCTGACAGTTTTAATACCAACTTGTCAGTTCTTGACAGCAATACTTTTCCACTGTTAGGTTAAAATTATTAGGGGTCGAGTTCAATAACACATGTTGAATTTTTAAACACCCTTTTAATATTATTTGACACATTTTGTATGGGAGTTGTGTCATATTAACTGTCAATTGAGGTACACCGACTGTTTTAAAATTGGTGAACTCGGGTTTAAGTCGAATCGATATCGTATCGATCGTATTTCGAGTCCATTTTTTTTCAGTAAATATTACTCTCTCTACTTCTCAACTTATAATAGTTGAGAAGTATAGAGAGTAGAGAGTGAGTCGGATGTATGTAGGTATATAAATACCTACATACATCCGACTCACACTTAGCCTTTGTTCTATCACCTAGAATAACATTAATACAATGTATGGGAGTTGCAACTTGAATTCATTTTTATTCAACGTTTTAAGGACGTAACGTAAGACGATAAGGAAACGGTTATTTATCGTTTTAAAACCGTTTCCTTATTTTCCCATTGAAAAGAAGAGTCACTTGACCCCTGAATGTCATCATCAACATTATCAGCCGTAGATATTCCAACATAGGCCTCCCCCAATGTTTTCCACAACGACCGATTGCAAGCGGTCTGCATCCAGCGTGATCCTGCGATCTTTACAAGGGGGCTAATTACGTAACTCTGTTGCTAACAATTCAGGAATGAAATCACTTGAAAATGACACATTTGACAACTTCAGTTACTTTGTTAAGCTGGCCATTCACGGTCAGTTCAAAAAATGACTCCAGTCACTAACATAAAAATAATTTGTAAACTGACTTTCATCCAGTGCTGCTAGAACGTAGGCAATTCCCCACGGAAAGGGGACGCTTAGTGTTTTTTAATTTAGTGGGTAAAATGGGCGAGAAGGTCTTAGAACTGGTGAAATATGGGCAATTGTGGAAAAAAAAATTACGTTAAGTTACTTTTTAGTACTTATGCTTATAGCCTAAAATTAAAATTTTGGTCGTACCTCAGACCGACTAATTAGTGTAACTGGCCGTCTTTAGCAACAAAACTTTGATTGAAATAATTTCATTCAAAGTTACATAATCCACTGCAAGGTCGTCTGTCCATCTTGCCGGTGGACGTCCTACGCTGCGCCTTTGATCAAAGGGTCTCCAATCTAGAACCTTTCTGCCCCAATGGCCATCAGTTCTTCGCGCTGTGCCCTGCGTATTGCCATTTGAATGTCACCGACCGATGACCAAAAATGACATTTTACTCACATTCAAGCGCTATCAAATTTGACTGGGACAGAATGTCAACAAACTATCAAAAATTGAGTAAGTGAGATTTACGAGATTAGAACGAAACTTTTCGCTACTTAAGGGGGTGCAGCGCGAAGCATGTCGAGTAAGTCTAAACGACCTTCAAACGGAATCGAACTGATTAATATTAGTAATTAGATCCATTTACTTTAAAGTTTTAGACTTGATGACTCAATTAGAGCAATAGTTTTATTCTGCGCAATGCGCCAAATCATCAGAAATTGGTGTTAAAAACTGAAAAGTGTTCATATTTTCTTATTTATAATTTATTCATGTATATTAAAAAGATGGGGACCTGCGGAATATCAATACAATCATTTTTATGGACAAAATAATGTTTCATGTGTAAAAATCACCAAGTTTAAAAAAAAAAAATGATCTTAGATATCATTAGCTACAAGTCATGTTCATTATATCATAAAGAATTTGTTTAAAATTTTAACAAGACGAGGACCTTGTACATTGATTAGGCTAACGTAAATAAGTTGTTTTAATGTATTTAACTAATTCAGCTCATCGTACAAGTGATTTAGAAATACGTTAATTTTCTCAATTTCGTGCAGGACCGCCTTAAGTGAATATTCTTTCAGATCCTTGGTCGAGGCAATATAGAAATTCATATTTTCCATGATGTCTCGGGTCTGGGTGTTATGATAGGTAGGTACCACTGTTGTTCCAGATTTCCATAACGCAAGTGCTTTTACTTTGGCATCTGAACAATGTATGTTGAACGATGATGTTGTCCAATATTTATAATTTATTTATAGGTTTCTTGGCATATTCCGCTGTTATCCATAATATATTTACATTTATGATATACCCCATAGTAGTTTTCCCGACTAAGGCAGTGGTCCGACCGGCAACGATAAGCGAGAAGCGAGTAGAACTTGAAACTGGAAACGAGTTGGAGAGTTTTCGCTGGGCTATAAGCGAGTGATCTTGAGCCACTGACCTCTATAATACAAGTACGCTGGACTAAAGTTCCTCTAAGAAATGACAGATAATTTTTGTGCCTAATCAAAGCGAGTGTCTATGGAACTAGAATTGAGTAAGTTACGTATATTATTTTTCGTTTATGTTAACACTAATTAGTTCCGTGGACCCTCACCACACGCTCACTACAGCCGTCAGCGCCAAAATGCCGATAGTCATTCATTTTTAGGTTGACAGTATGCAGTTCAGCGTACTTGTATTATAGAGGTCAGTAGCTTGAGCGACAGGCGATTTGAATTTGGAATAAAATTTGACCGCTAGTTGATCGCCAATCATTGAATCGCCGGGTGAGTTAGCTCTATCGCTCAGCGATAAACTAGTAAAACAAGTTCTCGCCGGCAAGCAATGTGAACATGAACAGTACCATCTCTTTTGTTAATATGTTATGTAACTGTAAGTATAGCAATTGCCTGTTTCTTGAGCAGGTAATCGCCGATATTAGGAACTCGTGAGGCGGAGAAAACTTCACTTCTCATCCGAGATCGATCCCCGCCTGTACCAATGAGTTTGTATAAAAACTAAAGTACAGGTATTTTACAAAGATATCGCTGCTTAACGGTGAAGGGAAACATCGTGCGGGCACCTGCACACCAGTTGGCTAGTGTGTGAAATGGAGAAGGCAATGGCAAACCATTTCATTAAAAATTGTCAAGAAAGTAGTTGTGGGTATTTAAATAAATAAAATTGTTTCAACAAACACACCAATTACCTAGCCCCAAACTAAGCGTGAGCTTGTGCTATGGTGACTAGGATAACGGACAGAAATACTTAAACACATATAAACAACCATGACTTAGCTACAAATGCTCGTGCTCATCATACAAACATTGCCCCTTGCGGGATTCGAACCCGCAACCGCCTGGTTAAGAAGTCCGGTGCGCGAACGACTACACCAAAACGGTCGTCATTTCGGCATGAGGTATACGGAAGAAGAAGGTACTAGTTTACTTGACAGCTGTGACAACTGCCTTAACCTCAGGCGTAGGATCGTCGTTCGTCTCGTGATAATATTATCAAATGATTTATTGTTTTATATTTACACGTAACATTATCTAAATCCTTACATCACTGTTCAAATACTGCTAAAGAGATAGCACCGTCAATATTTGTGTGAACTTAAAAATAGTGGGAGATGTCGGTATATTTGCTTGGATATAATTACTCGAAGTGAAATAAAAAAATAGGTATTTTTGAATTACCTAGGTGATGTGTTAGAAAAATTTATAAACAGAAATTAATAAATATTACCGCATTACTCTAATAAGCAGAAAAAGAATTTGTGTTATGGGAATCAAAAACAACAATGGTAAAACACAACACAAAATTAAGCTCTTTCTGTGTCCAGTGGGTGTTACCCTTGGTGATACCATAATACTCCAGTCCTGGGAGATGGCATTATAGAAAATAGCAACAAAATAAAATTAACTTGTAAGTAGATATATTAAATCATTTATTTATAAAAAAGTATAAAATTAACTTAAAATTAATTGCAAAGCGCAGCTCTCCTAGCCTCTTTTTTATTCATTGCTGTCGTTGATCTTTATTATTAAAAAAAACTGGACAACACTATAAAAATAGCATCTAAGCTCTACAAATACACTACCGTACTGTCGAGGACAAGTGCGACTTATTTGACCCCGATAGTAGGTACGTATGACAGCACGTCAATGTGAACACTGGCAAATATAGGCTGAGTCGCAACATCTAACTTTAACTAACGTCAAAAAATTGACAAACCTCATATGAAAAACACCAGTTATTGACATATTTAAAGTTAAATTAAGGTGATGTTACTCGGCCTTAATCAGTTGCAATAGGTGTGATTCTGCCCTAAAAATGTAGAGTCAGATGTGCTGTAGCTACTGCTCTCGGCTGCAGCCACAATCGTCACATGTCGTCATCCAGTCGGCCTATCTCAGATCACAGAAAGATATGAATTACTCAATACATATAGATAATCCTTCACAAACAACGTGTCCCCAAAGTTATTAATGTGTGCGTTACAACTACTAAAACATTCTTGTAAGCATGAAACTGGCGTTGCCGCTCGATAGTCCTCTATCGATAGTTTCTCGATAGATTTTCGATAGTTGAGGCAAAAACAATAGTAAGTATCAATAGTCTATCAATAGTGATTTTAATATTGAGCTAATACAAAAATCGAAAGTATTGCTGTGTGTCGATGTATTGACCTAATAGTAATGGAGCTATCTATACTATCGATAGGCCTATCGATCGATATTGTAGATGATGTTCGAGCTCAACTATCGATAGAGCGGCAACGCTACATGGAACATAGTATTTAAACTCACAACACAACCTTCATTGGCGCGCAGAGCACGCACGCACACAAATGACTGAACCATGACCAATCCGCCATGGAGATCGATAGTTCATTTTGACCATGACGGAATCAGGCGGGTCAGGCCTTTTTTATACTCTTCAATCTATGATCTAAAGTACTTATAGTACTGATTCCAGCCAGGTTCTTACTGGCGCCATGGCTGTCCTGGTCACGATGGTTGGGCTGGGGTACTTGTCACAGGTTTTGGAGATCCACCCAGACGTGATGCCCCAGATACCGTCGTCAGCTATCACTGGTGCTCCGACGTCGGGCTGTGGAGTAGAAGTTTTATGGTGTAACGTCATTAAAACTTATGCATGTTAGACCCACAGGGGGCACTTATTTCCGTCCTAAGTACCAACATAATTATAGGCCCTACCACTTATTGTAATGACAAAGAAATACCTCGTAAGATCTTTCGTTTTTCCCAATTTACTGTAAGGAGCTGAAACGTGGACAGTTAGAGAGAGAACGAAAGCGCATAGATGCCTTGGAGATGAGGTGCTGGAGAAGGATTGTTGGTATGTGGACGCAACACCGTACTAATGTCTTGTCCTCCAGGAGCTTAAAATAATTGACGTTCATCGGCTGTTTAAATAGCATAGCGAAGGGTGGTAGTTTCAAGTCCCACTTGAAGACTAACTTAACAATATTTAAGACACTCAACTAAGCTGTTCTTGGGACAACTATTTTAGTCAAGGGATCAAACTTACCATGCAAGGACTGTGGTGCGTCGCAACCGGCTTCAGACAGAGGCTGGTCTCGTCCAAGACCGCAGACCTCGCCTTCAGAAGGTCGACACAGGTCTTCCAAGGGATCAGCCTCTGTATTGACACCCTCATGCTGCGCTGCTTTAGCCGCTCCTTCGCTGAATTGGGCAGAACGTTGCCATCAACCTGTGAAAAGACCTTATTATTCTTAAAGCATTTGTTTTTACCCGACTGAGGGTTATGTTTGTATGTACATACAATGTATAATTTTTTGTCACATAGGTTATATACAATTTTAAAATGGCGCACTCAAATGGATACAAAGGGTGGGGAGGGTGGTTGATTTTTCCTTATCATAGCAATATGGGTATCAAATGAAAGTCAGTAAAAAGACCATTTCAAAAATATAATATTATTTCTGACGGGAGTTTTGTTTTTTCAATAATTATTTGTAAAACTTATCGTCCAGACAACCATCATCCTCGTTAGGAATCACCAGGGTGTCAATTGTCAGACGAACAAGTGTAACACACATTGAGAAGACTGAAAGGTTATTATCGTTTGCGCTGTATTTTGTTGCAGTCTTGTTCTAAACTTGATTACCGAATAACTAAGTACCTACTATTGCTAACAGGGAAAGTCCAATGAGTAATAGCCTAATTGAAGGAGCAAACATCAATGTAAGCGTAGGACTAGCGTTACCGCTCGATTGTCCACTATCGATAGTTTTTAAAAGTAATAGTATCGATAGGGTATAGATATTATCGATAGCTCCGTTAATAAAAATACTATCGATAGTATCGAAGATAAGATAAAATGAATTTCGGGGTCAACTACCGATAGTATTGATAGTGCGGCAACGCTACGTAGGACCTTCACCGCCCGACCCACCTATGCTACGTTCAGTGAATGTGTAAGGAACTTTTGTCATGAAACTACTTACAACGATCCTTGGCCAGTACGTCGTCAAAAACTTGGCACTGATGATATCTTGCTTGACCCTTGTAAATGATATTGGCCTGATATAATCCGTCGGTAAAACAGGTTCGGCTAATCGTATCACGGCCACGTCGAACGGTGACTTCCCATATTCATACGAAGGGTGGATTGATAATTTTTTGATTGGCTGGACGACGCCTCCTTTCTTGCAGTCGACTGAACCTAACCGCACTCTGAAGAGCTTTATTGATTCTCGTACGCTGTAAAGAGGAACACGTTTTAAAGCTCTGGCGACACAGTGTAACACAAAAACAAAGATAATTGGTAGATCAAGCAACGTAAGTTGCTGGCTAACTAAAAATCTAACGACTGGCAATCAGACGCTTTGCGATTGAGGCAAATAACTCCCGATTTCTGAATATTAACATTTATTTCTTATCGTGTGGGTTACTATCAACCCTAGTATTATACTTTTATGAGCCGGTATATGCATTAATGAGTCTTATTGCACGATGGAAGTAGCTGGTCTGCTGGTTACTGCAAATCACGCTACTACAGATACTCTCTAGTCGCAGATAAATGCTCAAGTTCTTTTAGCACATTTAAAACCTCGAGGCGATCGCACAACTATAGTTTACTTAGAAACTATTATATAATCTGTGCTATAGTGTCTGAATCTGCATTCCATATCCTAAGTAAAGTTTGCCAGGTATAAAACCATTTCAATAACTCAATTAAGAAAGACGAAGCTGCTGCCTAACTCGTTTGCTTGAAAATTTACATTACATTTCCCAATTATTGATGAAATCAAACGCCGGCTCACTGGCGCAACAAGCACTTACAAAAATTCGTCCACTGACTAGACGTCTTTCGTAGCTCAGTATCATTAAGCATTTGCCGGGATAGCGAAGGTTTGTGGGTTCAAGTCCTACCGACGACACTGTCGATCAATTTTTGTGTAAAATTGTCTGTTTGAAACAGCGAGCAGGCAGACAGCGTCGCAAAGAGATTTCAAAATAATCAGCAAATGTCAATTCATTGCTTTGGAATAGCAATCCTGATAGCTTATAAGTTAGGTTATAGGTTATAGACCTGCAGGTCATGAGTGAAAGACTGATCTAAGGAAGGAACTTACTAGTAAAACACTCCAGCAGCAGTAAGCACGGACTGAGCATTGACGAGCGCCCCCGTAGCGTAGTGTGCCCCTTTCCTCTGTATCGACGCCGAGTAGGGGTAGTTCACCAGCGTGCTTTTGCAGAGGTTCTCCTCGCTGCCCGAAACCTTCGTCTCACTGCAGTTCAATGAATTGAACTGGTATTTTCCTGAAAATATAAAGGTAACTTTTATTGCACACCATAAGGTTATGAAATAACAACGTTTTCACTTAAAAGTTAAACAATGAAGTCTTATCGGTAAAAGCGATCTCTTCCAGACAACCTTTGGGTTGCCAAATCATCATCGTCATCCTAGCGTTACCCCGGTTGTGAACATGCACGCAAGGGCCCAGGGTCCGCTTTGGACCATGATCCAGGATGAAGCAGATCAGGTAATTACAGTGGAGCGACTGCACTCTGATCTCCATAACTCTGTTAATAGGGGAACCTGACCTGAATGTGCAGGTTACCTCACGATGTTTTCCCTTGCCGTAAGAGCATCGGTTAGTGTAACAACTATGTGATATAACTCAGAAAAAGTCATTGGTACATGGCGGCACGTGGGATCGAACCCGGTACCTCCCGTGTGAGAGGCGACCCGCTAGCCACTACGCCACCGACGCTCTTTGGGTTGCAAAATTTGCATAGATAATACTTGTTTGAATTGGAGATTATTGATGGAAATGTATTGTGACTATTTGAATAGGTATGATAGTAGGAAGCCCCTGGATTTTTAACCAACCTACGTTTCTTTCCTACCCCTAAAACTCACTAAAAACAAATTTGAATAACTCTCAAAATTAAAGGAAACCTTTTTTGAAATCTTTTCTTACCACAGATAGTACAAGTACTCTTTACTACCTAGCATCTATCACAGATAAACAAATAAAATTACGTAATAACGCTTGACTCTGTCTTACTACCAGCCCCGGATCTAGGGGGGGCCAGCCGGGGCCTATGCCCCGGGCGGCAAATTAAGGGGGCGGCAAAATCAGGGGGCGGCCAAATTCACACTTCACAGACCAATGGACAACTCATAACTTATTTAACTTTGACCACGGAATAAATAATAGCACAAGTACAGCAATTTCATGGCCATATCAACTTGACCGATACCCTGAGCGCGGAGTGAGAGATGCTGCACGACCACGACTGCACGAACATTTATTATTCGCGAGGCGCGTAGGCATAGTTCAAAATACGCGCCCGTGTTACACCATAAGGTGTTATTATTCTAAGCTCTACGCTTCCTACTACGTCCGCAAGCTGCGAGCGAAGTTTTAGCAAACTAAAACTGATTAAAAATTATTTGCGATCTTCTATGAGCCAGGAACGCTTATCGGGTCTTGCAATCTTAGCAATAGAAAATCGTATTGCACACGAGTTAAATTATAACAATGACAAGGCTATAGATTTATTTGCGGAACAAAAAGCTCGAAGGGTAAAATTGTAATTTCATTAACAAATTTAATAATATTTTTGATTTTTATTTTTATTATGCATATTTATTTTTATTTTAAACCCTACCCCGATAAATATATATTATACATAATTGATAGCTGAAATTATATGGATGATAAAGGTGAAAATAAACATAAGTAGGTAGGCGGGGCGGCATTTTTCAGTTTTTTTGGTATTAATTGTACCCCTCTGTGTGAATGATTCGTAAGGATATTCTTCATGACTATACTCTAAGGAAAACTTACCTACTTATAATAATTTCACTATCATTGAATCATAGTTTTAAAAAATAAATATAGAGGCAAGCCTTTATAAAACTTCTACCAAATTGGTATTTCATGAATTTAGATTTAAACATTGAATTTGTACTTCATTATTTTGTGGCACAGAGGTGCTTGTGGAGCAAAGCAAAGCAGCGGTCGTAATTGGATGGGTGACCATTCCGACCATTTAAGTGAAGTCCATGACAAGCATCTCCGTGCTTCGTTAGGCACGTTAAGCAGTTGGTCCCGGCTAATAACTATTGATGTTATTCGTTAGGCTCCTCCACCAATCCGCACTGAGCCCGCGTGGTGGAGTATGGCTCGTACCTCCTTTTAGTTGATGTGAGGCCTTTGCCCAGCATTGCTATCTATATAGGCTAACTTTACTTTACTTTATTATTTTTAACAAAATACATAGTGTTTAGCCCACCTGGCAGTTTAGGGCTGGCATGAAGCGTTATATTCTCCACTTCGATTGGTGGCAAGGTTGCTGTACTATGCAAAAATATCCTCTCCGTTACATTTTCCGAAGAATCATAATCCTCTTTTGACGAAGAATTATCAACGACTTCATTCATTCCTGACACCTCCTCAGTTTCTTGGCTGATGTAATCATCTTTTACGAGCTCATTTCCGTCACTTACAGCAACTTCGATAACACTAACAAAAACTAATTGAATAATTAAAATAGTGTACATTGTGTTCGAGCTAGCAAGACATTTTGATCCAACACTTGTAGGAAGTGTTACTTACACTTACACCGGTTTTAGTAGAACTAAAAGAAAATTCTTAATGCAGGTGTTAAATACATCAGATGTTGAATAAAAATGATATAAAAAATGTGCCCTCCATTATTCTTTGAAGAAAATAGACGACTGATTAAAGAACAATCGAACTGATAAGAATTCAGATCAAATTAAACACGCTTATTCTAATCTAAGGTTCATACAGCGTGAATAGGTCACTTACCTACCGATTTTATACTTACTACTTACAACAGATTATGTTTATGGAATTTTCATTTCTCTACAATATTTGTTTAACTAGGATCCACTAATGATTAGCCTCAATGAAAATTAGGGCTGTTTCTGAGTTATTTCAAGAGAGAAAAACCCAGTCACATTTTCGGCCCGACCTAGGATCCTAACCAGAGAACTTATGATGACCACTAGACCAACGAGAATAATAGTACCTGAGACTTTTGTATTCCTTCTATTTAGGTACCTTTTGATTTCGTGTCGGGATTCAAGACAGCTTCGCGCAGTTTATATTTTTTCTGTAATAAAAATTGTTAGTTCAAGAATAATATAAGCTGCATTGTTTCCTAAGTGACATTAAAATGGTTTTTCAATTTAATCCATAACAGAACGACTCCAATACAAAATCTCTAATTCTTGAAGGAACATTTTTAAAGCCAGATTGATTGTAGGCAGCTCATAAATTGATTATTTGGCCAGTTCCAAAGACGAGGACACTTTTCATAACCTTTCAAAGTAGGTAACATTTTCAAAGCTTAGCCAAAGCCATATTACGGTATTCGTACTAGACTTTGATTACTCACTTGATTAAGTTGTTTGTTTTAACTGTTAATGCATTGTTCTAGCCAACAATCCATTGCCTTCTCATCAACATTTCCTGACTTACCTAACAAAGTTATTGTTTTGCAAAATTGTGGTCAAACCTCCTGATTAGAGCATTTTCAAAATCAGTCTTTTCTAGTTTCGTAAAATGAACATTAGTCAGAATGATAGAGTGTAGTACTGGTGCTGCGTTATATTTCTTAGTTTCCGTTAGTTTAGTATTTAGGATAAGTGTTCATAGTGGTATGTTTTACTTAAATGTTATTCTTATGTTCATTTAACTTTCCTCGTCTTTGCAGCGGATACTTTAGTAAATAACGAAGTCGATATGAATTATTTAAGCTTCTCACAACGTTTCCCATTTTACTTAGTTAAAGTAAATCCCTTTGTTGACCTTAACCAGAATCAACGATTTCGTACTGCCGTTTTCTTTTCATGACATTCTGAAAAGAAGTATCTACAGCAAATTTTATAAGTAATTGTAAAGTTGACTGTGGGTTTGCAGGCTTAAGTAGATATCTAGATAATGCATTTGAAAAATATGATGTGGCAGCTATCCCTTAGCCCCCAGCTTATCTCCGATTACTCTTGTCCAAGACTTCTTCCAAGTTCTCTCTATCTAAATATAAACCAGTGGTTGTCCGCGACTTCGTGTGCGTAGACTCGATGACACAAAATGACTCGAGTCAAGTCATTGAGTATCTATCATTTCTTAACATCATTCTTAAATATTGCAGCAACCACTGCCAGATCAGAGTTAGAATGCGAGTTTCCACCGAAAATGGAAGAGGATCTTACGCACGTCCGAAGAAAAAGGTTGACCACCAAGAACGGGCTGGTCTGCTTAGAAGACTATCCTTACACTGTGTCTATCAGGTTGGTTGAATTAAGTTAGCAAACCTATCATCCGTTAAGAAACGGACAGCTTAGATCCAAAGTAAAAGGAAGGAGCGAGTTGAGTTGGCCATACCTGGGAGATGAAAGATCGCAGGGATATGGTTCAGTTTTTGACATAATGTGGTTGAATTGGTTAGGTACTTAGCCTCTTGACTGGACTATTGTTCGTGTATCCATTCCTTCTGGAGTGCTTCTTTATCTTTCTTACTCCTACCAACCCAAGCCGTCTAAAAAGTCTTTAGGGATTTTAAATATATGACTTCGTCCGTCAAGATCAGCGGATTTTAAAAGAGAAGAGAACAAAATAAGTTATAAAATACTCGCAATTGCACACAAGTAACAACACACAGAGACAATATTCTTTCTACAATTTATGTCTTATTTCTAAAAGCAATTATTTGCAGGCAATTTAGCTAGATAACTTTCTGATCTGTCGTCAAAGATCCGTTACCTATATAATTAACATACTAGAGGAAATTCTAAGCCATTAATTGTTTCAGGTTACACGGTAAGCACTGGTGTGGAGGAGCAATAGTCAGCAACCAGTGGGTGCTCACTGCTGCACAATGCTTCGACTAGTAAGTGACTCCATCTATGATAACACTTATTAATCACATCACAGGTAAAGCCTTTCAATTGTACAGTTTTTTCATGCGGTGTGCTAAACCATTTAGATGTCCCGCTTCCTTTATGTTACTTTATAAGTCACTTATTAGATCTCAGTTAGAATATGCAACCTCTATTTGGAACCCACTCTATGCCAAGTATAAAGATCAAATTGAGAAGGTACAACGAAAGTTTGTGCGATCAATGCACTTTCGTTGCTTCCATTCAAGGACTTCCTGCAACGCTCTGCTTCAAAGTACTCTCTGCCTAAACTTGAAGTGAGAAGAATTCTCTTAGACGTCATGCTGTTGTACAAAATTTCACACAATAAGTTTGACTGTAATGAACTCACCAACCAAATATATCTGCAAGTGCCCTTTCGTTCGTATGCCGTTCGTCAAACTCAAAAACCTAAATTATTTGCACCTAAAACTACTAAGACGCACGCGGGTGAGCGATCTCCTTTGCATAGATTAATGAGTCTGTATAACAAATATTTTTGTGATCTTGACCTTTTCTCTAGCTCACCTATTAAATTTAAGAAAAATGTCTGTGAGGCTCTTCGTACCCTGGAGTGCGAATAGTTTTTGAATATGTTTTTAAGTGCCATTAGGAATCACTCCACCGAAAATGTATTGTTTGCTCGGATGTAGATGAAATGCATTTTTTAACTTGTTTACCATATCAGTGGACAACGGTGCTGGTTACATTATAAGTAAGATTTTTAGACTAGTATAATAATAGTTAAGCCATTAATGTAATTGTTTGTTGTCCCAAATAAAGAGAGAAAAAAAAACACTTCTTTATTTGGTCTGTCTGAGTAGGCTCAGGTTTTATGTGATTTCCTTATTTATTCCGTTTTGTTTCCACCAGCGTAACAAAAGAAGAGGTGTCAGTGCGAGTCGGGTCTGTCTTCCGTGACTTCGGAGGCAGAATCCTCTCCGTGGTGGACATCAAGAGGCACCCGGAGTACCGAATGGATCAGTACTACCCTGAGCACAACTTGGCGTTGGTGAAGGTAAGATAACTTATTGACCAGTAGGTTTTAACAGTCCTATAATAAAGCGAGGGCCCAGTTGACAGGGACGAGTCGCCCTCTAAACCACGACAGCATGTCAAGCTAAAAATAAACATTGCGGTATCTGTCGTATGCAGTTGTTAATAGAGATAAAAGTTCGTAACGAAAATGGGTAGTCTGAAGTGCTGGCCACTGTTTTAAGGACTGCATTTCCGAATTGTCTGAATAGGTGGCAGGCAGGTAATTTGGTTAAGTGGCAAGAGTAGTTGAGCGATAAAGATGAAGAGAGCAAAGGAAAGAGAAGGAAAGGAACAGTTTTCAAGTATTGGTGAGAGCCCTACCCTGGGCCAAAAAAGAGCAAATAAAACGGTGATAATATTATCTACTTTTATAAATTCATTTATTACCAAAGAACACACTTATTTAAAAAAATACATGTCTGCCAAGCTGCTGAGAAGTTTGTCAAGCAGTAGTTCTCGTCCTTATATTGTTGGCAGTAATTCTCGTCCTTACTACGTAGACCAACCAGCTCCATCTTCAACCGACCAACGTTTTCTACTTCACCAAGTGTCCTGTAAAGTTACTATGGATCCGTGTGCTCAAGTCATAACATGAACCTTCGACCAACAGGTGAACCTGCCGATCAATCACTCGAGCCGGACGCAGCCAGTGGGCCTGGCCATAGCTGATGCGGACCTGCCTCCCATGTTTGGAGAGACCGTCGTCACTGGATACGGGTCTGTGGTAAGTTCTATAAGTTACCTTGGAACTGAGTGCTTAAAATACAGTCAAATTACAGTGTAATTCTCCCTCTCATTCTCACGTTGGCAAATGGGACCGAGACATAACAAACAAACTCAAAAACTGCAATGATTCCAGGCCTGGTTCACTCCTCAGTTTAGGTATGAAGCTACAAGTACATACATGCGCGTGTCGACCGGTTGACGTCGACTAGACGTCACACCCGGCCGCATCGCATGTAAGTTCGACGGTTGACTGCCTTGTTGGTCTAGTGGTCAGCACGCTGGGTATCCACGAGGTCCCGGGTTCGAATCTTGGGTCGGGCCGAGAGTGTTTGGGTTTTTCTGTCTTGAAATTACTCAGACACAGCTCCGGAGTGAGGAAGTTGGTGGTGTTAACACCCCCGTGCCTCGAAAAGCACGTTAAGCCGTTGGTCCTGCGTCTGACCTCTCTACGGTCATGTTGGACTGATGCCGTCTCACCGAATTATGAGAGTAAAGGAACAGAGAGTACACCCGTGTATTGCGCACACACTTGTGCACTATAATATGTCCCGCGCAGTTGGCTAATCTCTGTTGAGATAGGCCGCCGTAGTCGAAATTCGGCTAGAAGGATATTATTATTATTAAGTTCGACGGCTCACTTGCCCATTTGGCATCGCGTCAAGTGACCCTACGCTGTAGAATGAGACAAGGTTAAGCGACGAAAGAGAGTCATTATGAATATAAATAAATATTTCTGGCGATAAGAATCAATTATTATGAAAAAAGAAAATATATGCGATAGTAAAAATTTTATATTTCATTACCATAAGAGTAAAACCTAAAACTTGTAATAGGAGACTTATACGAAAAAATCTTGTAAGAGAGATAAATTAATGGATGTCATTTAATTAAAAAAATAATTAAAATAAACACATAAATCTCACAAATTTGGCACTTACATCACTTACTCATTCCTCTTTAGTCTAGTAACTTTGGCCCAATGGTCTTTGTATAGTACAAAAGATAGATAAATAATTGGAATTGAAAAAATATGCTTATATAATTATTACTATTCCTGAAAGTTTCACTTAAATCTGGTAACTCTAACACATACAATTTACAACTCCAAAGCTTGGGCGTTTAAGACTACAACAATTATGTCCTATGAGAAGGACTGCCGGGCCATCTTTAAGGAAGAGTCAAAAAAATTCTGGGGGCCACGAGGATAAATGATTGCATGTTCGAGTCGTTTGCGGTAGAGGAGACCCTTGGGCCATGAGGACCCAGCGCACATCGCCTATCAGTGAAACCACCAAGAGACTCGGAGCTGACCCATTTCGAGGCCAACGTATTAGTTTCGCCGCTACGGTCCTTGGTCGGCGATTTGAGCTATTTATTTTATTTTATTATTTATACATTTTTCAGGTGAGCGGCCAAATCCGCGAAGGCGAGAACCAGGAACTCCGGCGCATGATAGCTCAGGAGGTGCCTCGGACAGAGTGCCGCCAGGTCTACGGCAACGACTACAGCCTCCAGCATGACCACATGTGTCTACAGAGCGTGGTCAGGGGAGTTGCCTTGTGTGCTGTGAGTGTCTTTCTTATAGAAAGTCCTTGGTAGTTCTTCGTCTATGGTCCCTTGACTAAAGTGCTTTCAGGTTTATGGAAATGAATACAGCCTCTAGCATGACCACATATGTCTGCAGAGCGTGATCAACGGGGTCGCTTTGTGTGCTGTGAGTGTCTTTCTTCTAGAAGATTCTTGGTAGTTCTTCGTCTTTGGAGGTGCCTTAAGTGAAGTACCGTCAGGTCTATGGTTTGTAGGACTACGGCCTCCCAACTAGACCACATGATGTGCCTGCAAAGCTTGTGTTGGTTGCATTGAGCCATGATTAGAGATTGTCTATAGTAGCACAGACTAAAAATAAGTTAAATATAATTATTATTGGGGATAAATACGAACAACCCCTAACCACCTCAATCACCTCAATGAGGTGGCCTGCCACACAAGGGCATATACGTATTCCTTTTCTTGAGTAAAAATGTTTCTTTTTCACACCATCATTGGTTAACGCCTGACTATAAAATTTTAGCAAAATCCTGTTTTGGTGTGTGAATCACTACAGTGATTATTTAAAAAGGCAGTCCGTATTTTTTGTTGCTTTTGAGTTAGTACTTGCCTACTTGCAGGTTTATTCAGGATTTAGACGAAGGTATTTGAATGTTTATAACCGTGTTTTCTTTAACAGGGTGACACAGGGGACCCAGCAGTTCACTTCAGCGGCATAAGCAGGGCAGGGACCTTGTACGGCATAGCCTTGTTCTCCGGCACCGAGGAGTGCGCCTACAAATCCAAACCTGGCATTTATGCGAAGGTAAGGGCTTCTATCTTTTTTTTTTCTTTTTAAATTTGAAATGGGTTTGCGCTTGACTCTAGACTAAATCAGACGTGGCGTAGACAGAGTCGACAGTGGAGCGAACTCACCTAGAAGGAATGACTACCAGGGGCGGGAATTGAACCCACGTTCCTCGCATACCGGGCGATTGCCTAACCTCTCGGCCACCCTGGCGTTGGCAGAGCCTGTCGAAATTTTCAAATACTTCTTAACGCTGTAATGCCGCGTTGCTTTCATCAATGTTATTGGGATTACACCCTCAACACTCAAAAGAAATACTATTGTGCAAGTATTTAACAATCGAAACATGAAGCTTGCAAATACGATAATATACCTATTGTTTTTAAGTGATAAGTATTTACTATGCAAAAAGTATTTCAAAAAAATATTTAGATTGCTTGAAAATTTCGACAGGCTCTGGCGTTGCCAGGGTGGCCGAGAGGTTAGGCAATCGCCCGGTATGCGAGGAACGCGGGTTAGATTCCCGCCTCTGGTAGTCATTTTTTCAAGTGCAAAAATATATTTAGATTGCATAGTGAATGCTTATCACTTAAAAACAATAACTTATCACCTAGAAGGTTCTGGCAATCCCACTCACCAACGAAACACAGAAAGCTGCTTCGGTGGGAGGGGTAGTAGCTACCAGGCCACATGTAACGGAGCCTACCACCGGCGCTGTTAGAATCGTTAAGCCGCCATCACAAACTTCAGTTTGTGCTATCGTTGCCAGGGGTAGACCACTAGAAGGTAGATCCTTCACCACCCCAATACTTCTCTTCAGATTTGATATTAGAATTCAGTACTCTATAAGCAGGTTGACGAAGAGCACAAACAGCTTTTGCGCACTACAAAAAAACATATACAAAACTTTTACAATATTTTGGCGATCTTAACTTTCTTATAATTACCTCTAAAAGTCATATCATCCAGCCTAATTCAGGCAGAGGATAATTATTATTTCATAGCAAGGTTATAGGGGAAGGGAATTTAAATTTAGTAGATTTATTTAGGTATAATAAATAATAATCGTCTTTATTTGGCACACGGCAAACAAAATACAAGGAATTACTTAAACATTATAAATGGGATTAATTAATTGATATTATATATTATAAATGGAATGGAATACTATACTAAATACCATGTGCCAAAAAGGTCCCCGCTCAGTATAAGTCGTGACAAGTTAAAATTGTCACGACACTGATTTTCAGCGGGAACCTTCGGGCATGGTGTAAGCATATAAAAAGGAAATTAAATAAAACTAAAACAGGTCTAGATTTAGAGATGCTTTTAATTAATATCTATTTCTACTGTCGCTTCTGCCGACTCTTAATCCCGGGTGGGTTACATTACATACCTATTAAAATAGAAGAAAGCATACAAATTATACCGACCTTTCCTTTCTTTTGTTTTACTTTTTAATTAATAGGCAGAAATTAATTGGTCGCAATCTGATGGCCTGTGGATGGACTCGATGATGCGACCGAGGATGGGTCATTTCATGTTCATGTCTGACTATTAACAGTATATTATTCACTCATTCCTTGAAATTATCCACAACATAGTACCTATTTACGAAACACTTCATAACTGGTATTTGTGTTTTGTTTCAGGTATCCTACAGTCGCAGATGGATCGACAAGATTATAGGAGAAGTCTCCGATCGTACTGAAAGTGCTGACAGTGGAGAAAATGCGATACCCCTCGATATGGACTAGATTACTTCTAATTTTATGTTATTTATGCACCTAATCATACCTAAAAATTAAATTGAGTTTAATTCTTTTACCTCTATTCTCATTTACTTACAATAATTCTGGACCACCTACAAATACTGAATGTCGTCCTAGCCGAATTTTAACTACAGCAGCCTATCTCTTGAGATTGGCCAACTACGCGGGAGTTAACAGTGCACAAGTAGGTAGGTAGTGTGCGCGCGATACACAGGTTCACTCTCTGTTCCTTTACTCTCAGAATTTTATTTGGCGAGACAGCTAGTCCACATGACAGGAATGAGATCAGGCACAGGTCCAACGGCTTAGCGTGATTTCCGAGGGACGGGGGTTAACACCACTAACTTCCGGACTCCGGAACCGGGTCTGTTATTTCAAGCCAGAAAAACTCAAAAACGTTTAGCCCGACCCGAGATTAGAACCAGGGATCTTTTGGTAGGTGGTAGGTACTATCCTACTGACCCAGCATCCTGACCACTAGATCAATACGACAGTCGAGGTAGTACAAAAACTACGTACCTACCTACACAACACTCAAACATCAAGAAAAGGTCAAATTATTTATTCAATTTAGGACACAAAATGATACTTGACGACCATCTTGGTATAGTGATCTGTGCTCCGGACTACAAAACCAGAGGTTGCGGGTTCGAATCCCACAAGGGGCAAATGTTTATGCGCTGAGCACGAACATTTGTACCTAAGTCATGGATGTATAACCGTATAAAAGTATTTCCATTCGTAATTCTAGTCGCCATAGCACAAGCTCACGCTTAGTTTGGGGCTAGGTTATTGGTGTGTTTGTTGAAACAATTTATTATTATTACATAATAACATCAATAATTCAAATCAAACAATATTGACTCATAACTATAGAGCCAGAACATGTCTCCTTATTTTTTCGGCCCTACCAACGCTCCGAGACAAGACATGAGACAGTGTTACACATGAAGAAAGAAATAAATATTTTTCACACTACCTACTAGGCAATGTTTATTACGCATCAAGTAAACCTTACTCAAAGTGAGTCATTGCATCCCTAGGGACGTAATGTTGTATGAAATTTCATTACGCCCCTAGGGAGGCAAAGTGATTTGAATTTCGAATAAGAGTTCCTAGGCATGATCACACTAGCCCGTCCCGCGCCAAAGAGAACATGTTTGAAATTTGAACCTGGCAGCCAAGAATTTTAGCACGAATGGAATGAAAAAAAAAAGCGCTCGCTTCTAAAAAATAAATAAATAAAGAAAAAAAACCTAGTAGTTTAAGAAATTAAAAAAATGATTTCGTAAAACTGTCGAGTTACGAAGTTTATGACACCGGAGTCCATTAGATGTAAAGCTGCTGGTATTGTTAATAATAATAATTTACCGCCAGAAAAGTCAAAGTATACTAAATACTTATAGATAAAATAGGTCTATTGTAGTACATTTTCTATTGCCTCGTAGGAAGTGTGAAAAGCAGAGTATTCTCCTCGGGGATACAGATGTCTTCGTCTTGGGCGAGCTTAAATCCCTCGCTCCGCTCAGGATTCTACTTTTAACTTCCTTGCTATGCTCGGGAGTAAACACTAAACTCCCTAGCTGCGATCGGGAGCTAACTCTCGAATCCTTCGTTACTCTCGAGATTCAAGATGACGCCCGTGACGTAAGACATCACTTTACCCCCTTAGTGAATAATCTACTATTGTACATTTTGTATAAAGGCTCAGTCTTTCATTTCAGTTTTTTTTACGTTTGTGTTATATTTGGTATCTATTGTTGATTAAAACAACATGTTAAAAAAAATCTCAAGTAACTGGGACCGGGAATCGAACCCGGAACCTACTTATTTATTTTCACTATGAGTCAACGAGACAACCATTCATTAGCATTTATTTTATAGCATCTTTATTCAAAAGTCTTCTCCTGACCCAGCTAGATGGCGCTAACCAAAGCAATCGTGTAGACACACGCAAAATATTGCATGTAAAGGAACACGCTCTTATCAGCTGTCATACTTCGCGTCTTGTCTTGCGACAGCTGTCATCTTGTCAAAAAATGGGGTTATGTTTGGTTAACGCGTAGGTAAATTCTCATTTTACATAACATACCGCGGTTTTACGACACGAACATTAACGAGAAATGATTTAAACCTACACCGTAACGTCTATAGTTTGTAAATAAATTGTTTCCTAGTATAGCTGTTATGACATTTAAGTCTATTTTAGGAGTTGAGCTATTCAGGCCAAATTCTGTTCAAAGGTTAAGGTTTTATGTGCGTTAGAAGACAGTGCAGTGTAGGCTGACCTCTGTGAACGTTTAAGATCCTATTATGGACGAACTGAAGCACAGAGCTGGCGAGAAACTGGAAGCCTTACATGTAAGTAACCTTCTCAAATCTTATGCCTGCCTGGTACTTTAGCGCGCGAATTTCGTATTTTTGTAGACAGATTCAACTTTTACACGTCTCCAAAAAAAGTTTTTAAAAACTTTCACAATATAAAAAGTGTTGTGTATAAAAATTGGATTTGTTTTTAAATAAACTGCAACTCTGAATTGTCATTGGCATCATTAACTCAGTCTGTGACCCTGAGCTTACATAATACAAGCCTCATAATGTTACAATACCTGTTCAATCAGTAAAACAATGTGTGGTTTAATCATGTCGGCAGGCTAAGGCAACAGTTTCTGACCTTTTGTCTTTGTCAACTGTCTTTGTATAGTGGTTCACACGCTGAACAGTGCGATGAGCACAATCATTTGTTCTTAAGTCATGGATCAAGTTTATAAACATATAGTATAGGCAGAACTCACAATCTGACACTTAGCTTGGGGCTAGGTAATTGGTGTGATTGTTGAAACAGTTACCATTTTAATATTTATTTGTTGTGTTCTTGACATAGATTATTATCTATGATATTATGTTGTGTCTTTTCACATCTGCATTAAAACAGCATAAAACATTGTTTTTAACTAATAAAACACAGGTAGGCAACATGGTTTGTAGGTAATTTAAATTTTATCCTGTTCAATATATCAAAAATACCTAAGTATCTAGTCATAAAAATATTTGTTGTGACAAAAAAAGGTATCAATCAATCAATAGCCTGAACTTTTCCTGTTACAATTTTAGTTAGTTTTATAATATATCTCTTAGTTCAGTGTGCCTCATGGCAAAGGCCTCCTCTAACTCCTTCCATTGCACTCTGTCTCTGGCAACTCTCCTCCAGTTGGGACCTGCAGTGCGTTTTATTTCGTCCTCCCATCTATTTGGCGGTCTGCCTCTGTTTCTCTTTCCATCCCTGGGGTACCATTCAGTGACTATCTTGCTCTATTTGTGAAGTGGGCAGCGCATCATGTGACCCGTCCATCGCCATTTAAGTTGGTCTATCCTTGTTAATACATCTGTGACTTTAGTCTTTGCTCGGATAAAGGTGTTCCGCTTTCTGTCTTGTTTTTTGAAGCCCAACATACTTCTTTACATGGCTCTTTGACAGTGTGCTAACTTATCTCTTTGGCTCTTTGACAAGGACCATGTCTCGCAACCGTATGTGATGCATGGGAGGATGCACATGTTAAAGACTTTCCTTTTGATGTCTATGCTGAGATCTGTCGATTTTAGTATTTCCTTTAGAGACCAATATCTTTTCCAGCCACTTGCTATTCTTTTATTTATTTCTTTGTTGGTCTGGTCCTGGTGAGAGATAATCTGTCTCAGATAGGTATACTCTTCTATGTACTCCAGAGGTTGGTTGTTTATCAATATTTCCCATGGCCTGGCATTTGTTAATAATTTTGTTTTATTTGGGTTCCTCAATAGGCCTATTTTACTACTTTCGTAAAAAAAGGTATAGTAGATACTTAATTTTGTCACTACTACTTTCTTGACAATTACAGGCTGCAGGAAAATTATTAACTTAGCATATGACCATCACACTTTACCTGTAAAACCCATTGCGGGCGGGTTGATAACAATTAATTTTCTATTGTGTCTCGAAACATGATATGTGAAGGTTTAAAATAATTAATAAAATTTCAGATAGCAGCCAAAACAGCTGCTGATGGTGGAAAGACTCGAGTAAATGACATCGTTTCAACTGCCAGTGAGACAGTACGAAAGGTATGATTTATAATGTTGAATATGTTTTTTAACTGAGAGTTTTAAGTAATATTGTACACTTAAATCAGCTGTTTTGAAAATGCCTTTGACTAAATAACAGACAGATCACTTTGTAGCCTAACTTAATTACAAGTCACGACTTCCCAGTTATTTGCAAATAAAATTGAATGAAATGGTGTCTAATGGTGTTTTCGCCTTCTTAATTTTCCTCTCTAAAGTTAGCCTATAAAGATCCCACTGCTAGGCAAAGGCCTCACCTCAACTATGAGGAGGTAAGAGCCATACTTCACCACGCGGGCTCAGTGCAGATTGGTGGAGGGGTGTCTGTAAGGCAAGTGACCAACCTTACTGTCAGATGTTATCAAGCCGCCCTAGGGCCTCTGACTAGGCTTAACGACTAATATCAACAGATATTAGGCGGAACCAACTGCTTAACGTGCCTTCTGAAGCACGGAGATTCTTGTCTTGGACGTCACTTAAATGGTCGGAATGGTTACCCATCCAAACGCCCGCGCCGTGGGTGGCTTAACTTTGGTATCACTACCAAAGCGCTGCCGCCACTGCGGAGACGTTGCAGAGGCACAGGTCTTTTTTGGCCACACCTGCCCACCTTTTAGCAAAATATATACAAATTGCTCTGCCCTCAGCTCCGCGAAGCTTTTCAAGAGCTATGGCAAAACGAGTTATTCATGGAATCGCGGCAGCGCGTGGCGGCTTGGACCAGGGACGCGGTGCAGAGGATAAGGGAGGGCACGCCACCTCTCTCCCCCGTGTTGCTGTATGAGGAGTTGGTGGCGCTGTTTAAGGATCGAGGTGATTATTAGCTTTATTAAATATTCAAAACTAACTCATAAAACTTAATGTCATCAATTTCTAGTGATTTTGAATAAATTAACTTTTTTTATGCGTACAATAGAGTTACCTAACTACTCGCGGTAGCGAACAAAACTGCGATAGTCTATTTTTCTACCCAATGGATTTATATAGAGTATGTTGCATTGCATCTCTTTATCTAGTCTATGATTTCCTTAGACAGAAATGCGTGTGTGCTACAGCCGTTAAAATTAAAAAATAAATGATTCTTATGCTTGAAAAATCTTCGTTTATTTATATTCATTGTTTGTTAGATTTGTATCCACCCTGAATAACAGACTGATTAAAATCTTGAAATAATTGATGTTTAGGAAAACAATATATCCCCTATACGCTCCTTAAGGGGTAAAAAAGGGGTTTTTTACCCCTTCAGGAGCGTATTTCCAAAAATCCTTCACGCCACGCCCATTGGTCCCGCGAAAATGAAGGTGGTTGGTGGCCGCTACACTGTTGATACTCATCTGTTAGATATTTCGGCAGATGTTTTGTCGAAATAGCAAGTGGCGTATCGCGAACACTGAGTCGCGAGTGGCCGTGACGATTAAAAATTCTTTTAAACAGCTTGTCGCTAGCCACCGGTGGCCTATCTGTGCGGAGCCTAATATTTAGATTTTATTAATCTTTAACATGAAGGCTATCTTTGTGTACTTGCTCCGCCATCAAAGCGGATTACTGACTTAACATGTCCGCCCGCAGTATGGCGTCGCACCGTGCTAATATTCGTGTGCGGCGCGTGCGTGGGGGGCGGCGCGGGGCTGGCGGCGGGGCTGCGCGCGGCGCGGGGGCCGGCGGGGCCGCACGCGCGCGCTTTACACTCTCACGCGGACCAGTCCGTTATACTGGTGGAAGATGCTATCGCTCCGGGTAAGTGATCTATAGGTACACCGTCTATTGAGTTCTTGCTTGCAGGATACAGACGAGAACGAACACCGTAAGAGGTAAGGTAGCGGGCGTATTACCATGAGTACCAGTTCGTTATACCAGTATACGAGGATCCTGTGGGGCCGGACTCCCACGCGGATTAGTCCGTTATACTGGTGGAGGATGCCGTCGCTCCGGGTGAGTGGTCTATAGGTAGACTGTCTGTTGAGTATTATCTATAGGTAGACTGCCGGCACTGGCTTGCAAGGTACAGGAACTACTGCGAGACTAGAGGGCAGGGGCGCAATCTCACCTGGTATATGATACTGGTCGCTCCAGGTAACCAAACTAATAGGTCAGGGATGGCGAACCTTTATTCCTAAACGTGTCATATTTTACAAAACCAGTGAAGTGTTTGGCAAAAGCATGCCGTCAAAGCAACTTGAGTGATAATACATCGAGTTCATAGCCTAAACTGCAGATTTAAAGGTTCGAATCCAGTCTGTAGCCCAAACTGCAGCTAGAAAGCTTGTCAGGCGGTCCTTCACACGGAGACAGCTTTTACAACAATCCTGGTCTCTACCAAGGTCCTCATCTCTAGGTTCGATCATGTATGAATGTTTTAGAAAAAACCTTTAGTAAAAATCCGCCATACCAACTGGCTACATTAGAGCGTGCTAATATTCGTATGCGGCGCATGCGTGGGCGTGGGGCGGGGCTGCGCGCGGTACGTAGGCCGACGGGGCCGCATGCACGCGCTTTACATTTTCATGCGGCCCAGTCGATTATACTGGTGGAGGATGCTGTCGCTCCGGGTGAGTCATCTATAGGTACAGCGCTTGCAGGGTACAGGGGCGCGGGTATGATGAGAACGGGGACTAAGAGATGCAGGAGAGGGGGGCGTGTTCATACGTGATACAGTCCGTTATACTGGTGGAAGATGCCGTCGCTCCTGGTGAGTGATCTGTAGGTAGACCGTTGGCAGGGTACAGGGGCGTGGGTGAGACGAGAACGGGGACTGAAAGAGGTGCGGGCGGGAGTGAACTCTCATGCGGATCAGTCCGTTTTATTAGTGGAGGATGCTGTCGCTCCAGGTAGACCGTGTAGATTGTCTGTTGAGTACTCTTCACCGTACGCTGATCTAAAACGAGACTGCCTCGTCGGTCTAGTCAGCACGCTTGGTTCCATCCACAGGTCTCGGGTTCGAATCCCGAATCGAACCGAAATTTTCTTTTTTTTTCTGTCTTGGAATAGCTCAGACACCAGCTCCGGAGTTAGGAAATTGGTGGTGTTAACATCCCCATGCCTCGGAAAACACTTTAAGCCGTTGGTCCTGCGCCTGAACTCTCTCCGATCATGTAGAATTGTCGTCTCACCGAACTATGAGAGTGAAGGACCACAGTGTTCACCTGTATATTGCCCACACACTTGAAGGCTTATCTCTATTTCTCTAATAGTCGAAATTCAACAAACACATGGCAACCATTAGGTTGAGCCGGAGTGCACCCGGTAGAGATAACAAAACTCACTCCCCAAAAAGTCTTGCGATTCCTGGATTCAACGGGCTTAAGTAGTGAGCTAGTGGCAGTTGAAGTGCTTGTGGCGCAGTGGCGGCAGCGCTTTGGTAGTGATACCAAAAGTTAAGCAACCCACGGCGCGGTCGTGATTGGATGGGTGACCATTTCGACCATTTAAGTGACGTCCATGACAAGCATCTCCGTGCTTCGGAAGGCACGTTAAGCAGTTGGTCCCGGCTAATATCTGTGGTATTAGTCGTTAAGCCTAGTCAGAGGCCCTAGGGCGGCTTGATAACTTCTGACAGTAAGGTTTGTCACTTGCCTTACATACACCCCTCCACAAATCCGCACTGAGCCCGCGTGGTGAAGTATGGCTCGTTCCTCCTCATAGTTGAGGTGAGGCCTTTTCCCAGCAGTGGGATCTAATAGGCTGACTTATAAGTAGTGAGCTATAATCGAAAGGGCTGCCACAATAGACCAATCACTAGTCGAGTTGGCTGGTATTGCCCTTTCAATAATAATAAATAGTCGGCTTGTAGCACATTATTATTATACGCGAATCTAACCCAATATTGGGTGAGGTGCTTGTGGCGCAGTGGTGGCAGCGCTTTGGCAGTGATACCACGGCGCTGTCGTGATTGCATGGGTGACCATTCCGACCATTTAAGTGACGTCCGTGACAAGCATCTCCGTGCTTCGGAAGGCACTGTTGATATTAGTCGTTAAGCCTAGTCAGAGTCCCTAGGGCGGCTTGATCTGACAGTAAAGTTGGTCACTTGCCTTACAGACACCCCTTCACCAATCCGCATTGAGACCGCGTGGTGGAGTATGGCTCGTACCTCCTCATAGTTAAGATGAGGCCTTTGCCCAGCAGTGGGATCTTTATAGGCTAACTTTACTAACCCAATATTTGGTCATCAGGTGCCGGCGTAGGCGAGGTGCTAGTGCGTGTGCAAGCATTCAGCGTGACCCCGGTAGACCGCGCGGTGCTGCGCGGAAGGGGGTCCACCTTGAGGGCGCTTATAACTAGGACGCAGCTCACCGTAGGCAGAGGGTTCACAGGTAACTATAATACGGTTTACAGGTAGACGATGTTGCGGTATGGTAGAACCGCTGAAGGGCTTGCTTGTTAAAAAGTAAAGGCTATGACGAATCTGAATGTCTTCTGAAGGAAGTGCAATAATACTAGTAACAGCACTGTTTTTGTGTTTCTATATGCCTATTAAATATACATATAACAATACCACACATACGCGCATACGTAAAGACTCACGCACGCGTCCGTACTCACTTATTCACGCGCGCGCGTGCACACACACACACACACACACGCTCAATCAATAACTAACACCTACAGATAAGCATGCCTGAATTACTAAATATTCAAAAGGGAAGTCTGGTCTTTACGACACAGGGTATCCTAGTGTGAAGTCCAGCAGATACTGTGTCATCTTGTTTTAAGTGCACCTATTTTAACCCATAATTTGTATTTAATTATAACGCTAAATATGTATTAAGATAACTTGTATTCCTATGATTTGCATGTAAATTTTGTCATTTATAATTGCTTTCTACTTTGGGAATTAAAGTTTATTTTATTTCAAGTAACTAAGCTCTTAGGGAACAAGTGAAGGGTGAGCTTGAGCTAGTAACACACAGTAAAACAATAACTGCGGTCAGTTGTGTTACTGATTAAAAAAACGATTAACCGAACGAACTGAATTTAAAGTCTAGTTTGCAAAATGATTACTATATTTAGACTTATACATACATGTCCGTGTAACGAACGCTTTACGCCGGCCGCAAAACGGAGTCCTCAGGCGGTCGGGCATTAGATTGAGATTAACCGTCTCATGTCAATCAATCAATCAATCAAAATCCGTTTATTTATCCATCACAATGGCGTTACAACATCACTTAGATACTAATTAAATAGTATTAAAGCATGCAATCCTACAATAGGCCAAAGTGAGGGAGCGGAACCTGCACTAGGATACCCTGTGTTACAGAGTTCCGGCCCCCCAGTATCGGACCCGAGGTACAGTAATTACTTTCAATTAGGTTTGTTTTATATTGGTATTTAACATAAGTGTATATATTTATTAATTTTAATTACAAAAGAAGCCTTGTGTATTTATCATGTATCAGTGTGTGTGTGTGTGTGTGTGTGTGTGTGTGTGTGTGTGTGTGTGTGTGTGTGTGTGTGTGTGTGTGTGTGTGTGTGTGTGTGTGTGTGTATATGTGTGTGTGTGCCGTTGTGTGTGTCAGCATGGGTGGGTAAGTAGGTAAGTACATGTATGTCATGTTAGCATACATTCACATTTTTCATAGGTTTGAGAGCGCAGAAATTTCGTGACATCATACTTGCATTTAGAACGTATCAATGGGTAAATATTAATCACGCGATTTATTTTATTGTATAGTTGCGGCCCCAAAAAGATCTGGTGTTTTTTAGCAAATGGTGAATTACAGGGTATGTTTCTAAAAATTATGTCAGACCTTCTGACGTTTTTTACCATTACTGGATCAAAAATTGTTTTTGAATGGTTGTATAATATGGACTTTAGGATAAATAGCTGTCTAACTGTGAGAACATCGGCATCATTATACAGTTGTGCCGTGCAGTATCGGTAGGGTTTTAGCAACATGACCTTCAGGATCGCTATGGGAGGACGGGTCAATGAATTTTCGTTTGCATTTGCTTGTTGCAAAGAAATTGCATGAATTATAAACACTATTGTAGAGTGGTAACGTTCGAAAACCACTTCGCAGAGTAATGCTTTTGCTATTATAATAGTAACGGCTTCCTCGACTCGACTGCCTCGTTGGTCTAGTGGTCAGCCCGCTGGGTACTATCCACGAGGTCCTGGGTTCGAATCCCGGGTCGGTGATTGAGTTTTTCTGTCTTGAACTCAGACACAGCTCCGGAGTCAGAAAGTTGGTGGTGTTAACACCCCCGTGCCTCGGTGCGCACGTTAAGCCGTTGGTCCTGCGCCTGATCTCTCTACGGTCATGTCGGACTGCCGTCTTATGAGAGTGAAGGAACAGAGAGTGCACCTGTGTATTGCGCACACACTTGTGCACTATAATATGTTCTGCGCAGTTGGCTAATCTCTGTTGAGATAGGCCGCCGTGGTCGAAATTCGGCTAGGAGGACGTTATTATTATTAGTAACGGCTTAATAATCCCGTTGAAATGTTGTATCATTGCAGGGGTGGTGCTAGACGTGGGTCCGGGCGTGAGCGAGCTAGAGATGGGTGACGAGGTGTGGGGCTGCGTCAGCGAGTGGGCGGGCGGCGCGGCGGGCGAACTACTCACAGTGCGCAGGTTTAACTTTCGTTGATAACTTCTCTCTTTCTTCTTTTGCACCGCCTGTGTCTTTTCTATGATCCGGTCAATTAAGACATAACAATAGTCGTGAAATAACAAAATTATCGGAAAGCCAAAAATTAAATATATGATTGCACTTGAAAAAAACGGCCACCAGAGGCGGGAATCGAACCCGCGTTCCTCGCATACCGGGCGATTGCCTAACCTCTCGGCCACCCTGGCGTTGGCAGAGCCTGTCGAAATTTTCAAGTGCTTCTTAACGCTGTAATGCCGCGTTGCTTTCATCAATGTTATTGGGATTATACCCTCAACACTCGAAAGAAATACTATTGCAAATATTTAACAATCGAAAGATGAAGCTTGCAAATAAGATAATTATTGTTTTTAAGTGATAAGCATTCACTATGCAATCTAAATATATGATTGCACTTGAAAAAAAACGCCAAAAATTGGTGGAGGCTGGGGTTTACCACAAATAAAGTTTTAAAAATTCCCATCTAACCTATGTGTGCAACAAAAGTTCTTCGGGGTCAAAAGTCAAAGTTTGAGGTTTTTTGTTTTTTTCTCGAAAGCGGTAACCAAAGTTGTAGATCTTAAAATTATCTACAAAAATGGTTTTTGTGTTTTTTTGCCAAGAGTTACTATTCCTGAGATATCACGATTCTAAGAGTTATATTATACGTGATAGACATATATAAGCCTCTTATATACATATCGGGTATTTCAGACAAGTGTAAATACCTATTTGTATTTGTTCGCGCCATCCAGCGGCTAATAAACGAACTACCAACTTCAAACGTCGAGTGAAAAGAACTACGTGCGTCGCTCTTCGGGGATTTATCGACCAGTCATCACGCAGTTCTTCAGTTCTCCGAGAGGTGGCGCTGCCGTATCCCTACATAACGCTGTGACGATTCATTTTAGAGAGTCATTCTATTCGCTGCTTTGTAAATTTTAAATTCGCTTTGTAACAAAAAATAAACGTAGTCTTTCTGTTTATTAAACGAATTCATTGAAGAGTACTACCCTGCTGATCCTGCCTGATAGCTAGCCAGTGGAGCAAACATTGGACCTTCTTCGCCGATCTCAAGAGAACCAGCTACCTACCCACAACTGCGAATTCATCAGCCCCACCGAGCACCAGCGTCAGCCAGGTCGTATTCCCTCCCCGTCCTCTCCTACAGAATCGTTTTGTGCTCATACTGTGCTTTATCCTTGCAGATATTCGAATCGCTATCCGTTCAGCCGTTTGCAGTGAAAAACGTGAGTACTTCATTTTGTTTCTACAATCCCCAAAATGAGTGAAGAAAGTGGAAAATCATTGTTAGAAGTGCCAAAATCACCTCAAAAGAATGATCTCAGTTATCTTAAACGATTACGCGGTACTCTTAAGGGCCGTATTACGCTTTTACAAAAATTTCTAGTTAAATTCGAAATGGGTTCACCTACCCCCTTGCAGATTTCAGAGTTAAAAGTTCGATTACAAAGTGCTCAAGATATTTTTAACGAATTTAATAGTGTTCGAAGTAAAGTCGAAGTTTTAGCTGATGAACAGGAACTTGATGACCAGTTAGAATATCGAGATATGTTTGAAAGCTCTTATTTCAGTATTATAGCATTAATAACTGAATTTATTAAACCTACGAAGGAAAGTGATGTTTCTGAAAGTGTAGCACGTAAAGATAAACCTACTTTTAACATAAAATTACCAAATATTAAACTACCTTCCTTTGATGGTTCTTATGATCGCTGGCTTGAGTTTAAAAATTCCTATTTTTCACTTATTCATAAACGAACTGACTTAGATTTTATACAAAAATTCCACTATTTAAAATCGTTTGTAAGTGGCAGTGCCTTGCAAGTAATCAGTGCATTAGAATTTACGGGTTCTAATTATGTTCACGCATTGGAGTTATTGGATAATAGGTTTTACGATGAACGACTTTTAGTGCACAATCATGTAAAGGCGTTATTTAACGTTCCCTCTGTTTCTAAAGAATCGCCGCAACAATTAAGAGTTCCAATAGACACAATATTACGTAATTTACGCGCGCTTAAATCATTAAACGAACCCGTAGATAACTGGGATACACTTATAATTTATTTGATAGTTACGAAATTAGACGTATCAACTGAACGGGAATGGAAAAATCACAAGGGTTCCATTGTAGGATCGAGTACAGATACGAAAATAACCTTAGACAAACTATTGCAATTTCTTCGTAACTGGGCGGATACATTGGAAATGATAAACTTAAATCATCCGAAAAACACTATTTCTACCGGTCGAAACACGTATGGGTCTAAACGGCAAACTACACAGAACACTCACAGTTATATCACTACAAATAGTAAGCCTAATCGCGTACGTAACTGCCTGATGTGTAAAGGAAATCATGCACTTTATGCTTGTACTGTTTTTCTTAATCTGCCAATAAAAAATAGGTCATCATTTGTAGACGAACACAAGCTTTGCCGTAACTGTCTGCGTGCCGGTCATACTGTCAAAGAATGCCTGTTTGGTCCGTGCAAGCAGTGTTAATTAAAACACAATAGTTTATTACATTCAGATAACATAAAATCGGACGGTGACTCGAACTTAATAAACCGGCGAGCGGTAGTAGCACATAGCGATGGGCGATTATTACTAAATTAATCGAATTATTCGAATGGTCCATATAATCGAATGTATTCGATAAGCAACCGAAGTCATTCGATTATCCTTCGATTATGCGGCGAGCAATACCGGAGCGTGCGGTGCGCAGGCCGTACTACTAACGAATGAATCGTCATTCGTCGCATCGATTAATCATTCGTTCGCTGCCTGTCCTGTCGCGGTAATTTAATCGAATGCATCGAAGGGCCGAGTATAGATTATCATTCGATTGTCGATTATTATTCGATTATTTTTTTTCGAACAATCGCCCATCGCTAGTAGCACATCGACCGCGCTGCATTCGTCCACCGCCGAATCCAACGCGTCCGACAAAACATTACGCGGTACACAAATGGTGTTACTTTCCACCGCATTAGTTGAAGTAGCTGATGATAAAAATGATTTTCATACCGTTCGAGCTCTCCTTGACAATGGAAGCGAACATTGCATTATCACGGAAAGTTTAAGTAAACGTTTAAACGCTTCATGCATACAGTCCGCTATACGAATTTCAGGCGTGGTACAGTGTGTCTCACAATCCAATTATTTATGTAATATTCTTATGCGTTCTAAGTCGAGTGATTATAATACGAATATCACTTGCTTAATCTTACCGAATATTACAATGCGTGTACCTTCGAATCATTTCGATTGTGATTCCATACGAATGCCTGATAACATTTCACTCGCTGATCCCACTTTTAACGTACCTTAAAAAATCGAGCTTTTTATAGGTGCCGATAAATTTTGGGAGTTATTATACGATAACAAAATTCGATTACCTAACGGTCCGTTCTTACAAAACACCAAGTTAGGATGGCTTGTTTCGGGTCCGTTGTATACAGATAGCCTGCGCATTAATAATCAGGTGGTTTGTAATTTTTCACAAAATTTTGATACGGAAATACGTAAATTCTAGGAAATCGAAACAATCCCAAAGCCGAGTCGTGTTCTCACCAAGGATGAAATCTACTGTGAGAACTTATTCGAAAAAACAACTGTACGTGAACAAGATGGTCGATTTTCGGTTCGCATACCGTTCAAAGAATCGACAGATAGTCTCGGTGACTCTTATACGATGGCTCACAATAGGTTTTTATCTTTGGAGCGTAAATTAAATCGTCTGCCGGAATACAAAAGCATGTATTGCGACTTTATGCGTGAATACGAGAAACTGGATCATATGACGCGTATCCCAATTTATAGCACACCTAACTATTTTCTTCCTCACCACGGAGTTTACCGCGAGGGCAGCCTAACAACAAAGTTACGCGTAGTTTTCGATGCTAGTGCTGTTACAACATCCAATAAGTCACTTAATGTCATTCAACATCCTGGTCCGCCTCTTCAAAACGATATATTTTCAATATTATTGAGGTTTAGGCAGCATAAGCATGTAGCATGCGCTGATGTCGAGAAAATGTTTAGGCAGATAAATATTCAAGAAGATATGCGACAATATCAATTAATTCTTTGGCGTGAGCATCCATCTGTTACAATAAACGTTTATCAGTTAAACACTGTAACTTACGGTACAGCATCCGCACCATACCTAAGTATGCGTTGTTTACAACAACTTTCGTCAGAATGTGACGATAAGGAAGTTGCTCATGTCATAAAAGAATATTTTTTTGTTGACGATTTGATCACTGGTCACGATGATCCCGAAATATTAATATCGATTTGCGAAAAAACATCAAAGGTATTACAATCGGGTTGTTTTCCACTTAGAAAATGGACTTTCAGTTGTGACGTAACGCAAAATATTTTAAAAGAGCTCTCAATCGGTCAACTTACTCAAAGTAAAACGCTAGGATTAGGATGGTATAATTCTACTGACGAGTTATATTTTGCGACAAGAATCGATACGAATAATATATTGCTAACTAAACGCGGCATGTTAGCCACTATCGCTCAAATATACGATCCGTTAGGCGTATTGGCTCCAACTATTATTATTGCTAAAATATTGTTGCAAAGGTTGTGGCTACTAAAAACAGACTGGGACGAGTTCGTGCCTAATGACGTAACCCGTACATGGTTAACTTTCATAGACGCTCTGCAGTATCTTTGTGAACTACGTATTACACGATTCGTAAGGAGTGTTTACACTGAACGCACCGAACTTCACATTTTCTCGGATGCATCTCAAGAAGCGTACGGGGCGTGTGCTTATGTACGGACATCTCACGGTTCTAACGTTGTTGTAAAACTACTTTGTGCAAAAACTAAAGTCGCACCCTTAAAGGTTATTAGCATACCTAAACTTGAACTTTGTGAAGCATTAATAGGCGCGAAATTATACGAAAAAATTATGGAATCACTCTCGTTACATTTTGATAAAGTTATTTTCTGGACAGATTCCACGATAGTTTCAGGTTGGCTTAAAATGTCTCCTCACTTACTTAAAACGTTTGTCCAAAACCGTGTCACTGAAATAAACGAGTTGACTGGCAGTACACAGTGGTTACATGTAAACGGCCAAGAGAACCCGGCAGATCTAGTGTCAAGGGGTCTGATCTTGAACTTACTTAAAGATTCGAAATTATGGTGGAACGGGCCTGAATTTATGAGTAACCAAGATTACATGGATTCGAAAATGTCAGATTATACGAGAAAATTAATTGATAATACTGATTTACCTGAAATTAATATGAAAAAAGTAACCTGTGTTGCTAGTACAGTGCTAGACTTAATAGATTTCGAACGATTTTCTTCGGTTCCGAAATTGATAAGAACCGTTGCGTATGTACTCCGCTTTATAAACAATACGCGCTTGCAGGCGAGTGAACGACGCGATCGAAAAACAGGTTCATTATCGGTGGACGAACTAGAACGATCACAACGTGTGGTCAGTAAATTCGCACAAATGCAGTCATTTCCGTATATTTATGAGTGTCTACTCAATAAAGTGCCTTTGGAACAGTGTAACAAAAAGGAAACTAATCGTGTTGTGGGACTAAATGTATTCCTCGATGAATACGGATTGATACGAATAGGCGGCAGATTAGGTAATTCTTTTACTTTTGATTTCAATAAGAAACATCCGATTCTATTGTGTAGTAATCATCGTTACACCTTTTTCCTTTTTAGGTACGAACATAAACGATTAATGCACGGTGGGCCACTTCTTCTAATATCTCATATGCGTGAATCATGGTGGCCATTGGAGGCAAGGGACTTGGCAAGGAAAATTGTCAGAGAATGCGTGGTCTGCACCAGAATGAAAGGTAAAACTTTAACACCTATTATGGGAAGTTTACCAAGCGCCCGTGTAGATCCCGGATACCCGTTTTTCCGTTGTGGGGTAGATTTTGCCGGGCCAGTGATGATTTTAAACAGAAAAGGAAAAGGGGCTAGACTCGTTAAAGGTTATATTTGTCTTTTTATATGTTTTGTAACCCGTGCTATACATTTAGAGCTAGTTGGTAGTCTTTCCACTAATGATTACATAATGGCTTTCAAACGCTTTATATCTCGACGCGGAAAACCGGCAGAAATGTTTTCCGACAATGGGAAAAATTTCGTAGGTGCCGAAAAAGAACTCAACTTATTTTTAAACGATAATCATGAACATATATCTGAATTTTCCACTCAAAATGGTATCAAATTCCATAGAATTCCAATTTATGCCAGTAATTTTGGTGGATTGTGGGAATCGGGAGTGAAGTCCTGCAAATTTCACTTAAAACGTGTTGTAGGTAACGCTAATTTGAATTGCGAGGAGTTTAGCACGGTGTTGACACAAATCGAGGCCGTCCTGAACTCCCGTCCCATTTCTCCACTGTCCTCAGATCCAAACGACCTTTTACCATTAACACCGGCACATTTCCTCATCGGACGACCGCTGACCTCGACGGCTTCGGCAGACATCACAGACGAGAGGACTAGCAGCCTGACACGTTATCATCGGGTCGAGCAAATACGACAGCATTTCTGGAAGCGCTGGGCGACCGAGTACATTTCCGAGCTCCAGTTGAGGACGAAGTGGAAGAAACATGCGGAGGACATCAAGCTTCATGGACTTGTTCTCATCAAGGAGGATAACCTTCCACCTTTAAAATGGAGGTTAGAAAGAGTTGTACGTCTGTACACAGGAAGAGATGGAGTCTCACGTGTAGCTGACATACGTACAGCGGCAGGAGTGATCCAACGAGCCTGTTGCAAGATCTGCCCACTACCTGTGGGCTCCATGGAGACTGAAAAATGATCCTAAACCTTCTACACATTTTGGAAGTGATCCTTCCAAGGCCGCATGCAAGGTGCATGTTCGCGCCATCCAGCGCCTGATAAACGAACTACCAACTTCAAACGTCGAGTGAAAAGAACTACGTGGTCGCTCTTCGGGGATTTATCGACCAGTCATCACGCAGTTCTTCAGTTCTCCGAGAGGTGGCGCTGCCGTCTCCCTACATAACGCTGTGACGATTCATTTTAGAGAGTCATTCTATTCGCTGCTTTGTAAATTTTAAATTCGCTTTGTAACAAAAAATAAACGTAGTCTTTCTGTTTAATAAACGAATTAATTGAAGAGTACTACCCTGCTGGTCCTGCCTGATAGCTAGCCAGTGGAGCAAACAGTATTTTATTATTATCATATTATTATACTATCCTAAAAAAAAAATTCCAAAGATAGTCAGTCCCTATTAAACTGAATCCCCTATATCCACGTGGTCTTTAAAAACATCTGGTTATTCTATTGTCCGTAGGTTTCGTTCATATAACTGTTTCTTGTAGTTGTAAAGGTTCAGTTCAAGTAAATATACGTGCTAATTATCCAGAAAAAAGTTACTGTGCTTAAGTATTAACGGAAATTGATTCCACACCTCAAACAATAATTACGGAAGAAATGTTTCTTGCTGTATTTGAAGCTCCAAAAAAATTACTTGTATAAAACAGAATAGAATAAATATTTCGCGACCGTCTAGGTGTAGTGGTCCGCGCTCCAGACTACAAAACCAGAGGTTGCGGGTTCGAATCCCGCAAAGGGCAAATGTTTGTGTGATGAGCACGGGCATTTTTATTTAAGTCATGGATGTATAAACGTATATACGTATGTCTATCCGTTATCCTAGTCGCCATAGCACAAGCTCAAGCTTAGTTTGGGGCTAGGTAATTGGTGTGTTTGTTGAAATAATTTATTATTATACTCGGCCCGGCGAACCTTGATCCCTATGACATTGACAGTTATTCCTACGACACAACATTGTAGTGGCGTCACCGTTACATTAGAATCGAATTGGAGGCTTCTATAAATGCCATTTATTAAATTTCGGTAGATATATGCCATTACAATGATATTCCGTCGGAATTATAAGAATTCTTAACATTTACAAGAAATTATCTTAATCAGAGTTTACGTTTACGTCCTGCATAAGTTACTTCGTTCGGAAGATATCGACTAGTGCGGAAAATTATCGAAAAACAAATGTCGATAATGGAAACGAGTGTAAATGATTTATAATCATTTAAGTAATAGGTGCTGAATGTTAAAAAGTTGCATGAAATTGTTTTTATTTCACTCAAATTTATAAAATATTTCTGGGGACACCAGGTTTTGTTTTGCGTGGCATAATTAAGTGATGAGTGTTATTACTTTTTCATACTTAAGTATTAGTACATTCTCTATTGAATAGAACGGAGCGCGGCATACATGCACTCACGATTGTATACCTAAGAGAATTAAAAAATTAACTGTAGGACAAAACCATATAAAACAAAAGCTGTTCAGCGATCATTTATTTATATATTTTAATCTGAATCTGATAATGACATTAGGGTTTGTTGCAGCTGCTGTTGCCTACGTTTATCAAAAACGGCTCATCTACAATGCTGTCGTAGTTTTAAAGCATTATATTGGCAGTGGTAGGGCGGTAGCCAAATCACATTAAGTTACATCGACACGACCCATCACTAACATGAACTGTCATAAGAATCAAGGTTCGCCGGGCCGTTTTTTGTCTTTTTGTGCTCTATATTAATAACGGCAACAGGTAGACGCTTAAAATATTCACAGAACATTAAGTTGAATTTGAAAAAGAAATCTTTGGTACCTGCAAAGAAATTGCTTAAATTATAAAAATAATTGCAAACAAATGAGAATCTAATCTATTCTATTTACAGTACGCGAGTGAGCAAGCGTCCTCGCAGCGTGTCCGCGGACGGCGCGGCGACGCTGCCGTGGGCGGGCGCGCAGGCGCTGTCCGCCCTAGAGGCACTCCAGCTGACGCCCGACAGCGCCAAGGACAAACGGTGAAGATACCTCTTTATCTACGAATGTGTACGTAAACCTGTATCGGGCGGGCGCGCAGGCGCTGTCCGCCCTAGAGGCGCTCCAGCTGACGCCCGACAGCGCCAAGGACAAACGGTGAAGATACCTCTTTATCTACGAATGTGTACGTAAACCTGTATCGGGCGGGCGCGCAGGCGCTGTCCGCGCTAGAGGCGCTCCAGCTGACGCCCGACAGCGCCAAGGACAAACGGTGAAGATACCTCTTTATCTACGAATGTGTACGTAAACCTGTATCGGGCGGGCGCGCAGGCGCTGTCCGCGCTAGAGGCGCTCCAGCTGACGCCCGACAGCGCCAAGGACAAACGGTGAAGATACCTCTTTATCTACGAATGTGTACGTAAACCTGTATCGGGCGGGCGCGCAGGCGCTGTCCGCCCTAGAGGCGCTCCAGCTGACGCCCGACAGCGCCAAGGACAAACGGTGAAGATACCTCTTTATCTACGAATGTGTACGTAAACCTGTATCGGGCGGGCGCGCAGGCGCTGTCCGCGCTAGAGGCGCTCCAGCTGACGCCCGACAGCGCCAAGGACAAACGGTGAAGATACCTCTTTATCTACGAATGTGTACGTAAACCTGTATCGGGCGGGCGCGCAGGCGCTGTCCGCCCTAGAGGCGCTCCAGCTGACGCCCGACAGCGCCAAGGACAAACGGTGAGGATACCTCTTTATCTACGAATGTGTACGTACCTATTATTGGGTTCCTTAAAGACAAAGTGAATTAACTGTTTCTTGACAGACATGACACAACCTCGGCCGCATCGTCGACTACACGAAAAAGCTCATAAATAATTGAATGTTTAGAAATCCGTGATTCGGTCCATCTTTCATATGTCGCGATCGAATCAAAATGATAAGACCGACCACGATCGACATAGGTCTAATGTAAAGTACGCGAGTGAGCAAGCGTCAACTCTCCTGCTAACGCCCGACAGCACCAAAGACAAACGGTGAAGATCCTCCTTAACTAGGTCATAAAGCTTTGGGAATGTGTGCGAAGACCTGTGTCAACCGATCATTTTTTTTATTTGAAATGGGTTAGCCCTTCACTCTGGACTAAGCTAGACGTGGTGTAGACAGAGTCGACGGTGGAGCGAGCTCACCCAGAAGGTTCTGGCACTCCCACTCACCGACGGAACACAGCAAGCTGCTTGGTGCCGATGGGAAATCGAGTCGCACGATTGGGTCAATAATTAAATCATTTCGATCATTCAGGTCTCGAGTAATCTTAGGTTTGATTTCTGGCCAAGGGGGTGCAAGCATATAGCCAAATTGTTAAGTGCTTTTTGTATGAATTTATAAACATTTTCACTCTACATTATAGTTATGAGAATAATCTATGTTATATAAAAATATATATAAAAATATAACCCTTAGATTTCTTTATGTAACAACTAGACGAGACAGAAGTTCAGGTAAAAAAAATGAATATTTAGAAAGGAAGAAAGAAAGAAGCATTTATTAATTTGGGACATCACAAACAAACATCGTACGGAATTAAAAAAAATTTTTTTTAATTCTGTACGAATTACAAAGATCACAAAAAAAACACTACAAAATAAAAATCACACAAACAAATCAGTAACAGTCAACGCTAGCCAAACAGTGCCTTTGTGTTTTTCTATATGCTTTACATTCCACACTTTTTATTTTATGTCTTATATACCCAACATTCCGTACAATGTTGCCATATCAATCATTTATTCTTAAAACCCATTCTCCGTGCAGTGTTGCCATCTGCGGCGCGGCGAGCGGCGAGGGTTGCGTGCTGGTCCAGCTACTGAGCGCTTGGGGCGCGCATCTCACTGTATTAGCGCCAAGACATACTGCTTTAACTCTACAGGACTTGGGTGAGCTTCTTATTACTTGGCTTAATTCAGTATGTAAGTTTTATGTTTTGACGAGCGGATGTAGTGGTTCGCGTTCCGGAATACAAAATCAAAGGTTGCGGGTCCAAATCCCGCAAGGGGCAAATCAAATGCATGTTTATAAGTATCCGTTATCCTAGTCATCATAGCACAAGGTCACGCTCAGTTTGGGGCTAGGTAATTGGTGCGATTTTTGAAACAATTAATATTTATTTATTATTATTAATAATAGCGGCGACAGATCTTGCAACACTGTTGCTGGACAGCTTCTCTATTGGATTTAAATTGTCTGGTGAATAACATTCTGTGTCGTAGCAAGAGTTGCTATTTATTTAAATAATTTAGCGGAGAGATCCTTCTGTGTTTATACTATTAGTACCTGGGCGACCGAGCTTCGCTTGGTTACCACTATTTAATTAAAAAAACGTTATGATTCGCAAATCTTGTTTAAAAAACAAAAAAGCTATAAATTTGAATAAATGCACAAAAAAAAATCGTCACCGAGCGAGATTAGAACGCACGTGTCTCGGCCGTTCTCACGTTAGATTGTTAGGTATTTATTTACAGAAACACCATTTGATGAAAACACGTTTTATTCTTTCGATATTTTAGAGCATGACAGTTTTTTTGAAGTATTGATTTATGTCTTATAAATTTTAAACATGGAACAACAGTTGTGCTGTTGTACAATGAAGGCCAGCTTCAAAGCAAAGGAGGTTTATATCGTCCTGAACATCTTACCGCCCAAAGAACCGTATGGTTCTTTAAAAGTTAGTTTGGGAGTTGACAAATTTTGGAGACTGCACGTCGGAAAACACCTGAAGCGGTTTTGATATCATATGTTCTGGTCAAGTTGTCTGAACCTGGGTGTCCTTTCAAGATCCTTCCCATTGACCATTCTCCAGGAGGTAAACGAGAGTCTTTGATAAGATTTTTGATGTACAAATCGAGCTCTGATCGGTCTGCAAAATCTCACCGAAGAAGGAGTAGGGTTCTGCCAAATGGTTTTTATTGTTTGACCATCAATAGAAACAACCAACCTCACCGGAACAATCGAGTCACAAATATATTTGAATCATCATCTGTGACACTTTCAAATTTTTGCTTAAATGGAGTTTGGTGAGATCCATCACATCCCCATTTTGATATCAAGAGTAAGTGCTGCTTTTCATTGTCAATTAACGTATCTATAACTTATTTTAAATATTGAATGAGGCGCAAAGACGTATGATCGAGCAAAGCTTGAAGTTCAACATTAAAACTGGTCTCTGTAACAGTTATTTTGTCATCATCTGGGTAGCACTCTTTTTTCGCCTTTTGCAGCAAAGAGTAACAAGGGTAGATATCTTTGCGTCCACCTTGTAATAAATTCCACTGGCTTCTTGTGAAATTACCTTCAACAAATAATGATAACGCTTCCCGTGGGGTATATTTCATCTTGACGTGGTCTTTTTTAGACGAAATTAACCTTCTGATCTTCTTGGCTCTTGTCGGCGTTGAAGTTATTTCTTTGATCATCATCGAAGCATCATTTTTCCCTGAAGTGCCCTGACTAACACACGCAGCGAAAGTCCTCAACTGGTACGTGAGCCTGTAATTCTTCAGTTTTCCGCCGCTTGCTCCTTTCACTTAACTCGTGAAACTGTTTAACTGGGCGACCGCTCTTGTGTGACGACCACAAAGGAAGCTCTAGTGATATTTTAAGCCATTCCTCATTATTTTTCAAAAATCGTTCATCTGTGTAACTAGCTGCCGTCCATTTCTGCTTAAAACTTGTCTTGAAATGCCTCAAACAACGAGACAACACATTTCTATTTTTTGTCGCGCAAAAAGTCAGCTCGGCAAGCCTATCTTCTAACAAGTTAAGTTTCTCATCGATTCTTTTTCGTTTAAATTCCTTTAGGATATCATAAAGTCATAGTTTTCACCATTTGCGGAGTACCTGAGAACAAATGTACATACATTGTATTATTTTTTTTAATTACACCTACAAACTTATATAATATTTTTTTAAAAGGGGTGACGTTGGGGGACAATTTTATTTCTGTTTTGGTCAGGAGAAGGTTAACGCTTTATTATCATAATAAAAATGTTGCACGACAAAGCCCGACACATAAACAAAAACACTAATGTTATAAAATTTTAGGAAAAATAGCACGTTATGGAATGGCAATATAAGATTAAATGCTGAAATTTAAGAAATAATTTACTGTAATTTATTAAAATATAAAGTACATACCTTCAGCTTCCATATTCAATAACTAATTTTCACCACACACACACATATAAGCACCAAAAAATTTGCAAAGTTATCCAGAGCGCCGAGAAAAAAGTCATGCGTTTTACACAATGGCTGAGTTCCGACTGATTCTGTGGTGAGAGCGCAGGTAGAAAACGGGTTTGGAGGCGCGCCCTGGATGGATCGGTTATTGTACTTTATGAAACGTGCATTGTTTGTGCCATTTGGCAAAGTTTGGAAAATACTCTTTTGACCGGATTTAGGCTTCAAATACCCCTGCCGTTCCGTATGTCACAGTGTTAAGCTGGTACACACCGATGAAATCGTTAGGATTTTCCCTCCAAAGAATCAATTGCAAATTACGTTGATCTTCCTGTATTAATATTTGCCTGTACATTTTTTCAACGTCGGCACACGCTACGCACTCAAATTGTCGAAATCTTAAAAGAATTGAATTTAAATCGTTTTGTAAGGTGGGGCCAATTGACTGGATGTCATTTAATGACTTGCCCGAGGTGGTTTTAGCACTTGCGTCAAAAACAACCCTAAGCTTTGTTGTAGTACTATGCGCTCTAAAGACTCCGTGATGTGGTAAAAAATAATGTAGTGAACTAAAATCAGTGATGTGAGTCATGTGTCCTAAGCTTAAATATTCGCTCATGAACCCACTATACATTTGTTTGTATTCAGGAGTACATCGTTGCAAATTGCGCTCGAGAACCTGTTCGCGGCTGCGGTGTACGAGTCGCCGAGCACATCAGCTGAGTCGATTAACGGAATGCGTACAGAAAAACGTCCAGTAACGTCGCGCATAGTTGTTTCATTGAATAATTGTTCGCATAAACTTTCTGATTTAGATAAGATTTTTTTATTAGATGGAATCACCTCTTCTTATTCCCAAAATCGTCTAAGTTGTAAATCTAATGTGAAATTACAATTGACCTTATTAATGCGCGAATTAATTTTATTGAAAACTGCGCCTGAAATGATCCAACCCAATTTTGTGTTTTGTAGGTAGGGACCATTTGGCAATCGAATCAAAGCCTTATTCAAGAGCTCCCAAAATACATCTGCACCAAGCAGTATATCTATTTCGTTAGATAAATGAAAGTTCGGGTCTGCTAATTGAATATTATCAGGAATTTGAATATTGTGATTATTCCCGATTGATGGCAATTGAGCCGTAATGCAAGGTAAAACAAAACAACTAATGCGCGTGTTGTATGAACTTGTTTTGGATTGTAATCGAATTTCGCATGATTTAGTAGATTGCGTTACACAATTGTATCATTGGAATATTTAATGTTGCGCATAATGAGTTAGAAATAAAACAGTGCTGACTTCCGTTGTCTAGAAGCGCTCTAAATGTGTGAAATGTATTATTCCTATCGGCGATTTCTACTAAGGCAGTTGATAATAATACATGTTGTCCTAATGCGTGTGAACTACAATTTATATTATCATTATATGATGCGGTATGAAGTGTGTGAGTTAGTTCACGCGGTTCTACCGACTGAGAACTCTGTTGTGCGACTGGACCCGATGATAACGATGAATCGGTGATAACGCAGTCTTTGTGTAATAAAGTGTTGTGTTTACTATTGCAGTGCTTGCACGAATCGAACCAACAATCTTTAATTGCATGGCCACCTCGTAAGCAATTACTACAAAGATTTTTATCGTTTATGTATTTATATCTTTCTGATACTGACAACTTAAGAAACGATTCACATGCATAAAGTGGATGATTCGCTTGACACATAATGCACATATAACGTTTAGAATTAGAAGGATTTGATGATTTATTAGAACCCTTTTGGGTAGTAACATGACTGTGTGTGAATTTAGCTTGATTCGACGGTGACGGTTTCTTATTGCTGTTATCCGTGTTTTTACTCTGGGACACTTGAATTGTTTCTGATACGTCAGCCCTGTCTTTGAGAAATTTAATTAAGTCAGATAAAGACAACTTGTTATTATTATGCGTGATTGTACTTTTGTGAAGTTCCCACTCCCGTTCAGTAGACGAATCTAATTTTGTGACAATAATGTAGACAATTAAAGTGTCCCATGTATCAGTCGGTTCGCCTAAAGTTTTGAGAGCGCGAATATTTCTCAAGACAGTATCAATAAGCTTACGAATTTGAAATGCGGATTCTTTAGTAACTGATTGTGCAGAAAACAAAGCTTTACAATGATTATGTACTAATAAACGATTATTGTTAAACCTGTTCTCTAACAAATCCCAGGCTGTAATGTAATTATCAGACGAAAATTCTAATGATTTTATTACTTGTAATGCGTTACCGGGTAACACGGAACGTAAGTAGTGAAACTTCTTTATATTATCTAAATCTTTACAATTGTCTATAACTGATAAATACGTGTCACGGAACTCGAGCCATTGATCGTACGTACCGTCAAAGTGAGGCAAAGAAATTGTGGGTAGATTTACGGTAGATCTACGGCTGTGAGATATGCTCTGCGATGAATCTGAATCTATTAAAATACACTTACTACTACAAGCGCATAAAATTGATTTTCAAAGGTTTCTCTCTCGTTTAATTCTTTTTCTATCTGACTTTCGGATACGATTAAATCTAACTCGTCCTGAACAGAAGTAAAACGATCGAACAAATTTGGCAGTTTATCAAAACGTTCTTTAAGCTCAATTTTACCTAATTCAGACAATTCTAAAGTGTTCAAAAATTTTGCGAATAATGTTAATTTACCTTTAATAGCACTTCTCTTTTTAACTAAATCACGAATATTATCTTGAAGGGACTCAATATCTACAATTGATTGCCTCTTTTTAGACATTTTGGTGTGTGGAAAGTGAAAACAAGTACATACAGTTCCGAAATGAAGTCGAGGTGTCGTCCGCGATGCACAATTAAATGGAGGGTACACACCGGTAACTCAGAAGTTCTAGAATAAAAAACGAATATTGGCACAAATGAGCACTGGAAACGGGCTAAGGAATGGATAGTAGGCCTGACCGTTTGAAGCTGTGATGCTGCAGGTGCGCTGATATCTCAGTGTGATGATCCGGCGAAGAGGGAACAATTTTGTCGATGATTTATTCTGATTAAGTATGCGTACAAGTAGGGTTGCCGTCTACGCGTCGAGTCGTTGAAAGGTCGAATGAAGCGATGTGCAGGGCTGTGCCGGCGCGAGCTACGAGATGTCTACCTTCCCGCTCCTCTGGTCCTCCCCGCATAGTTTCGTTTTCTTGTCGTGCGATTTTAGTGACATTGATGCGCGAACAGGCTGTAACCATTTAACCACATTATTCTTGCATTCCCTGTATTGTTTTGGATATATGTTAATTTATCAATTCTATTATATAAAACGGCTGCCCGCTTATCGTACTAAAGTATAAATATAAGGTCGCTTTTTAAAAAGTGGTGAAATTTAAAGGGCAATTACAAAAACATAAATGAAACATTTTCGTTTAAAAAAACGAATTTCTTTATACGCTAGTTTTCGAGAAAATCGCAAAAAACTATTTTGATTTAAACGTAAAATAAAACACCCCGTGCAGCTTGCGTAGTAAGTTCGGTGCGCAGGTTCGGTGTGTCAATGAATTCGATAAGGACGCCACTATGCTCTCTCGCACTCCCACCTTACATGTGCGACTGGCCGGCGGTTCGCCTCACTCGCGGTCTGTCGGCGTAGTCAAACGCGCCGACAAAGGTGCCGCCATGCCGACACACGGAAACACGCGCCGCGGCTAACACGTGCCGAGCCTTACCCCGCTCCCGCTCACTGCTACCCCCGCGCCCCCGCCGCAGAGCGCACGCAGCGCGAGAGTTCAGTCCGCATAAAACAATTCACTGGGTTGTGCGCGCGCGCTACGTGCGGAACATTTCATCATGGCGTATCGGTATAACGCCCATGAATACCTAAATTATGGCATTGTGCTATCAGGAAGCGGGAGAAGTTTTGTTGCGGGCGCGGCAGCTGTACGCCGAGCGGTACGGCTCCATTGTACACACACGCACAATACTCGGAGCTGTGCAGCGTTTTCGGGAGAGTGGCAGCTTCGAGCCACGCGTCGACCTCGTGCGTCGGCAACGACACCCGGCCCGGCTTGAAGAAGAAGTTATTGATTTTTTTCATCGGCACCCATTGGCGAGCATCGCGGACGCCGCTCGTGTGTTTGGCGTGAGCAGATACTACGTGTGGCGGCTGTTGCGCGACGAAGGCCATTTTACTCGGGTCCAAAAGTTGCTGCAGCAGGACTACGCGGCGAGGGTCGAGTTCTGCCGCTGGCTTAATACGAAAGCGGTTATTATTGGTGCGAGTACAACCCGCGTGTGACTCGTCCGGACCATTTCCAGCATCGCTTCAGTGTGAACGTGTGGGCAGGAGTGATAAACAGAACGTTGCTGGGGCCCGTGTTTCTGGAGAGACTCAATACGGAAACGTATTTAGAGTTTCTCCAAAATGACCTCCCTGAACTGCTGCTGGATGTGCCTGCGTGAAGCCGGAGGTACCTCTACTTCCAGCACGACGACGCGCCTGCGCACTTCAGCCTGCGGGTACGCGCCTACCTGGACGAGGCGTTCCAGGGCCGCTGGATCGGGCGCGGCAGCGTTATCCCCTGGCCGCCGCGATCACCTGATCTGATGCCAATGGATTTCCACGTGTGGGGTAGGGCCAAGGACCTGGTTTACGGAAACGACGGTCATACCATCCGTTCAGTGGAACAATTGCGTGCGCGAATAATTAATTCGTTTGATGTTATGTCCAGTAAGCCCGATGTGCTCGCTTCAGTTCGAAGGCATTGCCTCGATCGGGCTTGGAAGTGTGAAACAAGAACAAGGGCGTCACATCCAGCATTTAATGTAAATTTCATAGTGTAAATAGGAACTTGTAAATTATGTAGATTGTTAATATGTAACTGTGATATGATTGTGTAAATAGGAACTTGTAAATATGACTGTAAATATTTAATACAAGGTAGTAAGATGATTATTAACGGTTTGTATTAACTTGTCAGTCCAAAGCCTGAAAAAGTGTGATGGAAAGTCATGGTTCGTCATTGTACGTTTAAACAAAAAAAATATGTACCTAATAAACTGAACTTTAACGAAAACTGCCTTTTATTCAGATTACCAACACAAATCCCATAATGGGAGCATCCATTGAATCGAAGCGAAACAGTGTCAATTTGGTATAACATGTAATAATAACGTTAGGTTTTGTGAGGGTTAGAATGCAGGCGGGTTGTTTTGAAATTAAAATTGATACCTATTTTTAAATGTTTACTTTGATTTGAGCAAATCTGCTTTGATTCTATGGAAATATTATCCTAGCTATTGAACAAGCTAAATACGCTTAATTTATCTGCATTAGGTAGATTTTCTGTCTGAGCAAAGAAGGAACCTATGCAGGTAGCATGCGCAGCGTTCAGCGTAGGTAGATAAGACTCGGTTTAATGCGCTACTAGTGAGTGAGTGGTGTGCAGCCGCGGTCCCCCCGCGCACCGCGCAACATGAATGAAATGAGGGAAGAGACGGGCACGATTGAAATAAGAGAGAGCGGCGATGACATGTAGGGATGTTTCAGAGTAGACAGGATGCTCTTAAAAATATTTTTTTTTTGTTAGGAAAAATAAAAATGAAAACTAGCACGTTTTTAAAAATGAAAATCATAGGACCCAATTTATCTAAAATATTTAGAAGTTCTGTTAAAGTTTCACCACTTTATAAAAAGCTACCTTATATACAAGAATTGCTCGTATAAAGGTATAAGACCAATCATGTGGCGTATCATTAAACATCGTTTTCACATCCTATTCATTGAACAGGTGCGAAAGATTTCGTGGATATGGACTCGCACGACTCGTGCTGGGAAGCGTTGGAACTGGTGGCCGCGCGCGCCGGGCCCTGGCACGCGGCACTAGCCTGCCCCGGGGCCATCGCCGCGCAGGCGTATCCTAGCAACGCCGCCGCTTTGCTCAAGTGAGTATGTATAATGAGACAGGTGGCGACTTGCTTGCGGCTCGCTTCAACAATAGCGAGCCGCAGCAGGCCTGTGTAACTCCCCGCGTAGGTAGCAAAAATGTACCGACGCGCGGCGACCCACCGTGGTGTGCTAATCGACTTGAGTGTCGCGAGCGAGCAACGACACGCGCGCTCGTTTCATTCACCGGCGGCGCGCAGCACTACGTTGCTGGCTGAACGAGCGTGAATAAAGTGCTAAAAAGACGTCAACTTCTTGTAGCAGTCGACCCTATCGCTTCGTATGATTGTACTTCACAGAATAGCTTTAGTGTATTATGAATCATATTCCAGAGTCATAAGAATGAAATTATCTTGCAATGAATTTCTGTAGGTGTCTAAAAGAAAATGTGCTTGACTTAGAGGCGAACTAAATTACACCATATCATTGACGACTTTGAGTAAATATTTCTTGAATTTCATTGCAAAGTCAAACTTCTCTACGGAGTACTAGTACTTTTTCTGTAGCTGCAGCTTGTGTCGGAACCATGCGAAAAGAGTCGCCAACGAAATCCAAAATCGAAAACCAAATCGCAGGTTCTACTGCCACTTCACTTAAGCGAGTGATTGTAGGATGAGATAGGCTCTAGAACATGTAGCAGCTCGCTAGGGGCTATTGGCGAAGGCCAGGCATGTCGTAGCAACGCCGCCGCTTTGCGCAAGTGAGTGATTGTACGATAAAACAGGTTTTAGAACGTGAAGCAACTCTATAAATATAAAGTCGGTTTAAAATCATTTCAACCAGCCGGTTTTAAGCCGGCTGTCAGATGATGGATCAATTGAAGCGGACGTAACTCATAGGACAACGGCAGGCTGGAAGAAGTGGCGTACCTTGACTGCAGTCTTGTGTGACACTAGAATGCCAATAATACTTTACGGTAAGCCAGGCTGAGCATCAAAAAAGACGCATGAGCAAAACCTCCACACAACAGAAATGCATATGATACGATGGGCAGGGGCAGCCACACTCAAAGACAAGGTTTGCAAGGAGTACATCAGAGGGAGCTTCAAGGTTGCAAAGATACGGACAAACTGAGAGTCCAGGCTGAGATGGTACGGTCACGTAATGCGTAGAACTGAGGATCATGTCGTAAGGAAATGCCTTTCTATAGCTACTATAAAGGGTAGAAGAGGAAGACCTCATACCACCTGTTTGAGAGTTTAGGCAGTGGATTACACGTGGAGGGCGAGAATGATAGGTGGAAAATCAGTCAGGTCTGAGCACTTATAGCTAGGTACTTGCCGCATCAGCTTTCAGGGTTCAAGTATCACTTCACAGGCCACAATCACTCGAAATGTCTGTAAGGAGCTTCAAAGGATACACACGCGGCGAAAGCGCTCTGGTCGGTCTAGTACATGTGTCATAGGGAACGTCTCGATGTCGACTCGATCTTCGGGGCTCTCACGGTACGTTTTAAACAAATAAAAATAAGGCAGGTATGCGTGTGAGTGTGCGCGGCGTAGTATCAATAGGGTACACAAACAAATCAAAATATTGTAGTAAACACCACCTGATTGTGAAATGCCCAGAGGAACATGAAGAAATTGGGTCTGAGAGAAGAGGACGCACAGTGACGGACCACGTGGCGTAGCATGATTGGAAAAACCGACCCCCAGTAATGGGAAAGAAGAGGCCAAAAAAGAAAACAAACCATTGTTTTCATTTTAAGCGTTTATTTACCGACTTGAATAGCCTTATCCCTATTTTGATGATGCCTTTCTTCTCCACAGAGCAACCGCCCCCCGCAACGCGATAGTGGACCTCCGGCCGCGGCCCTTCCTGTCGGACCGGCTGCCGGGCCCGCTGGCGGTCGTGTTTGCCGCTTCTTTCTACTCGCTCAGAGTACTTAGGGTAAGAAAACTCGCAAAAAGGGTACTGTAGTACTCACTTAATAAGGCGCGTCGTAAATCTTCGTTCACGCAGAAAAGAAAGTACGACTCCGTAGATTACCGAAAATAGCCAAATTCACAGTCAACCTTAGACTACACAGCTTTAGGGTGTATAGTACACTGTAAGTATTATTTACGTCTTGTAATTTTAACAGTGTTAAAACGAACAGGCATTTTATTAAAATTGTAACAATATAGCTTTTTAATTACCTTCGGTTCGTTGTATTCGTCGTCGTTTGTCGTGTACATTCGTCTAATTGGCTTGTCGGCTAGTACACTATAAGTTAACCAAAGAAATTATTGACAAATATACTCTGCAGCTATTTAGCTTTATTAAAAAGAGATTAGTACGAGAGTTAGATAGATAGATGCTCTTTATTGCACACCACACACAGTATAAATTTACATAAATGCTCATAGAGAATGGGTATATAAAATCAAAGCCAATTTCGCTCACGTTTTGTTTAAATTTCGTAAAAACTTGCAAAATAATTGCTAAAGTTTAAAAAATAATTATGAGAATGGTATAATTTAGGCCGTCTTATTGCAGAAAGCAATGAGAGTTGTTAAAAATAATTTGATAACCTACCACTAGATGGCGTTGCATACTATAAAATCGCGCTATTTAGGGGGTGAATTTCCAAAATCCTTTTCTTAGCTCACCTACACTATAAAAGGAAGCATAGTGCTAAATGTCAAGTTTAACTTATTTTTCGCCATTTTCAGTGGTTACTAGGCATGGGCACGCACACAGACTGGCTGGAGGACCGGCACAGACTGTCGCCCGGCCTGACTGCGCTCACCCAGCTCGTCGACTCGGGACGACTCACGCCGGTGATAGATAAGGTAAGTGTCTCTCTCTCTCTATCTGTGTCTAAGGCTCGAGTCACACTAAAATGGCCGCGTCAAGTCGCTGCCATTACAGTATGCAGGGTGTCCCGTTAATAAGGATTATCCTTTACAGATTATTTACATTACATCATGATGATGTGTGTTTAGCATAGTAGGCATGGCCTACTATGCCATAATAAATAAGTTACCATTTTCGAAATTTTGGTTTAAATTTTTTATACATTTTTTGGAGCTTTACTAACATTTTAAGGAACAAGAGAATATTGATTTTGGTGCCTAGTCTACTCTTCAAGAGTCATCCTCATCCTCCTAGCGTTATCCCGGTTGTGAACTCGCACTCGAGGGCCCTGGGTCCGCTTTGGACCATGATCCAGAATGTGGCAACACTTACAATGGACTCTACTCTTCAAGAGTATTTAAATTAAAAGAGACTTTTAAAGTCAATAATTAATTATGTAGTAGCCAATAGCCATACAACAATTCCCAACGCTCATTTCTGCTTAGCCAAAGGTATTACTGGTAGGGAATGCCACTTGGCACAACTGAAAATTTTGTGCAAAAGGCAGACGGACTTTTGTACAAAATTTTCAGTTGTGCAAAAAGCTTAAATTAACAATAAAATATACGTTTATTATATTTATTTATCCCGACATTGGTAAAACTAAACATGTGATGCTAAACACAATCTCATTCAGTTGTGATAGAGACGAATCTGCAACGAAAATGGGTAGTCTGAAGTGCTGGCCGCTGTACTTATTAAGAATACTGTTAGCCCCACTGACAGTGTATTTATCCAAAAAAGAGGTAGACCTGTCATCTCGTACTGCGCGACGATTCAAATTTGATGCTCCGAACACACGTTCTTTTACGTGTCAAAAGTCTTATTTGAATGCATAATTGAGCAAATGGCTTAATTTGAAGCAATCAATTCCCGCGCGTGAATGACCAATCTACCTCTTTTTAAATACACTATCATTGGCGAGACCTAATAAATAAATGGGTATCTTTACATACTCAAGTTTAAGGGACACTAATATTTTATCCTCAATTTTCAGGTGTACATGCCGCAAGATTTCGAGAATGCGTTGGCGCATGCGTGCAGCGAAGACGCAATAGGAACTACTGTCATACGCTTCCCCTAGTACATGGAAGGTGAACCCAGTGACCACAAATGGCACTCGGAAGAAACTTCTTAGAACACCAAAAAGTGTAGACTTGATTTGAAAATTACAATCTGTTAAAAAGTACTCATTATAAAAAATTGAAGCTTCTCAGATTAGTAACTAAACAACTTTCTCCTAAAAACATGCCTCGAAATATGGCGAAAAAATTTTGACTCCACAGAAATCATTTATTTCTCCTACCATGTTTGACTGGTAGAGAATGCTTTTATTGTTAAGTCCGCCATTTGGACAATTAACTGTGTGCAAAAAGTATAAAAAATAATAAAATAAAATAAAAAAATTTAAGGGTCACGTGACCGATTTAGTATGGGAAGTCAATAACTTTTTTGTTTCTAGAAGTTTTTTCAATATTGATTCTGAGTAGCTCTTCGTTCAATTTTAACGGGTAGTTTTGGAACACCGTGTATATAAAATTTCACAGTCTTAGCTCGATATCACCTCGATTTGCGAATGAGTCACGAAAGCAGAAGTGTGCAGAAGTATCGATCTACTCTTTAAGATTATTTATATAATTATGTACTAGTACAAAAGGCCTATGAACAATCCTTTCGATTCAGATTTCCTAAAATATACCTTGTATGAAAATAAGGCAAAACGTAACAAAAACTGGTAAAATAACTGGTTTCTCACTAAGTTCCATTTGAATTCGATCCGTTTCCATCAAAATACGGTCCGGTATAGTCGTAGAACTATTTGTACGATATCTTACGCACTACATCCTTCATACGGGGACTGGTTTTCCATATTTAAAATCAAATGACGTATTTTGACGAATTCGGATCGGACGTAGTGAGTAAACGCTCTAACAGTGACGACATCACTTATATGCGCTAATATGCCTAGGCGAATCAGACACTTAGAAGAATATATAAATCAATAAATATTACGTTAAATATTTTTTGGTGTAAAGTTTAACACTTACTTAACAAATTAATAACTCCAAACAATGCACCTACTAAATGTAATTAAAATCATGTTTCTTTAATAACGTTAAATATATTTTTGGCAGTTTGTTTTAACATTAATTATACATTTTATCAATTTATTTTGATTATTAATATTTCGATGAATATTTCAAGTATATTATACAGATTTATATGCTTTTTTTGGACCATAAAATGGTGTACAAATTTTAAAGTTATATCTGTTGAATAATATAAAAAATATTATTCAACAGATGTATATAACTTTAAAATTTGTACACCATTTTATACTGTACTGTTTTCCACTTCACATTATTATTCTTGTGAGCGAAGATTTCCTATGACATTATTTTTATTCTATTTACCTACTTATAATACTTGAGGTGACTTGACAATATGTACTTACTTAAATCATACCATATCTGTATTTCCGATTCACATAAGCCTGCATCAGAAAGATTTTACTAGATCATAAACTATGATATATCATGATGATCATAAACAATTTCTAAAGAATGTTGAAATAAGAGCTCATTCACACGAGGACGATTCGTGTTTTTTTTACGATTCGTTTTCTTTTTTGACGGCTGCAATGCTTTTTGAATGCCCACGTTCACACCGATCACAAATCTAGTATCTTGTTTTAAAAATCACGTTCGTCAAAATACACGGATTTTTGACCAAATTCAATTAGGATATTTTGACGAATCGTGAAAAAAACACGATTCCATTTGCAATGTGAACATCCATCCGTCATGACCTATTCTGTATTTTGACGAATCGTTAATGGTCGGATCCCGTGTGAATGAGCACTAAGTACGACTGTTTCTTGCCTGGTAAATAATGATGAGAGAAAATTATATTATAGAATGTATCCAATTATATTTTAATCATATTATTTCACGTTGCCATCCTGTAGTCACAAATAAAAGACTGTACCATAATCGTCCCACAGATCTGTATATAATTAGTTGTATATAAACAGAAAGCTCATGTATATTCGCAGGAACACAGGTGCTCGACGCGTTGTAGCATGCATACAGACATACTATTGTATATAGTGTATAATTGATGTGTAATGTATATTTACGTGTTTTGATTGAATATTGTATTTTACAACAGCTGAAAATTGAGGTTAGTAATAAATAAGTATGTACATTTGTTTTATAGGTCTATCCAGTCTACCTACTTATTGTATTTTATGAATCAAATTATGTCTGCGTATAGGAGGGTCCGTGGCACAGTGGCTAGAGGGTTGCTTCTCATGCGGGAGGAGTCGGGTTCGATCCCACGTGCCGCCATGTACCAATGACTTTTTCTAAGTTATGTTCATTAGTTGTTTCTTACGGTGAAGGAAAACATCGTGAGGAAACTGCACATTCAGGCGACTGCATGTGTAACCATGATCCAAAACTGGTCATGTTCCCCTAGTAACAGGGCCACGGAGGTCAGATGACAGTCGCTCCACTGTAATTACCTGATCTGCCACATCCTGGACCATGGTCAGCGGACCCTGACTGCACAACTGGGATAACGCTAGGAAGAAGAAATTATGTCTGCGTATAGGTCTTAACACGTTAATGGACTATAAACCATATATGGATCAAAGTTCTATACCCGGCCTTATATTTGTTGGCTGATCGTTCAATAGTAAACATTTATTTATATAGGCTAATTCAGTAGACTTAATGCGTCAACACTAATAACTTTAGCTGAAATTTTAAGTAAAACTTTTGAAACATTTTGAAGTGTACACATTAATTCTTAAATTGTCTTACCGTAACATTTTGAAGCACTTATATTTATTCAATGTTCCTGAATATCACTGAGGAATTGATGTTTCAAATATACTGTGTTTGGGGCAATTGAAAATTATGTCATAAGTATTCAAAAGTTCAGATACGACCGAAGATAAGGTAAAAAATAGGTTTCATATAATGTTAAATGAAAAAGTATTTATAAATAATCTTCCGTCATTATGGCTAAAGGCCATGGCCTGGCCATTCTCAACACAAGAAACTGTTGCATCGACATTTTTGTGTCGATTACGACTTTTATTTAGTTCCAAACCAAAAATAAATGTATTTTATAGATAGATCAAATGTTATTTTAAAATAAAATATTGTTGTTAAAACGCCTTTCATTTAAATAAATTGAAGTCCGTTTAGTTTAAAAATAAGAGGTATAAGAATGGCCTGATCATAACCGGTGATACCACCGTATGGCCTGATCATAACCGGTGATACCACCGTATGGCCTGATCATAACCGGTGATACCACCGTATGGCCTGATCATAACCGGTGATACCACCGTATGGCCTGATCATAACCGGTGATACCACCGTATGGCCTGATCATAACCGGTGATACCACCGTATGGCCTGATCATAACCGGTGATACCATCGTATGGCCTGATCATAACCGGTGATACCACCGTATGGCCTGATCATAACCGGTGATACCACCGTATGGCCTGATCATAACCGGTGATACCACCGTATGGCCTGATCATAACCGGTGATACCACCGTATGGCCTGATCATAACCGGTGATACCACCGTATGGCCTGATCATAACCGGTGATACCACCGTATGGCCTGATCATAACCGGTGATACCACCGTATGGCCTGATCATAACCGGTGATACCACCGTATGGCCTGATCATAACCGGTGATACCACCGTATGGCCTGATCATAACCGGTGATACCACCGTATGGCCTGATCATAACCGGTAATACCACCGTATGGCCTGTCATAACCGGTGATACCACCGTATGGCCTGTCATAACCGGTGATACCACCGTATGGCCTGATCATAACCGGTGATACCACCGTATGGCCTGATCATAACCGGTGATACCACCGTATGGCCTGATCATAACCGGTGATACCACCGTATGGCCTGATCATAACCGGTGATACCACCGTATGGCCTGATCAGAACCGGTGATACCACCGTATGGCCTGATCATAACCGGTGATACCACCGTATGGCCTGATCATAACCGGTGATACCACCGTATGGCCTGATCATAACCGGTGATACCACCGTATGGCCTGATCATAACCGGTGATACCACCGTATGGCCTGATCATAACCGGTGATACCACCGTATGGCCTGATCATAACCGGTGATACCACCGTATGGCCTGATCATAACCGGTGATACCACCGTATGGCCTGATCATAACCGGTAATACCACCGTATGGCCTGTCATAACCGGTGATACCACCGTATGGCCTGATCATAACCGGTGATACCACCGTATGGCCTGATCATAACCGGTGATACCACCGTATGGCCTGATCATAACCGGTGATACCACCGTATGGCCTGATCATAACCGGTGATACCACCGTATGGCCTGATCATAACCGGTGATACCACCGTATGGCCTGATCATAACCGGTGATACCACCGTATGGCCTGATCATAACCGGTGATACCACCGTATGGCCTGATCATAACCGGTGATACCACCGTATGGCCTGATCAGAACCGGTGATACCACCGTATGGCCTGATCATAACCGGTGATACCACCGTATGGCCTGATCATAACCGGTGATACCACCGTATGGCCTGATCATAACCGGTGATACCACCGTATGGCCTGATCATAACCGGTGATACCACCGTATGGCCTGATCATAACCGGTGATACCACCGTATGGCCTGATCATAACCGGTGATACCACCGTATGGCCTGATCATAACCGGTGATACCACCGTATGGCCTGATCATAACCGGTGATACCACCGTATGGCCTGATCATAACCGGTGATACCACCGTATGGCCTGATCATAACCGGTGATACCACCGTATGGCCTGATCAGAACCGGTGATACCACCGTATGGCCTGATCATAACCGGTGATACCACCGTATGGCCTGATCATAACCGGTGATACCACCGTATGGCCTGATCATAACCGGTGATACCACCGTATGGCCTGATCATAACCGGTGATACCACCGTATGGCCTGATCATAACCGGTAATACCACCGTATGGCCTGTCATAACCGGTGATACCACCGTATGGCCTGTCATAACCGGTGATACCACCGTATGGCCTGATCATAACCGGTGATACCACCGTATGGCCTGATCATAACCGGTGATACCACCGTATGGCCTGATCATAACCGGTGATACCACCGTATGGCCTGATCATAACCGGTGATACCACCGTATGGCCTGATCAGAACCGGTGATACCACCGTATGGCCTGATCATAACCGGTGATACCACCGTATGGCCTGATCATAACCGGTGATACCACCGTATGGCCTGATCATAACCGGTGATACCACCGTATGGCCTGATCATAACCGGTGATACCACCGTATGGCCTGATCATAACCGGTGATACCACCGTATGGCCTGATCATAACCGGTGATACCACCGTATGGCCTGATCATAACCGGTGATACCACCGTATGGCCTGATCATAACCGGTGATACCACCGTATGGCCTGATCATAACCGGTGATACCACCGTATGGCCTGATCATAACCGGTAATACCACCGTATGGCCTGTCATAACCGGTGATACCACCGTATGGCCTGATCATAACCGGTGATACCACCGTATGGCCTGATCATAACCGGTGATACCACCGTATGGCCTGATCATAACCGGTGATACCACCGTATGGCCTGATCATAACCGGTGATACCACCGTATGGCCTGATCATAACCGGTGATACCACCGTATGGCCTGATCATAACCGGTGATACCACCGTATGGCCTGATCATAACCGGTGATACCACCGTATGGCCTGATCATAACCGGTGATACCACCGTATGGCCTGATCATAACCGGTGATACCACCGTATGGCCTGATCAGAACCGGTGATACCACCGTATGGCCTGATCATAACCGGTGATACCACCGTATGGCCTGATCATAACCGGTGATACCACCGTATGGCCTGATCATAACCGGTGATACCACCGTATGGCCTGATCATAACCGGTGATACCACCGTATGGCCTGATCATAACCGGTGATACCACCGTATGGCCTGATCATAACCGGTGATACCACCGTATGGCCTGATCATAACCGGTGATACCACCGTATGGCCTGATCATAACCGGTGATACCACCGTATGGCCTGATCATAACCGGTGATACCACCGTATGGCCTGATCGTAACCGGTGATACCACCGTTGTTTCAGATTGCCATAACACAAGTGCATAAGCTACTTACTTTGGGATCTGAACAATGTATGTGATGTTGTCCAATATTATTTATTTATTTATAAACCTCAAGCTAATGGATCTAACCAATGATAGTGAATTTAAAAAGAGGTGGATGTGTCATTAGCAAGCGGAAATTGCTTATCTCAAAATGCTCATGAATTTTGTCATATTTTGATTTAAATTTCGTACACGTATGATATTTACGTGTTTATTTATAACATCGTCGAGCCGCTACAACACGTAAACGAACGTCTGCTCGGCGGGTCAAATTCGAATCACCGCGCAGTAGGAGAAGACATATATACCTTTTTTTTTCAATACCCTGTCATAGGATCTTACCTAAAATAAAAACAAAGAATCGTCTAAACCACATATATTAGCGTAGACACAACCTAAATACGATTGCATCGCATAACATTAATTACAACATAATAAGACTACACAACAGATAAATATGAAAAAACACATTTAGGCATCATTTAAGCCTTGCAGACAAAAAAATGGGACGGCGAATTTTAAAATGTGTCGTTAAGCATTGACAATGCTATACTAATGAATTGCCTGTGAGTCAAAAATTTTTTTCTTCTTTTCATATCTTTTCTGAAGCCCATAATGTCAAAATAGCAAAGCTTCGTGTCAAATTAGGCACAGAGTTTATAATTATCCCATTTTTGTCTGCATTTTAACACCCACTACCGTCCGCCATTTTAATTATCATTCACCTTCCAACCCAACAAGAGAAGGAACAAGACATTTAAATTGCTTCTTTTAGTATTTCCTCATATCTCAGTAATCCCATCTCCAATTTTGTTCATACTTAGAGCCGTTCACACGAGGGCGATTCGTCTTTTATCACGATTCGTTCTTTTTTTGACGGCGGCAATGCTTTTTGAATGCCCATGTTCACACGGATCACGAATCGTGAAAAATGACGATACGTCTTAAATCTAGTATCGTTTCTTTAAAAATCACGAATCGTCAATGACGGATCCCGTGTGAACGAGCCCTTAGATTACATTACGTCCTAAAACTTTTTCTTATAAATCAAAAACATACTTTACACGGAAAGATTCAAGTTTGACATTCCCATAAACCCTACATTACTACAAACAACACTACACACATGTAAAAAATAACGTTCAAATATTTGACAAGATCATAAAATAGATTTTTAATAATTCCAATGAGGATTTTATACATTATTTTTGATCAAATTCACAGCTCGTAAGTATATTGCCGATTTAAATTATTATTATTATATTGCTAATATTTTAATTCATCTACTAAGAAACAGCTGTTAGATATTCACGTTTCTAACATCACAAACTTCTAAGCTAATGGGTTTAACATTTTATTTTATTTAAAAAATAATTATCTAATAAACAGAGGTCGGAATTAGGTAGAATTATTCATGTACTTACACCGATTTCATACAGCCAAAGAATAATGTGGATATGCCTCAAATCCCGAGATTAATTTTAAAGAGTACCGTGATTTTTTAAATAAAAAGTTATTTACTTTTACTCAATTTAAACTACTGCACGCGCGACGTTGCCAAACTTACATCGATGACATCGGATGTCCGAAGTTGCAAAATTCTAATACGCGCGATGTAGCCACAGTTGTAGTTCACACAACATAGATTGTATTGTACGAACAAAATAATATAATAGCGGAAATGCGGAGCACTCCCCGCTTAACGGAATAAAGGTACTAGATTTTGTCTCTTTCTACCGAATTCAAACTATCTATTAGCAATAAATCGGTTTACTCATTCACACAGCTCATTCGCTTACCTCGGTTCGTCAAATGCGCTCACTTGTTTCCTATTGTTTATCTCTGAGGTTTTTATTATTATTTATTTGTAATATTGTTGGCCACACGGGATTGTCCATTAGAAATCCCGGGAAGGTCCACATTAATATCAACATTTCGATGCAAGTACATAAATAACTCTACCTAATTCGGACCTCTGCTAATAAAACATGGACTACATCATAGTATTGCTATTTTGCGATAATATAATATCAACTTTTAAAGAATCCCTTTAATACATAATCAAGAAAAAGTTTATTTGTACTATGGTAAATATATTTAATTACAAATAAGTTCATCCACAGAACACATTTTGTAAGATTATCCAGATTACATAATTTTATATTCATTAATTTCAAATTTAGTAAAATAACAAGAAAATTTTAGAACTAATAATATCAAATAAATTTAAAAAATATATTAATATCTTACATAAACTTATGTTTTGAAGAAAGAATACTGAGTCGCCATAAAAAAATGGATACGATTTTTGACATTACAGAAATATTGATCACAAGAAGCTGGCAGTAAGCAGTTTACTTAAGTTTTGCTTATTTTTAATTATTGCAGTTATCTCAAATTATTTCATATAGTTCAATCAAAGATTATAGTAATGTACGCATAAGTCTATAGAACTTACTTATTCCAGTAAAGAGGTAAGCATGATTTTTACTTATAAGAAAGAATAGCTTGTGCATTTTTATCTAATTTACTGATTTATTTAAATATTTCAGCAACATGGTTGTAATGATAATTCTATTATTGCAACAAGAATATATAGATAATAATTAACTTATTTATACAGTGTGTCCCGTCACCGATGACGGAGCCTTCATGTGGTGAGTGAGAAGCAATTTCAACCACTTTCATAACAGGATCAACTTTGAAATCCCAAATTTATTTTTTACTTCCCCATACTAATTAGTAAATCAACTTTGTAGATTTGTATGGAAAGGTGAAATTTTTGGTCTGTTTTCGAGGTTCATGTAATAGAGAAAAATGTTTACTTAATTTAATCCAAATTTGACCTAGTCTTACTTTGATCCAAAATATTGTATTTTATTTATAAAATTTAATTTATTTAATGACCGATGACCGTATAATTTATTTAATGTGATTTAATTACAATTTAGACCAACTTTCTTTAAAATAGCTACACTTCAGTAAATGTTGTGTATACCTGTAATAGGCAATCATATTTGTATTTTTTTTTCATGATGTTGTATTGTGTATAGTGTGATTTGCTGTTGGTGTACCTTTATAAATAAATAAATAAATGTTGCAGGTGAACTCATCTATGACCTCTTAAAGGCTCCGACATCGGTGACGGGACACACCGTATGATTACATACTTCATTGTGATGTTTTTGTATGTCATTACGAGTCACTTTTATACTACAGATGTGATTATCTAATGCGTGAAAATATTAATCGTACAAAAACTAGTGAAGTAACAGTATAATATTATTTTGAATACAATCTGATTTTAGGTCGATTATATTGTCATATAATTATACTAATTCCACATAAAAATATGAGATTCCAGCATATTTTTTTTAATTTGAAATTGGTTTGCTCTTGACTCTAGACTAAGCCAGACGTGGCACAGACAGAGTCGATGATGGAGCGAGCTCACCCAGAAGAATGTTATATGTTTGGGTTATTTGGGCAGAGTAATCACATTTGACATACAATACGAATATGCATATTAGCAAAATATCTAAAATCAAAATTACAATATTTACTTGTCAAATAAAAGCGATAGGAATGTAAGTTTGTTTGTTTGTTAGAAATACTTCAAAGCTTGTAGAAGTATATCGTAAAACACATTTGCTAACAGCATAGCATTGTTCGTTATATCCAACACATTCACTGTAAAATGCTTACAGCATATTATATTGAGTAAATATGAAATTAAAACGTGAATCAATCAGATTGCTTAATAAATATAATGAGTCAAAAACATAATAGTCTAACTAAACTCAAAACGATAAGTCCATTGAACAATAAAATCTCAACAAAAAATATTAATTATTATTTTAGTTACGTTGATTACACACTTTCGAGGAAGATCAAAAGTTACGAATATTGACATCTGGTTGGATCAGCCAAAACTATTAGCGTTGCTGACTATTGTTATAAAAAAATAATACTGGTACAAAATAATATAAGTTTCAGGTTCTTTTTATAGTTGAACTCTGACCTATACTTGAGTCAGGGGCCCATATTTGGGTCATGGGACTTGAACGAGTTACCATTATCTAAACCCAAATGATATTTCATTCATTCATTTATCGAACCAAGATAAAAGAAAAAAAACTTTCTTCAATCAAAATTATAAAAATCATTGGAATATTATCATGATTAAAATGTAATGTGATTACGAACAATAAATGATTTGATATCATCATGATTTTTACGATAAGTTAATAATCAAAAAAAGACAAACAATGTCAATAGACCAACCGTTTTGTCCAACGCCTAATGGCAGTCTTAGGTAGGTTAGGAATGGAAGCATTAGTAAGTACATACATAACGCAGTCACGCGTATTGTGATTCTCCTTCGTAGATAGTTGACATCTGAAAAAGAAATGCAATGTTAGAATTTATTGACCCAACTGTTAGGTAATATAAATATGCACTTAGTACAGAAACTTATGCAATTTCTTTGATTTTTAGAGTTCCGTACCAGGAAAAAAGGAACCCTTTGTTGTCCGTCTGTCTGTCAAGAACCTTTTTCTCAGGAACGCGTGTAGGTATAAAGTTGAAATTAACATCAAATACTCATATCTATGGTCCCTTGAACGACCGTCTTGGCGGTTACGGGTTCGAATCCCGCAAGGGGCAAATGTTTGTGTTATGAGCACGAGCATTTGTACCTAAGTCATGGATGTTTATATGTATTTAAGTATGTCTATCCGTTATCCTAGTCACCATAGCACAAGCTGACGCTTAGTTTGGGGCTAGGTAATTGCTGGTGTGTTTGTTGAAACAACAAACTAACTAACTTACTTGAAGCTGTACAAAAATCAAGCTTTTAAGCCCACGCAATTAAAAGATACGGCTAATTTTGCCCTATCTTCTAGCATTTTTCAAGGAAATCAAAACCTATGGGGCACTTCGCATGTTCCTACAACCATACAATTTGGTAGGAAGGAAGGTCTAACGGTACAAGTAAAGGAAAACCGCGAATGTGATTACATCGTAGAAAAAATCATTTTTTTTTGTATGGAACCCTCAATGCGCGAGTCCGACTCACACTTGTCCGGTTTTTTTACAAAAAGAACTGTTGTACAGTCGGCAGCACGTCAGGTTACCTATTTGAACTACGAAAACAGCCTTTATCACGTAGGGAATAGAGGCGGTCTCAAGGTCAAAGTGGGGTAGTCTGCGTTCGGCGTGTGTACTTCAAAATTGTTTGTTGTATGAGAGCCCCCCCTAAATATTTTCTTATTATAATGTAATATTCTGTGCATACTTCAAGCTGTTAAAGTGGCAACAGAAATACATAATTTGTCAAAATTTCAACTGTCTTAGCTATAACACACAGAACAGAAAATCCTCCTAAAGCATCATCTAATTTGTAGCTTTCAAAGAAGATAACATCCTAGTTAGGATCCTAACAAGAAAGGTCGCATCCTACTTAGGATACTAACTAAAAAGGACAAATGGATAGGCAGGTGCTCTACTCTGATAACGCATTGTCCTTATTTTCACGTCTAGCCGTCGCGCTCGCTCGCACTGACATGCTGGCATTAGTATAGCCGCAATTTTCTGTACCGCATCATAAGTATGGGAATGTCATGTTTTACACATTTAGTATTGTATAATTTTAGGTAATATTAGTTTGCTTACCAAAATCTACATGTCCACCACTCATAGCAATATCGTGGTCAACTATTATTGGCTAATCAAGTGTTCAACTCATGTAAAATGTCTAGTTATAAGCTGTTGTTGTCCCAAATAAATAAATAAATTAGTGACAGGGACGGGGCTACAGCCGAAACTACGAATATCGTCTTAAAGAGTGGGGTCCCAGTCCTTCCCATTCTAAAGGTTGTAGTATTAGAGCAGCACAAATACCCCCAAAAGGACTACAGTTGTTAAAGTTAGACATTTTGTGTAGGGTAGCGGTGCCACTTTGGTGCCGTTGATTCGTGTGTCGGGTAAGACACTCTAGTGTCGGCATCGTCACAACAGATCCACTAGTTACTCACGCACCTAGTGACTAACAGTTGTTAAAGTTAAACATTTTGTGTGGGGTAGCGGTGCCAGTTTGGTGCCGCTAATTCGTGTGTCGGGTAAGACACTCTAGTGTCGGCACCGTCACAACAGATCCACTAGTTACCCACGCACCTAGTACAGGAACAGCTCCGGGAAGTACTTCGTGTAGGCGGGCACGTTCTGCTGGTACGACTTGGTCTGCCCGCCCGGCGAGCAGGATCCGGATGCTGGTAACAGCGGGTCTTCCGATATCGAGTTGAATATCTCCTCCAGCTTGTCTTTTATCTCGTACTGGAAAATAATTATGATAATATTATTATATGCTGCAAACCATCGAGAATAGGAGGGGAAAGATGCTGGGACACTTAGTGCGACACAATGACCTTATCAGAACAATGATAGAGGGAAAAGTAGAAGGGAAAAGGAAAAGAGGAAGGCCAAAAAGGTCCTACATGGACTAAATATAATAGTGTATTGAATACGGAGAGTACGAAAATTGACATCAGAGGACATTTTATATTCTAGAAGGCTCAGGAATTTATTAATTATTTATTAATACGGAGAGTACGAAAATTGACATCAGAGGACATTTTATATTCTAGAAGGCTCAGGAATTTATTAATTATTCATTAATACGGAGAGTACGAAAATTGACATCAGAGGACATTTTATATTCTAGAAGGCTCAGGAATTCATTAATTATTTATTAATACGGAGAGTACGAAAATTGACATCAGAGGACATTTCATATTCTAGAAGGTTTAGGATTTTTTTACCCATGAAGGTCAAATATGATGTACATTCGGCAGCCATTCAGGTTACCCATTAGAAATACGAAAGCAGCTTTTATTAAGTACGGAATAGAGACGGTCTAAGGGTCAAAGTAGGGTAAGCTGACGTGCGGCCGCGTGTACAAAAATGAATCTCCATTTCGTTCAAGACAGGCGGCATTGCCACTTCTCCGTGCATAATGTCATTTTCCAATATGTCCTTTCCTTAAAATGGCCCTTTCTTATAATGTCCTTTTCTCAAAACGTCCCTTTATCAATATTATGTTCTTCCTTCAAAATGGCCTATATAATTTTTTTAAACTTCTACGGTGAAGTGTCGACAGACAGACATAGCGAAACACTTAAGGCTTTACGCAGATGGGCCTCCGACAACAGCCACCGGTGGCTACTAAGCTGTTTACATTGTTTTTAATAAGTTTTGTAAGCGAGTGGCGGCCACTCGCGACTCAAATTCAGACAGGCATTTCAAATAACTGATAACATTCTGCATCTCGCTATCATAGCTTAGCCTTTCTTTCCTATATGTTTGGCAAGTCTGTTTTAATAACAAATTGACAAAACATCTGTCAAAGGATCTAGCAGGTGAGTGTCAAATTGTAGCGGCCACCGAGGACCTTCGTTGGCGTGCGGAAATAACTGGCGTGGCGCGCGACAGCCACCGGTGGCGGTGGTCGGTGGCCTATCTGCGCGACGCCTAATATCTTCTGTTATTGCGTACCTTGTTGGTGGAGTTAGGACTCGCCGCTGAAGCTAAAAAGGTGGTGATTGGTGTTGGTAAGTTGTGTATTTATGATCAGAATAAATTCTGACCTTGGGTTGCGTCATCTGTCGCAGATGCTTGAAGGGCGCGGTTCAGAAGGCGTTGTTGAGCGTTAGTCAGACTGTCTAGTTTGTCTAGTGCTCGGCTCCTATCCACAAGATCCCGGGTTCAAGATCGGTCGGGCCGAAATTTGTTCCTTGTTATTTTTTTGTTGAAAAATTTAGAAACAACCCGGTCGATCTGTGTTAGGACTCTCCACCGAACTATGAGACACGTGTGTCCATTATAATATTATCTGTTACTGCGTTCCTTTGTACTTGGTAGCCATTAGGAGTCGCTGCTAAAGTTAAAATATTGGTAGATTTTGTATTTATATAACAAAAAAATCGTACTTTGGGCTGCTTCATTCACCGCTGAAGCTAGAAAGTATAGCGAAGTCAAAGAAGCGTGGAATGAAGTCAGTGCCAGCATAGATGAACACGTAACATAGGTCTCTCAATCTCCTTCGTTTTTGACGTCGCTTTCAAAACGTCCGTAGCTTAATTACGCAGGGAACAGAGGCGGTCTCAAGGTCAAAACGTGTGGCCTGAAGTTCTAATGAAAAGGGTCTGGCACTCCCAGTCACCGGCGGAACACAGCAAGCTGCTTGGCGCCGGGCTCCGGTGGGAGGGTGGTAGCTAGCGGTGCCTGCCACCGCTATTAGGATCGTTCAGGGCGCTCATGGTGGACCACTAGGAGGTAGATCCTTCATCACCCCAGTATTTAGACAAGATAAAATCGTATTATTTTGGTATTTAACAACAAAATACAATCTTATATCTATAGATTAAAAATAAATGCAGATGCCAAAAAGGTCCCCGCTTAGTTTGAATCGTGACAGCAGACGGATAGCTCGTCGCTGGAACACTGGTTTTCAGCGGGAAGATTTGTTTGATCGTGTTCTTTGGTAGCGGGTGTGCGCCTCGTTTCTCTACTGATTATTGTTGGGCATTTGTGTCGTTCGCGTGCGGTCGAGCAGCTAATATGACCGTCTGACTGACCTTAGGTTGCGTCATCTGCCGCAGACGCTGGAAGTTCTACTACGCAGGGAACAGCGGCGGTCTCGAGGTCAAAATGTGCAGTATGAAGTTCTAACCTTGAGCTGCGTTAATATGAGTGTCTATTATAGGTTTTTGGGCCGACCTTGGGCTGTGTAATCTGCCGCAGATGCTGGAAGTTCTACTACGCAGGGAACAGAGGCGGTCTCGAGGTCAAAATGTGCAGTAAATGTGCAGTATGAAGTTCTAACCTTGAGCTGCGGTAATATGAGTGTCTATTATAGGTTTTTGGGCCGACCTTGGGCTGTGTCATCTGCCGCAGATGCTGGAAGTTCTACTACGCAGGGAACAGAGGCGGTCTCGAGGTCAAAATGTGCAGTAAATGTGCAGTATGAAGTTCTAACCTTGAGCTGCGGTAATATGAGTGTCTATTATAGGTTTTTGGGCCGACCTTGGGCTGTGTCATCTGCCGCAGATGCTGGAAGTTCTACTACGCAGGGAACAGGCGGTCTCGAGGTCAAAATGTGCAGTAAATGTGCAGTATGAAGTTCTAACCTTGAGCTGCGGTAATATGAGTGTCTATTATAGGTTTTTGGGTCGACCTTGGGCTGTGTCATCTGCCGCAGATGCTGGAAGTTCTACTACGCAGGGAACAGAGGCGGTCTCGAGGTCAAAATGTGCAGTAAATGTGCAGTATGAAGTTCTAACCTTGAGCTGCGGTAATATGAGTGTCTATTATAGGTTTTTGGGCCGACCTTGGGCTGTGTCATCTGCCGCAGATGCTGGAAGTTCTACTACGCAGGGAACAGAGGCGGTCTCGAGGTCAAAATGTGCAGTAAATGTGCAGTATGAAGTTCTAACCTTGAGCTGCGGTAATATGAGCGTCTATTATAGGTTTTTGGGCCGACCTTGGGCTGTGTCATCTGCCGCAGATGCTGGAAGTTCTACTACGCAGGGAACAGAGGCGGTCTCGAGGTCAAAATGTGCAGTAAATGTGCAGTATGAAGTTCTAACCTTGAGCTGCGGTAATATGAGTGTCTATTATAGGTTTTTGGGCCGACCTTGGGCTGTGTCATCTGCCGCAGATGCTGGAAGTTCTACTACGCAGGGAACAGAGGCGGTCTCGAGGTCAAAATGTGCAGTAAATGTGCAGTATGAAGTTCTAACCTTGAGCTGCGGTAATATGAGTGTCTATTATAGGTTTTTGGGTCGACCTTGGGCTGTGTCATCTGCCGCAGATGCTGGAAGTTCTACTACGCAGGGAACAGAGGCGGTCTCGAGGTCAAAATGTGCAGTAAATGTGCAGTATGAAGTTCTAACCTTGAGCTGCGGTAATATGAGTGTCTATTATAGGTTTTTGGGCCGACCTTGGGCTGTGTCATCTGCCGCAGATGCTGGAAGTTCTACTACGCAGGGAACAGAGGCGGTCTCGAGGTCAAAATGTGCAGTAAATGTGCAGTATGAAGTTCTAACCTTGAGCTGCGGTAATATGAGTGTCTATTATAGGTTTTTGGGCCGACCTTGGGCTGTGTCATCTGCCGCAGATGCTGGAAGTTCTACTACGCAGGGAACAGAGGCGGTCTCGAGGTCAAAATGTGCAGTAAATGTGCAGTATGAAGTTCTAACCTTGAGCTGCGGTAATATGAGCGTCTATTATAGGTTTTTGGGCCGACCTTGGGCTGTGTCATCTGCCGCAGATGCTGGAAGTTCTACTACGCAGGGAACAGAGGCGGTCTCGAGGTCAAAATGTGCAGTAAATGTGCAGTATGAAGTTCTAACCTTGAGCTGCGGTAATATGAGTGTCTATTATAGGTTTTTGGGCCGACCTTGGGCTGTGTCATCTGCCGCAGATGCTGGAAGTTCTACTACGCAGGGAACAGAGGCGGTCTCGAGGTCAAAATGTGCAGTAAATGTGCAGTATGAAGTTCTAACCTTGAGCTGCGGTAATATGAGTGTCTATTATAGGTTTTTGGGCCGACCTTGGGCTGTGTCATCTGCCGCAGATGCTGGAAGTTCTACTACGCAGGGAACAGAGGCGGTCTCGAGGTCAAAATGTGCAGTAAATGTGCAGTATGAAGTTCTAACCTTGAGCTGCGGTAATATGAGCGTCTATTATAGGTTTTTGGGCCGACCTTGGGCTGTGTCATCTGCCGCAGATGCTGGAAGTTCTACTACGCAGGGAACAGAGGCGGTCTCGAGGTCAAAATGTGCAGTAAATGTGCAGTATGAAGTTCTAACCTTGAGCTGCGGTAATATGAGTGTCTATTATAGGTTTTTGGGCCGACCTTGGGCTGTGTCATCTGCCGCAGATGCTGGAAGTTCTACTACGCAGGGAACAGAGGCGGTCTCGAGGTCAAAATGTGCAGTAAATGTGCAGTATGAAGTTCTAACCTTGAGCTGCGGTAATATGAGTGTCTATTATAGGTTTTTGGGTCGACCTTGGGCTGTGTCATCTGCCGCAGATGCTGGAAGTTCTACTACGCAGGGAACAGAGGCGGTCTCGAGGTCAAAATGTGCAGTAAATGTGCAGTATGAAGTTCTAACCTTGAGCTGCGGTAATATGAGTGTCTATTATAGGTTTTTGGGCCGACCTTGGGCTGTGTCATCTGCCGCAGATGCTGGAAGTTCTACTACGCAGGGAACAGAGGCGGTCTCGAGGTCAAAATGTGCAGTAAATGTGCAGTATGAAGTTCTAACCTTGAGCTGCGGTAATATGAGTGTCTATTATAGGTTTTTGGGCCGACCTTGGGCTGTGTCATCTGCCGCAGATGCTGGAAGTTCTACTACGCAGGGAACAGAGGCGGTCTCGAGGTCAAAATGTGCAGTAAATGTGCAGTATGAAGTTCTAACCTTGAGCTGCGGTAATATGAGCGTCTATTATAGGTTTTTGGGTCGACCTTGGGCTGTGTCATCTGCCGCAGATGCTGGAAGTTCTACTACGCAGGGAACAGAGGCGGTCTCGAGGTCAAAATGTGCAGTAAATGTGCAGTATGAAGTTCTAACCTTGAGCTGCGGTAATATGAGTGTCTATTATAGGTTTTTGGGCCGACCTTGGGCTGTGTCATCTGCCGCAGATGCTGGAAGTTCTACTACGCAGGGAACAGAGGCGGTCTCGAGGTCAAAATGTGCAGTAAATGTGCAGTATGAAGTTCTAACCTTGAGCTGCGGTAATATGAGTGTCTATTATAGGTTTTTGGGTCGACCTTGGGCTGTGTCATCTGCCGCAGATGCTGGAAGTTCTACTACGCAGGGAACAGAGGCGGTCTCGAGGTCAAAATGTGCAGTAAATGTGCAGTATGAAGTTCTAACCTTGAGCTGCGGTAATATGAGTGTCTATTATAGGTTTTTGGGCCGACCTTGGGCTGTGTCATCTGCCGCAGATGCTGGAAGTTCTACTACGCAGGGAACAGAGGCGGTCTCGAGGTCAAAATGTGCAGTAAATGTGCAGTATGAAGTTCTAACCTTGAGCTGCGGTAATATGAGTGTCTATTATAGGTTTTTGGGCCGACCTTGGGCTGTGTCATCTGCCGCAGATGCTGGAAGTTCTACTACGCAGGGAACAGAGGCGGTCTCGAGGTCAAAATGTGCAGTAAATGTGCAGTATGAAGTTCTAACCTTGAGCTGCGGTAATATGAGCGTCTATTATAGGTTTTTGGGCCGACCTTGGGCTGTGTCATCTGCCGCAGATGCTGGAAGTTCTACTACGCAGGGAACAGAGGCGGTCTCGAGGTCAAAATGTGCAGTAAATGTGCAGTATGAAGTTCTAACGTTGAGCTGCGGTAATATGAGTGTCTATTATAGGTTTTTGGGCCGACCTTGGGCTGTGTCATCTGCCGCAGATGCTGGAAGTTCTACTACGCAGGGAACAGAGGCGGTCTCGAGGTCAAAATGTGCAGTAAATGTGCAGTATGAAGTTCTAACCTTGAGCTGCGGTAATATGAGTGTCTATTATAGGTTTTTGGGTCGACCTTGGGCTGTGTCATCTGCCGCAGATGCTGGAAGTTCTACTACGCAGGGAACAGAGGCGGTCTCGAGGTCAAAATGTGCAGTAAATGTGCAGTATGAAGTTCTAACCTTGAGCTGCGGTAATATGAGTGTCTATTATAGGTTTTTGGGCCGACCTTGGGCTGTGTCATCTGCCGCAGATGCTGGAAGTTCTACTACGCAGGGAACAGAGGCGGTCTCGAGGTCAAAATGTGCAGTAAATGTGCAGTATGAAGTTCTAACCTTGAGCTGCGGTAATATGAGCGTCTATTATAGGTTTTTGGGCCGACCTTGGGCTGTGTCATCTGCCGCAGATGCTGGAAGTTCTACTACGCAGGGAACAGAGGCGGTCTTGAGGTCAAAATGTGCAGTAAATGTGCAGTATGAAGTTCTAACCTTGAGCTGCGGTAATATGAGTGTCTATTATAGGTTTTTGGGCCGACCTTGGGCTGTGTCATCTGCCGCAGATGCTGGAAGTTCTACTACGCAGGGAACAGAGGCGGTCTCGAGGTCAAAATGTGCAGTATGAAGTTCTAACCTTGAGCTGCGTTAATATGAGTGTCTATTATAGGTTTTTGGGCTGACCTTGGGCTGCGTCATCTGGCGCAGATGCTGGAAGGGTGCGGTGCGGAAGGTGTCGTTGAGCGTGGCCCGGCGCCGCTCGGCCTCGCGCCGCTCCGCGTCCGTGGGCCCGCCGGCCGCGCGACGCAACGCTTCCAAGCTCACGCTCTCTGGCTGCATCGGGTGCTGCACGTAAGAGTTTACGATTAAGGGATTTTTTCTGATCTGGTGGTCGTTTTTTTCAAGTGCAATCATATATTTAGATTGCATAGTGAATGCTTATCACTTAAAAACAATAATTATCTTATTTGCAAGCTTCATCTTTCGATTGTTAAATACTTGCAATAGTATTTCTTTCGAGTGTTGGGGGTATAATTCCAATAACATTGATGAAAGCACCGCGGCATTACAGCGTTAAGAAGCACTTGAAAATTTCGACAGGCTCTGCCAACGCCAGGGTGGCCGAGAGGTTAGGCAATCGCCCGGTATGCGAGGAACGCGGGTTCGATTCCCGCCTCTGGTGGTCGTTTTTTTTCAAGTGCAATAATATATTTAGATTGCATAGTGAATGCTTATCACTTAAAAACAATAATTATCTGATTAAGGGATTATTGGAACCGAGAGTTGTATTTCAGAGAGATCATCAGCAGCCATCCTATGCAGTCGTGCGTGGCAAAGCCTCCTCCCACTGGCAAGTACCTAATGTTATTTGGAGCGAGCGAACCGCGATTCGTTTTTGTTTGTTGACAGAGCTCATCTAGGGTTCCGACCCAGAGTGTGGCAATCGGCCTGTTCCGACAGGGATATTGTTCCTCATCTCTTTATGCTTTAAAAAAATTATAGGAAAAGTTGAAAGGTGTTTCAGGATGAACATGAAATATGTATAGTGATCTTGAGGTTATGTGAGGTCGCTAAAATAACAAGAAAAAAGTAGAAAAATTTTAGCTCGATACAAAAAACATAAGGTGGAGTCCTTCTAAAACTTAAAATACTTATAAAACTTCTAATACCGACGAACTTTTCCTAAACTATTCAACATATTAAACTACATAGGATGTTAAATTAACTTTTTTGAAAAAAATGTAATTTTCATTCAAAATTTATGTGTTGTTCGTAGCTTACACTTTTAATTCTGAACGACGTCAAATCTGCTCTCTCACCTACTAAATCGTGCCGCGTGACAGTGACAGAAGCAGTGGGAAAAGCAAATTTCGTTTGCTAACACCAGCCCTTTAAATTACCGAGTTATCAATGTGAAGGCACCGATAATAATAGACATGGAAGGAGTTTGAGATCTAAAAAAAGACTCGAGATAGTTTTTATCTCGAATTATAGAGCTATCGATGTAAAATTGCTTATAAGTATGAAGGCTTATCCCGAAATCTACTTTGGGCATCTTCATACAGCAGTCAATTTTACAGGCCAATTTTATATGAGTGAGTTCACACACAATACTAGATCAGGAATTCTGTTATTCGTGCAAACTCGCTCGCGCATACAAACAACTAAGTACGTCGGTAAATATGTATGTACCATAGAAATATATATATATTTTTTTCTATTTATTTTAAGGAGGGTTTTTTCTAAAAGAAAATGCCACCCTCATAGTGCTCAAACTTAGCCTAATTAACAATGTTTCGCCTATTTAATGCTCTTTGTACAACATAATATAGCTTTATTGCTTTATCAGAAAACGGGCTAGACAAAATACTATTACAAATACCAATTTCGTTCGTATAGTTGATCTCATGTAAGAATTGAAATCTCTCAGCCTCGTTTCTGTTACACTCCATCATAACGTGATACACATCCTCTATGATATTGCATTCGTCACAAAGAGGTGACGGTGTTTTTTTCATGAGATAGCCGAAACTATTAAGAGGTATATGTCCGGAACGGAGTCTCAAAGCCAAGACAATGTCATTTCTGCTCATACCAGTGTAAGAAAACCACGGACATCTGCACAGAGCTGGCTGAATAGTTTTATACCAGATGCCCTTGGTAAGCGAGCGTTCATTAAAGTATTCACTCCACTGATTCAAACATTTTCTCCTTACTACTGATAGTAAATCAGAAGCGGTGGGTAGAAACTGGGTTTCAATACCTTCGATCGTTGCATTTTTAGCCAGCGTGTCCGCAATTTCATTTCCAATCACACCCGTATGAGCAGGAATCCACTGTAAAATCACCTTTCTATTTTCAGAGCGTAAACTTAAAATGGAGTCCAAAATCAGGTAGGCAATCGGTGTTCCTCGAATGCTCGAGGAGCACCGAGCCAAGTGTTGCAGAGCGCTCTTGGAGTCTGATAAGATAATAAAACTGTGATAATTTATCGATTTAATATATGAAAGTGCTTCCAAGATGGCGATTAATTCTGCGTTCATTATAGAGACTCTGGAGTCCACTTTTAAGCCACAATGTGTGTCACGTTGAGGATCGTAAAAAGCGGCACCCACCCCACAATCATCTTTTGATCCGTCCGTATACAGTTTATAATAAAGCGAGTAATGTTTATATGTAGCCTGGCTACAAAGATTAAGTAGTTCATTTTTAGTATAATGACTTTTGGTTTTCTCTACACAATCCAAATTCCACCGAACACAATCCAGGAGATCCACACTGCTAACCCATGTTTGTAATTTAAACATATCTAACTGAATGCTGCGATGCATTGGTAGCTCAGATAAATATCGTTGTACAGAGATTAGGAGCGGTAATTTTTTTTGATTCCAATAGCGAATGAGTGTTGGTTCTTCAAGTTCACTTAGAATACTAATAAGCTCATTATTCAGATAAGCCTTACACTTTAACCAATACTTCGCTGCCAGATATTGTCTTCTTACAAATAACGGTGGAATGCAAAGCTCACTTTCCATAACGTGTATTGGTGTAGATTTAATGAACCCTCCAATAAATCTCAAGCATTGGTTTTGCAAGATGTCTATTTTATTTAAGGATGATTTGCAAGAGTTATCGTACAGAAAGCTGCCGTAATCTATTCTGCTGCGAATCAGAGTCAGATATAAACGCCTTAAATGGGTGGGGTGTAAACCCCAACCAGGGCCTCTTAATATTTTAATTATGATCAAAAGCTGTCCTACCTTCTCCTTCAGTTCGTTCAAATGCTTAGACCATCTTAGACGACGATCAAACCATACACCCAAATATTTCACATTATCCACAACCTCTAGGTGATAGTTTTTTTATTTTTATTTGAACTGATTCTCTACTAAACCCTCTTCTAAAAACACAAACTTTAGTTTTTGTGGTTGAAATCTCCAAACCAACCTCTGATAGAAGGTCAATAAATTTATCTAGTGCTGCTTGTAAGTATTGTACACCCTCAGTTAGTGTTTTACATGTGCGATAAATCACAAAATCATCTGCGTACTGTGAGATATATACTTTGTCTATCATATTACATATTTTCCTTGTGGAAATGTTAAAGAGCAGGGGAGATAAGGGATCTCCCTGCGCCAGGCCTAAATTAGTATTTCTTGCTAATATATTGGTACGTAAACGGATTTTAAGTGTTCTTTGATTTAAAAAGTTCCATAAATAATAACAAATTTTAGTGCCAGCTCCAATATCGTCCAGCATTAAGAGTAATGCCGTAATATCTACATGGTTGTAAGCATTGTCAATATCAATAAAACATGCAATTGTAGGGTTGTTTTTAGAAAAGCCTTTCAAGATCCTATGAGTCAGAATAGAGAGGTTGTCATAACATGAATAGCCTTTACGGAAACCTGTTGTGTGAGTAGAGAGTAACGCATTTTTTTCGCAGAACCACTCTAATCTCTTATTAAGAATATTGTGTAGTATCTTGCAAAGACAAGACATCATTGATATTGGGCGCAGGGAGGAAGGAGTTGACTGATCTCGACCTGGTTTTAGAATAGGGACTATGTTAATTTCTCTCCACTGTAAAGGTACAAATCCAGAATCAAAAAGTATATTAAATAATTGCGTTAAAATGCGTTTAGCATTTTTAGGTAAATGATTAATCATAACGTAACTTATGTCATCTAATCCTGGTGACGTGTTTTTTCTCGGTATACTGTTTTCTACTTCGGTAATTGAGATTGGGTTATCTAATAGTGGATTAATAGAAACAAATCTGGGGCACTCTAAAGGAACATAATCGGGCGTCATGTCATGTAACAGAGCACGAGCAATTTTCTCGTCAGTACATTGTTGGTTTACAGCTGAATTATAGCCTTTGACCCATTTCATTTTTTCCCAAAGTTCTTTAGCACTCGAATTCTGATCTATGGTAGAACAGAAATTTTGATAGCTTGTAATTTTAGCCTTGCGTATTATATTTTGAGCAGTACTGATCTTATTTTTTAAAACAGTTAAATTATTAGGGGTTGGATTTCTACGAAAACGCGTAAGCGCCAAACGTCGTTCCGCTACAGCTTTCGACAGTGTAGGGCTCCAGTACGGTTTGGGAGTGAACTTATTAGTTGGACTTTGACAGATGTTAGTATATGGAATGTTAGTTTCGGCAGCAATATTGATAAAGTCAACAAAATTATCATAAGATCTCTGCAAATCGCTTGAAATTGTAAAGTTTTCAAATAACTTTTCTGCAGTTACCTTGTATGTGATCAAATCTGCTTTTTTGTAATTTCTCTTTGTAACTACTTGTGAATTTGATCGAGAGATAGGAATGGATAATTTGATAATTCTATGATCACTGCCTAGCGTTTCACTCAGAACCCTATAATTTAACTTGAGAGCTATGTCAGACGAAGATATAGACAAATCTGGAGAGTATTGTTGCAAAATTCCATTAACCAATTTCAGTCTTATAGGGGTACGATCATTTAACACAACAAAGTGGCTTTCAAACAATGCATCGTATATTTGATTGCCTCTTTGGTCATTTTTAAAGGACCAGTTGAAATTATGCCCATTAAAATCACCAAGAATCAAGGTCTTTTTATTATTTATTGAAAATATATAGTCCCAATCGTTAATACTTGTACGTGCAGATGGAGGGCAATATATGGCAATGATATTTTCTATTTCAGTGCAATTTAAAATTTTAACTTGAATGATTTCTACATTTGAATTTGGATGATTAACAGTAACGCGTTGAGATTGAACAGACCTATGTGTAAGTATCGCTACCCCGCCATAAGAATCAGCTCGATCGCAACGATAAATACTATAACCTCTGACCTGTAACCGACTTTCTGGCTCCAACCAGGTTTCACAAATGGCAGCAATGTGGATCTTCTCTTGTACAATCAGGTTTTCGAAACAGGTTAGTTTTGGTCGCAAACTTTGACAGTTCCACAAAAGGGTGTTGAAATTACGACTGACGTTGTTATTATCTACTGACATATTCTAATAACAATTTTAACATGGGCCACTCAGCGATATTTTCAACTGTTATAAGAATTAGCCATTCTATGCAACACTTCAATATATCCTTAAATTTTTCTTGAAACGAATAGTTTTTTATGAATATTATGTTTTTAAGTCTGGATAAGAGTTCCCCAAAAGTAACTTCTTTCTTTAAATGTGTTCCACTTGCAGTTGTTGTGTTACGTCGAAAGTCCTCTTCGGATTTGTGGGACATGTCGGAGGGTCGATCCTCGTTTAGCGTCTGCGGCACGGTGAAATTTGGATTTTGGTTTGTAGTAGGCTTCTTGATTGAGGAACTGTGCTTTTTCTTTATTTTTAAAGGCTCTACTCTATTGTTAGATTGTCTATCGGCATGCACATCTGCCTGAAACGTGACGACAGAGGCGTATGTAGGAGAGAAGTGTTGATCTTCCGGTTCATTTTGTTCGACTGCTAACGGTGAAAACGTGTTGTTCGAAAACACACTTATATACTCTGAGGGGGATGGTTTCGGGAAAAAATATGATTGTTGTGCTCCTTTTGGGTTTTCAACAGTTGCTGGCGAAGGGGGTACATAAATTGAACGAGCTCTTTGGTATGTGCAGTTAAATTCAGACATAATTTCTCGTATACGTTTTTCTTTAAGGAATTCAGGACAGGCCGATTTATTCAATGCCATGTGGTCACCCTGGCAATTAACACACACGTAAATTTGAGTGTCGCAATTTTCATGCTTCCCGCTGCATTTGGGACAGATATTCTTTTCGGATGGGCATCTCGCTCGTGTGTGTCCCAATTTCCAGCATCTAGAGCATTGAGATACTGGAAATACGAATGGCTCCACTTTAATGCGTAGATCGTCAACATAGACATGGGATGGTAAGAATGAACCCTTGAATGTCAGTCTTACAGTCTCGCTTGGTGTTCATTCACCACTGGAACTTCGTTTATTCAAACGGAGAACAGAATGTAATGGCGAGCGGCTATCACATTTAATCATATCCTTTATATCTTCATCACTTAGGTCCATGTCAACGTCTCTTATAGAACCGTAAGAATAGGTAACTTGCGAAGACCTCTGGAACTTCCAACCTTTATCTATTAATTGCTGGCATGTAATCAATTTTTCTAGGTTTAAGTCATTACCAAAATCTATTCGGATTTTATATGGGCTTAAATATTTTATTTTGATAATATCGCAAATATTACATTCTTTCAATATCTTTGCCAACGCAAATTGTTTAGGAAGCTTCTCTTTACATGATACGTAGACGTCAATTTTATCTACACTTTGTTTTTTTGTCCTTTTTAACTGTTTCCCACTCTCCTTCCTCTTCTCTAATTCGTTTTGTAGGTCTTTCTAATAATATTGCTTCCCTTTCTTCCATATTTAATATTTCTTCACTTTCTTTCTTTCTTATAGGTTTTGTTAAATAATCGCTTTCTTCATTCATTTCCTTAACTCTCGCATTTAAATAAACACTTGGACTCGGTGTACTTGGCTCATCCAGTTGTATTGGTTCATCAAGATTTTCTAATTCATTTGCGTTATCGCCCATAATTGTAGTAAACAAGTTACTTATAAAACGCACGGACAAAGCGCATACGCGCCGGCCGCGAACAATAGGGCGCCCGATAAGCGGGCCAGCTGTTGCCGGCCGCTCACTGCGTAGATGTCTAATTAGCGCGTCTTGTAGTTAACGTTATTATGCGCGACACACCACACGACTGCCTCGCACGAATACCGCCACGAGAATGATAGAAATATTTAAAACCTACCATAAATACAAACATATTTAAACACACAATCTACCAAGTTGGTACCAATTCTACCATAGACAAATCATATACATATACCGAGACCTGCCTCCGGTCGCGCCTCATGTCGTGAGCGCTATACGAATCGTTGTCTTCGTGACGCCAGTGCCAAAACTCGTTATCGTTGCGCTGGGAAGGAATAGGATGGGGTATGGTAGGATATAGGAGCAATTGGATTATGTTACATGAGTATACACAACAGTCCTTGGTAGAATTAATTAATAAAAGAAAATATTGTTACATTTATTTGTCAAGTGCTGTGATTGGGGGGAGCTAGCAACCCTCTAGCAAGGAACCCAACACAGATTTTATTTATTATTTGATGAGACGACAACGTAATCATCATCACCATTGGCCGATTGCTGCCACAATTTAGACAAAGTGGGTGCAGTTTAATATTCTAATAATTAAATGCAATTTATAGTCCGACCGCTTAAATGGATTCCCGATTGCAGTACAAGGGTGCGGGGATAGACCTCACACCCCTTTAGTTCGATTTGATTGGGTGATTTGAATTTCAAGTCCTAAGCAGTAAGTACTATAGTCTGAATAATGTAATAGGTACAATTTGACAGGTCAGAGTGATCACAGAACGTAGCAGTGTATGCGGAAGGACTCCATAGACAACACACAAAATAATGAAAATAAAATGCTATTAATTTTAAAATAAGAAAATATAGATAACACTGACTTATAAGTAATGTAATGCGACACATTTAAATTTATATTTTCTAAATAAAGTATAAAATTTATTGAAATTCTTCACTGCTGACAGACGTCTTAAAACGGCCATGTTCTATTCTATTTGTTCCTAATTATAGTGTTGTCACCTTTTTACTCGTTACGGAGTTACATATTTATTGATTCATCAGTTGGTATTGAACAAATAACATTTTCAGTATGCAATTTTCAAATTGAAGACTTAATTTTATTTGTGGTTCATAGAACGTAATTCTAAAACATACTCATGAAGACTGAAGTAAATAGTCACTAAACATAAAATATTTTTAATTATTAACAATGTTTTGAATCGATCGTAAATCGATTTGCTGTCTGAATCGATTATTCTACCTACCGATTCGTAAACACCCGACCTTGTGTCAACTGTCAAATTGAACCTATTAAATTATTCAGACTATAATACTAAACTGGCAAGACACAATAATAATGTCCTCCTAGCCGGATTTCGACTACAGTGGCCAATCTCAACAAAGATTAGCCGTGTGCGTGGGAGATATTATAGTGCACAAGTGTTCGCGCAATACACAGGTGCACTCTCTGTTCCTTTACTCTCATAATTCGGTGAGACGGCAGTCCGACATGACCGTAGAGAGATCAGGCGCAGGACCGATGGCTCAACGTGCTTTCCGAGGCACGGGAGTGTTTTAACACCACCAACTGCCTGACTCCAGAGCTGTGTCCGAGTTATTTCAAGACAGGAAAACCTAACACTTCCGGCCCGACCCGGGAATCGAACCCGGGACCTCGTGGAAAGTACCCAGCGTGCTGACCACTAGACCAACACGGCAGTCACAATATTTTTATGACGTCGACGTCATTATTGTGTATGTATAGTCTACTAAATAAACATTAACAAGTTATTTACATAAGCGCCAAAGTTAGGCATCGTGGGGCGATGGTTGTGGTTGTATTTCTCGATGAACATCCTGTATTCCTCGTCGAGCGCGTCGTGCTGGGGCTGCTAAGGGATATACAGGGTGGTGAGGAAGTAGGCCGGGGGTAGGTATAGAGGGTGGGAGTTACAACGAATGGACTAAGTATTAAATAAAATTCTGAACAGTAGCAATGTGAAATTTTCTTAAGTAGATTTACGATACTATCTACCACATCCCTGCGATACCATCTCTAATATATTTTAACCTATCGTCTGTGTGAAACGCCGCGAAGATGACAGCCCCTCGTCTGTGGCGAGTTTCAAGAGCTTCGCGCGTGTACAGTTTATGTTAAAAATATACATATTTTTGATGTATTGGACAATTAAAATGAAGCAGATGTAATCAATATTTGCATAAATTACCTTGTTTATGGATGATAAGTTATTCCTCAAATGTTTCTATTTTCATTTCTTGAGCTGTTTGAAAACGAAGTTTCACCAAAAATGCACACACAAATAAAATGCACTATTTTTAGTATTATTGAATTTTCATTCCTATTTTACTATACTTTTCCTAATAGATTAACTTATAAGAAATCTATTTCTGTAGTCAAGGCAAGCTATGACGATTAGAATATATAAATATTTTACTTTCATAAACCACTCCCGTGCTCGTAACGGTCGGTGAATGAATTTGAAAGTCGATTCATATCAATAAGGTCGATTTTTTTTTAAAGTAATGCTTGACTATAGTAGCCCATTCATTCGATTTTATTTTAAATGTACTTGTATACCATATCGTAATAGAAAAATGGCTTAAAATTGAAAAAAAGTAGGCAGATGTAGTCGCGATCAGATCCGTATCATACACATACGACGGATACATCTGTATGTGTTTAGGATCCTGAACACCCACAGACGATAGGTTAAGGATGGATATAAAATGCCTAACTATCGACTGACAAAGAGCGTCGGTGGCGCAGTGGCTAGCGGGTTGCCTCTCATGCGGGAGGCACCGGTTCGATCCCACATGCCGCCAATGTACCAATGACTTTTTCTGAGTTATGTACTGTAAGGGAGCTCAGTTAAAACACATTTTAATTAATAAAACACGTTAATTCACAAGAAATATGACGCCGCGTACAGAGAGAATCGTGCAAGTGAGAGGGAAGATACATGTCAAACATTTGGCGCGAATGCAAAGGATTGCGTTAGGAAATCCCTTAGAGTACATTAGTCGTTTCACTAACCGACGCTGTTACGGTGAGGGAAAACATCGTGAGAAAACCTGCACATTCAGGCGACTGCGTGTGTAACCATGATCCAAAACTGGTCAGGTTCCCCTGTTAACAGGGTCACGGAGGTCAGATGGCAGTCGCGCCACTGTAATTACCTGATCTGCCACATCCTGGATCATGGTCAGCGGACCCTGGGCCCTCGCGTGCGAGTGACACGCGACAACCGGGATAACGCTAGTAGGATGATCGACTAACAAAGTTTAGCTGACATAATAATGGTGAGATTCCTAGCAAGTTTGACAGCTTAAAACATCCGTAACTTTACATTTATCAGCTTAAACAGTGAGATAGAATTTTATTCTGTTTATGATGTATTAACAGATTTTTATCTGTCATAGCTTGTATAGGTTTCTTTATAAAATATATATAAAAAAACATGTGATTGCTGGCAATTTAGTATGGGAAAGCAAATCATTTTTTGCGATTAAGATGTCGGTCTCATAGCATAGTGAAAGTTGCTTAATTTGAGCATCAGCATCGGCTATTCATGTTTTCTAAATAACTCTGTATAAAATGCATGTCCAAAAATGATCGGTTTTATCAAGTAGTAGCTACAAGTCAAGGTCATAGAGGGATAAAATATAGTATAACTTACCCTCTGCACCCCCGGCGAGCTGTTAGCGCTGTCGAGCTCCGCCACCGGCCCGGCCGTGATGTCGGCCAAGCTGTCCCTGCCTTGCGCTGCTCCTGTAAAATAGTAGATTGTTATACAATAGACGAAAGTGACCATTCCACTCGAGAAGTGGAATGGGTGCTTTCACCCGAGTTAAACATACTATTTTTCATTTCGACTGTGAGGAAATCAAGGGTATGGATAGACTATCGATAGTTGAGGCAAAAGCAATAGTATTGATAAAATATCGATAGTATCGATAAACTATCGATAGTTGAGGCAATAACAATAATATCGATAAAATATCGATAGTATCGATAGACTATCAATAGTTATGAAAAAAGCAATAGTATTGATAAAATATCGATAGTATCGATAGTCTATCGATAGTTGAGGCAAAGGCAACAGTATCGATAAAATATCGATAGTCTAGGTAAAAGCAATAGTATCAATAGAATATCGATAATCTACCGATAGTAATGATAGTATCGATAGTAATGATAGTATCGATAGCTCCGTTAATATAAATACTATCGACACATAGCAATACCATCGATAGTATCAAAGTTCAATACTAAAATCACTATCGATAGCTGATACAGCTATGACTATTGCAGTAACTATCGATACTCTCGATAGTGGCCTTTTATTCAATAGTAGGAGTGGAGTATAAAGTAGGAGGGAAAAGTTATTTCCCACCCGGCTATCTATACATGAAAGTTCAACTTTCCGAACAGGTGAGATGAAAAATAATGTTTTATAAAATAACAATTTTGGCACACAAAAATTGATCGACCGTGTCGTCCGGTAAACTTGAACCCACGACCCTTCGCTATCCAGGTGAATGCTCTTTTAACTGAGCTATGAAAAACGTTGTCAGTCGACGGTGTTTTTTAAATGCTTGCTACGCCAGTGAGCCGGCGTTTAATTTCATTCCGGCTTCAAATCCTGGGTCGGGCCGAGAATGTTGTTTCTTTTCTGGCTTGAAATAATTCAAACACAGTTCCGGAGTCAGGAAGACGTTGGTATTAACGCCCCTGTGCCTCGGAAAGCACGTTAAGCCACGGTCTTGCGCCTGATCTCTCTACGGTCATATCGGACTGCCGTCTCACCGAATTATGAGAGTGAAGGAACAGAGACTGCACCTGCGTATTGCGCACACACTTGTGCACCATATATCTCCCGCACAGTTGAGTCTCCCGCAAAATTTTGACTCTAGCGGCTAATTTCAACAGAAATTAGCCGCTAGAGTCAAAATTATGCTAGGAGGACATTATTATTATTTACATTTAACAGAAGTCTATCTTTGTCATTCAAAATGAATAAGAAATACTATTGGTAAAACTTAAAGAGATAGAAAATGTCTTGGGAATCGCAGCTTAATGATGGATTTCTCTCGAACCGAGGATTTTGAAATCTTGCTATATCGGCTATGCCACACATACCTGTTTCGACCCAGCTGTGTCTACGGTGAAATCCATGCCATTTTTTGGAGAATATCTTTGTAATCGGAGTCCAATTATTATAGTGGGATTCCCTTAAACCTAGGATTTCGTCATTGATCCTATTGTCCACGGTTTACATACCCGCTTCGACCCAGCTGTGCCGGTGCGCCAGAGACAAGGTGGCGCCGCCCGCGTACGGAGACGCCGCCTGCAGCCTGGCGCAGTCCACGCCGCTCGCCTTCAGGCACTCGCACACTGCCATCTGTACACAAAGATGTTGTTAAGACTGAGACAACATTCTTGCGGAGAGGCTCGACTGCCCCTACATCGACCACTGCTGCAACTTGCACATCGCACACAGTATTACGGCCTTATAGTTAAAGACATTTTGAATTAAATGGGGATCCACACGAAAAGCTTGATGCAGATGACGCTAGCATAGATACATGACATAGCCGTCAAACATTTTAGACGTATCTGTAAATTAGATAGAGTTTTTCGTGACTATCTAATGTTATTTCATCATAATGTATTCGTCAATGAAGTTATCTGAACTAAAAGACGAACTTTGGAAACGAGGATCAAAGTATCTGGTAAAAAAGTCGATCTTATTGCGAGGTAAACATTTGGGTGTTAATCCAATTTTATTACTGTAAATGTTACATTTAATTGGTTGTTGAAATTGTTTTTGTTGTATTTGTGTTACAAATTGACTACATAACAATAAATATAACTAAAATAATAAAACACGTACATGTTTGTTTTTTAGGTTAGAATTCTACGATCGGAACCGCGATGATACCGGGAATTTTGGTGTCGTAGCTTCACAATCTAGTTATAAGATGAATGTTCCCGATCCAGAAGCTTATCATGATGCTAATTCCAGTGAACTACCTTAAATTTATTAATGTTCTTCTTATAGCTGTTTTCCGCTTCTTTTTTAAAATTGGGGTTTACCGTAACTACAACAATGTTTACTACAATATTTTGATTTGTTTGTGTTGATACCACCCTATTGATACTACGCCGCGCACACTCACACGCATACCTGCCTTATTTTTATTTGTTTACTAGCGGTCCCCCACGACTTCGTTCGCGTAAATTTAGGATTTCCTGTGGGCATTGTTAGGAGCGGAGTATTTTTTAAAACTGTGATATCTTTTAAGATAAGAATCAAAACATAAGTTTTGATTCTTATTTATTAAGAGATATCACAATAATATGAAAATATTAATTATAACGGTCCCCCGCGACTTCGTCCGTGCTTTTTGATTTAACTGCTTCCCCGTTGATTTCTAGGTAGGTATCATGCATTTTATAGCTCATACAAAGCGTTACCCGAAAAATAAGCTATTTAACACAAAATATTTTTTTCAAATCGGCTCAGCAGTTCCTGTGATTAGCATGTTTAAACAAAAAAAATAATTCCTCCGTTTTTCCAGTTATAATGTGAGATATGGTGCAACCGACCCTAGCCTCTGTATAATATTAGATAGAAAAAATAGCAGTCCCAGAGGACTTCATGCGCACCTATTGATTTTACTCCATTCCTGAAAGACATAAGGTGATTTTTTAAAATTACCTATCTTATAGCCTTGCTATAGGTACGTTGTACCTTACACAAAAGTTTTTTTCAAGATCGGACCATGAATAGGTAATGCTGATCTGAGATAAGTGCATTCAAACAATCAATTAGACAAAATTCAAGAAGAAATCAGCAATATTAAAGTATTATCCTGGTCACCACCGCCTTACCACGATGGCCAAAGAAAAAGCATTGCGTCTTGTCGTATTGTGTGTGCAAGCGACAATAGGTAAGTGTAGTAGTTAAGGCAGGCGGCAGAGACCTCTTTTGAACTCAACCTCAACTATCGCTTGAACTTCAATTCAACACATCGTACGTCCTAGTAATTACCTACTTACTTATTAAGTTATTGGGAAAAAATGTAATTAACGAAAATTAAAAACCCAACTGCGTTTCTTTGTAATTGGAGAATTTGGCAAACCGAACTCTTTTTATTTTTTTATACTCTTTTTTTTATGTTTCAATTTCCTTCTCTTTTTGACGGTTTTACTATTTTACCAGTTGTTTTCATGTAGTTGTTTCTTTTACTTCATACAAATTACATCGATTTCTTATAAATATTACCCACCTTTTTTATTTTAATATTTTTAGTTTTATTATTAGACTGTAAAAATAATTATATTTTTAAAATGTTCTCTTTACTGGCTTTCATTTGATACCCATATTGCTATGCTAAAGAAAAAATTTATTCCCCCTCCCTCCTTCATTTTCATTCGCGGGCGCCATTTTTGAAATTTATATAGCCTATGTCACTCTCACAATTTTGACAAATTCAAAGACACCTCATATGTCAAAAACTGTCTAGCCGTTTGGGCTGTAGGGCGTGCCAAACAATTATACATACATACGTACTCTCGAAAAACATAAACCCTCCTTACGTAGTCGGGTAGAAACTCATGCTGACCCGCGAGTTAAATACGTACAGCGCCATCTATATCTACATTATAATATTTTGTTGCGTCTTTTAATTTCTATTCGACTACATTATCCTGCACCCATTACAATTTTTCTGCACGACTTATAGGTATGACTGGGGGAGAATACTTTTAGCATTGAGTCCACCTTTTGTACACTGTTCTAAGTGCAATAAAGTTTTTAAATAAAAAATAAATCTTTTGACGATATAGCAAAAGGCCAACTTTGCTGCCGTCCTAACTTCGATACAATATTATATTACTCGTGATAATTTTTTAATGGTATGTCCGATTTGAATAATTCAAAAAGTAATTTACAGGTACTGATATAGCCTTGAATATGACGTGATTTATTTGGATAAGGATTAATACCGACATACTGAAACTGTGGCTTTCTTTTTGCCGCCGCAAAAATTTCATATTTTTACCTAAAAAAGGAGTTATTGTGACTTAACTGTTATAGTTAGACATATGTTATCGCGGACTTTATTGTAGATAATGATGTCCTCTATAAAACTGTAGCACATTACTTTGCTCTATTGTCAATAGTTTTTGCAGCGTTCGCAATTTAATGAATTTCCTTTTACACCTTTGGTTACATAATCGAAGTTTTCATACGGAACCCTAACTTTTTAATAATGTAATATAGCCTATGTCCATCGCAGATAATGCAGGATTCTAATGGTGAAAGAATTTTTCAAATCGGTTCAGTAGTTTCGGAGCCTATTCGTTGCAAATAAACAAACAAACAAATCTTTCCTCTTTATAATATTAGTATAGAAGTATAGAAAACGTACCGTGAGAACCCCGGAGATCGAGTCGACATCGAGACGTTCCCTATGACACATGTACTAGACCGACCAGAGTACTTTCGCCGCGTGTGTATCCTGTGAAGCTCCTTACAGACATTTCGAGTGATTGTGGCCTGTGAAGTGATACCTGAACCCTGAAAGCTGATGTGGCAAGTACCTAGCTATAAGTGCTCAGACCTGACTGATTTTCCACCTATCATTCTCGCCCTCCACGTGTAATCCACTGCCTAAACTCTCAAACATTTTGGTAGCAGAGCGTAGTTTTTTATTAGGACCCCTTATTAGCAACATAATTTGTTTAATTGAGAGTTATTTATTTGCTACTTTCCTTTGAAATTTGAACAAAACGTCTCGTCATATACCTAACCTATTTACAGTAAATTCCTTAATACCATTCGAGTACAACCCCTTTTACATAAGTGTCGATTAAATCGATTAGCGCGTTAATTACCTACCCTTTAAGTGCAAGTGAGGTGCGCGAGCGCTTTGTTTCCCTATTGATCACGCCATTACCGCGTGACCGCGTGCGAGTTGTTTACGAGTTACGTTTGCTATACCCGGTGCATCTGTGCCGTCCCTTACTATTTGTTCCTTTACGCATCCTATTGGAATCTTTTGTGAGTTTTATTTACCTACCTTGTTTCTTGCGATTTAAAGTAAATAAAATGTCGGATACCGAAACCGGCAACGAGACCGTAAGGGCCGTACTTTACACGGATACAGCTGAATACCGTGAAGCTATAGGTGAACTCCGTTATATTAGTGACTGGGTTGATGATTCCCACCGAGTTCTTGAGACCTTTTCCTCCAATCGTATGCGAGCGCGTCTTTCCGACCTGCCACTTATATGCGATAAGTTTTCTGCCGCTTGTTCAAATCTATTAGGTAATCTCGATCCTGCGATTTATGAACAAGAATATGTGCAAGTTAAGAACGAGATGCGCGTAGTAAGGGACAAAGTAGACGACTTAAAAATTAAGTTAGACGAAATACGACCTCACCAATTTGAGACGTCCCGTACTAGCACCCCCTTCAAGGAGAATAAATCCCTGGCTATTGATAACCCGGCTAGTAAGTTACCTGACCTACCTATACCTAAGTTTGATGGCCGTCCCGATAGTTGGATCAGTTTTATAGACCAGTTTGATAGCGTGGTGGACAACCAGCCTTTTTTTTTTTAAACAAGAGTCTTAGTTGTTTTATTTGACTCGTGGAGCTATCGATATACTACCACGAGTAAAACAGTGTGCTGATTTTAAGGTTTTAAAGTTATTTTGAAAAGGTTACATGTTTTAAGTAAAGGTATCTTTATTTATTGAATTCTTTCAGATTCTGAATAATGTGTAATAAAAGATTGTGGAACGAGTTCAGTGTTTGTACTTTTGTTATAACGTCTAGAAGGTGGAAGGGGTTAATATTTAATAAACCACATGCTGTTACATGATTGTGTCGGATTTGAGCAAATCGGGGACAGTCTTCTACGAGATGTTTAAAGCTTTGCACTGAGGTGTCGTCACAGGGACAGGTATCTACAGGAGAAATTTTAAAGCGGTAAAGGTATTCGCGGTGGTATCCGTGGTTTGTCAGATACTGTGTAACTGCAAACTTCGGGGTGACCAATTTGAGGTACTTCTGGAGGTCTATGAAATTGGGTAGTAAGGTCTTAGTGTACTGACATTTGTCGGGGATAGAATATAATAAATTGGCTGCTTCATCACATTTTACTCGGTTGTGGAGTTTTACAAAACTTATGGGTGTTTGGAAGAAGTCAGGGCTCTTGTGGAGGTTAGCTGCCAGCCTAGCCTTACCCCGACTTTGAAGCTACACTATTTAGTGAGAGCCTTATCGGATGAACCTCGTCGATTGATACAACACCTCAAGATTGAGGCGGGCAATTACACCGTGGCCCTTGACCTCCTAAAACGTAGGTACCATAACCTTCGTGTTTTAGCGGATACCCACATAGCTCAAATAATGATGCTCCCTATTATAACGCTTAAACTTTCCGGGTTACGTGTGTCGTTCCTGAACCCGCTGCTTTCGACTTATCGATGGTTAGAAAGATTGGAACTTCCTGTTAAACATTGGTCATACCTATTAGTTCACTTATGCCTTGCTAAACTGCCTTCAGAGTTAAAATCGAGATTTGAACGTCGTTATGGCGATAATCCTAATCACCTCCCTACTTTTGATCATCTTATTACCTTTCTTGAGGATGAATGTAGGCACCACGACAATGTAGGTAGTGCTTCTGTCGTTGACACTACTACCCCCCCTACTGTGAGCTCCCCTCGTTTGCCTAAACCTAACGCGCGTTCCCCACTTCCTGCGAGAGCCTTTGTTACTTTTGCGACGGCATCTAAATGTCACCTTTGTAATAGTACTTCGCATTACTTACGCGAATGTCCCGATTTTATTCGCCTTCCTACACGTCAACGTGTTACCTTTGTAAAAGAAGCCCGACTGTGCTATCGATGCCTGGATAAACACTCCATATCCCAATGCACGCGAAATTATCGCTGTCGCACGTGCCGCCGTTCCAGTCATCACACGTCACTGTGTTATGATGACTCCTCTCCTTTGAATTACGATCGCGAGCGCTCATACCGAGACGTCGCGGCCTTAGCTTCTAACCGACCGCGGCAATCTCCACAAAGTCACTTAACGGACCGTGTGTCACCCCCACGTATTGAATGGCACCGTGTTCGTACCCCGCCACCTCGTGATTCCCGTAGAGCATCACCTCCCCGTTCGGGCGGGCGATCCCCACCTGCACCCAACGGTAACCGTACTTATAATGCCCCTCTAGGTCAAAGAACCCAGGCTGAACGTGCATTTCATCATAAGTACAATGAGGCCCCACAATTCTGACTAGATAGCAGCCTCCCTTCCATACCCGCTTTTACATCTTTACCTCGCAATTCTCTCGTTCTTTTACCTACGGCCTTGATTCATGTTAAAACCTCGTCTGGATATTATGTGGAAGCGCGTGCCTTATGTGACACTGGTGCTCAGGGATGCCTTCTTACTACTGAGCTTGTTGTTGACCACATGAACTTACCTATCATTCCTTCTCCAGTTCCTGTTCGTGGAATACGTAATGTTCAAGCGATTAATTCCCCGGGCATTGTATCCTTTTCATTTAAGCCAGTTAATTCTGTCTTTCCAGAAATCTCCACCAGTGCAATAGTTGTTGATGTGATTGCTGGTACCTTCCCAGAGGTAGACTTACCTAAAACTGTAATTACCTGTACTAAGCACCTCCCTCTTGCTGACCCTTTATTTTACAAACCTGGTACTATAAGTGTACTTCTTGGAGCTGACGTCATTGGTCGCCTTTTAAGGTCCGAGTTGTTTGTGTCCCCTGATGGCCTTACTGCTATCTCGACGATATTTGGTTATGACCTGTGTGAGGTCTTTTTGAAGCTGCGGTTAAATCGGCGAAATCGCACCTAAAACGAGTAGTAGGCGATACTCCCCTTACGTTTGAAGAGCTGACCACTGTTTTTGCTAAAATTGAAGCAGTTTTAAATTCACGCCCATTGTGCCTGTTTGACCCCACCCATTCTGTTTGAGAGTTTAGGCAGTGGATTACACGTGAAGGGCGACAATGATAGGTGGAAAATCAGTCAAGTCTGAGCACTTATAGCTAGGTACTTGCCACATCCGCTTTCTGGGTTCAGGTATCACTTCACAGGCCACAATCACTCGAAATGTCTGTAAGGAGCTTCACAGGATACACACGCGGCGAAAGCGCTCTGGTCAGTCTAGTACATGTGGCATAGGGAACGTCTCGATGTCGACTCGATCTCCGGGGTTCTCACGGTACGTTTTAAACAAATAAAATAAGGCAGGTATGCGTGTGAGTGTGCGCGGCGTAGTATCAATAGGGTACACAAACAAATCAAAATATTGTAGTAAACATATCGCCCGCCCTAAACACGTCAAGTGTTTACGAGAAGGTTAGGAAGCCAAGGGAAAGGAAGTTCACTGGACAGGAAGACGAACTAATTTCGTCAAAGATCTCTTTAGGCTACCGGTAGGAGTTTTAACATCTACCACACGAACAACTTGGTCTTGGCCAGGGTATAAATTAATAATGCGTCCACGACGCCACTGCAAAGGAGGGAGGTTGTCATCTTTTATGAGTACTAGCTCACCTACTTTAGGAGGATCACAAGGAGAGGTCCATTTATTTCTAATTTGTAATGTATTTAAGTATTCTAAATGCCAGCGAGACCAAAAGTGCTGGGTAATTTGTTGGATTAGCTGAAACCGTGTAAGGCAATGCAATTTTACGTCTTTATAAGGGTACTCCGGAATTGCAGTTAAGGGTTGTCCAATTAAGAAATGGCCGGGAGTTAACACTTCGACATCATTAGGGTCCGGAGAAAGTGGGCACAATGGGCGTGAATTTAAAACTGCTTCAATTTTAGCAAAAACAGTGGTCAGCTCTTCAAACGTAAGGGGGGTATCGCCTACTACTCGTTTTAGGTGCGATTTCGCCGATTTAACCGCAGCTTCAAAAAGACCTCCCCAATGAGGGCAAACAGGAGAATCGAAAACCCAGGATATGTTACGCTTTGAAAGCTCAGAACCAATAGCCGCCTGGTTTTGAGACAGGAAATACTCTAACTCTTTCAGGTAATTGGTGGCACCGATGTAATTTCGACCGCAATTGGATCGGATAAGGCGAGGTACACCACGACGCGACACGAATCGGGAAAAGGCCGCAATAAAGGCTTCAGTAGTTAGGTCCGACACAACCTCAAGGTGAACAGCTTTAGTAGAAAGGCAGACAAATACACACAGGTAACTTTTCACTAACCTTTTGTTCCTATAGGCCTGGACTTTGGTAAAAAAGGGTCCTGCAAAATCGGTACCTACACCGTTAAACGGTCTAGCAGCCATGATGCGATCTTTAGATAGGTCACCCAGGGAAGGCATTTAAAAATCACATGCTGAATAGCTCTGCGTGCCGACAAGATCCAAAACTCTCTATTTAACATGGCAAGAATTGCATTAACACCTGCATGAGCATTCTCGCGAAAGTAATGTGAAATAAGGATGTTCACGAAATTACCATTCTTAGGCAGAAGAAGGGGATGGCGCGCATCAAAGGATAGATCGGAGTTTCGTCATCGGCCTCCAACTCGAATTAGGTCACCGTTATCCAGAAATAAATTCAATTTTCTTAGGGAGTTAGTGATAGGATCGCCACGCCGTAAGCGATCAAGTTCATCAGAAAAGGAGGAAAGTTGAACAATTTTCACCAAAAACAAAAGGGAATCTCTCCGTTCCTCAGGGCCTAGGTAGGACGTGTAAGATTTAGGAAATAAAAACCGCCTTAGGTAACAAGTAACGTTTATTAGCTTGTTCAAAGAACTATACCGCTCTAATAAGAATGAGGGATCCGGGGTAGGAACATCGGCAGAGACTACTAAACAACGTAGTCCAGGGAGATCACTACTTGGGTTAGGTTCCGAAATACCGGGCCAGTAGTCAGGAGACTGCGTCAACCACAAAGGTGAAAACCAAAGGGAGTGGTCGATCAGTCGGGTGACTGACATACCCCTCGATGCACAGTCACTAGGGTTCATGTAGCCTGGGACGTGCCTCCATTCACTAGATGTAGGACTATTATTAATCTGGGAGACACGATTAGCCTCAAAAGTCTGAAGGAGGTGAGGAGTGGTTTTTAACCAACACAACACGATTTTACTATCCGTCCAACTATGGATTGAAGTCAACACAGACGACCTTTGCAGACAAAGAGCGACGTGATGAAGTAATTTAGAGAGGAGGGTAGCTCCCAACAATTCCAACTTGGGAATTGTTAAACGGGTCCGAACAGGGGCAACTTTAGATTTAGCCATAACAAGATGGACGGAGCAAACACCAGACGGAAGTTCCGCACGTAAATAAACAGCGGCAGCATATCCCAATTCAGAAGCATCACAGAACCCATGTAGGGATAAGGAGGAGGAACCTCTGGGAAGAATATGTCGCGGAATGGCCACTTCACTAACCTTCGCTAGGTCCTGAACAAATGCAGTCCACTCTAAAGACAGGGGTTCATTTAAAGGATCATCCCAGGATAAGCCTGACATCCATAAGCGTTGGATAAATTCCTTAGCCTTAAATACGACGGGAGATATCCAGCCACAAGGGTCATACATACGGGCAATCAAAGATAAAACTTTGCGTTTTGTAATAACTGTATCACGGGTATCACAGGTATAATTGTAGGTAAATGAGTCACTCACAGGATTGTATTGGACACCTAAAATAGCGACAGTCTGAGGATTATCTGGGTCTGAGAATGAATGAGGAAGTTGCAAATGATCCGGGGGCATATCATCTAGGAGCTCGGGCCTGTTACTAATCCACTTACGGAGTTCATAACCACCAGATGCCATTATTCCTATAAGCTCGGTTTTCAAAGCCCGGGCAGACGCAATAGTATCAGCACCAGTAAGACAATCGTCGACATAAATATCTCTCTCAAGGACTTCAGCAGCTCGAGGGAAGGTAAGTCTCTCTTGTTCAGCGAGCTCAAGAAGGGCACGAATTGCAATGAATGGACTGGAACGAAGACCATAGGTATTGGTATTAAGTTCATAGGCAAGAAGTGGCTGAGAGGGATCCTCACGCCAAAGCACAAGTTGGTACCTTCTATCATCAGGATGTACCCAAGTCATACGAAACATCATACGAATATCTGTTACAAATACTACCTCGTGCCTGCGGAAATTTAGGAGGATGCGAGAAATATCTCGCTGAAGCTTAGGGCCTGTATGTAAACATTGATTCAGGGACACTTTAGAGGACGTAGGACTACTACCATCGAACACAACACGTATTTTGTCACCAACGGACTTAAAACTTCCATGATCAGGGATAAAATAATGTTCCCGGGTCGAGTCATATGAAGAAAGGGACATATGGTTTAGGTCAAGGTACTCGCGCATAAAGGAAATATATTTCTCTCGAAAATTAGGATTGGCTTGCAAACGCTTCTCAAGATTGTGGAATCGCCGTAAGGCATTGGTTTTAGAATCACCGAGAGGTGGACGATCATGAAGAAAAGGGAGTCTAACCATAAATCTACCATCGCTTTCACGAGTGGTAGTAGCTTTAAAAAAGGTTTCACACTCTATATCCAAGGGGTTCGCAACTGGAGATTGGGGGGCCTCTTCGATTTTCCAGAATTTTTCAACTATTTGGGACAGCGAGACTCCAGTCATGGGGGGTTCCAAATCAGTAAATCCTCCATAAACAGGACCACACAGGACATAACCAAATATCGTCGAGATAGCAGTAAGGCCATCAGGGGACACAAACAACTCGGACCTTAAAAGGCGACCAATGACGTCAGCTCCAAGAAGTACACTTATAATACCAGGTTTGTAAAATAAAGGGTCAGCAAGAGGAAGATGCTTAGTACATAGTAATTACACTTTTAGGTAAGTCTACCTCTGGGAGGGTACCAGCAATCACATCAACAACTATTGCACTGGTGGAGATTTCTGGAAAGACAGAATTAACTGGTTTAAATGAAAAGGATACAATGCCCGGGGAATTAATCGCTTGAACATTACGTATTCCACGAACAGGAACTGGAGAAGGAATGATAGGTAAGTTCATGTGGTCAACAACAAGCTCAGTAGTAAGAAGGCATCCCTGAGCACCAGTGTCACATAAGGCACGCGCTTCCACATAATATCCAGACGAGGTTTTAACATGAATCAAGGCCGTAGGTAAAAGAACGAGAGAATTGCGAGGTAAAGATGTAAAAGCGGGTATGGAAGGGAGGCTGCTATCTAGTCAGAATTGTGGGGCCTCATTGTACTTATGATGAAATGCACGTTCAGCCTGGGTTCTTTGACCTAGAGGGGCATTATAAGTACGGTTACCGTTGGGTGCAGGTGGGGATCGCCCGCCCGAACGGGGAGGTGATGCTCTACGGGAATCACGAGGTGGCGGGGTACGAACACGGTGCCATTCAATACGTGGGGGTGACACACGGTCCGTTAAGTGACTTTGTGGAGATTGCCGCGGTCGGTTAGAAGCTAAGGCCGCGACGTCTCGGTATGAGCGCTCGCGATCGTAATTCAAAGGAGAGGAGTCATCATAACACAGTGACGTGTGATGACTGGAACGGCGGCACGTGCGACAGCGATAATTTCGCGTGCATTGGGATATGGAGTGTTTATCCAGGCATCGATAGCACAGTCGGGCTTCTTTTACAAAGGTAACACGTTGACGTGTAGGAAGGCGAATAAAATCGGGACATTCGCGTAAGTAATGCGAAGTACTATTACAAAGGTGACATTTAGATGCCGTCGCAAAAGTAACAAAGGCTCTCGCAGGAAGTGGGGAACGCGCGTTAGGTTTAGGCAAACGAGGGGAGCTCACAGTAGGGGGGGTAGTAGTGTCAACGACAGAAGCACTACCTACATTGTCGTGGTGCCTACATTCATCCTCAAGAAAGGTAATAAGATGATCAAAAGTAGGGAGGTGATTAGGATTATCGCCATAACGACGTTCAAATCTCGATTTTAACTCTGAAGGCAGTTTAGCAAGGCATAAGTGAACTAATAGGTATGACCAATGTTTAACAGGAAGTTCCAATCTCTCTAACCATCGATAAGTCGAAAGCAGCGGGTTCAGGAACGACACACGTAACCCGGAAAGTTTAAGCGTTATAATAGGGAGCATCATTATTTGAGCTATGTGGGTATCCGCTAAAACACGAAGGTTATGGTACCTACGTTTTAGGAGGTCAAGGGCCACGGTGTAATTGCCCGCCTCAATCTTGAGGTGTTGTATCAATCGACGAGGTTCATCCGATAAGGCTCTCACTAAATAGTGTAGCTTCAAAGTCGGGGTAAGACTAGGCTGGTTGTCCACCACGCTATCAAACTGGTCTATAAAACTGATCCAACTATCGGGACGGCCATGAAACTTAGGTATAGGTAGGTCAGGCAATTTACTAGCCGGGTTATCAATAGCTAGGGATTTATTCTTAAAGGGGGTGCTAGTACGGGACGTCTCAAATTGGTGAGGTCGTATTTCATCTAACTTATTTTTTAAGTCGTCTACTTTGTCCTAAATCGCAGGATCGAGATTACCTAACAGCTTGGAACAAGCGGCAAAAAAGTTATCGCGCTTAAGTGGCAGGTCGGAAGGACGCGCTCGCATACGATTGGAGGAAATCATCAACCCAGTAAGGGTACTCCGGAAGTGCAGTTAAGGGTTGTCCAATTAAGAAATTATTTACTACAATACTTTGATTTGTTTGTGTACCCTATTGATACTACGCCGCGCACACTCACACGCATACCTGCCTTATTTTTATTTGTTTAAAACGTACCGTGAGAACCCCGGAGATCGAGTCGACATCGAGACGTTCCCTATGACACATGTACTAGACTGACCAGAGTACTTTCGCCGCGTGTGTATCCTGTGAAGCTCCTTACAGACATTTCGAGTGATTGTGGCCTGTGAAGTGATACCTGAACCCTGAAAGCTGATGCGGCAAGTACCTAGCTATAAGTGCTCAGACCTGACTGATTTTCCACCTATCATTGTCGCCCTCCACGTGTAATCCACTGCCTAAACTCTCAAACAAACAATATTCGGTGATTTCGTATGGAGTTTGACAGATCTTTGACGTTTGTAATAGTTAAAGTAAGATAATGCAACCCAGCGTCAGTAATGTATGTTGATATGATTAAGGATATAGTGAAACGTTTCCGCACTACGTTCGATCTGAATCCGATCCGTTTCCGGATCTTCAGTTTAAAAAAAAAATTGAAGAAGCTTAAATTAGCTTAGGTCGTGACCCGCTAGGGGCCATGAGGCTGGATAGAAAAGTCTACTGGATAAGTGTGGTGTTACCTGGTCCAGCATAAGGTAGGGCATGTTGGAGGGCATGTCTGCAGGAGCCAGGTGCGGGTACTCGCGTCGCAAAGGCGGCAGTAGTTGCGACGCCTCTGAAGAACGGGCTTCGATGATCTGAGGAACATTATCGAATCATATTACAGTCTACATTTTTTGTTTAATAGGCATTTTATTGTGTCGTTTATTTATATAAAACCAACAGTGTAGCAAGATTTGTTTGAAAATGTATAATGTAAGTAAGGCTAATGATAGGTTACCCTTAAAATAACTATTTGTAGTAAGAATAAAGAAGGAAAAGAAAACTTAATAATCATATTACACATAATAACACATTCCGCCTCAAATGTAAAATGTGTAGTTTAAGGTTACGCTCACAATCATAGCCATTGGTACGTCCCAAAAGGATAAATACTATAATCACCAACAATTCCAAGACCCTACTATCGAAAGAAAATACAAGACAAACTTTCATAGTGTGTGTGTGTGTATGTATGTGTGTGTGTGTGTGTGTGTGTGTGTGTGTGTGTGTCGACGAATTTGTCGCTGCATTAAAGAGGATGAAGAATGCCAAAGCATCAGGTTTAGACTGCTTGCCGTCTGAAATCTACAAGTATGGCGGCCCGCACATTAAGAGCAAATTGTTTGATCTCATTTTGAAGGTATGGGAGTATGAAGTCATACCGCAGGGTTGGAGAGATGCCTCTATCTGTAAATTGTATAAAGGCAAAGGTGACATAGCCGATTGTAGCTCGTACAGAGGTATCTCTTTGCTCTCTGCGGCAGGAAAGATCTTGGTTCATATTATTAACACCCGTCTATCTCACCACGCGGAAACCATTCTTCCGGAGACTCAATGTGGGTTTCGACCGGGTAGAGGTACGGTAGATGCCATCTTTGTTGTTAAACAAATTCAAGAAAAAAGCCTGGAACAATACCGTCCTCTCTACATGTGTTTTGTGGATCTGGAAAAGGCCTTCGATAGAGTGCCGCGTGATGCCCTGTGGATTGTGCTTAAGAAGGCTGGCTGTCCTGAGAAGTTATTAAACTTGATACGCCAATTTCATGACAACATGATGGTGAAAGTTCGACACGAAAATGATTTCTCAGACACATTTCCGGTTACCAGTGGCGTAAAACAGGGTTGTGTTTTGGCTTCTACTTTATTCTCACTTTACTTTGGCGCTGTAATGCGCGATGCCGCTAAAAATTGCAAAGGCCTCATCGAGGTCAACTCTAGGACCGATAGAAGCGTTTTCGACCTTTCCCGTTTCAGAGCCAAGCGCCAGGTTGCTAGGCTTCCCATCCTTGATATTCTGTACGCTGATGATGTTTGTCTCATGGCCGAATCATTGGAGTCACTTCAAACTTATGTTGACTCATTGGATAACTCATGCCGTAGATTCGGTTTAGTCATAAGTGCTAGTAAGACCCAAGTTCTCAAACAGCCCCCAAGAGGGACATCTAGTGTAACTTCTAGTATCAGCCTTCATGGTACTGTTCTAGAGGAAGTAAAATACTTTAAATACTTAGGTAGCCGAATTAGAAATGATAACACCATGGCATCAGAGTTACCAGCCAGAATAGCAGGAGCTGCAGCAGCGTTTAGCAAGCTCAGATCTCGTGTTTGGAACTCTCACGACCTTAAGCTTAAAACTAAAATACTAGTTTACAAAGCGATTGTCCTGCCAATACTACTTTATGCCGCAGAGACTTGGTGTACTTACAGAGCGGATCTAAGGCAGCTGGACATATTCCACCTTAAGTGTCTCCGATCTATATTGCGGATTAAATGGCAGGACCGTGTTTCAAACACAGAAGTTCTGCGTAGAGCTGGAGTGCCAGGCATGGAGGCGCTAGTTATGAAGCAACAGCTGAGATGGTCAGGTCACGTCGTACGCATGGAAGATAGTAGATTGCCAAAAGCAGTGTTCTACTCGGAGCTCTCATGCGGAAAGCGTAGGCAGGGTGGTCAATACCTCCGCTATAAGGACATGATAAAACGAAACCTGATAGCATGCGGCATACCAACTGATGGCTGGGAAGAGCGCGCACGTCTGAGACCGGAATGGCGTCGGACCGTTCACAAGAACGTAGACAAATTTGAAGAAGTTCGTCTAGAACACCTTGACGCAAAACGCCAAATACGGAAGACACTACCAAAGCCTTCCTATGCATACACTTTTAACGCAGCTGGCCAAATCTTCTGTGTTGCATGTAACCGAATCTTCAAGACGAAGTTCGGATTTGCTAGCCACCTCAGAGCTTTCCATCCTAATGATTGACAGCAAGGAGTCGCCGTCGCCGGACAAGGCGTTGATAAGTGATGATGATTATGATGGTGTGTATGTGTGTGTGTGTGTGTGTGTGTGTGTGTGTGTGTGTGTGTGTGTGTGTGTGTGTGTGTGTGTATGTGTGTGTGTGTGTGTGTATGTGTGTGTGTGTGTGTGTGTGTGTGTGTATGTAATAGTTGCAATAAAGAACAATGTTAATTTTACTATGGGGATCCGTACCAGCTTGCGTCCGAACAAATTCACTCTCAAGAGTCTAGTTTTGATTCAGCTTTTCAATACCAAATTTTTTTATTAATGTTTAACCACATTTTGGAAATATCACAAAAAAATTAAAAATGCCTGTTCAATTTTGAGCCTACTGTTGTAAATTGTTGTTACTATCTAGTATACGTCAAAATTAGTTCTCGGATCGCGCCGAGACACTTGCAGATGGCGTTAAAAAAAGGCACACAAATTAGCTGTCATTTGTGTGGGACAGCCAGTCCAGTGGTGATAAACAGGTCAGTGTATACAATGCCATAACCAAATTGACATTGACAAGTGACAATTACAATTCAGAGTTCCGAAACTCCTAGACAGTGCTTTGAATTTCTAAAATATTTATTTCATAAAAAGGTCAAATGAAATAAAATAATTCCGAATTCGTTTTTTTAAGAATTTTAATTATTTCCTACAGTATAATCTTGCTTAGCTAAGAAATAATATTTGTATAATAACTTCAGTCTATTTACGTAAATAATTGACAGCTGTATTCGGAACGATACAGTCTTTTGTTTATGGATATGCCACTTTTTGCGGGAGACGGTATGTTAATCCTTTTTTTGATATTTTTTTATTGTGGTTAAAAAAGATGGTTAAAAATTAGCAAATGATTCACAAAAATAAAACTTTTAGTAATATTGTACGGGTATTAACAAGATCCTTTAATAATTTTGCGGAGCGATCATTCTGTGCTAGTCCTATTGTTTATTCTGTAGTATGCACTGAACTCTATAGTACAAGTACCATGGACTAAACATTATCTAAGAAATGACAGATAATTTTTGTGCCGAATCAAACGCCTGTACCCTATCGTCGGTACAGGGAACTAAAATAGAGTAACTTCCATATGTTTATGTCAATTCTCATTAGTTCCGTGGACGGTCACCACACGCTCACTTCAGCCTTCAGCGCCAAAATGGCGATAATCAAATGGCTTCATTGTTAGGTTGACAGTATGCAGTCCAGCGTACATGTAATATAGAGGTCAGTATATAGATCACTTACAGAGCGAACGTAGTCGTGTAGCTTAGGCAATGGCATGACGTGCGGTAGTAAAGCTGCCAGCGCGGCCACCAGCGCCTGCAGCTGGCACTGCTGCGCCACGGAGAGTACCGGGTTCGATAGCGCCGACTGTTGGATACTGGAACAACCGTTATTGATAATCGCGACGATGTTTAAGTTGAAAATCGATCGGCGTAAATGCCACGATTCTCTGTAAAATCATAGTTTCATAAATTCTTTTTCACTAATAAGTAGACTGTAGGCCGATTTTATCAACTATAGGATAAAAAAGGATCGACAAATACAATACAACCCCAATCATTGTTCTCATATGTCTCTTTGTCCTCAAATATATCGGTGAAGTAATACTTTAAGGTACCATTTTACTTGTCATTTTTGTTTCTCTATGTATCCTTTATGCATTTAGCCTGACCAGAAATATATGGGACCTGAATTAAGGGCGCTACGGATCCTTTTTATATGACAACACTTGATATAATCATACCAGCGTAGATTGTCCACTGAACATTTAAAAAATAGACTATATATTTGTTTACATTTATGTTACATTTCTATGTCTGATAACGGAATCTACGATACAAGAACAAGACAGAATACTTACAAATTAATTACTTATAACGCCAAAATTACAAAAGGCACTGAATAAATTCAGTGCCTTTTGTAATTTTGAAATTTGAAATTTGGACGAAATTGGAATTATTTTTGCTAAACCACAGTCGGGTAGAAGTAAAATTACCTGTTGGTCTTGTAAATTATATTATTTATTATGTTATCAGACTGTTACAATTATTGTATATGACATTTTACAAAACTTCTACTAACTATTTCAGTAAAATATCTAAGCATACTTGAAATAAAGAAAAAAACCCTCAAAACAAGTATAAATATTTGTTATTTTCAAAATCGTTATAAAAATATTCTCCGTTACCATCAATAGCCAATTCTAACTGTTCGCACTATATGACGTATCAAAAATTGGGATATGACAACTAAATCGGTATTTATTTACAGAAATCATTTTGATTATGTTGATTTTCCTGTCGAAAATTACTACAACACATGTTAAACCACTCCTCTTCTACGACAGCAAATAGTTTTCTGCATTTTTAACACATAAAAATAAAACATATTCGAAAATAAGATCACGCTTCCACTTTGACACTAATCATTATGACAATCATTGATATGGCAATGACGATTTGTGGTTTCTGTTGCCAGTAAAATAAATTAGTTCCAGTTGTTTTCCGCAATATGGCGAGGTCCCATATATTTTTGGTCAGGCTATACAAATTTTATGGTGCGCCGCGATTTCATAAAATAACGATATGACAGCAGAGTCAATATACCAGATAGTTTCAACCCCCTTTTAAAGCCATAATATCTTTATGGGCTTACGATGTGCGTAGCATGACAGACAGATATTTAGCGTTTTTATTTTAGGTAGACAGGCAGTTCAAACAACTGATACAGTGTGCATCTCGCTATAATAGCTAAGCTTTTCTTTCCTGTATGTTTGTCAAGTCTGTTTTTAAATTAGTAGTATACGCTGCTACCACTTCTGGGCCCTATTTCACGAAGATATTAGTTTACTAGTATATTAGCTATTAGTTACTAACGTAAAAATGACAAGTCCTAATATTTTCTGTTTCTCAAAAACAGGTAATGAACTAATAACTAATAGTAGTAGACTAATAGAAAATATTAGGCTGGCTTGGATGTTCAAACACATATTCTTCATCCATGATTTAAAAAAAACAGGCTTATGCAAGTTGAACTCGCGCACTATTGCGTTACTGCAACAAATTTTTTTTTTCTCTACGGGATAACCTCAAAATGACGTTTTTTTTTCTATACTTGTGGTGACCGTGCTTGCTGTATTTTATTAATTTGGCACAATGCCGGTAAAAGCGAAATGTTTTATTCAAAGTAACTTAATATAATTAAATTGACATATTTAGTAAGTGTTTCTGGTTAAAAAGTCAATATTTTATTAAATAAAAACAGTTAAATTTAAGTCTAATAGTTTGAGCTAATATATTTTACAAGCCTTCTGAGACTAATAGCTTTATCAGTGTAATTTACAAAAGTATTTAAAAACATTGTTTTTCGAAAAACCAAATTAAATTTACTCTAGTATATAATATATAAGTCAGCCTATTAGATCCCACTGCTGGGAAAAGGCCTCACCTCAACTATGAGGAGGAACGAGCCATACTTCACCACGCGGGCTCAGTGCGGATTGGTGGAGGGGTGTATGTAAGGCAAGTGACAAACCTTACTGTCAGAAGTTATCAAGCCGCCCTAGGGCCTCTGACTAGGCTTAACGACTAATACCACAGATATTAGCCGGGACCAACTGCTTAACGTGCCTTCCGAAGCACGGAGATGCTTGTCATGGACGTCACTTAAATGGTCAGAATGGTCACCCATCCAATCACGACCGCGCCGTGGGTTGCTTAATTTTGGTATCACTACCAAAGCGTAAGGTACAAATTTACTCTAGTAATTTTTGCTAATATTTATTAGCTGGCAACTAGTAACTAATATGTTACTACCGTAGCTTTGAGAAACGCTACTAGTAAACTTGTAAAAATATTAGTTCATGGACTAATATTATTAGACTAATAAGTTTCGTGAAATAGGGCCCTGCTGGCCAATAGAGAAAAGAACTCACGCAAGTATCAACTGCAATATATCGCAGACGGTCTCCTCGGACGCCAGTTCGATGCACAGGAGCGCCAGGGTCGTGTATATCGCTTCGATGTTTTCTAGTGTGTTCGATTCCAGTTGCAAACCTGTATAGATCAAAGTCAATCATCACTCAATTATTTATTTTCATTTCATTTTCTTTTTCATTTAATTTTTCATTTTTTTTTTCATTTCATTTCATTTTCATTTCAATTATTTAATTTAGAACTTATTCCAATGTGCCCTAAGACTAGTATTAGTTATGTCTTTTTCTTTCTGTGCTACACTAACGAAAAAGAGACAGACTTATATGATGAGGGATTTTCTGACAACTCAATTTTTTTGTTTCATTTTATGTTCATAGATGGCGCTATTTATCAAAGTTATACAAATATTGCGTCGAAATCATTGAGCATAAAACGAAAACAAATAATTGTAATATTATGTGTACAGACATGTAGTGGAAATACTTACGTTAAAAATTAGCAAATTTCAAATTGCAGTTAAAAATAAAATTCAGTAGAAAAAACGTCTTTATAATCACTAAATTGTTAAAAAACGACCTCTTAGTACGCATGAATGAAAAACATGCTAAATATATACATTGTAACATATTAATCGCAAAAACCAAACTTTTTCTTAAATAAAAATCTAGCTGACTTAGATGGATCAGCGCCATCTAGCGGATTTTTGAATACTGATTTTTGACACTAGGAAAATACCTCATTGAGAAACGTCAGGATAGACAATTTAGTAGAGAAATCCATTCGATTACAACTAAAGTCAGACGAAAACACGCAAAAACTTTTAATAATGCGAATGAAATCGCATCACCTAATTTGACGTTTCTAAATTGTGTAGTCTTTCTCTTTTCGTTGGTTCAACACTGTAAAACACTGAATTTAAAACAGGGCACATTGGAATGGAGCCCAATGACAAATAAAGACATCAATAAAACAATAGGTATTTGACCATATGGGGCTATTTTTGGGCCGTAATTCGAGACAAGACACAGACAGTTTGGCAAGTGCTGAAAAAACGCCGGAACAAACTCAGTCACCACTAGCTGCCACAAAAATATAAAAACAATTACCTAGATCATCTATCAATTGTATAGTGTTTTTTTTATAACAATGCTATTCTTTGACGTGGCCTAATTGTTCTATTGTATAAACTAGATTATAGGCTCGAGTTTTGGCTATCATATCTCAATTACTATTATATCATAGTCAATACGAATTTGACTGATTGATCTAGTATTGGTTTTTCTGTGTCAGAAACAGAACCAGAAAAAACTAGTTACAGAAAAAGCCAGAACAATTTCCGGCCCGACACAGGATTCAAACCCGGGGCCTGCCCGATAAGCTTGTAGCGACATCTTACCACTGTCGCCCACATTAGCAAGCAACTTCCAGACGCGACGCCCTGACTCGGCTCCTACAGGCTAGATGGCGCTGATAGCCCGCTCCATACAACACAAACCGCGATATGTACGATTTAGCACGAGCTTGACTACATATAGTTAAACCAAGACGGTGACCATTGGACCTTGGTCCCCGACCATAACAACCGGTCGGTAGGAAGCGCTTCCCTTTGCCTTCCTAACCCAGTTGCGCCAAAAGCTCAACAATAATGTTTTTCAGTAGATCAAAACTTTTTAATATGTTGATAAACTGCGTTTCATTTTTAACTTCTACTTCTTGTCGTGTCGACACTGGCGTTATATTTTTGAGGACCAATACTCGGCGACTAACAAAGCATTATCAGTAGCGTTGTACAGGTCCATACGTGTGCAGGTGTAGGGGCACGTAGGGCATGTCAGTAGGTGTGCCATTGTCCGGGGAGAGACACCACACATACATTCGCTGTCCGCAGCGTAACCCCATCGGTGCATGTTCTCCTTGCTTCGGCTGGCTTATGTATGAAGTCTATTTAAAGAGTTCCAAGTTTGCCAAGGTCATGCCCAGGGGGGAGCTGCTCTGCCAGAGGAATATGTGATCTATTGGGGTATCTCTCTTTCCAGAGTCTTAAGCGAGCTTGATTAACGTCGCCATGGCCTATTTGCCACATGTCTTTCAAAAATCACATTTGTAAATTGTTATAAACTTACCATCATACAGTGAACTGAAAATGGCGTATCCATGTTTGCTGATGAAGATCAGATCTTGGCGGGAACACTTCTCAACCGAAAGGCCCAGTTCTGCGTAATCCACGCTGCGAGAAAAGAAAGTAACGATTCATTTATAACTAGCCGATTCCTTCTATTTCGTCTGCACTAATAGTTAGTATTCTCTGAGTGAGTTCGCAAGAACTGCATTATATGTAATAAGTTATAAGTAAATAGGATAAGTATATATTAGTTTTACACTATTAAATTAGGTCAAGTCTACCTGTAATGATAGTGTAATGAAATTTAATTAATAAATAAATAAACAAAATACTAGATTTCCCATACAAATTATTTTCCCCAAGTTTACCCCCTTTCTTAGTGTGAAATTTTCATTTTTTTTATAGATTCGGATGTGTCGCCTGCAATGATGTATCCCAGGACCATCAATGAATAAATAAATTGTTTCAACAAACACACCAATTACCTAGCCCCAAACTAAGCGTGAGCTTGTGCTACGGTGACTAGGATAACGGATAGACATATTTGTATACATTTATAAACATCAATGACTTAGGTACAAATGCTCGTGCTCATCACACAGACATTTGTCCCTCGCGGGGTTTGAACCCGCAACCACTGGGTTTGTAGTCCGGGGCGCGAACCACTACATCAAGACGATCGTCAAGAATTATGAGTGTTACAACTGTAGGAAATTTCACCAAAAATAGGAAGATCATGACGCCCGTGACGTAAGATACCACTCTACTCCCTTGGTGAATAATCTACTTTTTTTTTGCAACAAACACACCAATTACCTAGCCCCAAACTAAGCTTGAGAGCTTGTGCTATGGTGACTAGGATAACGGATAGACATACTTATATACAGTATTGATAAATATCCATGACTTAACTACAAATGCTCGTGCTCATCATACAAACATTTACCTCTTGCGGGATTCGAACCCGCGACCGCCGACTATTACATTGCTTGTTACACATACGTGTGCCTAAAAGTTCCCTGCTCAACGTAAATTTGGACAGTTCATAGGATGTCACAATGCTGATTTTTGGGCTGGCTTTTTTCTATATCCTACACAGCCATGCATCAGCCACGTAGGGTCATGTATTGTCATGCTTGATACTAATTCACCTATGGCACTACATGACCATTTACTGATATAATAAATAATAAATAAATAAATTGTTTCAACAAACACACCAATTACCTAGCCCCAAACTAAGCATGAGCTTGTACTAGGGTGACTAGGATAACGGATAGACATACTTATATACATTTATAAACATCCATGACTTAGGTAGAAATGCTCGTGCTCATCACACAAATATTTGCCCCTTGCGGGATTCGAACCCGCAACCTCTGGTTTTGTAGTCTGGAGCGCGAACCACTACACCAAGACGATCGTCAAAAATTATGAGTGTTTCAATCGTAGGTAATTTCCCCAAAAATAGGAAGATCATGATGCCCGTGACGTAAGACATCACTTTACCCCCTTGGTAAATAATCTACTATTACATTGTTTGTTACACGTGTGCCTAAAAGTTCCCTGCTCAACGTAAATTTGGACAGTTCAAAGGATGTCACAATGCTGATTTTTGGGCTGGCTTTTTCCTATATCCTACACAGCCATGCATCAGCCACGTAGGGTCATGTATTGTCATGCTTGATACTAATTGACCTATGGCACTACATGACCATTTACTGATATAATAATAATAAATAAATAAATTGTTTCAACAAACACACCAATTACCTAGCCCCAAACTAAGCGTGAGCTTGTGCTATGGTGACTAGGATAACGGATAGACATACTTATATACATTTATAAACATCCATGACTTAGGTACAAATGCTCGTGCTCATCACACAAACATTTGCCCCTTGCGGGATTCGAACCCACAACCGCCTGGTTTAGAAGTCCGTGGCGTGAACCACTACACCAAGACGGTCGTCGAAATGGCCGTATATGGCTTTTGTATGGTCGTTTATGACCATGTACGGTCATATATGACTCACGTGGGCGTATGTAATGCGTGCGCGTTGTCTCGACGGTCCAGTAGAGTGTGTAGGATTCTCTGTAGTAGCGCACGGGTCCCGGGTTCCGTAGCGCTCGAAACACGCAGTAGAGCCTCGAGGAACGCCGCGGGAAAAGCTTTGCTAAGCTCGGTGGTCTTGTATGTTGTACCCACCTGTGAGTAAAAGAGAGAGAATACAAGATTTCGATCCATATTTCCTCATATAATGATGTAATTTAAATTAACGGATGAATTAAAATGGAAGAATTTGGCCCATATTTCCTAACAATATATCCAAATGTAGTGTAATTTATGACAAGCAACGCACATAGCGCGAAGATCAAGGCCCTTAGACAGGATGCAATCTTTTCACAGCGAAGGTCGCTAACGAAATGTCAAAGTATGTACGCAAAAGTCACATGCTGTTTCCATGTATTATGTCAGTTTTATAAATTTTGTTAGCGAAAGCGAACATTGCTTTAAAATAGATTGCATCTTGTCTACGGGCCCTGATAGTTAGGAAAGAAATGTACTTTACTGATGTGGTATAGAGACAGTTCGAGACCCTTATATCGTGGCCTTGTCAGGAAGACTTAGTTCAGCTGCTTTTGCTGTAAAAAAGATACGGCGCTTGACTGAAGTTGAAACGGCCAGACTAGTCTATTTTAGTTATTTTTACAGCTTGATATCGGTATTTTACTATGGGGCTCAATCAGCGATGTCTTGATGATAATTGATCATAGACACTTTGGGTAGAGATTTTAGCAATATAGTCTACAGCTTGCCCACCAACGGGTCTAGTGATGATGGTGATGTCGTACTTAGTTTAATAAAATAGTTTGCAGCAGCAAATAATCTGCCCTCGCAAACTACTAGGCTAAAGTTGATGATGCACAATATATGATGACATATGATGATGAGCATCTGACAGTAAGGTTTGTCACTTGCCTTACAGACACCCCTCCACCAATCCGCACTGAGCCCGCGTGGTGGAGTATGGCTCGTACCTCCTCATAGTTGAGGTGAGGCCTTTGCCCAGAAGTGGGATCTATATAGGCTAACTTTAAATCGGCTTTAGTGAAGATGATCATGATTAACTACATCGTAACTTACTTTTAGCAGTGACTTCAACAGAATAGTCTGCAACATAGCATCAGCCTTGGTACTCTTTCCTCGCTGGCTGCTCGGCACTTTGCTGATGATGAACATCATGATATCTATCTTCTGGAAGTCGGGGAGATGGTCGGCGAACTCCCCCAAAGCGTTGATAAGTGCCTCTTGGTACAACTTTTCGTCTGTTTCTTTCTGTGAGAAGAAATATATACTTTTTATTGAACACCACACACATCAGATATCTAATATAAAAATTACTGACTAAATAATGACTGACTGACTCACATATCAACGCATAGCCCACACTACTGGGATTAGAAACTAGAAATTTGGCACCATGCTTCCTTTTATAGTACAGAAAAGCACTACGAAAGGATTTTTGGAAATTTAACTTTTAAGGGTAAAAAAGAGGGGGTTTGTATGAAACTCCATCAGCTTTGAAGCTAAATCGATAAAAATTAAGAATAACGAATTTCAGGTTTGTCGGAAATTCAACCTCTCATCATCAAATTTAAGAGCTAGGCTCTTGTCGGTGGAGTTTTTTCCATTCCTCTCTGCTTTCCGCCCTTCTCTTAACCTCCTGATACGACCCGACATTTATATTTTCTTTTATTTGCTGCATGTAGCTTATTCTTGGTCTTCCTCGCTTCCTTTTTCCTTCTATTCTTCCTTCTATTATCGTTTTAATAAAATTGTCATGTCGAATCAGGTGGCCCAACATTCGTCCCCTCCTACACTCTATTGTTTCCATCAATCTCCTTTTTTCCCTAACTATAGACAAAACTTCTTCATTTGTTTTTTTCTCCGACAACTTATACATTCCATTCTCCTCCAGCACCACATCTCGAAGGCTTCCTCTAACCTCTAAGGCAACCTCTAAGGGGGAGAAAAGGGGTGTGGTAGTTTGTTTGGGAAATCCGACATTTGCGGGAACGAAGTCGCGGGCAACCGCTAGTTTACAATAAAAACTTAATGCGTCGCACAATTTAAGGGACCTTATTGATAGAAAGCAATTTTTTTAGAAAATAATAATAATAGGTAATAGCAAATACCTCAGAATCTCTGGCTACTGAAGTCCGTAGATTTGTAAGCAAATTGTTGATTATCTCCAACACTGACGGACCTGTAATAAATGTTACAATAAGTTATATAAAGTTAAAGGCAAGAAATTGGTGTTCGCTAGGCATGTCCTTGAGGTTGAAGACATTCGCCAAGGAGACATGACCTGTATTACCTTGGGGTCTCATCATTTTAAAAGCCTTAATAGTATTTGTAATAATGTATATTTTTGTTTACACTTCAGCATCACGTCATGTTACTTTAGCATAACATAATGTACATACATGTTACAGGTCTGTCCTGGATTTTGTATATTTTTAGAAAAAATACAGGTCTACTTGACATTCAGTATCAATTTTTAAATTCATACTAATTTCCAGCAGTTCCAATTCACTTGAATAATTATGACTTATTTTTTTGGTCTCGTTTCTACCACGGTCTTGGAAATTGTTAAAATGTACAGTCGCTATTCTTCTTGGTGTTATTACAATTCATAATAACACATGTCACTAGGACCACACAAAAAGTATCTCACAAACGATTGGAAAATGTTTACTGCAATATCGATTTGTCAAGTCAAGTCAGCGAAAATGACAATCTCAGCCGTAGCGAGCGTTGTGATCGTTTAGGCTACTTTCTCCACCCGCTTTGCACCCGCCAAAAGCGACAATATTGCTCAATACTACAGGTGGATCCTGGACCAGAGGCGTCTAGGTAGTGCATCAGAGCTTCTACCACGCTGCACGAGTTCCTAAAACGAAGCAACTACATCACTTATCAATACTATTCCCGCGGCTTTAGCGACAAATGACTCAGGCCCTGGCTCGAAGGTTTGTATACCCTGAATCAGCTGCATCAGCGCTTTTACACTCTGTAATAATTCCTAAAGCAACAACATCACTCACCGACACTATCCCAGGAAGCTAAAGCGACGATATTGACCCAGGTCCTGGCCCGAAGATTTGTGGACCCAGAATCAGCTGCATCAGCGCTTTTACACGATTTACTAGTTTCTTAAGTAGAACCAGTAAAAATAACACTCACCCACACTATCTCCGGCGGCTATAGCGACCTTATTGACACGAGTCTTTCCCGAAGGTGGTTGGTCCGAGCCAGCCGAATCTGGATGTTCCAGTAGTGTTCCCACAAATCTGTACGAGTTACAAAAGTAAAAACAGTAAAACCCTACTTACCTACACTATCTCCCGCGATAGCGACAATATTGCTTAGTCCTGCCAGTGGACACTGAACCAAACGCGTCTAGGTATTGTATCAGGACTTCCACCCCGATGTATGAGTTCCTAAATAGATTTACTATATTCTAAAGCGACTACATCACTCACCCACACTATCCCCGGCGGCTATAGCGACGATATTGCTCAGGACCGCGGCCCGCGCAGCCCGGACCCGGGTCCTGGCGCGCGGGTCCGTGGACCCTGACCCCGCCGCGTCTAGGTGCTGCATTAGCGCTTCCACCACGCTGTAAGAGTACTGCGCCTGGAATGGGAGGTAAGGTTTAAGTTACGAACGTTTTGATGATAAAGGAACCACAATATGACATTACTTTAAAATTATTATTTTTTAAATTGATCCGGTGGTCCAACCGGATGTCCCGGTCGATATTTTGTTTTTAAATTACAAAGAAATTGCTTAAATTATAAAAAAATAATTACAGTTACTAAAATCGTAATAGTTTGATAAATAAATATAAATATTAGACTACTTCACATACATTGCTCTGACACCAAAGTATGTAGCTAAGGCAAAACACTTGTGTTATTGAAATCTGAAATAATCCGTTGTTATTGGACCTGAAATTATATGGATTTCTATATTGACCGGGGTCCGACCGGGGACCAAACTGGACCTCAGAGACGGCGACACTTTGAAAACCGTTGTCTGAGTAGCATAAGTGTGATTTGACAGTTGTATTATAGGGTTGTTGGATGTTTACGAATCGGTAGGTAGAATAATGGATTTCTTTTACGACCCGATTTGCAATCGATATTAAACAATATTTTAGTTCTAAAATGTTTTATGCTGCATACTCCTAGGCACGCCATTGCGACCCAATTTGTTTATTTGCTTACTTAGTTTCTGTGACATCAATTCAACAAGTCGCTAGGTCACGCTAGGTCAGGCCTGTGTAACTCCCCGCGTAGGTAGCAAAAACGTACCTACGCGCGGCGAACTCTTGGAAGGGGCTAAGTCAAGTTGCGTGTCGCGAGCGAGCAACGAGGCGCCCGCGCGTTTTATTCACCGGCGGTGCACGGCACTATGTGTGATTACGTTGCTGGCTGGACGAGCATGAATAAAGTGCTAGAAAGGTGCGCTAGATGGCGTAAGCAGCTACTTGCAGCAGTCAACCCTATCGCGTCGCATGATATTACGTCACTAAATAGGCTTAGTGTATTATGATTCATATTCCAGAGTTATAAGAATGAAATTATCTTTCAATGGATTTCTGTACGTGTCTAAACGAGAATGTGCTTGACTCTGAGGCGAACTAAATTACACCATATCGTTGACGACTATTTATTAGCCATAAATAGTCGTATTACATTGAGTACATATTTCTTTGAATTTCATTGCAAACTTCTGTACGGAGTACTAGTACTTATTCTGTGGCTAGGTTTACGAACATACCTGAATCGAAAACATGATGATCTTAAACGTGTGAACGGCAAAGTCGTTAGGCACCCACAGCTCGTGACGGTCGAAATGTCTGGAAATAAAGGAAATTTCAATATTGCGACTAAAAAAAAATACTTATAAAAGTCATCATCATCATCAAATTTAAGAGCTAGGCTCTTGTCGGTGGAGTTTTTCCCATTCCTCTCTGCTTTCCGCCCTTCTCTTAACCTCGTGATACGACCCGACATTTATCTTTTCTTTTATTTGCTGCATGTAGCTTATTCTTGGTCTTCCTCGCTTCCTTTTTCCTTCTATTCTTCCTTCTATTATCGTTTTAATAAAATAGTCGTGTCGAATCAGGTGGCCTAACATTCGTCCCCTCCTACACTCTATTATTTCCATCAATCTCCTTTTTTCCCTAACCATAGACAAAACTTCTTCATTTGTTTTCTTCTCCGTCCAACTTATACGCTCCATTCTCCTCCAGCACCACATCTCGAAGGCTTCCAGTCTCTCTCTGTCCCTCTTTGTCAATGTCCACGATTCACATCCATAGAGTGCTATACTCCAAATGTACACTTTAACAAGTTTTTTGCGAACTTTGCTTGATATTCTGGCCTTGAGCAGGTGCTTTTTTGCATTATAAGCTTGTCTCGCCATCGCTATCCTTGCTTTTATATCTGGTGTACATCTGGAGTCACTAGTTATCAAGCTACCTAGATATTTGAAGGTTTTAACCTGTTCTATTTTTGTGTTATTTATTAAGATAGGGCTATATTTTCCTTTTTAGAAGCAATTAGTGTTTTTGTTTTATTTATGTTAATTTTGAGACCAAATTCTTTAAAAATAGTGTCCATTTCTGTAACCAGTTCTTCCAACTCCAATCCAAGAAGCTGGATTGGATTATAGAGACAGAAAGATTATTTATGAATTATATAAAAACCAAGAAATGGTAATAGAAGTAGGAGAGGAAAACGGAAAGGCAAAAATAAGACAGGGAGTTAGGCAGGGATGTCCACTTTCACCGCTAATTTTTAATTTATTCATAGAATGTGCGATACGCAGAATAACGGAATCAAAAAAGGGGGGCGTCAAAATTAATGGGGACGTATTTAAATTCATTCGTTTTGCCGACGATATTGCTGCCATTGCAGAAAACAGATTGGAGTTGGAAGAACTGGTTACAGAAATGGACACTTATTAAAGTAACATTGGCAAAAACCCATCTTTAGAATAGGCTTTTGAATTAAAAACATAAACTGTTTTCAAAAAAATATTATATATTTTATATCTATGGTTCTAAAGCTTCTGTCCAAAAGATTCAAGAATCGCACTGCTTGTAACAGGTTACTTTGGAAATCTATGGGGTAGACTTATGTTCATACGTAGAGGTCCTGCGGCTGATAATGATAGATGATAATGGTGATGACTCACGTGAGGACAGGCATCAGCATGCTTCTGATGTGGCCAAACGAGGCCCTGCCCACCAGCTCCACAGGAGGCAGGCCTCCACAAACCTCGGGGTTCTGCTAGCTGTTTCTACGTAATTCCGAGACAGAAAACCCCAAAAATCTACTTCGGGCCTACCTTATTCGATTCGAACGACTTTGTGCTGACGATTATAAAGGGTGAATTTGAAATGCGATAAACTCTTTGGTAGAGGTTAAGTTAAGCAATTTGCAGTCAAGTCACATGACACCATATCCTAAACTCTTCATCTCTCTAACTTGGTTTTACTAATAAAGTAAGATAAGTTGGGAACAGAGAGGAAGATTTAATCCTATTTACACTACTTATAGGTTTCTTACCTTCCTAATTAGGATCTTAAGAAGGATGCTATAAATAGGATAGTGTAATAAGTGCTATAGACAAGGACTCACGTGAGGACAGGCCTACCAGCTAATCTATTTCGGGCTGACCTAGGATTTAAACCCTAGTTGTTGTACCCTTGTATGAGTGCTTTAGAGTATCCTTATCCTGGTGCAGTCTTCCATGACTCAATAGCCTCTTGTTTACAAGGGGTAGTAAGAATTGTCCACTACACTTCTTCTGTTTGGCAATACCACAGAACGGTTCTGGGCTAATTTGAGGGTCATCGACTCCTTTTCTGGCGAGCTTGTCTGCTACTTAATTACCATAGATGATAGAATGCCCTGGCACCTATGTAAGTGTTACTTTGTTGGAGTTGCTCAGGTCAGGTTTCTCAGGGCACAAATACGATAGTGCTATAGTACTTATTTATTAATTTTCGGAAAACCAGGGTTTACACATGGATGTTATAAAACAGTGTAAGAACCACTTATAGGTCTTCACAGATAGCAATAATTTAAGTAAAAGAAAAGACTACGTATCGAGTACAAACTGAACACTAAGAAACTAAGTAGGTATGTGTTACTCACGTGAGGACAGGCCTCAGCACGCTTCTGATGTGTCCAAACGAGGCCCTGCCCACTAGCTCCCTGAGGCAAGCCTCCGCTAACCTCGGAGGGGCCTCCTCAACACCATCTCGTGTGTCAGTCTCCATTATTGACACGGTCTCGTATTTCTCTGCAGTCTGGAATGCGTATTAAATTCCTTGCCTCATAGTCGCTTCGAAAGTACAGTCGGCAGACGTCAGATAACCCATTTAAACTAAAAAAACAACTTTTATTACGTAGGGTATAGAGATGGTCTCAAGGTCAAGTGGAGTAGCCTGACGTGCGAACATGTACTATGTTACTTGTAAAAAAAATTAAAAAAGTTTTTTACAAGCAGTGTAGGCATACCTACATAATTAATGTGGAAAGGTCTAAATTGTACACTGACCCACTAACAGTGTATTTATTTAAAAAAGAGGTAGACCTGTCATCTCGTACTGCGCGGCGATTCAAATTTGATGCTCCGAGCACACGTTCTTTTACGTGACAAATGTCATACTGGAATGCAAAATTAAATCAAATTGCTCAATTTGAGGCAATCAATTTCCGAGCGCAAAAGACCCATCGACCTCTTTTTAAACCACCGAGCATGTAACTTCAGAGTCGAAGTAAGCGCGATTTTTCTCCAAAACTTAACAGTGATTGGTACCGATACGAAAAGTGTCAAATTAAGCATGTATTTTATAATCGATATTATATAGTAGATTGTTCTACAAGGGACGAAATTGACCATTTCACTCGAGAAGTTTCTGGCGCTCGAACGAAGTGAGAGCGCCAATAGCTCGAGAGTGGAATGGGTGCTTTAACCCGAGATAAACATACTATTTTTCATTTCGACTGTGAGGAAAGTATCGATAGAATATCGATAGACTATCGATAGTTGAGGCAAAAGCAATAGTATCCATCGAATATCGATAGTATGATAGACTATCGATAGTTGAGACCAAAGCAATAGTATCCACAGACTATCGATAATCTAGGCAAAAGCAATAGTATCGATAGACTATCGATAATTGGGGCAAAAGCAGTAGTATAAATAAAATATCGATAGAATCGATAGTTGCGGCAAAAGCAACAGTATTGATAAAATATCGATACTATCGATAGTTAAGGCAAAAACAATAGTATCGATAGACTATCAATAGTTGAGGGAAAAGCAATAGTATCGATAGACTATCAATAGTTGAGGCAAAAGCAATAGTATCGATAAAATATCTGTTTGAGAGTTTAGGCAGTGGATTACACGTGGAGGGCGACAATGATAGGTGGAAAATCAGTTAGGTCTGAGCACTTATAGCTGAGTACATGCCACATCAGCTTTCAGGGTTCAGGTATCACTTCACAGGCCACAATCACTCGAAATTTCTGTAAGGAGCTTCACAGGATACACACGCGGCGAAAGCGCTCTGGTCAGTCTAGTACATGTGTCATAGGGAACGTCTCGATGTCGACTCGATCTTCGGGGTTCTCACGGTACGTTTTAAACAAATAAAAATAAGGCAGGTATGCGTGTGAGTGTGCGCGGCGTAGTATCAATAGGGTACACAAAGAAATCAAAATATTGTAGTACGAGGGTCAAACTGAAAGTTCTTAGAAAATCAAAAACTGATTACATTAGCCAGTTATTAGTTTTATTATATCTTTTCAAAATATTGTCCATTGACGTCAATACACCGCTGCATGCGATGGAACCACTGGGAAAAGCACTTTGCCCACTCGTCCTTAGGGGTCTCTTCAATGGCATCGCGATACGCAGCCACCGCTTCTTCAGCATTCATAAACCGCTTTCCTTTAAGTTTTTCTTTAATTTTTGGAAATAAATAAAAATCACAAGGCGCGAGGTCGGGGCTATACGGCGGGTGACCCAGTAATTCAACGTTTGATGTCGCCAAATAGTCGATCGTTCGCTTGGCGATGTGCGACGAGGCGTTGTCGTGGTGAAGGAGGATCCTACTGCGAGGTCGTTTCTCTCGAACTTTTTCCAAGACAAGTGGCAAACAATTGGTAGTGTACCATTCTGCAGAAACTGTTTTTTGATCCTCTAACACAATTGTTGCGAAATGACCTATCCTTCCAAAGAACGAGGCCACCATTTTTTTTCCCGCACTTCGATCTCTCTTCACTTTAGTTGGCAACTCCTCGAAAGGAAACACCCACTGAGCAGATTGTCTTTTGGTTTCAGGATCATAACAGTAAATCCAGCTTTCGTCACCTGTTAGTATGTCGAACACAGCATTTGAGTCACCTCCGTTAAATCTTTCAATCATTTTACGGCACCAATCCACACGATGGAGTTTTTGAGCCTTAGTCAAATTATGAGGTATCCACCGGGCGCAAAGCTTCCTGACCGCTAAATGTTCGTGGAGGATTTTGTGCACTTGACTCATACCGATGCCTAAGCTTGTCCGAATCTGCTGATAGGTCACTCTTTTGTCAGTCTCTATCATACGCCGCACAACACAGATGTTATTTTCAGTCGTCGCCGTAGAAGGCCGTCCCTCACGTACATCATCAGTGAGATTAGTGCGACCACGTTTAAACTCATTAAACCAGTTGTAAACAGTCGCACGAGATGGGGCTTCATCGTGAAAGGCCAATCGTAGTCTATCATAACTTTCTTGTTGACTTAAATGACATCGAAAGTCATAAAAAATCATTGCACGAAAATTTTCTCGTGTTAAATTCATTTTGACGTGACACAGACAATTTTCAATTTGCCGCCAAGTCGTAAAACAAATGACAAATGAATGAAATATATACTCAGTAATATTGGCAAAGAGTTCTATTTTCAAATTTTAGAATATTTTTTTTATTATATTGTTTATAAGTGGCCAGTTCTAAGAACTTTCAGTTTGACCCTCGTAAACATATCGCCCGCCCTAAACACGTCAAGTGTTTACGAGAAGGTTAGGAAGCTAAGGGAAAGGAAGTTCACTGTACAGGAAGACGAACTAATTTCGTCAAAGATCTCTTTAGGCTACCGGTAGGAGTTTTAACATCTACCACACGAACAACTTGGTCTTGGCCAGGGTATAAATTGATAATGCGTCCACGACGCCACTGCAAAGGGGGAAGGTTGTCATCTTTTATGAGTACTAGCTCACCCACTTTAGGAGGATCACAAGGAGAGGTCCATTTATTTCTAATTTGTAATGTATTTAAGTATTCTAAATGCCAGCGAGACCAAAAGTGCTGGGTAATTTGTTGGATTAGCTGAAACCGTGTAAGGCGATGCAATTTTACGTCTTTATAAGGGTACTCCGGAAGTGCAGTTAAGGGTTGTCCAATTAAGAAATGGCCGGGAGTTAACACTTCGACATCATTAGGGTCCGGAGAAAGTGGGCACAATGGGCGTGAATTTAAAACTGCTTCAATTTTAGCAAAAACAGTGGTGAGCTCTTCAAATGTAAGGGGGGTATCGCCTACTACTCGTTTTAGGTGCGATTTCGTCGATTTAACCGCAGCTTCAAAAAGACCTCCCCATTGAGGGCAAACAGGAGGATCGAAAACCCAGGATATGTTCCGCTTTGAAAGCTCAGAACCAATAGCCGCCTGGTTTTGAGACAGGAAACACTTTAACTCCTTCAGGTAATTGTTAGCACCGATGTAATTTCGACCGCAATCGAATCGGATTAAGCGAGGTACACCACGACGCGACACGAATCGGGAAAAGGCCGCAATGAAGGCTTCAGTAGTTAGGTCTGACACAACCTCAAGGTGAACGGCTTTAGTCGAAAGGCAGACAAATACACACAGGTAACTTTACACTAACCTTTTGTTCCTATAGGCCTGGACTTTGGTAAAAAAGGGTCCTGCAAAATCGGTACCTACACCGTCAAACGGTCTAGCAGCCATGATGCGGTCTTTAGGTAGGTCACCCATGAAGGGTTGAGATACAGCCGCTTTGAGACGATAACAGGAAAGGCATTTAAAAATCACATGCTGAATAGCTCTGCGTGCCGATAAGATCCAAAACTCTCTATTTAACATGGCAAGAATTGCATTAACACCTGCATGAGCATTCTCGCGATGGTAATGTGAAATAAGGATGTTCACAAAATTACCATTCTTAGGCAGAAGAAGGGGATGGCGCGCATCAAAGGATAGATCGGAGTTTCGTAATCGGCCTCCAACTCGAATTAGGTCACCGTTATCCAGAAATAAATTCAATTTTCTCAGGGAGTTAGTGATAGGATCGCCACGCCGTAAGCGATCAAGTTCATCAGAAAAGGAGGTAAATTGAACGATTTTCACTACGAACAAAAGGGAATCTCTCCGTTCCTCAGGGCTCAGGTAGGACGAGTAAGATTTAGGAAATAAAAACCGCCTTAGGTAACAAGTCACGTTTATTAGCTTGTTGAAAGAACTATACCGCTCTAATAAGAATGAGGGATCCGGGGTAGGAACATCGGCAGAGACTACTAAACAACGTAGTCCAGGGAGATTACTACTTGGGTAAGGTTCCGAAATACCAGGCCAGTTGTCAGGAGACTGTGTCAACCACAAAGGTGAAAACCAAAGGGAGTGGTCGATCAGTCGGGTGACTGACATACCTCTCGATGCATAGTCACTAGGGTTCATGTAGCCTGGGACGTGCCTCCATTCACTAGATGTAGGACTATTATTTAATCTGGGAGACACGATTAAACAACACAACACGATTTTACTATCCGTCCAACTATGGATTGAAGTCAACACAGACGACCTTTGCAGACAAAGAGCGACGTGATGAAGTAATTTAGAGAGGAGGGTAGCTCCCAACAATTCCAACTTGGGAATTGTTAAACGGGTCCGAACAGGGGCAACTTTAGATTTAGCCATAACAAGATGGACGGAGCAAACACCAGACGGAAGTTCCGCACGTAAATAATCAGCGGCAGCATATCCCAATTCAGGAGCATTACAGAACCCATGTAGGGATAAGGAGGAGGAACCTCTGGGAAGAATATGTCGGGGACTGGCCACTTCACTAACCTTCGCTAGGTCCTGAGCAGTCCACTCTTAAGACCGGGGTTCATTCAAAGGATCATCCCAGGATAAGCCTGACATCCATAAGCGTTGGATAAATTCCTTAGCCTTAAATACGACGGGAGATATCCAGCCACAAGGGTCATACATACGGGCAATCAAAGATAAAACTTTGCGTTTTGTAATAACTGTATCACGGGTATCACAGGTATAATTGTAGGTAAATGAGTCACTCACAGGATTGTATTGGACACCTAAAATAGCGACAGTCTGAGGATTATCTGGGTCTGAGAATGAATGAGGAAGTTGCAAATGATCCGGGGGCATATCATCTAGGGGCTCGGGCCTGTTACTAATCCACTTACGGAGTTCATAACCACCAGAGGCCCTTATTCCTATAAGCTCGGTTTTCAAAGCCCGGGCAGACGCAATAGTATCAGCACCAGTAAGACAATCGTCGACATAAATATCTCTCTCAAGGACTTCAGCAGCTCGAGGGAAGGTAAGTCTCTCTTGTTCAGCGAGCTCAAGAAGGGCACGAATTGCAATGAATGGACTGGAACGAAGACCATAGGTATTGGTATTAAGTTCATAGGCAAGAAGTGGCTGAGAGGGATCCTCACGCCAAAGCACAAGTTGTTACCTTCTATCATCAGGATGTACCCGAGTCATACGAAACATCATACGAATATCTGTTACAAACACTACCTCGTGCCTGCGGAAATTTAGGAGGATGCGAGAAATATCTCGCTGAAGCTTAGGGCCTGTATGTAAACATTGATTCAGGGACACTTTAGAGGACGTAGGACTACTACCATCGAACACAACACGTATTTTGTCACCAACGGACTTAAAAATTCCATGATGAGGGATAAAATAATGTTCCCGGGTCGAGTCATATGAAGAAAGGGACATATGGTTTAGGTCAAGGTACTCACGCACAAAGGAAATATATTTCTCTCGAAAATTAGGATTGGCTTGCAAACGCTTCTCAAGATTATGGAATCGCCGTAAGGCATTGGTTTTGGAATCACCGAGAGGTGGACGATCATGAAGAAAAGGGAGTCTAACCATAAATCTACCATCGCTTTCACGAGTGGTAGTAGCTTTAAAAAAGGTTTCACACTCTATATCCAAGGGGTTCGCAACTGGAGATTGGGGGGCCTCTTCGATTTTGCAGAATTTTTCAACTATTTGGGACAGCGAGACTCCAGTTATGGGGGGTTCCAAATCAGTAAATCCTCCATAAACAGGACCACACAGGACATAACCAAATATCGTCGAGATAGCAGTAAGACCATCAGGGGACACAAACAACTCGGACCTTAAAAGGCGACCAATGACGTCAGCTCCAAGAAGCACACTTATAGTACCAGGTTTGTAAAATAAAGGGTCAGCAAGAGGGAGGTGCTTAGTACAGGTAATTACACTTTTAGGTAAGTCTACCTCTGGGAGGGTACCAGCAATCATATCAACAACTATTGCACTGGTAGAGATTTCTGGAAAGGCAGAATTAACTGGTTCAAATGAAAAGGATACAATGCCCGGGGAATTAATCGCTTGAAAATTACCTATTCCACGAACAGGAACTGGAAAAGGAATGATAGGTAAGTTCATGTGGTCAACAACAAGCTCGGTAGTAAGAAGGCAGCCCTAAGCACCAGTGTGACATAAGGCACGCGCTTTCACATAATATCCAGACGAGGTTTTAACATGAATCAAGGCCGTAGGTAAAAGAACGAGAGAATTGCGAGGCAAAGATGTAAAAGTGGGTATCGAAGGGGGGCTATCTTGTCAGAATTGTGGGGCCTCATTGTACTTATGATGAAATGCACGTTTATCCTGGGTTCTTTGACCTAGAGGGGCATTATAAGTACGGTTACCGTTGGGTGCAGGTGGGGATCGCCCGCCCGAACGGGGAGGTGATGCTCTACCGGAATCACGAGGGGGCGGGGTACGAACACGGTGCCATTCAGTACGTGGGGGTGACACACGGTCCGTTAAGTGACTTTGTGGAGATTGCCGCGGTTGGTTAAAAGCTAAGGCCGCGACGTCTCGGTATGAGCGCTCGCGATCGTAATCCACAGGAGATGAGTCATCATAACACAGTAACGTGTGATGACTGGAACGGCGGCACGTGCGGCAGCGATAATTTCGCATGCATTGGGATATGGAGTGTTTATCCAAGCATCGATAGCACAGTCGGGCTTCTTTTACAAAAGTAACACGTTGACGTGTAGAAAGGCGAATAAAATCGGGACACTCGCGTAAGTAATGCGAAGTACTATTACAAAGGTGACATTTAGATGTCGTCGCAAAAGTAACAAAGGCTCTCGCAGGAGGTGGGGAACGCGCGTTAGGTTTAGGCAAACGAGGGGAGCTCACAGTAGGAGGGGTAGTAGTGTCAACGACAGAAGCACTACCTACATTGTCGTGGTGCCTACATTCATCCTCAAGAAAGGTAATAAGATGATCAAAAGTAGGGAGGTGATTAGGATTATCGCCATAACGACGTTCAAATCTCGATTTTAACTCTGAAGGCAGTTTAGCAAGGCATAAGTGAACTAATAGGTATGACCAATGTTTAACAGGAAGTTCCAATCTCTCTAAGCATCGATAAGTCGAAAGCAGGGGGTTCAGGAACGACACACGTAACCCGGAAAGTTTAGGCGTTATAATAGTGAGCATCATTATTTGAGCTATGTGGGTATCCGCTAAAACACGAAGGTTATGGTACCTACGTTTTAGGAGGTCACGGGCCACGGGGTAATTGCCCGCCTCAATCTTGAGGTGTTATATCAATCGACGAGGTTCATCCGATAAGGCTCCCACTAAATAGTGTAGCTTCAAAGTCGGGGTAAGGCTAGGCTGGTTGTCCACCACGCTATCAAACTGGTCTATAAAACTGATCCAACTATCGGGACGGCCATCAAACTTAGGTATAGGTAGGTCAGGCAATTTACTAGCCGGGTTATCAATAGCCAGGGATTTATTCTCCTTGAAGGGGGTGGAGTATGGGACGTCTCAAATTGGTGAGGTCGTATTTCGTCTAACTTAATTTTTAAGTCGTCTACTTTGTCCCTTACTACGCGCATCTCGTTCTTAACTTGTACATATTCTTGTTCATAAATCGCAGGATCGAGATTACCTAACAGCTTGGAACAAGCGGCAGAAAACTTATCGCACATAAGTGGCAGGTCGGAAAGACGCGCTCGCATACGATTGGAGGAAAAGGTCTCAAGAACTCGGTGGGAATCATCAACCCAGTCACTAATATAACGGAGTTCACCTATAGCTTCACGGTATTCAGCTGTATCCGTGTAAAGTACGGCCCTTACGGTCTCGTTGCCGGTTTCGGTATCCGACATTTTATTTACTTTAAATCGCAAGAAACAAGGTAGGTAAATTAAACTCACAAAAGATTCCAATAGGATGCGTAAAAAAACAAATAGTAAGGGACGGCACAGATGCACCGGGTATAGCAAACGTAACTCGTAAACAACTCGCACGCGGTCACGCGGTAATATGGCGTGATCAATAGGGAAACAAAGCACTCGCGCACCTCACTTGCACTCAAAGGGTAGGTAATTAACGCGCTAATCGATTTAATCGACACTTATGTATAAGGGGTTGTACTCGAATGGTATTAAGGAATTTACTGTAAATAGGTTAGGTATATGACGAGACGTTTTATTCAAATTACAAAGGAAAGTAGCAAATAAATAACTCTCAATTAAACAAATTACGTTACTAATAAGGGGTCCTAATAAAAAACTACGCTCTGCTACCAAAATTGTTTGAGAGTTTAGGCAGTGGATTACACGTGGAGGGCGACAATGATAGGTGGAAAATCAGTCAGGTCTGAGCACTTATAGCTAGGTACTTGCCACATCAGCTTTCAGGGTTCAGGTATCACTTCACAGGCCACAATCACTCGAAATGTCTGTAAGGAGCTTCACAGGATACACACGCGGCGAAAGCGCTCTGGTCAGTCTAGTACATGTGTCATAGGGAACGTCTCGATTTCGACTCGATCTTCGGGGTTCTCACGGTACGTTTTAAACAAATAAAAATAAGGCAGGTATGCGTGTGAGTGTGCGCGGCGTAGTATCAATAGGGTACACAAACAAATCAAAATATTGTAGTAAACAATATCGATAGTATCGATAGACTAACGATAGTTAAGGCAAAAGCAATAGTATCGATGAAATATCGATAGTAGCAATAGACTGTCGATAGCTGAGGCAAAAGCAATAGTATCGATAAAATGTCGATAGTCTACCGATAGTAATGATAGTATCGATAGACAATCGATAATGTCAAAGTTCAATATTAAAATCACTATCGATAGCTGATACAGCTCTGACTATTGCAATAACTATCGATACTCTCGATAGTGGCCTTTTATTCAATAGTAGGAGTATAAAGTAGGAGGGAAAAGCTATTTCCCACCCGGCTATCTACACATGAAAGTTTAACTTTCCGAGCAGGTGAGATAAAAAAAAAATAAGATATTGCGGTTTTGATCATAAATAACAATCTTTTATACAGCACATTTATTTAAAAATATGTAAAGAAATAAGTGAATTTGTTTAACAAAATGTGTTGAAGAAAAAACGGAGGCATTCAATGCCAAGGAATTTTGACGGTTATGTGCTGGGACTGCTGGGTGTTTTAAAACTATCATTGAACTGACCTGCATATTGTACAACAGCGAGGGTACAATCTTGTCCATATGTTGCGCTTCCCATATGTTTTCCACCAAATCGTCAGAAACCGTTTTTCGGATTACCCCCTAAAACAAAAAAAAAGCTGAAGAGCTTGTTATCTTTGACTACGCAATAAAAACACATTCGATAGCACAATATATGGAATGTTTAATGCCCTTTCATCTTACCTGCAACCCCTAACCCCTTATGCCCTCTTATCTCACCTGTAACCCTGTATGCACCTCATCTCACTTGCAACCCCTGTATGCCTTTCATCTCATCTGCAACCTCTGTTCCCACCCGCAACCCCTGTATGTCCTCTTATGTCATCTGCATCCCCAGTATGCCTCTTATCTTACATGTAACCTCTGTTCCCACCTGCAATCCCTATATGCCCCTTATCTCACCTGCAACCCCTGTATCCCGGCCAGCCGTATCTTGTCCCTGGTGACAGGGTCACTGTGGTTGCTGTGACACATCGCAGAGAACTTCGACACGAAGAAGTCGTATCGTCTGTGGTATGATGGGGTGTCTTCTTCAATGTTCGCGAAGCGGACAAACTGTGGAAAGGATATAAAGATTATGTTTCTACTACTACTAGGTGTGTTGACTTCCTATAGTCTGAATAATTTAATAGGTTCATTTTGATAGTTTGATAGTTGAGTCGGGTGTTTACGAATCGGTAGGAAGAATTAGTGATTCCGAAATCGAATCGATTTACGATCGATTCAAAACTTTGCTAATTATTACAAAATATTTTTTAAAATTAAGTCTTCAAACTCAAAATTGCATACTGAAAATGTTATTTGTTCAATAAAAACCGTTGAATCGATGAATCTGTACCTCCGTAACGAGTAAAAAGGTGACAACACTAAAATGAAGAAAAAAATAGAATAGAACATGACCGTTTTAAGACGTCTGTCAGCAATATAGAATTTCGATTCATTTTACACTGTAGAAAATATACTTGTCAAAACAAAATAAGGGCCACGAGGTATTTTTTCATTTTGTTGTAAATTATTGAACATTTTCATATTGAAAGTAGTAAAATATTGAGTATACAAACTCTTTGATACCTAAACTTTTTAATATTGTAGTATTCATCTAATGCTGGCAACAATTTTAAATAAAATTTGATTTTTGAAAATTTTGTTTCCATTTTCTTTGACGTTTTGCTTTCCTTAGCTTCTTGATTTATTAGAAATTATCACAGTTCATTGATATCTCGAGTCAGAAACATCTTTTGCAATATGCCACAAGCACGCAGGCGTCATATGGACTCGCTGACACCAACCAGAGCCGTTGCAATGATTGAGGAAGGTCATTCGCAGCGATCTGTGGGTTTGCAATTGGGATTTTCTTGAAGAGCTATTCAAAATCTATGAAATCGTTTCCAAGAGACCGGCAGTGTTAGAAGAAGACCTGGTTCGGGCAGAGTTCGCATTACAACAGCTCAAGAGGATCGTTACATTCGATTAAGTGCGCGCCGAGATCGCACAACGACGGCCCAGCAAGCTGCAAAATCGTTTACGGCTCACAACGGGTACTCGTGTCAGTGACCAAACTATTCGTAATCGATTGTATGAAGACCAGCAGGCATCAAGAAGGCGAGTTGTCCGTGTTCCATTAACCAGAAATCATCGTGCAAATCAGAATAGTTATTTACGGGATTGCTACCATGTACCTTTTTATTTTCGAGTTTCCGATATTTCGGCGCTGTTGAAAGCGCCATGATCACGGAATAACTGAAGATCTTGCGGGTGGGATGTTATGGGCAAACATATCGGTCTACCCTCCTTCTAAGTCTTTTATTGCGTTCACCTCCGGTACCACTGTTTGCAAACTCACTTTTTTCTCGCGTCTGTTCCTGCTCAGCGGTATATTGAGGAAGTTGTCTATTTTTTCAAGTGCAAAAATATATTTAAATGAAATTTGAAATTTATTTATTTGCGTAAGAAAAAGGTTACATTTAGATGGAATTACAGGTTCAGTTAAGTTCATCCTTTTCACACTATATATAAATAGCATGCAAATAGTTTATGGTAGGTATTAAGTTACGTAATTCGGACGCATAAGATCTAAAATAGCAAAATAAAGTTCTTCGTTAGAATAGTGTACCTAGTAATTTAACATGATCAGAATATTAATATTATCATAATTATTCATACATTAACATTACTAAAACATGTCGTGTAAATTAAAATCATTATCAGGTAATATTAAAATAACATGTCAAGTAAAATTAATTAAAATTACAATGTCAAACCAAATTAAAATAAAAAATATTAAATTCATACAATATACATCAAATAAAATTTAAAAACTCATTTACTGAGTAGAAACAATGTCCAATTAACCAATTGAAAAGTGCACGTTTAAATCCACTGATGGGCAAGTCCTTAACTATTTGAGGTATCTTATTATATATCGAAATGGACATCCAGTAACAGTTTTTCATAAACCTAGCGCTCTTGGGAATTTTGTCAGATACTAATCTATTTCCATTTCTCGTGTTTCGCATATATAAGTCTTTTGCTTGCTTAAAATTGTGCATGTTCTGTTTGACAAATTTCGCTACTTCAAAGATATACAGGCAAGGAAGTGGTAAGATTTTGAGATGCTTAAATAAAGGTCTACATGGCTCGTTGGGAGCTGTACCACATAGAGCCCTGATACATTTTTTTGCGCAATGAAAGCCTTATTAACATCGGTACCGTTACCCCATACAATAATGCCGTAACGCAAAACAGATTCAACATAGGAAAAGTATGCTGTGAGTGCTGTACTTCTACTAGCAACTTTGGTAAGTTTGTATAAGGCATAAGAGAATCGGTTTATTTTGTTGCATACCTTTTCTATGTGAGTCTTCCAATCTAGTTTTTTGTCGACCCATATGCCTAGAAATTTTGTTGTGTCCGTGCCCTTAAGCGGTTGACCTTGGAAATGTATGTCAATTGAATTATATATTATGTCATTAAAGTGGATAAAATAAGTTTTGACAATATTTATAACTAGATTATTGTCTTTTATCCACGTAATTATGGTTTTGACCGTGTAAGTCATTTCATTTATATGATTATCTAGTGTCAATTTATTGTCTGTTTTAACTATAACGGATATGTCGTCGGCAAATAAAATGCATCTATGTTTAATCACATCTGGAAGATTATTGATGTAGATAAGGAACAACAACGGGCCCAAAACACTTCCTTGTGGAACTCCAAACTTATTTTCTCTAAGCTCTGACTTGACTTTTTGGACCATATAGTTAGAATCAAGGTTTTCTATTTCGACATACTGCTGTCGATTTCGCAGATAGGATTTTATCCAGCTTAGAGCAGTTCCTCTAACGCCACAATTTTCCAACTTCTCGAGTAGTAATTGATGTGATACAAAATCGAATGCTTTCGACATGTCGAAGAAAAGCACCGAAGTATAATTTTCATCATTCAGGCATGTGAGAGACTCATTAACCATGTCAATAACAGCGTGTGCAGTTGATTTACCCCTTTGAAAACCGTACTGATTTTGCTTTAGAACATTATATTTGTCAAAAAATGATGTAAATTTAGCATGCATCACTTTCTCATACACTTTCGACAGAACTGGAACCAACGTTATTGGACGGTAAATATCTAAAACTATTTTGACGGCTTTTTTGAACAAAAGTCTAACAACAGAGAATTTCAGTTTATCAGGGAAAGATCCAGAGACTAAAGATACATTTATTAAAAACGCTAAAACCGTGCGTATTTGTTTGTTGCACGCTTTAATAACTCTAGTGTTAATACCGTCGTAGCCTTCTGATTTACTATTATTCAATGTCGTGATTACTTTTTTAACATAATATTCGTCAATAGGACTCAAATAAATAGAATTTTATAGTATGTCAACAGGTTTGTCATTCAGATTTTTTTTTGTATATTAGTCAATTCGATAAAATAATTATTAAAGGTTGTCGCAATTTTAGTGGGGCTATTATTAATAATATTATTTTTATCGCATTTAATTGCATCAATGTAATTATTACAGTCCGGTTTGTAGTCAATTTCATCCTGAATTACCTTCCAGGTGGCTTTACAAGTGTTTCTGCTTTTTAAAACATATTTATTATTAGTGTATTTTTTAGCACGTAGTATGCATTTTTTAAGTAATCTAGAGTATGCTTGATATTTAAGTTTGTTTTGCTTGTTTCTTTTTTTGTAGTAATTTAGCCTAAGATTTCTATTCCTGACGCAGCTTTTTCGAATACCTTTAGTTATCCAATGTAATTTTGATTTTGGGTTAGATTTAACCTTGATAACTGGAAAGCAGAGGTTATACAATAGCCAAAACCAGTCGTAAAAATTATTAAATGCTATATTTGGATTTGATTCACAGAAGACATCTGAGAAAGAGAGACTTTCCAAATATTTCTGGAATTTATTTATATTTTCCAAAGAATAACATCTCTTAAATGAGTATTGTTTTGGGGGGGGCAAGCTTTGGTTTTGTACTGAAGGATAGCATTTGTGCTGTATTATGGTCAGACAAACAGAGGGGGACTATGATGCCAGTGGCGTGCTTTACATTGCTGAATATGTGGTCAATGCATGATGGGCCTCTGGTGGGATCAAAAATGTGTTGGATTAGGTTGTAATTTTTTAGGGTGTCTTTGAGATGACTAGTAACATTATTATTTATGAGCGTATTTATGTTGATATCACCTACTAACACGATTTTGTGCTTATGGAACTTCTTTAAATAATTATTGAGTAGGGTTTCGAGTTTTCCAAAAAATAAATCAAAATGTCTTTTTTTTGTGGCTGTAGATGACCGGTACACACAAATGATAACTATGTTGTGATAAGGTATTACTACCGAACAGCATTCGAAGTGAAAGTTGGTAGCTATGGTATCGTTTAATTTGCTTATATTTTTGTGTGCTAAGCCTTTTTTAACCATAATGCAAGTACCACCCCTTTTTTTGTTTCTGGAGTAGTAGGAAGCAAGTACATAATTATGAATGTCGACATTTTTTTCCTCATTACTTTTGATAAATGTTTCTGAAAAACAAAGAACATCAGGGGTCAAGTCGTCGTCTAATTCTGAAAGCGTGATTTCAATAAGTTCCTTTTTTGAAGAAAGGCCTTGTATATTTTGGTGGAGTATAACAAAATTGGAATTATTAATCTTAGGGTCGAAAAAAATCAATAGTGTCATTTACAAGCGTGCATGTTTTGTTTAAAGTATTGCCGTGTGACCTAATTGGAAAGTAATAGGGCATTGTACCTTTTTTGGGTAACATCGTCCTCGTCTATTTGTTACTCAAACTTTTGCTGTGATTTAAGCAATTCTTAAATTTTAAACTATTTTTAATGTATTTGTTTTCATAATCTTTATAATTAATTTCGACATTAATCTTTATACATATGTTTTGTTTCATTAAAGTCACATTTCGGGTATTGTGAATGGACAAAAACGGATATAAGTTAATAAAGGTACAATTTTTATAATTTCTTGCGATAAGGTTAAGTTCAGTATTAAGTTTATAGGTATTAAGATAATTATTATACAAAACACTTAACAGTAATATTTTGCAGGATTTGAATTTGCATAATGTATTGCATAAGTTTGTTATGATTGAGTAGGGTTTTTGTCATTAGAACCAACAGCCAAAATCAAAACATCATCCGTGTCGAGGGAGTCAACTAAAGATTCGCAGCTACTTAGAACCTCGGAGCTCGACGCGTAAGGTTTTACCATTCCAGTTACGCTGTAGTTGTCGTTCCATGATCCGGATCTTTTATTTCGTAGTTCTGCAGCCAGGCCGCGAGCTTGTTGGTCACCGAAAATGTAAATGCTGTGTTGCTTTCTTGTTACCCTGCCGTTGCGAGGGCCATCTGGCGAAGACATCGGTGAACTATTATTAACTTTGGATTTAGGTTCGTCGTTGACTGGACTCCTTATTTCTTTCGTCATAGATGGCGTGCTGCAGGCTTGTTGAATGTTGATACTACAGTTTTCATCATCTTGTAGAAAGTCCAAAACGGTACGGTTTAAATTTTTTCTGCTTTTTCTTGTAGTTATATTTTTTTTCGAACTTGTGGTGCAGATGTCGGCTAGAATCTTGTTTTTTTTTCGTGGTCAAAAAGTATTTTTTTCAGGTTCGAATTTTCTAATAGTATGTTTTCTATTTTGACTTCTGCAATGCTAAGTTTTTCTTTTAATTCATAATTTTGTTTCTCCAACTTTTCTGTTCTCTCTTCGATATTGATTTTACTTAAGTCCGGGCAGCTTCTACTAAATTGTGACGATGTGTCATGTCTATGTTTTCATTGTCGTTTCATAAGTAAGGATGCAAATTTGTTGAAACATTAATAATAAAAAATGACATTTCGATTATGTGAAAAGCATTGATCACATTTCCATTTTAATTTGTTATCATTTGTCATTAGTAAAAATCTTTTAACTGAAACATTTCCGCAGTCAATATGATAATTATGGTTACAGTAAAAACAGCTCAGGAAATCTTGTTTTATTTTTTTGGTACATTTTATACATATTTTATTCATCTTGATAAAATCAGCGAATTTGTTCCAACGAGAATACAATTTCAACAGACACAAAAAGACTACGTTGCGCCTGCGGAGATTCGAAGACGTGCACGCCGGACAGTAACTAAAGGCTCTCGCCACTAGACCAAGCGGTCTGTTGAACTCAGTGACGAAATTTTGCTATAGTAGGGTCTTCTTTTAGAGTTCAAATGCAATATTCGTTATGTATGAGTCATAGTACGAGTTCTACACTGGGACACTGATGGGTATTTTGATATTTCACGAACATTAATTATGTTTTTTTTTAACATATTTAGGTTTAAATGTTAGTTTTATGCACTAAAAATATATTGTTTTAACTGTTTAAAAAGTTGTTTTGTTGTTTATATACACAGCGTAAGGCTTTTGCACTGAGCACTAATAACTAGTAATTACACAATTCACTGTTGATATTTGTCCGAGATAACACTTTTACCGCTGCCATTTGTTTCTATTGACTTTACTATGTGATAGTCACTACTAATATCGTCGTTATACTATTTTTAATAAAATAATTTCACGGAGCACGATATGAATGCGACGGCAGCGCCATCTCTCACATTGATTATAGATTTAGATTGCATAGTGAATGCTTATCACTTAAAAACAATAATTTATAACAGAGTATTTGACAAAAATATACCTAGTTAAAGTACATAAACCGACGACACATTGAAACACTTAGGTGTTTTCAATGACTTCTAAAGTGCACTAGTAATACACTTTAGTACAGTCTAAAAGATACATAAATTAGCCATTGATACAATAGAAATGAAAGTAGGAAAAAGTATAACTATACGTCAAAGTTACAAACAGAATAAAATATGTATGATAAAAACTCTCATAGGTAAAGGCCTCTTTTTATTGTGTTGAACACTGATTTAAAATGTTATTGGTATGGCGGTCAGTATTTTTTTTATTACAGGCAGACATTTGAGCGCAATCTTACCTGACAGTAAGCGACGATGCCGCCGAGGATGGTTCGCACATACTAATCCATCCACTCAATGTTAGGGATGGATTAGTATGTGCGAACCATGTGCGTGCCAAATTCTAAGCAAACGACTTAATATAATTGGATTGCTTGAGTTATGTAACGCCTATAATAACTCCATATAAATCTAGGCTAGAGTTGGAAAATTCTTCATACATTTTTAAGTCTTCCAAGGTTTTGAATAAGTTCTAGCTAGGGTGACCAACTTCTGAAATTAATAGGGTAGTCCTGCAAATTGTTTATACTTTTTTTTAAAAACGGAATTTATCATAAACTTATAGCTGCTTAGAAACAAACAGTAGCATGCAAGTTTATAAAAAATACATTCCTATCAATAATAAATAACCGATCAGCAGCTGCTTTGAAAATAAGGTTTTTCTGATTTCGATCATGGTCCTAAAAACCTGTTTTTAATTATAGGTTCGCTAGCAGTTCCCTTTCGCAAATGTAAGATCTCCTATATAAACTCCTATTTCATCCCCAATTTCAACCCCTTAAATATATGACATCGCGACAACAAGTAACCTATGTCCTTCCTAGGGTTTAATGAATTATCCTCACAACAAATTTTCTTTAAACCGGTTAAGCGGTTTTAGCGTGAATAGGTAACAAACAGACAAACACACTTTATAACATTATTAGTATGGATTATACTCTGTGAAATCGAACAAGTTAAGAAACTATTTTCGCTCACGAAAATTCATCGACCGTCTTCTGATGGGACACGAACCCACGACACCTCGCTATCCGGCCGATTGCTCTTCCAACTGAGCTACAGAGGACGTTAGTCACATTTTTGTAAGTGCTTACTACGCCAATCAAACGACGGCACGTTTGATTTCATCAAAACTCGAATAAGTTACTTAGGGATGTAAAAACTCACGCTCTGCGTAGCCAAGATCTGAAGCTGCGGGTCGGTGGACTCGAGCAGCTTCTGCACCATCTTGAGGAAGCTCTCCACGAACAGGTTGAGCGTCTGCGAGTGGCAGGCGAGGAGCAGCTGGTCCATCGCCTCCATCGCTATTATCACGAAACTGGAAACGATGTTTGGTATCAAAATCATTGTATAGTAAGCAATATTGTATGTCTTGAGCACTAGACAACGGATTATAATGGCACACGTATTGTCATGTCATACGTGCCCCTACACCTGCACACGTGAGGAGCTGTACAACGCTACTGATAATTATCTGTTAATCACTGAGTTACTAACGACTGCCTTGTTGGTCAAGTGGTCAGCACGCTGGGTACTATCCACGAGGTCCCGGGTTCGAATCCCGGGTCGGGCCGAGAGTGTTTGGGTTTTTCTGTCTTGAAATTACTCAGACACAGCTCCGAAGTCAGGAAGTTGGTGGAGTTAACACCACCGTGCCTCGGAAAGCACGTTAAGCCATTGATCTCTCAAGCGCAGGACCTATCTCTACGGTAATGTTGGACTGCCGTCTTACCGAATCATGAGAGTGCACCTGTGTATTGCGCACATACTTGTGCACTATAATATCTCTCGCGTAGATGACTAATCTCTGTTGAGATTGGCCGCTGTAGTCGAAAATCGGCTAGGGGGACATTATTATAGTAAAAAAATTGCACTAGACCACGGATTATAATGGTACAACTTTTGTTTTGCCATACGTGCCCCTTAACCGTGGGGAGCTGTACAAGGCTACTAATAATGCTATGTTAATCACTGAGTATTGGTATAACCACAGAGTCGACTAAAGCTCTCATCTCACTAAGCTTGTAAAGGGGCAGGAGTTGGACGTAATACCGGGTTTGATCCCAACCTAAGGTCATGTCACCTTTTCCAGGCGATTAACGTGTCTTCATTATTTAGTATTTTTCATGAAGGAAGCAGCAAAACATCTGATGTACTCGTATGTAATAATAATACAGTGTTTTACTATAACAAATAACAGGTACACTATAAAACATCTGTAGTTACGTACTATGTCGATTACCGACGAAACTGTAAATGACAAATCGATTACAAGTACTTAGCAATTGATGGAAGAAAGATACAGGTATTGCACTTGAGATAAAACTGTCGCATTACAGAAGATAAACCCAAGAAAACGGTTTCATGTGCTCTGTTCTAAAATAAACTAGACTTTTGCCACGACTAACCCGCTTTAATTTTAGTATTTAAATGTTTCTACCTACATAGTAAATACACCTTTAGCATATCAAAACTCTTCTACACAATTCGCAGGTTGTGAGAGTAAGTAAACAGATGCCATAATATTCATTCATGCATTCATCCACCCGTCCATTTACTCGTTCATTCACACTTTCACGATTATATGCCATAAAAATATCACAAAACACATTAACACTTTGTCTATACACAGTAAGATTATAAGGTCTGAAAAATTACCAAGCATCTAGGATACAGGGAAGTAAAGACACTAGAAAAGCAGGCCCTGTGACAAGACAAGTAAGGATTAGAATACTCTTACCACCACTGTACAACAAATATTAAGCTATGATCTACAGCGTGGCCCCAGTGGTGGTAAAATGTGGCAACGAAATGCGACAATAACTAGATGGGCAGAGTGCAAAAATTTAGAACCGACTTCACTATCCCTACAATACTAGAGCTGGAGACAGATAACAAACAAAAAGGCCTGTATCTTTTTGGTAAAACTTTCACCACCCTTTTAGAAAATGGAACACTCTACAGAGTCACACCTTCATAACGCCTTATCATGATCATCATTGACCACAACATCTTCACAGATGATTGTTGAACTTTTCTAGACAAGATTCAATCTATTCTACATTGTGTGTCAGTCTTGTGAACGGTCCTCAGGTGCAGGTTCGATAGCACTACATTTTAAGCATCTAAGATGGACGATATGGTCACTCACCCATGTCTCCTCCTATAGATATCCCTGGACGCCTTCTGGAATAAGTACTCCCCGATCCTGTCCAGCTTCTCTGGACTGGACAGAGAGTAGAACGTGAGCTTTTCCATGTTGGACTTGACGAGCCCATCTTGGGGAGACGCAGGGAATATGTTGTCGACCAGACGCTTGTAGCGGGGCCTCAAGGCTGAACAGCAGCCGCAGCAGCCTGGAAGAAAGAATAAATGGTTATTTAAGCAAATACTGCACTCATTGGTGTAGTGGCTCGCGGTCCAGACTACAAACTAGGGTTGCGGGTTCAAGTCCCGTAGGGGGCAAATGTTTTTGTAATGAGCACAAGCATTTGTACAGTCGGCAGCACGTCAGGTTTTCCATTTCCCATTCCCACGAACAGCTTTTATTGCGTAGAGAATAGAGGCGGTCTTAAGATCAAACTGGGGTAGTCTGATGTGCGGTCATGTGTTCCTTAGTCATGGATGTTTACAAACGTGTATTAGTATGTCTATCCGTTATCCTAGTCGCCATAGCACTAGCTCTCGATTAATTTGGCTATTTATTTTTTTAATTATTATTATATTGGCTAGAATATTAATGTGTTTGCTGAAACAAGTTGATTCATACATCGATCGAATGTCATCAGGTAGTTCTCAACCCTTCGCTATCCGGGCGATTGCTCTTCTAACTGAGCAACTAAGGACGTTAGTTGCTGCGCCAGTAAGTCGTTATTCTTGTAATGAAATTATTAAGTAATAAACATTAACTTTGCAGACTCAATATTAGATATTACACTTGAAAACATGACAGCCTGAGGCAGGAATTGAACCCCGTTCCTCGCATACCAGACAAGTGTCTAACCACTCGGCCACCCAAACGTTGATAAAGCCTGTGGAAATGTTTAAGTAGGTAGGTACTAATCACGTAATTATTGCTGTATCTCATGTAAGCTGATCGATAGAGCCTTTCACCACCCAAAATGTTCTTTGCTACGTTAATAGGGCAGGACCCTGAACTACCTACATATACATAACATTACGTGACGGATTCATTTAGGAATAGTCATTCACGTAGGACATCATTTTTATGCTCATGAATATGTAACCCAATTTTACTCGCCTTAGCTCAGAAAGTAACGACGAAACTGATCCATAAGACACAACTCGCTATTACTGTATCAGCTGATAGTTCAGCAGCAGCGTCCATCAAACATTTACTAGCAATGTACGATCAATTAAAAATGAGTAGAGATCAATTAACTATCAATTATTAGTGCTTATGCAATAACCACATGATGCTGATACTGACTCGTAAGAAGCTGTAAACATTTAGGTCATCGTAGCCAAGATTTATCGCTTCAGTACCAACCACGTGTGACTAAGTTATTATAATTTATTGATTGTTGCATGTTTCAATGTTCATAATAATAACTTTATTAACGTAAATATTAAGCTTCCTTTAAGGAAATCTGTACTTGATGTATCTTCATTTCGAACATTTATAGAACAAAAAAGTGACTTTAACTTATTGCAGTTTTAATAAATAAAAATCGCGTATGATAGCAGCTGGCTGACGTAATGATAAAAAATACTCCAAATAAGATCAAGATAATAAGAAACCCATCATTTCTTTAAATCGCTATTGATTTTTTAATAAATTATACATATTTTAGTATTTAAATTCTATTATTGAAGTGATGGTTGTTAAGTGAATGTGTTTCTTTTTAACTGAAAAGAAAAAACGTCTAAATAAATTAGCTATTTGCACAAATTTACTTACATGTCATGTAAACAGTTCTGCTGACGAAGAAACATGCTCTATGCGTAATTTTACTTAAAGGAATCATTGTGTTTATTTCCTATTTCACACTTGAAATCGTCATTTTTTCTTGTATACACAACACAAATTTTTATCAGTGTCGGAGCTTATTATTACACATTTAAACTGCTTGAATATTTGTACATAATAAGCATAACTTTCAGCTAATCACGGGCACTTTAGGACAAATCCATCAAACTAAAATTTTATTAACTTCGAAGACTTATCACTACGTTACTTCGTAATTTATAAGTTTTCATTCGTCACCGAATTTGTAAATTAATTTCTATTGAATTTATGGGAAACACTGTGTCATGACAACGACTAGTACACTGTGTGAGCTACTCAGCACTGATAACACATATTGTAAAGATAACACTTCACAACAGTATAGGTTATCTACATAATACATATTTTCCGGCATTTTATGAAGAAAGGTTGCGGACATATTTTTCTATAGCCGACCCAGATTAGGGCGATCTATCACACGTTCGTGGCACTGTTCTTTGGTCTAAATTTTGTTGCCGCGACGATTGTGTCAATATTTACTTTTGTAAATATTTTTTTCTACTTGAAAGTAAAGTTCTCCACATGTTCATTATAACATTCCCGTTTTAAATCTTCAATCCTAAATAATTTTAGATTAAAATCCACCGATTCATAGCTCGAGCTACCACACCTATATCAAGAGATGCACAGATACTAGTTTTCTCTTATTAATCATTGTGAATAAAGTATGATTGTATAACTTTTTGCGCTATTGTTATTAATAATACACCAATGTCACGTTTCTGTTGTAATTTCTGAGACTTTGCTCTCAGAAACCTTCGTTGTATCATAACAGCATTTACAATTTAAATCGAATCTATCTATGACTTCTGAAGTTCGAAATACCTATGAAAACATTATTTAGTTGCCTAATTTCACAAGGTCCTTTTCTATTAACACGATACCATCTAGTAAAATATTTGAATCTTTATAAGTTCCTAAAAAAAAATACAAAAATGTTTTAAATCCCCGAGGTTCTAAAAACGCTTGGTTACACTACATTTCCGGGCTACATATTAAAAAGGAGCCTTATTGCAATGAAATAAAAGCCGAATAACTTTGTTGAGTAATTCAATTTAGTTTCGTGGGATAAGTCGTATCATGGTTTTATAGATAAAAATCACTGACATAATATTTGCTTACCCATCAATCAGTAAGATCAGAGATTATAGAATCTTATGTGGTTATCAAAAATATAGAAGATACAAGTGAATTTGTAGGATAGGCAAAATTTGCAAAAAAGTAGTTATAAAAGTAGTATTTATTGGGGACAAAGTATTAGACTCAATCAATCACCCTGATTCAGATGATCATCCAAAGCCTTAATAAAAATAATTAAAGAGATTAAAAATCAGAAATCTTAAGGTCAAAATATACATAGTTTTGTTTTCTTTACAAATGATGGTCACCCTACTTCCTTAACGATTATAGAAATAAAAATAGGACACCCATGGTCCGTGGTGCAGACTTTCTTCATAATAATATGCTCATCTCATAGTGCATACTGAGCCAAACTATCTGATAAGTTTTTGTTTCAAATTAAATATTCAATTAGAACTAGAACCTTTTAAAAATAACCAGTAGGTACTTAATTTTATTCAACTTTTTATTATTATCTGGTTTTAATGTTGGTTTTTTTAATAACTATTTACAATATCACCGTTGCATTGCCAGAGGCCTATCTGTTTAGTTTGGTCACTTGATTTATTGAATTTGTTAATCTGTCAAAACGAGATATCACAGAATAATTGTAATTGTTACGTGGTCGCTCAACAGGTTTAACATTTAACTTGTCGACCGTCACTAAGTATACGTCCGCAAGCAGCCGCGACAGATTCCCAACTGTCTATAAATACTCCGTCTAAAATAGACATGATCAATGAAAGGGAGACTTTAGGCCTGAGAGTGACATTTGCCTACGCACTTCATTACAGGGTGGAAATAATAGATACACGCGGAGTCGATAAAATAATAAAAGTATAGGTATCTAGTTGGCCATGTACGTGACTTGATAGCGTGTAAGGTTGGCGATTCCATGAACCTAATTTCAGGCAGCCTCCTGACCAAATTTGGGTTCATGTGTCACTGTGTCTTCCTTCCTTCCTCCTTATGGATGGATAATGATACATTTTAAAAAGTCCAAATTATTTTAATGAATTTACGTAATTCTCGACGACGTAACTAACAACAGAATCACGCATTAAAAAAAGTAATTATATTTTTATATTAAAATCTCCATGGCTCTGGACGAGGCATTTGCTCGCACATACTTACGGTAAAGAGTCTACTATAGTCCGACAACTCTCACTCTCAACAAGCGACCCTCCTTAGGTCACCAGAGGTGCGGGGGCGAGGCATGCTAGAAGTCAGCGGGGACGGGCGGTGTTGCGGGGATTTCCTATGACAGCCGCGAGTAGTGATGTACAAGGCTCGAGGCGTCTGAGTCCTTTTGCCTAGAGCTCGGTTTCGTTTACAGGGCTCGCCTCGTTTGTATGGCGCCCGACGACTCGGGAGTCTTTTTCAGAGCTCGAGCTTTGTTGAAGCCTCGAGCCTTTTTTGAAGGCTTGAGCTGTTTTTGAAGGCTCGATCTCTTTTAAAGGCTCGAGATCTTAGGAAGCTCGAGGCATGGCTCAGAGTTCGCGGCTCGGCTAGGCTCGGGACTTCGAGCCTCCCGAGATTACTGAGTCTTGCCAGTCCCCCTCGAGGCTTCAAAAATAAACAGGACGCCTCGAGGCTTGTACATCACTAGCCGCGAGCGATTGGCGCTTCCTTGCCCCCAACTCTTGCGGGGCGCAAGAGGGTTGCGCACGAACTCGTCGGACTATACATACACATGCAGAAATGAGTGTGCGATAGAAAGAGTATGCATATCGGGTCACAAGGACATACCGGAAATTCTAATTGTCTTATTTGGATTAATCAATCCTAGTAATTTATACTGCATTTATACTTGAGATTATCAAAGGGTAGGCTATACATTTAGGTATTTTTTTAAAGACAACTGTTCAGAAAATTTTATATAATTATTAATATCTTTTATTTCAGCGAAAATACACGCCTAGAAAATTACAGAATAATCAAAAACCAGCATTTACGTTGATAACAGGCAATTTTGTTATTATAATGTAACATGTAGTGTACTCATGATTGTTATTATTGCAAAATAGCATGATAAATATCAGAAAAATCAAACCAGGAAAAAAAACAAGAAACATTGTTTTAAGGAAATTGTATTATTAGTTGGTATAAAGTGAATTTATTACACTAATGCTTTCTCTTATCATCTCTACTGTCCCGACTTGACTTGGATCGTTCGTAGTCATCATATTTCCTTGAAGTTCCACGACTCCGTTTATCATCAGAGCGACGATCCCTAGATCGGTCTATCTCCCGGTCCCTAGATCGTGATTTGTGTCGCTTGCTCGAGTAGTCACGTTTTCTATCATATGGTGAGCGAGACCGTCTATCTTTCTTGGACTTGTGGCTGCTGTGGTACTTGGATGATAGGGGAGGAGTTTTCGGTGACTTATCCTTTTTAGAGTCACGTCTTGTATCTTTCGATGTTGATGGTGCTGGTGATTCTGACTTTTTCTCTTTTTCCTTTGCAATTTCTTGGTCCTTCTGACTTTGTATGTGTTTATTGGCTTGATAAATCTTACGTAGATTATCAACTTTATGTTCCAACTCTTCTGGATTGACTTTAGATCGTTTGTAAAGCTGCAAAATTCTCATACACACTTCCCTGATCTCTTCTTCGGTAACACGGAACAACAAAAACCAATGTGGGTTATTGGGAAGAGGCAGGCCAATTTTACGTGCCGTCAAATAAATGCAGGCACAAGCTATTGTTTCTGGGGGAAATCTCATGAAGACATCAGTTCGCAGGGCATCATTCATGTAGTTCCAAGCCATCTGCATGAGTTGACGGTTCTTTTCGTACTGCAATAGTTGTAGATACACTACAATTAGCTTGTGTGGGTGTTTGACATGCACACAGAAGCCAAGTTCCTTCAAAATTCTCCTTTCTGCTTTTATAACCTGATTCTTGAGCTCTATGTAATTCTGATCAACAATCAATGGGCTGATAGTCTTCTGAGCCCTTACTTGCTTGATGTGATGGAAAACATTGATGACATCCCTTATCCGGCACGGCTTTTCTTCAACTTTAGAAGCCAAGTAGATACTACCCATAGCCATAGTTTCCATTGGATATCTGACGAAGGATTTCGAGTAATAAAACCTTTGGAGGTAGATCTGGCCTGTTGCCATGGCAACCTGGGGCAGCCGGAGAAGGATTCCCGCCGTCTGAATCATTTCACATCCTAAGATACGAAGGTCGGTCTCGGTTTCAATGTCGAGGCCATCTGCCTGTGATGGCGTTTCTTTGAATGCCGTTTCCGGCAAGAGACAGTTGTACAATGTGAGAACGATCTTCCCATAGTTTTTTTGAGGTTTTGCAAGCGTCGTGGTGCTAGTTTTGGACGAATTTTGCCCTGACGTTGCCGTCATGATGCTACTGTACACAATGTCACTTTATTAATTACGGTTCCCCTTTTTTCTCTTTGAGACACGCGGTATCGCACAATTTGAGAGTAATTTACAAACATTTATTCAAGAAAATAAAATCCTAAACCACATTTTTACGAGAGAAAACGCTACAGAAATTAGAAATTTGACGTTTCGTTCCTGCAAGATGGCGCCACTTATATGTCTAGTTGTCAAACTCTGAACATGTAAGCATTTTTTTCGCCCATTTCTTGCTTAATTTTAGGTAATATCAAAACTTTTACGTACCTTGAGCCATTGTGTTCAATGTGTTTTAATATTCTGATGTTAAATTACAAAATTAACAACTACAAAACATAAGAAACACGTAAACATTACTCATTCACTGCAGTAATCAATTTTATTTTTGAAGTTACGTTTTGTTTTTTCGTTCTTTGGATTAGTCCAACTTTAAATACCTTATTAGTCTACTTTTATTGGTTGATTTTATAAATTCTTTAAAATGTTTTAAAGAAATTAAATAAGAGCTTGTGTATTTTAACATTCATTAGCATCAATGTTTCATGTTTTTTTTTCGCGTGAACAAAACGCATTCGATGCCGGAAACTCCACTTCCGGGCGGCATATTTGAGATAAAAATCAATAAACAGTGCGTTAGTTATTGCGGTTTCACTAATTTATCGGTAACTACTTGCGATTGCGACTTAAAATAGATTGCAGGTTTTGATTAAATGCCAATAAATGCTGTTTTTTTTATCCGCACTAAAAAACTACACGAACTATTTTTTTAAAGACATAACATACAATAACAAAAGATATATGTACTTACAGCCAGGATCAGTGCATTTTTGAACAAAAGAGTCCAAGAAATCATGTCCCTCTCCGGTATCAAAGCAACACTTTACAAACGACATTTTAGTTGATTTAATTGACACAAAACTACTAACAACTTTGTGGAAAATCTTAATAAATTAAATAACAGCAGAACTATACTTTTCATAAATTAACAACAGATTCTATACTTTAATATTTCACAAAGCACTGTAGATTGTACTACTAGTCAAAGGGGTTATATTCAATGAAATATGAATTTCTGTAAAATAAAATTAATGACATTAAATTATATTAAGCTTCAATGAACACTTGTATAAAAGACACATTTTTCAACAGAACAATACTTAATATTGCTTATTTTTAATCTTCATGAAAATAAATATTTTTTGACCATATTTAGGTCAGTAAAGGTCACATTTCAGATAAAAACAGGGTCAGACTTTTCAGTTTGTAGGTTGTAGGCAGAATGTCAAAGCAAAAATAATAGACGAATACCCGACCGCGTTACGATGGACAGTTACTATATACCAGTTTTGTAAATCCTATATACAATTTTAATTTAGTCGTATATTGCGCAGCTGGAGAGACAACAGGAACAATCTTCAAAGGGAGATGATGGCGCTAGTGCAGCAAATAGAGTCGATGGTTGGAATCCTCTCATTCATCGCTGTTCCTAAACGCATGGTGTGTAACTAAGTGGTAGAAATAGTTCTGAAAAACGATCAGAGATGTCGCTAGAAGTTTTCAGATTGCATTTAAAATTATTTTATGTAGTTTACATTCATTCTTTAATAATATTAATTCATGAATTAACGAACAATAAAGTAGAGTGCTTGCATGCCAGCATTAAGTAGGTTCAGGAAGGTAAATTAAAGCATTGTCAGAGGTTTCTGGTCTTGCATCGGGCGCGTCCCGTCCCCGGGTAATAGATAGATAGAGAAACATTCTCAGATACGGGGAATAGTGGCTTCGGTCAGCGCGAACAAAACCAGAGAGGGAGTCAGGCGGGACGCGGGACTCTTGTCACGCAGTCACCCCTCCCTGGCGGAGAAGAGCTGAGTGACTTAAGAAGGAGGTTGAGTTTTCTGGGCCGCTCGGCGCTCTACACTCAGCGTGTCAGAGGCGACTGTTCACGCAACAAGACCACTAAGACACCATTTGCTGAGGATGTCGTCGAAGAAATCTTACAGGTCCATGACGGGATGATGTCATTTATATCCACAAATGGCGTGAAAAGGAAAGGTTTTTGGGTCCAATCAGACAAGTCCCACACACTGCGCGCCAGCTGCCCTCCGCGGCTGGAGACGGTGCGGAAGGAAGGAAGAAAATGGGTCCCTGTCAGGTCCCTGTAAAGTACCTAGGTCTAGGGCGCTGTAGCCTATAGGTACATAGCTACATCTACAGAGACAAGCCTATATCTTTATTTTTTTATGAAATTTTTATACACAGATAGCAACCGATAAAACACCTTAATATGCAGCCAGATCGAGACTTATTAAAGAAATACCTAGATAGTATTGGACTTAGTGCGTGTCAGTCAGTCGCCATTTTGATCTTTTGACAAAATGCCTAGAACATTAATAAAAAAAAGTTGTTTTCCTTGCAAAGAAACGGCCTCCTACGAATAATTTGCACCAAAGGTTTCGTCCGACCACGTAACAGGCTCTCTCACTCGGCAATTTGGTTCATTCAGTCGACCTCGAGTTCTCAAAGAGAACGGCTGCCTTACTTCGCCATCTTTATCCACCTGTCAAACAGCGCGCCAACTTTTTGTGTACTTTTTAAAATTTTCGAATTCGTGCCTTGGCACATAGTGCTTTTAAAAAATCTTGTGAACGACCAAGGAGTTTTTAGTGTTTTGAATATTGTTTATAATCGGTGATTAGTGTTGTGTTTTGTTATTTTTTAGCTGCTGCTGGCTGGATAGGATTTTTTTTCTCAGGTGAGTTTAATTTAGGTACTTAATACAAGTAATTACTGGTATTTGTAAACAAAACGAAGTTACTTTTACTGTTTGATACGATATGACGAAACCTTTCGCTTTGCTATTATAGATTTCATAAAAGCTCTAAACTAGTTAGAAGGGGAGAGTTAGTTCCTTTCCATAATATGTAGAGGCTGGTTGACTGTTAAAATTGATGTAACATTCATGCAATCAATTAAACCACAATTATCTACGTTTCACAAAGTTTATCGAAAAACAAAAATTTGAGACTATAATAATAACTTAAATACATACAATGATTTGTCTTGTAACTTGAAAGGTAAGTAATTACTTACTTAACGTATTACTACGCAAAAACTTTAATTGATAAAAGTAAGTTAAGTAATTTAAAAAAGCGGACGAAGTCGCAGCGAACCAATAGTCATTGATAAACAAGGAAGTGCCCAGTAAAATGAGTTTATGAATACCTACTTACTTAATACAAAACCAGTAAACAAACAAAGTAATAAAAGATACATGTAAAATGAAGAAATAAAATTTTACATCGAAGTAAAGCCTCCTTTCCACAAGTAGGTCTTATTACCGACACGACGTTTAAGTCAATAGTGTATACGAACGATAGGACGTCAAGCTTAACACTGCAACATCTTATGCAGTTACGATAGGGGCGATTTTACAACAAAACTGTGTAAACTCATGTGCTGGCGCTTGTACATACTTTTCTTGAAGGTTAACATAAATATTCTGCATACATAAGTGACTAAGTAGAACTCTGTTAGGTACTCTGCAACGTCAAAGTATTACTTAGTTTAGTTCACTTAATGAATCGCTCATCCATCAGGGGATGTAAAGTGCGTGAGGAACCTATGCGATCCATTCAGAAACTTGAACCAAAAAAGAAGATGAAGATTAAGAGGTAGCCAATTACTTATAAAAGAAAAATGGAAACTTTGAAGCTAGAGCGGTGGAGGTTTATACATAGGTTGTGTTCTAGAGGACTTAGAACATACTAACTCCCCCGAATTTTAATAATGTTCATACCTATGCACCACCTAAAGTAAAGATTCTAATAAATTATAAATTATTTACTTCATTTTTAATATATATGTTCGTTTGTGTTTGCTTGCATTAGGTACCTACACCTTACATTTTTTATGATTACTTCATTACATAAGCAAACAAACATGACTTTCTTGTAGCATTGAAATTCTGATGACCATATACTGGACACTGGTAATAGTGATTCAAATACGTGTTTTTACCTCGTAAAACATTTATCTTATGCTATAAACCAGGAACAATATCTTACACTGGAAGACAGGTAGTGACGTCACCGGCACCCACGTGACGCCTCCGTACAGAGGCGCGGGCGGAACGCCGCAAAAACGAACAATTAACGCTGAACGTCAAACGGATTTATTTTATTTAATGGACTCTATTCCAATGTGCACTGTCTAAGATTAAATATGTTAATTTCAGTCCTTCCCTTTCTCTGCTAATCAAACCAAAAGAGACAAACTACAATAATTTAGAAACGACAAATTAAGTGATGCGATTTCTTACGTATTTTTACAAGCCTTTACGTGTTTTCGTCTATTTCAATGACATCCCTTCTTAATTGACTATGGATTCTGTAATTTCCCTATCAAATGACAGCTGTTTAGTCTGACGTTTCTAAATTACCTAATAAAGTTTGTCTCTTTTCTGTTTGTTTTGCAGAGACAGAGAGAGGCTGAACTTGAATGAATTTATCTTAGACTAGGCACATTGGAATCGAGCCCATCGTGTAACTGATTACCTATAAGTGTGCTAGAAATAGACCTCCCCGTAGACTTCTAGCATGTCCAAGCATGACGAAGTTGTCTGCCTATCTGGGATCTAGGTACCTAAAGCTTGATAGCAATGAAAATCCCAACCACTGAAAGTCGATAAGATAAGCTTACTCCTGGAGTAAGCTTATCTTTTTTTAACCACATTAGCTTACATTTTTATCAGCCAGTGTCATAGCACTGTTAAATAAAGATCTTCCCTAACACTTCTGTCCTTTGCCAAAGACTCCCAATATATTGTCAAGCTAACCAAACCGTCACAACATCCATACTAATATTATAAATGCGAAAATGTGTCTGTCTGTCTGTCTGTTACCTCTTGATGCTTAAACCACTGAACCGATTGAGATGAAATTTAATATGGAGACAGTTAGAGACCCTGGAAAGGTCATAGGCTATATTGTGTCGCTATATAAAAAAATTAAGAGGGTGAAATGTGGGATGAAAGTTTATATGGAAAATCCAACTCTTGCGGGCGAAGTCGCGGGGAACCACTAGTGTATTATAAGGTGCAAGTGCCTCTACCTACGACAATTATCATTCGTTTGCACCTGATGAAGATTATCCCTTATCAAAGGTTGGCATTCAAAGTGTGGCTCTTAAAGCCCATATCTGAGTAGACGTCCTAACTGTACAATATATTATTCTATGCAAACTTACTTAATTATGTTACGACTTATGTGTACAGCCCCCCATGTGTAAAGTTCCCCTTTTTGGAATCCTGTCGTTTATAAAATTAGCTGTTTCGTTTAGTAGGTACAGTTTAGGTCAAACAAATACTTTCGCTAGGTAGGAGTGATCTGTTCCGGACAACCTTTAGACCGCTGTGCTACGACGCGAGATTTAGACCCGAGTTCACCAATTTTTAAACAGGTTTAACAACGATTAACGGTTTATTTGACAGAATTCCCATATTTATGAAATTTAATTTAATTTCGTAAAAACTTGCAAAATAATTGCTTAAGTTATAAAAATATTATAAGTTAAGCTGATTTCATCTTAACTGATGGTTAAATATTTGTAAAAATATTTCCATTGGATACATGCGGGTACATTCTCCAAGTATTGATAAAATCGAACGCCAGCTCTCCGGCGTAGCAAGCACTTGCAAAAATTCGTCGACTGACTAACGTCCTCCGTAGCTTAGTTGGTCAGAGCACTCGCCCGGATAGCGAAGGGACGTGGGTTCCAGTCCCACCGGATGACACAGTCGATAAATTTTTGTAAGTGAAATTTGATTTAATTCCCATACAAAATATTATGTCAAATAATGGTTTGGGTCAATCTTGAAATTGGGCGTATTCGGTCGATTCCCCTGGCACTTTTTAAAACTTAAGAGTTTAAACTATTACTAACAAAAGGCTAAATATAACATCATTGTAAACAGATTTCACAAATAGGCATCACATGTTTAGATATAAAGATATATGACTTTAAAATTTTGATGCCAGGGGAATCAATATAAGATGCCAAGGGAATCAAAATAAAACATGATGTATAGAATAATCCTTTATTTTAATTCAATTTTAATCAAATATCTACATTATAAAACTCTTCCGATACTGAGTGACTGACTGACAGACAATGCACAGCCGAAACTACTGAACGCTAGAAGCTGAAATCTGGCATTCATGTTACTTTGAGAGTGTAAGGAAGAACTAAGCTGGCCACAAAAAAGTTTATTGAATTCGAATTTAGAATTTTTCATGAAAATAAAAATGTGTTCTTTTAAGAATTTTCCTCATTTTTGAATATGGAGTGGACACTTAAAGCAGACCGTGTCGCGGTTATTGCGTTGCATCGTTGCCAATTCAGATTTTCGACTACCTGAAAAATTTTGGATATAACCAAAAGATTTGTTTATCGTACCATAAAACGATACAATGAAGACTCTAGTGTAGATGACAGGTCAAGAAGTGTTCGCCCTCGCTCTGTTAGGACTCCAAGAGTGATAAAAGCTGTGAAGGCGCGCATTCAAAGAAATCCCATACGTAGGCAGACACTGTTGGCCCTTCAGATGGGGTTAAGCAGGTCCACGGTGAAAAGGCTTAGGGCTTAGGGCATATCGAAGAAAAACAAGACATCGTTTGGACGCTTGTTTAATGGACCTGAAACTGAAGAGATGCCGCGATTTGTTGAAGCGGTACGCGGGAAAAACGCATCGGGAAATTCTTTTTTCGCATGAAAAAATTTTTACTGTGGAAGAGAGCTACAACAAACAAAATGAATAGGTGTACGCACACAGCAGTGAAGAAGCGAGCAACCGTAGTCCCCGTGTCCAACGAGGTCATTTTCCATCCTCGCTCATGGTTTGGTTGGGAGTCTCTTATTGGGGCTTAACTGAGGTAAATTTTTGTGTGAAAGGCGTAAAAACGAATGCAGTTGTGTATCAAAATACAGCCCTCAAAAACCTTGTGGAACCTGTTGCTCATACCATGTTTAATAACAGGCACTGGGTATTCCAACAAGATTCTGCGCCAGCTCATAGAGTGAAAAGCACACAAGACTGGCTGGTGGCGCGTAAAATCGACTTCATCCGGCATGAAGACTATCTGGACGGCCCTCCTCCAGTCCAGATTTGAGTCCGTTAGATTACAAGATATGGCAACACTTGGAGGAAAAGGCCTGCTCAATACCTCATCCTGATTTGGAGTCACTCAAGGCATCCTTGATTAGGGCAGCCGCCGATATTGACATGAACCTCGTTCGTGCTGCGATAGACGACTGGCCGCGCAGATTGAAGACCTGTATTTAAAATCGCAGGGGTCATTTTGAATAAACTTTATTACCATATGAATCTATGTTTTATTAAGTTCATTTTGCTATATTAATAGTAAGGTTACAGATTTTCGACCCATAATCATAATATGAAAGTATGATATTAAGGAAGCTTTGATTCCCCTGGCTTTTGCCAGTGGAATCAATGCCAGGGGAGTCAAGAAAAGTTAATCTTCTTTCGATTTTGTTTAAATGGATGGATTTTTGCCAATGATTATTTTAAAAACAATTAATAGTCCTATATACCCTACTGTTAATTCTAGTAAGGAAATTCCTAATCATCAAAAATCATTTTTAAAAGTGGCCAGGGTAATCAATGACCTAGTGAAACAAAGCCAGGGGAATCAAATTCTTACCTTCGTAAATCCGGCTTGGAAACGTCGAGACGCGACCTCTCCTCCCGATGTTTAGAGCGCGCCTAAAGCCACCTTGCCGATGTGCACGCCTTCGGCGTAGACATTTATAATAGCAAGGCAGGTGGCATTTAGTGACGCGTCAAGGGAATCAATTGTTGAGCTCGGACAAACACAAAGTTTTTTTTAAAAAAAAACAGTGATTGGCACCGAGTTTGTGTATTTAATAAATCATTAAAAACCTCACCCTTTAACTCTTAAATAACAAAAAATGCTAAATTTTTGACTATAGATAGGTAAATTTTTAATGGTTTGTTCAAAAAATTACTAAGGGACAGCCCAGGGGAATCAAATATCAAGGCTTCGAAGATTTTTTTCAGATGTTTTAAGCTAAAATAAACACCGTTTTTGTTGTGCCCCATTTAATTTAAACATTACAGTAACAGAAAAAAAATATCTTATATTAAATTTTAATCGTTATGGGTAGTTTTTGCCCCCGGACATTGCTTTTTTTGGCTTTCAAGATTGACCCGTAACCGGCTGATTAAAAATTAAACATGTGTTTGTGAACTTTACGCTTACAGTAGTTCTTACGTGATTTACACAATTATTTAACTGAATGAAACCTTGCTTTTGCACATTTTGGCACAACCCACCAGTGCCGGTATGACTCAGCTCGGCCTTAACTCGTTGATGTCTTTTATAAGGGCGAGCAAAGGTCAGTCTGCAACCTCGATGGTTTTCGTCCTTTATGTAGGTAACTACATTATTTTGCCCGTATAATTAATAAAAATAATTAAAACAATTTCTCATTAAAACACAATTTTACGGATTACTTCGCGATTTATTCACATTTTATTTTGAACCCGACGTTTTGAACACTTTACAGCGATCGTGGTCACAGGGAGACTAAGGTATTATTTGTCATTACAAAGTTTTAAAAGAAAAGCTACCGATAAATATCTCAATGGTGCGTCTCACCATCATCCTTCACAGTTAGCTACCGTGGGCAAAACTTTGTTTCAGAGAGCTAGGGGCATCTGTGACGACCGACACCTGGCTGCTGAGCTTCAGCATGTAAGGAAGGTACTACGGGTCAACCAGCTTCCAGTATCACGTCGTTGCAGACCCCGTGCCAAACCTACGACAGTTGAACGCCAACCTGCAGTACTACCATACATGAAGGGAGTCACTGACAAGATTGGGGATATGTTGAAGCGTGCTTCAATCAAAACTTACTTCAAGCCGCAAAAGAAGATTAACCAATTCCTACCACCTGTCAAGTGCAACATACCTCTTCAAGATGCAGGGGTGTACAAGCTGGAGTGTGACTGTGGCCTCTCCTACATCGGGCAAACAAAGCGAAGTATAGGCGTGCGGATAAAAGAACACATAGCTGACGTAAAACATAGACGGAACACGAAATCTGCAGTGTGTGAACATGCCTAAGACAAACCCAACCACTTCATTCGTTTTGACCAACCTAAAATACTTGCAAAAGAACGGCGTTTTATTCCTCGAATGCTACGTGAAGCCATTGAAATTAAAAAAAACATCCAAATTTTAATAGAGAAGATGGTTGGAAAGTTCCACCGGCATGGGATCCTATTCTAGCAAAAACCAAAGCAACACCTAGCACTGCAAGATCTTAAGACACGGTTAGCTCTTTCTGCGTAAATAGGAACGTAAATTAATATTATTGAGTGACGGTAGTTAAAATTTTTCAAAACTTTGTAATGACAAATAATACCTTAGTCTCCCTGTGACCACGATCGCTGTAAAGTGTTCGAAACGTCAGGTTGAAAATAAAATGTAAATAAATCGCGAAGTAATCCGTAAAATTGTGTTTTAATGAGTTCAACAATTCGCGTAAACGTAAGAAACAAATATAAAACAATTTCATTACTCGCTTTTATGTAAAACAGCCTATTTCCTGACATTGCGTTCAGTAACATGAAATCACGAATACTCATAGCACAGAATATATAATAGTACAAGTACATATAGTAAATTATCTGTGCTGCGGAAGCAATGAAGTAAATGATAGAATCAACAAACTCCATTGAAAGAGAATGCATTCAAATTAAAAACGTCAGGTTTTCTATAAACTACCTACAATGAGTATTATGGTGATTGATACACCACACCACGATAGAGTAGATAAGTTTGATTAACGAAATTAAAAAAAAACTTAATGGATCAAGTATTTATTGCGACATGACAGAAAACCAACTCAAATGTTAGATTATATCGACACATCGCAAACAACACTATTCTAAAGGGACTGCCAGCAATGATTGACGTGCGCAAACGCACGCATTATGCACTTACTTAACTGCTGATATCTTCATCGCAGCTTGCATTTATAGAGTTTCGTTTGTACAGATATGCCACAATATTTTTTTCAGTTCTCAGTAATAGTAGACTGTGGCACTAGCTAAACAAAAACGTGCCCAAAAAACTTTTTTTTATTGGCTATAAAATAAAAACACTGTTTTTATGTTAGAAGTGTAAACTCATTCAATTAATAGACGGATAGATGACAACAGATGACAACTGTACAGGTCGGGAAGAAGTCCCGTCTGTCAGTCAAACTATAAGGTCAGGAAGGAAACTAACTCCCTAGTGAGCGTAGATGTCCCTTTACCCCAAGACACTAAGTCCCTAGAGCCCTAGCCTAATATTAAAAAAATACCGGGAAACCGCGGCAACCAATCTCAACATAGTAATACACGGGTGCACTCTCTGTTCCTTCACTCTAAAAGTTCGATTAGACTACAGAATAATATAGTAAAAAGTACAGAAGGATCACTTAGAAAAATATTTAATTAAATAGAGACTACGCTGCAATAAAGTGCAAATTCTGATCGTAGCAATACCTTACCAATAAACCCCTTATAGATATTGTAGCTTCATAACTACATTGCGGAGTGAGCCAGGTCCCGTGGCAATCCGGTATGACCAGGCACAGGACCAACAACTTAACGTGCTTTCCGGGGCACGGGGGTGTTTTACACCACCCGCTTCCGAATCATTTGTGAAAAAAAAACAGAAACAAATTCCGGCCTGACCCGGGATTGGAAGCGGGACTTATTGGATAGAAGCCAGCGCCGTGCTGACCACTAGACCATCGAGGCAGTCAGATCGTATCAAATACCATCACATCATCCAGTGAAACTTTTGTTATACAAAAAAGGCGCTTTTCGTGATTCAAGTGGCATTTGGACAAAAACTGCACGTGTCTAAGTTGCGGCCACTCATCCGTGAAGTTCAAGGTTCCATTCCTTTGCTTGACAAACGATATCGACTAGTTCGGCTAGCTGCTTCCTGATTCGGAGTTAATGGGATTATGTATGGCTTCAGAATAAATAAATAAGGGTAATATGTTGGTATTGGATGGACTACATCACATTTAACCTTGTTCTGATCCCAAAATAAGTAGCTGCTAAAGCACTTCAGTTATGAAAATCAGAAACAATGTGACACAACATCCAGACCCGAGACAATATAGAAAATATTGATTTCTATATTGACCCGACCAGGTATTGAACTAGGTAACTCAGATCATCTTGAAAACCGGTGTGCAAGAAGAACTAGCTTAGTAAAATAAGAATAAAGTAATAATCACTAAAAATATCTGTATAAATTGTATAATAAACCTTACATTATTTAAGTTCAATTAGTATAGATATTTTATTGATACGAGGGTCAAACTGAAAGTTCTTAGAACTGGCCACTTATAAACAATATAATAAAAAAAATATTCTAAAATTTGAAAATAGAACTCTTTGCCAATATTACTGAGTATATATTTCATTCATTTGTCATTTGTTTTACGACTTGGCGGCAAATTAAAAAATTGTCTGTGTCACGTCAAAATGAATTTAACACGAGAAAATTTTCGTGCAATGATTTTTTATGACTTTCGATGTCATTTAAGTCAACAAGAAAGTTATGATAGACTACGATTGGCCTTTCACGATGAAGCCTCATCTCGTGCGACTGTTTACAACTGGTTTAATGAGTTTAAACGTGGTCGCACTAATCTCACTGATGATGTACGTGAGGGACGGCCTTCTACGGCGACGACTGAAAATAACATCTGTGTTGTGCGGCGTATGATAGAGACTGACAAAAGAGTGACCTATCAGCAGATTCGGACAAGCTTAGGCATCGGTATGAGTCAAGTGCACAAAATCCTCCACGAACATTTAGCGGTCAGGAAGCTTTGCGCCCGGTGGATACCTCATAATTTGACTAAGGCTCAAAAACTCCATCGTGTGGATTGGTGCCGTAAAATGATTGAAAGATTTAACGGAGGTGACTCAAATGCTGTGTTCGACATACTAACAGGTGACGAAAGCTGGATTTACTGTTATGATCCTGAAACCAAAAGACAATCTGCTCAGTGGGTGTTTCCTTTCGAGGAGTTACCAACTAAAGTGAAGAGAGATCGAAGTGCGGGAAAAAAAATGGTGGCCTCGTTCTTTGGAAGGATAGGTCATTTCGCAACAATTGTGTTAGAGGATCAAAAAACAGTTTCTGCAGAATGGTACACTACCAATTGTTTGCCACTTGTCTTGGAAAAAGTTCGAGAGATACGACCTCGCAGTAGGATCCTCCTTCACCACGACAACGCCTCGTCGCACACCGCCAAGCGAACGATCGACTATTTGGCGACATCAAACGTTGAATTACTGGGTCACCCGCCGTATAGCCCCGACCTCGCGCCTTGTGATTTTTATTTATTTCCAAAAATTAAAGAAAAACTTAAAGGAAAGCGGTTTATGAATGCTGAAGAAGCGGTGGCTGCGTATCGCGATGCCATTGAAGAGACCCCTAAGGACGAGTGGGCAAAGTGCTTTTCCCAGTGGTTCCATCGCATGCAGCGGTGTATTGACGTCAATGGACAATATTTTGAAAAGATATAATAAAACTAATAACTGGCTAATGTAATCAGTTTTTGATTTTCTAAGAACTTTCAGTTTGACCCTCGTATTCTTTACTTTATTTTTATTTCATTAAACTATCAGACTGATCAGGTGACCAACAAGATTTTAAAACCTTAGTAAGTAATTGTCTATATAAAGCATGTTGTTTGTAAGCCTTATTTTAAAAATAAATAAGGTATAAGCATAGTTTTTGCACCTAGTTACGACATTTTTTTGCAAACAAAAAGCTAACAAAACAGCTCGTTCGATATTCAGAAGATTTAACTTGCAAATCGACCCTAACACTTGGCTTGTTGCCACAAGTTGTGTAACGATTGCATAAGTGATGAATTTACAATGAATCTTCCTAAATTTGTCAAGATTAAACAGTTGTATTGCCGTGTTTTTAGGGTTCCGTAGTCCGACAAGGAATCCTTATAAGATCGTTCAGTCCGTCCGTCCTAGTCTGTCACAGCAGAATATCTTCTACGTTTATGGACTGATTTGCATGTAACTTGGTTCGAGGATACTTCACATATAGATTTCATTTTCAAAAATACAAAAAATTAAAATTACCCCTTTTTAAGGGTACCTCCCCAGACATGTAAAAGGGGGGTGAATTATTTTTTTGAGTGCACCCTCTTGTGTGGGGTATCGTTGAAAAGGATTATGAAAATAAGGTAGGGTTTCCATACAACACTTTTTTATCAGCTTTACCATTTGAGAACCCGGACACGGAACCCTGAAAATAAGTTTGGGCTATCATTTTAAGAAGCTATATGTTATTTAATAAACGAAAAGAAAATTGTATACTACAGCCGATAACTAGATATAACTTATTTGTGGATTATACACTATGGTATTGGTTCTATTACGAAAGTGAATTTCGCACGACCGTCTTCTGGTAGGACTCGAACCTACGACCCCTCGCTATCCGGGCGAATGCATTCCCAACTGAGGACGTTAGTCACTCGACACATAGTGCTTGCTGCGCCTTTAGAACTAAAAAAAATATGGAATGCCAGAAAAAATATTTATTTAGCACGGGGACGTAAAGGCTCAGTGTATGTCAGTGACGACAAAAAAGACCGTCAGGACACTAATATAGGTCAGTACTATTAGTAGGTAAGTGCTAAGTATGTAGTTAGGTATATACATACACCCACTAAAAGTTTTCATTCAAATTACACGATTATCTTAAATGCTAATACGTAATTAATCCCTCAACCGGCTCTACATGTCGAAGAGACAAGTGGCAGTTGCACCTGGTGTAGACTTGAAAGTTGTGGTGATGCCTTCGAAAACCATTTTTAGATTACCTATTTATTATTTCTGGCAAGTACCTACGTGTCGTAAGTTGTAGTTTAGTTTTCAATTAATATTTGATTTGAACAATATTATAAAATATACTTAGCTTATATTACAATATCGAATTAGTTCAACTTTAATATGTCCTTACATTTTTTTACGTTAGGGAAATGTACTACGCTGAACCAACCACCAGACATGGGGGCGACTAGGGTTATATTTGAGATTCTATGCAGGTTAAAGAAAACCCCGCTTACCCATTGAAAACCTAACGTTTTACCTCTGCGCCATCGGAATTAGAATAGAATATAAACTAATTTATTGGCACTTGATAAACAATTACTTCATATGTCCTTCCTAACCAAACCCAACTATCGATACAGGGCTATTAAGCGGTGTCACATCACTATTGTGGAGTAACAAGTTCCACATTTGGACTCATGGGCAACTATCATGTCATGTCTTGTCCGAAATGGTTGGTTTACTTACACGGAATTGACATTTACATGGTAGGGTAGAGTTGATTTTAAAACTGTTAAATATTTCATGAAATTAGTACCTATCAGTTTTACTAATAGTCCCTTCCTAGAAATAAGGGACTAACAAAATGTTCCTACAGACATACTAAGAATATTTCTTAATTTTTTGACGAATTGTGTTCTTCTCTACTTGTATTAGGTACTTACCCATTGTACTTACAATTTGTCACAATTTTCCTAAGTATTGGAAGGAAAATACAGTTCCTGGAAAAAACGTCTTAGAACACATGAACACAACGTCCTTTTTAAGAACACATGTGTAATGTAACACCTCTATTTTATCATCAGGTAAAATAAATATAATATATTATAAAAAAGCTTAAGGTCCAGGCAAGCCGAAAGGGATAGCTCGGTGTTTCTCTACGGGATAGAATCAGAAATGAGGAGATACGTAGAAAAACCAAGGTAACGGACATAGCCCTGCGGATCAACAAGCTTAAGTGGCAGTGGGCAGGACACATTGCGCGAAGAACTGATGGCCGTTGGGGCAGAAAGATTCTTGATTGGAGACCCTTTAATCAAAAGCGTAGTGTAGAGCGTCCACCGGCAAGAGTTACAGACTATCTAATAAAGGTCCCAGGAACGCACTGGATGCAGGTCGCTAACAGACCACTTTGGAAATAGATTGGAGAGCCCTATGTTCAGCAGTGGACGTCCTGCGGCCGATAATGATAAAATAAATAAGATCACATCGTGACTGGCATTAAGGTGCATCACATGGTCTTGCGCACGATATAGATCACTTTTTGTTTGCATACAAACGTACCATAATGTGTGACTGAACGATTGTCACGAAAACGCTATTTGTCATTCTGTGACATACTTACTTGTTGCGAAGTTTTAGGGTTCCTCGCGTTAAAAGGAACCCCTAGGATAGGACGATCTTCGTGGTCCAGCCCGGATTGCACGCCAGTTATTATAGTCCCGGGTTCGCTTTCCGGTCGGATCATTATAGAACACCATATTTTCTAATTGTCTTGGGTAGTACCACAACCACCATTGTTTCTGTTTTCCATACAGGCTTTTTAGCTGTCTTGTCTTCATATCATGTAGGTACTTCGGGATCAGTTCAATGTCTTGGACGACAAAGGTTTGTGTGATGAGGATGATCATTTGTACCAAAGTCGTGAATGTTTATAAACGTATACATATATATATAAGTATGTCTATCCGTTATCCTAGTCACCATAGCACAAGTTAAAAGCTAGGTGATTGGTATGTGATGTTGTCTAATATTTTTTATAGCTCAAAGGTTCTACTTAGAGCTCATTCACACGAGGACGATTTGTGATTTTTGACAATTTGTCTTTTTCACGATTCGTTCTTTTTTTGACGGCGGCAATGCTTTTTGAATGCCCACGTTAACACGGATCACGAATCGTGAAAAAATGACGATACGTCTTAAATATAGTATCGTGTTTTTAAAAGTCATGAATCGTCAAAATACACGGGTTTTGACCAAATTCAATTAGGATATTTTGACGAATCGTAAAAAATAAGATTCATCAATTCGGATACGTCATGGCGTATCCTGTATTTTGCCGAATCTCAATGACGGATCCCGTGTGAATGAGCCCTTACCAATTGCACAGTGAGCGAAGGCTTAAAATATTGATTCAGTTTTGACACTGCACTTTATAATGTTTGCTACCACAGACATAACATTACATCAAACTCTACGTGGGCGTAGCAAGGTGACGGATGACGTCACACCTGCGCGCAACCTTATGTGGCGCTTTCCGCTATGTCAGATATTTGCAACATCTTGTAGTTGTAGACTACAAAGATAAATAACTGGCCAAGTGCGGGTTCCGTTAAAATAAAGGTTATTTCTACGATGTTACCAAAAATTGTCGGTTTTTGGACTTTTCCCTTTACTTGTGCTGTATGACCGTCCTGTACCGTTACCATGAGTTTACGGCGGTTTTACTCGCTAGCGACGACGTAAAAAAAGTGTATGGAAAATTGCACAGCGCCACTAGCGGTTACTTAGTGAACTAAATTTTTTTTACGTTGTCGCTAGCGAGTAAAACCACCGTGAACTCATGGTAACGGTACGGCTCGCCAAATTCCATGATTTTAGGCCTATGAGAAGTACCCTATAGGTTTTGGTTCCCCCGAAATGTTAGAAAATACGGATAAATGGCCGTATCTTAATATTACGTTAACTTAGAAGAATTTTTTTTACAGCTTCAACGCTTCAAGAGACCGTCTTCATTCCTGTGAAAAAGGGTCTTAAGGATAGATGGACAACAAAATTATTATCTAAGGGTTCCTTTTCCCTTTTGAAGTACGAACCCTAAAAAACATCAAAGTTGTGCCCACTCATAAACAGTTTTAGAAAGGACAGAATTTTTTCTTTACCTAAGGGCCAATATTACTGATTCTTTAATTTTGACGTCCATTTTCTGTGCTAAATTGAATAAATTATTTTTGACTTTAACTTAACTTATATTCATTTAGTAGCGACCCGCCACGGCTTAGCACAGATATTTATTTTATTAGATGCACAATACAGGTTACAGACAAAAAAATACATAATGAAATAATCACACTATAACTATTGTTACATACACTATAACTATTGTCTAGGTTGCAGCCCTTAACATACTTACTTTAACATTCTTAAAGCAAAGTACAATTATGAAATGACTCAGTAATAACGAAGCTTTCTTCTGTTGCTGAAAGAATTACCATAATCCGTTTAGTAGTTCCAGAGTACCTCTTTACAATTGGTATACAGTGTGTCTCGCGAAGTGCCATCCCGAAAGGAGGTGAAAGTAGACCTAAAATTCTAATTATAATAGAAAAAAACTTCCTTTCGAGATCGCACTTTATTGCAGGACACACTGTATTAGTGGTATTACCTACTTAAAGATCACTGACGTCTATAGTACAAGTAACGCTGGACTGCATACTGTCAACCTAACAATGAAGCCATTTTATTACTGCCATTTCAGCGCTGACGGCTATAGTGAGCGTGTGGTGACCGTCCACGGAACTAATGAGAATTGACATAAGCATAAGTTACTCTATTTTAGTTCCCTGTACAGGTGGGGGCGCTTTGATTCGGCACAAAAATTATCTGTCATTTTTTAGAGAATGTTTAGTCCAGCGTATTTGTACTATAGAGGTCAGTGTTAGAGATATTGTTTACATGATCAGATTCCATCGTGATGGGCGTAAGAAAACTGATTCTGCGGCTAGCGGTTTTCCTCAAACATTGTAAATGATGAAAGAACCATAATCAAGGAGTCGATGTGACCTTGTAAGGCGTCGTGTTTCAAAGTGATTTAATGACTAGTTACGTGGATCGATTTACGCAGTGACAAGTTGGTACGCTGAATTTATGCAAGTGATTGTAAATAAGTTATCTCTTATGAAATGTCGGAGCAGTTAATTTAAAATGCACCTTTATTTTTATAACGGACAAGCGAATTAAAAGAGAAAAAATATAATAAACTTCACTGAATATTAAAACATGTTAAGTATTTAAATATAGAAATAAAAAAATATTAATTCTGTTCGTATTCAAGGTCGGTTTTTGTTTTAAACAAACACCGTAAAATACAGTGTCGCATTTATAATCTGTTTTTTACTTCTCAAGCATAAAAAAATTAAACTAGAGGTGCCTGCTTTAATGTATTTGCAAATAAGGTTTACAAAATTATCATACATAAGTTGTAGACGTATGTGTAATTTTAAATGCTTTGCCAATTGCGTCTAATATTAAGTAGCGTCACAGAATATAGCGTTGACAATAAGGCCAGGGAAGTGATTCAAATCAACCGTCCATACATAGACCGGTGTAATCAACATCTTATTATCAACACTGGTGTATTAATGGACTGGTAACATTTATATGCAAGTCTACACGCGTCCGCATGCTTGCACTAATCACTCAATGAAATCGTGCGTGAGAAATGTGTTTTTAGTTTGTTTAGTACAACAGCGATTACGTTTCTTTAATAATGAAGATTTAGGAAAGAATTTACTGTCAATCATTAAAATCAATCAGCCGCAGGATGTTCTTTGCTTAGCATAGGTTAAGTACCTAACCTCTTCCTTTATTAAGTTACGAACAAACTACTTACCTTTTACATAATTCATTTAATAACTCATAATACGTAGACTCGATCTGTGATCCAGCTATATGCAAATAACTAATCAGCGAGATATTTTCGGACACACTTAAATGTCACTTCACGAGCAAATATTGAATAGTTACAATAACAAAGTAGATCACCTCTGTGGTGTGACCTTGAACTGAGGTCCGGCCGAGACGTGGTCATGTCACTTCAGCTCGCTGCGGAATAATTAAAATATTTATTTTAACACGTTGCGACAAGGTCACCGCGCTGGTCAAGTGTCAACGTGTTTATGAATGAATAAATTATATTTTGGCAAATTAAAAGATTTGTGCTATGAAAACCGGCAATTCTACTTAATTTTGCGATTTCAAATCGTCTTATTTTAAATTTAAATTTTGGAAAAAATTCAATAAGGTATAAAAATTTACATATCTCCCAAACTATGAAACTTTAGTTAATGTTTGACCTCCTCTATATGTGATTTTACTATGGCGGGTTCAGTACCAGACACCTGTACCTGTATAAATTGTGGTTAAGTGGGATGTTTAAAAATTTTACAAATTATAAGTAATACCTTATTAATTAAAAAACAAAATACCCGACTGCAAATGTATTATATTTTTGAAATGGTTCTTTCACGAGCTTTCGTATGGTACCCATATCTTACCCTTTTTTACCTTTTTGTCATTTACGGACGCCATTTTAAAAATTTACGTAGTCTATGTCACTACCACAGTTTGACAAATTCAACGACACCTCACATCTCAAAATCCGTCCAGCCGTTAGGGCTATAGGGCGTGCCAAACAATTATACATACTCGTACCTACATTCCGCAGTCGAGTAGTGACAAACGTATGCGTGACTTTAATATAAGAAAGAACCTTCCTTGCTTTGTAATACCAATACCTACCTGGTTTTTTTAAAACCTACAAACGACGAAAAGCGTGGGTTAGCTAATCGTTATAATAACTTAGTAACGCAGCCGATAAATTATTTACTTAAGAATCTACGTGGGCGCAAGGACATTACAAGATGTTCAGTTAGTGATGGATGGATAATCCTTTAGTAACAAGCAAACATAATAATTGAAAAAACAAAACACCCGACTGCAAAAATTATTATATTTTTGAAATTGACTTTTTACTGGCTTTCATTTGATATCCATATTGCTATGGGAAGGAAAAAATCATTCCCCCTCCCCGCTTTATTTCCATTTGCGGGCGTCATTTTTTAAATGTAAAGCCTATGTCACTGTCACAATTTTGACAAATCCAACGACACATCATATGTCAAAAACTGGCCAGCCGTTTGGGCTGTAGGGCGTGCCAAATTGATACACACATACTCTCGAAAACATAACCCATCCTGCTGCAGTCGGGTAAAAATACGTGTCCAACTATAAAATGACAAACATTTCTTTAAATGAAAGTCTTATCATTTTAATTCGAGAATGAATATAAAATGTTTGTAAGGCCAATATTGAACAATCAAAATCTATATTCTCTTTTTACTGAAAATCATATTGAAGCTCCCAAAAATAAAAAATAAACACTGCAAATCAAAAATGGCTTACTGGAACCGTTTGGTCAGTAGTGTCACAATAGACAGATTTGTTTTCTTTACATCTTGAAACGGTGGCACAGAATAAGTACTAGTACTCCGTACAGAAGTATGACTTTACAATGAAATTCAAAGAAATATCTACTCAATGTTGTTAACGATATGGTGTAATTCAGTTCGCCTCTGACTCAAGCACATTTTCGTGTAGACACCTACATAAATACATTGCAAGATAATTTCATTCTTATAACTCTGGAATATGATTCATAATACACTAAACCTATTCAGTGACGTACTATCACGCAACGCGATAGGGTTGACTGCCACAAGAAGCTACTTACGCCATCTAGCGCATCTTTCTAGGACTTTATTCACGCTCGTCCAACCAGCAACCTAGTGTCGCGCACCGCCGGTGAATAAAACGCGGGAGCGTGTCCCTTACCAAGGGGTCGCCGCGCCAGGTACGTTTTTGCTACCTACGCGGGAAGATACACAGGCCTGACCGTGGTAGTGTCTTACCTGCTAGAGACTAGACTGCTTCGTTGGTCTAGTGGTCGTTACGCTGGATACTATCCAAGAGGTCCCGGGTTCTATTCCAAGGTCAGACTGTTTGTTTCTGGGGTTTTATGTCTTGAAATAATTCAGAAACAGCTCCGTAGTCAGGAAGTTGGTGAGTTTGGTGGTGCAGCCCCGTGCCTGGAATAGCACGTTAGGCAACATCACCATTGTGTTCGACGACGAGCTTGAATTTCAGGATAGCTTGACGGTTCTAAATGCGCTGCTCCATGTTGGAGTATAAGAAAATCGTCAAACTATCTTATCGTTCTCGATGACAGCATTGTCATTTGCTTAGGGAATCAACATGCTGATCTCTCTCCGGTCACGTCGGACTGCCGTCTCACCGAACTATGAGAATGAAGGAACTGAGAGCGCACCTGTGTCACAGAATAAGTACTAGTACTTCGTACAGAAGTATGACTTAGCAATTGTATTCAAAGAAATGTCTACTCAATGTCGTCAAAATATGGCTTAATTTAGTTCGCCTCAGAGTCAAGCACATTTTCGTGTAGACACCTACAAAAATCCATTGCAAGATAATTTCATACTTATTGCTCTAGAATATGATTCATAATACACTAAACCTATTCAGTGACGTAATATCACGCGACGCGATAGGTTTGACTGCTACGAGAAGCTTCTAACGCCATCTAGCGCCTCTTTCTAGTACTTTATTCATTTTCGTCCAGCCAGCAACGTAGCCGTGCGGCCGCCGGTGAACAAAACGCGCGAGCGTGTCGCTGGCCGGTAGCGACACGCAACTTGTTTTAGCCCCTAAGTAAGGGTCGCCGCGCGTAGGTACGTTTTTGCTACCTACGCGGGGAGATACACAGGCCTGCCTGTGTATTGCACACATACTTGTGCACTATAACATCATGTTCCCAGTTGATTTGGTTGACATTCGCTAGCAGAATATACACACTCACTGTTGGTTTGGAAATCCAAATTCCTCAAGCTGAAAACGTCGCAAGTATGCATCACTTGCAAGTGATTATGTGTTTGCGCCGTTTGTCGTTGAAACTTTTGGGACGTGGGGACTATCCGCTAAATTACTTTTTGGAAAAATTGCACCTAAAATAAATTCTGTTTTGGCAAATAGTAAAGCTGGCTCGTTCCTCGTTCAAAGAATAAGTATAGCTGTCAAACGCGGTAACGCAGCCAGCATCCTCGCCTCATTGCCTCAAGGACTAGGGTTTATTTTTGATTAAGTAGGTTTTAAGTTTTATATTAATTTCATACATGTCCTTGTTTTTCTTTTATTGAATAAAGCTGAAAACTAGGTTAGGTATTTTAACTTATTCCATTAGTTTAAAAACAAAAGGTTGACCACAAAAGTGAACGATTTGTTATTTAAAAGGCTCCTAGTGACAATATAAGTTGTCGCAATGGCCAACCTTGACAAGAGGCGTTCACTGGACCAATTTACTTTAAATCATTTGCACGTAAGGTATAGTAAATGTATTTCGCTTGAAGTTCGTTAATATTGTATTTCTTACCAGTGGCCTGCCTCAGAAGGGCCCTGTATCCAAACTAGACGGGGGAGTAACTATTATATAATCTGTGACGGGGGGCACTAAATAGGCTAATTTTGCAATTTTTTCCGTAGCCTAACTAGGCTCTACCCTGAAGTACTGTGCCTCAGCCGCATTGGAACAAAAAAATGTTTGCTTATACTACACCTTGGTTGCGGGGCCCAATAGCCCGGAGGCCCCGTATAATGATACGGTTTAGTAGTACGGTAGCTATGCCCCTGTTTCTTACGCTTTGAACTATGTGTGGTGTTAATCCAATATTTATTATTTGTTTATCATCAACCATAATGCTGGAAGACATTTTGACAGACACTGGCTTACCGAGGACCTAAATGATGATCTTGACATTGAAAGGGAGCGCAGGGCATTGGCGGTAAGGTGCAATATGCTGGCACGAAGGTTTGCACGGTGTACAAAGGAAGTTAAGGTAACTTTGTTTAAAGCATATTGCCAGTCATTCTACACCTGCAGCCTGTGGACCTCATATACACAGAAAGCCCTCAATGCCTTGCGCGTCCAATACAATAATGGTTTCAGGGTGCTAATGGGGCTGCCGCGATACTGTAGTGCATCAGGGATGTTTGCTGAAACCCGCGTGGATGGCTTCCATGCGATTGTACGCAAAAGAATTGGCTCTCTGATGCGCAGGTTACGCGGTAGCGTCAATGGCATCCTGAACACTATTTCTGTTAGGGAGGACAGTCCCATATTAAAGCACTGTGTAGTGACACGTCTGTCTCCGGCAGCACTGAGTTGCAGATGCTGTTGAGTGGGCGCCACGTTTATCTGGGCAGGATTTTAAATATTTAAATTAAATTTCATTTACTAACATAGTTTATAAGCAAATTGTTACTTACACCAATATGGATTTATGGTCCGAACTAAAAGATTTTTAATTTTATTTTATTTAATTTTATTTTAAATCCAAACGTACTTGACGCTACACAATGTTATAAATTATCATCTGTTGTTTTGATCAGTAATATTTAGAACTGTCTACGCCACGTCTGGTTAAGTTAGTTGGCTTGACTCTAGAGTCAAGAGCAAACTTATTATAAATAAAAATAACTTAACAACATTCATTCTCTACCTTCAAAATAAGTTAGTCTATAAAACAAATCAATTCGTTCGGAAACAAACAAATGACTCACAGTCACAACCAACCAATAGCTATACTATCTAGATCTGTAATTGCCAAAGACGTCTCAAGGCAGTCCATTGTACGGTAATCGACAATAGCAAACACCTGTAACAATATCACTATTAGCATAGTATACTGTACGTACGTGCAAAGGTAGTCTCAAGGAGGTTGGTGTCAGGGATCATCGATGTCTTTACTTATAATATGTATAAATAAATGTCTACAAAAAAAAAGCGCGGCAGCGGTACGTACGCATTTCAGATAACTGATTATTTATTTTTATATGGTACCTAATTCACCGTCGGAAACTACAGATTTCGAATCCGAGAGGCAGGTTTCCGAAGATGTCAAAAAAAGCGATTCTCAAATGTCGGAATCGAAAACTTTGACGTTTTCACCGTGCGCAAATGACATTGGCTTTCGAAAACTCCGTTCAAAAAGAATGTTTGACATTTGAATTCGAAAAGGATCCGACACGGAAACTTTTCCGACGTTTGTAAATAAGGGTGCAGGTCTGGTCTGGTCAAAGCGGAACCTGGGCCCTCGCGTGCTAGTGCACTCGGATATCACTCGGATGAGAATGAGGAGTACCTTACCTACGATCTAATTGTGTTTACCGATGAATCTGCCTGCCTACAAGTAGATCCTAAAGAGGTGCTGTCGGCTATTTTCTCTTTTAAGCCTGGCTCTGCTGCTGGTCTGGACGGAATATCGCCGCAGCACCTTAAGGACCTAACTTCCTTTCAGGCAGGCGATGCTGGCCGGCAACTATTAATATCTATTACAAAATTATGCAATTTTATGCTTTTTGGGAAAGTAAATTCAGAAATTTCTTTATACGGCGCTAATTTAATTGCGTTATCAAAAAAAGATGGCGGTATTAGACCGATTGCCATTGGTTCCACTTTTCGGCGTATTACTTCAAAATTATGTGTAAAATTTTTAACTTATAAATTCCGGGATCATTTTGAACCTCACCAATTAGGATTTTGTACCAAGGGAGGTTGCGGGGCAGCTGTACATGCGCTTCGCACTCTCCTTTCACAAAATCGGACAGAGGTGTTGCTCAAATTGGATGTCAAAAATGCTTTTAACTCAGTCTCTAGGGAAATCCTTGTTAAACGAGGTCAAAATTAACTCTCCTGAAATTTTCAATTACGTTAATCAATGTTATTACAACCCTTCAAAACTATTATACAAATGTAATGAAATTGATTCCGCTATAGGCTGTCAACAAGGTGACCCTCTTGGACCTGCCATTTTCAGTTTGGCTATTAACCCCTTCATTCAAAATTTATTCTCAAAATTTAATGTATGGTATTTAGACGATGGGACACTAGGAGGTGACGCTGACACTGTTTTTTTAGACTTTTCTAGAATAATTCAAAAATTTCATACAATAGCCCTTTCTTTAAATTTTGACAAATGCGTAATTTTTATTTCAGAACATCTTCCTCTTTCAAAAAGATCTGAGATAATTTCTAAATGTCATAGTTTGGCCCCAATATTAAGATTCTCACAGAGTCAACCCTCCATCTTCTAGGCTCTCCTATCTTCGATAATGCAATACCCCCTCATTTTCAAAAATTAGTAACTAAATTTGATGAATGTTCAGACCGCCTTTTGGAAATCAACACTCATTCGGCTCTCTTTATACTAAAATCCTGTCTTTTAGTTCCTAAATTTAATTATCTTATTCGATGCTGTCCTATTTGCAAATTCCAAAATTTGACTAATAATTTAGACAATCTTGTTAAAACACATTTGGAAAAGATTCTGAACATTCGTCTTTTGGAACAGTCTTGGGATCAAGCGTCCCTTCCTATCCGTTTTGGTGGGATTGGGACACGCAAAATTTCCACTGTCTCCTTACCTGCCTTTCTATCCTCATCTTACAGCACGTCCACTCTCGTTGCAACTATCCTGCAGCCTTCTACTGCAAACTTCGAAGTGGCATGCCTGGACGAGGCTAGAATAGCTTGGGATATAGCATATGCGAATAAATTCCCTTCAGATCTTAAAATTCAAAGGAGTTGGGACCTAAGTCTATTTTGAAAAGTCTTATTGACAGTAGCACTGACAACGCGGATCTAGCCAGACTAAAAGCAGTTTCCACCAAGGAAGCAGGATACTGGCTTCAGGCCTATCCTTCGGCCGACGTGGGAACCCTTTTGGACTCAGAAACTCTACGAGTCGCGATAGGTCTGCGTGTTGGTGCTGAGGTTTGCCTTCCACACAGATGTCCTTGTGGTACTGATGTCGGCTCGTTGGGACATCACGGACTCTCCTGTATTAAAAGTGCAGGCCGCTTTTCGCGTCATGCCAGCATCAACGACATCATCCGTCGGTCTCTTGCCTCTATCAACGTGCCGGCTTTACTCGAGCCGAACGGTATCGCGCGTGATGATGGCAAGAGACCAGACGGGATGTCAATTGTTCCTTGGCGGATGGGTCGGGCTCTTGTGTGGGACGCTACCTATGTCGACACACTTGCAGCCTCTCATCTGCCCGGGACAAGCCGTGATGCTGGTTTGGCTGCGACAAGTGCCGAAAACTTTAAAAAGAATAAGTACAGGCAGATCGACTCCCGGTACCACTTTGTACCGTTTGGAGTCGAAACACTGGGTTCGTGGGGTCCCAACGCTATCTCTTTTTTCAAAGAGATTTCCAAGAAGCTAGTTGACATCAGTGGTGACCTAAGAGCTGGCAGCTACCTTGCTCAGCGTATAAGCATCGCTATCCAGCGCGGTAATGCTGCCAGCATCCTAGGAACCTTACCACAAGGACCCTTTTTATAATTTTTGTTTTTATGTTGTATTAAGTAATTTTTATTAATAAGTTGTTTAATTGTGTTTTTTAGATCTAGTTTTTGATTTGCACACGCACCCGGAATTGAGCACAAACATTTGCCCCTTACGGGATTCGAATACGCCACCGCTGGTTTTGTAGTCCGGGGCACGAACCACTACACACCACAATATCTAGTATAAAGGGGGGTTTACACGGGTGACTAAAGCCGCACGATTTTTGCCGCGCGGCGTAAATCAACCATCTAAATGGCAATTCGGCTAAGTTGCAAGTGAATAAAGCCGCAAGTCCCAAAGTTGGGTAGCATCCGACTTTGGCCGCGCGGCAACCGGCCGCATGCGACTGGTGACTAAAATCGACCATGTAAACGATCAGTTGCAGGCGATCGCCCGCCGCATGAAGTTGTTTCGCGCATGCACGTGTATTTATTTACTACAGCGTTTCTGTGTATATGTATCGTAACAACCATGAATAAAAATAACAATAATAATAAAAAATAAAATTTGTTTTTTCTTCTCTCTTTGTTCTTTAAGCAATTGTTGAATAATTGAACAATTAATTATTTCAATTCCAGCACGAACGGTTATTCTGCTCAACATTTTCGATGGAAATGACAGAGCCGCATGCGATTTTAGTAACCTGTGTAAATGGGCTACCGATGCGGCTTGGTGAGGCAATTAGTGAAGCGACTCGCCGCACGGCGAAAATCGACCCGTGTAAACCCCCCATAATGCAACTAAGGGTGTCACGCTAAACGCTCGTGGTCGCCTTTCTTGGTATGTACAGTCAGCACGTCAGGTTATCCATTTAAATCACGAAAAAAGCTTTTATTACGTAGGGAATAGAATAGTCTCAACGACAAAGTTAGGTAGTCTGACGCCGGCCGTGTGTTTCGAACGTTATGTAACTTGTTCTAAGAATTTCAACGATTGAATGCATAAGTATCAATATAAGGACTCAATACTGGTTTGTTATGTGTCTTTGTTGGAGAGTTATCTTACACATCAATATTTACGTTGCGAAAAAAAGCGTATGTGTTAACTGATAAGATGTATGAAATATTTGATATTTATAACATTTTGTGATATCTGCCATGTTATTTCGATAAATATCGTATGAGACATAATATCGAAGACGCAAGAATTGGGCCCCTGGTGAAAAAAAATTGTAGATCCGGGTAACCTAATTAGGTTACCCGGATCTGATATCGAGGGCTGTTGAAGTCTTTGGGAGTCGCAGAAGGAACGGAAATGTTCGTGAATGTCGCACATAAATTAATCAGAATAGGTCCTCAAAAATATAACGTTTAAAAGAACTTAACTTAAAAAAGAAGAATTTAGTACGAGTACCCATATTAATAAGAAAAAAGATAAACAATCTTGTCTCTCTCCGAAAGTTATCGAAAAAGAAATTACTTAGTATCTAGATTAGTATCGCCACAGAATGTACTAGTAATTACTACGGTATCGCTAAGCTTAAGTATCGTTTTTGATACTAAAGCTTAGTATCGATCTAGGATCCAACGTATAATAGAGAGTCGCTTCTGATTGCTCATCTAAAGAGACCGAAGCGCCATCAAAGGTACATTCCCAAGTGTTCCCATCACAAGCTTAGTCGCCCGATACATGCGTGTTGCAAGCAATCAAATTACAATCGTATTAGTAAATTGTATTTGGGGCGATACACTGGCCTGCGCGCGCGCAAGGCCGTGCGCTTGCCTTCGCCGCTTAACGTTAGGGCCGCAGTACAGTGAAATGTAGCTTTAGCAATAAAAAAATATTATAGGTAGGTATATTCAATTGATTCTTACTTGGATAGATATATGTCATCATATCAGCCTATTGCAGTCTACTGCTGAACATAGGCCTCTCCAAGACGGCACCAACTTTCACGGTCCTCCGCTTCTCGCATCCAGCCACCACCGGCCACCTTCCTCAGGTCGTCGGTCCACCTAGCAGGGGGGCGTCCAACACTACGTTTTCCGAGACGTGGTCTCCATTCGAGAACCTTCCTACTCCAACGCCCATCGGTTCTGCGACAGACATGACCAGCCCACTGCCACTTCAGCTTACTGCACCTCTGAACGATATCTATGACTTTCGTCTTTTGGCGGATGATCTAGATTTAGATATATGTAGATGTATTCAATTCGATAAATAATAATAAATTGGACCTCATCTTTATATGTGTCCTCTTAACAATAAGACTTTCTGTAATGTGTTCGAATATCGCTAACAGTGACCGCATATTAATCGTTTTAATCATTTGAAATGGCAGACCGCCCAGGTCTTATCTTAGATACTTTGATTTGTCAAGAGGCTGGCCATGCGTTAATTTAGCCGAACCATTTCCAGCCACTTTTGACACCCCTATAACTTCAAATCAATTTGACCTACATATATTTGCAATTCCGCGAGTCTTTTAGACCATCATTTTATTACTAAATCCTGAATTTCAACGAAATACCTCTTATCGTTCACGAGAGATATGTAGATGTTTGAAAATCACTATTTTTACCACTGACTGATTTACCAACTGACTCAGAGGTCAAGTTAAAGAAAACACTTTATTTAGGCTTACTCATATCGTTAACAGAGTCCTTGTTTTAACCACTAGGTAGGTACTACAACTTATATTATTTGAACATTTATATCTTCCTTTTCGCTTTCTTACTGTGCACCTTTATGTTTGTTATCTCAACTTCAATTTGTACGTGTTTATTAAATGTTAAGTGCTCATTTACAGGTAAGTAAGAAAAGCCATTTATCATTATTACTATTGCCAGTTGGCATTATCTATCTAAAGCGAGGCTTTTACATACTTAATTTTGCTATTTTGAAAATGGTATGATATTATCAATTACCTAATATTAGATATTTATTCCTGAATCACCTAGTAGATCTGTCACATCAGAATTAAGAACGCTTGTAATTACGAATTACTGAAAATAATATCCGCCATTCGTTCAATATCGGGTGTCAAAATTATAGATGTGACACCAAAACAGTTTCATCAGAACTGTTACAACAAATAGTTACATTTTGGTTGATAATTATGGGAAAAAAACTAAACTAAATAAAATTTTAATTCATTCATTCATATAACAATTTACTAACCCCAGGTTAGTTACCTAACAATGGATATTTGGATGAATTTATTGATCGAAATAAATTGTATTTAAAATAATAAAAAAATAAAACAAATATTTTAACTACGTAACTAGTGTCAATGTGACTAAATACGACAACATCATAGACAAACTAAGTAGGTATCGTTCACAAAAAAAAAGCCACGTAAAGTTACTTAGGCATATCTAAACAAAATAATTTTGCACGGATCCTTGGCCACTTACCGCACTTAGCCGGTTTTTTAACGGAGAAATCTAAATTGGCTTGCGAATTTGCTTCAAACACGCGACTCAAATAACACACTCCGTTCAGAGAACCCAATAAACAAACAAACATGATTATGCCTTGAATTTGGATGTATTTTGCTGTTGCCTTAAAATTACGGTCATTAAAATACTTATAATGCGATATATAGTAAATAAGAAGGTATTTGCACTATTTGCAAAACATATTTATAGACATAAGTACTAGTAGAGTCGCCCGCCTCGCCTTGACCATAGCTGTTTCAAGCCATCGCGTTAGACACGTCATCTTAATTAACCACCTGAGTATTATATAATTTGTGTTCAATACTGGTTTAATTTGCATTATTTATACTTTGATAAAAAAAGAAAAAGTCGTCTCCATAAAACTTGATTTATCAAATTTTCCGTAAAATTTTAGATTTTTAAAATTTTAGATGTCGATGTCAATGGGCTATAACAAGCCTTCAACAAGTCACCTTTTATAGTCTTTAATACTTAGTTAATATCTTATTTTAAATATTTTAATTTTATAATCGAATAGGAATAAATAAAAACCAGTGGAGGACAGCACGAAGGTCAACACTATGACATCTGAACACCAACAACACACATTGCATCTTAACACTGTTATAATTTTTCAACAAAATTTGTAAGTCTTACCAGCACCTGTAGGTGCTATAAACTTTGCCTACTAGTGCAGTTAGCGATGGGCGATTGTTCGCAAAAAAATCGAATGAATCGACTATCGAATTTCGATTTAGTAATTCGGAAAAAAAATCGAATAAAAATCGACAATCAAATGATAATCTATACTCGGCCCTTTGATGCATTCGATTGAATTGCCGCGACAGGACAGGCAGCGAACGAATGATTAATCGACGCGACGACGAATGACGTTTCATTCGTTAGAAGTGCGGCCTGCGCACTGCGCGCTCCGGTATTGCTCGCCGCATAATCGAAGGATAATTGAATGACTGCGGTTGCTTATCGAATACATTCGATTACAGGGACCATTCAAATAATTCGATTCATTTAGTAATAATCGCCCATCGCTAGTGCAGTTAATAATTATTAACTTCGGGTTCGATCCCCGGTCGGGTCAATATAGTCTAGGGTCAGGGTGTTGTGATACCACCGTTATTTTAGATTTCCATAACACAAGTGCATAAGTTACTTACTTTGGGATCTAAGCAATGTATGTGATGTTGTCCAACATTTCTTTATTTATTTAACTTACTACCTATCTAACCTAACACTGTAACTATTTTATGACTAAGTTATAGTCGCACATTGACATAACTTATTTTAATGTCTTGTAGAATATACCTATCAAATATAAAGGCCTATTCTGATCTTCCGCTACTGCCGTGGGTAGCGGTAATTTAGTATTACCTAATAGACTGTTTGACTGCCTCGTTGGTCTAGTGTTCAGCACGCTGGGTACTATCCACGAGGTCCCGGGTTCGAATCCTGAGTCTTGAAATAACTCAGAGACAGCTCCGGAGTCCTGACTCCGGACTGTCGGTGTGTTAACACCACCTTCTTCCTGAAGAAGGTGGTGTTAACACACCCGTGCCTCGGAAAGCACGTTAAGCCGTTGGTCCTGCGCCTGATCTTTCTACGGTCATGTCGGACTGCCGTCTCACCGAATTATGAGAGTGAAGGGACAGAGAGTGCACCTGTGCATTGCGCACACACTTGTGCACTATAATATCTCCCGCGCAGTCGGCTAATACGTGTTGGATTGGCCACTGTAGTCGAAATTCGGCTAGGAGGATTATTACCTAATAATAATATTAAATTAACCTTTATTTCTTCATAAAAAGTATAACCAGCATACAAACAAGGTTTCGGTTGCAATAATAATGCCTAATTATTTATAAAACAAAATACCCGAGTGCAAAACCATTTGGGCTACAGGGCGTTGGGCAGTCGGGCGAAAACAGTTTACAGTTTTACTTATTGTGACTGTGAAAACTGGTGATTGTTATGAATTGAGACAATCTGTAATACAATAAGATACCAGGCCTCCACCTCCTATACTAAAAACACGTTAATAATAACTAAAAATACTATACATTGAAAATCTATCTACAGCACACAAAACGGCGAAAACGACACTACAGCTCGCAACGTCAGAAGATCCCTACCAGCTGCGATCGCAAATCCGCTATGGTTACAACTAGACCTGTGTCTCTTGTGATCGATCAAATCATTTCGATTTGATCGCAACATTATGAAAGATTAATCTTATCACGGATCTCTAAAAGATTCAATCATTTTTGACCCGAACTTCAACAGAAGAAAGTCCTGTAGTGTAACGAAACCTGCTTTTTAACCCCCGACGCAAAAAGAGAGGAGGGGGTGGTATTGATTTCACATTTTTCATACTTTAGAGTGAAAAAGCAAGGATAGCGATGGCGAGATAAGCTTATAATGCAAAAAAGCACTTGCTCAAGGCCAGAATATCAAGCAAAGTTCGCAAAAAACTTGTTAAAGTGTACATTTGGAGTATAGCACTCTATGGATGTGAAGCGTGGACATTGACAAAGAGGGACAGAGAGAGACTGGAAGCCTTCGAGATGTGGTGCTGGAGTAGAATGGAGCGTATAAGTTGGACGGAGAAGAAAACAAATGAAGAAGTTTTGTCTATGGTTAGGGAAAAAAGGAGATTGATGGAAACAATAGAGTGTAGGAGGGGACGAATGTTGGGCCACCTGATTCGACACGACAATTTTATTAAAACGATAATAGAAGGAAGAATAGAAGGAAAAAGGAAGCGAGGAAGACCAAGATTAAGCTACATGCAGCAAATAAAATAAAAGATAAATGTCGGGTCGTATCAGGAGGTTAAGAGAAGGGCGGAAAGCAGAGAGGAATGGAAAAAACTCCACCGACAAGAGCCTAGCTCTTAAATTTGATGATGATGAGAGTGAAAAATTCTACAAGCCCATACAAAATGTCAGCTTTGTGCTGTACCTAAAATTAATCGAGACCCGAAAGATCGAATCACAGTACCCGATCACCACACGAATTGGTCACGATCGACCCGGGTCATAAGAAATGATCGATCGACACAGGTCTAGTTTGAACAACGCTCTATTCGCATGGGTATGCTATGGGTGAGATATCTCTACCGGCATAGGTAATGGATACCGCACGTCTGAATAGGCCTTTAGATAAAACTTCCACTTCGAAACTACAGTGCAGCAGTTAAATTGTGATAACAGACATTGGTTTCATGGTGAACCACAGTGGTACATGTCAAATTGGTCAAGAGGATTCGTTATTCTTGGGTGGTCCAGAATATTATTTATTTTTACTTTTCTTTTTGTCAATTATTATATTAGTAGAATATTATCATGTGAACGTGCGTAGAATTTTTCATAAAGCTTTTGGTGTTGAAGTTACCATCAATATTAACACTACGAGTATAATTACCCGACTGCGGAAGGAGGGTTATGTTTTTCGAGAGTATGTATGTATGTATAATTGTTTGGCACGCCCTACAGCGGAGTACTAGTACTTATTCTGTGCCTACAGCCCAAACGGCTGGACAGTTTTTGACATATGAGGTGACGTTGAATTTGTCAAAATTGTGGAGAGTGACATAGGCTATATAAATTTCAAAAATGACGCCCGCAAATGGAAATAAAGGAGGGAGGGGGGATTGATTTTTTCCTTACCATAGCAATATGGGTATCAAATGAAAGCCAGTAAAAAGTCAATTTCAAAAATATATTTTTTTTGCAGTCGGATATTTTGTTTTTTCGAAAATATGTTTACTTGTTTAGTTTCACACATTTCTAATCTACTAAAATTTTATTACAAAGCTTAGGTAAGAAACTGTGAATAAATAATAATAATGTACCTACTCATTTTAGAGTAATAATAAAGAATTGAATTAATTATCTAAAATTTTAAAAAAGGTAGGTAAGTTGAAAAGTACAAATATCACACAACATTAATTTTGAGTCAAAAAAAGGCAATATTTTTAAAATATTGTCCAAAACGACCACGACTCTCAAAGCAGGTTTCAATGCAATCTCACGATCAAAACAAAATTGAAACACGTAAATAGAGTCGGCTTCGTCCTGGCTGCCCTACATGTGACCCTCGCAGGCCATTACCCCGGCAGCGCCAAAACAAAGTGTGTAGGAACACCATGATTTTTGTGATGATGAAATCACTCACTCACTCACTTATCCACGCCGTGTCCGGCGACGGCGACTCCTTGCTGTCAATCATTAGGACGGAATGCTCTGAGGTGGCTAGCAAATCCGAACTTCGTCATGAAGATTCGGTTACATGGAACACAGAAGAGTTGGCCAGCTGCGTTAAAAGTGTATGCATAGGAAGGCTTTGGTAGTGTCTTCCGTATTTGGCGTTTTGCGTCAAGGTGTTCTAGACGAACTTCTTCAAATTTGTCTACGTTCTTGTGAACGGTCCGACGCCATTCCGGTCTCAGACGTGCGCGCTCTTCCCAGCCATCAGTTGGTATGCCGATGATGAAATAACTAGAAGATGACCGAGGGAGGTCGGAGGACGCAATAACCCGATTCTGGCACTAATCAAATGACGCCTATGGACAGACTTTAGTCGTGCGGAGAGTAAGAAGTGTCCACCTAGAGCAGCATATGCACTCGGATAAAATAGCAAAACTCACTCAACAAAATCTGTCGATTTCTAGATTCAACGGGCTTAAATAGTGAGAATCAGAAGTGCTGCCCCAATAGATCAACTTCTGGTCGAAGCGGCAATTTACAGGTCCAACTGCGAGGCAGTTGAGATGTTAAGGTTCTCCTAGCCCAGAGATTCCCAAAATTATTTTAGCTAACGCCCACTTTAAAAATCAGTAATTTCGTAGCGCCCCCCATTTTTTTCACCCTAAAAACCTTAATAACATATTAGTCTCATCTGGAGTTTAATGTAACCTATATTCTATTACCAGAGAGAGCAATAATAATGCAACTTTACAATATTAAATCACATCAACACCCCACATTTTTCTGGACCCCTTACCCTCTAGTCCTCCAGCGCTCACAAGGGCGCATTATCGCCCACTTTTGGAAAGACTGTCCTCGCCGAATTTCGGCTACGGCTGCCAATCTCAACTGCGATAAGCCCACATCGCAGGACATAATAATATTATAGTGCAAAAGTATGAGCGCAACACACACTCTTTGTCCCTTCACTCTGTAAGTTCGGTGAGACGGAAATCTTACATGATCGGAGAGAGATCCAGGGGCAGGACCTACGGCTAGTTACGTAGGACTATTTAATCTGTGCTACGGCTTAGCGTGCTTTCTGACGCACGGGTGAATTACGTTGTGCTCAGATGTTCATTACTTTGTAGAACCAGCAGAAATCAAGTAATTGCCTACCTACGTGCCTTTTTTTGGTGATTATTTTAACCGAAATGTTAGTCACCCTACACTACACCAGCCAAAAAAGTGAATTTAGTTTATTGGCTTTCTTTATTGACGGGGATTTGATACTGGTCCTGCTTGAGGAGATGCACTTATTTTTTGTTTTATAAACTAAAAACGCATTTTGCGTTGATATTGTAGTAAGACGATATATTTACCTACTACCACAGAATAAATAATTGTACAAGTCTACTTCCACGATATATTCTGCTGACTTAAATAGCCTACTAAAAATTCAATAGAATTTTGATATTCATTTATAGATAGAAGATAGATAACTCTTTATTGCACACCATAAAAGTAACAACAATACATACACAGAATGATGTACAAATCAGTAAGAGCGATCTCTTCCAGACAACCTCTGGGTATAGGAAATACTCGACTACCTCGTTGGTCTAGTGGTCAGCACGCTGGGTACTATCCACGAGGTCCCGGACCGGTGTTTGGGTTTTTCTGTCTTGAAATTACTTAGACACAGCTCCGGAGTCAGGAAGTTGGTGGTGTAAACTTCGGAAAGCACGTTAAGCCCGTTGGTCCTGCGCCTGCTCTCTCTACGGTCATGTCGGACTGCCGTCTCACCGAATTATGAGAGTGAAGGAACAGAGAGTGCACCTGTGTATTGCGCACACACTTGTGCACTATAATATCTCCCGCGCAGTTGGCTAATCTCTGTTGAGACAGGCCGCTGTAGCCGAAATTCGCCTAGGAGGACATTATTATAGGAAATACTAAATCCTAGTAAATACGGAAATACTGAATAACAATAAATTATTTTATCATAAGATAAAACGTAAAAAAATAAGATGAACCGTCTTGGTGTAGTCGTTCGAGCACCGGACTTCGGAAGGGGCAAATGTTTGTGTGATGAGCACGAGCATTTGTACCTAAGTCATGGATGTTTATTTGTATTTAAGTATTTCTATCCGTTATCCTAGTCACCATAGCACAAGCTTACGCTTAATTTGGGGCTAGGTAATTGGTGTGTTTGTTGAAACAATTTATTTTATTTTTATTTATTACAAAATACCATAAGGTGAAGATAGTCCTATTTAAAGGACTAAGAGCTAGAGCGTCCTAGGCGTAGCTACCGCGCGGTGTCAGCCGTATCAAGGAGGTATACCGGGCCCGGTCTGAATCATACCATACCCTTTTGAAATTAAGTGTTGCGTTAAAATGTTGCTGCACACACCTCAGACGAAAAGCGAGATAGTAGTCTGTACGTTTATGGGAAAGCACAAGGACGAAGACTTTTTAAATGTACAGTCAGCAAAAAAGTCTGCCGATTTACTTTTTCCGGTTACTGGCTCACTCGGCTTGTGCGAAGCCATTTTCAACTTTTTACAAAAAACCTTTCTTCTCATAAACATAATATGTAATCACTCTTAAACTTTCGCGTTTCATTATTAGAACACATTAAAACGGGGATTAAAGCGACGGATAGTAGGTAAAACATTATTTACTTTTATTTTGCCTGACGTTTCGACCGGGTTGCACCGATCGTGGTCACAGGCAGACTGGCTGGAGATGTTCAGGAGGTACTACGAAATAATGGATACAAAATGACAACAATTACTTATTCATAATTATAGGTATCTTGGCGGGAAAGCTCGAAATTAAGATTATGTACTTTGGCACGCCTTAAAGCCCAAGCGACTGGTCGGTTTTGACATAATATTATGTCGTTGAATTTGAAATTACCTTAGCTTGAAGGTAAAAAAACCGGCCAAGTGCGAGTCGGACTTGCGCACGAAAAGATCCGTACGTATACAACATTACACACTATATTATGATCTTTTTTTAGTTTTAAAACGGTACAAAAATAAACCAAGTTTGTATGGGAGCCCCTTAAATATTTTTTAATTTAATTAAGTTATTTATTTTTAAAGTTTGTATACAACTTAATGTTCTGTGAATATTTCAAGTGTCTACCGGTTGCCCTTATTAATATCGAGCAAAAAACGGCAAAAAAAACACGTTTGTTGTATGGGAGCCCCCCTTAAATACTTTTATTATTTATTTAATTATTTATTTTTAAAGTTTATATACGTCATATTTATATTCATCATCTGTGATAATTTCAACTGTCTAGCTATAACGGTTCATGAGAGACAGCCTGGTGACAGACAGACAGCGAGGGCTTAGTAATAGGGTCCCGTTTTGACCCTTTCGTTACGGAACCCTACAAACAACCTAGTAAGGTAATTTCAAAACCATTTAGAGATTTTATGCCCATTATCACTATACAGCAAATACGACTTAAAATTGAAAGATGAAGACCCATCTCTATGGTTTCACTTGGTTATAATTTTTGTATTCGGTTTTTCAGTTTTTAACAGTAACTAAATTAGCCGACCTTTTATTTTTCCGACTGTACCAGTCCCTGTCGCAGCAAGTTTTTGGAGACACCTCAATTAAAGCAACCTATACATGGGTACAGCAGCGAGCTGGTTTCTTGGTTTAGATTCTCAATTGAGGTATGTTAGAGCCCGTCAAATTCTTTAGCTAAGCTACTTGTTGTACCCAACTGGAAATGCAGTGCTCAAACAAAATTCAAAATCTGTTGTTAAAGGTATAATGCTCCTAAACCTCCAGTAGACAATTTTAATTAAAAGGAGGAGACACAAGACGCACAAGCTTATTCGGGGCAGAGGCTCCTGTTTACGATGTCCGTATTTTCTAGTCTAGCAATCACGCTCGTTCGCGTTATCATTCTGTCGTGAGTGATAGGGACGGCTACATTCGAAAATACGGACGTCGTCAACCGGAGTACGGCCTTACATCTCCGAAAAACATATCTATAAAATTTTACCAGATAATACCTTTTGCAACGCAAAAAAATGTCAAATGATAAGAAAAAAGACTTCTGAGCATGCAACATTTTTTATTTTGTATTAACTAACAGCCTAGCACTATGACAATATGCAAAAAAGATATTAAATTGAATATAATAATAATCGTTTATTAATTTCATGTTACAGACAATAACAATAATGCTTAATTTATTACAAGGTGCATTCTCTTTTACCTGAACTAGGATTAACCTGTATCTCAGGCTAAAAGGAGCCTACATACAAAAAAAAAATCGGCTTTAATTTAACAATAAATGTATATTAGGTAGGTAAGTAATATTATTTCAGTGCAAGTAGGTTATTTATTTATTTAAACTTTTTGCACACAGTTTATTGTACAAATGGCGGACTTTATGCTAAAAGCATTCTCTACCAGTAGGCCCAAATAGAGAAAATACAGGCGGTGCAAGATAGCATATTGAAAAGGAACAAAATAAAAGATATACCTACACACTACATACATAAATAATAGTATAGATAAAATACATATTGATACATAAACATACACATAATACACATATGTAATAATATTACACAGAACTTATCATTCTATCTAAAAATAAATAACATGGTAAAAGTAAAAGTATTACATCTAAGTCAGCAAAAATCAAAAGCAATCAAAGGTACTACTTCCCTTAGACCTAGAATCTCGAAACTTATTTAATTGAGGATAATATAAAAAAGCCATTTTCTGATTGAAAATAGAAAAAAAAAAAAAGTTTTGATGCAATCGTTTTTATATATATTAACATTGCAAGCAAAGGCGTAGCTCCTATTCATCTGCATCCTATATGCACATCCTGGCTCCAGCAATATTTTGCGTCGGCCCCAGGCACCTCGTTACTGATAAACCGAACATAAATACTATAACCTATTTTTGTAAGCGGTGAACAATTTACTTAAAACGTTCACTGGGTACAGTCGCGTACATAAAATGCAATTAAAATAAAACCTATTCAAAAAAATATACCCATTTTCACCAGCCTGCCATTAATTTAGTATCTTACTTTTGCTTAGGAAACTACATATTTAAATTCCTTTTTAGCTAATGCCATTGCCAACAATTACTTACTGGAGTAACCCTGCAAGTAATATAGGGTAACTGAAACTTGTTGTGATAATTCCCCGCTCCTGCCACCTCTGACGTTAATAGATAATTCGCTTGCCCTGTGAACACATTATTCGGTTGTTCTAATTTGTGATCATACAACTTAATTGTCATTGTGACTTAAAGTCCTAGATGGCCACTCTCAATATTCCATGCGCCGCGTTTTAACAACATACATAACATCTGCGGTGGTATAAGACCGGTGACGGAGATAACGAGCTCTTCAAAATGTGCATATGATCGCAATTCCTCTTTTTTTCAGAGTGCCACAAGCATTCGTAACCTTTTCAATTTCAGAGTTTTATATTGTCCGATCTTTTAACAAAAAATAATACTAATAATTGTTAAAGATTTTTTACCTGACTGTCCTAGCCAGTGAAGCTAAGCTAGTGCATCTAGATAAAACAGATTTATTTTTTCCTTGACAACTTTTAATAAAAACTCGCCATCGAGAATGTTGTTAAAAGTATTTATGGGACCTAGATAGCTCGTCCGACGCGTCCGTTACAAAAATATAAGAATTATTAACTGTAACGTGAAGTTTTACTATTAATAAATACCTGTATGTAAAAGGTTTATTTTTAAATTCAGAACTTTGATCCATCTTTCGCTCCAAAAGCATTTTTAATAAAGCAACGCAAAATCTAAAAAAAATACGGTAAGATAAGTAAGTATCGTTCTAAACCTTGCCCAATGCATCATGTGGGTGATTCTGTTGTTCAAAAATTCAATAACTTTTTGAGTTGTGTTGTATTTGACGGATGAAGTGTTTTCATTTGGACGACCGTCTTAGACCTTGGAGCAAAGATTGTATAATAGTGACTACGTAAGAGTGCTTGGAGTATTTATTCTGTACCTGGTGTACCGTCTGTCTGCCGGTGGGTAGTGGTTCGCGCCCTGGACAACAAAACCAGCGGTTGAGGGTTCGTTCCCCGCAAGAGGCAAGTGTTTGTGTGATGAGCATGATCATTTGTACCAAAGTCATAGATGTTTATAAACATATAAAGTATGTTTATCCGTATCCTAGTGGCTATAGCCATAGCACAAGCTCGCGCTTAGTTTGGAGCTAGACAATTAGTGTGATTGTTTGAACAATATACATATTATTTCATTTTGGTTATATTCTAAAAGTTGTGTTTATCAGACAGGGACAAATTGTCCACAAACAAAATAAAAAAATAAATGACTAAACGGAACTGAAAGTTAGTAAGTAGTGATTCATTACTGTGGGCACAGGTTGGTGTAGGTGAGCGGTGACGTCATAATACTCAGAGAGCTGTGGACTGGACAATGACGTCACAACAGTGCAAAAAATTACAAATTAGTAGGAGGCGAGCGCATTTTTTCTAAGAGAAATACACTATGCTCGATGCCTTGCAATTGTATGAGATCTCAGTCAGGAAGAAAAATTGCATTACTATAATAAGAATTCGATCGTGAGAGTTTCAAAAGGATTTTCCAGCAATTTCAGGACACGTTAAGATAATTATGGATCTCGAAATACGGTTACAGAAAGGACTTGTCCTCTTTTTGTATGGAGGCTGGTTTTTTATTCTAAGATATCACCAACCACTAATAAACCTATATTTATCTTTAAGCTACAAAAATATGAAACACGTAACCATAGAAATCAGAATTTTAAACGCCTCCATTTTTGAGAAAAAATATGCTTTGTAACAGGCATCATCCATTGATCACTTGCTTGTATTTCCTGGCTGTATGGCTATGTACCATTGCCTTTCCACTGGTGGATAAATACTACTAGGTACTACCACAGATTATATAATAGGTACCACTGTCAATGAAATGTCAATTTTGCTGTCAATTTTTTTTTCATGCGTTAATTGATATAGGCGAAGGTGCGGTTTCTGTAAAGACAAAGAGAAAAATTAATTTTAATTTTTCTCTAAATCGGAGGCCTTAAAAAATATATTAATTATGCAGAAAGGCTAGTTTTTGTGAGTTCTTTAATATAATATTTAGTTTATTCTGGTTAGAAATATTGACGAATAAAAAACCATTAATGGACAAGTCCTTTGGAGGATTTTCTTAGCAAAAATTGCTGGTGCAAAAATTGCGGAGCGTTCTCTGTTCCTCAGTAAACAAAGACGATAACTATGGGTAATACATTTTGATTTTGTTTAAATTTTCTTTAATGCAATTGCACAAAAAAGCTTAGACAAGTCAACGAAGCAATAGGACAGTTGGGGCTTAAGTGCAGACGACAGACGACGACGAATTTCTTCTAACCTTTTAAAGTATGTTATTGATGTAACATCTGGTACCGAAAAATGGAAAAGTCTTTCCCTGACATATTTGCCAATAATGAGGACTCAGTGAGCGTCTTTATAATGTGGCCCGCAATTAGCCAGGCATCATGATGTATGTCATCTAAGAACAAAATGTACCTATTTGAGACAATATAACGTTATTTACCTTGCAATGCGACCCACACAGATTCAAGCCACGTTTATTCAAATCAGATGACGTGATATTCGCTCACAGGTCAGTAGGACTGACAATAACACAGCGTTCACTGCAATAACATAATTAAGCAAGTACTTACACGATTGTGATTTGAATATTTGTCGCCAAGTCATCAGCCAAAAGCTCTTTCATTCATAATAATATCAGTAAAACAAAAAATGCAAAGTGCGTGTTGGGTCAAGAACCTATGTAAGTAGGGTTCTGCTCGTCTCGTCTTCCATAGTACCTATTTAAACCATAATATTAAAATGGCAAAGTTTTTGATTGAACTAGTTTTCTATTATTGGACTTATTGCGTAATTGTCTCTTGATTGTTTTTTTTTTAATTTTATTTGCAATGGGTTTGCTTTTGACTCTACACTCAGCCAGACGTGGCACAGACAGAGTCGATGACGGAGCGAGCTCACCCAGAAGAAGCCTGTTTACTCTGAGTCTGAAGTTGATACTCACTAATTGCTCCCAAAGTCTACTTATTATCCGTGATAGTTTTTCTCTTAAAGTGGGTACCTACTCTTATGTTTTTTGCACGTAGTTCCAATAGTTACCGTTTTTTTGGTATACTTTATTGGTTTTTGGTATACTTGAATCTTACCAAGTTTTGCACTCTAACGCTTTGTATTTCGCAAACAAGTCTATAGTTAGGTATATACCAAGAATTGGCCGTCGCAAAATTTTGCAATATTTTTATAAGGTTTTTTTTAAGTTACTCTTAAAATAAGATGCCTCTGTAAATAGAATTGAACCGAATACTCTGGATCTTTATTTTTTACTTTGATAAAAGTTGCTGAACGTGGGCAATCAAATTTTGTCCTGTGTTCCTCACATATTTTCAGTCCTTTACCCACTGTATTTATTTAAAAAGAAGGTAGACCTGTCATCTCGCACTGCGCGGCGATTCGAATTTGATGCTCCAAACACACGTTCTTTTACGTGTCAAATGTCATATTTGAATGCAAAATTGTGCAAATTACACAATTTGAGGCAGTCAATTTCCACGCGCTAATCTACCTCTTTTTAATTGCACTATCATTGCCTTTACCGAATTAAATTCAACGCACACCTACATACAAACAGTCATTATTAATTATTTCATGAACTCACTCTACCAGGAAATCGCATGGAGGAAGATTTGTCAGTCAGGACACCTTGGCGCCCACGACGCAAGTCAGTGATTATTCACACCTACTGTGTTTTTCAAATCAGTTTATTTGTAAGTCGCACGCCTAGATTCAAATTTAGTCGAAAATTAGTCAGGTATAATTAGCAATACTTAGTGATGGCACCCTACGCAGTTAGTACTTTGGTATCGGTATCAATGAAAAGCATTTAACTTTTTGGGTATCATTTTAACAAACGTACTTACCTCTAGATTCCGTTTAGTGGCGTACGGAAAATTGGATAAACAGATTAACACTCCTACCAATCTTTAAATTATGTTGCTTAATGCTATATATCTTTATGCCATAAAAGTAGTTGCGTAATTTACTTACAACACAAGAATATCGAAAGCTACCAAAAACCCGTGAATTAACCAATATACATAGATCAGCAGTGCACACAAAAATTGCAGCGTTTTGCAATATCATCAAAGAACTTATTTTTTCTGTGGTAAGACACTTATTTTGAAACTTTGTCCATATAAATTATCTTTCTGAATTCTTAAGTTACTGAATTTAATTTTAAAATGGTATTTGCTAATTAAGTTAATGTAGGTATCTTTCATCAGATGTGGTTTATGAATGTGTACTGAATGCCAATGGAAGTATATGATAGGCAGCGCATGAGTAAATGTGGTAAACGTAAAAAAGGAGTTTCTTTGCGTTGGTTTCTGAGTTATAGGCTGAAGCGACTTGCGACTATTGTGATTACTTTACTTTATGAAAGCCTTAGAACGTTTTCTAAAAGTATCCTTATGTTATAATAGCGGCCTATTTTAATTTATCTACTTAGTAGATTTTGATGACTAAGGCAAGACAACGTTCAAAGCATTACTAGCTAATAGCATAGCATCTGAGGCCTTAGTCGATGTCCGTATTTTTGAATGTAGCTGTCCCTGTCACTCACGGCAGAATGACAATGCGAAGCGTGATGGATAGACTCGAAAATACGGAGTCGTCAACCGGAGTAGGCCCCCTGGAGGTAACCACCCCCGTGGGGGTAAAATTGGTGTCTTTCGTGTCACCAAAGTGACAGAAATTATGCAAAAGCTTCTAACTTGGACCAGTAAAGCTCATAGCGACATTACCAGCTCTGTTGCAAGTATTGACCACATTCACCGATGTGGGTCGCGCTGCGTGCTGGCGCAGCTTACAGCTGAGAGTAAGAGTGTTTGCTTTAACGACATCATCACGATTGCTAAAGGTGTAACCAAATTTACTATAGCTAAAAATACTATTAAGTATTTACTGTAGCAATTTTATAAAAAATAATATAATTTATTTTCTCATAACAAAATAGGAAACAAATTAAAAGTACAATGATCTTAGATTACGAGTGTTACACTAGTTCCTGTCATTTGTGAGAGACTGGTGCCTGAAGTAGATTTCAAAGAAACCTGTGACACATATAATTAACTATCTCTGTTCCAAATTTCATAATCGGTCCAGTAGTTTCGGAGCCTATTCAATACAAACAAACAAACAATCAAATCTTTCCTCTTTATAATACTAGTAATACCCTCTCCCCTTTTTTCCACATAAACAGCTTATTTTGTTTTTATGGAGCACGATTTTATGGCATTGCCTGGACTGGAGTATGTGTAGTTTTTTGTAATGTATGTACTAAATATATATTGGGCCGCAAACGTAACGGGTTACACAACATTTTTCATATATTCAGGGGTATTCCGGAACACTGGGTCTCCATCAGGGGATAGAGATGCATGGAGAACAAAATTGCTGTTTACCACAAGAGTTTGTGCCTATATTAGGAATTCCTCACAATTTATTTACATTTTTACCCGACTGCGGAAGGAGGGTTATGGTTTTTCGAGAGTTTGTATGTATGTATAATTGTTTGGCACGCCCTACAGTCAAAATTGTGGTAGTGACATAAGCTAAAGAAAAATAGAAATAAAGGAGGAGGGATTGATTTTTTCCTTACCATAGCAATATAGGTATCAAATGAACGCCAGTACAAAGACCATTACAAAAATTTTATATTTTTTGCAATCAGGTGTTTTTAAATGTACAATCCTAAAATGTTGCTTCGATCACTGAAACTGATATGAAACGGTTAATAAGTTATCCTCTTTTATTTATTCGGTTACAAATACAGTCTAATATTTTGTTTCTCTTTTTTGCAGGTTATTGGATTTACGATGCGGCTAAAATCAACAGTTTGGCTGCAACGAAGATAAAATTCTACCTATGATTCAAAGACATGTGAGCAGGTATGTTTGATTCTATTATTGAGGTGTTAAGCATACATTTATATACTAAAAGTAATACTCACGTAAACATAAATTGATTTGTTGCTTTTTATTAGAATTTGTTTTTTAGCGTTGACAATAAAAAACTCGACCTAGACTATAAATGAAATTACTTCATTTTTATAGATTGTTTCCCGAAATACTTTAAAAAGGGAAAAACATATTTGTTTTCCTCACAAATAAACGGAATAACAATAAGCTTAGTGTGACGTGACGTTACGATATTATTACCTACTTGTCATTTTAATATTAGAGTGATTCTCCGAGGGCCGTTTTTTGGCGGTCACACGTTCATAATTCCCGACCCATTAAATAAACAGATTCAGAATCAACTTTAAATGATTCTCTGTTTATTCATCTACACAGACATAGTTTTAAACATAAAATAGTGCTTACAGATATTTTTTAAATAATATTTAACTGCCAAAAACGTGAGCAAAACCGGTGTTCTCCGCGCGTCCCAACGACCTCGCGCTCAGTTCAACCACTAATATCTTTATTGTTTGTTGTGTTATGTACACATACTATATGTCAAAACTTTGTAAAAAGGCCAAGATTAATCATTCAAAAAACAGTATTCATGTCGTTTAAACAGAAAGAGTTAAAAAATATTTTGTCTCGGTCACACGATTGTGGTAGATTCGTGAACGCGACATAAAAAGGCCCATAGCTTAAAAGAGCCTCAACTTTTAGACACGCTTAATGGCCCTACGGAAACTTTAGTTTCATTACAGTATCATTGGCGGACAAATGCCTTTATTATCGCTTTGATTAAGAAAATACAGGCACACAAATTTAACAACTTTTTTCTGGCAACCTTTTGAAGAAACCCTTCATGGTTAAATATTAAAGACAATATAATGATTTAGATGTGAGTGTTGAATATTTAGTATAAAACCACTTTTCAATTTTGTCGTCCGCTTTTAAGTTTTTATATTTGTCAAAAAACCACTTGTAAAATTTTGAAAATGTAAAATTTTCGTAACTTTTGTGGCATGGTTTTCGTGGACATTTGACCACGAAGTCCGAGTCCGAGAAAATACGCGAGGGCATCATTTTGAACCAAATACTTCAGTGCTTAAAAACTAATGTCTACAATCAATCCGAAACATGGTCTATTACTATAGGCGTTATAAAAAAGTTTAAGGTCACACAACGAGCTAAGTTCGGTGACTCTCCACGGGATCGATTGAATTGAAGAGATGCGTAGAAGAACTAAGCTGCACCGTGCCCTGCCCATTGCTCAAGTGGCAATGGGCAGGGCACGGTGCAGATAGGTTTTTGATTGTATACCATTTCATCAAGAACGTAGCGTAGGGCGTCTACAAGCAAGATTGATAGACGATTCAAATAGTGACGGTTTTGGTTTCGGCCAGTTAAGAGATTTATTTATTAATGCTTTTTATGCTCTTTACTAAAAAAAGTCTATAATTTTTCATAATAGCAGATATTCTTTTAATTATTTTGGTTTTGTTTGAAATATTTTTATGTAATAAAATGGAACTTCGCTGTGAAAAATACGTTTCGTAACTTTCGTGGAGTCATAAATAACTTTCGTGGGTACCGAAATTTTTAAATTAAATATCGGAGTGAATAATAAACCGATTTGATTGATTCCAACAGAATTCAATATAATTTTAGGCCTTCTTTAGTGTAGTATTTTTTTCTTAAAAAAAAACTCAAACTAAAAATCGCCACGAAGGTGACGTGGAGAATGCTTTCCGGAGAATCACTCATTAGTAAAGTTTCTTATTTTTTTTACATATAAATGTTATCCTAGGCTATTACTTAGGCAGTATAATGTTTCCAGATAAAAAATACCCATGGTACCAAAACGCAAACTGCCGAGTTGACAGTAACCAAACCCAAAATTAGAGGTACCAAAAACCGGGTACCTCAGATACCCAATGTCAGAAACTGGTATCAAGTCAGACAACGAAGATGGCGATAAGGTAGAGAAAAACGAAACCAGAAAAGATACCGAACCGAAGGAAAAAGAGACGAAATCGGTTTCCTTCAATAGGGACGTTCACGTGAAACGATTCGGTGAGTCGATGTACTGACTTGTCTGTCAATCTGTTTAGAAAATGGCCAAAAGCATTCGGTACAATGGCGAACCTCCTGTTTTAAAGTCGGTCTAAAAATAGAAAAACCTCTACTCTTCATTATATCGTCGCGTGTACGATGAACCCCACATGAACCTACCCTGACCTGTCAAATTAAAGCATATTTCAAACTTATGTTAATCATATATCACATATTGTTCCATATTTGACATTGACATATTTGGGTAAGTTGATGCGGCGGCCACTGTACATTGAGTAATAAGTAGCCTCGTCGAGTTCAAATTAACCTAGGTACTATGATTAGTCCGTTTGTGACAGCTTATACACCTATCACAGTCGTTGACATCAGATTTAACAATAGTCGTTACATGACGATTACATAATCAAGGAAAACGGTCGTTAGTGATAGTTTAGTTTAATAATACTACTATCTATTGGCGATTCTGTGTAATTATTAACGATATAGTTTTCAATAAACGGTTAATAATTTGGTCATTACTAAATAGATTGACGTTTAGAATTGCACTCACTGTTTTGAACTCTACAAATGACTAAAAATAAAGTAACCATATGTGTATCATAACGTTTATCAAGAGATGTTACTTCTCATTTTATCGATTTTATAACCGTGTACAGAGAATCGAAATGAGAAGTAATATTAGCATTATTGGATTTACTTTTTCTTTAATAAAGCACTACACTATTTATGAACTTCAAAAACTCTCCAACTAAAATTGATTTCATCGATGTTATTTAATACCTAACACACATCACTATGTGCACATAAAGCTCCCATAGGTACTAAAATTCACAATTAAACCTATATTACATATATGATAATAGTGTTAAGTTTGTATTTACAATTATTTTTACAGCCCGTATAAGTAGGCAGGTACTTACCTATTACTACTTCTTGACCCATTTTAAACAAAATGCACATTACAAAAAATCCCCAAAATAAAAATTAAAAAGTAAATTCTTTTAATGCCACGAAGATAAACGTTAATTACAATAAATAACACACTAATTTTCATAATAATTAACGGGATGGTATCATTAAATGGGTATAATTCTTAGACTGTATAATTACATATTTACTTAGGTACTTCAAGAACTTAGACATGATTTTGTGCTAGCCTTGTAGGTAGGTATCTACATACTTCCTTCCTAAGTAAGCACTAATAATTTAAATACAGTAGCTGTTTAGTAAGTGACAGTTAACTTATTTAGGCACGTTATATACACTAATAAGTATTTTACTTTACTTGTATCTTTGAAAAGTTAATCCATCTAAATACCAAAACACCAAAAAGTTATACACAGCCTAATCATTTCCGAATTTCGAATTGAATCGTCATTCCGTGATCGATTCGACCTCCGTTCAATTATCGATTGTATATCATTCATTTGCACTTTTAACTCCATTCATGAAGACCATGGAATCGATTCTATTTGGATATTGTGGTGTAAATTTTAAAATTCAGATAAATTAATTAGTTTAGATGATACGGCAAGGCGATTTAATTTTTTTGTGTGTAAGAATTAAGCTATATTTCTTTTCTAGTCAAAGTCGTCTAGGATTTTTTTTCAATGACACCGTTTGTATGAATCATTTGCCGCGTTTGTCTAGTGGTCCACACGCTGGCCCTCTATCCACAAGGTCTTGGGTTTGAATCCAGAGTCGGATAAATGTTTCGGGTAGAATCAGGAAGTTGGTGGTGCCACACTCCCGTGCCTCGAAAAGCACGTTAAGCCGTAGGTCTTGCGCCTGATCTCTCGATTCATGTCGGATTGCCATCTCACGGTGTTATACAAATACAAATGCATTTATTTGCGTAAGTTTGGGTATACGTTAAAGGTCTTAAATTGTGTTACATGATTTGAGTTCACCAAAATTAGCTTTTAAATGTAATTAGCGTGAAAATATTAAATTGTTGCTGCTTTAAAGGCTCATATAGGCTTATTTCTGCTCCCATGGGTAATTGATATAAAGAGCAAACTCCTTCGTAATCCCCTCAAATATTATAGTTATTAAAATCTATATTTATTTTTTTTAGTTTTCAAACACGTGTGTCGTCTTGAAGGTAGGTTAGTACAGTCGGCAGCACGTCAGGTTACCCGTGTGAACTACGAAAACAGCTTATATTCCGTATGGAATAGGGCGGGCTCAAGGTGGGGTAGTCTGAAGTGCGGTCGTGTCTACCTAGATAGTAATCTAACATTCCCAAGACAAGCCTTCATAGTTCGGACTTATTAAATCTTATGAAATACTAGTGGTTCCTCGCGACTTCGCCCGCAAGAGTTGGATTTTCCATATAAACTTTCATCCCCCATTTCACCCCCTTAATGTTTTTATATCGCGACAAAATGTAGCCTATGTCCTTTACAGGGTCTCGAACTGTCTTCATACCTAATTTCATCTCAATCGGTTCAGTAGTTTAAAAGTCAAGAGGTAACAGACAGACAGACGGACACACTTTCGCATTTATAATATTATAGTATGGATACAATTAAATTAATAAGTATGTAATGCAATTAGGCAACCATAAATAAGTTGCAAGTTGAAGCACAAAAAATATGAAAACCATTAAATACTTAAAACTCAACACGTCCTAACTTTGAACTAGAATAAATAAACATACCTACATTTATTTAGCAGATCTGTTCTTTAGGCTACGACCACACTCCTTATATATTTGTTAAAACGAAAAAAATAAAAATATTTTATTTGCTGTTACATTTAGTAATATGTACATGTAAAATAACCTAGTAATGCATCACAAGATAGATTCCACTTGTGGTTACGATATTGAAGTAAATACTAGATATTTACGAACAGAAAAGGGACATATCATAATGACAAATAACCATAGATACTTAAACTTTTCAGACAATTTAAAACACGGTCTATTGGGGTCAATTGCGCCTTACAAATCTGTACAGTGACAGAAAGATCAGTATGTAAGTACCTTCTTTAAAAATTTGATGACACTGCGAGCGAGTTTTAATTTTATCGCTAGAATAACTAATAAAGTTTTATTTGTTCTTAGAAAACTACGGTGCGATATGCAAACGATATTGACCAAGACTGGTAAGGCGCACTTGTCCTCGATAGTACGTACCACCATGCTTAGATGAATTACACTAACATATGCTACGCCTTACACCATCAAAACATGAGTCACGACGGCATAGACTAGATACTTTACTTTACTTTACTTACGGACGCGTTGACTGTTCCAAAAACATTATTATAATAAGTCAAAGTTATGATGATTGACAAATTATCTGATAAGCTGAAGACGAATGGTTAGAAATAATACAGATGTAACAGATGTGATAGATAAGTTATGTATTGAACCGATTTACAATACTGCAATAAAACCCGTCTAAATGAGAGCATGCCTCTTTATAGTTGATAGGTTAAGGAATCATAGAGGAAGGAAAATTCAGGGTACACTGATAACTAATTATATCACGTTGAGATGGAAATATGGGGATATTGCTTTTGATTTAAAAAACAAGGAGTAAAAGCCAAAACAAGTAAACAATATTTTTGGGACTTTTAAAATTATATTATTGAAAAAATAATGATGTAAAATATTTTAGATGTGTTACTGAAGATTGGTAGTAATCTAGGGTATGTATCATCTCGATATTAATAGTAGATCTAGGATACAGGTTGATCTCTCTGCGCCATTCTTCATGAAACAAACAAGAGGTCATGATGACTGGAAGGTTACGGGTGTACGATTTCTTTTCACGGCGGTACAGTGATTAGTTTATTATCTTCTATCAGTGACCTACCGTATAAGGTATATTACATTTACACAGGACAGGGTGACCTCCCTTCACCATACGACACAGTACAAATGATAGACCACGATTACTGGACGGTGATAGGAGTATGAATCAATTTGTATCATTGATTCCACTGGTTTTGTAATAAATGTGCCAAATCTTAATCGCGAAACCATCGTCCAAAACAGAGGCTATTAATTATAATAAAGTTGTTTCTGAACGCGCATTACATAAGAACACCATGACTTAATGTGTAGCCACGGCGTGACCGGTCCCAATTATGTCTTCGTGATGTTAGTTATGTAATTATATGTCGGTCTGTGAACTCAGTGTGTTTGTTGCCAAATATTGTATTAATTTGGAGGCTACTTTACAATATTAATAATTTATTTAAGCCTTTACGTATCATGTTTCCAGACACAATAGAAAATAAATTGTTATCAACCTGCCCGCGGTTCTTATGGGGTTTAAGACAGGTTTGAGTTTATTATTGTATAGAGTTACCGCTTTTACATATCGCCTAATGGCAAGTTAAATGCCTAATGAAAATATTGCTCTGGATGATTCGGCAGTAGAAATCAATAAGCTTACACTCTACCTTCGGAAGTCCTAGCATGGCACTTGTCTTTATCAATCGCCGATCAACATGAAACCTACTACAATCAGTTCGGCCTGAGTAGAATTATAGATTATTTAGGAATAAGTATCTAAATCTCTAAAATTAAGTGGGCTTCACTACTCTAGCTATGTCTTTTCTTCTGGTCACTCAATAGAATCTTTTCTGCATCAAAATACATAAGTACGGGGTATTTACCTTTTTGTTTTCATATTCTTTATGTTCACCGATTTCGACCCAGAAAAGAAATATTTTGTTTTGCAAGAATATGCTCCAAGTGTGTACTATCCAAACTAACGACCTACCTCTATTGTTTAAATTATGACCGATCAATATTGATTCTTCAACTTTATCCATTGTAAAACTAAGAAGATTACAATCACGTTCTTAAAAGCTTTGTACAGATAAGATCTGTTGTAAGGTTGCATTGACATACATTTAGTTTAATGAGCAATTTCTTTAAACTGGTTTTCAATCTTAACCTAAGTTAATTTAAAAAAAAACTTGACACAAATGTAGCATTAGAATACACAGATAATGATACAGATAAATTACAAAACGCAAATGCATTCATTGAAATTGGTCCATAATGATGCAATATCAATAAAAGCGGTCCCAAAACGCTACCCTGCGGCACCCATTAAAACTCCGCGTGGGGGCTAACGATATGAATCTGAGTTTGTGTGGCGAACCTAAAAAGGCTTCGGATGACGATAGCAAACTCACACAAGTGGTTTTCATATCGACATTGACCCGGCACCAGTTCCTTTTGTGGTCAGCGCTGTCGAAAGCCTTAGCAGGACCGAATTGACGATTAGTCTTAATATGTTAATAAGATGCGATTGCGAAGTGTGTGTAATCGTGATTTAAGATCAGTTTTAGAGCGCAATTTAATCCTGACTAGACTTAATGCGCATATCTCTGTGGCTTTGTATCACTACCACATTTCGAATGCACGTTAGGAGAATATGCAAGTAGAAGCTTGATGTTTTTATTCTTATTTTAATTTTAAAGTCACAGATTAATGTACCGTTAACGTTCAAGCTCATTTATAAGACTAGCCTATTGTTCATATTTTTTTTTAATTTCTTCTATGGCTAGTGTGCAATAAATGAAGAGTTGTCTATATATTTTCAAGTTTTGATAACAAGTTTTGATAACTATAGACTCTAGTAGATAGTTTCTATATAAGTTAGCCTATTAGATCCCACTGCTGGGAAAAGGCCTCACCTCAACTATGAGGAGGAACGAGCCATACTTCACCACGCGGGCTCAGTGCGGATTGGTGGAGGGGTGTATGTAAGGCAAGTGACAAACCTTACACTGTCAGAAGTTATCAAGCCGCCCTAGGGCCTTTGACTAGGCTTAACGACTAATACCACAGATATTAGCCGGGACCAACTGCTTAACGTGCCTTCCGAAGCACGGAGATGCTTGTCATGGACGTCACTTAAATGGTCGGAATGGTCACCCATCCAATCACGACCGCGCCGTGGGTTGCTTAACTTTGGGTATCACTACCAAAGCGCTGCCGCCACTGCGCCACAAGCACCTCGTAGATAGTTTTTATATTCATTGAAACACGATAAACTCGAAACACTTTGTTCTAGCGAAAGCTAATGACCGACTACAATACAATAGGCAATTTATTATTAAAAGAGACATGAAACAAGGGACTATCGGGAATGACGTAATGTTTACAACTTACAATATGAATTTCTCAGTCACTGTTCAAGCCGGCACATGTAGCAGTAAAATCACAAAGGTTGTTATAGCTCGTAATGAGCATGAATACATTTAAATAGCTGTTGAACTAGTTTGAGATTAAAATGTCCCGCCAGACGTTTGCATTCGCCTACAGAGGGGCAGTTACATAAAATTTAAGATCAGCTTCCACAAAAATGTAATAAGTTAAGCTGATTTCATCTTAACTGATGGTTAAATATTTGTAAAAATATTTCCATTGGATAAATGCGGGTACATTCCCCAAGTATTGATGAAATCGAACGCCGGCTCACTGGCGTAGCAAGCACTTGCAAAAATTCGTCGACTGACTAACGTCCTCCGAAGCTTAGTTGGTAAGAGCACTCGCCCGGATAGCGAAGGGACGTGGGTTCGAGTCCCACCGGATGACACAGTCGATTAATTTTTGTAGGTGAAATTTGATTTAATTTCGTTAAAACTAAAAAGTAAAAGTATGATCAACTAGGGTTCCGTACCCAAAACAAAACAAACATTTGGTCTAATAGCTAAGTCTAATCTACCTAATATTATAACGAGGTAAGATTTGATTGTTTGTTTGTTTGTTTTGAATAAGCTCCGAAACTACTGGACTAATTCAAATGAGACTTGGTACAGAGATAGTTTGAGAACCTCGGAAGGACATAGGCTACTTTTTGTCGCGATATAAAATCATCAGGGGGGTGAAATAGGGGACCAAAGTTTGTATGGAAAATCCGACTTTTGGCGCGGGCAAAGTCGCGAGGAACTGCTAGTAGACAGATAAAATATTTATGGGGAATAATAATCATCAAATGCTTGTTTCCGTTCCACCAAAAGAATTCAAACAATCAGGAAGCGTAGTAATTATTTCAGCCTTGATTGAGCTTATTTAAATAACGTGGGCCGATGTATCTAGGGCGATGAAAGATGCAACCTACGGCAGACATTCTTCACATTGACCTTCAATTTCTGGTTTAGACAATATGTATTGTTTCTGATAGTACAGTCAGCGTCAAAAGTCGATGACCACATTTAGAAAATCAATAAAAACGATCAGACATCAATCGCTTTAACATGACAAGGACCAGTATTGAATGAATATCATTAAAGTTCAAAATATACTGTAATTAGAATTAAAAAAAAAGGATAATATGATAGAATAGGATTGTACAAATCTGAATATGGCTATCGACTTTTGATGCTGACTGTACGTGACTTGCTTGAGCAGTGAGGTATGGCATGTTAATGTGGGCGAAGTGCTTTCATTTGTATTTTGACTTCAACCTCTTGATACTGATTTATTTTATTTTATTTTTACTTTATTAGAACTTTATTTTACCCTAGTCCGTCAAAATTCGACCCGGCGTATTTGTATAACAATTTTTATGACAGTTTACGCACTTCGTCCGTGATTTACGGTCCGGTTTCCCATATTTAATAGTAGATTATTCACCAAGGGGATAAAGTGATGTCTTACGTCACGGACGTCATCTTGAATAAAAAACTTATTTTATCTATATTATATCCTTTGACTTTACTGGCAGTAAATTATTATTATTAACAATACCAGCAGCTTTACATCTAAAAGACTCCAGTGTCATAAACTTCGTTACTCGACAGTTTTACGAAAACATTGTTTGTAATTTCTTAAAATACATAGGTTTTTTTTATTTATTTCTTTTTTTAAAAGCGCGCGCTTTTTTTTTTCATTCCATTCGTGCTAAAATTCTTAGCTGCCAGGTTCAAATTTCAAATATGTTATTTTTGGTGCGGGACGGGTTAGTGTGATCATGCCTACGAACTCTTATTCGAAATTCAAATCACTTTGCCTCAAATTTCATTACGCCCCTAGGGCGTAATGAAATTTCATACAACATTACCTCCCTAGGGATGCAATGCCTCACTTTGAGTCAGGTTTACTTGATGTGTAATTGAACATTGCCGAGTAGGTAGTGTGAAAAATCATCTTACGTATTTTGACAGATAATCGGATTCGGATCGAAAGTAGTCTGGAACCGCTCTTATGTTTTTGAACGATAATCGTATTTTTTTTTAAACTTTAAATAACAGACACACGCGATTCTTCTAGTTAAAGCGCAGCTTATGTTTTTTGCACCATTAAATTCAAATTCCAAATTGCATGAAAACCAATCAAAACACCGTTTTATAACCATCCTAACGAACCAGTAGCACAATTAACAAAAAACATAATCAATTTAGTGCTTCGCGATCGGGGCGTTTACTGCAGTGACAATGTCCGTATTTTCGAGTCTAGCCATCATGCATCACGCTCGCGCGCGCTGTCATGCTGGCAAGAGTAAAAGGGACGGCTATAGTCGAAAATACATCGTCATCCGGAGTAAGGCCTGTCCAAAACGAACGGAAATCGCCAAGGTTCCTGAGGTCTTAACGCCTTCGCGCTTGTGCCGGAATCTTCGGCTTTGGCTTGACCAACAGCGGTATTTTTGCTAATAACAGCGTTATTATTTTGTTTTTAATCTTGGATCAACCACGATATTGCATTGAACGGACAGCTGCGACAATTGCGACGTGTGTATAGCACGACGTTAAAACTTCAATGTTATTATTATCTGCTTTTGTTGTGTACACACAAACAGTACAGTTACCTTACTGTCACTTGAAGTGTCTGTTGAAAGATGTACCATGTTTAGGTTTTTATTTTGAAGTGTAATTGGTTTAAATTCGACCATACCGGCTCAAAGGTGTCACAGATTGTCGACTTCTTTGTGTCCGTTAGCAATGTTTTTTAAGTCTTAAAATCAGCAGTCCAACATTTCCTGCATATTATTTCTGAATTCAACCGGCATTATCCCACGCACAAACATCTCTATAGTTTCCAGCTTTTTCTTTTCCCATTCTTCTCAATCAATACCGTTTCGTTTTCAAATCTGCTCTGCCCTAAGTTACTGGTTCCGTTCGGTAACAGTGTATTATGTTTACGTAGTAACTATTATATAATCTATGGTTTTACCGTTTCTATGTCTCTCTCTTTATTCCTTTATTTTTAAAACTCGCCTGCACTCGGACCACGTCTTTTTCAGACTACCAGTTGTTCAATTTGCTTCGATGACGTCATTAGCAAGTATACGCTATGTTTGATCAAGTGAACTGTTAATACCTGGTATATACTCATCGGCATCACCATATGAATTGATGAGACAATCATTGGAACACTTTAAATAGTATAGCAAACATTTTAATGTTCCGCTAAGCAAATGTTTTGTAAAGCAGACTTCAATGTAAATGCCAAATTTACGCATAAAGATTGAGGAAAATGCAAGATAATTAAAAAGTACCTATACATTTTCTTCTTCTTTATACTGTAATTACCTGATCTGCCACATCCTGGATCATGGTCAGCGGACCCTGGGCCCTCGCGTGCGAACGCACAACCGGGACAACGCTAGGAAGATAATGATACATTTTCTTCTTCTTTATCTTAAGCATTGGACATGACGGGTCTAAACACGAATTTGAACAAGCAAACAATTTTATTGAAAAAACAAAACACCCAACTGCAACAATTGTATTATTTTTGAAATATTCTTTTTACTGGCTTTCATTTGATACCCATATTGCTATGGTAAGGAAAATCAATCCCCCCCTCCCCCCTTTGTTTCCGTTTGCGGGCGAAATTTGTTAAAATATATATAGCCTATGTCACTACCACAATTTTGACGAATTCAACGAAACCTCATTTGTCAAAAACTGTTCAGCCGATTGGGCCGTAGGGCTTGATACTCTCGAAAAACGTAACTCTCCTTCCACAGTCGGGTAAATATGAGTACATATTTGACAATTACTGCTTGACGTTTCGGCTGGATTGCATCGGCCGTGGTCACGAGTGGACTGGTAGAAGTAAGTCTATCTTAGAATCAAGCCCCAATTGGGGTGGCGGAGGATCTACCTTCGAGTGGTTCCCCCCGGGCAACGACGTCACAAACTCCAGTTTGTGATGATGACTGAACGATCCTAACAGCGGTGGTAGGCTCTGTTAGGTGCCGCGTGGTAGCTACCACCCTCCCGCCGGAGCCGTGCGTTGCTGTGTTCTGTCGGTGAGTGGAAGTGCCAGAATTTTCTGAGTGAGCTCGCTCCACTGTCGACTGTGTCTTATTTTAGAGTCAAACCAAACCCATATCAAAGAAAAATATATATGTGTCTACGTTTGATGAATCCAATAATTTTTTAGAAGATCCCTATGTCATAAAGTTCTTGGCTGGCTCACGCTCACCTGGTCTCATCTCCAATATTGTCCACATTTCTAGGACCGGTTCACGAAATTGGCTCTTCTAACTGTATGTCGCCATTATTTGGTCGTTTCCTATATTGATGTTAATTCAAGCTGTAAATATTACGGACATCACAACATACCAGATGTTTATTTAGACTCATTCTGGTTATGAGCCATTTTAATGTGTCGGTATGTAAATGACCTGAAGCTGGTATTAAATGTATCTATTTGCCTTTATTTTGTTAGGAATCCATTATTTATATGAAATTTTCTTGCGTCAAGTTTGCGAAAAATGCATTTGAAATACCAACCTTAATGTGTTGAACATGTTTTCATCATTTTGTAGTCTTACTTCAGTAACGTGGATTTGAACACACAGATACGACTTTCTTGGCTTGTCATAATTCCCCATATAAGGTCGAGAAGATAAATTAAGTAGATAAAATTTTAGAGTTACACCTGCGAATACCAATCGACATCTAGCTAGGTAGCGCAAAAAAACAATTACAAAAAAAGTTAGCCAGTGACAGCTTCAACACTGGCACAAAGGTATTTTTTGACACCCACACATGTTACTCACCCCTGGGGTCCTACTATGAACATCCGTATTTTCGGCTCTTATCTATCCGTTTACTCGTACTATTCGCTGCCCGACAAGTTCGTGCGCGAACCCTCCGACTGCCTTTCACCCGGCCCGTCCCTGCTGACATCTAGCCCCCGCATTTTTTGGCTCTATAAAGTTCTATCCATGAGGTCGCGGGTTCGAATCCCGGGTCGGACCGAATTTGTTTCAGGGTTTTCTGTCAAAAGAACTTAGATACAGCTCCTGAATCAGGAAGTTGGTGGTGTTTTACTCCCGTGCCTCGGAAAGTACGTTAAGCCGTTGGTCCTGCCTGCGCCTGATATCTATCGGACTGCCACATGCCTCAACAATTTATGAAGGAACAGAGAGTTCGTCTGGTTATTTCGCACATATTTATGCACTATAATCTTATGTCCTATGTTGGTGGATTTTATTGGGATTGGCCAAAATAGCCGAATTTCGGAAGGAGAATACAGTCGACTTGCTATGAGTAAAGTCTTTTATAGTCGGACCCTCGACAGTTCGACACTCGCATAATGTAACGCAAAAAATACTGCAATGACTAAACTCGAGTCACTCGATATTGTTGTTTAGACAATGATTAATTTGAATTTGATACATATCGGCACTTTTATAGCGAAAATGTATCATCACTTAACACATAACTGCGTATGTACCTATACATGCGTGCGTGAGTTACAAATTTTAATGTTTCCTTATGAAACTTTGTTATGGAAGGTAGGCAAGTTTTAAATTTTAAATAAATGCACTTGGGACACATAGTAGGTAGGTTACCGTATCAAAATATCTGTAAAGTTTCTGAATATTGAAAATTTATTTTTTTACTCGCCCGCATTATTAATCATGTAAAGTTTATCTGTATCGTAATTTTAAACTTTTCATTCAGACACGTCAAAAGCCGAGATACTGCAACCCTTAATTAGTGTCATGAAGATTTTATCGATAAGTTTTCTTATTTGTATCTGATGGAAATAATCCCTAATAATGATATGTGGTCACTGAATAATATTTATATATGGAGCGTAAAACAGGAGGCGGTGCCGCTTTTGAAAGTTTCATCCATCTAGATTAGTTATCTTTAGCAAAAATGTTTTATACGGAATAAAATTATCAATGTCCTTAAGGAGTGTTGCTTCTTTTCCGGATTATTAAAATTTTGGTAGTTCTTAGTTTAGTGATTGAATAAAGTAAGTACCTACCTAAAGATAGTGAATTAGAAATGCGTATCCTTCTTCCACGACGGTGTTAAGAATAAAATAAATGTAAAATATTTCCAAAAACATAATTCTGAAAAAACGGTAATGTAATGCCTAATCACCCTAATTATAAACGTATTCTTAGAGGGTCTATGTAATAGTTGTATGTACCTACTTATGTGCAGTATCCTTAAGTTTTTAAGTGTCTTTAATTTAATCTCCTTCTATTTACCCGTGAGGCTTACGGTGAGGGAAAACATCTTGAGGAAACCTGTATATTTAGGCGACTGAATGTGTAATGATCCAAAAACTGGTCAGATTCATCTTTTAACAGGGTCACGAAGGTCAGATGGCAGTCACTCCACTGTAATTACCTGATCTGCCAAATCCTGGATCATGGTCAGCTGATCCTGGGCACTCGCACGAGTGCACAACTGGGATAATATTTCCTCGTAAAATATATTTCCTTTTACTTCTACATTTCTTTCGAATTACTTTAGGGTATTTTGACAAGGAAAACCGTTTCCCCTTAAGCCAAAAGCCTGCGCTAAAAATAGCTGTGACACGCCTTGAATGATGCAACGAATGACTTTGGATTCGCGACAAGTCATTTGAATTTGTAACTGGTAGCACAGTACGCAACAAGTTTACGTTTTTATGCCTTTTTTGATTATAAAGACAAGTAAGGACATCATAAAAATGTCAGATGACATTACTACTACATTCATGTTAATTTTTTTATCGTTGTTACTAAACTAACGGTAAAAAGCTGTCACCGTGAAGAAGTTTGCTGCATACTTATTAATGTCATAAGTTCATGACTGAGAGCTGTTTGTAAATAAAAAAACCTGTGCCTCTGAAATGTCTTCGTAGACAATACGTCCTATACAGCAGACTCCACCATCAGATAGATTATTAATGCGCAGAGAAGAAAAAACACACAAAATATCTCTCCTGGCAATAAAAAATATATTGAAGCGTTAATTATCTGTGTAGCTATTAGCTAATATCATGACACTGATTTTCGGCATTATCCCTTTCGACTGAACTGAGGAGAAAATAAAATAAAAAGAAGACAAAAACAAAAGGACTAGATAGGTAGATACTCGTATCTACATAATATGCTAATAACTACCATGGACGAAAAAATATTTATGAAATTTTTCCTCCATACATCGTAAAGGTTCAAGACCTAACGAATATTTAAAGAGAGTTTTTCTCAGATTATTTTAAATAAATAATAAATATAAATATTTTTTTTCAACAAACACACCAATTACCTAGCCCCAAACTAAGCATGAGCTTGTACTATGGTGACTAGGATAACGGATAGAAATACTTAAATACATATAAACATCCGTGACTTAGGTACAAATGCTCGGGTTCATCACACAAACATTTGCCCCTTGCGGGAAATGATATCAGGCTTTCATTTAATCAGAGCCTGTTCACGTAGTTATACCCATGTACCAGAGAAGTGAAAATACAAATCAAGTAACAGTATTAATTGACAAAAAATGGCATTTCCCTCTCAATCACGCATCAGCCACTATCTTTAGAGTTGGTCCGCATTCCGCACTTTGTATTTGTACTTCCGATCCGAATCCTATTAGTCCGTCAAAATTCGATCCGGCGTAGTCGTAGAACTATTTATATGACAGTTTACGCACTCCGTCCGTCATTCACGGTATCACGGTCCGGTTTTCCATATTTACAATCAAATGACGTATTTTGACGGATTCTGATCGGACGTAGTACGGAACCACTCTCTTACTCTGATGATATCCGTTAGCCATAATATTTTGCCCAGTAGAAAACCCTTTACAAAACTTTTCTGCCTACCTATTCTAAAATAACTTCAAGCCGCAAGCAGGCCTGTGTATCTTCCCGCGTAGGTAGCAAAAACGTACCTACGCGCGGCGACCCCTTGGTAAGGGACTAAACGTTGGGTGTCGCTAGCCGGCAGCGACACGCTCCCGCGTTTTATTCACCGGCGGTGCGCGACACTAAGTTGCTGGTTGGACGAGCGTGAATAAAGTCCTAGAAAGATGCGCTAGATGGCGTAAGTAGCTTCTTGTGGCAGTCAACCCTATCGCGTTGCGTGATAGTGCGTCACTGAATAGGTTTCGTGTATTAGGAATCATATTCCAGAGTTATAAGAATGTAAATCTTGCAATGTATTTTTGTAGGTGTCTACACGAAAATGTGCTTGAGTCAGAGGCGAATTGAATTACACCATATCGTTAACAACATTGAGTAGATATTTCTTTGAATTTCATTGCAAACTCATACTTCTGCACAGAGTACTAGTACTTATTCTGTGCCGCAAGTCATACTACCCCACTTTGACCTTGAGACCGCCTCTATTCTCTACGTAATAAACGCTGTTTTCGTAGTTCGAATAGGTAACCTCACGTGCTGCGTTCTAACATTATTTAATATCATAATTTTAAATTCACAGAATACGAAAAAAATACCGCCAACGCAAAAACTAAGCTAAACATGATTAATGTTGTTCAATTCACTAATCTCTTTTGTATGGATTCTCGCTAAAACACACTTTTTATGGTGTGATGAATGACTCTTAAATTGTTCAATATGATATTATGTTTTTTGGGAGATTATTTAATTTTTTTGTCTCCTGTAATGATGTGGTTAGGTAAGAAGTTATTTTCGTCAAAAGTTGTCGTACCTTCAAAGCCTGATAAATTAATATACTAGATAGCAATATCATCCTGTGACCGTGGTAATATTTGAAATAAGTAGGTACCTATTTTATGGATAGTTAGGTTATATTCCACATTAAAGTTATTTAACAATTTGTAACTTCTAACTGATTTTCGTAACTTAATTTACTGTCTCTTCTTGTAAAACTAACGTTACAAACAATAACTGAATAATTACCTGCTGTTAATAATTAAATCTAAAACCTTGACTTTGGGTACAAAAGTAACATCTTCATTTAAATTGTAAATAACTTTTACTTACCAACGTTTTAAATAATTTTCAACTAAACTGACTAATTTCAATTTGTTGTCAACTGTGATTAAAATTACTAATATAGTGGCCGAACACTAGAACTTCAAAAATTCCTGCTCATTTGAAAAAAGTAGTTCAATATAAATTAAACTGTCTCAGGTATTGGATATTGAGACTTGTCCTATAAGCTAAAAGGCATAATATCCAGGTTCCAGTGTTCGATCAAAACATTCTCAATTCCAACAGATATGACATTTACACTCCTTTTTCAGGTAAACCGCGTGAATCGCGGGGCGCCTCGTCTGAACCGCCCTCTGTAAGAAAAGAGCCTTTCACACACCTCTCTGAGAAAGAACTCATCGAAGAAGCAAACAAAGTGCTAGCTCAAGCTGACAGCGTCACTTGCACAGCTGATCACCCACCTGAAAAGTTCTTCTCGCTACCACATAGAAGAAAATTGAAAGAAGACAGATCCGGTAGAAGAAATAGCGACGACGCTAATTCTGATATTCTAACAAAGTCTACCCTAGGAAGATCCACTAGCGATGTAAGTCCGAAAAGAAGGAAAGAGAGAACATCACTATCAACTCTTTTCAGAAGAGCACAGAGAAACAAAAGCCCAGATGTACCCGTTAAGGTAACGACTAAGCCTATCGTTGTTGTCAAAAGAAGTAAGAGCGACGTTTCAGATCTGAAGTCCAATACGAATCTGAACGCCCAAGTCAAACCTATTCGGAAAAGATCTGGCAGTGAAACTGAAGAGTTCTTAAAATCACTGAGAAACAAAAAATCACAGCTTTCACCAATAATCGAAAGCTCACCACGTGAAGACTATTTCAAAAAGACTCCTCCTTTAGAAGTGTTTCAGAAACAAAAATTATCTCAGAAAGATAGCAATAAGAGTGATGATCAGAAATCAAACGGTGAAAATAGAAAAGTTAATCCAGTAGAGAAGCCTCCTAGATACAAAACACCAGAGAAACAAGATCCTAAACCGCCGGTCAGGACCAAACGCGGCAAATCGTTGGAAAAGGATAAAGAACAATCACCACCAATCACAGAAACTCCTAAGCGAATAACTGACGTCAAGAAAACACTTTTGATTGATGAAATAGATTCGTTTAAAGTTAAGGATACAAAACCCTCAGAAATTAAAGATAAAATCAAAGAGAGCATTAGAAAGATCGAAGAAAACGTCTATGGTGACAAAGAAATGATCCATAGTAGTCAACTACCCCCTGATAAGCCACCATTGACAAGAGGCCATACAGTAGATCATTTAGTTAGAATCTTGAAGGAAGACCAATCCTCACCGCCACCTCATTTGATTGCACCTCCAAACGGTAGTAATATAAACCAACCATTCTCTTATATCAAACCCAGCGTCAGTCCTGATCCTAACTTGTTTGTACGGACTACAAGTCCAGATAGAGTACCTTCTCCAGTGAACAAGATGACTGATAAGGGGGTTGTCTATGCCCAAGTAGTAAGGGACTACGGCGATAACACAATCAGTAGACTTGGAAAACAAACTGTGCATAAAACGTATTCACCATCTAGAGAGAAATATGGGATTCACTCTGATGAAGACGAAGGCTACGATGAAAGAAACAAAGATACTAATTTTAACTTCCATTACACAAAGCCTAATGATACCGAGAACTTCAATAGCATTGAAGGTTATAAAATAACTGACTCTCCTATAAAACCGAAGTTTAGAGAGTACAAACTAACTAGTTTTGAAGATATCGAACCAACATATGCGAATGAATATCCATCAAATATCGACAAAGTTCACGATTACATCGGCACCTTTAAAAGAGGTCGAGGAGATGGCATGGATACAATAAAAAAACATTATGAAACTGAAAACAACAAACTTGACTTCGATTTCAACGAGCTGAGTCACAGACGTCAGCTGTTAGAATCAAAACAACTAGCTCGAAAAATAGAACGTGAAAGATTGATTACAGCTGAACCGATTTCAAGGTATTTAGCTGAAACAGACCCTATATATGAAGCTGAAAAACGCAGACAAGCCACAGAAAAATACGTAGATGAGACAGCAAAATATTATCGTCACACATTAGAAAGGGATGGGTTTGCTGAAAGTAGTGTTACTGAGGACTACAGCAAGTATGAAGCAGATAACAATAAAGTGAAATATAACACTGAAACACGAACTTTCCATAAAGTTCCTAAAGGTGAATTGAATCGGCGTGAATTCCTTGATAGTTTGGGTCCAGAAGCCAGGTTCAGGGAAGAGAAAAAGGTTTTTCCTCCAGAGCCTGAATACGAACCCCCAAGTCTAGAATTCAATTCTGGTAAGCCCGTGCTCACACCAGATGAATACAAAGAAAAGAAATACAAAGTTAAAAAGAATCTCAATTCTAGTCATGATGTTATTCAGAGTGGTCAAAAGTACAAAGTCAGAGATGACTGGTTTGGTAAAAGGAAGGGGCATTACGCATCAAATCCTGAGATAGCTCAAGAAAGGGAGGAAGATTATGCTAACATTCGTTACGAAGCCAAACATGCTGAGGCTTACCATAATTCTTTACGCCGCGTAAAGAATAAAGACCGATGCTATAAAGATGACTTTGGAATGCGTCGTCATGATTCTGGTGACAGCAGAGAATATTATAGAGATGACAGATCACCCCGTAGATACGATTTCGATAACCGTCTTGTTGATTCTGGAATCGAAAATGATTTCAGAAAAGATTCTAGCGGGGAGCTTCATAGACGACACATTAGACATCCGAGCGAAGACGATGTTCACAATACTTCTTTATTCCTAGCAAGTGAAAGAAGACATACAGAGGATAACTATCCCAGCAAGCAGATATATGCCAACGGTGAATACTTGGCGAGGTTCAAAGATTCCAGGGATCCTAGTTACAGGAAAGAGTACATTCGAAGGGGGAGGAGTGCTGACGATGGGTCACATTTAGATCCTAAGCACGAAAGATACGAGAAAAGTCCAAACGAAGACAAAGTTAGTGCGAAACCTCCAAAAGCCACAAAGAAACTTTCTGGACTCGAGAAGGTAATATTGGAACTTTTTAAAAGTATATTGTACTTTAACGAGGATAATATAAAGTTGTGATTTGTTTATCAGGTGAAACAGCTGTTCTCTCGCGACTCTTCGAAGAAGAGCAAGAAAGAGAAGGATGTGGTCCAGCAGAAGCCTCGCACCCGGGTGCTCAAGAGCCCTGAACATCTTGCTAGAGATGACTCTGCATACAGAAGGTAAACCACTAATACAAATAAACAAATAAATTAAACAACAATAATGTAAAATAAAGTAAAGTTAGCCTATATTAGATCCCACTGCTGGGCAAAGGCCTCACCTCAACTATGAGGAGGTACGAGCCATACTCCACGACGCAGGCTCAGAGCGGAAGGATATTTCCTATGACAGTCTCGTGCGATTGGCGCTTCCTTACCATGGAAGTTGTGCGAGGTGCAAAAGGGTCGCGCATGAACTATAACTGTGGATAGAATTTCATAGAAAATGTATACAAACCAGTAGGGTTGTCAATATGTCGTCTGCTGCTGCTGCGTGCAGTCGTCTAAAAACTCCTACCTTTATTTTGAATTACTCAGCCACATTCATTCAGAAGATAATTTCTCATCTCGCTTGCACTCACTGTCATGCTGGCATGTAAGACAGGGATAGCCTGAGTCGCAATGGACGTCGCCTTACAGTGTAGGACCTCTGTTACACCTAAGATTAGACAGTGAATTGGCTAGATTTATCAGAAAAGTATGTATCTGTCATATTATGCTCAACGCCCAACCTTTTGGGCAGAATGAAAATCTTGGTCAATAATCGTCTTTATTTTATTTGCGAGTTGCCAAAAAGCCTTCAATCTCATCTTGATGTTCTAACGAACAAACAAACTCAGATGGATAAGAGTACACTTATTCAGTAATTTATAGTTACTATTGTACATACAGGATGACCCGTTAATGAAGGATAATCCTTTAGGTACTGATAGTTATATCATGCTTTACTACTTATATGCTTAGAAAAAAGTTTAAGTGTCGTCACTTTTGTGATTTTTTTTTTCATTATTTTTATTTTAATCACCAATTACCTAGCCCCAAACTAAGCGTGAGCTTGTGCTATGGTGACTAGAGGATAACGGATAGAAATACTTAAATACATAATATAAACATTTTGGTTTTGAGTTTTTATTATTTTTTGGAGCTTTCATACTATTTAATAGTAGCCTTACTAATAGTAAAAAGTAAACATTTTATTTGGTGTTTGGAATATTTAAGAGTATTAAAATAGAAACAGAAATAAAAAGTCATTAATTGTAGAAGTAGGGGAGGTGAGCCCAAAGCGGGTATACCGCACAAAGCGGGTAGCCTTCGTTTTTCACGCATATAAGCCAATTGTACAAATGTGTGCGTGTCGCGGCAACGCCCGAACGCGTCCCGACACGAATCAGTTTGGCCGAAAAATCTGCGACGCGTGGCGGAGCTCTGAGACGCGAATGTTTTTATTTGCCTGTTTCACAAAAAAATATCAAGGTATGTGAATTACTTAATTCTGTTTAAAGTGGTGTTAAATCTGTTACTTGTGTATTATTCTGTATTAAAACAGCGTAGAATTCTCATTGTTTGAGCAACATTTCTATTAAAGATTTTGAGGTTATTTTACAAAACGTGAAAAAGTTTATTTTGGGCAAAGCGGGTATGGGTAAAACGGAGCAAAACTATAACAAGTCAGTCTTTTAAATCACATTCGTCAATCTTAATAATAGTTACTGCAACATTTATTTATCAAAGAGAAAGGTTATGTGAACAGTAACAGTGATTTAAGACTGACTTGGTATAGTTTTGCTATAAGTTACAAAGCAATAATTGTTGATTAGTTATAAGATACAATTTGTCCTAAATAACGGCTGTAAACCTCAAGTTTAATTGTATAATGTGATTGCGTACCATCATTTTTTAAAGTTTTACGAGATCTTTAATTCTTTTGTTAAGATTGTTTAGTTTTTAAGAACAAGATCTCTCGACCCGTTTGGCTCCTGGGCCATACCCGCTTTGGGCACCCCCTGCGGGAAAACCGGGTAAAATGACCGACTGACAGTTTTTGAATTTTTGGAGTGATTTACTAAAAGAGAAGTGATTTTTAGTTTTGATTACAAAGTTTAATACATACTTGAACGAATTATTAAAAATAAATAACTTTGCAACTGCAGTAAAGTCTTTTTTACTGACACAAACCTTAAGATACCCGCTTTGGGCCCATCTCCCCTAGCCATACAACAATCAAATATTTATACCTCGAAAATGGTACCACTTTTACTTAAAAAAAATTGCATACAATAGGGCATGGAGTAACTAATTTGTACTTAAAGGATTATCCTTCATTACCGGGAAATCTAGTATATCATTTGTGAGCTAGGTCACGTGCTTATATTGAAGTTCTACCCTCAGATACACAGATCCAGAGCCGAGTGATATCGTCGTCAAGAAAATAGACTACAACTGCCATGCTGACGAAAGACGGTTCCGTAGTTCTAGAGAAGACTCGGAAAAGTATAAGAGTTCCAGGGAAGACCTGAACAAATACAGGAACTCAGACAGCCCTGAGAGAAAGTACAGGGAGACAGACTTTGACAACAGGTTCGTAAATTGTAGATTAAGTGCTGTTTATGGAGTGTAACTAGAAAACAGTCAATGCAATTCTATTTGACAGCTGCATTTCCATTGTGCCATGGAGATCACTTAGATTACTATAAATTTCCCTTACTAGGTCTGATCTCTATCAGTGAATGTTATAAGGAGTTCAAATTTGGCATTTTAATTTTGAATCCTGACTAGAGTACTTTAAGAAGTATATTTTGTACAAGAGGTTTCAGGGCACAGAATTGAGAGACAAGGTAGAGGAAGTATTGCTTCCAGACAACCTCCGTGATCGAGTGGTTTGCATTCCAATTTTCATTCTGTCATGGTCTCTGAGGTCCCTGGTTCGATTTCCGGTCAGGTTTATTTAGAAAACCACAGTTGTTTTGGTACCACCGTTGCTTCTGCTTTCCATAACACAAATGGTTTAGCAACTTACTTTGAGATCAGAGCAATGTAATGTAATATTGTCCAATATTTTATTTATTTATTTTTATAATTGTCCTTGCACCTATTGTGCACATGCTTCTTAGCGCCCACCTCGCTAAAAGTGGTAGTGAGCGAGACAAAAGAAGTATACCTACATCTTGAACCTCTCTTTCTTTCCTAGTTACGAGATAAAGACAGAAGAGAGACGGTACAAAGACCGTCGAGACGAGAAGAGGTACCACTCATCAGACAGAGACAGCGACCACCACTCCAGACCTTCGGACGCCGAGAGCGATCTTAGGAAGTCCAGGTCAAGAACAGCTGGTCCACTGGATTCACCTGCACTGGTAAGTTTTCCTAATAACAATGTCTAAAATAACAATGTCGTTCTAGCCGAATTTTGACAACGGCAGCCGAACAGATATTTACTTACTTGTACTTTTATTTATTCTGTGATATTAGCCAACTGCGCGAGCGATATTGTAGTGCACAAGTACCTAGGTACGCAACCTACAAACGCCCTATCTGTTCATTCACTTTAATATCGGTGAGACAGCAGTCGAACTGACTGAAAAGAGATCAGGCGCAGGATCAACGGTTTAACGTGCTTTCAAACTTTGAGACACGCGGGTGTTAACACCACCACCACCAATCTCTGAGACTCTGAGCAGTTTCTGAGTTATTTCAAGATAGAAAAACCAAGAAACAAATTCAGGTAAGACCCGGAATTCCAGCAGAAGCCAGCACTAGACCAACGAGGCAGTCATATCAACCCTGTATACAGGTTGACTGGTACTGAACAAGCCATGGTAAATTCATATATCGGAGGTCATTTGCTAATTATATGGACCTTACTTTTCCTTGCTAAAGTTTTATAGTTCGGGAGAGCATTTTATTTCAAGCTTCCATAATTTTTTTCTTATATTATTTTAGTGAATTTTATTTTTTAATAATTTGTTGGTAGTCTTAAGCATGTATATCAATTCTGTATAGAGGTACATTATAATGGGAACAAACACTGCTTCCAAAGAAACTGATACTTACTGAGGTTCAACATTACTTAGAATATCACACTGATGATTCGCTTGATATCAGCTAGTAGTAGATATTTCATAGAAACGGTATGGAATCCACAGACCTGCATTACTACACCGAGTAATATCTATCGTAAGTGGACGGTGCACTTTCACTTGCAGCTTTGAGCTTCGGGCTTAAGAGACAAGCGAAGGCTCTTAAAGTACCGAAGCCTAACGTTTAATAGGATATCTTATGGTGATCAGATAATAATAAACAAAAGCTTGTTATATGGTCCTTCTTTGTAAGCGACCGTCTTAGGTATAACGTTACTTTTATTACTAGGAACCTGTCGTGGCTCACTGCAAGACAAAAGCCCCTACCCTTTTTCACTCTTTTGTTCCTTTTTCCTTCTACTTTTCCGACTATAAATCATTATTATCCCCCATTGCCCGCATCTTTTCTCTCCTTATCTCGATAGTGTGCATATGACAGTATGTGTCTCTCGCCAATAATAATGTCCTCCTAGCCAAATTTCGACTACGGCGGCCTATCTCAACAGAGATTAGCCAACTGCGCGGGACATATTATAGTGCACAAGTGTGTACGCAATACACAGGTGCACTCTCTATTCCTTTACTCTCACAATTCGGTGAGAAGGCAGTCCGACATGACTCGCCAACAATAAAAAATAAATAAAATGAATGGAGAAGACTCTACCGACAAGAGCATAGTAGGGTAATGTACAAAATTTTGAAGAAAACTTCGTGTAATCTTTGCCACAAACCTAAGCTCAGACATAGCTATTCCATAAATGCAATGAACATCATCATCTTAGCGTTGTACCGGTTGTGCACTCGCACGCCCAGGGTCCGCTTCGGAACATGATCTTGGCAGATCCGACTGCCATCTGACCCCCGTGACCCTGTTAACAAGAGAACACGACCAGTTTGGATCATGGTTGCAGTCACCTAAATATGTAGGTTTCCTCACGATGTTTTCCATCACCGTAAGAGCATCAGTTAATGGGGGAACTAATATACATAACTCAGAAAAAGTCATTGGTACATAGTGGCACGTGGTACCGATTCTGGTACTTCCCGCATGAGAGGCAACCTGCTAGCCACTACGCCACCGACGCTCCGCAACTGCAATGATGTCTAAGCAAAATTCATTTCCTTTAGCAACAGAGTTGTTTCCATTTTTGGAGTAGGTAGCAAGCATTCCGTAAGGTCGCACCATTCGCAATTTTGCAACTAGGGTAAGTAGCTTAACTACTAAAAGGAAGAATTTGTCTAAGAGTTGCTATACATAAAGACGGATCCAAACTGTCGGTTCGGCAGTATTTGTTGATCAACAGAGCCCAACTGAAGCAATCAAGTACTGCGTGGGCTTCATTCGGCTTGTGTCGAGATCGAGTAATTCAATAAGGTGGTAGACACGTCATCATCATCTTTGTTATATCACGGAATTAGCCGATTCCCACGACTCCGCAGAAATTTGAATTTACTCCAAAAATCGAAGTCCAAATAGGGAAAAGAAATGGACAGGTTCACAAATTATTCCTCCTGGCCGAAATTCGACTACGGCGGCCTATCAAAACCGAAATCAGCCAACTGCGCGGGTCATATTATAGTGCACAAGTGTGTGCGCAATACACAGGTGCACTCTCTGTTACTTCACTTTCATAATTCGGTGAGACGGCAGTCCGACATGACCGTAGAGAGATCAGGCGCAGGACCAACGGCTTAACGTGCTTTCCGAGGCACGGGGGTGTCAACACCACCAACTTCCTGACTCCGGAGCTGTGTCTGAGACAAGGCACAAGAGACAAGGCAGAAAAACCCAAACACTCTCGGCCCGAGCCGGGATTCGAACCCGGGACCTCATGGATAGTACCCAGCGAGCTGACCACTAGACCAACGAGGCAGGCACAAATTATTACTGAGTATTTCAGCCTCACTTGAGTGATCCTCTGACTAATGAAACAAGTTGAAGAATATTATTTTGATTCTAACTTGGTCATACCTCAACGACAGTCATACAGTCATGTCATAAACGTGACTTGATAATACCACCTTATTCATTAGATGTGCTTTTAAAATGACTTGCCTTTTTACCTCCCACTTGAATTTCACTTCGGGCCAATCAAATACAAATCAGTTAACACCGATATAACGACGTATTTCGTAATGTTTTGAACATCCAAATTGTTATTACACAGTGATAATCACATAATCATTACATTAAATTGGTCAATTGAAATCCGTTTACGACGCGGAAGGCACACGAACAAATCCGTCAGGCGAGGACTCGAACCCACTCTCTCTATGTCCACAGGAAAAATAGAAAAGACAGTTCAATTGAACGGAACTGATATTCAAGCATGGAAATAGTATGTAGGTACACTATACTCGTATATTCGGTATGTAAAGTAAATAACAACCTATGGTAATTTCAAAACCATTTAGAGATGTTATGCCCATAATCGCTAAACAGTTACCTATTATACCACTTAAAATTGAAAGATTATTTTTACGAAAATACGGAGTGTAATTTATCCTTCATATGCCCTCTAAAAACACCGGAAACCGATATATAACGTTACTTTTTGCATGTGTGAGAGTTTCCAATCGAGACAAAGGTTTGCTTCCAAAGCCAATCCTGTAAATATGAGAAAAAATCGTCATAGGCATGCTTATGACGTCACAAGTTTAAATTTTTAATAATTAATTACATAATAACTACTGAATAAGAAGTCAAAATACTCAAGTTACTTTCTTAATTTAGTCTTTACTTCAAGAAAAAAATATAAAACATATAGTATTGGATGTGTCCACCAGAAACCTATCCTTAATTTTATTTTAAATTTAATTTAATTAAATTAATTAACTTTATTATATCTTTTATTGTAATTCTAAATATGGATCCTGTATCTGCAATAAATCATCATTATTATTATTATTATGTTGTGTCTTTTCTTATCTCGGGACCATGGGGTCCCGGACCTTTAGAAGGCGTACATGGGGCCGAAGCCAACACGCAGAGGCCCGTTTTACAACATTATTCTAAAAGCTTTGTGACACTAGCCGGCGACTATCCCTGTATGTACTATAAAAGTACACCCAAGGACAATCCCCGGCTCGTGTAGGACTATTGCAGAATATGGATGGAAACAATTCTGGGTTATGGGTTTAGGTGCTAGGTGGACCGGGTAATTAGGACTATAGAGGGAGAGACTACGGGACACCTGCCTAGATCATAGCCTCATGCTGAATAAATTGGCAGGCGATGACTCGCCAGCAACTGAATGGGCCCCCCCTGGCGTCGTGGGTCGTATAGACCGGACTGAGGGGCAACATTGGCGTTGCCAGCTAAGGGTGGAGAGGTGGCCCTGGACTTTAAACGACGATCACACGCTCCCTGAGGGTCCAGCATCACGTGCCCACTCGCCACTTACGCAACCATATCCACCCTTCGAGCATCACGCTCTCGCGACTCCACTCTGGCCGGCCGGTTAAGGCAAGCCAGAGGTGAGAGTCCTGCAGACCCCCTTGGGTTCCACTTTGGCAAGCCGAAGACGAGGGTCTAGACCGACTCTCAGGAGCACCCGGATTACCGACTGACGCCGTGGTGTCGCTACTCACCACAGCTCGCCACAAAGCTGCCCTGCGGGGTTTATTATTTTTATTATCATTATACCTTAAAATTTACCGATTTAAAGTAAATGTTTTCTTTATTAGTAAGCATTAATACTTCAGAAACATGTTTCCAGACACATTATAAAATCAATGGTTAATGAGACCGCCGGCGGTCTTTAACTGATCCTCAAGGGGCGTAATAGTTCATTGAAAAATACGATACTGAATTAGCTACTACCAAGGCCACAAAGTGGTTTGTCTGTTCCCCACAGGCTGCGCACACGCTGACCTATCGGTAAAGGTCGACCTGCAGTGTTGTGTATCATTGCACGCTTTTACTACACTTTTATGATTTTACTAGTATTCAACTGTGGTGGGTTACTAGGTTAATAGACGTCGGAAATGTCACGAACTAATCGCGATTTGTAGAAAAAAAATTGAATATTTTACGACTAATTAACCTTCGGACTGTCATATACGGATTTTTATTAAGTTACTTTAATTTAGCGATAAAATTACACAATTACAGAAAAAACCGGCCAAGTGAGTGTCAGACTCGCGCACGAAGGGTTCCGGGAACTTTAGACAACAACATTAGACAGTATAGGACAAAAACACGTTTGTTTGGGAGCCCCCCTTAAATATTTTTTTTTAATAAAAGTTTTATTTTTAAAATTGAATTCAACATAATATTCTGTAAATATTTTAAGCGTCTTCCTGTTGCCATTATAAATATCGAGCAAAAAATTCACGTTTGTTGTATGGGAGCTTTCCTTTCCTTTCCTTTTTCCTTAGATATAATTATTATTTGAATTTAACTATTTATTTTAAAGTGAATATACAATATAATATTCTGTAAATATTTCAAGCGTCTACCTGTTTCCGTTTTTTGATAGCGAGCAAAAAACGCTAAAAAATCACGTTGGTTGTATAGGAGCCCCCCTTAAATATATATTTTATTCTATTTTTAGTATTTGTTGTTATAGCAGCAACAGAAATACATCATCTGTGAAAATTTCAACTGTCTATCACGGTTCATGAGATACAGCCTGGTGACAGACAGACAGACAGCGGAGGCTTAGTATAATAGGGTCCTGTTTTTACCCTTCGGGTACGGAACCCTAAAAAGAGACTTCTATCATTTTCCTGTTTAGTTTTTGTAGGTGCACCGTATAACCACAGAATAAGTACTAGTACTTCGGTATAACTAAACTTTCATATTGGTGTGCCTTCGTTCGTCTGAAAGTGGTCGGCACACTGACTGTATCCAGGCTTCAAATGTCAGGCTGCGCCGGGCTGAATTTTTTTTGTGGGTTTTCTAGTTGTGTTTGTCTAGCAGACAACTCTAAGATTGCAGAAAGTAAACTTAAACATTACCTACTTACATAATGACTATTTATACATAATTTATTAAATACATGACCTCTTTTCAAAATCATTTGATGAAGTAAATGCACGTGGGTGCAACATGGGCGGGTGTGTCAATACAATGATGGCATTGGCACAGTTTGTACGATTTGTTTAATATCAATCGATTTATATGGTTTGTTCAATGTGCCTGTTATATTGTGACATTTGATGTATACTTACTAAGTTTGGCTACGCCTGAAGTTATGGGTCAAGTAGGTTACCAATTTATTCATATAGACCAAAACAGGAAAAATTGAGTGTCGTGTCGTACCAGGGGAGGTCAAGGATTTTTTAAATTCATAAACTTTGAGTTGAAAATATGAGCTGAAAAGTGTTGCATTACATACTTTTATATTTTATGTAGGTAGGTACTATGCATTGTTTCTTATTGAAAACCTGTCAAGTGCAAGGCGTACTCGTACCCCGAGGCATTTTTTGTGATGTAACGAAAAATTTACGGTTTTCGGATTTTTTCTTTTACTTGTGCTATAAGGCCTACTTTCTTGCCAAGTTTAATGAATCTGTAGGAAGTACCTACCTAGGTGCCCTATAGGTTTTGATTCCCCTGTAATATGTTAGAAAATAAGGCTAAAATGGCCATGAGCTCTATTTTTAAATCACTCGCGTGACATTCTTATGGCGAATGCGACTTATTTTTCATTTAATACAGTCATTTTAGCGTTTATTCTATCGTTCGCCTTCTGTGACGAATGGGTAGAGGCACTCTTTGCGGTTTCGAGCGATCGAGTGCAGTCGATCGAGTGTTTTAAAGATGCGGAGTTTAAGATGACGAACGAAAATCAGTAGACATCTGCACGCGAGTGATTCAAAAATAGAGCTCCATATCTTTGGATTAAGTTGACTTAGATAGAAGCTTGATACCTTTTATTTTCTGAGAATTAGACTTTTGATTGACAGACGGACAGATGGAAAACCAAGTGATCCTATAAGGGTCCTTTTTTTTCAAAGGTACGGAACCCTAAAAATCAATGATTTTATTTAAATAGCTTAAATTACAATAATAATTATAAGTTAAGCTGATTTCATCTAAACTGATGGTCAAATATTTGTAAAAATATTTCCATCGGATACATGTAGGATTGTAGGTATCCCAAGTATTAATGAAATCGAACGCCGGCTCACTGGCGTAGCAAGCACTTACAAAAAATTGTCGACTGACTAACGTCATCCGTAGCTCAGTTGGTATGAGCTTTCACCCGGATAGCGAAGGGACGTCGGTTAAAGTCCCTTCGGATGACACGGTCGATAAATTTTTGTGAGCGAAATTTGATTTAATTTCGTAAAAACTTGCAAACAAATTGCTTAAATTATAAAAATAACTATTTACTACTTTATGTTTGTCTGTTCAATACCTCCGCGTACGTTGTTATAATTATCCAGACTTCTAAGTTCAAACTACATTAAAAAAGTTACTCCGGATTGCGGAATGAAAAAAACAAACCACCCATTACCAAAAGCAAATCATTACAAAGTACTTAAAATATAGCAAAAACCGAAAATAACACAGTAGGATGTCCGTTCCTCATTAATAACGATGACCTTGTCACTGAAAACCCGGCAAAGTATTTGTAGCAGAGATACAATCTAAACAATGCAATTACAATGAAAAAAGTGTTAATTGTAATAAAAACCGCGCGCTTGGCTCAATGATTTTCCCATACTGATAGCTCCGGACAAATGGTAGAATAGTTATTTAGATATTTTTTACTCTGATTTATCTATCAGACGCATACGACCGAAACGTTTGGTTTAAATTGTTGTTTTTGACAAAAATTGCTATCAAGAATACAGGTTGGTCCAATCAGTGACGTCATTTTTTTTTTGATTACTTACCTCTAGGGGTATCTAAATAAAACCTTTGTATGTTAGCCGAATTTTCGTAGTTTTCGTTTTATTTTACAAGCTTTTATTTAGCTTGCAATGTAACTATGTAAGTTTGTTCGGGTGGAATCTTGCAACTCAATTTTGAAGCAGATACCTTTAACCGATTGAGCTGAAATTTTGTATACACGTTTAGTTTAGATGACAATGCATGGTAAGATGTATGACGTCATTCTGAATTCAACATGGCGGACCATCCAAGATGGCGGTATTATTCGTTATTTTTAATGCACTTCTACAATATTAGTATCAAATGAAAGGGCTTGCTGAGATTAACTCGATAAATAAGGTGACGTCATTCCAAATCCAATATGGAGGACTTCTATAAATAGCAGACTAAGTTTTCTTTGCTTTCTTACAATGTGGGTATCAATTGAAAGGCTTGCTGAAACTAACTCGATAAATAACGTGACGTCACTCTAAATCTAATATGGCGGACTTTTATAGATAACGGACAAACATAGTTATGTTTATAAAGCTTTCCTATAATATGGGTATCAAATAAAAGGGCTTGCTGATAACATATCCATAAATAAGGTGACGTCACTCCAAATCCAATATGGCGGACTATAATTTTATGCTTTCTTACAATATGGGTATCAAATGAAAGAGCTTGCTGAGAATAACTCGATATAGAAGGTGACGTCACTCTTAATCCAACATGGCGGACTTCTAAACATAGCGGCCTTAGCTTTTTATGCTTTCTTACAATATGGGTATCAAATCAAAGTGCTTGCTGAGAATAATTGGATAAAAAAGTGACCTCACTGTAAATCCAATATGGCGGGCTTCGAACGATAGTGGACTAAGTTTTATATAATTTCTTACAATATGGGTATCAAATGATAGGGCTTGCTAAGAATTATTCGATACATAAGGTGACGTCACTCCAAATTCGACGGTAGACGTCAACCGAAACGGACGTGTTCAGCGGTCTAGTTGTGTTAACTTCGAAAATAAATAAACCAAAGTAGTAAAAATGCCTATCAAATGCAGTGGTTGTTGTTCAATTATATATAACATTTCCTACATGGAATGTTCTGTCGAAAAATGCAAGAAAATATACGATCTGAATTGTCTTGCTATTGAACTGAATGTGTTTGAAGCATTTACGCAAGAATATAAGGAAAAATGGGTTTGTCCGGAATGTATATGTTCAAATCCTAAACGTGGAAACAGTCAAACACCAGTGAGAAAAAGTCCTGTGGAACTGGATACCACCTTTACGCCGAAGTGCAATGTAAATACTCAACGCGGCGGGTATGTGAAACGACCAACGACGACTAAGACTGCGAGCAGCGATTATTCCGAACTGCTAACTGAGATTACGAGGGTCAAACTGAAAGTTCTTAGAAAATCAAAAACTGATTACATTAGCCAGTTATTAGTTTTATTATATCTTTTCAAAATATTGTCCATTGACGTCAATACACCGCTGCATGCGATGGAACCACTGGGAAAAGCACTTTGCCCACTCGTCCTTAGGGGTCTCTTCAATGGCATCGCGATACGCAGCCACCGCTTCTTCAGCATTCATAAACCGCTTTCCTTTAAGTTTTTCTTTAATTTTTGGAAATAAATAAAAATCACAAGGCGCGAGGTCGGGGCTATACGGCGGGTGACCCAGTAATTCAACGTTTGATGTCGCCAAATAGTCGATCGTTCGCTTGGCGGTGTGCGACGAGGCGTTGTCGTGGTGAAGGAGGATCCTACTGCGAGGTCGTTTCTCTCGAACTTTTTCCAAGACAAGTGGCAAACAATTGGTAGTGTACCATTCTGCAGAAACTGTTTTTTGATCCTCTAACACAATTGTTGCGAAATGACCTATCCTTCCAAAGAACGAGGCCACCATTTTTTTTCCCGCACTTCGATCTCTCTTCACTTTAGTTGGCAACTCCTCGAAAGGAAACACCCACTGAGCAGATTGTCTTTTGGTTTCAGGATCATAACAGTAAATCCAGCTTTCGTCACCTGTTAGTATGTCGAACACAGCATTTGAGTCACCTCCGTTAAATCTTTCAATCATTTTACGGCACCAATCCACACGATGGAGTTTTTGAGCCTTAGTCAAATTATAAGGTATCCACCGGGCGCAAAGTTTCCTGACCGCTAAATGTTCGTGGAGGATTTTGTGCACTTGACTCATACCGATGCCTAAGCTTGTCCGAATCTGCTGATAGGTCACTCTTTTGTCAGTCTCTATCATACGCCGCACAACACAGATGTTATTTTCAGTCGTCGCCGTAGAAGGCCGTCCCTCACGTACATCATCAGTGAGATTAGTGCGACCACGTTTAAACTCATTAAACCAGTTGTAAACAGTCGCACGAGATGGGGCTTCATCGTGAAAGGCCAATCGTAGTCTATCATAACTTTCTTGTTGACTTAAATGACATCGAAAGTCATAAAAAATCATTGCACGAAAATTTTCTCGTGTTAAATTCATTTTGACGTGACACAGACAATTTTCAATTTGCCGCCAAGTCGTAAAACAAATGACAAATGAAATATATACTCAGTAATATTGGCAAAGAGTTCTATTTTCAAATTTTAGAATATTTTTTTTATTATATTGTTTATAAGTGGCCAGTTCTAAGAACTTTCAGTTTGACCCTCGTAGGTGCCTGCGGGAAGAGCTTCTGTCACGATTAGATGGCCAAGAAAGTGCAATAATACAAATGCAATATCAACTTTCTCAAACTAAAATAGAATTAGAAAAGTTGAATAGCATCATGTGGGTAATCGAAGAAAAGGTTTGCTCCAATTTAAGTCTAAAGAAGAATAAACAAGACACTACGACGGCTTTTTCATTTAAAAGTGTCCCTCCTAAGTTATCCCTAACGAGTATAAATCGAACTCAAACTCACAAACAGATCAAGGAAACAGCTGACGATATAATGTCGAGAAACATAGACGATTGTGGGGCCACGAAATTGGTGGTAAATGAAAAGCTGGATTCTTCGATAAATGATAACGAAAATGAGACCAAGAACAGTGATAGAAAGTGGACCATGGTAGAAAAAAGGCGGGGAAAAAGATTATCCAAAGATGTAAAAAGAGGAAAAAATTGCGAATCCTTTACGTTACAAGCTACAGAGCGGAAAAAACATCTACATGTTTGGCGTTTACATCCGGAAACAACAGTGGAGATCTTGACTAAACATGTTATAGATGTGTGCGGTAAAGATACAAAAGTAGAAATACAGAAAATCAAGCACAAAACGGAAAGGGATTACGCATCGTTTATTGTAGGAGTTCCAGAACGATTATATGAAACGTTAAATCAACCTGAAGTTTGGCCTCTAAACACTGGGTTCAGTGAGTGGATTTGGTTTCATAAATCAAGCAGAAACACCAACAAGAAATAAAGTTACGACTGAATTATATTACCAGAACGCCAAGGGACTACGATCAAAATTGGATAAATTTAGAAATAATATTGAGGCTTTAACTGCGGACCTTTTTGCAATACAGAATCTGGTTGCAATAGTTCTATAAATGATACAGAAATTATTCCACCAGGATATCATATTATAAGATGTGACCGAGCGGACGGCCGAAAGCAGGGCGGCGCGTTTTTAGTGGCCACAAACCGGTTGGAGCTACGACGAGTATCAGTTCCCGGTGACGTATTGATAGACGCGTGCGCATTCGAAATGTGCTGTGCGACGGTACATAATAACAATAACTTTTTATTTTTGTGTTGTGTAGTTTACATCTTGCCGGGTGCAAGTGATACCGAATATATTACATTGTTTACATTAATAGAAGAATTGTGTACTCAGTATAAGCAAGTTATTGTGATTGGAGATTTTAATTTGTATTCGTGTTCCATAAATGTAAATATTTATTATAAGGGCCTTGTATCGTATTGCGAATTCACTCAACGAAATAAAACTCCAAATGTCATGGGACGGCGACTCGATTTAGTGCTGACGACGGCTGGATTAAATCGTGATATTACGGTGACCGCGGCAGACGAGGTAGTGGTGCCTATCGATCCACTTCACCCACCGCTCACGGTGGGCATCTGTGCCGCCGCCCGCGCGTCACACTCAACCACCTCCAGCCCTGCACCAACAGGTAAGCCGCGATCATGTAGACCGCAGTGGAATTTTTATAAGGCTGACTTTCCTCAGTTGTACTCGATGCTGGTTGACGTAGATTGGAGTGTTTTATACAACATTAACGATCCCGAGGAGACTGTACAGGGGGTTTTATGATTTAATTTATAATATTATAAATCAATTAAAAACAGTAAGCGTTTGGTATCGCGATATAGTTATCCGAAGTGGTACTCTAAGGAAATTATTGGTGAAATTAAAAATAAAGCTAATTTACATAAAATCTATAAGAAAACGAAATTAAATTATGATTATAGGCAATTTTCGAAAAACAGAGCCAACATTAAAAAAATGATAGAGGAAGCCCATAAACAACATAAGAAAATAATTCAGTGTCAGTTTGCTAAAGATCCGAAGTCATTTTGGGATTACATAAGGTCAAAAAGGACTTCTACCAATAAGCAGGCTATTATTCACGGTGGTAAGTATCTAAGTGACAGTGAGTGTGCTAGTCAGTTTGCAAACTATTTTGAATCGGTGTACTGTAGGGAGCCACCAAACCTTAATGCACAGCAAGCGTCAGAACAGAGTAGCGCGACAATCTCTCGCGTGCACCTCACGGCGCTTACCTTGGGGCAAGTCACTCAAGCCCTCACACGTCTAAAACCTAAACGATCGGCGGGTCCGGACGGTATACCTGCTTTTCTTTTCAGAGATTGTAGGATGATATTAGAGGAACCGCTTCTTCACATATTTAATATATGTATAAAGAATGCGGTGTTCCCGTCTGCGTGGAAGTTGAGCAGAGTTATTCCGGTCCCAAAAGGTGGGGCAGGACCTGAGGTGAGCGGCTATAGACCAGTGGCTGTTTTGTGTACGCCGGCAAAGGTGTTCGAGTCCGCTATTCAGCGTATCATGTACGCGCAGATCAGCGGGCAGCTGTCAGATGCGCAGCATGGTTTTAGACCAGCGTGAAGCACTACATCCAACCTACTCAGCTTCATGGTAAAAACAGTACCGGTGGTGGACGCGGGTGGCCAGGTGTATGCGGTGTATCTCGATGTTAAGAAAGCCTTCGATACCGTCCGGAATGATGTGTTGCTCAGGAAGCTGGCGGACATTGGATGCACGCCACATTTTTTAAAATTTTTCAGTAGCTACATGCGAGATCGACAGCAATATGTAGATTACAATGGCTCAGAATCGGAACCATATTAAACGAGATCGGGAGTAAGTCAAGGTAGCAATTTAGGACCACTTGAATTTATCATTATGATAAATGATTTACCGGATGTGGTTAAGCATAGCTATAGTCTACTGTTTGCGGATGACTTCAAATTGCTATATGAGATTAGGGATATTGCCGACTGTGAACGGATGCAGGAAGATTTAAATAGAATAGTCGAATGGAGTTATAAAAATGAACTATATTTTAATACATCGAAGTGCAATGTTGTTTCATTCACACGATCTTACTTGCCGTTACTATATCAATATAGTATGGACAACACACCACTGAAACGAGTGACTGAAGTTAGGGATTTGGGAGTGCAAATAAAATCTGATTTACACTTTCGTGATCATGTTGTTAATGTTTGCAAAAAGACGTATAGGAACCTAGGGTTGGTACTTAGGCAGTCACATGATTTTACGAACATTGGAACCTTAAAGGTCTTATACGATGCATTGGTCCGGAGTCACTTGGATTTTAACGCGGTCATATGGGCACCTCATGAAGCGAAATATAGTGCAATGTTGGAACAATTACAAAACAAATTCACAAGGTTCCTATATATGAAACTTTATGGGGTTTACCCATTCTACCCCCTGATGTATCCCACGCTATTCGTGCTGGGGATGGTGGGTTATTACAAATTGGAGGTACGAAGGGAGTTGGCGCTCGCAATCTACGTGGTGAGGTTATTGCGGGGTGTTGTGCACAATCCCACCGTGTTGCAATCAATCGGCCTGTGCGTCCCGGACAGGTACGTGTGGAGACGGCGACGGCCGCGCCTCCTGGCGGTGCCTGACGCACGAACTAAATTGTTAAGAAACGCACCTCTTACGCGTATTACCGAAGTTTTAAATAACGTGCATGGGTCAGTTGATATATTTACCTGTTCGTTGAGTGAATTCGAAAGGGTTACATTGAACTGTATATGTTACAATAGATAGTATAAGTAGGCTTAAGATACAATATCGCATTGGGTATTACCTGTGATGATAGTTGTAAGAAAGTTAATAAATAAATAAAATCATATATGGCGGACTCCTAGAGATGGCGCACTAAGTTTTTGATGCTTTCCTATGGACTAAGTTTTTTATACTTTCTTACAATATGGGTATCAAATGAAAGGGCTTGCAGAGAAAAAGCATGCGAGTTTAACTCCGTTGCTCCGATCCGTTTAGGAATTGGGTGTATCGGGTTTTCTTGGCGTGAAGAAAAGGCGTGATAGCCGAGCGGAGAAAACTAAACTTTCATCCGTGAGATCATGAGTTCTATCTCCGCCTGTACCAATAAGTTTGTACAAAAACTTAAGTACCTACAGTCTTTTTCAAAGATATCGCTGCCGAACGGTGAAGGAAAACACCATGAGGAAAAACCTGCACACTAGTGGTTAGTGTGTGAGATGGAAAAGGCAATGGCAAACCATTTCATTAAATATTGCCTAGAAGTCGTTGTGTGTATTTCATTCCACATAATGATCACGACCCTCAGTCATGCATGAAGTATACGCTTGTTAAGAGGGGTTTTCTTGGAGTCCTCGATTATAATTATTGAGGTTGAATTTTTTGACTCTGTAGCATCGGTAGGTAAACTTTGACGAGTTTAATTTTAGTAAGATATGCGTCAACAGCATTGGTTTGCCTGTCTAGGAGAAGGATAACTTCAAATCAAACTGAAATTGTGTTTACGCTGCGTAAGGCTTAGCTTGAAGTTACAATAATTAGCTTGAAGCTTACTTATGCCTTACGCGGCGCATTTCTCCTAACACCCAAGACAAAGTGTTGTACCTACTCGTACCTAGTCAGGTGATAAGTTATATCACAAATACTTATTGCAGCTCAATTTTAAAACAAATATCTTAAACCGATTGAGCTGAAATGTTGTATACAGGTTGTTTAGATGACAATGCATGGAGCTTACCATCTTACCAGCTTACCATACCAGCAAATTAGATTTTTGTGTATTGATTGTACTGACCTTGAAAGTAAAAATTACAAGTAAAAAATCTTTTTAAAAACAAACTTTTATGTCAATGCGCTAAAAAGTATTAAATAAATTTTCCTTTAAAACTTTTACGATCAAATAGCATCATTACACAATTTATATTATATAAAAGCTCGTCGCGAGATTTAAGTACTCACTTGGCGTATTTAGTAGTTTGATTTTAAGAAAATTTAGTCAATCATATCAAGTTACGTATATAATTTACTTGTTTATCTACACAGGTAAAATCTCGCGACAAGCTTTTATATAATATAAATTGTGTATGATGCTATTTGATCATAAAAGTTTTAAAGGAAAATTTATTTAATACTTTTTAGCGCATCGACATAAAAGCTTGTTTTTAAAAAGGTTTTTTTCTTGTAATTTATTTTATAATCAGTTTATAAGAAATAGTAAGTCCACAGTATGATATGATCTCTTTATATTAAACATAGGTGCTTAGATAAAATTGACAGGTAGGTAGCTAAGACTATCTATATTTCGATAGGTCTGGATGTTAGGAATCCAAAAAAAAAATTGAACGTCAATGTTTTGACCACCCTATATTAGCATTTTGAACATTGACCACTAAGGCCCACTTGCGCACGTCCGCATTAGCTATTCCGGACTTTTTCAAGGTTTATTATCTGAGATGAAAGCCCGCTTGCACAAATCTGGATTAGCTAATCCAGAACGTCCACCTACGCCAGTGCGAATTAGCTTATCCAGACTGGCACAAATGGGCTTTCAAATCAGATAATAGGCCTTAAAAAGTCCGGAATAGCTAATCCGGACTTGAGCAAGTGGGTCTAAGTCCACCATCCACCATTTCGCGTCAATGTAAAAGCTTCGAACCGATATCGAAGTGAAGATTCGCGGGTCAACAGCCTTAGGTCAATGGCGGTGTGACACATGACATCACCGCAGCTGGCGTTAAAGACACAGTTGCGATTGTCAGTGTTTGTAATCTACACTAATATTGTAAGAGGAAAGATTTGCTTGCTTGTTTTCCGACCGGAACCGGGACCGATTCAAATGAAAGGTACAGAGATAGTTTGGGACCCTGGAAAGGACATAGGCTACTTTTTGTCGCGATATAAAAACATCAATGAAAAAATGCAAAAGGGGTGAAAGGGGGGATTAAAGTTTATTTGTATGGAAAATCCGACTTTTGGTGCGGGCGAAGTCACGGGGAACTGCTAATCTAAACTAAATTAGCGCGGAACAGCGCGACTTTGGCTAGGTAGACTCGATGATCGAAACAGACAGACAGCACATAGTAATAGGGTCCAGTTTTCACCCTTTGGGTCCCTAGAAAGATTTACACTCCCATCGCAGACCAATATGATCCTTTTAGGTATTTGTGCTTTATCGTATGGTAAGTAGAGGTCTCTGGGTATAGGTATCCTATTAAGATGTATTGATTGGACTATTTTGTATCATCGAGCCTGATCTGTCTCCGGTCATGTCAGATTGCCGTCTCACCGAACTATGAGATTAAAGGAACAGACAGTGCACCTATGTATTGTGCACTATTATATACATAGTCAGGTCATAAGTTCTGTCACACAATAAAAACTTTTGAATTTAGAATGCTGGCCACAAAAAAGTTTATTGAATTCGAATTTCAAATTTTTCATGAAAATAAAAAAGTATACTTTTTAGAATTTTTCTCATTTTTAAATATGGAGTGGACACTTTAAGAAGACCGTGTCGCGGTCATTGCGTTGCATTGTTGCGGTTACGCGCCAATTCAGATTTTCGACTTACTGAAAAATTTGAATATAACCAAAAGATTCGTTTATCGTACCATAAAACGATACAATGAAGACTCTAGTGTAGATGACAGGTCAAGAAGTGTTCGTCCTCGCTCTGTTAGGACTCCAGCAGTGATAAAAGCTGTAAAGGCGCGAATTCAAAGAAATCCCATACGTAAGCAGAAACTGTTGGCCCTTCAGATGGGGTTAAGCAGGACCACGGTGAAAAGGGTGTTAAATGAAGACTTAGGGCTTTGGGCATATCGAAGAAAAACAGGACATCGTTTGGACGCTCGTTTAATGGACCTGAGACTGAAGAGATGCCGCGCTTTGTTGAAGCGGTACGCGGGAAAAAAGCATGCGGAAATTCTTTTTTCGAATGAAAAAAATTTCACAGTGGAAGAGAGCTACAACAAACAAAATGATAAGGTGTACGCACACAGCAGTGAAGGAGCGAGCAACCGTATTCCGCGTGTCCAACGAGGTCATTTTCCATCCTCGCTCATGGTTTGGTTGGGAGTCTTTTATTGGGGCTTAACTGAGGTAAATTTTTGTGAGAAAGGCGTAAAAACGAATGCAAATGTGTATCAAAATACAGTCCTCAAGAACCTTTTGGAACCTGTTTCTCATACCATGATTAATAACAGGCACTGGGTATTCCAACAAGATTCTGCGCTAGCTCATAGAGCGAAAAGCACACAAGACTGGCTGGCGGCGCGTGAAATCGACTTCATCCGGCACGAAGACTGGCCTCCTTCAGTCCAGATTTGAGTCCGTTAGATTACAAGATATGGCAACACTTGGAGGAAAAGGCCTGCTCAAAGCCTCATCCTGATTTGGAGTCACTCAAGGCATCCTTGATTAAGGCAGCCGCCGATATTGACATGGACCTCGTTCGTGCTGCGATAGACGACTGGCCGCGCAGATTGAAGGCCTGTATTCAAAATCGCGGGGGTCATTTTGAACAAACTTTATTACCATATGAATCTATGTTTTATTAAGTTCATTTTGCTATATAAATAATAAACATGTCTAAATTATTTCATATTACACCAGTGACTGAACTTATGACCTGACTAGGTATACATACATAGTGAGACAAAATCGTAGGGTGTCCGGCCCAAATGTCCAAACTGGCTGGTCTGTCCGGCTATTAGGTTTGGCGACCTGGCTACCCTACCCGCGTAGTTGACTGATCCCTATTGAAATTTGTAGTCGAAATTCGGTTGGAGGACATTATTATAAAACTTAAGGATGTCAAGTTCAGTTGAAGTATTATTTTAAAGATTTATCCTAGCCTTCAGCGTCTTAACACGCGGCCTCGGTGAGAGGCATTGTCATTTGTCGCCGAATCGGGAATGGTAAGGCCGCACGCCATATGGTCATACTTGTACTTATTCTGTGTCAGTGGTTCGCCTTGCTGAGACTGGGGTGGGTGATGTCACTAGACGATTCGCTTGGTGGGTTTTTAATGATAATAAGTAGCTTTTTATGTTATTTTCTTCCTTGATCTTTAACAGTGTTGCATTGTGACTTGTAGTTTTTATTTAAATAATTGCTTGGCACTTTTGTGTTGAGTTATGGTTCGAACTAACCAGGATGGATGAAAAGCTGTAAAACAGCTATAGGTACTTTATTTTTCATATAGTGTTTGACAGTGTTTAATTTTTAAACACTTCTAATAAATAATTTTGCCATAATATCTATCACTCATTACCATTTTAACAAGTTTAAATACGAAACCAAAAGTTCGCACACGGGCAGGATTTGAACCCACGACCTTCAGCTAACCAGTCCAACGCTCTTTCCAACTGAGCTATCGTGCATTCAATCACTCGTGCGAAATTTCTGGTCTATTTGAATACATCATTGCGTGACGTCCTGCCCGGGTGCGAATTGTTTATTTCTTATTTAAACTTATAAAAAATAACAGTGAGTGTTAAAAAATCTTAAAGCCGCTAATTACCATTTACGGGGTAATTAATTGAATGGGTACGTATTACAATACCGAATTTCATAAGCCCTACGAACGGAAGGCCGAATTTTAGAATGCCGAATGTTTATATGATCGAAAGTTCTAAATACCGAAAGTTTGGAATCCCGAAAATTCAAAATACCGAATCTTATAAGACCTATAATTGGAATGCCGAATACTAAAATGCCGAATTTTAAAATACCGACTGTTTATATGACCGAAAGTCAATATACCGAATGTTTATATGACCGAAAGTCAATATACCGACTGTTTATATGACCGAAAGTCAATAATTATACCGAATGTTTATATGACCGAAAGTCAATATACCGACTGTTTATATGACCGAAAGTTTAATATACCGAAAAATTTAAAACCCGATGATTAAAAATACCGAATTTTACAAGACCTATGAACGAAACGCCAAACAAATTGTATACCATTGAGATTGAGGTTCATTAAGAAAAACAAATTTTGATTGACCCTGACTCGCCGAGGTCCTTCGCCGTGGTACTAGTCTGCCCGATACTAGAGTGTAATTCAAAAGCCGGAGGCGCGGAGGGAGAGCAGCAGTCGCCTCTCGCCTCCGCAGCTTCGGCTTGCTGGTCGCCTTCGGCAACCAACCTCAGCCGCTCCAGCTCGCACGGGAGCCTGAGATTCGCTACGCTAGGGCGAAAGGGCTGCACTTCCCGCAGCGCCGGAGAAGAGCAAAACCTATGCGTGCTGCTACATGCAAGCCTGCTTGCTACATGCATGCATGCCTACTTGCTGGATTGCTTGCATGCTGCATGCCTGCTTGATTGCTTGCATGCTGCATGCCTGCTTGCTACATGCATGCTTACAATTCAATAGGTACCACTACCTGACATATGACAATGTGGGTGACATTGTAAAAAAAACAAAAACGCCTACCGCAAAGTTAATCTTACTTTCTGGATTTTGAACTCCGGTATACTAACTGTAGGTATATTAATCTTCGGGATTTTAAACATTCGGGATATGAACCTTCGGTATTTCAAACTTTTGGGATATGAACCTTCGGTATTTCAAACTTTCGGGATATGAACCTTCGGGATTTCAAACTTTCGGGATTTCAAACTTTCGGGATTTTGAAATTCGGCATATTGAGCTTCGGTATATCGGGTATAGGTATTTCATTCGTTCGGTATTTTGATTTTCGACGTTTCAAGCGTAGGTATTTCATTTGTAGGTATTATGAACTTTCGGTATTATAATACGTACCCAATTGAATATTGCCTCTTATTTTAAATTTCACATGTCGGTGCTGAACCTTCCTTGAGGTAACTACGTTTTGTTTACTATCCGTGGATCCGAGAGAATGGTTCTAAAACAGTCAACCTCTTGAATCCTGCTAACAACGCCTACCTAGACAATACGTAGGATAGCTAGCTCATAGATAGCGAGTAGCTCATTGATCCGATCCAAATAAAATAAACAAAATAATAAAAAACTCGCTTGAAAAAATTGATCGGTGTCATCCGGTAGGACATACACCTACTCGTACATAGGTGCACAGTCGATCATTTTTATAAACAAAATTTAATTTGATTTCGTAAAAACTTGCAAACAAATTGCATAAAGTATAAAGATAAAATATTTTTAAGTTTGCCAAACTCGCGGGACATGATTTTGGGCCTTAATTTGTTGTTCAGCTTAGACCATTGAAATCCAAAGCTCGCTCTGGCTATTTTTTCTTTAAGTTACACTTAAGCACAGAATACTAGTACTTCGTGCAGAAGTATGACTTAGCAATTGTATTCAAAGAAATGTCTACTCAATGTCGTCAACAATATGGCGTAATTTAGTTCGCCTCAGAGTCAAGCACATTTTCGTGTAGACACCTACAAAAATCCATTGCAAGATAATTTCATACTTATTGCTTTGGAATATGATTCATAATACACTAAACCTATTCAGTGACGTAATATCACGCGACGCGATAGGGTTGACTGCTACGAGAAGCTTCTAACGCCATCTAGCGCCTCTTTCTAGTACTTTATTTATTCTCGTCCAGCCAGCGACGTAGCCGCGCGGCCGCCGGTGAATAAAACGCGCGAGCGTGGCTCTGGCCGGTAGCGACACGCAACTTGTTTTAGCACCTACGTAGGTGCGCCGCGCGTAGGTACGTTTATGCTACCTCCGCGGGGAGATACACAGGCCTGACTTAAGTTTGGCTAAAGGTTAAAGATAATACACAAACTGTCGCAAATCGGCCACTGACCTTACCAGGATGTCGACTCCATAAAGTCGTCGCGACGAAATTCCAAAAACGGCAAATAAAGTCATTTAGCTTTATCTGCCGAACTGACAAAATTGAACTCTATTGCATGGCAATAAACACTAGTACAAAGACGAATTTATTTAATTACCATTGTGACAAATAGGTGTTCGGTGTTTTGAGTTCTTTAGCATCGTCTTTCGGTACACGCCTATTCTTTGTTATCAAATAGTAACAAATAAAAATTGCTTTTAGAATTTTTTGCATTTCAAAATTCGCAATTGGTATAGGATATTAAGCTTTCTTTTTAACTAAAGATATATTTTGTTCTTGTAGAAATATAGATAACCAATAAGATCCAATTGTGACCCATATAAATTAACTGCACCATTTGATTCCGAAGGGAATGTTGTGGCCCAGCCGAGAGGTTACAACAGTGAACGCGTATAAATGCTTCCTTAGTTTATATGCGTTCACTGGTTACTAAGTTATAATAATAATAATGTCCTCCTAGTCGAATTTCGACTACGGCGGCCTATCTCAACAGTGATAAGCCATCTGCGCGGGACATATGATAGTGCACAACTGTGTGAAATTAAATCAAATTTCGCTCACAAAAATTAATCGACTGTGTCATCCGGTGGACTCGAACCCACGTCCCTTCGCTATCCGGGCGAGTGCTCTAACCACTAAGCTACGGAGGACGTTAGTCAGACGACGAATTTTTGTAAGTGCTTGCTACGCCAGTGAGCCGGCGTTCGATTTCATCAATACTTATTACTTATTATTATATATTATTATATTATGATAATAATATTATTATATTATTATATATATTATTATATATATTATTATTATAATATATATAATAATATAATATATATAATTTGATTTAATTTCGTAAAAACTTGCAAAATAATTGCTTAAGTTATAAAAATATTACACAATTGTGTGCGCAATACACAGGTGCTCTCTGTTCCTTCACTATTATCATTCGGTGAGACGGCACGGTCGGACGACATGACCGTAGAGAGATCAGGCGCAGGACCAACGGCTTAACGTGCTTTCCGAGGCACGGGGGCGTTAACACTACCAACTTCCTGACTCCCGAGCTGTGTCTAAGTAATTTTAAGACAGAAAAATCCAAACACTCTCAGCCCGACCCGGGATTCGAACCCGGGACCTCGTGGATAGTAGCCAGCGTGCTGGTTACTAGACCAACGAGGCAGTCAATGACAAAGTTATGATAAGATATCAAAAGGTGTTCCTTTGTGTTGTTTAATCTTTATGCAAGGACTTATGATAATATGTTTAGTTACTGACAAACCATAGGTACTGTGAATAAAAGCGGAAGCCATATCATCATCATTTTCTAGTGAAATATCTAACTTCCCTCAATCAAACCGCTGAAACGGTTATGATAAACTTTGAATGGGATCTTGATCTTCTAACATCAAGACCATCAAGGTGCACAGGACCTTGGAAGAGAACATGATAGGTACGAATATGATTATTATCCTAGACGGGATTCGACTCCACCAATAAGCCGCCGGCATCTTGCCCTCAGCCTTCAAAAGACTCTCCATTATAGTCCACTTTTTTTTACAACATCACATACCACAACACCTGGGTGTTGTGGTATTGGTCTGGACCCGAGATCAATATAGAAGATGAGGATTTCTATATTGACCCGACCGGGGATCGAACCCAGGACTTCAGCGACACCTTTGAAAACCGGTGTGCGAGCCACTCGGCTACGGAGGTCATCGAAGTATATGACATAATAATAATAATATTTATTGATTTCGGACTACAAAGTAATACAGGCCCATAGGATAAATACCTTACAGACTAACATATGTACAATGTACTACATATGAAAAATAAAAAAAGAATATAACACTTAACTAACTACACGAGCGACTAGATACGACGCGCGCGGTGTCTCCGAAAGAATCTCCGAAACACGACTCCCTGCGGCCAGAAGTCCTCCTTCATGAAGGTCGCCAGATTATGGGTCGGTACTCTCACCACAAACAAACTAAAATTCACTTTGTGGTTAGATTCCAACCGTTCGACCCTCAGGGTGAAGTTGGACTTTCTTCGAACATAGTCGACGAACTCTTCTACCGTCGTCGACCAGTGACATCGGGACACATACAGCTGCGTCGAGCGTATTTCGACATAGAATGTCTTTTTATATGTCACTACACTACAATTAAGACAAATGCTTTATTCCGTTTGACACGACACTTGACGACAAGAGTAGCACCGCTAATGAACTCCTTTGTTTCCCACTGATGCCTTACATATGATATCACGACTGTAGAGCACGAGGTTGTTCACACCGGCACATAAATCATAGCTTTAGGGGTCCGCAAGAGAGTGAGGAACCCTTTGGTCGGACGCCATATTTGAGCCTAAACGGAATTAAGAAAATTTTTGCGAGTTGTTAATTCACGGAGAGAAAGCCAACAGCGCTGGGCTCAATTCTATCTAAGAATAAATTTAGTTTCAGACCCTCTCTTTCTCTGACACACAAACGAAAAGAGACATACTATATTCATTAAGAAACGTCAGACTAAACAGCTGTCCGTTGCTAAGGAAATTAGAGAATCCATAGACAATTTAGTAGGGATGTCATTCGAAGGCGTCTAAAATTAGACGAAAACACGCAAAATCTTGTAAAAATAGGTAAGAAATCGCATCACTTAATTTGACGTTTCTGAATTATTGTATTCTGTCTCTTTTCGTTTGTTTAACAGAGAAAGAGAGAGACTGGACCTAAATTTAATCTTAGACAGGGCGCATTGGAATTGAGCTCACTGTCATTCTTTGAGAATCAGCGTCTGATACCGTAATAAAGTGACGATTTTATTTTTACTTTGTTGTTCAGCAACAATTAATTTCGTCTTTACAAGTAACACGACAGACAGAGCCATTTATGTTAAAATTAAACATGGGTTTCGGCCATGAATCATCCTCAAGGTTGGCTTTTCTACTTTTGGCGTCTTGGGGCCGACTCACTCAACCGGTACTTACCTTTATTGCAATTTCAAAATGTCTTGAAGTTTCTTATTGTTGCTACACATCAACATAGGAAGACTCGTTAACTTATAAGACATCAGTCGAAAGATTTAGATACATCAGCGCCATAAAAAAAAATAAGGAAAAGGTGCTACTTAGCCCAACACTTCTCACATACAAACCGACGTATTAAAGTCCAATGTAATGAACCCAATCATGCAAATACAGCCAAACAATAATAATCATTTTTTGCCGCGAAGAAATCATCAGTCAATTACCTCTCCCCCGTATATTATTTAATGATGTATCTCATTCGCGCTGTGGATACAATTACTTGCGAAAAAACCGCGCCTGATTGAGTGCCGAACTGCCGAAACATGGCAGAACAAAAAAATTGAAGATTTTTATTTGCCTTACGAAATAGTGGCGGTTTGTGATCAAAAAGTGTAGGAGTTAAGAAATTATATCTTTCAAATCTACTTACTCGTTTAATACATATTTACTGAACATACCTATATATTTTTAAAAACATGACCTTCCTTCCGCAGTCGTGTAAAAAGTGGGTATTTTTAGATACTACTGATGGATGATGAGGGGGTTATGTAGAGCCATTAGAGATACATTGGGGACATAGCTAAATATAGTAAGACAAGTGCATTATAATAGATATCTGTGCTTTAAGTCTGATTTTGTTCTGAAGTAATTTATTTTGGTGGCCACGAGTTTTTAACACAAACACGTATGCGAAGGATAAAACCCTGGGATCACAGCAGCTATTCATCACAAATCACTATTTTTACCAAAGTTCTTACTATCCATACTAATATTATAAATGCGAAAGTGTGTCTGTCTGTTGCCTCTTGACGTTTAAACCACTAAACCGATTGAGATGAAATTTGGTATGGAGACAGTTCGAGACCCTGGAATGGACATAGGCTACATTTCGTCGCAATATAAAAACATTAAGGGGGTGAAATGGGGGATGAAAATTTGATGGAAACTCCAACTCTTGCGGGCAAAGTCGCGGAGAACCACTAGTTCTTTTAGTATGTACAGTCAGCAGCACGTCAGGTTACCCATTTGATAGAACTAAACAGCTTGTACATCATAGGAATAGAGGCGGTGTCAAGGTCAAAGTAGGGTAGTCTGACTGTCTGACGTGTGGCCATGTACCCATTTCTAATGACATTAATCACTTATTTCCAGGCCGAAAGATACAGAGGCAGGCGGAGGCTGGCAACACCGAGCCCCACCCCGTCGCCCCCTAGAAGACAAGCTGCCCCCACCCCCAATTCATCTACCAACTGGTTCAAGTCTTTGGACCGGCTCACTGCTAGGAAGAAAGGGAAGACCACTAAGGTGAGATAGAATTCTGATATAATTAAACTAGGTATGTATTTGTCTATGCCATTCAGCTACAATTCACGTGCGGAGGGCAGGAAACGCGGTTACACGCGATTGTCAAAGCAAATACATTCCCCGCAACATCACCTGTCACCTGCTAACGTCTAGCGTGGCTCGTCCCCCGCACCTCTGGCGACCGCAGGTAGGTCGCGCACAAACTTGTCGGAGTATGAGGATAGTACCTATCAGTGGTCAGCTCATTAGACTAGATTTTTATTGCAAAACAGCCTCTGTTACAACACCATAAGATACCGCTGTGTACCAGACGGCACCTAACGGAGCCTACCACCGCTGATAGATCGTTCAGCGGGGTGGGCTACTTTAAACCAGCTTTACTGAACCCATTCTTTACACTGACTTTTATCATCTTCAGGTCGAGAAAGAGATAGAGACACCACCAGAAGAGGAACCTCGAAAGGTGTGGGCGAAGTCCAAGCCCCTGAACTCTCCAGCTAAGAACCTCCGTTTCTTCGGAGACACCGATCTCGAATCCGAAGCCAACGTCAAACACACGGTCACCAAGACCAGAAGCAATCCCAAGCACAGCACCTTGAGAAAGACCATCTCGAATTCCAGCACAGGAATAGACGAAGTAGACCACAGCGAGTTGTCTAGCAAGAGTTACTCTTTATCCAATTTGCGAGAAGAGAAAAGCGGGTCACCGAGAACCAAACAGTACTACAAGAGGAATTTGAGAAACATATCAGAGATCAGCAACTCGGAGACAGAAAGTCAACTGGACAGGAGGGTGGGGAAACCGCCGATCAGTCCGTATGACAGGTCGAGGAGTCACAGCAGTTCTAAGACATTGAAAGGAAGTAAGAGTGATCTCAGAAGAAGGACTGAAGAGAGGGGCAGTTCTTCAGAACTAAGGAGCAGCAGGCCGGAGTTGGCTAAAGACTCGAAGTGAGTAGCATTTTTTTGGAACTCTTTCAGAAGGTGCAGAACTATGTCTAATTGGCTGCCTCGTTGGTCTAGTCAGCACGCTGGTTGTTATACATGAGATCCCGAGTTTAAATCCCGGGTCAGGCCGATATTTGTTTCTTGGTTTTCCGGAGCTGTGTCTGAGTTATTTCAAAACAGAAAAACCCAGAAACTTTCGGCCCAACCCGTGATGCCAACCCAGGGCTTTGTGTGACCCAGCATGCTGACCACTAGACCAACGAGAACGAGGCAGTATTTTAAAGCAGTAAAAATTAATCAGTTACCAAAGTTAGGCAAGTAGGTATTAGGCGCCGGTAAAATTATTTCTAAGGAGCCATACCCATACAGTCTAAGCTGAAGGGGGTGGAGCAAACAGGATATATAAAGATGTGTTAAGCGTCCAAAGCACGTCGCTCTTGTACCTGGTTGATTTCGAAGAATGCTCTAAGCGATCCTACTTGTGCCATAACATACCTAAAAAAGTCCTTCCATTGGAACTGGCTGACATCTCTGAATTACCAGGCCAGAGGGTAACAACTAGACCGCCTTGCACCCCTCTCCCAGCGCTCATGACTAGAGGACTGGAGGACCAGTTAAGCCAGCTGGCAGCTCAAACCTTTGCAACCTCTCTGATGCCCTATTCAATAAGAACATTTTTTGCATAGGTAGACAGAAATCCATCTCAATTTCTCTAAATGATCATCCGTATCAAACTGTTTACGCTTGTGAAGTATAAAGCCGTTCATGTACCTACACTACATAAGGCCGCATCAGACTACCCCACTCTGACCTTAGACCGCCTCCATCCCTGCAGTTTTCGTAGTTCACATAGGTAACCTGGATTTGCTGCTGTCCGTACTCCTTCAAGTTTAATTTTTTTTTCCAGGTACCGCCGGCGGACCCCGGCCAACAACTCTGGCGAGAGCAGCACGGAGGGCGACTCCAGCCACCAATCGCAGCGCAGCGTGGTCTACCTTCATGCTACGACCGGTAAGGCAAAATTTGTCTTTTTCTGCTGAGCACTTGAAGCAATATTCTCTGTTTAGCCTAAGCCTAGGTGTCTTCTAAAAAGTACTTACCTACGTTACTTACTTCCTACTTTATCATTCTTGAAGTAGGTACCTGAAACTGAAAGATATACTATAAAATATATACCTACGGACATATTTTTTATAAGAAATTCAGCTAAGTATAGAATGTGCATGACATTTAGTGCTGAAACAGTTCCACCACAAACATCTTTAAGTAAAAGTAGGTACTGATGTAACTATGTGGGTACCATAGAATAGTTTATTTGCGTTTAAACAGAGTATACTGACAGTCTTATTAAAAAAAAAACAATAAAAAGTAAAAACCAGTGACCACACTTGAAGTACTTGATACTCATGTATCAGGTACCTACTTATGATAATGTTGAATCTTAGACTAGTTAATTCATCCAAGTGTTGAATGTAACCTGTATTAAAGAAAAACTTCTTAATCTTCCAGTTGGCGACATCCCCGACCCCGGCCGGATAACACGCAACCGCTCACGCGACGACGTCTCCTCCGTCAACTCCTCCAACCTCCAGGTCAGGAGCACCACCAAAAGCTTCTCAATCTTCGCCCCCTGGACTCCCAAACACTACAACGACCAACACGACGTACACTACGCCCAGAAACCCAGGAAAATCCCCACAAAAACAAGCAAGACCCCCGAGAGAAGCACGTTATCTAAGAACAAGTCTTACAGCCAGACAACTTTGACCAAGCGACCGCAGAACAGCAGACTGACCAGTTCGAGCAACACTCTGTATAAAAAACCAGAGAAGAGAACTGAACCCAGCACATTGTCGCGAAAGACAGACCACAGCACGATCTCAAGGAAATCTGCTAGGGACAGCAAGAAGAGTCAGTCTAGCGAGATTCTGAACAGGGACAGCGATAGAGAGAGGGTGTCCCGATCTATTTCCATGCCCAAAGACAAGAACAAAAAGGCTGGGTGGTTCAATTTGACAACTAAGAATAAGAAGCAAGAAATTAACACGAGAGTTCGTTAATAGCTTTTTTAAAATGTTTTAGTTTTGATTCCTACAGGTACTAAACTTCAAAAACAATACTTAGGTCCACAGGCCTTGAACAAATCCAGATAATCCAGTTAATAATCTGAGTTGAAAGCCCACTTGAGCCAGCCCCGATTAGCTAATCCGGACTGGCGCAAGTGGACCTACTGGATTAGCTAATCCAGACTTGTACAATTGGGCTTTCAACTCAGATAATAGGCCTTGAACAAGTCCGGAATAGCTAATCCGGACGTGCGCAAGTGGGTTTTAGGGATTTACCCATAGGTATATTAATCTATAGGTACTAAAGGCCTATTCAAATCTAAGCGGTGTCCGCTGCAGCCGTGGTAGCGATAATTCCCAAGAAATATCCCGTCGTGTATTATTTGGTACCTATAGCATTTTCGCAACTGCGTTGAAAAGCGCGTTATTCGTCGCGAAACTGCGTTGAAAAGCGCGTTATTCGCGTTATTGGGATATCTCTCTCTACCAACATCACATGAAGCGGATATCTCTACCGCTGAGATCTGAATAGGCCTTAAGGTTAAGAGGGCTCCTAACACAGACTTATGTCAGAAAAACGTTTTTATTTTTTTGTAAAAGACTCGTTAAAACAATTAATAAATGAAATGTTTAAATATTAAATTTTTACTAAACATATTAAACAATTGTGTTTAAAACTGCACAAATCAAGATTATCACTTTGTTTCACTCTCTTTGAGGCCATAAAAAATTTAAATTGTTGAATTAACGAGTATTTTCAAAAATCCGTGAGCCCTAGTTAATTTGTTTGGTGCTGTAAAATATTAACACTATGCTTTATAATATTGAAAGTTTTTTATACGAAAGTGCCATTGTACACTTTGTTACCATTTTTATATTTATATTTCCGAAAGGTACGTCGATGAATGAAATTCGATGAAAAGATACCATCTGCTACTGTTTTTTTTACTAATAAGTAGGTAGGTATTTTCTAAAGTTGGAAAGAAAAACAATATTGACTACCTTTCGGAAATCTTTAGTCATTGTAATTTTAATGTTTCTATGTAACAAAATGCTTATTCCTTACTAATATTATTAAAATAACGATGTTATTATATGATTTTGTAATAATTAAAAACTTTACAACAAATAAAGTGCCTATATGGTATCAATACCCTTATTTAGATTTCAAAATGAATTACCGAAACATACCCATAAGACTTCATTGAGGTATACCAAGTTACCAACTATGCAGTGTCTATGTGGTCGGCAGTACGTCACGTTACCCATTTGGCTCCGAAAATAGCTTTTATTACGTAAGGAATAAAGGCGTTCTCAAGGTCGAAGTGGGGTAGTCTGACGTGCGCTGTGTGTACTTTGAGATAATGGGCTCAATTCCAATGCGCCCTGTCTAAGATTAAATTTAGGTTCAGTCTCTCTCTTTCTCTATTAAACAAACGATAAGAGACAGACTACAATAATTAGGAAGCGTCAAATTAAGTGATGCGATTTCTAACGTATTTGTACAAGTTTTTGTGTGTTTTCGTCTAACTTTATTCGTCATCGAATGACATCCCTACTAAATTGTCTATGGGTTCTCTAATTTCCTTAGCAACGGACAGCTGTTTAGTCTGACGTTTCTAAATTAATATAGTCTGTCTCTTTTTGTTTGTTTGGCAGGGAAAGAGAGAGACTGAACCTAAATTTAATCTTAGACAGGGCGCATCGGAATTGAGCCCAATGTCAAATTGTATCACCTATATCTTACTTATTATAAATGTATTACTACTACTACGTACTTTCTATAACCAGTCAGATCTGGACTCTACCTTTTTTGGGATGATTATTGTTTTCATAAATCTAAACCATTCCTAATAAAGCAATGTGGTAAGTGTGGTCTTGTCACAGACCTAATCTGTAATACGAGTGAAAAATAAAATGTTTAATAAGAATTATTCGTATTTATTGCATGCAACATTTGCAAACGCCTGATCAAAAACAAAAGCAAAATGTTTCCTAACGATAAAAAACGAATAATTGACAAGAAAAACGACTGCATTTTAAAAATGGCTTTATTATAAATATAAAAAATATTGTCATAATAATAAAACACTTGTTAATATGACTAAACATAATCTTAGCCAAGCCAACACTAGATACTAAACGACAACATTCCCAGCGCTTAGGACTAGTGCCCATAAGAACTAAGAATATTGAAAAAAATAATTAAATCACTTCCAACAAAAATACACCAAGTTTTTATTTCAATTATATTAAAAATACACATCAATTTTGGTTGTATTAATTGGCAATAAATTCAATTAAAATAAATTACCCTCCTATTCCTCAAAAATAAATAATAATTGGCAGAGTTAAAACAAAATAACAATCTTATGACTAATATAATTTACAGTACTGGGTTCAAATTAAATTAAATCCCTAAGTTACGTCTTTTCAATATAAAAAATTATGTACTATAAACTAAATAAGAAAACCAAAAAATGCTATGTGCCCCCATTATGTTGCATTTAAATATCAATAAACATGTAAAGTGCACCAACAGTAGTAATAAATATTGATAAAATAGGAACCCAATACTTCTGCATAAAGCTTCTATTGTTTTCGGTGGAAACAACCTTCTTTTCTTTATACTTCTTCTTTTTACCACTCAACTTCCACTCATATTCGGCTAACTCTTTACGGTTTCTTTCCTCCTCCAATTCCTTCAATTTTTTCTGTTCTTGTTCCTTCTCTATTTGAGCTGCAAGTTTCTTTGCTTCACAACTTTCATCACATGCAACTTTAGCTTCACCAGATCTGACTAAATTGCAAGGTGCATCCCGTTTTAAATTGCCACATTGGCAGTGTATTTTTGTCTTCTTGTTGCACACCTGACCAATCCCACAGGGTCCTGAATGACAAGTATTCCGGCACCGATGTCCACACTCCAAATTCTTTGGGCATTGCTGCTTGCATGACAACATCTCTTCAGTAGCAATAGACAGCTCACGACAGCGTAAATACAGCTCAGTGACTCCGCAGTGGCAAGGAATTCGCTCCAGAATTTCACAAGGTGGACATTTGCCAGGATGACAAGCTCTGATGCTGCATTTGTGGGTACATTTATTTGGACGGGCTATGTTGCATTCTCTATTACATGGTTTGCAAGAATAAGGCACGTTAGGGTACTCTGGATCATTACTGTATAGATGACATAGTAAGGAACAAGAATGGTTGCCACAGGCTAAAGGACGACCGCATTGTCGGCCGCAGCATCGTCTTTTAGCAGAGTGACAAGGCTGATTCTCTGTCTCATGTTCTCCAAAGCATATAACAGAGACAGGTGTCTCGCAAGGAGAGCAGTCCAAGGTCATGATTTTTGTTTTTGGGGGAATGATCTCCCAAGGTGTTGCTGGCTTTTCTATCGGTTTGAAAGTAACAGCCACATATTCATGACAGACTGCTTTGCAAATATGTTCACATTTTTCATAACTCTTTTTGCAAATAGCTTTGCATGGAGGGCAGTCACCAAAATGGCAGGAATGTTTGTTTTCATCAATGTGACCACATTTGTATTTGATCTTGCATTGGAGATTGCATTTTGGTGGCTTTGTGTGTCTTTCTCTTCCACACAAGACTGTGATATATGTTTCTTTACACCTGCAAGTAATTTTGGATTCCCTTGGACATGGGTAGCATGGTCCGTGGTGGCAAACCATTGTGCATTTATGGCGGCCACACTGAAGAGGTTTGTCACACACTTTCTCACATGGTGGGCAGTTCCCGTTGCAGCATTTACGACTGCAGCCATGTTTGCCACAAGGCCTTATACCCCTGCACTTAGTTTCGCATTTATATTCTTTACTACAAGGCAACATTCTTGTATGGGCTGAGCAAAGACACTTTTTCTCAATTAACACTTGGCATGGAGGGCACGGTCCCTTGTGGCATTTTTCTGGGCAACTATGTTCACAGTAATCATGTTTCTTGTTGCATGTGCCCATACAAGTTTCCATTACATCTGGGCATTGGACAAACCGTTGATTTGCTCCACATGGACAAGATCTTGTGCCAGAATTTGGACAAGTACCACAACTTCCAGAATGGCATATTTTCTCGCATTTGTGGTAACCACATGAGAATGGTTTGTTGCAGACTTTTTTGCATTGCCATGTGGGATCATTGCAAGGTCGTTTAGCTTTCTCAGCACCACATTGGCAGGATTGAACACTTACATAGCCGCATGGGGGACAATTATCGGGATGGCAGATGTTTTCACAATTATGTGACTTGCATAGAAGTAACTTCGTACACTGTTGGCCACAAGACCATTTTGCAGCACTGCACCTAACTTTCTTGCGTTCCTTTTCACAATAACATACTCCATTTACAGTTTGCGGACATGGTGGGCAAGGGCCAGGATGACAAAGTAGCAAACACTTATGTTTACAGTTATCCCCACTAGATAGGGGTTTCCCGCACACCTCTCCGCAAGTATGAGGTAACAACCATGGGTGAAATGGAGGATCATCAGTTTTACTACAAAAGCACCTGTACTTACGAGGTATTTCGTCTTTGGTGTATGAATTTCTACATTTAGGACAGCACCATTCGATTTTCTGTGGCTTGACAACAGCTATGGGGCCATGTGTTTCTTCAGTTCGGAGGCTGACACAGTCGTTGGCCCACTTCTGTATGCACAAAAGATGGAAGTATGAGTAGCAGTGATCGCAAGTCCAGATCGCGTCGGCTCTCTTGATGGAACCTATGCAAATGAGGCATGTTACTGACCGGCCGCTGATCGCCTCTTCCAACAAGTTTTTAGTGCGATCCAACATGTGGGTGTCACCGCCACCCTGCCTGTACGTCTGTAGGACTCCCTCGAGCACACTGGACTCGTAAGGCTCCTCATCCTCGGAAGAAGACAGCTCTTTCATCTCTTTTAGGTGTTTTTGGACGTTCTGCTGCATTTTCGCAGCAACATCGCGGTACCGCCTCGACATGGCAGTTGTTTCGATCCCACGTTGGTTCACGACTAAGTTGATTGTTTTAAGATTAAATTACGCGTGGGTAACTAATCAATAAATTCGAGGAAATTCAGTAAAAAAGAATGCGAACGAAAAATCTGCCTGCCTTCCAAATCGACATGACGTTGACGCTTAGTGATGTAAACAAGTTTGAATTATCGTACAAAAACCGGTAGGTACCCTAGAACGGAACGGGGTGTATAGAGATGAAAGGGAGAATATCAGAATAGGGAAAAAGTGGGGGAAACAAGGGGGGTATGGGAACGGCAAGGTTTTACAAGGTACAATTTTTTTTACAGAAAGCTAAGGTAGGTACTTATTTACACTAAAATAGTAGTAGTGCCTTTTTGCCATTATGTTTATAGCCTGACCAGGAATATATGGGACCTGAATTAAGGGCGCTTCGAATCCACTTTATATGACAACACTCGGTATAATCATACCAGCGTAGATTGGCAACTGAACGTATAATCATATTTTTTATATGTTTACATTCCTGTATTATTTAAGCCTGCTGCTTAATGATAACAGATTCTACGATAAAATAACATGACAGAACACTCGCAAATTAAGTACTTATGAAATTCAGTAACTCTTTGTAATATTGGCCTTGAATTTTGGACCAAAACACAATATTTTTTGCAAAACCACTAACGGGTATAAGAAACATTAATTCATTGTTTCTCTCAATAATAATATTTATAATGTTATCATAATTTTACATAATGTATAAAAAATCTGAGACAACTCTACAAACTATTTTTGTTGTAATATCCAAGTAGGTTTGAAATAAAGAAAATAAAACTCAAAACAAGTATTTATTACAATCATTTTTCAAAATCGTTATTAAAATATTCTCCGTAGCCACCAGTAACCTATTTTCACTATTCGCACTATACGACGTACCAAAAATTCGTATAGTTGTCTATATCAGTAATTAATTTAAAGAAACCGTGATTATCACATAGACTTTCTAGTAGAATAATACTACAGCACATGTTAAACCACTTTTTTTTTACGAAAACGAATTGTTCTCGGTATTTTTATCACATAAAAATTTATTAGTAGAAAATAAGATTAGTTCCAGTTATTTTCGCAATATGGCGAGGTCCCATATATTCCTGGTCAGGCTATAAAACAAATACATTTATGACAACCACTATCGTAATTTGCTTCAAAGTTACTAATCTTATTATTTTAGGTATAAAAGACCACGTCACAAACATGTAGCTGCAAAAAATAAATCTCAAATAATCTTCAAATAAGAAAAAGTTGTTCAGATCAAAATTTTTCAAAATTCTTAAAAAAGACATACTATGTATGAAAACTCGCGGAACATACATTGGGGTGGTTCAGGTATTGAACATCACAGCTGATCGGTGGTCTAGAATAAAAACATCCTTACGGGCCATGCACAGCCTGTAGAAATGGCGACAAAGACTGGAGAAACACAGATGAATTCATAATAGTCATGGCTAAAGAAAATTTCACGTAAATGATCACGCGCTTTCTAAGAAAACTTTAGTAAAGTTAAAATAAATAAAATTACTGTCTTATAATTACATTTTTCACCACGTACGCAATAAACACGATACATACAACAGTTTTCATTAATAAACAGTAGCATTTATCCTTCCTAAATACGTATATTTTGTGGCTCTGCTAGGGAGTAAGCTCCACAGCATAGCCACAAACAATGTATATTTTATTCGAACCTAATGCACGTACAGCGATATCGGCCACACGTACATTATGTTCCTTTGATATAATATCTATACTTAATACTATAAAGAGGAAAGATTTGTTTGTTTGTTTGTTTGTTTGCAACGAATAGGCTCCGAAACTACTGAACCGATTTGAAAAATTCTTTCACCATTAGAATCCTGCTTTATCTGCGATGGACATGGTTCCGTATGAAAAGTTCGATTATGTAACCAAAGGTGTAAAAGGAAAATCATTAAATTGGGAACGATGTGAAAACTATTGACAATAGAGCAAAGTAATGTTCTACAGTTTTGTAGAGGACATCATTATCTACAATAAAGTCCGCGATAACATATGTCTAACTATAACAGTTAAGTCACAATAACTCCTTTTTTAAGTAAAAATATAAAAATGTTGCGGCGGCAAAAAGAAAGCCACAGTTTCAGTATGTCGGTATTAATCCTTATCCAAATAAATCACGTCATATTTAAGGCTATATCAGTAGATATAGCCTTGAATATGACGTGATTTATTAATTTACAGGTACTCCTGTAAATTACTTTTTGAATTATTCAAATCGGACATACCATTAAAAAATTATCACGAGTAATATAATATTGTATCGAAGTTAGGACGGCAGCAAAGTTGGCCTTTTGCTATATCGTCAATAGATTTATTTTTTTATTTAAAAACTTTATTGCACTTAGAACAGTGTACAAAAGGTGGACTCAATGCTAAAAGTGTGTAAAGACGAGTGTGCGAAGGAATTCCACGAGTTGATTCCACCGGCCCCTTTTTACTATCGGGACATAAGACGCAGGCGGGGGTTCCACCCTTATGTCGTTGACATATCACTAATACGCACCAAACGTTTTAAATCTTCGTTCCTCTTGCATACGGCTAGAGAGTGGAATTCGTTGCCAGCTGAAGTGTTCCCTAAACATTACGATTTGGATTCCTTTAAGAAAAGAGTGAATAGGCTGCTTCTAGACAGACATGTCATCGTCGCTTACCATCAGGTGAGATTGCGGCCAAACGTCTGCCTATTAAATTTAAAAAAAAAAATTTAAAAAAGTGTTCTCCCCCAGTCATACCTATAAGTCATGCAGAAAAATATTATAATGTAGATATAGATAGCGCTGTACGTTTTTAACTCGAGGGTCAGCTTGAGTTTTTCCCAATAACTTAGTAAGTAAGTAGGTAAATACTAGGACGTACGATGTGTTGAATTGAAGTTCAAGCAAAGAGGTCTCTGCCGCCTGTCTACTACACTCGCCTATTGTCGCTTGCAGTCTTGCACACACAATACGACAAGACGCAATGCTCTTTCTTTGGCCATCGTGGTAAGGCGGTGGTGACCAGGATAGTACTTTAATATTGCTGATTTCTTCTTGACTTTTGTCTAATTGATTGTTTGAATGCACTTATCTCGGATCAGAAATATTCATGGTCCGATTTTGAAAAAAACCTTTGTGTAAAGTACAACGTATCTAGCAAGGCTATAAGATAGGTAATTTAAAAAATCACGTTATGTCTTTCAGGAATGGAGTAAAATCAATAGGTGCGCATGAAGTCCTCGGGGACTGCTATTTTTTCTATACTAATATTATAAAGAGATTAGGGTCGGTTGCATCATATCTCACATTATAACTGGAAAAACGGAGGAATTATTTTTTTGTTTAAACATGCTAATCACAGGAACTGCTGAGTCTATTTGAAAAAATAATTTGTGTTAGACAGCTTATTTCTCGGGGAACGCTTTGTATGAGCTATAAAATGCATGATACCTACCTAGAAATCAACAGGGAAGCAGTTAAATCAAAAAGCACGGACGAAGTCGCGGGGACCGTTATAATTAATATTTTAATGTTATTTACACGCGTTTTGATTCTTATCTTAAAAGATGTCACAGTTTTAAAAAATACTCCGCTCCTAACAATGCCCACAGGAAATCCTAAAGTTACGCGAACGAAGTCGCGGGGGACCGCTAGTAATTGATTAAAGATATAATGATTGGTTTCTAAGGTGGTAGCTCTGCGGCGGAGTATCACACTGTAAATGATTGGTTTTTAAGGTGGTGGCTCTGCAGCGGAGCATCAAACACCATATTGCGGAAAACAACTGAAACTAATTTCTTTTAGAGGCAACAGAAACCTCAAATCGTCATCGACACGTCTTTAATTGTCATAATGATTAGTGTCAAAGTGGACGCGTAATCAAATTTTCGACCAAGTGCAATTTTTATGTGATAAAAATACCGAGAACTATTCGTTTTCGTCAAAGAAAAGTGGTAAACCACTTTTCTGTTACACATGTTAAAACATGTGTTGTAGTTTTTTTTTTTCGACAAAAAAGTCTATGTGATCGCCATGGTTTCTCTAAATTAATTACTGATGCAGTTGTCATCACAAATTTTTGGTATGTCATATAATGCGAATAGTGAAAAATGGCTACTGATGACTACGAAGAATATTTTTATAATGATTTTGAAAAATTAATATTTATTTATTTAATATAAATACTTGTTTTAAATTTTATTTTCTTTATTTCAACCCTACTTAGATATTTCAACTTTAATAGTTCGTAGTTTTTCATGACATATACACTATTAAAATTTTGATAACATTAAAAACATCATTAAGAAAAACAGTGGATTTCGGAATTCTTTTACCCGTTAGTGGTTTTTTTACAGATAATTGTGTTTTGGTCCAAAATTCAAAGCCGAATTTATGTCTACGACATAATACCTTATTTTTGATTAACTGACAAGATGTCTTAATGTTTTTTTATTACTCCTATGTTTTTCATCTTTCTATTATGCCATACTTTCCAAATACATATTTTACAGCAATTTACAGTTTCATTATAACAAATAAAGCCTAGCAGTCTAACGCAGGCCTATACATAAATAGTTACAGAATTTAATAAGTATTCAATTTGCGGGTGTTTTATCGTTTTCTTTTATCGTAGAACCTGTTATCATTAGGCAGCAGGCTTAAAAAATAACATGAATGTAAACGTATAAAAAATATGTTCGGTTGCCAATCTACGCTGGTATGATTATACTGAGTGTTCTCATATAAAGAGGATTTGAAGCGCCCTTAATTCAGGTCCCATATGTTTCTGGTCGGGCTATACTCTAAGTGCGAGTATTTACGTGCTCTCACCTACGTCCGTGTGACGAAAATTGGTATGAAAATTTGGTGAGTGCCCCTAGCGGCACGTTTGCGAAACCTGTTTTTTTTCATAGACATTGCCGGCACGCGGTCGATCGTGGGCGCGTTTGACTTATAAATGAAAACTCGATCACCATAAGGTTGAATTATTTATTTTTTATTTAAACTTATTGCACCAAAAAAAGAAAGTGCAATTGGCGGACTCAATGCCTTATGGCATTCTCTACCAGTCAACCACTTGGGAATGCAGAAAGATAATCAGTGGCGGGGTGGGACATTTTGTAATGATAAATTTTTAAGGAAAAGAATATCAAAAATATGGTGGCGGAAAATTGATGGATCAGGGTAGGTTGATGTGGGGCTGCCCTCCATAATACAAGTACGGTACTTATTATAGAGGTCAGTGTGTGGGGTCCATAGGGCACTAGGGGCTTGGGCCCACTGTATTAGTTTACTCTTCGGTACGTACGTCGTACGCTGTCACTACAAAAAAAGTAAAATGTCAATGGATTTCCGCGAAATCCCAGCCCAGTTTTGTTCGAATTTTTCGATTTTGTATTTGATAAATTAAATTTTTGACTTTAGTTAGTATCATGATGAGATTTTAAGTAGGCTTTTGACGACATCTTCAAACCGCATTTACTACATAAATAAAGAACGAGGCTTATCATCCTCAGCTGGCTTACCTACTTGTTGGGACCTGCTTTTCCAGATTTACAAAGCACAACATTAATTAATTTGTCATCAGCTCAGCTAATGAGCTGAGGTAATGCTGGAAGCCGTTGGTAAGCACCTTACGCTATTTTAGTACCTATTTAAAGTTTGAACTGTCGATATGTCTCCGGTCGCGACTTACGTGTTTATCGACTTAGAAACAACCGGATTGCCTCAGGAAGAGTCCAATAAGACGAAGATCACTGAAATAAGTATGGTAGCGGTGAAGAGGGATCATGTTTTAGACACCCGGCCCGGCGCGGCCCCTCGGGTGCAGCACAAACTGACTCTGTGTTTGAACCCACGAAAATTGGTGCATCCTGACTGTACAAAGGTCACTGGCCTCTGCAACGACCTTTTAGAACATGAACCAGACTTCAACATGAAGGTTTTCACCATGATCAACACATTTCTTGATGTGCTATCCAAGCCAGTGTGTCTGATTGCTCAAAATGGCACATGTTTTGACTATCCTATCCTCAAACAGCATGTTGAAAAGTTGAATGCTTCTTTCTCTGATGATTTGTTGTGTGCAGATTGTTACCATGCGTTTTATGACATATTAGAAGCAAGAAACAGCATAAGTATACCGAATAAAGTTGAAAGTGTAAAAGAAAATGGCCACACAGATGAAGATAATGATAAAAAAACTTTAATTGATACTAATGACTTGTATGTCTTAGAAAACACATTGCATATGAAATCAAAGAATGAAACCACACCAAGACAAGCAAAACCTATGTGTGTAATGACTCCAAAGAAGAGTGACAGTAAAATAAATAAGGCTAAAAGACGATTCCCTTGGAGCCAGGGAGCAAAACCAAAGGTTTCATACAAGTTGAAGAATATCTACGAAAGACTGTTGAATCGTCCAGCAATAGAAGCACATAGGGCGGAAAATGACTGCATATTAGCCCTGGAATGTTCTGTCGCTTTGGGTCAAGAATTTGTGAAGTGGGTGGATGAGAATCATTTTCATTTTGCTGAAGTAAAGCCTATGACAGTTGGAGTACCTTTGGGATTATGATTGAGACTCACTATATTTTTTGGTGCTTGCAGTTTTATTTTTAAGATACTTTTACTATATGAGGCATTTGTAATTTTAAAATGATTTTATAATTGACTGCTTTATTATTAAGATACTTTTTCTTTATGATACATTTGTAATTTTTTAATGTTTTAACTGACTGCTCATGATTATGTGTACCTATTGCTACTTTTGCAATAAATTAGTAATTTTATATTTTTTATATAAATAGGTTTATAAATAACATTAGATAAACTTAGCTTTAGCATGGGTTTTAGTAACAATAAATATTATTCAAAATGAAATACCTACATACGTATTGATTTTAAAAGAAAGAAAAAAAGCAATTACAAATATTAGAAGCAAATTTTATTATTTTGATCTCATAACTTTGAGGTAGTAAAATTTCTTAAATCATATTTTAAAATAAAATATCTATATCATAATATTAGACTCAAATCTCTCCTACACTTCTCTTCTTAATTAATACATACATATATGTTTTTCCTATGAATTAGTCTGATTTGCAAGTACCAATTTGGGGTAAAGTAATATTTTTATGTATTCAGCAAGTCACTATAAAAATTACCAAAATTATATTTATTGGCTGTGTAATTTTAGAAATGTGTAAACACTACCTAAGTGGGTATACTTATGTATTTTATTTAGTTTTTTAAATAAAAGTATATTTTCTCACACTTTGTTTTATTTGATTGAAAAGTTAACTGGACATTTTAAGTGCAAGCAGTTTTTAATATGAAATGTAGGCAGATAAAATATTAAATTTGAAATCAGATTATAATTCAAAATGGAGGGATTACCGCAATTCAATGGGTTTGGGAGAAAAAATATTTTCGAACTGAACCCAAAAATATGGCGTCCAAAATCCGCCAGTAATGTTATTATAGGCCCATATAGGTAGATGTAACATGCAAAAACTCTTTATTACTGAATCAACATACTAACTGCCCACTAGTCTTGTTTAAAACACCTGACATCGCTTGACAACCCTGCATGCTATTTCAGGTCTGCTAGTCCTGACGGGGGCCCTCTGGGGGTGCACCAACCCCTTCATCCGCCAGGGCACGAAGGGGCTAAGAGATGTAAAAGCGAGGGGATTGCTGGGACAGGCGAAGGCAGAAGTGACGTTTTTGTTGGGGAACTGGCGGGTTAGTTCAGTATTTTATCATATTTACAATTAGTCAGAAATAATGAATTTCATGTAATTTTTAACACTGCCAATAGTTCCTTCAAGTTTTGATTTCTTCAACCATTTTTTTCTTAATTAGTTCTCAACCAGCCATTACTGAATACTAGCGGGTACCCGCGACTTCGTCTACGCACATGCCAGATATCCTATACAAACAACTGTTATCCACATGTTTACCCGCTTTTTCTGAAATTTCTCAATGTTTTTAAGATAAAAAGTTCGGTTCGGTAACGTGTTTGTTGAAAGTGATTTAAGAAAAGACTGTGGCAGTTATGTATGTTATATTTTGAAATGAACTACTATCCTTCGCTCGTTCGATCAATTTTTGTGTGCGAAATTTAATTCAATTTCGTAAAATGTTGCAAACTAATTGTTTTAATTATAAAAATAATTGTTGGAGCATTTTTCAGAATTGGAAAAAATCATGATAAGTAAATATTTGTATAGTAGTCAGGGGCCGAAAAGAGCAACACAGGGTGGCAGTTTTCTAGACTTTCAATAAAATGCTTACAATTTTTTAAATACGTGACTTAGATTTTTCCATATTTGTGTAACGCTTGGCTCATCACCCCATTTCGGCTTGACCTTGACTTGTGGAACACCCTGTATATTAAGAATATAAATGATATGATGACATGCTTCCAGTACGTGGTACCCTGGCTGTTGAACCAGTCGGGTTCGCTGGCGTACTTGGCGGCGGTGCGTCAGGCGCCGCTGTCGCTGGCGGTGCCGGCCGCCAACGGGCTCGCGTTCGCGTTCACCGCCGTCGCTGGCGCCGCTGTCGGCGCTGAGGAGCCGCTGGACGCTGGTGAGTGTGGTGGGAGGTGGCGCTGGCTGTGCGTTGGGTCGCGGATGTTAAGTCCGTTGTGTAAACTTAGTCTTGGATTTTGTAAACTGGCCCTTTGGCCTCTAGCGGGTCATGACCTAAGCTGAGGGGTCCTTTTAATGTGGACATCACAGGCGCACAAATGCACAGTCCGACTGGTGTTGCCTAAATTGTAATTTTATTACTTTGTCTCATATTCGTGCCGTTTGTGTATAGTTCGTGTGTAATGTGATGTCCATTTGTTAATAAATCGATGGTTATAATGTCAAAGGGCTTAAAGGACAAATCGCCACTTTTCAGGAGAGCCGCAAAACAAAAAAAAAATAGAAAAATCAACATAACTTTTTTGTTTTTTAAGCTATCGGTCTCGATTAAAGGCCATTTATTCTATTTTTCCAAGCCGAACCGTATGCGACCGTTTAATTTATTCTAGATAGCGTAGTTTTCGAGGTAGATGTCCTTTAAGAATCGTATTTTAAAGATTTTGACCTTTAAGCTAAAGTTTTTTTTGAGATAGTTGTCAACTATGGCTTATAGGACATGCTTATGGACTGCTTTAAAGTAGTGGTGGTATTAAAGGAAGGTATTTTTATAAATTTGTGGTATAAGCAAAAATTTTTCTTGAAAATATCTTTAATAAATGAAAGTTGGTTCTTTAAGATGGATTTTCGATTTAAAATATTTTTAAACTAACATACCTACATTTTGTCCTTTAAACTGTTTTTGCTTTGATATAGTATTGATTGTTGAGAAGTTTCGTGATGCTGAATAGAATATAAAAGCATCACCAACGTGCACTGTACTTAACTTTCTACGGTTGAGTATCAGTTAAATAAAATATCATAGGTTAAATAACATTTTATTTATTTGTTTTTATTATGTGATGTGTTAGAATGTAAATAAATAAAATAATCCGTGTTTTAGAAATTTTGTTTTATTCGTTAAAAAGATCTAAGAGACGTAAGGATCTCCAATCTAGAATTTTTCTGCCCTAACGGCCATCAGTTCTTCGCGCTATGTTCCCTCTCTATTGCCACTTGAGCTTACTGATTCGCAGGGCTATCCATTATTTCCTCATTTCTGATTCGATCTCGTAGGGAAAACCCGTGCATAGCCCTCGCCATTGCATGAACTTTATCTTTTTTATGAGGGTACATAGTAGAGACCATCAGATCCGTATGTCATCACTGGTAGCTCACATTAATTGAAGACTTTCGTCTTAAGGCACTGAGGTAATAGAGACGAGAAGGTGCTTTTGCTTAGTTTCCCAAACGCTGCCCAGCCAAATTGAATTCGTCGATAGACCACTTTTCTCGAAGTTGGAACTACCTAGTTGGACCGCTAGGTACCAATCCAAGTAACTACTTGTCTCAGGTAGACGCACTTGTCAACAACTTCGAGAGTTGAGTTCTTAACAGATGCTCCAGAGTGGGTACCACTCGGGAGCTAGACATTATTTTCGTCACGCCATGTTCACTTTAAGACCTACTTGTTGGGAGATTCGGTTAAGGTCTTCTAACATAGTGCAAAGCTTCTACAGCGTGGCACGCCTAAGCCGTATGTGATGTATTCGCTATTGACGTTAATGCCGAATCCTTTCCATTTCGGAAGCTTGAAGGCGTCTTCTATTGTCGCTGTGAACAGTTTTGGAGATATTACGTCTCTTTGTCTCACACCTCTCCACAGTGAAATGGCCTTCGAGCTCTGCTCCTGTACACAGACCGACATGGTGGCATTGTTGTACAGACACTAACAGTCTAACACCTCTAAATACCATTAGTCTATGTGGCACCACTGAAGAGACTGTAGCACCGCCCACGTTTCGATCGAATCAATCAAACGCTAAGCATAGAGGCATATTGTACCTCTCGAACTTTTGTAGAATTTTTCTTAGCGTATGGATATGGTCTATTGTACTGTAGCCTTTTCGGAAGCCAACTTGTTCAGGAGGTCGGAAGGCATCAAAACTACGTACGAGACAGTACGCGATGACCCTTGAAAAAAGTTTGTGGCTCAGGAGTAGCGTTGGGTTTACTCCCCGGAATATTTCCAACTGTTGGGTTTATTCCCAAATTCGGGGAAAGTATGCGGAATATTTCTAATTCGTCGGGAAAATAGGGAAAATACTCAAAAGTGCACTTGAAGTAATAAAATGCGAGAATTTTGCTATTTTGATAATGGTTTTACGCCTGTAGCACACCTTCACATTAAAACCAAAACAGCGGGACCACGCTATTTTTGCCTGTTTGTCAGTTTTATTACACCAAACGTAAACGGCATGTTCTAATGCTTAGGTTTATCTGAGTCTCTCTTTCTTTGAGATTCGACGATCCTGTAGTATACTTCCTACTACTGTGTCCACGATGTCGCGAATTGGTGCAGAAATGTAGAAGTTTGAGAAGGATTGGAGAAATCTCGACTTATGTTTAAGACCCCGTTTGTTAACGGGGTCATAGTAAAATCTCTACATTAGAAACGGCAGTTTGGCTTCTGTTAAGTTTGAATATTTGAGACAAATGATAATAAAGTTAAATCTTCGTTATTAAAAACAAGAAATTCAGGAAACAAAATGGGTAGGTCTGTTTTCTTCGAGGTGTCTAGGTGAACATACTTAAAGTCCCGAGTGTGGTAAGTGAGCTATCAACGGAATAGTAAAAGAAAGGCGCCTCTTTTGTTTATATTTTTTTGCTTGTCAACTCGAAAATTGCTTGTTTTATTTTAGGACACATTCATTTAGATTATTTTTCTATAGGTCCAAAAGTGAACAAGATATTACAAAGTATCTGATTTGTTGACAAGTTCAAAAACTTAATTTTAACTGCGGACAAATCTCGCAATACAAATTTTTTGATAAAGAAAACACTTCTAAAGTGGTTAAATAAAAATTAAAAATGTAAAAAAGGAACTAAATTGGTAAATTCGGTAGTTTTTAAATACACACATTAAAAAAAGTTTACGATCACTGAAAAATCGAAATCTTTTTTGTAACGGTAGATTATAATTAATATGATTTCTTCTTCTTTTAAGATTCTTTATTTAAAAATATACAATTAGAATTCAAGACAATAAAACAGTTCATTTCTTTTTTATTGTCTTGAATTCTTTTTCCATGTAAAAAGGCTTTCAGTCATAGCTTACGCTCACTCAGAAATCTGATTAAGTCAATTTTGACGGATTTTAAATATTTTTTCGCAAAAAGTTGTGATTGAAAAAATGCTAAAAAGATATTCAGAAGTTTTACGAGCAAGAATAGTAACTTTGAGGGAAGAAGAATACAGCACGCAGACTTGCTATATCTCAATCCTGTGTCGTGACCACGTTGCAGAGGTACCACGGGATGGGTAATTTAGCTGACCGACCGGTTCGGGCCGCCTCTGGGCTTGAAGTTAGCACTCAGACCATTCGGAATTGCTTGCACCAGGCTGGAACAGCTAATTATATCATAATTTAAATTTAGATTCTGAAGTGGCCGCTCACTTTTATTTTAACCTTCGGTTCACATAACAAACAGGTTCAAAAGAACATGTTTGTTATGTTCAAAAGAACCTGTTTGTTATGTAGGAATTTTTTTTTGCCTGTAATTTCTTGGAAATAAAGTCTTAGCACACTATTTATTAAATCATATACAGAAGTCACAAGTAAAGCTGAATAATCCACTAAAAATACCAAAATTCATTATTTATGTCATACTATATTTATTATTTACCACCTAAAAGTATGTAAAGTTTGTCCTTTAATGCCCTAATTTTATACAGATATACATATAAAAATAGACTTACACTTTTACTTTAAAAAAATAACAAAAATTCAAGGAATGTAAAGGACATTTTATGTTAATTTCAAGGGCGTAAAGGAAATTTATCTCCTTAATTATAGCAGTAGGTCAATTGTGGTACACACCTTTGGAAAATACATGAAATTCTAAGAACTTTGTACCTTTGTATCGAAAACATAGCTCAAGAAACAAAAAAGTTTTACTCAATTGAAGTTTAAAAAAATGGTTTTTTGCTTCTCCTGTAAAGTAGCCTTTTGTCCTTTACGACCTTTGAGCCCAGAGGTATCGATATGTCAAAAACGTTCCAGTCGTTTGGGCTCTAGGGCGTGCCAAACAATTATACATACAAACATACATACATACATACTCTCGAAAAACATAACCCTCCTTCCGCAGTCGGGTAAAAAGGCGAGAGCGTAGCAAACGCGAACATTTATTTTCTCTGGGTTTCAGCAGTGACGCTGAAACCTACAGCGTCAGATCTTGACTTGGTGACAGTGGGACGGCTACTCATAAGCGGGAATTTCAAAGGAATGATTGAAGTAATACGTTAAAGATGTCGCACGGAACTTGTATTGATATAAGTGATGTTCAGGTCAGGAACATAGCTGATCTGTTAATATTAAGTTGAGTTTTATTATTGTTGAACATATTTTAATGATGCTTCGATTGAAATCGTTTCTAAATTAATCTTATTCATAAATTTATCACCCGAACGATAACCGTTGCATTTGTCTTAAAGTACATTTGGTAATATTTTAGTTAGTCTTAAATGTTGTATCAAAAATTACAAGGAAACATATATACAAGGAAACAAGTGTTATGTATCCGGTTGACAAACAAGTGTCCTTTAAGCTTAACAGGCGTGTCTTAAATTATGTGTGTGTAGGCTGTAAAAGCTATATTGGAACTATTGCTCTGTCCTTTAAGAAAGTATGTGGTTTAAGTTAGTACTATAAGATGTTTAACCATCAAACCAAGGCTTATATTACCAAAAATGCAAAAATGGCTAATTTTTTCCCCGTTAATATCTTGCTCAATATGGGGAATAGAAGAACCTTATATAATACCAATCGATAGAGCTCAAAATACTGAATAGAACTGCATTAAAAAGTCATTTTCGCCAAAATGTCCTTTAAGCCCTTTGACATTATAACCATCGAAATGTATTTTCTTTCTAAACTATCTATGAATTTTAAAATGATATCAGTGAAAAACGAAAATAGTATCTAAAGATATAAAAACCGGCCAATTGCAAGCCGGACTCGCGCACGAAAGGGTCCGTACCATTATCTACTTCATCTTAGTCACTTAAGAGAATTTATTCTAATGATTATGTATTTGGTACAAAATTATCCAACACCCAAGCTTAACGGATATTACTGCTAAACTGATAAATATCCTAACCGCTTCTTCTTCTTGTCGTGTCGACACTGGCGTTATATTTTTGAGGACCAATACTCGGCGACTAACTAAGCATTATCAGTAGCGTTGTACAGGTCCATACGTGTGCAGGTGTAGGGGCACGTAGGGCATGACAGTAGGTGTGCCATTGTCCGGGGAGAGACACCACACATACATTCGCTGTCCGCAGCGTAACCCCATCGGTGCATGTTCTCCTTGCTTCGGCCGACTTGTGTCCGAAGTCTATTTAAAGACTTCCAAGTTTGCCAACGTAGATCATGCCCAGGGGGGAGCTGCTCTGCCAGAGGAATGTGTGATGTATTGGGGTATCTCTCTTTCCAGAGTCTTAAGTGAGCTTGATTAACGTCGCCATCAAGGGGGGACACCTCTTTGATGAAGCTTTGCCGACTCTTTAGTTGCTGGACTACCGGAACATGTTGGTGCAGGGGATGCCGAGCATCTATACTATACTATAACCGCTATACTTTTCCTTTAAAGTTTATGAAATGCACTGTCGTCATGACTTTTTTCAGATTTTTTAGGTCAGCAGTTAAGCTTTTATTTAAAGGGGGAAGGACGCGATACTGGACCAATAAATTGTACTTTAAAGTTTAATATTTCGTAAATGGAGCATTACATCGAAAAATTGTCTTCAAAACCCCTAAGGCATTTAAAATACCAACTTAACGATACTATAATATGGATTAATGACGAAAAAAATCATCCCCACTTAACGTGTAGGAACGCTACCCTAAAAAATATTTTTCCTACCACTTTGTCGGCGTAATTGGTATACATACTCATTAACAAATTACAGCTTTCTATTACTAACTGTCTCGGACAGGCAGACAGACAGAAGACGGAAATGGCGAAACTATAAGGGTTTCTTATCAGGACTACGGAACCATAAGAAGCTCCATGTTTTTGATGAGAAATTAAATTACCATAGTTAGTTGGTATTTTTGTGTTTATCATATTTTAATTAAATGAATAATTTCGATGAAAACGAATGTCAAGATTTCGCAATGCAACAAAAAAATAAATTATTAACTCGTTTTAGACACTCTGTTTATATATATTTAATGTATAAATTACAGTCGGACTGCCTCGTTGGTCTAGTGGTCAGTACTCTAGCTTTTATCTTAAGAGGTCCCTGGTTCGAATCCCTGTTCGGACCGAAACTTTTTTCTGGGTTTTCCTGTCTTGAAGTAACTCAGAAACGGCTCCAAAGTCAGCTAGTTGGTGGTGTTACCGTGGGGGTCCACGCTAGACAGTATTGTGCACAAATAGTATATGCGCAGGTGCACTCTCTGTCTCCTTCACTCTCATTCGGTGAGACGGCAATCCGACATGACAGGAGAGAAATCAGGCGCAGGACCAACGGGTTGACATGCGCACCAAGACACGGGGGAGTACACTACATCATATTTATCTACAGTTGTATCGGCCTGTTTTACTCCCGCCAGGCCTGTGTATCTCCCCGCGTAGTTAGCAAAAACGTACCTACGCGCGGCGACCCTTACTTAGGGGCTAAAACAAGTTGCGTGTCGCTACCGGCCAGCGACACGCTCGCGCGTTTTATTCACCGGCGGCCGCGCTGCTACTTTGCTGGCTGGACGAGAATGAATAAAGTACTAGAAAGAGGCGCTAGATGGCGTTAGAAGCTTCTCGTAGCAGTCAACCCTATCGCGTCGCGTGATTTTACGTCACTGAATAGGTTTAGTGTATTATGAATCATATTCCAGAGCAATAAGTATGAAATTATCTTGCAATGGATTTTTGTAGGTGTCTACACGAAAACGTGCTTGACTCTGAGGCGAACTAAATTACGCCATATTGTTGACGACATTGAGTAGACATTTCATTGAATACAATTGCTAAGTCATAATTCTGTACGAAGTACTAGTACTTATTCTGTGCTCCCGCGTAGAAAGCAAAAACATTACCGCGGCGACCCACCGTGGTGGGCTACTTGGGTGTCGCGAGCGAGCAGCGACACGCACTCGCGTTTTAGTAACAGGCGGCGCGCTGCACAACGTTGCTGGCTGGACGAGCATAAATAAAGCGCTAGATGGCGTTAGTAGCTTCTTGTAGCAGTCAACCCTATCACGTCGCATGATAGTATGTCACTGAATAGGTTTAGTGTATTTCAGTTATATAAGAACGAAATTATCTTGCAATGTATTTCTGTAGGTGCCTCAACGAAAATGTGCTTGACTCTGAAGCGAACTTAATTACACCATATCGTTGACGACGAGTAGATATTTTTTTAAATTTTATTGCAAAGTCGAAATTCTGTCTCTTTATAGTCGTATACCACATAACTGAGGGTCGTGATCATTATGTGGAATGAAATACACACAACGACTTTCTTGGCAAATTTTGATGGAGTGGTTTGCCATTGCCTTCTCCATTTCACACACTAGCAGGCCTGTGTATCTTCCCGCGTAGGTACCTACGCGCGGTGACCCCTAGGTAAGGGACTAAACAAGTTGGGTGTCGCTAGCCGGCAGCGACACGCTCCCGCGTTTAATTCACCGGCGGTGCGCGACACTAGGTTGCTGGTTGGACGAGCGTGAATGAAGTCCTAGAAAGATGCGCTAGATGGCGTAAGTAGCTTCTTGTGGCAGTCAACCCTATCGCGTTGCGTGACAGTACGTCACTGAATAGGTTTAGTGTATTATGAATCATATTCCAGAGTTATAAGTATGAAATTATCTTGCAATGTATTTATGTAGGTGTGTACACGAAAATGTTCTTGAGTCAGAGACGAACTGAATTACACCATATCGTTAACAACATTGAGTAGATATTTCTTTGAATTTCATTGCTAAGTCATACTTCTGTACGGAGTACTAGTACTTATTCTGTGACACTAGCCAACTAGTGTGCAGGTTTCCTCTCGATGTTTTTCTTCACCGTTAGGCAGCGATATCTTTGGAAAAGACTGTACCTAAGTTTTTATTTAAACTCAGTGGTACAGGCCGGGATCGAACTCACGACCTCACGGTTGAGAAGTGAAGCTTTCTCCGCTCGGCTATTGCGCCATAACTTAACTTCTGTACGTAGTACTTATTCCGTGGTTGTATTGCAACTAACAAAAATGTTATTAGCAAATAAAGTTTCATAGAAAATAGTGTGTTAAAAAAGTTGTTATTGTCACTTTCAGGTTCTATCCTCGGAGTAGTACTGATTGTGGCAGGGACTGCTCTGTGCTGTTTGGATAAAGCTAGTTGATACAAGAAATACCATCATATGTTATGTAAGTTCCTAATTTATTTTTTTGGGGTAAAAATACTGAGGTGTAAAAAGAAAATGATAGAAATATTGCATTTTTTTATTAATTCTATTATAGAATAAATTACTGCTTCTAAAATATATTCATCATAAATATTGTACTAACACTAGTTTTTTAAACTTAGGCACCGAAAACATTGCAAAATATACAAAATGTTTTTATTTACAAAATGGATGGAGCAAAATATTGGTATTGTATATATTGTTCTTAGTCGCCCAAGAGTATTTTTTTATTTTAAATCCAAATGTGAATTGAAACTTAAAAGTAACTTAGAACTGCCCTGAAATAAAATATCAGGTGTGATATACATAGCTATAATTAATTTTTAATAACTCTGAAACTGTATGACCATAAAAAGCTAATATTTGATAAATTTACTGGCACTAAATGTGCTACATTTTTTTATAAATTGTATTTTTTACCACAAAAATAAATGCACATTTATTTTTTCTTAGAAAACAATAACTATTTACAATCTATATCTATGTTACATCGTTAAAACTAAGTACTAGGTAGGTACAATGGCGATCTTTATGATCGATTCAAATTTTTATTTATATTCCATATAATTAGTTTCTAAATTTAATTTATACAACTTTCCTCTTTGAGAGGGAAAAATCTTAATTTTTAATTTACACCCATTTTAATTAAATAAATCTATAATTCTTTTAGCGAGTTTTCCGTAAACTGATCTGAAGTTCTGTCGCATCAATGAGGTACCGCTCAACCAATCTATCAATCATATCAGTTTGTTTCATGTCACAACTCATTTCTTTTATCGTATTAAGAAACTAACATATTAGCATAATTCTCAATAATAAAATAAGTAACAGAAGTGTGAAATATGCATGTATTTTTTAAAGTATATTTGTTATTCTAACGGATTGCATTTGAAAAGTTAATTATAAGTAAACTTTTTTTACTGTTATAATAAAATACAATGTAAAGTATATTATTGCACTTGAAAAAATGACCGCCAGAGGCGGGAATCGAACCCGCGTTCCTCGCATGCCGGGCGATTGCCTAACCTCTCGGCCACCCTGGCGTTGGCAGAGCCTGTCGAAATTTTCAAGTGCTTCTTAACGCTGTAATGCCGCGTTGCTTTCATCAATGTTATTGGGATTACACCCTTAACACTCGAAAGAAATACTATTGCAAGTATTTAACAATCGAAAGATGAAGCTTGCAAATACGATAAATTATTGTTTTTAAGTGATAAGCATTCACTTTACAATCTAAATATATTATTGCACTTGAAAAAATGACCGCCAGAGGCGGGAATCGAACCCGCGTTCCTCGCATGCCGGGCGATTGCCTAACCTCTCGGCCACCCTGGCGTTAAGTGTTAAGGAGTGTTAAGGGTGTAATCCCAATAACATTGATGAAAGCAACGCGGCATTACAGCGTTAAGAAGCACTTGAAAATTTCGACAGGCTCTGCCAACGCCAGGGTGGCCGAGAGGTTAGGCAATCGCCCGGCATGCGAGGAACGCGGGTTCGATTCCCGCCTCTGGCGGTAATTTTTTCAAGTGCAATAATATATTTAGATTGCAAAGTGAATGCTTATCACTTAAAAACAATAATTTAATGTAAAGTATTATGTGTAAGGAACAGAACCTTAAATCTGTGTATTATTATGTATTATAGTAATTATTTATTATGTATGTGTTATGACTAGAATATCGTAGCCTCATTTTGGTAACAGTGATTATGTTTACTTATTTTTATTATAGTATTATTTATTGCTATTATTTTTCCTGTAAAAAGTGGATAAACTATAAGGTACAAAGTTATGTGGAAATAAATATTTAATGAGTCATTAAGTATAGTGTTTTTATAAGGGCCAGATAGAATCCCTGCGACATTCCTTTAAATTTAATTTAATTCCACCTCCGGAACTGCTTTTGACTTATATGGCAGATAAAAGCGTTGTCTTTGGACTCTATTCCGATGTGCCTTATCTAAAACTAAATTTAAATTCATTCTTTCTCTTTTTCTGGGGAAAAAACGAAAAGAGACAGACAAAATTTATTAGAAACGTCAGAGTAGACAGTAGGCATGGAAATGATTGCTACTTTTAATTCATTTTCATTTCATGAAATGATGATTTTTTTTCATATGAAATCACATGTGAAATTTCATTGGCAATGATTTTTTTACGCAGTGTTATAATGTAACACTTTTTGCTATTTGCTACTTATAATGAAATATGAATTATTGTGAACGGTTGCTAATTTGCTACTGATATGAAATTTCATATTTAGGTTGTCATGAAAAATCATGGCAAACGAATCGTAACTTTATGTTCATAAGTTTAAAGTTCTTAAAATGCCCACCCAGTATCGATCGTCACCTATGATCGCATGACTAGTGTGTTTGTCTTTTTCTAACGCGCACCTAGGGCAAATCATTCCTACTCGCTCGCTCGCGATTCGCTCTGCTACAAGCAGTCATCCAATGAATGAAATGAAATGAGCATGATCTATGATTTCGCAGAGTGCGATTTGTAGCAGTCTATATGAAAAAAATAGCAGGTGCGAACAATGAAATTCATTTCATATGATTTTTCATTTGCTATTCATGAAATCTTCCATGCCTAGTAGACAGCTGTCAGTTGCTAAGGAAATTACCTCTGATATATCTACATATATAGATCTATACTTGTATAGATAGAGGTCAGTGGAAATTACAGAATCCATAGACAATTTAGTGGGGATGTCATCTGATGATGACTAAAGTTAGACGAAAACACGCGAAACTTGTATTTATTGTAAAAATCGCAACACATTTGATTTTAAATTAGTCTGTCTCTCCTAGTTTCTTCATTAGGTCTTATACAGGGCACCTCGAAGTTGAGCTTATTGTGATGAAAAACTAGTGAAACCCGCACTTAGCTTGGAGTTCACCAACACATGTTTATTTTTTAATCAACCGATTTAGAATTATTTAAAATATTTTGTATGGGAATTCTCTCAAATTAACCGTCAATTTACCGACTGCTTAAGGATTGGTGAACTCGGGTCTTAGTTCTAATTTATTTGTTTATACATTTCTGATAAACAATGTACAAATTGTGGACTTAATGCCAAAAGCATTCTCTACCAGTCAATCATAGGTCAAACACATAGAAGATACATAATAAACTAAACAGCGCCGGTCAAATCCCATAAGACCCGCGGGCGGGTCGATAACAATTAATTTTCTATTGTGTTTGAAAACATGATACGTGAAGGTTTAACTATTTCTAATAACCTCAATAGCGGCACACAGCTTCTGTATAGAGAGTCGCAAGCTATTTTCTTCTGTGGCTAAGTTCTGTCGCTCGGCCAGCAGCGCGCGCGCCTGGTCGGAGTCGCGCGACGCGTTGTGTGTGACGTACGCGCTCTCCACGCGCAGCGCGGTGTTGCGCCGGTGCAGATCGGCTATCTCTTTCTTGCGCGCTGGAAAGGAGAGATAGGGGAATGTCAGATTGCTAGATTTTGCTTGTTGTATTTTTATTAAAATGTGGGAAAATTGTTTTTTTTTTTTTAGTTTTGGGGATGGCTAAAGATTAATCTTGTCAATTCTTGGAAGAATTTTGATTTTCCACATTGAAATATTAAAATGTGGTTTAGATAAATAGTCTTTGAGCGGTTTTTAACTATCCACCAAGGGTTGAATTGACAAAATATGTAGATGTTATCTTATATATTTCTCAAACCTATTTTTTTAATACGAATTGGTTTAGACTACAGTTGACAATCATATTTTGTTGGTACAAAGTTTTATGGGAGTATGGAGTATCTTAGAACTAGATTGACAACCAAAATTGTAATGAGTGTCTTACAGCTGAACTAAAGAATAAATAAGATTTTCTTAATTACACATTTACCAGTATACTATTTTTAGTAGGGTACAGTCGATCAGCAAGGTTTTTTTTAATTATTTATTTATTGTAGCATTGTACAGAGTCTAAATATTTTTCAGCGAAAAATGTAAGTTCACGTAAGAATCCACGGATTTTTGTGGAACTACAGTATAATAAAATATAAAGTTGTATTGCTACTAACGCCACCGCGGAACTTCATCCAAACAATGCAAAATGTAGTAAATAGACCACGATAATGGAACACAGCCACAACATAACTGCACTGCATTCATTTGAAACTGAAAAATTACCTTCCTACCCACATTTTTGAAACAATATTTTTGAGTGATTCATCACATCAAATATTAGTTTTTATTTAAAGGTATCGTTCGGCAAGTGTAGTTTAATAACGGGATTCCAACCAATTTTTAGATTGAGTTTCGAACTGGTGAGTACTTCTTTTGATTATTTTGTCTTTCAGTATGTTTTTAAACTGTTTAAGATATTTCACAACACGCGCAAAGGACGGGATTTTTATTTGAATTTTATCCCTTATTTTCTTAATTATTATAGTCTTTTAGGGTAACGTTTCTTACTACTTAAAAGCAGCAAATTTCAAGATTTTATTTATAAAATGGTTAGGCGCTAGATCATGGAATCGTGCATATAACTGTAACTATTTCCGACTGCATAAAAAGTTTAAAAACGCTCTTACCTATTTCATACTCCTTATAACTCTTCATAATCGTTTCGATCCCCGGCCAAGGCATAACTTCCTCCAGCTGGCAACTGAAGTCCTGAGCTCTCCCATCAGAACCTTCTGACATCTCCTTGACCCCTGCAGCAGAACTCGGAGGCTCGTCCATCGAAGTAGCCTGTGACGACGCCACTACACTCTTTTCTTGAGTAGTTTTTAACGATATTATTCTAGATATACTAGGTATGTTAATATTCGTAAATTTTTTGCTCTCGATTTTTATCTGATGCTTTTGGATGTTTTCGCTATCAAACCCGGGGTTGAGATCCCTTTTTCTCGTCTCTTGCCCGCTGAATATCTTCACGCTTCGGTCCGCCATTTTGGATAACCTGTTCAGCTCTGAGAAGTTCTTCTCTGCTAGGACTTTTATGCTGTCTCCCTCTTGCTCTGTGGAACTGCAGTCCAATCTCCTCTTGATCAGATTGTTGTTTTCGTTTACGCATTTCTTGATTGCAGTCAGGATCTGCAGCTGCCCGTTTGGGTCCAAGCCTATAGGTCGCGGCTTTTTGAACGAGTCTGTGTTGCTTGATGTGCAGTCTCTTCGTTTTCTCTCCTTTAGTATTTCGTGCCAAACTCGTTCGTAACCTGTAATGTTATGATTAACTTGGTTTTTCAATACCTTTTATATTGTATTCTTGTGGTTGGTTACGTAGGTAGCTTAGTAGTAGTAGTAGTATGCACCTAGGGTCTCGGAAAAAGAATGCAGTGAACTTAGAATTAGTATTGGTTGGCTTGGTTCTGAACCAGGAATCGAACTCAAAATGAAAACATTGCTGTTTTTTCACCGCTCCACTATTCCAATCAAGTCGTCAGCTAACAATTTTGTTAATTGTTTGCAAATATACAAATAAATTGACGACCTCGCTGGTCTAGTGGTCCATGAGGTCCATGGTTCGAATCCAGGGTCAAAACAAAATTAATATATGGGTTTTATTGTCTAGAAATTACTCAGAAACAGCTCGGAGTCAAGAAATTGGTAGAGAGTTAACACCCCCGTGCCTCGGAAGCCATTAGACCTGCCATTAAGCCATTAGTCCAGCGCCTGATCTCTGTCCCGTCATAGCGGATTGCTGTCTCATCGAACTATGAGAGTGAAGGAAGGAGGAGGGAGTAAATTGTTTTGCGCACATACTTGTGCACTAATATCGCCCCCCGCAGTTTGCTTATCTCTGTTGAATTCGGCCAGGAGGACGTTATATTACTTAAATCAAATCTAACTCACCTTGTTTATATTGCGAAGACACTTGCACCAACTTCAGCTGCGACAGAAACGTCTGTTTCTTCTGCAAGTCCACCCCGTTCTCCTTGATATCTCCAGGTGCCACCATCGGTGGCGGGTCTGGCCTGATGAACTCTGGACCTGTCTCTTCGCACACGAGTCGGTCTATCCGACCGGCTGCTATATAGGCCGATGCCACGGAGTCCCGTTGCAGGATGCGCTCTTGTCTTTCCATTTGCTTTTCTGTAACGTTTTACGTTTGGTGTTGAAATGTTTAATCGTCAGAAAAAGAAGATTTTTATTTGAATTTATATCAAATTTGTAAAGTTTGTCACTTAATATTGTGTTGTTAATAGTGTAATGATATGCATAGTAATTACCTTTATAAATTTCTTTTGAGGCAAGTCGGAAAACAGATAAAAATTCAGCCTTCCCATCATCTTCGTCCTTCTTTTCTGCATACTTTTTGATTATTGCACTATATTCATTCAATTCTTCTTCATCGTAATCGCTGTCGCTCTCACAGTTGTCATCGTCTGAATCAACTTTGGTATTAGAAAACTCTTTGTATACTTCCGATTGCACTTTCTCTGGTGTTATTATGTTATCGTAATTTTCGACCTTTTCTTGTGCCTTCTTAGCATCAGCCTTCTGGTCTTTGGTCTCTCTATTGCTCAAATACTTCAGTCGCCTCATCCGTCGCCGTTTCTCATAAATGTCTAAGGAACTAACTTCGTCTACCTTCGGGACCTTTGGTCTTATGTTTGTGATTACAATCTTTGGTTGCAGCTTAGCATCCATTTGGTACGGACAAGCAATATACAGCTTGTCATTCGGCTTAGCTGGTTCAAATGGCTTAGCAAATTCCTGCTTATTTTGATTACTCGCCACGAACTTGGGAAATTCTCGGTTTATAAAAGGTTGCGTCGTTTTACTATCGGTTTCTACTATCATTGGCACTTGATACAATATTTGAGGGCTCATGATTACTTTTTGGTTAGTTGTTTGAAATACTATGTCGGGTTTTGTGTTTTTATTTGATAAAGTTTGTAACACGTTATTACTTGATTTTAAAACGTGGATTTCTTTACTAACTGCAATGTTTTGGGATTTAGACGTCTTTGGTTGAGAATTATCTGTATTATTATTATTAGGCGGACTGACTTCAGTGTTTTTATTTTCATTCGGCGAGATCTTGTTCGGTTTAATATTATTAGTATCAGTACCTTGTGATATCTTTGGGTTGTTTTTGATCATCATCAAGTTGGCTGGGAATTGGACATTGCTCAGATACACAAAATTTGGCTGTAGCACTACATTCTTAGTTTCGTTTTGAATAGGCTTGTCTACTTTGACTTTATTCTTCAGGTCTTGCTCCTGCTGCGTTCCTTGCGACTTCTCCTTCACGACTATCTTGTTACCGTATATTTGGTTTTCGGTAATCAAGTTCTCAAAGTCATTCTCGTCACAGTTCTCCTGGTGGAGTCTCTTTAACGCTACCACTTTCGAAGACGATCCATTTTCGTTGACGAGTTCTTCTTTACACTTCTTACTTTGGCTTGACAATCGTGAAGGAGCTTGCAGGTTTTTTGACTCGAAATTGCTTCTTTGTAGTAAAACCTGAGGGTTCTGCTGTTGTATCGTCAGCAGCATCTTTGGATTAGACGGGCTCTTATTTTGGATGAACAGTATTTGGTTTTTCTGTTCGTTGAAGGGTGCGTCCGGTGGTTTGTTTGAGTAGTTTACTTTGTTACTCTCTACGTTTATTGGGTTAAATATTGGCCGAGATAGCGGATTACCTTGTTGAGGCGTAAACGGTGTAGGAGGATCTGTTGCGTCATTTGTTATATCAATCGGTTTTGGATCAGGTTTCCGAAACTGGCTGTCATTCTGATTAATGACCTCCGCTGCGTTTAGCAATGTGCTAATGCTGTTATTCGGAAGGCACTGTTTTGTTTCTTTAATTTCAGGTTCAGGTTGTGCCGTTTTGATGACTATGTTGCTTTGTATTTCTACTCTTGGCCCATTTTCTGGTTTTTGACTTTGAAATGACAGGGTTGGTTGACTTACAGGTGTTTTCTTAGTCATAGAGTTTTGGTATACAGCATCTAGAGGTGTGTTGACGCATTTCATATCAATTTTGCTTATAGGAATGCTAGTTTTTAAGCTAAATCTTTCAGGTGGCTTTGCTTTAGTATCTTTGTTAGTGGCTTGCGAAGGTATTGTTACTGTGGCTCCCGAACCTTGTGTTAGCGATGTTATGCTCATCTTACACTCGGATGATTGATTACTTTCAGACATGGACGGGGGAGGAATGATTTCTGGAGTAAAATGATCTTCAAAATCTGTCTGAGGCTTCGGTGGTTCAACTGGCGTCGGATTTCGAGGAGGTTCAGGTACAGTTTTTATTTCAGAACTATTTTTTTCTTCGGTGGGTGTCTCTTTAGGTGCTACAGTAGGGAATGGCACGAATTCCTTCGCCGGGGGCTCGTTTTGTACTAATGGTGCTTGATTAGGTTGGACTACCCCAGGGTAAGAAACCGGTTGGAAGGCTGAGTATCCCGGGATGGAATAGAGGTAGCCGCCATAGCTAGGATACCCTGGCTCCACCTGCTTTGTAGTGGTTACACTTGGACTGGGATTTGGGATTGAAGATGGGGATATTTTCGGGGAGTGAGATATTGGTTTGGGTTGGGGTAAAAAAGTGGGTTTTTCGAGAAAAATTGGTTCTTCTGTGAGTTTGAAGGGTTCTGCTGGCTTGGGGACTGGAGTTATGGGTTTAGGGGACATTGAAGGTAATGGAGGCATTGAAGGTAAGGGGGGCGGTCGCTCCGGTTCTGGTATGGGTGGTTTTAGTGGCGCGGCTGGGATGCTCGGTCTGGCTGTAACATAAAAAGCGGGAGTTAATAAACTTGCCTGACTTATTTTTCTTTGGGATGTACTAAAATTTTCTATGGAAGTATTGTCACGGCATATTCGACCATTAAACGATTTTAGTTTCATCAACTTAAACCTCTTCATATTTGAGGTGGGGCCTTTGCCCAGCAGTGGGATCTATATAGGCTAACTTTACTTTACAACTTTAAGCATGAGGTTGTGTCAGTGCTAATATTATTTAACATCATAATAAAGACAGGGTTTTGCAAAAAAAAGTGAAGCAGAGCGTAAGCATAATAAGCTGTCATGCTAATATTGAAACTATGTATGAAGGCACCTATTGTAATGTGCATAATAATCTTAGACTAAAACTAGTACAATTTAAATTGTCTAAGACAATAATAATAAAAACATACTTACGATACCAGAGATATTATGGAAAGCATTTTTTAAACATGAAAATAGGTACACACGCACGGCCGCACGTCAGACTACCCCACTTTGACCTTGAAACCGCGTCTATTCCCTACGTAATAAAAGCTGTTTTCATAATTCAAAGGTAACCTGACGTGCTGTGGCTGTACCTAGTTTTAGTGTATTTCGCTACCTTGGGGTAGAAAGGTCGTAAAAGCCATAAAACGCTTATGGCTTTTACGACCTTTCTACCCCAAGGTAGCGATTTAGTGGGAATTGAACCTGCAGTAGAGCTTCTTAAGGTACTGTTATCTATTATTTTAAATAAGATGTGGTTGAATTCTAGGTATTGTTAAGAATTTTATTTATATCATATCACACATTGTTTAAATAAATATTTTAAATTGTTAACTATTGGTCTGAATAGGAATACTCCTAATGTTTAGCGAGCGCCGCGAGTTAACATCGTTTTAAGTTCACGCTCATAGTAATTCTTAACAGCCTACTTAAAACTGGCTTTTAAATATCAAAATTTATATCAGCATGTAGCTCAGTTTACCTTCTGTGCGTGTGTGTTCGTCGATTTGCAATACGTCTATTATTGTGTGAATTATAAGAAGAAATACCGCCGATAATCTCCAGCCGGACAATAGCAACGCTCAGCTGATCGCAACATACAGGTACGCGCACAAGGTCGCCGAATGCTATGCCATTGCCCCGCTCGCTGCGCGCTTACGCTCGCACTCACACCTCTGCACGTAAAACTGTCTCTGTTTGACGTTGTCTTCGTTACTATCAACCTCAGCAAGCACTAGACACTACGGCACGCAAATTAAAAGTATTTTGTTTGCCACCGCTTTGCGCTGCACGCTCGTTTGCTACGTAATACGTTAACACAAATAAAAATGAACTGCTTGGCGTGTAATAAAGCAATTGCCCAATCCGATTTACTAAGATGTGTGGCCTGTAAGGGACGTTATCATTTTCAATGTCTCCGTCATTTTATAAGTCTAATTACGTAGGACTGAATGAATCATGGCGCTGTGACTCATGCGCAAATATCACGCGTCGAACCAGAAACGACGATACACCCGTGGGATCGCCGTACAGCCGGATCGCAAAAGCGGATTCTACTTCTGCTCCCCACCAAATCAACATGTCATGTGACGAGTTTAACACCTCCTCTTCGTCAACGGAGTCAAACAGCGGCCGCGAACTTACCAGCATAACTGACCCCGAAGCAACAATCACTATGAGACAGTTTAGCTATCTTATCGATATGAAGCTGGATAGCATCAGAGCAACACTCTCCCAGGAGATACAGGAAAGGGTAAAGTCCGAAGTTAAAGCCGTTGCCGAGACTTTGAAACGAGATTTCACGGATACTACGGACTTCATAACCAATGAGCAGACTGACATAAGGAGAAACCTTGCTCAAGCCAACAATAAAATCATTGAGCTGGAAGCACAAAAGTAAAACTCGAGTCTGATGTGGCTAAGCTTGAGATGCGTCTTAGTCAAACTGAGAAAATTTCCAGAAGTTGTAATCTCGAGATTCAGTGCCTTCCTGAGCGCCGTAATGAGAATTTAGCAACATTATTCAAGAAATTGTGCGATCAAATTAGGATTCCAGTATCAGATAGCGACATTCGCTCGTGCCGTCGTATTGCGAGACTTAATCCCTCGTCCGACAGACCCCGAAGTGTGCTGGTGACATTACCATCTGAACGCCACCGGGACGTTATTTTATCTGGTGTCAAAAGGTACAATAAAGGAAACCCGAAGGATCTTCTTCATTCATCTCATCTAGGCATGACAGGAGATAAACGACTGATCTTCGTTGGAGAACACCTATCTAAGCAATGCAAGGACCTGCATGCTGCTGCTCGCAGACTAACCAAAGAAAAGGGTTATAAATACACCTGGGTTAAATTCGGCCGTGTTTATATCAGAAAGGACGACACCTCCCCTGCTATATATATTAAAGATATGATAAGTCTAGAAAAGTTAGTTATATAATATTTATATTGTTTTTTTTTGTACACGCTTTTGAAAATGCCTGATTCATGTTATTTGGTTTAAATTCATTTTGTTTTTATGAAAATATTTTATCAAAATGTAAACCGTATCAAAAGTAAATTAAAACAATTAAATACGAATATTTTAGGTGAGAACTATGATGTTATTTGTTTATGTGAAACCAACTTAGATGGTTCTTTCTCTAATAGTGAATTTGTGGATGATAGGTACCGTGTATACAGGAGGGATCGTGAATCCTCTAGCTCATCTAAGCAATCTGGTGGGGGGGTTTTGCTGGCACTAAAAAAGAGTCTATACTCAACCAGGCATCCCGAGTTTGAAAGTTCCCTGGAGGATTTGTGGATATGAATACGCGAGAATCCCAGCTCACGAGGATCTCAAATTAATATATGTCTTGTGTACTTGCCTCCGGATCTCAAAGTTACTCAATACCAGTCTTTTTACGAAAAGTGCTGCAACACACTTTTGAACTTTAGCAATTCTAATTCAAAAACTATTATTCTCGGTGACTTTAATTTACCCGGTCTATCGTGGTCTCGCGACGACAATTGTCCTCCACGACTGTGTCCAGGCAAGGCCTATGATACCAATTCATCATTACTCATTAATCTAATGGATCTGGGTGGGTTGGCTCAGTATAATCACGTTCGAAACTCAAAGGACCGGATACTTGACCTCTTTATGACCGACTTATCTGTCATTACATTATCGGAATGCGCCCCTCTTAGCACACCTGACCGTCATCACCCAGCTATTGAGATTGAAGCACCTATAAAACTAAACGTTAAAAATATAGTTCAAAAATCTATCAGGGTCCTAAATTTTAACAAATGTGATACTACTAATTGTATATTACAACTTAACAAGGTCAGCTGGGTAGACATACGAGGGTCAAACTGAAAGCTCTTAGAACTGGCCACTTATAAACAATATAATAAAAAAAATATTCTAAAATTTGAAAATAGAACTCTTTGCCAATATTACTGAGTATATATTTCATTCATTTGTCATTTGTTTTACGACTTGGCGGCAAATTGAAAATTGTCTGTGTCACGTCAAAATGAATTTAACACGAGAAAATTTTCGTGCAATGATTTTTTATGACTTTCGATGTCATTTAAGTCAACAAGAAAGTTATGATAGACTACGATTGGCCTTTCACGATGAAGCCCCATCTCGTGCGACTGTTTACAACTGGTTTAATGAGTTTAAACGTGGTCGCACTAATCTCACTGATGATGTACGTGAGGGACGGCCTTCTACGGCGACGACTGAAAATAACATCTGTGTTGTGCGGCGTATGATAGAGACTGACAAAAGAGTGACCTATCAGCAGATTCGGACAAGCTTAGGCATCGGTATGAGTCAAGTGCACAAAATCCTCCACGAACATTTAGCGGTCAGGAAGCTTTGCGCCCGGTGGATACCTCATAATTTGACTAAGGCTCAAAAACTCCATCGTGTGGATTGGTGCCGTAAAATGATTGAAAGATTTAACGGAGGTGACTCAAATGCTGTGTTCGACATACTAACAGGTGACGAAAGCTGGATTTACTGTTATGATCCTGAAACCAAAAGACAATCTGCTCAGTGGGTGTTTCCTTTCGAGGAGTTGCCAACTAAAGTGAAGAGAGATCGAAGTGCGGGAAAAAAAATGGTGGCCTCGTTCTTTGGAAGGATAGGTCATTTCGCAACAATTGTGTTAGAGGATCAAAAACAGTTTCTGCAGAATGGTACACTACCAATTGTTTGCCACTTGTCTTGGAAAAAGTTCGAGAGAAACGACCTCGCAGTAGGATCCTCCTTCACCACGACAACGCCTCGTCGCACACCGCCAAGCGAACGATCGACTATTTGGCGACATCAAACGTTGAATTACTGGGTCACCCGCCGTATAGCCCCGACCTCGCGCCTTGTGATTTTTATTTATTTCCAAAAATTAAAGAAAAACTTAAAGGAAAGCGGTTTATGAATGCTGAAGAAGCGGTGGCTGCGTATCGCGATGCCATTGAAGAGACCCCTAAGGACGAGTGGGCAAAGTGCTTTTCCCAGTGGTTCCATCGCATGCAGCGGTGTATTGACGTCAATGGACAATATTTTGAAAATATATAATAAAACTAATAACTGGCTAATGTAATCAGTTTTTGATTTTCTAAGAACTTTCAGTTTGACCCTCGTATTACACCACAGCGACGTCAACTTAAACGTCAATTGTTTTTATGAAAAACTTAATAAAATTATAAAGGAAAATACTAAATACAAGCGCATAGGCTAAAACTCAAGTTATCCCATATGGTTTTCTGAACCTCTAAAAGCCTGCATAGAGGAGAAAAATAAGGTTCATAAGAGATTTAAAAAAATTAACAACCCCAGGGACCTAGACGAGTTTCGGTTGCTACGCTCCAGATCTAAAGCTCTGATAAAATCTTGTTATAATTCGTTCCTGAGTAGTGTTGAGGATTCTCTCTCCGAATCTACTAAGCTTTTCTTTTCCTTCATCAAAAGCAAAAAATCAGGGCCCACTATCCCCGATACTGTTCGATTTGATGGTAAAACTGCCACTGGCGGAGAGGCGGCTGCTGAGCTTTTTTCGCAGTACTTTTTATCCGTTTTTGTGCCAGACAGTCAAATCTCTGGCCCGCCGTCTAGTGAACCTTGTATTAACTACACTTTGTTTTCAATACACTTATCTAAAGAAGACATTTTCAAAAAACTTTTTGCGCTAGATCCGAACAAAGGAGCTGGGCCAGATAGTATTCCCCCTAGTTTTATTAAGCAATGCGCTGACGCCTTAACAGAGCCTCTTTATTTAATATTTAACAAATCTCTACACACTGGAATTTTTCCAAGCATCTGGAAAGTAGCCCACATAATACCCATCCACAAAACAGGCGACCCCAGTGATTGTACTAATTACAGGCCTATAAGCATTCTATCCTGCTTTGCTAAAGTCTTGGAATCCTTAGTGTACGACCATCTCTATCACCACTTTATTCCACATATTTGCCAACAACAACATGGTTTTGTCAAGGGTAAGTCAACTGTTACTAATTTACTGGAATACACTGATTTCATATGTAAATTTTTCAACGACCATGGCCAAGTTGACTCTATCTACACTGATTTCCAGAAGGCTTTTGATCGTGTCAATCATAGAATTTTGGTGCACAAATTGGAGTCATATTGAGTACATGGGTGCCTTCTGCGATGGATGAAATCCTATATATCAAACCGTAGCCAGTTGGTCGCTTTGAAAGGTTGTTGCTCTCAACATGTTCCTATTATATCCGGGGTCCCCCAAGGATCGCACCTTGGGCCTCTTATGTTCATTCTGTATATTAATGACCTGATTCCTAAGCTTAGAAACGTAACATTGCTTTATGCTGATGACCTGAAAATCTTTAGTCGGATTAAAACGGTTCGTGATTGTATCAATTTGCAAAGGGACCTTGATACATTGGTACATTGGTGCAGTGCTAATGGCTTGAGCCTAAGTATTAAAAAATGCTCTGTCATATCTTTTACTCGCATTAAAAGTATTTGATTACATAATTGAAAATACATTTCTAGATAGAAAATCTGTAATAAGAGACCTCGGCGTTATATTCGATGACAAAATGAGTTTCAATCATCACTTCGAGACAATACACAAGAGATGTAATATGCTTTCCGGATTCATATGCAGGACTACTCGCGTTAGTATTAAATCAGCTCGAGTATTGTTCAAGTGTCTGGTCGCCACAATATAGGACATATATCGATATGCTTGAGTCTATTCAAAGGCGTCTGCTGAGCGTCCTTACGATCAGGTTCAGTCTTAAACGTGAGCTACATATGAGAAACGTCTCGATCACTTCAATTTGAAAAGCCTAGAGAGCCGTCGCAAGTTGCAGGATTTGAATTGTCTACATAAAATATCTAATGGCTCAATATGTACAACTCTTCTATCTGACCTTCACATACGAGCCCCTGGCCGATCCTCAAGATTTGAGCATCCCTTCGATATTCCTTTCTGTAACAATAATGTCTCTTTCCATAACCCGATCTACAGAATGTGTCGAGAATACAATACTCTCTTACACAAACGCCTCGTGGTTCCTGACATCCACAACTCCACTATCACTAAATAGAGAACAGCTCTCTACAAAGTTGTTGAATAATTATCGTGAATTATTTAACCGTGTATTGTATTATTATTACTGTTTTTTTCTCTCTCTCAATATTGTATTTTTGTGTATAGGTTGTATTTTTATATTAGCTTCCACCACAATTAGTTTCTTCTGCATAGTATCTCGATGTTAAAGCTTACCATGCTGTGTGCACATACTTTTGGAGTCGCAGCCTACCTCTGTATGTCAGTTATTGTCTCTTTTTTTAAGTTTATCAATCAATTGTTGTAACTCTGTTTTGTGTACCAATATATAAATAAATAAAACATCTTAGAGTTCGATCCTCAGCCTTATACATACATACTGTAAGGGATTTCCGAACGCAATCCATTGCTGCTGTGCGCGCGCGTTCCCGCCAAATGTTTGTATCTTTCCTCTCACTCGCACGATTCTCTCTGTATGCGGCGTCATATTTCTTGTGAATTAATGTGATTTATTAATTAAAATGTGTTTTAACTGAGCTCCCTCATAACACCTACCGAAGCGTTTCATTCACTGATCCATCATAAGTAGGTATGATTCCGAGAAGTTCGTGCGCGACCCTCCTTGCACACCACAAGATCCAGGATGCAGGGCCGAGGGAACGACGATTACACGCGGTTGTCAAAGCAAGTCTCTTCCCCGCTGACATCTAGCATGCCTCGCCTCGAGGTACGGGCACCTCTGGTGGCCGCAGCAAGGTCGTGCACGAACTTGTAGGATTATACATTTATAATTACTACTTTTATAACTATTCACTTTATAAAACTATAAGCGACCCCGAACGGCATCATCGCACGGGTGCAATATGCATGTACGAGTATACTGGGTACGTATTACAATACCGAATTTTAAAATACCGAATTTCATAAGCTCTACGAACGGAAGGCCGAATATTACAATGCCGAATGTTTATATGATCGTAAGTTCTAAATACCGAAAGCACAGATTATATAATAGTTACTACGTAACAGATAAATCACTCCAAGGAAAATCGTCCATACCTACTCTTATAAAAGCCTACAATTTTTTGTCGCAGACCGCTGCGCCCGAAATTGTGCCTTAAATTTCGAACATTACGTTATTATTCCTCTGCAGGTATGCGACCCTGGAGTAAAACTAATATAGTCAGGGTTGCCTCTTTCGATACAAGGCCTATTTTATTTGTAGCTTGGTTTGAAATGTTGTACAATGATAATATAGTGTTTTATAGCCTGACCAGGAATATATGGGACCTCGCCATATTGCAGAAAACAACTGGAACTAATTTCTTTTACTAGCAACAGAAACCACAAATCGTCATTGACATGTCATCAATTGTCATAATGATTAGTGTCAAAGTGGACGCGTAATCTAATTTTCGATCAAGCAATTTTTATGTGATAAAAATACCTACTGAGAACTGTTCGTTTTCGTAATAGAAAAGTGGTTTAACATGTGCTGTAGTATTTTTCGACTAAAGAGTCTATGTGATTACCGCGGTTACATTAAATTACTTACTGATATAGTTGTCATCACGAATTTTCGGTACGTCATATAGTGCAAATAGTGAAAATTGGCTACTGATGGCAACGGAGAATATTATAATAACAATTTTGAAAAAATATTATAATAAATACTTGTTTTAAATGTAATTTTCTTTATTTCAACCCTACTTGGATATTACAGTTCTTAATTTTCCAAGATTTATTATTAAATTATATAAAATAACATTTTATGTATATCATAACATTTTAATAATATAATTTAGAAAAAAAATGGATTAATGTTTCTTTTACCCGTTAGTGGTTTTGCTAAAATAATTATGTTTTGATCCAAAATTCAAGACCCATATTACAAAGAGTTACTGAATTTAATAAATACTCAATTTGCGAGTGTTCGGTCGTGTTTTTTTATCGTAGAATCTGTTATCATTAGGCAGCAGGCTTAAAAAATTAACACGGATGTAAACATATTAAAAATATGTTTTTTTATGTTAAGTTGCCAATCTACGCTGGTATGATTATACCGAGTGTTGTCATATAAAGTGGATTTGAAGCGCCCTTAATTCAGGTCCCATATATTTCTGGTCAGGCTATACAAAATGTTTACCTGTGCAAAATGTTTGGTTGACCCGAAAAACAAATCGGATTCGTACAAACAGTTTTAATAAGTAGTAATGTGGAAAACAATATCTAAGATGTTGTTCTATGCTAAATTATTTTCAAAAATGTATTCATACATAGTTATAAAAAGCATCTGTGGGAACTTTCAGTCTGCCGTAAAATTATGATGGATGACTTATTAAAAGTTTTAAAAGTTCAATCATTCGAGACTCTGATAAGTCCAGAATTTTATTTAAATCTGAGACTAATTCAGGACATATTATACTTCTGGTTGCATTTGTACAGTAAATACTAGATGTATAAATCATATTACTTAATTAGTTTGCATAAAAACAAATCGACCGTAACACAAATAATTCAACAGTGCGTACGCGCGTGCCCGTCGGTTGTTGGCAGCCTACTGATTTGCGCACCGCCGTCGGTGCGCTCGAGAGTAGGCTATTAACGCGCGCAAGTACATTGAGTGAGAGTTGCCTGCCGAAAGTTTGAAATCCCGAAAATTCAAAATACCGAATCTTATAAGACCTATAATTGGAATGCCGAATACTAAAATGCTGAATTTTAAAATACCGACTGTTTATATGACCGAAAGTACCCGACGTTTACTAAAGGTTAGGTTTGATTACATTAGGTTAGGTTAGGTTAGAAGTGTTGATGTCGCAGAAAGAGGCCGCCGAACGGGACCGAGAAAGAGACCCGGCCTCCCTCCGCCTTCGGCGCCCGCGGGGCGCGCGCTCGGGCCGCGGTGCCAGAACGAGCGGCGCCCCGACGGGAGGGTCTCGGGCAGACGGTGTGGGGACACCTCTGCCCATTCACCAGGGACCCTCCTGAGGGACGGTGCGCTGTACGCCCAGTGCGCCGTCTGGAGGGGGGTTGCTCCCCCCTCCGTGGAGATCCGCCCTCTGAACTAGAGGGCGGAAGTTGCCGCTGGCAGGGTCGCGGGACTGTTGAGATGCCGCGGCCCCTGCTGTCACAGCCAACACATGCGGCGGGCGTCGTCAGGTTTTAGTGGGTATACCCGAGTCCGGGGGAGTCCCACACACGCCTCTTCGTTCCCCGACGGAGAGGTACGGTGCGTAAGGCATTTCCTGACGTAAAAAAATTAAAAAATAAAAAAGTTTTGAAGTGTTGACCACAACGCCGCGCGAGCCGAGCGAGCGAAGCGAGCGATGCCGCGGCAGCGGCCCAAAAAATAGTTAGGTTAGATACTCAGTATTTGAAATTCAACATTTTAAATACAATACAATTCAAATTGATTTTAAACATTCGGGATATGAACCTTTGGTATTTTGAATCTTCGATTATTTGAAATTCGGCATATTGAGCTTCGGTTTATCGGGTATAGGTATTTAATTCGTTCGGTATTTTGATTTCCTCAGTTTAAAATACCCATGTAGGTAGGTCTATCGCGACAAAAACTAAATGTTATATTCTTTCCAGCGGGTCAAAGTAGATAACCATTTATTTTGATATAGATATGATGATATCATAGGCCTCCAATGTATTTATTTGAGAGGTCGATACGGATATGTAGTACCAGTTACTACATATTCTTATCGTATCTAAGTAAGCATTTTTTGTCAGACAATATTCAAAAATCCAAAATTAACTAACCAGTGTAATCAGGAATCGAACCCGGGACTAAGTTTTTCAAGTTTTCTTTTATTCCATACTTACGACCCATACCTACTCAACCCTTGGAATTGAGGCATCGTTGAGGACTATCCACGGAAGACTCGAGCGCTGAAGTATCCAGGATCCAAACCAGACGTCTTTCTATCCACTTCTTTTAATTTTCCAACGTAACTATGAAGCTGATAGAGATTGTACTAGGAGGTAGTAGAACTCTTTGGTTTTAGTCAATATTAGTTGTAAGGAGTGACAATGGGCTCAATTCCAATGCGCTCTGTCTAAGATTAAATTTAGGTTCAGTCTCTCTCTTTTTCTGCCAAACAAACGAAAAGAGACAGACTAAGTATATCAATTTAGGAACGTCACGGAATTGAGCCCGACATTGATACCCTACTAAATAAATATAAGTAATTGATCCTAAAGCTCCGCGCAGATGTGCCACCGACCACAGCCACCGGTGGCTAGCGACAAGCTGTTTACATTGTTTTAATACGTTTTGTATGGTTTCGCGACTCGGTGTTCGCGACACGCCACTGGTAGTGGTGGCCTCTCGCCATTTTGGCAAAATCTCTGTCAAAGGATCTAGCAGATGAGTGTCAATTGTAGCAGCCACCGACTACCTTCGTTTGCGCGGGACTAAAGGGCGTGGCGCGCGACAGCCTCCGGTGGCGGTGGTCGGTAGCCCATCTGCGCGGAGCCTTATAATTCTTCATGCTTGCAAAAGGTTAGTCTTCTCGAATAATAACACATCACTAAACTGCAATGTTACTATAATACTAAAACTTCCATTTACGATCACGCCGATGCGATCCCGAAGAAGAATCCTCCCACAAACCCTACCGAGAAGCAGCTATTATTCTTCACAAACTGCATGACTTGGTCCACCCAGGCCTGACTTTGATTGACTGCTTCTTTGATTCTATCCCAATTGACGTTAATATATCCGAACTCGGTGGCGAAATGTAGGAGTATAACCCCCCCTCCAAGCCCGAAAGCTGCTATTTTCCCCACCCTGATCACTGTGACTCCTGTGAACCATCCACTGAATGTTCCAAATACTAGGTTTCTGCTAGATCTGTTGGTAGTTATGCTATCTACAGCTATATCCAGGTAAGACTTGCTCCGTCTAGGTTTGATCTCGTCGTGCTTCGAAATGTCGCGCAAGTTTATATCTGGGATCGGTCTGGCCATCCGAGGGCACAGCTTTCTTGGGGAACCTGATTTTTCGTGGTTTTCGGTGTTTGTTTTGATTTTGGAATTGACATAGAAGTTAGATTGAAGTGGCAGAAGTCTAGTGAATAATTTATCTATGGCAGAAGTGTGTGGAGCAAAAAGTTTTTTTTGGTATTTTTAAGCAAGAACTATAAATGACTTATACAGGGTGAATTGAAGTTATGTAAAGCCTTCGGACAGTAGGTATACACCTACAATTAATCAGATGGTAAACTGAACACCTTTTTACTTCTCAAGTTGCCTAACTAGGTACTTTTATTTGTTTATACCTGATATGTTTGACAAGATTCATTGTTTTCCCTAGAAAAAAAAAAATCTCAACTACACGGTATCTCTTGAAAACAAGCGCTAATGTGAATGATTGAATCGATATAGCTCATAGAAAAGTTTCTAGAAGAATCCATATTCTTTTCCTACATTTGTATAAAATACAGGTGTCCCAAAAATGGCACGCAATACTAACACTGGAGATAGCTTAGCCATCTGTCAGATCACAGACTATATCTTGTCTAATATTTTTTTATTGACACTGTTAAATGTTTTTTTACTTCTTATTTTTAGCATTTCAATAATTATGTTTTGCATCAAAATATCTCCGGTATTTCATCTAGCTAAACACTACACGCAGCTAGAAAAAGAATTCGTGTCTCCTATTTGTAAATTATATAACTTGCTTCGATCAACAGTAGCAATGTCTCATGTAACATTACATACTTATAAGAGAAAGGAAGAGGGTTTACTTGACATTTTTTATTTTCCTCCTACTACTACTTCTAGTATTAAACCGTGTCTAATTATTGGGCGGTCAATTTGAAATGAATTGTGTCTTATATTTATGCATTACTACCTTGCCAAACTTTAAAGTTAATATGTAATATTCGAGATGTTTTCCAAAGACTAATCCGACCGCCTATCTGAGTCCTCGCCTGCGGGGTACAGGGGTGCGGGGGAAGACGAGTACGAGGTCAGTGCGGGGGGCGGTCGAGATTTGATGATTTGGATTTTGAGAAGAATGCTTATTTCGAATTTCAGAATTTAAAAAATCAAATCACTCAATCAAGTCACAAGCGCTCGCCGTCCGCACCGATCATGATTCCCGTGCTTGTCTTCCACCGCACCCCGCAGGCGAGGACACAGTTAAAGAACCTATTAGATACGCGATATTCAGTATTATTCAGACGTCTAAGACAGTCTTAGCCCCATCTCGCTCTGAGATGGAGATGGGACAGTTACTGACCAATTTTTTTAACACTACAAGCACTACGATGAGTCTTAGCAGGCTTGTCTCAATCCCCGTGTCGATACCACAAAAACGTACCTACGCGCGGCTTATAGATTTAGTGTATTTTGAATCGTTATCCAGAGTTATAAGAATGAAATTCGCTTGGCATCTAACTAAACAAAAAGGTGCTCGACTAAAAGACGAGTTATTTTCTACGACATTGAGTAGATGTTTCTTTGAATACCATTTCAGAGTAATACTACTGTACGTAGTACTAGTATTTATTCTGTAGTCTTAGTAAGACTGTCTGAATATCGCGTAGTGTAATAAGCGCCTTAGGCGGTCGGCCTATAACACTTGTCACCTGCCATCTATAGTATCGTTGCTAAAGTTGATCGAAGCAACTGACCTCTATTATAGAAGTACGCTGGACTGCATAATGTCAAACAAAAATGAAGCCATTTGATTATCTCCATTTTGGCGCTGACGGCTGTAGTAGTGACCGTCCACGGAACTAATGAGAGATGACAAGCATAGGCAATTCTCTATAAAAAACTATTTTAGTTCCCTAGACACACGGTGGGGGCGCTTTGATTCGATTGAATGTTTAGTCCAGCGTACTTGTATTAGAGAGGTCAGTGATCGAAGCCGACTCGAATCCTGTGTCTGAAATGTCACACGTACACAAACGCTAACTACATGCTAGCTGAAGCGTGGGGGGTGGGGGGAGGGGGTGAACATAAAATAAAAAGTCCGACCGGGTCGCCCGCGGTCGCATGCACATTAATTTCATTGAATGTATTTCAATAAAATCATCGTTTTCCTTCCACTTGTTAGGTATTGTCCGTATAATATCTAACTATTAAATATAATATTTACACTGACACTCCCGTCGTTCGTAAATGCTGCGCGAATCAAACAAACGAATGACAAAATGAATCGATAAAACATGAAAAATATTGAACACCTATTAGAAGCTAGAAATTAATAGTAACTATCTAAGTTAACGTATAAAGAGGTTTTTTTGTTATAAAATTTGGATTTTATACAATGTTCGAGTATGCGGCCGACAATACTGCCGAGTGTCACTCTATTCAACACACCAAGCTACCACAAAACACTCAATTGATTTTGAATTTTATTTTGTATAGAATAACGATGAAAATTCGCCGAAGATACGTGCTATATTTTGGGGTAGGTTGAAGAGTTGCCAGTACAACGACATAGTAAATGACTTACGATACAAATGCTGCCACCGTACGTTATGTAAGTATGTAAACTCATTCGCAGAAAACTTATGTATTTAAGAACGTTACTGTTTACCTCAAAAAAGTTTAACAAGAAAATCTTGACTTAAAAATCCAATATAAGCACAAGATTACAATAATACAATAAAAGAAGCAAAAGTAAATATGTTAGTACATATTTAAAATTGAATCAAGTTTTTCTTGAATTACTCACACATCTGAGCCCGTAGACAAGATGCAATCTAGTCTATAGCGTTAAGTAAGTTCGTTATCGCTAACACAATGTATGAAACTGACATAAGCCATCGGAATATCACGTGACTATTGCATACATTTTGTTGGCGATAGCGAAATTCGCTATAGAAAGATTGCATGTTCTCTAAGGGCTCTGATTAGTTTAACTTGAATATTTAGAAAGTAATAAAACTCTTAACATGTGTATGGAGTCAACATTTGTTTCATACATCACGTACTATGCTTATTATACATTTATCCACGAGTGTGTCTCACTTAAAGCTTATCTATGTTTCCCGAACCGGGTGGCCTTACCCACTCGATTGAAGAAAATATTCTTTTTATACTTTCGTCAAGCGAGACGGTATTATTTATACGCCTAAATTATATATTTCATTAAATATCAGCGTGTCCTATCTACAAGTCTGCGCCGGGCAGATTTTAATCCTCATTTTGTTCGGAACAGTACAGTTATGCTACATTTGGTGTTTGTTAGAAAATGCAACGACATAATGCAAAGATGCTCAGTAACTTCGGTTTCGGAATTTCATTCGAATCCATGTACGATATCGACGTATTTTTAAGAGATGTGGAAATGCTACATTTTTTAATGAAATAGCGTATAGTAATGTCACATTGTTCAATATTTGACTACTAACAAAATATACATTGATAAAGCAACAAGGAATGACTGTTTATGATGATATTTCAAACTTTTAACAATGGTTTATCGTGGCTATCGATATAATATGCATCCAGAGCATTTTTCAATGGTTCCCAAGTGCTCACATTCACATCAATAGACATACTTTTTTTAACAATAACGACAATGTTTGGGACATTGTCGTTATTGTTAAAAAAGTAGCGTGTATATTAAGAAATATGAAAATCATGTCCATGTCGACGCGATATAATTTATCGACAGTAGCATGCCTCACAGGACCGATCTAATTAAATATTTATTTTAGTCATTCGCAAATACTATTTGAGATTCAAAAACATTGTCAACCGATTAAAGATTCGATTAAAATTACAAAAACCTTATTGATAAGTACACGATATATTAACATTTTATACAGTTTACTTACATTAAACAACAGAAAGAAATGAGACAACAATAACTTAACGAGGAAATACTAAATATGGTTACATATTATTAGATAATAGTTGGTGTTAAGCAGATTGAAAATCAACAAAATAGATTTACTGTACCATCTTTGCACTATGTTACCAAAACATATAAGAATAACAGTAGGAACATTACAGTCGATTGTTTATAATAGATGTGCCTCTCTGTCTAACATACGGCGCCTGAGAGAGACAGAATATCCGCTAAAATAGTGGATTATTTTGAAAACCTTGGCTTATTCGTGTGACGGACTAAGCATTGGGTGTATTCTCTGTTAGTTATCTACTTAAAATTATACTAATTTACTAAAATACAGTGATCAAAGCATACTGTTTATCATTTCAATTGTTTACATTATTTCTGGCTAACTGCGGCATTTATTTTTATAGATAAATAAATAAGCCAAAGTTTCCACTAATGTCAATATACACAGCAGAACTCAGAGATGCAATCCCTTGCCATCCCATTCTAATATTTGCTGTATAAAAAGGACGGCAATACTTTCAGAATTAGACAGCAATGCGAATACAACCACAACGGCCATCTTGGCGACAGAGGGCGCCACTTCCAAACTAATCTACCAAAAACATCTTAATTGTTCCAATATTCCTGTAATTCCGATATTTTTTACACTTATTGTGATTGTATTCACATTTTAAAAGATTGCATCAAAAAATCTATCACTTGATCACACACACAAACGTCATCAAGCACTGTCAGCATGGAAATTCGTTTTTATCCCTATTCTTTTTAAGTTTCAGTCTTTGTAGAATATGTTTGCTAACATCTGCTTATATGACCTTTCCAAGTGTGCAGTTTTGAAATTGTCAAGATTGCTCGTGCAATGAAGGGTTTATTATAATAATTTTTAAGTTCAGGCCGCGTTAACCAACGTGTCAAAGTCTTTATTTCGTCATACATTTTTAATAATAAACGCTGTATGTTCAGTTTAGTTTTTTTTTTACTTTTCTCGTCCCGATTTCATTATTTCACAGATGGTTTAACAAATAAAGGAAAATGTGTCACATTAATCTTACAAATAGCTCACTTTTGGATTTATTTTTTCATTTCTTTTGATTTTTTACCTTATGGTGTTGTTGTTTTTTTATTCACCCATTCTGGGTAGGTAAGGAATCAAGTCCATACAGCCTTCAGTTATTTCTTTTGTATATTATGAACTTGTTTTACTCACTACTAATACAGCGTTTATCAATAAAAGAGTTGGTTCTTATTTTAATTTTAAGGCTGTCTGTGAAGTTAGCGATAAGAAAAAGTCTTAATCGAAAAACGATAGATTAAAAAATTACATTTGAAAAATATTGCTTTCCCATTGAAAGTTTATAAAGTGATTATTCTTTTGGAAAATGTTATTTCCAAACATGAGGTAGTATCGTTGGTGATACTTCGCGTATTTTTAACGCGATTTTAATTTTCAAGTTACAAATGACTGACGTCGCGATAATTTAGATTTTTTAATAGTTGGCATGTATTTAAAGGTAGTTTAAAATACAATTGATATGACATTTAAATCCGAAGAAATCTTACTCAACGCTCGTTAGAATAGAGATCTTGCAAACAAAATAGTAACTTTATTGCACATTTTTAAGACGCGTTATAAGTTTTTAACCTGGTCACAGACCACACATTTGAACCCTTATCTATAAACTAATCTCGGTAGTCGTATCACTACCTCGATGTTACATCTTAGTCTAAAGATAGTGGTGGGATCGGTTTATAGAAACGAGTTATTAGAATGTCTATTTTAATATGTATGACGACATTCGTATAATTAGATTTTTATATTTGCTTTTTGTTGGTACCATGACTAGGCCATTAAATGATTCATTGATGTATCAATACACTCGGGATTTAGATTTTATTTAATACATAGATTCAGTTATTGGTGGGATTAGACTATTAATTATTTTACGCTAGAAATTGATAACCAATCAGTAATTCAAGATTCAAATCAATCTCGGCTATTTGCGTATCTATTGAAATTGCTGCCAGTGTCATACGTCATATGTGTTCAATGGATTCAGAAGCCACCGAGCTAACTTAAATATTGGATCGGTTGTTAATTTCGGGCGTTAAATGTATCGTTGACGATACAACTACTATTGTATTAATTTTTTTAACTATAAATTATTATTTAAAAATCCTAGATTCCGAAAACCGAGTGTATTAACACTTCAACATCGCGGACATATAATATTATGCAACAGGGTTGCATTGAGGGCTATTGCGGACAAATATCTCGCAACAGGGCCGCACTGAGGGCTATATCAACGTGGCAGGGCCGCACTGAGGGCTATATCAACGTGACAGGGCCGCACTGAAGGCTGTACTAGCTCTTCAGAGGCGCACCGGCCGAGTTATCTCGGGCGGCTAGCGCGCGTGTGGGTCAGCCGAGCCGGTCGGGGGGGGGTCAGGCGGGGAGCGAGTCACCTGCGGCGGGGGCGGGCTGCGGGGGGGTCGCCGCTGGCGCGGACGCTGCGGACAATATTTCCCACGTTATTAAAGGTAATAAACAAATATAATTTTAAATTAAACGCACACAAAAAATTATCGACCGTGTCATCGAGTGGGACTCGAACCTACGACCCTTCGCTATTCGGGCGAATGCTCTTACCAAATGAGCTATGGAGAACGTCAGTCAGTCGACGAATTATTGTAAGTGCTTGCTTCGTCAGTAAGCCGGCGTCCAATTTCATCAAATATTATTTTATACCGAATTATTCGCCTGAGGCGGTCAATCCAAACAAAGGTCAACGAAGTCCGCAAGAGATAGTGCACATTCAGTTCCTGTCAGTCTGTACCAACTACACTATATTATACCCTGACCATGCTAGAACCGTTTAAAAAGATACACATTTGATTTTCGATTTTAACATAGAAGCTTAAAGTTTTAAATGTTTAAACTCTCTTCGATGCACTGTTTTGGCACTGTCAAATGAACACCGCGCTTAAATACTTGCGTTTAGAGTTGAAAATCAATTGTGAATTTTTATACAGGCCTTGCACGGTCAAGATATGATAGGGTGTAGTGGACACAGATCTTTACTCTTATCATCATCCTAAACGTTATCTCGGTTGTGCTCAGTTTTGCAATCCGACATGACCGGAGAAAGAACAAGACCAACGGCTTAACGAGGCACGGGGGTGTTGACACCACGAATTTCCGAAGCTGTACGTGTTATTTTAAGGAAAAACCCGAAAACTAATTTCGGCCCGACTTCAAATCCTGAGTCCGACCGAAATAAATGAATTAGAATTAAATAGAGTCGGTTCTAATACACTCCCTTGAAGAACTGCATACGTGACATTTGTTAGCAAATTAAGACACTAGGGACCACGGAGTTACGTACCTGCAGACACTGGCACTGCGACTTCCGGCGCACGCGGCTCGTAAGGCGCGTAGGGGCGATAAGGGCATTAGTGGCGGCGGTAGCAACGGCGCGCGTAGGAAGGGAAGGGGCAGGAACAAGCGCGCGTGTTCTAATACACCCCTTTGAGGAACTCGATATATGACATTTGTCAGCAAATAGGGTGACCACGGACCAATTAAGACAGTAGCGACCACGGAGTTATGTACCTGCAGATTCGCAACGGGCACGCGCGGCTTGCAGGGGCGTCAGTTCGCATAGTTGGTTTGGATATATGTAAAGAAAATACATGATATTTCCTTATCTTTAATTTTGCCGCGCAAAGCGAATCGGTTTTTTTAAGTCCGCCGGTGAAGCAGGGACAACACTGATTTACATTCACTCATTTGTAATCTATGCGAATATCTTTGGCTTTGGTTGTTAAAAATGGAGATTTGTTTTGTTATTTACGTTCGTCAAAACTTGATTATTTAGGAGAAATAGTTATAGAAATAAGAATTGTGAAGGAAGGAAGGATACACTCCCTTGAGGAACTCCATACGTCAACCAATCCTTAATAGTTTTTGCAACTTCCAGCGCACGCAGCTCGTAAGGCGCGTAGAGGTGTAATTTGTTTAGATGTATTAAAAATAGAGTCAGTCCACGTTGATCGATATTACATGCGATGCGGCCGGCTTGTGAATTCCATAAAAACGAGACGTCGACCGATCGATCCGCGCATGAACTTCTTTAAGCTAAATTGCGGAGTGAACCTGACACTGACAAATGCACCAAACCAATGCCAGTTACGTACCTGCAGACACTGGCACTGCAACTTCCGGCGCTCGCGGCTCGTAAGGCGCGTAGGGGCGGTAGGGGCGATACAGCAGTGGCGGCGGTAGTAGTGGCGCGCGTAGGAAGGGAAGGGGCGGCAACAGGCGCGCGTCGTGCATCTCGCGGCTGCGCGCGTCCTTGTCTCGCGCGGCGCGCTCTCGCTCTCTCTCGCGCTGCTCCTTCTCGCGTTGCTCGCGTTCGCGCTCACTGAGACAAAAAGTAATGTATATTAATAATCGCGGTGACAGCAGGGGTGACGTCAGACGTCCTTAGTAGAGATGTACCGGATCGTCAAAATACGGATCTGAATACGGATGTGTGCCAAGATCCGCGGATACGGATCTTAACTTTTTACTCGATCGGTGCCGGTGCGCGCGACCTTGAAATGATAGTTGACGCTACTTTAGGCTTTGCGTGAGCGTGACAGAACATGTTTCGACATGCACTTTTTTGGTTTTGTTTATAGTTTAGTGTGACACTGGGCAGCATGGATAACGTTTATGTAAATTAGTACAATAAATGGTTAATGAAAAATAATCTGATTGGAATTTAATGTTTTTGATTGCTACCTTATGTATGACCAATATTTATAATTTCATTAAAATTAATAAGGTAAAGATCCGTATAGGTTCCGCCAAAAAAGTATCGGATATCTGTTTTTTCTCGAATATCCGCAACATCACTAGTTCTTAGTACCAGATTTAAACCAGAACCCATAAAACATTGTACAATAGTACCTAATTGATAAGGCGCGTCGTGAATCTTCGTGCGCGTGGGCACCGTGCAGGGGGGGCGAGGGGTAGCGGCGGCGCGAGGGGGGTATACAGAGATGCTAGAGTGTTTTAAGCCCTATTACGTAAAACACTAGTGTGCTTTTCAGTCGCTATAATATTTTTACTATGGTAAATGTTATTCGTCGCGTAATAAGCGCCTACGAGGGTCAAACTGAAAGTTCTTAGAACTGGCCACTTATAAACAATATAATAAAAAAAATATTCTAAAATTTGAAAATAGAACTCTTTGCCAATATTACTGAGTATATATTTCATTCATTTGTCATTTGTTTTACGACTTGGCGGCAAATTGAAAATTGTCTGTGTCACGTCAAAATGAATTTAACACGAGAAAATTTTCGTGCAATGATTTTTTATGACTTTCGATGTCATTTAAGTCAACAAGAAAGTTATGATAGACTACGATTGGCCTTTCACGATAAAGCCCCATCTCGTGCGACTGTTTACAACTGGTTTAATGAGTTTAAACGTGGTCGCACTAATCTCACTGATGATGTACGTGAGGGACGGCCTTCTACGGCGACGACTGAAAATAACATCTGTGTTGTGCGGCGTATGATAGAGACTGACAAAAGAGTGACCTATCAGCAGATTCGGACAAGCTTAGG